>OZ037751.1:15392016-17792016 GCA_964035475.1 Salix caprea
GAAAAAATTAAATGATTTCCTAGATGCAAGAAAACAATAATTTCTATTAGCCCCCAGAGAAACAATTCACTTAAACAGAGGATATTGCCAGCTCCAAAGAAACAAAATATGCAGCAAGATGCAAACATATCTACATTGCAAACATTTCTATTACCACTTTCTCCATCTGATGCATCTGCTAGCCTTGCAATTGCATCAACAAGTGCTTGTTCATGCTCCTGCAACATAAGACCAGTCAAATCTGCAGTTTAAAAAAACCAACATTTTGTCTGCACTCAGCATGATATACAAATTGTCTTACTTTTAACTTTTTTTTTGCCTTCTCAAGCTCAAGAGGATCAGGATAACTGACACCAAAAACCCTCTCCACCTGTGTTTAAGGTTTCAATGAAAAAATGAACAAGGTAATGTTTCCAAATAATAAATGTAACAAATTCCAAGCTATTTCACCCACCTCCTTAACTAGGGACTCTGTGTTGAGTAATTCAATATTGTCAGAAAGTTTCCGTGCAATACCATTCTGTGTTCGAAGAAATTCTTTTTTTGATTGATCCTTAGTGGATCCCCTACCTCTCACAGAACTTGAAAAAAGACAACCATGGCTCATAGATTTTTTCATTACATGGCTTAGCCTGCCATGAGAAATTCCAGGATCCTCAACTTCCCAACGAAGGTCCTCTGGAGCCATCTGTAAAAACATAGACCATTTCTTTTTTAAGAGAGTGAAGATAACATTGATATACAAATGGAAGCCACACCCAAGCCTCTCTTTCTGTTTTTTTTTATTTATATGGTATGAGCCTCAAAACCAAATTACAATTCTAGCACTTAGCGATTTCCCAAAAACCAATTTCAGAATACAAATATTGGAACATTATACAAGCAATTATTGGGAATCAGAAGAAGAATAAATAATTCATCCTCTCCCCTCAACAGACTGGAAGGTAACACCACCCATACTGACCCCATCCAAACCTTCAGCTCTATAACATGGCTCAAGGTTAATTAAGATACCTAAGATCCCTAAAGCAACCAAAACAACCTCGTGCAAACAGATAGAGAGATGGGAGTTGAATACACTCAATACCTGATCAGCAGAAAATCTCTCTCTAAGAGAGTATGCAACTGACTCTTAAAGAAAAACTACAAACCATGCACCAAAATCCCCATCTTCTACCTATTGCTACTCATTGCTCACCAGCCATACCAATCCCATAACACGATTCCAAACTCAGAATTGATTTCTTTCTTTTTCTGTGCATGTGTCTCTGTGGGTGCACACTACAGGAAGTTACAAGGTTCACATTTTACATGCATGTGAAAATAATCTTGGCAGTCATACAGATTCACAAATTCTATCAACTTTCTGTAAAATGGCTGCTGCAAAAAGGTTGTGGCTAAGGAAGTAGGAGGATAACTATTTTAGCTCATGAAATACTATAAACTTACCCCATTGAGATCAACCCATTCCCACGTCTCATTTTCAGTATTCATATCGTAGACCAGAGCATGTCGAGCCTGCAAATTATCAAAATCTAGTCACTACAGCTGAACATCCACCACCTAAAAGAACTTACTAAAAACAGTGAACATACCAGGAACCAGAACAAGAAAATATCTATGTTGTAATCAACATACAATTTAACAAATTATTGCAACAGAGGAAATATAAAACAAAGAACCTTAAAACAACAGAAACATGAATAATGAAACAGAGATAAAGAGGTCATGTTTCTTCACACGGGGGGACTTTCACTGCTGCAAAAGTAAAATCTTGAGCAGGCCATTATTTTCAGAACACGCCAAAATTATCTTTTACTTGTTACCACCATTGCTTCATTCTATGTTGCAACTCATCAAGAAATATCAAACATGCCTTTTAAAACCTCAAACATACCTCAACAGGGTTATATCGAGTTATGACAGCCTTGTAGAAGTTGTTGTCCTCAGGCCATCTTGTCCACACTTCTTTTCCAATCTCCTTATCATCATAGGCGGAACCACGGTTATTGAAATGTTGATTTCTGGGAGGACCAGTGGGGTACTGCATAGAATTAAATAAAGAATATTTTAAAGTATGGTTGACCCAGCAAAAGAAAATGGAAGGAAGGTATGCAAGCGGAGACAATACATTTTTAAAGTTATATCACAAAAAACAGCGCACAGAACTAGGTTTTCTACTATGGGAATAACAGCTTTTCAGTTTGCATCTGAAGAAGATGAATGTATGGATTGAGGTATTGATGAAGGTTACAATGACAGTGTCATTGCATGAAATACTAGAGAAAATACCACCAGGGAAGTCTTCTGTTTTTTACGGGATGCAGAAACAGTGGGACTGGACAAAACATCATGAACAGACTGTGAAGCAATGAACCTGGTAACTTGCGGGCCACCTGCCTCTCTCCACTCCCTATTCCATAACCAAGACTTTAGCCATTCCGTACAAGTTATACTGATAATCAAGTTTTCACAAACTCACAGAGCATTCAAACCTTATCCTTTGAATGATATCATCTCTATTGACCAAAGTTAAGATCTCTCTGTGTTCGTCATCTGACACCCTGAGCTCTTTCCTGAGCTCTGTAATCAAACCCTCCTTATCCTGAAAAAAAGACATTGTGGAACATCTAGATTTTATCAGATATAAGAACGTTTCCCCCTTTTTATGATATGGACAAATAATTAATTCTTAAGTATAAGAAGATACACCAACAGAGAAAGTCGATACCCAAGAAAGTTGATCAGACTGAGCCTTGAAAGCACGAAGCACAGCCCTATAAGCATCTTGTTCGAGATGATGAATTTGGGCCTCCATGTCAGCTTGCATTCTAGAATATGTTGCAGAAATCACAGCAGATTGCCCACTCCCTTGAGCTCTTCCTCCTCTTACATATCTATTTTGATTTGTGGGCGGGAGATCATCATCAGTACCTGCATTTCCCTCAAATTAATCCACTAAACATCCGTAATTCTATAATTCTTATTCCTAATCTAATCTTCATGCAACATATCAGCTTCACGTGCACAGACAATCACATTGAAGTTCAAAACATTCTGATGTAAATATGAGTTTGTTTCTCACTTAAAATTCTACAAGCACATTATTACATATTCAATAACATTTGGCAGCAAGGTAAAACT
This sequence comes from Salix caprea, assembly GCA_964035475.1. Lineage (NCBI taxonomy): Eukaryota > Viridiplantae > Streptophyta > Magnoliopsida > Malpighiales > Salicaceae > Salix > Salix caprea. The sequence goes on from OZ037751.1 coordinate 15,395,161, forward strand.
GGCACAATCTAAACCAAGTGAAACAAAAACCAGAATCAAGTTCTGATGCTAATTGCATTCCAAAAAATAATCACACTGTCAAAATTCAACTCAATCTCCAAAATGAAAACCCAATTCCACATTCAAACTCTAAACCCTAATTCCTCCAAAACCCACGTCCCAAACTCCCTCTATATCACAGGCTCACCAAAACGACAATACCCCAATTAAATTTACTTAGTTTAAAAACCTACGTCACAGCAGCAAATCCACATAATTCTTTGGAAAAAAAGAGAGTGAATAATACTAATAAAACAACAAACTTTATGTTGCATACAAGGCAACGAAAGCAAATCAGAGAAAGAAAAATAATACAAAACTGAGAAAAGGAAACAAAAGAGCATACCACTACTGTCTGAAACTTCATATTCCATAACAAGAAGAGTCACATGAAAGATGCAATTTTTTCTACCGCATTGCAATTCTCAATAATCAAGGCTAAAGTTTGAGAGGTTTTCAAAAGTTAAGAAATGGGTATCTTCAAAATTCTTTATGGGAGCAGGGTTTAGAGAAAAAAAGGAAATGGGTTAGAGAGAGCAGAGCGAGGAAGAGGCAAAGGAAACAACTTTTTCTAGTTGTTGTTGGAGAGCTTTGAGTCTGCTCTCTCACGACTGTGTGCTGTGTGTATTTTATATAGAGAATTGCCCTGGCCTGTTATGAGACTGGATGGTGGGTTTTTGTTTTTGGACTTTTTACTTGCTAATTAAACTTCATTTTGCCCTGCAGGCAGATTCATCTATCTACCCCAGCAGTTTATAATTTTGTAATAGTACCCTCCTGGTTTCCAAAGTTTCAATGAAACCTCCTTTTGAATTATTTTTAAGTTTTTATGAGATATTATAAATTACCTATTGGACAAGCTTGAGTGGAAAATGGTAGGAAAACAAATATGGTAAAAAAGGAAAAAATATGGTAAAAAAGGAAAAAAAAAGATTTTGTAAGTTATTGTCTAAGCTTGAAATGTATCGAAAACCATGAGAAAACATTGAAGAATTTAAACTAGGGGTTAGAAGTGAAACATTGATGAATTTTAAAGGGTCAAAATATAGTTTACTTAATTTAAGTTCTAGTAATAATAAAAAGCCATTATTAACCAGTAAAAGTTTTACTGTACCCACATTGTTCATTATTTTATATTAAATTGGTCACCCGTTGTTTATATCTAGAATTTTTCTGTTAGATTTCTAAATTTGTTATTTTCACTTCAATTATTAAACTTAATTTCTTTAGATTTTAGTCTTTCTAATTTATGGTTTTATGTGTTAAACTTTATTTTGCGTTGTATTTCTCTTGCATGCGTGATATAGCAAATAATGTTTAATAATCTTATTATTTGATATATAATATTGATATTAGCAAATACAATTATGAGGTTATCTTACAAAATTAATAGAAAAGAACGACATTGACAAAAAAGAAAAACTTTTCTTTTTCAATTTCATTGTTCAAGTGGTGCGTGGTGTAATGTAGGGCTTGCGATCTGAATATCAAGTCTCGAGTTCGAGTAAATGCGCGCATTACTTGTAGGAGCTTGAAAAATTGAGATATTTTACACCTTAATCCTTGTAATTTCTCACTTTGAATTTCAATCCTAAAACTGTATTTTCTTTACAATCCATAGTTAAGGAAAAAGAGAGAAAATCATTGTAAAAGGAAACGAAGAGAAAAATCTCTAGGGTGATCAAATTTCATCCACCAATAACTCGGTGTCTATGAAATCATATTTAAGAGAGAAGCTCCATGAAGATAGTTTTTACATTTAATGATGTCAAAAAAGTAGGTTGGAGCTTGAATTTGTTTTTTGTATTTGATTTGATTTTGAGTTCTTATGCTAAGTAAAATGTGTTTTATAGTTTTAAATTGGATTTTAGAGGTTTATAAAAGACAATTTTTATATTTTTAGATGAAAAAATATTAAAATTTTCGTGTTTGGATCTAAAAGCTCACAACTTAATTTTCAACCCTTTATTTATAACTAAGACTATTGCTGAGGAATAGTAAGGTAGCGAATGATATGTCATTCACTATCTTTAAAAAAATATGGCATGGGTTCGGAAGCCTAGGTTTGTAGGGCAAAGCTGGATTCTCTTGGCCCTCTTATTTTTGTTTTCTTTCTTATATCTAAAAACAAAATCCTATTTAGATAAATAATTATAATATATTTACAGAAATATTCAACTATCGCATGCTTTTTTAAATAAGATTTGATCTTTTTTATTTAATATTTATTATAATTATATATGAAACTAAAATGCAATAATTTTCAAACAAATTACACATGAATATTCAATGAGGAATATATATATATATATATATATATATATATATATATATATATTATTCTAAAATTATTTATTCTTTTATCTTTTTATATGGTCACATAAAAATAATCGAAACAACATATTGTATTTCTTGATTTAAAATTTCTTCACAAATTACGATAAGTTTTTATTTGAAAATTCATGCTTTTAATTGACAGAAAAAAAAATTAATGAAAAGAGCTTAGGCTAAAAAGATCATTTTGTTTCTTACTGAATTTACATAATCTTAGTTCTTCAATGTTCAATTTAATTTCCTTAAGTTTTTGTTCAAATAATCATATTGCTAACAAACGATTATGGTTTTGTAATAAATAAATAATTACATAGGAAAAATGAATTTTAATTGAATAAATATTGTTTTTAGAATTTAAATCATTAAAACTCTTATAAATATTTATTTTGATTATCACAGGATAAATACATTTTTCTTTCTTTCTAAGTTTTAATTCTTTTAATGCCCTTCATAAGTTCAATATTGTACTTTTTAAGGTTGTCTAAAATAAATAAAAAACAATGTTTAAATTACTTTGATAAAATCAATTCTTTTACTTCAATTAAAAGGTCCAAATGATACAATATTCTATATCATTTATATTTGAGAATATGTAAAATAAAAATAAACATAAAAACTACTTTTTTAATATAGTTTACATTGAAATTAATAAAAACTTTTCATATAGTTTTCGTTAAAAAAAATCAGGAAAGTTTAAAATCTTAAAACTAAGCCAAATGTGTAATTAATATAAATGTTAGCATAAAAAACAACTCAATCTATATAGAATTCAAAGAAAGATGACGCTATGTTAATCCAATATGGACTGCATTTTTATCTAAAATAAATATTATCATTATTCCAAATTAAGCTTTAACCAAAGTCCTGGCCAAACATCGATAGTCCATCAATTTATCTCTTGAAAAACAACATAGAAGTAGTAGTCAACGCCAAGACTAATTGATCTTTCGATGTTAATGTCCTTCTTGACAAACAACTTCACATGCGCACAGCCGCTGATCACGTCCGGCAGGGCGGCACGAGCAACCCTTCGGCATGCTACCGGCGCCGTACTTGTTCAAGAAATCAAGAAAGCACTGGTAGCCACCTCGCTCACCGCAGCCTCCCGGAAAAGTCTCCTTCTTCAGACACCATTGAGGATCAGCTGCATGCATTTTGAAAAGGGAAAGACAGAAACACTTATCTAAATCAGTTCTTGCAGAGAAAATTGCAGCAGTCAAGCAAGAGCTAATAGCTTTGTAAGCTGATTTACCTTGAGTATGGCTGCAGAAGCCGGCGAGCATAACCCAGGAAATGAACAGAAAGATGAGTGGCTTCACCATATCTTTTTTATTATTTCTTGTAAACCCTAACTTGTTTGATTTACGATGCTAAAATGAATTCATTATCTGTGTTTGCAATAGAAATATATAGAGAGTTATTTATCCGGTTAATATGGTAAACACATTTTCTCGGTTGTCATATTTGTTTATATGGAAACAAACTTGGAGGTTCCCTAGTTGAGAAGAGTATGTGACCTTGTTAACCCTAAAATGTATCCTTCATTTTCGTTCTCTTTATCTGTTTCTTGGCTGTAATATTTGTTTCTATTTTATTATAAGTGGACTTAATTAGAAAAATAATAATTATTAAATTACTACTAATTATTCCTTCTATACCATAAAATATTCCATAACAAAACTAGCTAGGTGCTCAAAATTCTTCTTGAAATTAATCCCTTTTTTCTAGTGAAATGTAATTACTCTTGAGTGGATTCATGATATTGATTTTTAAACTCCATTCATGATCATAATAAGTTTTAATTTTATAAAATAATGTTTCTAATAAAAAAATATTTTCATTTATAATTTTAATCATTTTTTATAATTATATAATTAATTTTTTTTATAATTAAATAAAAATAGATTTAAAAACAATCAAGCAAAAATATCAAAGCATTGTACTAGTCTATCCCCAAATTACTTTCTTGCTTCTTTGTATCAATTTTAAAGATTAATATTTCAACATAGTTTAAAGACTAAATTGCCATATTTTGTTTTTGTTTTTGTTATTATTATTATTATTATGATATATTAATTTTAAAATAAAATTTCCTCTCAACTTATCTGATAATAAAAAAAAATTATGAAAATAAAAAAAGGCCTATTGAGATCAATTTTATTTGTTTTATATTTCAATGATATTTTTATTATTTCAATATTCATTTTTTTAATCATTTTCTATATTTAGTGAAATACAAAATCCTTCTCAGCTTTATAATTATGAAAAGTTGAAAATCCCAGTTGAGGAAAATTTTAATTAATTTATTTTATTGTCATAACAATTTGACAATAAAAATATGCCACTTATAAATGTGCAAATGTGTGTAAATTTGTTTTCATGAAAGAAAATTTTAAATTCAAGCATCTAAAGAAGAAAACCAACATCGATTGCCAACATTTCTTTTCTTCATTCTCAAAAATTATTATTGTTATTATTATTTGAAAAAAGACTTGATTTTGCCATGTAATATTATTGCTTTTTTATACACACACACACACCATGGTTCATGAAACAAGATAAACCTATAGAAAAATAAAATAAAAATTAAAAATTAAAACTCAACTCTTAGCCAACAAAATATTGAAGAAAAACATTGAAAACAATTAAATAAAAAAGGAGCAAAAAACAAGGTAGCAAACCCAAGTTAACATGTCTATCCTATGATTTGAGTTATAGAAATGAGATAAACCCATAAAAATAAAATTACAAAATTACAAAAAAATCCTAATAAACACAATGTCGAAGGACAAAACAAAAATAAAAAAATACAAAAAGTCTTAAAAAAACCCATTAGACCTTATTACCTATGCTATCTTGTTAACTTTACGGTCCAGATCATGAGACTAAAATAATTATTTAGAAAAAAGAAAAAAACTTATAAAGCACAACTACTTACCAACCCAACAAGGAAGTATGTGGTGGAATAAATAAATAAATAATTTTAAAAAACCCTACAAAATAGACCAACATCAATATAAGTTGTCCTTTTTAACATGTGACATGATATATGAGATACGGATTAATCCACACAAAAAAAAAACTAAAAACAATAATGAAACCCAATTCCTAACTTATGGAATGTTGAAGGATCAATTGAAAAAAAAACAATTAAAATAACCATGACCAAATTTGATATAAAACAATGACATGACACCTTATTCTTGAAAAATGAGCGTGACAACCAAGCATTAACCTGATGATGATGTTTTTGTTGATAATAACTGATCATCATGTTTGGAAGACTAAAATAAATCATCAACAACATTAAAGGATCAAATCTAAAAAAATATATATTGGGTGACCAAAATTCAAAAAAACCAAATGACTAATTTTTCTATTTTAAAAAATCATTGTGGATTACACTCAATCAACCATTTAAGGGGTAATTCAAGCCAACCATACATCATAATAAACACAACCAAAAATAAATTCTTAGTAAGAAAAAGCTAGCAAAAATCAGTTAAAGGCCATGAAAGCATGTGAAATAATTGAAAGTCATGCTAGATATGGACTCTTTAACCCTTATTTTATTGTTTCTCTTCATATATATTTTGTTTCTCTATACATATACTAGTTTAAGAATCACATTATTCTTTATTTCTTAGAGGACTTATTTCTTTAGGACTAAGCAAGCCTGTCAACCCAAATATGAAAACTTTGATTTTCATAGTCTTTTTCATGAATTCATCGTAAATCAAATAATATTTTGAAAAATTATTATTCAATATGAATAACATAATACTATAATTGTTTTTAATATTTCTCACTAAAGTATGATGAGGCACCATTTTTTTTTTAAATTAGATAATTTTTTTGATAAAAATGTTTTCTAATGTCAAACAAGAACTTAAAACACAAATAGTTTACCCATAGTGATGCATGAAATTAAAGTTTGAAGAACTTGTTCTTGCTAAATAGAGGTTGTTAGAATTCAATATTACCTAAGAGTGTATGGTTTATAAGATTCAGAGTTTGTAAGAATACTAATATTGTTAGAACTCTATAATATTAAGATCGATATTTATCAAAGTGTTTGTGTAGTTAGAAGATAATTAGTTTATTAGTTCTCTTTTTAATTGAATAAAGATAAAGTCTTAGCTTAGTAAGATTTTTAGGCTATATAAATCCACCCTAAGCATTTAGAATTATATTAAAAAATAATAAGAGAAAACAATGGTTGTTGTGTTATTTATAGCAAAATCTATATGAGTTTTGTTTAAAAATTGATATTAGAAAAAATAGGTTGGGAAGAGAAAAAAGGTGCATGTGAAGCAATATTGTCTTTAATTGACCTCCCAAAAATAAACTAGTAACAACTTGTAATAGAATCCAATGCACTATTATCCTTATTTGTAACAACAAAAACTTGTAACATTAGTACAACAAACTTAGTAACAGTTTATTTTTTGGAAGAAAAAGACTAACATCAGTGACACATTTTTTTCTAGTAATAGATCACATTCCAGATAGAAGGATTAAAAATAATGTCCAGATATTGTAGTAGTAGACCTTCTAGGACGATTCAATAGTAAATCACATTGTAAAAGTAGAATCAACGGTAAAATTTAGATTTAGTAGTGGTAGACCTTCACCTAATCAAGCAGGCAATAAATCTTTTGTCTTGTTCCATTAGCAAACCTTCATGTAATAAAAAACACACCAACAAGTAGAAATTCTAGTAGTATATACAACAATAACAAGTCAATAGTAGCGTAGACAATAACAAACATAAGAGATCTTTAAATTATCAAGGATTAAAAAACCTAAAATCAAAATTACAATACATGGTCAACATGCATGATATTTTACATTCAAGGATAAAATCTGTAAGGGGTAATAAATGGTAGTAAAAATAGATAATCAACCAAATATAATAATAGAGTCATACTTAAATGAAAGATTAATGCCAACAAAGCAATGTTTTCCTTAAAGACCATAATTAAAGAAGATATGTTAGAACACATTTAGATTTAGGATGTTACATCACTAAAACTAATATGATACACTCTTGTTAGTCTCTTCTCAAAGAAGAAAGATTTTAGATTGCAACTTCTTAAAGTATGAGTTGTTGTCAATGACATAATGACATATGATAATTCCTCAATACTTTAATTACGTAAAATAAACATGTTATAATATTTCTAAATTAAAAATTAATATAAATATTAGAGAAACCAAGATAAAAAATAAACATCCATGGTCTAAGACTTAGTTTTGTTATCATAATTCAAGGATGACTTACTCAACCATCACTAGTTGAGTTTGAAAGTCTGCTTGTTTGTCAAAACAATATGGTCAAACAAATAACAAGAATATTGTTCGACGGGTGATTAAAAATCACTCTACTCCAATATTGACAGGAGTAAGCAATAACATACTCGTAAGGATAAAATTCATAGTTTACCCACTATTGGTGAATCTAATAAGGATGATGATAAGAAAAAAAATCAAAGAAATGGAGGTTTTCATCAAGAGAAAGTTTCAAAGAATTATGAAATGACAAAAGATTTAAAGGCATATGTTATAAATTTAAAAAAAGTGGTCAAGAAAGATTATTGATTAAAAAACCATATAAAAATCAATGTTTCTATTCCAATATTAGAAAGGCATGTTGAAAATGAATGTGGTGTTGAAGCTTATTTTACCATAGAAAATGATGATTAACATTGATAATGATAATTAAAGACCAAATCAATTATATAAATGATTGGATCTTTGACTCCAGGTATTCTAACTACATGATAGGTGATACAAAAAAAACTATAACATCCAATAAAATACAAAGAAAGTCGTGTGATAGTGATAATTGACAACTTAAAATTACCAATAACTCATATTGGTAGGGTGAAATCATGTATCACTATAATTATGATCATACATATTTTTAAAATGTTTATTATGTCCCAAATATGAAGAAAGATCTGTTTTTTATAGCATAATTAATATCAATATACCATCATATCTTGTTTGGTTCAAATGATGTTAAAATATATTAGGATTGTGATCATGACCAATATAATGACCATAATCTTGATTATGATAGAAAACCAAGTCAACAATAAGGATTTTCTTCCATTGGTCTTTGAAAAGATAAATTTTTATGGTCTTTTGCTTTGATACAAAGAAAGACATTGTAAACAAGATGAAAAAGAACTTAGTGATTTTTATGACTTTTATACAAGCCAGAAGAGTTTATAACTTTTATCACAATGTTTTCTATACATATAATAAAGTTGTCTCACCATATTTTATAGAAGAAAGTAGTAATGGGTCTAATATGGATGAAAAAGATAATTTTGAATCTCTAGTGTTCATGTAAAACTATTCAAATACTATATAAGAATAAAATTTCGATACAAACCTAAAGCAATCATTTATAAAGATGGTTGTTGTTGTTATAGTTGAAAATTTTGTTCAAAAGAATGATTCTCCTAGGAGAAGAGTTTCTGCTATAAAAAACTTCCCTCCACTTTATAGATCCATTGCTTCATCTCTTAACCAAAAAGAAACTTGTTCTGTAGAAAAAAAATGTTCAAGTCAAAACAACTCCAAAGAAAATTTAATGATTAATGATGTTAAGGGTAACATCTTTAAGAAAAAAGATTTCAAATTTATATGGTGTCACTATTGCTGAAGAGGTAGAGCTGAACGATTAAATTTATAACATTAAGGTAAGTTATATGAAATTGAAGATTTGTAAGCCCGAAAGTCACTTTCAATTGGAAAAGCTATGAATCTAATTGAAGGTGTGAAAACATGAACATAGTTTGGAAGAATGCAATTGATGTTGAGAATAATGGTTATATTCATGGTTATCAAAATCACAATTTTGTCATGACACGGAAGGGGATTCATAAACTCGAATCGTAAGATCGGATCGTAAAATCGTACCTGAATTTTTCAGTACAAAAATCATAAAATCACAGTTAAAATCGTGTAGGTAGAAAAATCATAAAATCGTAAGTAAAATATTTCTGAATACAATATAACATAATTATGGCCATAAAACTTCATTAGTTAAGGTTCATATATAATTCAAAATAACTTAAAAATACATTACAAAACAATTATGTCCATAGAATTTCATTAGGTAAAAACTAACAGATTTAAAATAAATATTTTGCTGATGTGCTATATAAATTAAAATCAGTCTCATGACTGTCATTTTCCTCATTAGTTTTAATACATTCATCAAAAACATTATAATTGAAAGAATTATTAGTACTAATACTGATTTCAACACCGATATTACTAGTACTAGCTCCAACTCCAACAAATTATTTCGACATCAGGACATGAAAATGATTTAAAAACATCATTTTTTTTAATTTAAAGTAAACAATAAAAAAATTTAAGTATAAATTTTAAAGTTAATATTATTGATTTTCAAGAGTGATATATATATAATTTGTTTTTTTATAAAATCAACACAACAATTTTATTTTTTTATAATATATATTTTTTATAATATACACACACACACACACACACATAATTTATCCAGTGGAAATGCTGGACAAATAGCATTGTCCCACATTGTTTGTTCAGTTTAAATACTCTTCACTCTTTAGCCTAGGCAAGCAAGGTTCAAACTCTTCCTTACTCAATTTATCCCACATCGGATAAATAATTGAGAAGGCAATTTTTTGTGTGTATAAATATAAGAGGCGAATGAATTGACTTTAAAATTTTGAAGTAGCAGGATCGTAAAATCAGACCAATCCGGTTCGATTTTATGATTTTGATCGAGTTTGATCGAGTTTGACCGAGTTTGACCAAAATCGATTTTTCTACCGGAGTTGACAAGATTTGATGAGTTGGCTCGTAAAATCAGACGATTTTACAAGATAACTCATGATTTTGACAACCATGGTTATATTACATTTTTAAATATAAGAGAAATCCATGTTTGATAATGATAAAACAAGTATGACATCAACCCTTTTGAGGGAGGACATCATGAAGAGAAGGAAGTTTTTTATTTAAAGAATGATGGTTGTTCCAAATTGCAAACATGTCTGCATCTGATAATTCTAGAATTAACCTCTGAATATCATTTAAGAGTTTGTAGTTCATAAGATTTAGAGTTTGTAATTTGCAATATTAAGAACAATATCTATTAGGGAGTTTTAGTGTAATTAAAATATAATCGATTATTTTTCATTTTAGCTAGAAAAAGATAAAAGTCTCAACTTAGTAGGATTTGTAAGGCTATATAAAGCCACCTTAAATATTTAGAATTATATATAAAGAAGAGAAAACAATAGTTGTTATGTTTTTATTAGAACAAAATGTACATGAGTTTTTTTAATAGAGATGATGACCACTAAGTAGAAAGTGAGTGATTGTGCATCTAAATATGAGTTAGAACTTGAATTAAGTTGACTTTAAAAATCTAGGGCAATCAAGGGCAGGGCCACAAATATTTCTGCCTTGGGCTATTAAGAAAATGCATAGATATGTTTTTCCAATATCAATCATTAACTCATACACATAAATTTGTCAAGTTAACAAAATCTCCAACGAAATACATAACACAAAATATGAAAAACTTTAAAAGTAAATGAATTTTAAAAAAGAGAGTAAAAATAAACAATACTATTAAAGTTGCACCATTTGATGTTTTATGCAATATAATTCATCTATGATCAAATTTAAATCAATATGCTCAACAAGCTATCAATCAATGTAAATCATCATAGAGTCTACTAAGAACTCCTCTCCCATTTTATTGCAAAACATAGTTTTAACATGCTTCATAGCCAAAAATGCCTGCTCTATAGTGGCATTGCAAATAGACAAAATCAAAACAAGACGAATCAACCTATCAATCAAATGATAATACTAGTAAACTGTCACCGATCATTGTTATTGACATGAATGGCCGTGCCGTTTTATTTGAAGCATTCAAATATGGAATGTTAATCTCATATAATGTGTACACAGATTGCACATGTGAAAAGAGAAAATCAAATCTCACATTTCTAAAGTTCAAAGCAATGCTATAGTAGTTTTTATAAGATCCATTAGAAATTTGCAACTTGCAAGGTAAACGTAAAAAGGTAGAATCGATGTCATGGTGGGATGACATATAATTAGGAAGCAGTTAACAATGATTTGAGAATACGTGTGATGATCAAGTGAATATTTAACGTCATCTACTCTTGTCATCTCCATGTGCTTGTATGATCTCAAAAAGATTCATCACCAAGCTTTTCCTTTCTGTAGTTGAGTGCACGTAGCTCGCTGGATTAATGCAGAAGCAGAAATAACCTCAAATTAATTACCCCCCAGCCCAAATCTCCATTTCGTCCCAAAAGTTTATCAATGGAGGAGGGCCTAATGTTTCATATACTTCTCGATAAAGTCCATGCACGTACGTACGCTGATATATTTTTCATCTAATTTGCATGTATAATGCATCAAAATGTCACCGTTTCGAAGAAAAGTTGGTATTCTTCTCTCGAGGTAATTTCCTCGTTAATGGCATTATGTATGGCTGGCTATGATTTCTTTTAATATTCCACGGATGTCGGTATTCTAAAAAGTAAACTAATCTCGGTTCATGCTGTCATCAATTTGTGAAAATGAGTTTAAAAGGCACTTAGAATAAGGAATCCCACAAATTTAGCCGTAGCTTGGAGAGAGAGAGGGGGGGTATTCTTTTGCTTTATAATTTTAAAGCATGCCTTTTAAGAATAAATACATTACAATATGCCTTTTAATACCAAAATATAGAATTATATGGTTGTTTTACATCGGCTTCTGAGGCACCTTTCGGATGAATTTCAAAAGTGAACAGCGCAGAGGCATTTAAGTATCCAAAGCATCAGCAGCAGCCATGAGAAATCATTACCGAAGAAGCTATTAGGTACGATATTTTGAAGTCATTACTGTACGGTCTTTCTACGCATTTTTTCAGGATAATGTTTTCTATCACGTCGGGCTCCACATTGATATGCTGTGTTCAGCACCTTCAAACATTTCTAGCTTTAATGCAGATCGAGTAGATACACCATAGCGATGGCGGCAACAGCAGCACGATGATGGAGCCCAAGGGAGATTGACTCAGTCCAAAATAAGGCTAAGTATAGCAATAATCGGCACAATTATCAATGTATATAGGGACCTCAAATAATCTAAGATCATATTGTGACTTGCAATCGTCTGAGATACGAGTACATGGTTAAAGAACTTAGCCATCACATTCATGACTAATAAACTTGAAATATGCACTGCTTACCTTTTGACTCTTAAGATGATAAGAAGTCTGGACAAGAACACATTTGTTTTGTAATAGAAATTTTAAAACACAAAACTGTTTTTTTATGTGATGTTACTGTTTTGGAACGTGGATATTTGATATTTAGATAGTGAATAATTAATTATATCTTCAAGTCAACATTATATTTTCTGAATCTCAATAAATAGATGGCTGATAGCAGAAAGTCTAATACCTACAATACAATTTATTTTAAGTCCGATTTATAATTTTTAGATGATAAAGTTATTATGATCTCTTTAGTAAAACATTGCAATAAACGACAAGTTTTTGTATAATTAATGCTATGAAAATTAAAGTATGAATACTTAGAAATTAGAAATTATGAATCTTCTACTTGAGTGATTTAATGGGTGTTTTTTTCAATCTCTAAACCTTGTTGTTTTGATTGAGTACAAGGGGCTGAAAGGTTATTTTCTGATAATAAGATTAATGAAGGATCAATATCATTTACACACCGTTAATGAGAAACAAATATTCACTACATTTCATTAATGAGATAAGAAATGACAGGCTTTTGAGAGATTCTGTATGCACCTATGGGTGTATGGAGAAGAATATCTCCTTGACATGAACATTTTATGTTAAAAGTGTTAAAAATAAATAAGTAATCTTATAACCCTAGCATGGACCTATAACGACCTACAAACCAATTGAGCTTGGAGCACACCCAAGTTCCTAAGTTCAAGGGTATTAAGTCTAACAATTTACCAGACCATCTTAATCTAGGCTTAGCATGTAGCTGAACGCATGAACGTTTGATTTGACAACTTGTCAGATCCATGTTTGTTTGGGGTCAATATGTAGCTAAGCTTGAAGGTGTTGGATCTAACAGCTTGACAAATTTACCAGACCATCTTAATCTAGGCTTAGCATGTAGCTGAACGCATGAACGTTTGATTTGATAACTTGTCAGATCCATGTTTGTTTGGGGTCAATATGTAGCTAAACTTGAAGGTGTTGGATCTAATAGCTCGACATAAGTGAGATTGCCCTACATAAGTGAGATTGCCCTACTTAAGGATAAAATGAATATCCATGAGCAACTATTGACAGCCCTCATAGATACCTATGGTCAACCTCATCACCCTCCCGATTCTATTAAAGATTTGCCTCTGCCTCTTCTTCTAGCTTTTGTCTAGTAAATAAATTGGTTTTTTATTTTATTTCATTTTTATTGTTTATTTTTATTATTAAATAGAATACTGATACAATTACCAATGAAATCTGAATCACTAACGGACCGAGTCTCTCAAAAAATTCTAGAGAATTGGAAAACAATTACAAGACTTGCCATATATTGATGTAACTCCTTCAACAATTTAATCTTGTTTGTAATATGGATACAATCATCAATAAGCTTACCAATACTTTATTTTATCAATAATATATCATAATCACCAATAGATTTACCTATAAAATTAATGTAGGTAAGTTTTATTTGTTTCATGTGCCATTTTGATATGTAAATCCATCAATAATTTACCAGACCATCTCCGTCTACGCTCATCATGTAGCTGAACACATGAGTGTTTGATTTGGCAACTTGCCAGATCCATGTTTGCTTGGGGTCATATGTAACTAAACACGAAGGTGTTGGATCTAACAGCTCAACATAAGTGAGACTGCCCAACTCAAGGATAAAATGAATCTGTGAGAAACTATTGACAACCCGCATAGGTACCTGTTGTCAACCTCATCACCCTCTCGATTCTATTAAGATTTGCCTCTGCCTCTTCTTATAGCTTTTGTCTAGTAAATAAATTGGTTTTTTTACATTTTTTATTGTTTATTTTATTTTTTATTTATTAAATAGAATACTGATACAATTACCAATGAAATCTGAATCACCAATGAACCGAGTCTCTCAAAAATTTCTAGAAAGTTGGTAAACAATTATAAGACTTGCCATGTATAGATGTAACTCTTCTAACAATTTAATCTTGTTTGTAATATGGATACGATCATTAATAAACTTATCAATAATTTATTATGTCAATAATATATCATAATCACCAATAGATTTACCTATAAAATTAATGCTGGTAAGTTGTATTTGTTTGATGTGCTATTTTGATATGTAAATCCATCAATAATTGTATCACAGACGAATTGATTGGCATAATAAAAATCATTAACAATATTTTTTTTGTAAATCATTAATGATATATAGTATCACATGTATTCATGTTGAACATAGTATTTGTTGTTTGAAGACAAAATTGAGAGTTAAGTAATACATTATGAGCGAAAATGAGGTCTTATCTCGAGATTGCACCAGTCAAGCAAACCCATTAATGAAAAATGCTTTGCACAACCATGTATGATCACAAATTATAATTCCAAAAAATGCTTGCTTGATAGAGCTTGCGGACCTTTTAATCTACTTGTTGAGGATATAAAATAATGTAATTGTAAATAAAATTATCATTTATGTAGTAATTAGACTTAATCCAAACTTTATTCTTTTCCTCTTATTTTCTTTGATTAAAGCCAAATGTACATTAAATTCTTATTTTACCAAAAAGATAAAAGAAAAGAAAACATAAAAGGGTAGAGTTATACCTTAATTACTACAACGACATAAATTACATGAATATGGAGTCTTGACACTAAAAGAAGAAGAAGAATTGGTAAACATTAATTATTATTTTTTTAAGAAAAAGCTTTCACGTATATGCTTCAAATGTTAAGATTAGGGATGTCTCCAAGGAGTGTGACATGATGACAAAGAGTTTGTGATATGCACAACAGGTCTCGAGTTCGAGTCAAGGTGTGCACCCCTTGTAAAAGTCTGAGATAATCGAGATTTTATTCGCTCACCTGAACCCATAAGATATGTTTTTCAAAAGATGAAATTCTCACATTCAAAATAAAAGTTAAGATTAGGGATATCCAAATGAAAACGTCTTATTCAAACCTCGAGGAGTGAGGATTTGAAATTGGAGAAGAATCTCAATCTATTGAATTTCCAGTTAAATAAATAAAAAAAGGAAAAAAAAAAGAAATAGAGAAAGAAAGTCAAGGAGGTGGGTTGGAAGGTAGGGTCTTCACCCAAATTTCAATAATACAAAGCTTGTGTGCATCCCATGACACCAGGGTAACTTTAACAAAGATATAATATAGAAACACCAACATCTAAAAATGAAAGGAAAATTTCAAAGCAATTCAATGATAGATTAACAAACCACACCTCCACCACCATGAATGAGGTAGGCATCATCATATTTCTAGCGGCCAGGAATTGCACAAATTACCCCTCTCCCCCTCTCCATTACATGTACAACTCTCTATGCTTCCACCATTAATTTTCTTAAAAGAACAGCACAAGATCAGAAGAAGAACCTAAAAAGATACCACTATGTACTCTCCTCACCCCACCAATGCTCTAACATAGAAGAATGGGAAAGCGAAAGCGAAATTACAACAAAATAATAAACTCGATCTCCGATTCACATGCTTCTAGCCATCATATCTTGGAATCTCCTGTAGGACTCCTGCTTCTCCAATTTGAACTTTTCATGGCAGCTTGCGATGAACAAATCCGCCAGCCGATTGATATCTTTCTCAGTGCCATTAGAATCCTCATCATCAACTTTCTGTTCTAGCCAGTGAAGGTAGCCTGAAAGCTGAGACTCAGTGCTGTGTTCATGCTTCTCATTTGGAATTACTGAGTTCCACGTCGAGTCGTAGTAGAAATGGGAAGCGGAGAATCCATCGAGAACTGGTTCTGACACTGGCAACACATGTGAAGAGCACCAGTTATAGTGTAACCTAAACGAGCCAAGGAATATCTTCCTACTCCTGTTCTTCCTTTTTGTGTTCTTTGGAGTGGAGATGAAGTTTAAAGGCTGGTTTTCCTTGAGAATCTCAATGAGAATGGATTTTGCTTTGGATAGAGCTCGAATGAAGCGGCCCACGTGTGAGATGATGAGCGTGTGAAGTAGGGTTTTGATCTTCATGGAGCTTAAGGTAGAAGATGGTGATTTCGTGGAGAAAACTTGAAGAGGGTGCAAGGTTTTTAGGCCAGACATATTTTCTCTTGGTTTGGTGGGGTTAATTTCTTGGGCATTGTTCAATGGGATTTATAAAGAGTTTTGATTACTTATTTGCCACTACACTTTAATCATATTTAAAAGAATACCATCCACTTCGTAGACTGTGTAGGTATTTCTCCATTTTTTTTTCCTTTTTCTTGGACATGCCGATGATAAGGACTTTTAAATCTTGTAGCTATCTCAAGTTTCTATATTATGTGACCCGCTTACATTTTTTGAAATATAGTGGCACCTTTCTGTTACTGATTAGTACCATCAAGGTCACGTTAATAATATAATTAAAGGATGTTTGATACTTCATTTTAAAGATATTTTTGAAAAAAATAATTTTATTTTTGTGTTTTAAATTAAAAAATTAATATTTTTAAATCATTTTCAAGAAATAATATCAAAAATAATTTTTTAAAAATAAAACAAAATTATTTTGATATATTTCTAAATAAAAAACACTTTAAAAAATAACCTCAACTATACTGTCAAATAGTCACTTAGAGTGATAAAGCAAGTGATGCATGACAATACGTGTATGTTTCTTGATATTGCATTTTAAAATTGTTTTTTTTTTATTTTTTATTTTAAATTAAAAAAATAATATTTTTAAATTATTTTGATGTATTGATATTAAAAATAATTTTTAAAAAAATATATTTTTTATTTTAATAGATTTCCGAAAGAAAAACACTTTAAAAAACAAGTTCAACACACTCCCAAACATACCCTAACTACTTCCCTAATTCTTATTTTTTTTTATGATAACGTAGGTGTTGTATTTCCCTAACAAATCTTAATTTGTTTTTATTCAGAAAAGTTCGAGTAGGTTAATTTGGACGACACTAAAATCTGGGAAACTTCACCTAAGTTCCACTGAAATTAACCAAGAAATTAGAGATATATTTAATTATACAGCGAGGACGAGGGTAGTTTTCCAGATGATGGAATATTAGTATCAATAAAACACTATTTTACGATAAGATGTAAAATACATTATACTTATACCTAATTAAAACCTTATCAATCATCAGATTAAAAACACAAGATATGCATTAAAACAATTGAAAATTCACCTCATTTACGTATAAAATGATTGCAAGATTTAGTGGAAAGAAATAGTTAACCTAATTAACTTAACCTAGTGAGAATATATATAAAAGTTTCCTGTCCCGACTTTACAGATCATAATTTCAAGCAAACAGTTTTCAGGTACTTGAAAGCCGGGTGAGATTATAGAAATTAGCACCCTATACTCCAAAAGATGGCCCACTAAGTCTATTCGAATGCTTAAAAGGGTCTTGAAATGTTCTGAAATGCAAAAATTTGTGAGGAAGAACAAGGCAAGATTGTGTTTTTCCTGACTGTAGCTTCTGCGAAGAGAATCTCCAGAGCTTACAGATAAAGAAAAGGGAGGGTGGCAAAAGCAACAAAACCCTAGCCCAACTTTAGTCATGTACAAAAGAGATACATTCAATGACATTTAGGAGGATTGGAATACATTATCTTCCCTTTGATATATTGTCTTGGAATCTCTAGTCAACAACAGTGAAAGTCCCTTGTAATTTAACATTTCAACTTTCTATGCTCTGAGCAGTTTTGAATTTTTGTCCCATTTTGTTTCTAGTCAAGAGAAATTTCCTAATTCCTAGCCCTTATTACTTCAAAACCTTTATGCTATAGCACCTAATTGTTACCAACTGGAATTATAGAATATTAAGGTGGTTGTATGCTAATTTTTTTCTACTAATATTATTCTATTTAGATATCTATATTTACCCATTTCTTAACCAAAATCCAAGATAATTAGGAAAAAGATTGTTGTATTGGATGTTTAGTTAATTTCTTTGTTCTAGTAATCTGATTCATTCTTCCTAGCCAAAATGTCTAGTGGCTTAATATGAAAAATCAAGGTAATTGGTAGCTGATGGTGTCTGGTAAACCATGATAGTTGATACATGTAAAAAGTCTCATTTGATGTATAGAGAGACTCTTAAATGTTTATGTTAGTGATTTTGAAGAGAGAGAAAGTGCAATGATATTTTAGAAACATAAGATCTCAAAATATATATGCTCAAAATATTAAGAATTAAGAGATTGTGAACCTAAAGTTTTAATTTACACATGATATATTTATAACTCATAAGTCTTTTTTTTTTGGAGAGAAGGTGTTGAACTTTAATTTCATCCTTGTGATATTTTGAGTTGCATTCCACTAAAAACAATATATTAGATTAATATAAAATATTAAAGAACCCTCATAGAGTTCTGAAAAAATCTCTTATGGAGTGTTTGGTTTAAGCAAGGTGTTTGAGTTCATTGAAAATGAAAGATAGGTCCAGACATGCTGTCTTGACCCAAGAATATTAGGCTTGGGCATGGCAGCTCGAGCTCATATGGGTGCTGGAGTGCATGCCTATCCTAAGCATCCGACCAATATGGCTCGGGCTACAATGTCTAGCAAATATGCCTTGGTAATAACCAGGCTCGAGTGTGGTAGCCTGAGCCTATAAAGTTTTTATTAGGTCTTTTAAGTTATTTTGGGCTTTTTAGGGTTTTTTTTGCACATGTTAAATTTAAGTTTATCAATAGCCCCATAAGTGTTTGATACATAAAAACTTGTGAAAATGTTTGATGTGTCAAGTTTTGTTGAGTTTTCTTTGTGTGAGAAGAAAGGAGAAAACCCCAAGTAATATACTAAAGATCCCATGGTTGAAAATAAGAATTTTTAAGTATGTATAAGGGGAACCATAATTAAAAAAACTTCTAAGTAGATAAGGTTAACCCATCGAAGGTGAGCCTACATTTAAATTTTTTTCTAAGAGTCTTAAGATAAACCATAAAGCTTGTAAGATAACCCAGCTTATACTTAAGAGGTTTCTATGTGGCTAAATGGATGGGCCCATATCAATTCCTATACTTAGAAATATTTATAAAGGGATGAGAGGATGGATCTATAAAAGGCAGTGCTATTGCACTAGGAAGACTAAGCTCATCCATAGAAGAGTTGTTGTATTGGAGTGTGAGAGGTATGTAACCTCTCTAGGATATCAGTAAGTACGAGATCCACTCATTAAAGAGTGGTTAATAGAGCATCAGAAGTATGTGACCTCTGTAGATGACATAGGGTATAAAATCCCTCAACTTGAGAGTGGTTGTTTTCTGAGAATGAATGGCTTATGGCTTTCCTGATGATTTACTAGTGGTTATAAAAGCTTCCTACTAAAGAGAAGTTGTATCTAAAAATAGGAGATATAAGATCATTCCTAAAGATAATATAATGTTTGGGAGCTCCACTGAAGAGTTATGATAATCTAAAACTATATTAGAGAGGTAGAATATCAAAGATCAAGACCTAACAAATTAGTGAGAGGAATTTTGGCATCATTTGGAGAATGTGTTAATCCAAAACTGCTTTGGAGAATAGGAGATCTAATATCAACCCCTAGTAAATTGGTGAGAGACTTCATTCATCACTTGAAGAATGAGCTAATCCAAAACTACACTGAAGAATAGGGGATTTGAGATCAACCCCTTGTAAGTTAGTGAAAAGCCTTTAGGTATCACCTGAAAATTATGTCAATCTATGATTGTAATAGAGAAAATAGAGGATTCAAGATCAACCCCTAGATATTTGATGAGAGGTTGTTAAGTATCACATGAAGAAAGTGATATTATAGGAAGACCTCAAATCCATCTCTTGAAGATTATGAGGGTATTTTCTTAGAAAGATCAAATCAATCATTTTCTTGAAAAGTATCCAGAAATCCCACTTGAGATCTATATATAATGAATGTATGTTTGGGATATATTATTCTTATTTTAAAAAACAAACTTAAATTCTTGTTGAGGATTATGCATCCTAAGGTGAATTGAGTTATATGTACAATGAAGGTTCTTATAAGGAACATGTCTTGGTGATGACATTAAGGTGTTTGCTTTGACTACCCTAATAACTTTCTGTAAGTGATCTTATGTCAATTTAAAGGAGTTATAAATCCTTAAGATACACCAAAATCCCATGGTCTAATCCCTCATGGTTCTTTCTTGATCTTTTATTCTATTAGAATAATGATGTTTTCTTGGAAGGTTCTTCATGTTGGTTACCCTTGTAACAACAAAGAGGCCTATATTATATCGAATTAGCCTCTTTCATTTGTATGTGATTTTCATGACTTGTTTTATCTTGAGCAAAGCTTTCTTTGAATGACAGGTTTCCTTACTCTTTTTATCAACCCTTGTAAGTCTATAGGCTTAAGAAGTTCTTCTATCTTGAGCATCTTCTTATTAGATCTCTTCAAGTATGCCCTTATGGACTCACCATCTAACTAAGTAACCCCAAACAAGTCCATGAGATTCTATTTGGAAAGTATACTCATACTAAAACATGCCACCAACTTAACATAAGGATATATGAACCCTTTTATAAAGCCTTGTTTCAAGTTATACCAAAAATGCACAAGCTTTCTAAAAGTTGCAGAGAGTATCTTACATATCACTTAACTATCTTGAATTACCAACATCATGCTACCACATATATTTTTCACATGTTCTCTCGAGTTAATAAGACTATCATAGTTCCAAGGTTTTTTTTATACAGATTTAATCATGAGGGATTAGAGTATTCAAAACATGCCTAGACAAGGAGGAGTTTCATACTACATACGGATGATAAACATCTTCTTGGAAATGCTCAAAGGTTGGACACCTTTAATCCTTTGTCTACTCGGTTTTGGGGAGCTTAAGTATTCTAATGTGGAAAATTAGGATTGATAACTATTATCCATCTCATAGTGGTTGGATGGATCACGTCTAAAATGAATATTTATTAGGATATCTTCATGTCAATGAGAGTGATCTATAGTGGGACTAGTGTATTGTCGTGGTGGAAAACATTTCAAGCTATTTTGTCTAGCATCTTTTAGATAATACAATTATCTCCCAGTAAAAGGGGTTATATGTGGATGAGAAGTTAAGATTGAGGAGAAATCTCATGGGTTGACAAGGTTTTATTTTGTCCCTAAGATGCCCAAATGGCTCGGGAAAGAGCTTGCACTTAATCTATGAGTTATCAAAACATTAATGAAATAAACATACTAATAACTATAGAGAGATTCATGAAACGTCTTATCCTAGTGGTTTCTTGATTTTTTGCTATTAATAGCGATTAAGGATGTTAAAAACTAAAGAAGAATTATTTATGGTTTTTTTATTTTTTCTCTCAAACAATGCCAAATGATGATATCCTAAAATGAAATATGCTTATGAATAAGGATAAAGTATTGGATAATTGGTTAATCTCTTAATTTATCTAATTTTGATTCATTCTTCCTAACCAAGGTGTTTGACAACTTGATATAGGTCTGGTAGCTAATGGTGCTAATTAGCCAAGATGACTGGTATTTGATACCTATAAAAAGCTTCATTTGATGGATGTTGTGACTCTTAAATGCTTAAGTTAACAATTTTATAAACAGAGAAAATTCAATAATATTGTAGAGAGATATACTTTAAATATATATGTGTGTGTGTGTGTGTGTGTATAGTGAAAATGTTAAGAGTGAATAAAGCTTAGTCTCTATATCAACACTCTTATAAGAAATTCTTTCTTAACTTTAATTCTTAATGTCATTATAATTCCTCAAAATTATTTCTCATTCTCAAAACATATTTCTTTTAATTTTCCTAAATGTTTTATCCATAAAAACTCATTGCTAATTGTTGTGATGTCATGATCACACAAATTAATTACTATAGCTTAAACAAATAAGATAATAAATAGGGAAAATAAAATTGTTTATGTGAGACTAACATCAAGCATAATAGCTATATGACTCTATTTATATTTTTATGAGATACCTAGTATTTGATTACTATCTTAGGATATAAGAGATGAAGACAAAAATATTTTTGGTTAAAGAGATAAAGATGGGGAGATAAATCTCTTTGTGACAATTTTGGAGTTAAAAAGACATCCTTTTTATCCCAAAACATTAACCAAATACTATCTTAGAGTTCAATATAATCTCTTAAAGCTAATTTTATACATATTGTCTATATTAGATGAATATATGAGGGCATATCTTTAGAGATTCAATGAGGAAATGCTAAGTATAAAAGATCTAATTAAACTTTTCACCCCCAAAACCATAATCAATTGGGTTTATAATTATTTTTTATAGGAGAGGTTATACACGGTCCCTAATAAAAATGTCATTAGCATCAAACATTTAATGAAAAATCACATTATTGTGGAAGAAACTAGCTTGGACAAATAAGGTCAACTATATTTCCACACACAAGAAAAGTCTTCACCACACCATTAATATTCAATGAGAGCATAAAAAGATCACTAAGAGGAACATCCATGATCATCTTACATTCCTTGAGCTTATGACACACCTCTCACAAAGGCACGTGTTCATGTCATAAGTTTCATAAAAAAAATAAACTTCTTGCAATATCCACCTTCAATGAAAAATGATTCATATACAAAGAACCCCAATAATTTATATATATTTCACCATGATTATGGATATGACATAGAAAAATTTCATAAACTTATATTAGAAAATAAGAAGATTGATTTCAAAAGGATATTTTCAAGAATTTATGAAGAAGGAGATACAATAAGAACAAATAGGAAATCATTCTTCTAATGTATTACTCCAGATAAGATAAATCTTACAAATTATATCTCTATAATTTCTTGAACACACACACACAATTCATCTCCATGTCTCCAAACTCAAATGGTCTCTGTGAATTTTCTATAGAGAAGTCTCGATTAATTCGATTAATTTCCATTATGTTGCTAAGTTCCTACGACCATTTTTTCTCTGGTCCCCAAGACCACTTGTCTCCAAGTTCCTATTACCACTTGTTTTCAAGTATTGGTGACCAACTTTCTCCAACTCGTTGTGACTACTATCTCTAAAATATTATGGATCTTTCTCCATAAAAATTGGTAAGATCTCTCATGGATTCAAAAAACAGGAAAAATATTTAAAGACATACCCATAAGGTGATATGAATATGTTTTTATAATGAATGCATGCAAACACATATTATATGTATTCCCCCCCCCCCCCCCCCCTTTCTAACTCTTTAAAGTGTTTTAAACATGCATGTTCACAATACTTCGAGGGGGTAAATGATAATACAATAAAAAAAGAAGGATGAATAATAATATGCACCGTACAATTCATAAATAATACTTTTCACCGATATTTCTAGATATTCTCCAAGTTATTTATTATTAGGTTTTGAGAGAGATAGGAGAAGGATTCATCTGAAGAATACTATGCAGATAACATTCTTAATGAAACATAGAACACATCTTCTTTCGACACATAAAAATACCTTTTTTATCTTCATGGACTTTTACTTGATTGTCACTTAATAAAACAAAAAATAAACATTAACTTAAGTATCAAAGTGTCTTTGAAAAACTTGTTTTACATATCATCACTTATGTTAATATATTTTCTGTGAAGTAGACCTAAGGATATGTCTCTGGAAATCCATTTCATTTCTACCATGGGCATAGAAAATAAAATTATTTCTCCGTCCAAATCTCCTCAACCAAAAAGATTCACCTTCCTTTAAACACTCCAACTTTCCTTTGCACGTTCATTTTGCAGGCTTCTTGCATCAGCATGAGAGTCATGGAATTTGAAAGCTGCACGCATATGATGATGGTTCAATTTTTATCTGCCTACTACTCGGTCAAGGATGGCCCAGCACTGCCGATCATGGCCTTCAGCTCTTTATCTTTCACGTATTCCTTTTTCTTTTTGCAAAGTTGGTGAGTTATTCTTATGAATAAACTATAAGCTAACACAGCAGTGCCGATCATGGAACCCTAAACTTATTTGTTAAATCCCAACTTCTTCCGCATAGAAAAGTGAAAATTGTATAGAGATGATATGATTAGTTGCACCAGTAATTAACTTTTAATTAACCCTAAAAATAGATTTAAAAAGTTTATTTTGAACAAAACCTTTGATGATGGCAGTGAAAGTTTAGGAGTAAGGACGAAACCTTTGATGATATAATCTAAATCGCAAGTTGTTTGCCGGTATGGATTTGATGTTTTTTTCATTCATAAAAGTGGGATTGCGAAGAATATTTCCGTGCATCAGCATATATGAACTATTCCTACATATATATATTTGATGCATCGACACAGAATTTGATTGTCTTTTACAAAACAAAATCAGCATATAATTAAATTTGATTATTGCGAGAAAGAATATTTAAGAAAAAACAGTCATGATGTTTGAAAGAGTAGTTGCAATTGTTTTCTAAAATACTTTTTACTTATAAATATATTAAAGTAATATTTTTTATTTTTTAAAATTATTTTTAATATCAGTACATCAAAATAATCTAAAAATGTTAATTCTCTTTTCATTTAGAGCAAAAAAAAAACAATTTCAGTTTTTAAAAACTCAAACAAACAATTTCAATTTTTAAAAACTCACTGTTTGAGTGCTTCCCAAATACGCTTTTAGTGCCATTTGCAATTTCCTGCAAATTGGCACCCGAACAATCCCTTTGCTGTATGGTTCCTTTCCTAGATAATTTTTGGCACGTGCTTGGAATGTTTTTATCTCATCTCAATTATATAAAAATATAAATTAAGAGGGAGAATATAGAGTTCTTTCTCCATGAAGCATGGAAATTCTACCGTTGAAAGAACAATCACTGTTATTCATCTCTATCTTTATTAGTTTTCAGTGGGCATAATTTGAGGTCTTTGTCTTAAGTATACACCAAGGGATGATACTAGCTGGGCACAATTTTAATATTAGCATGAGAAAAAAGAAAGAATAAATCCTTTTTTATTATTTTAATTTTTTTTACATTTTAATCATCTGGAATATATATATATATATATATATATATATATATATATAATATTAGCATGAGAAAAAAGAAAGAATAAATCCTTTTTTTTTTTTTTTTTTTTTTAACATTTTAATCATCTGGAATATATATATATATATATATATATATATATATATATGCATTATTTTCTTATTCTTACACTCTTAAGTCTGCATTACTTGATAACAATTAAAATCACTGAAGACAGAGAGAGAGGAGAAGCATGCTAGATAATAGTGAATGGCATGAATTTTAAGTGGTATTCGCACAAAAATAATTTTTTTGTTTTAAATTATTTTTTAAAGTGTTTTCATATTTTTTAATATGATAAAATCAAAAATATTTAAAAATAAATAAATTAATATATTTCTAAACTAAAATATTTTGAATAGTATCTTGGTTATTTTTTACGAGATAAATTGGTGAGTTGTGCACTCTGTTCTCCCCTGAAGACAATAATCAAACAATGAATATTCATTGCTTTACTGCTATAATAACTTAGGACATAATTGACCTCCTTTATCCTTTAGAAGATACGAGTGAACTTGCCCGCGCGCTGCGCTGAGTTTTTTTTATATAGAAAACTGATTGATTTTATATGTATTGTAATTGATTTTTTAATATTTAAGTACTAAAATTGTGATTGAAAATATCTGCTAGAAACGGGGGTTTTCCCCGCTTAAAAGTGACTGCATGGTGTTACTACCAAAACTCTTTTGATAATTATTTAATCGGTAGATTATACAATTAAAATTGAAAAAACTCTGTTAAAATGATTGACGTGTCCCGTGTAACATACAGATTGATTGTTGTGCATGTTTTATTTGTTTCATTAATAATTTCATTAGCAAATAGTTAAATTACAATCGTTGAATTTTAGCACAGATAATAATTTGTTTTATGCAACAAACAATGTGATTGGTAGTTTTGTTTTAACTACCTTGGTAATAATTTACTTGGTAGATAGTAAAATCACAATTGATAAAATTGACCAAAGATATATTATTTATTGCGTGTAACATATTAATGGTTTGTCGGTAATGTTTGAACTACTTGACGAATAATTTATTTGACAAATAGCAAAAATGCAACTGTTAAGATTTATAAAAAAAATTCATATTTTTTCTTTATATTAAAAGTATTCTAGAGAAATGAGATTAAATTAATGTGAGATTTCTAAAGAAAAGTCAGTTTATTTTTTTATATACATTTCAAACATTAACATCAAAACAATATCATAATAATTATTATTCTAAATGTCCTATCTATAGTAAAATAAATACATATAAAAACTACATAATTTTCAAATTTTTAAGAAGATTATTTAACTCATATGGATAGCATTTTTTTTTTTAAAAAATAGGACTATTAACAATTTTGTTATATATTCAAAAATTTGGTGCTGCCAGTGGCGAAACATCGCACAATTTTTATTTTATTATTGTAGATAGTTTGACACATTTTCTCAACTTGTCTTGTCAACGTGTGGTTTCATAGTTTTTTTCATGTCATATGAGAGCTGAAATATTATAAATTTAAAAAAGACGCATAAGTTATTTTTCAAAAAAATAACATTGACCAACGAATTTATATTACAATTCTTATAGTTGTCATTATAAATATTATATACATAATTAATATTTTAATCATTTTTGGTCATACTATCGATGACACCATAACTATTGTTTAGAAAATTATTTTTTTGTAGTTTATAAGATTTATTTGTCATATTACTATACTAAAAGTATTTTAGAACACTTATCATGAATTATTATTTTATTTTAAGAGAATAAATAGGTCATATGTATGTATGTATGTATGTATGTATGTATGTATGTATGTATGTATGTATTAGGACGTTAATATTAAACAAATATAAAAATATATACTTAGCCTCATATATTTATAAGAAAAACAATTCACAAACAATCATTATTATTATTTTAAATGTCTCACCTATAATAATTAGGAATCTTGACAATGAAAAATATTAGCAAAAAAGCAATTACCAAAACAAATGAAAAAAATTGATTACATTTTAAAATAATAATATGTAAGGGGGCTTTAGTGAACATTGAAATTAAATAATTTAAATTTCAAAATCAGAAATCAAAAAAATTGGGACCGAAATGAAACTGAAATCCATAATTAATTTGCATAGAAGGATAAAATTGAAAGAAACCAAACTTTGATACTGAAAATATTAAGGATTTATAATAAATTTGCATGGAAGGATGAAATTGAAATCAATCAAAACTTTGATACCACATATATTAAGGATTCCAGACCAATCCGCAAAATTAAAAGAATGAGGACCTAATTGAAACTATAATATATAATCAATTTAAATTGAAGGACAAAATTGAAACAAATCAAAACCTATATAATAGGAATAAGGGCCAGAAAACAAATTCAAAAGTTCAAGGATTGAAATGAAATTTGACAAATAATAGCCGCGCTGACGTCATCTTGCGCAGACAGGAGAGAGAAATGGGGGAGGGGGGAATTCAAACGACCATTGAAACGTCTTCAGACACCACAAAGTCACGCGCGCCGCACCAGGTGGAAGAGAATATGCCTGAAAATCATTCTAGACACCAGTTGGGCATTTTTGGACGCTGGAGTAAGCCGCACGCGTCGTCCAAAATACGCGTGAGCGCGGAAACGAACTACACGTTCGCCAACGCGCCAACAGTAAACTGGCAAAAAAAAGAATAAAAAATTGGTTAATTACCGGATCGCCCCTCCCTCCCAGGCATGATTTTTGTCCTTTTCGAGGGACAAAATGGTTATTGTACTGTTCAATGAAATATTAAAAAAAATAAACCAGACCGGACCAAAAATATGCAATTACCGTGGAGCCCCTCAACCCAGGCACTGATTTTTGTCCTATTCGAGGGAAACATTCGTGATTACATTGTTCATCAACGAAAAAAAAAAGAGCTCACGTAGGCGCGAAGCAGCAGAGCAAATGTCCAGTCCACAGTACACGACCGATCTACTTTGGGTTTCTTTATAATAAACACTATATACTATTTTAAATCCCAAATAAAATTTTCAATACAACTTAAGGTATATAAATGAGATTAATTAAATGTTATTTAACTTAAATTATGTTTAATCAAAATTCATGAAATTACTTACTATTTTCTTATCAATGCATGGAAATATCATTTAGTTAATGTTGAGTGCCTAAATGAATACGAATATTTAGATTCTTATAAAAGTCAAAGATATCACTTGCAAGATGTTTTGCATCAAAGGCAAAAAAAAAAAAAGAGAAGAACAATTCAATCGTTCACACTTGTTACTATGTAATAATATCACTTTACACAAGATCCTAATTGCAATGATACTAACTCTACATAAGAACAATCACAAGAGATGTTCATCATTCAAGTTCTTAAATATTTGGGCAAATATATATGATTTTCTCACAAGAGCGACCCTTATCCGGTATACTGAAGTAGAAGGCAATCCAATGTTCCAACTCACCACTAACTTAAAGATGTTAAATCATGTTTTCAATTTGTCAGGTTATCTCTAACACATAAAATAAGTCCTATTTCAATTCAAGTGTATTGATCTTAGATATTCATTTTACCCTACTCTATTATCAGGAAAATGGAGAGTAAGCTTGTTGCGTTTCTATAGAAATGAACCTCCTTTGCTTATACAGAAGCTAAAATAGCCTAAAATGCAATCTGTTTTCCATTAACAAAAGATGGACTTAGTATTAAATGAATAAAAACATAGAATAAGGTAGTAAATTTAAAGCACATTTCAAAATTGCTTTTTGGAAATCATTCCATAAGGGTAACATGGGTACATGAAATCCTTTTACATGGAAGGTCATTTTGAAAGATTAGTATCCCTTCCAATCTCTGTGAGTTTGAAGGAAAATTCTCCACGTTAAAGGATGGTGTAGAGGCTTGTTCACTTATTGCATTGGTAATGGATCCTCAACCTCCTTCTAGTTTGACTATTAGTTGCCGGAAGGACAAAGGATAATGGACATTATTCCACTCAAAACCTTAACCTTTATAGATCTTACGTGGAATACAAAAGTATTATAGGTAATCACATGAGATCATTAGAAATTCATAGGTGGTAACCTTCAACAAAGAGCTTTATAGAACTCTATAAACTTCTAACTATGACTTCACATGAAAAAGTAATGTAGGTGGAAAGACCACTCCTCTAGGAAGTTCTCCATTACCTCAACATATGATCTGCTCAGAGAGTACAAACAAACAATCATCATGCACCACATCTTATGGTATAAAGGATATATCTTATGTCAATCCTTCATATGTTGGCTTGTTACACAAGATTGTCTTCAAATAATAGATAAACCCCATATAGCTGGAATAATTCATAATGCAACATGTATCCTATATGGGTTGTATAACGAGTCTCATAACCATTTAATTTTCCATTGCATTTACACTAAAAAGGTATAGGAAACAATCAATATCATAGCTCACATGTATTGGCCTAGATTACCCTGACAATAACTTTTTCAATGGGCAACAATAAGACCAAGGTTATTACAAACGCGAGTTGACTCGCAAAATCATACGATTTTGCGAGTCAACTCAATAAAACTAGTTGACTTGGAAAGAAAAATCGAAACCGGTCAAACTTGGTCAAAATCAGGTTGACTCGTAAAATCGGACCGAATCGGTCCGATTTTACGAGTTCAAGGCATTCGGCCGGGGCTTTGAGCTTTCGTTTTCAATTTTTCGTTTGTTTCATTTACATAGCTCTTCAACTTTCAAGACCCCTCCAATCACCCCTCTCAAAACCCAACCCATCAACCAGACCCTGAATTTCAACCGGGTTGGCGAGTCTCTTGGGTCTTTTACTCTCTTCCCTTTGTTGTTCATTCACTGTAACAATCACTTCTTTCCCACCAAGATTCCTATCTCTACGAACAACAAAATTAGGGTTTTTTCCAATCCCAAATTTAAAGAGCTATGTAAATGAGAGTAAAGGAGAAGAGGATGAGGAGGAAGAGAGTAAAGGAGAAGAGGATGAGGGAGATGAGGGTGTGGCGGCGTGAGAGAAGAGAAGGATTTAGGGTTAGTTAATGGGGGGCCCTTTTATACTAGTAGTTATAACTTATAATAATAATAATAATATAAAAATGAAGTTTCTACTTTCACGCGGGGGGGGGGGGGGGGGGGGGGGGGTTATAAATTATTACTATTATTATTATTATTATTATTATCATTAATATATACGGGGGAGGGGTTAATAATATATACGGGGGAGGGGTTATAATAATAATAATAATAATAATAATAATAATAATAATAATACTAATACTAATTAGCATAAAAAATAGATAGCATAAAAATAATTTAAAAAAAAATCCTATTAATTTAAGATAATAAATAACATTAATTAATTTCAAATACAACAATCATAAAACAATATACAATTACTTGAAAAACATAAAATAAGTAGTTTAAATTTCAAATCTCAAATATTGCGGGTCTTTTAATTATATTTAAATTCATTTTTTTAATTTAAATATAATTAAAAATAATAATTTTATTGTTGGAGGGTTTTTCAAAAGTAATTATTTAATTATATAACTTACTCCTATTAATTATATAATTAATTGTATAATTAAACTATATATAAGATAATTGAACTTTATTTAAAATAAAATAAAAAAATGGTTCTCCAAAATAGTTTTTATCATTGGAGAACACATCAACAAAAAAGTCTTATATACACTATTTAAATTTTTTTGATGTTTTATTGTTTTTAAATCATTTCATGTCCTGATGTCGAAATAATTTGTTGGAGTTGGAGCTAGTACTAGCAATATCGATGTTGATACCAGTATTAGTATTGGTAATCCTTTCAATAATAATGTTTTTGATGAATGTATTAAAAATAATGAGAAAAATAACGGTCATGAGACTGATTGTAATCTATATATCACATCAATAAAATATTTATTTTTAGTTTGTTAATTTTTACCTAATGAAATTCTATGGACATAATTGTTTTGTAATGTATTTTTCAATTATTTTGAATCATGCATGAATCTTAACTAATGAAGTTTTATGGCCATAATTATGTTATATTATATTCAAAAATATTTTACTTACGATTTTACAATTTTTCTACCTCCACGATTTTAGCTGTGATTTTATGATTTTTGTACGGAAAAATTCAGGTACGATCTTACGATCCGAGTTTCAGAATGACTTTCCGATTCGTGTCAAAATCACGATGAGAACCTTGAATAAGACTTTATAAGGGCAAGACAATAACTCACACCATTTTCTAATTATTGCTATCATTGATAGTCTATTACATTTGATATGAGAGAAATAATTGTATCTTCAACAAATAATTCCAATCTAGTGAAGTAGCAAGGGAGGACATCATCCAAATCACGCATACTCATATCATCAACATGACTTACAAAAGTCCTATTCCTACCTTTATCAAGTTCATATGGAATCTATAAAGGTAGTAAGATACAACAAAATATACCATGTCAATTTCTTTTTTCTTTGGTTATTATTGCTTGTAATTTGTATAGTTGACATTTTGACTATGTCAGATTAATTGCTTATTCATCATTTTGTCCAACTTATTGGTTTCTAGAAGGTTTCTTATTTCCTTCGGTTTACTATCTTATAATTTGTTGCTTCTTTTTTCTCGAGAGTTTTATCTCTCGAATCTTGTATATTTTCTCCTTAAATATAATTAACCTTATCAAGTTTACCATCTCTCATATCCATTTATGGGTGCCCGTTCATAAGCCATAGATGAGTTCCCTACCCCTTTCCCTTTCATCAAGGAAACTCTTGGTAGCAATGACATAATATTTAGAAATTATCAAAGTTATAGTTTAGATGAATATTTTATAGTTCTTAATTGGCATCATCTTAAAACAAGTCACAGTTCACAAACATTTTGTATTTCCCAAGTGGAATCATCATTCTCATTGATAGTCATAAAAACTATTTTTTGAGAATATTTGGCATGTTTTTCCTAAGTAGCAATAAGCTTCAACAATCCTTATAATCATTAGTCTATATGTTATTGTATGTTTTTTATAATGGTGATCACCCTTTATTTCTCTAGCACCTTTCAATGTTTATGGGATTTAATATGTATAATCTACTAGACAATATATAATAAAAATATACCAAATAAAAAAACAAATAAAAAAAGAAGACTTATAGATAAAAAAGTTAGTTTTCTTCATGAAAAATCCTATAATGACCCAATGTCCTTACAAGCTGTATTAAACATCAATGTAATTTAAACTATCCTTTCTGGGATTTAAAAAAAAGCATGAGTAATCATTACAAGATCTAAAAGTCTTCCTACTTGCCTTATTGTAATCAAAATCAAATGAATCCAATAATTTTGCTATATTAGTAAGGAGCTAGGCTAACACACCTTAAGATGGAAATTATATCCC
The DNA here is from genome assembly GCA_964035475.1 of Salix caprea. Taxonomy (NCBI): domain Eukaryota; kingdom Viridiplantae; phylum Streptophyta; class Magnoliopsida; order Malpighiales; family Salicaceae; genus Salix; species Salix caprea. Next base: position 15,428,255 of record OZ037751.1, read on the forward strand.
AATGGTGAATTAGAACAACGTTTTTAACTCACTAATAAGTAACCAACCTTGGGTGGGTAAGATGTGGCTAGTTCTCTACCTGAGCACCTAGGTATATAAGTTATACCTTATAGAGGTTCCGTAACCATTTCATTTAAGTTGGTTTAAAAAACAATGAAACTATCTTTTAACTAACCATTGCAATTCATGAAGAAAAGATAAAAAAAACATCATATAACTAGAAGATAAGAGAATGGAAGAATGAAAGAGAGAAAAAGATAAATGATGTATTTTATAACTCCAAACTAGACAAAAAGGTATCGCTCACCTTATAAAGGTTCCCTAACCATTTAATTCAAGTTAGTTTAAAAAACAATGAAACTATTTCTTAGCTACTTGTTGTAATTCATAAAAAAAAAGAGGATAGAAAACATCATATAACCAGAAGATTAGAGAATAGAGGAATGGAGAGAAAAGAATAAATGATGTATGTTATAGCTCAAAACTAGACAAAAAAGTATTGCTCCATTTATAAAGGTTCCTTAACCATTTCATTCAAGTTGGTTTTAATAACAATGAAACTACCTCTTAGCTAATCATTGTGATTCATTAAGAAAAGATAGAAAACATCATATGACTAGAAGATTAGAGAATAGAGGAATGAGAGAGAGAGAGAGAGAGAGAGAGAGAGAGATAAATGATGTATTTTGTAACTCAAAAACTAGACAAAAAAAGTCTCGCTCACAAACACCCAAATGATATAGAAACCTAATGTGTTTTTAAAGGAAAAAATAAGCACTAACATGTGTTCCTAAATAAAAAATACATCAACACACACTCAAATAAAATAAATCACACCTTCATATATTCACCCATTTTTTACACACATCTTGTTCTCTCACTTGGATATCTTGTTTTCATATGGTCATGGATGCTAGGTATATGCCCACCCATGCCAACTTTTGTCTCCATTATGCTCCTCTATGTGTTTCTTTATCATATGTGTTACTTCCTCACTGAAATTAGATTAGGAACATTGGTAAAATCTGCAAATAAGCCTTATAAGAACAACCTTATATGAACAAACAACCACATCATTAAATGGAGAATGTTCGTTTATATGTGACTTTTTCAACCTTCACTTAAGGAGCTCAACCAATCCCACGTCTACTAAATAGATAGATTGTACACTTATTAAATGTTTGCATGCCTAAAGATTATTTTTGTTTAATTACAATAGCCATGATGGCATCATGGCTATTCAATAGTGACTCATTAATATTAAAGATAATAACCTTTTGATGCAAAGGAATTTACAGTTTTACCTTTTTTTCCTATGCAACTTGGTAAACCTTATGGCTATAAAATTAGTCGCGGGCTTTAAGTGTTAGGGATTCATAATCTCTAATCAAAATCTCTTTATATTCAACATTGTTTTTACCCATATGACAACCTTCTAAAGTCTACAACCAATGTCTTTTCATGCTCATTTTTTTATTTAGGCACCATGTGCTCTTATGGTGCAAAAACACTTTTCAAAAAATATGAATTTTTATTGTTTTTAAATTGTTTTGTTATGCTGATATATAAAATATATATTATTTCAATGTATTTTCAAGTATAAAATATTTTGAAAAACAACTATTATTACACTATCAAATGAGAGTTATTAGTCATTACAATATCAATATGAAGAGTTATTTCAACTTTCCAACCTCATCATAATGCATCTTAAAAAGTTAAATTATATGAGTATCAAACCATGATAATATTCCGTACAAGTTAGATACAAAAAAAAATAAAATGGTGGACTGGATGGAGGAAAAGAATTGTCCCAGCATGCGGTGCCTACATGCACAAAGATCCAGAAAATAAAAAAGTGTTTCTACTTTTGATACCTTTGCACTTCTCTCTGATTGAGACATGGAACAAGGTTCTCAACTCTCAACTTGCTTGTGTATGAATGATGGAGATTTCTCTTTAATGCAAAATTAAGCCCTTTTTTTAAACCATATACTAGGTTTCAAATGATAAAAGATTGGGATTAAAAGAATTTTTTTTTTGTTTCAGGTTCCAGTCCTATGATTGCTAATATAATAGTCATTGAAAATTTATATGATCATTAATTTTAATACCCATAATATTAATTAAGATACACATAAACTAGTCAATACGCTCCCGGTTAATAAAAAAAAATGAAGCCTTTTTTTTTAATGTAAAAGTTATACATATGGTTCATGAACAAGACAGATTTTGTGCCTTTTCTTTTGAATATTGAACGCATATCGTGATGATTCGACTATTTCTCCTCATAATAAACGACAAAGAACAAATGTTCAAGAAGTTGAGAGAGAATATTATTTAATCATCAAGACTTAATCTCTTTCTAATTAGATTTTAATTATGAAAATTTTGAGTTATTTTCTTAAGCTGAACAGTGTGGAAATATCAATTCACAGTTGAGTGCACAGGGCCATGGAGGTAAGAGATACAATTTCTTGTAAAGGAAGGAAATCTTTAATTTTTAGACCTATGTCAATATATCACAAAAGATTACTCTTATGCATGCAATTGGTGTAGCTAATGTAAAGTTTAAAAGTATTATTTATTTAAGAATATATTTACTTTTATAATTTTTACATCAACATATTAAAACTATACAAAAATATAAAAGAAATTTAAAAAAAAAACAATTTTGCCAAATGATATTTGTGACACGCAGACATTGAACTCTTCCTTTATACTTGGTTCCTTGAGCACGATTTAGAATCTGACCGTTACAATTCCACTGTACGTTGAGAATGATAAACACTACATATTGCTCTAATACAGCAACTTTGCTGGTGATTTCAGATTCCCACTGTGCAAGATGCATTCATGCAGGGAATGGAGGAGAGAAAACAAGGCATCCTTTTTTTTTTCTTTAATGTTTTTCTCGCATACCTAAATCTTGTGTGGTGGCTATAGTGTTTTCAGAAGTATCTATAATAGGAATAATTTCAAGATCTGTTTCTGTGAATTTATGCCAGGATCACATTAAATTATTAAGCCAAAGTCACAGATGCCCACAACCAACTTCAATATTCTTCATGAACCTAATTTCTGACTGTTAAGAAACCATCTCACCTAAAAACTTAAAGGGTGTGTTAGAACCTTATTTTTTAAAATGGCATCAGGGCCTTGTTGACCCAGCGGTTACGAGTTTGAATCTTATCATCCCCATTTTATTTGATAAGAATCAAGTACAAGCTAGTGTAGATCTGTGCAAGTTTTAAGCCTAAAAAACTTTCACCTGAGGGGTGTGTTAAAGTATAATATAAATTATATTTTGATACCTTACCTAAAAGTTTAAGCTGTTAGGTGAGTTGGTTTCTTAACACCGATGATAAAATACTAACACTAGGGAAGTTTTAATGGGACAAAACCCAGAAAAATAAAATAAATAACAATAATTATATATAATTGAAACTTCTTTTACTCATTATTTTTATAAAAAACAAAATCCTGAACTTTTATTTTCTTGATTGAGACATGATATTCTTTTCCTAACCATTTTTCATCTCGTATATATGAAGACAAATTTGTATCAACTTGCTTTTTAATGTTAACAGTGTTGCCTGTTTTCTTTTCTCCCTCTCTCTTTTTCTATTTATCTTGTGCTTTGGTTATGTCAAAATTCGTTGTTCGTCCCTATCCATTTTAGGAATAATTAAAAAGGGATGCATAGTACTTTGAATATATATATTTATATATTCATATCTTATGCCAGAAGTTTTTTAGAATATCAGAAGAGAATTTTCTTAAAAATTTTCTGCCATACAATATTTGAATTCAAATTTACAGTGGATCATACCACTTAACTGCATCTTTCTTTTCCCAGAATGATCGTGTAATTTGCGTTCTAGTCTTTATATAATTCAAAACAGTACGAGATTTGATACACTTTGTGATGCTTGCAAAGAAACCTCAGCATTTTACCAAAAAAAAAAAGAAACCTCAGCATAAACTCTCTGCTCTTTCTTGTTAGCACAATATTAGGATTGCAGTTCTGTTCATTTGTGAATGAACACTCGAAATATCGACAGCGAAGAACGAGTTCATCAGAACGATGGAGTAATGATCGGTGACTTCGTGAATCTATCGTCAGAATATTTCGGAAACCAACAGATTCGAAACATGAAACCTCGTTTGCCACCCGCAGTCATGGAGGCAGGATGCCAACAGCAGAATTTTAGCCCTGAAAGATCATCTAACAGCATAATGAGCCGGTTTGAATCTCCGGCTTCAGCATTTTACGCGACAGAACGATGCATGCGATTTCCGCAGTATGATTTTCAAGTTGGTAGTTCTTTCTGCTCTCAATATTCCAAGTCCTACGATTCACATCAATCTTCCGGTCCAAACTATTCTATTGCCATAGGAGAGCAATCTGATCACAGCTATGGATTGAACAGCAATTTGGAATCGATTGCAAAACCCCATTTCTCTTACTTTAATTCTTTTGACAAGTCTGATAAAGGTCTAGGCAGTTCTTCAGGGAAAAAGCTTCCTTCACAACAACACAATAAGTTCTTAGACAACCATGGTGTCTCTCTAGGGAATCGCTTTTCAGTTCCTTTCCAAGGAAATCAGGATCGTCAAGTACGTATTCTCCATTCTATTTAGTTTCGCTGGTTTTAGCATCTAACAGATATACATGTCTTACGTAGATGATTCATTTTGATCATGGTTTGTTGTTTCTGTACAGGTTTGTTGTCGTCCATACAACTCTCCATTTGCAGGGCTGAGATTTGATTCTCGAGAAGGAAAGCAGTCTCCAGGATTTTCCTTGGGAGGTGGTCCTACATCTTCTGGAAAAGATCTGCCAAGTAAAACACGGATAAGATGGACCCAAGATCTTCATGAGAAGTTTGTTGAGTGCGTAAATCGCCTTGGAGGCGCTGAGAGTAAGTAACTTCAGTGCTAGCTTCAGAAATTGTTCATCTTCTTACAACTGTACTTGTTGATTTGTCAATTACAGAGGCGACACCTAAAGCAATACTAAAGTTGATGGATTCAGATGGTTTGACTATCTTTCATGTGAAAAGTCATTTGCAGGTATTGTTGCTCAACCAAAAAGTTTGGAATTTGTATTTTAAATGGGATTTTCTTCCTAAGATCTGTTGTTTTTTCTTTTCTCTTTTTTCTTGCAGAAATATAGGATTGCAAAGTACATGCCAGACCCTTCAGAAGGTAAAAACCCTAGTAATTATCTCCTATAATATATGATTTAATTCCTTAAGTTTTTTCTATTAGAACAAAAATAATTTATCATGAACTGATTGTGTTGGGTTTGAATATGAATACATGCAAAGAGATCTTCATGGAACCTCTGATGTTTTAATTCAGAACATCCCTGTCAAATAGTATGAACAAGTAACACTACCTTTCAAAACACATAAAGACAGGAGAGAAGTCTTTAGCCTTCGATCCCTGTCAATTTCTCGCAGCAAGGAGTAAAGTCCTCTGCTTTCTTGCAACAGCTATTACATCTATTATGTCAGTAGCTCAAGGAACCATCTCACCTAAAAACTCAAACTGTTAGGTGAGGTTCCGGGATATAATTTATATTATTCTCTAACATACCTCTCTAGTAAAAGCTATTTAAGCTTGAAACTTGCATACAGACCCACACTATCTTGTACTTAATTTTTATCAAATAGAATGAGGGTGATTAGATTCGAACTCGTGACCGTTAAGTCAACAAGATTCTGATACCATGTCAAGGAATAATCTCACTTAAAACTCAAGCTGTTAGGCGATGTTATCGGTATGAAATAATTTGCTAATTTGGTTTTTGGTAGTTCTGGCTTGTATTTGCTAAGAGTAAAGGAAATATCCACACAACAGCAGGGATTACTACAAACAAACTACTTTTACTATGCTTTCTTTAACTGTGCTTAAAATTCTGATTCAAATACCAATTCTATGGCAGGAAAGGCTGAGAAAAGAACTAGCATAAATGATGTATCACGGCTCGATATCAAAACGTAATTCTCATAATGCGTCCTCCTTCCTTGGCTATTATTCTATTGGCATCCCAACAAGCATTCAAGCCAGATAAATTTATGAAAATTGAAATTGATTTTCTTGTTTTCTTTTCTGTTTCTTCTATATATATATTATCATGTGTGCTAATCCTCTCAGACAATCACTTGATCTTATAATAACTATTTTTTAACCTCGTCTTGCAGTGGCTTTCAAATCAGAGAGGCACTGCAACTGCAATTAGATGTCCAGAGGCGTCTGCATGAGCAGCTGGAGGTACATCTTTCACCGATGCCAACTGTTATCTCATTTTTGTCAATATGGGTCTTTTCTTTTTACATGCTAGAAAGAAAAAAAAAATCCAAGGGCAGAGCTGCAAACAAAACAAGAAAAAAGAGTATTAAAACAAAAGAGTATTAAAACTTTCAGAGAATAATATAAATCATATTCTGGGGTCTTTCCTAGTAGCTTAAGCTTTTAGGTGAGATGATTTCTTGACATGATATCAGAGTCTTGTTGACCCAGCGGTCATGATTTCGAATCTCACCACCCCATTCTATTTGATAAAAATCAAGCACAAAATGATGTGAGTTTGTATAAGTTTCAAACCCAAAAGACTTTAAGTTAAAAAAATATGTTAACGAATAATATAAATCATATCCTGCCCCGCCCTATTCTCTAACAAAAAACTATATACTAACCCCCCTGAGAAGCACCGGCCCCGCGTCATTTGGATATTCAAGACCGAGATGATCAGAACTTTTGAATGACAGAGCCTTCAAATTTTACGTACAAATTATTACTTACTTTACCTGGTTGCAATTTTTTTTGTAACAGATTCAAAGAAATCTACAACTACGTATTGAAGAGCAAGGCAAGCAGCTTAAGATGATGTTTGATCAGCAACAGAAAACAACTAATAGTCTCCTGAATAATCAGAATTTGGACATTACTTCTCCTGAAGAGCCCACATTTAGCCTTGAAGATATTGATGTTTCCATTTTAGAAGGCTCTGATAACAATACCCATTTCCCATCCAAGATAAGTTAGATCTTCAAAGCTCGCAGGACTGGTTTCCATGTACGAGTACTAATGGGTCTGGAAAAGTGATTTTTACAGAATTGAGGATGATCTTTGCTTCTTCCTAAAGAAAGTAAAAGCATCTGAATGTACCTATATAGGAAGAGTAAATACATACGAATTCGATGTGTGTTCTCATGCATAGTACCCTTTTGAACTTGGAGGCTGGGATTCTTTGCAAAACAGAAAGTCATGTGGTTCTTGTAGGGTTCAACTCTTTTGAGTTCTGCCTGTTTGATATTATAGTATTTGTTGTTTTTAAAAGTGATTTTCATTTGGAAATACATTGGAATAATATTTTTTTTATTTTTTAAAATTTATTTTTAATATCAGCACATCAAAATAATTTGAAAACATCAAAAAGCTTTTTTAAAAAACAAATTTCTTTTTTTTTTCAAAAGTGATTTTGAAATGCAAAAAACAAACAGGATATTAAAACCATAATCTATGTACTTCAAGTTCATCCTAATAAAAAAGTACCAAAATTTTTATGCATGTAGCTTAGTTAGAAACACTATGATGCGAACCCTGTAATTACGTAACCCACAATCAAGACTGAGATTTGATCCCGGAAAGACAAAATAGGTCTGATAGGAGTGTGGCACAATGGAAAACTACCCCAATACACCGACACTATTGGAATGAGTACAATGAAGCAAACATTAAGAACGAGAAGATGAATGCAAACACTGAAAAACTTTAAGGAACACTAAAAAAACAAAAATAACAGAATGATATGACATTTTTTCAGAGTCTAGCTTTGATACAAACTGATGCGAACCTTGCGTGACCACGTGATCACGAGGTTCACATGACACTAGCCTTTTAGCTTTGCATGTTGCACCCCATTAGAAGTCGGCCAAAAATAGGAATACATGTTTTTCCATTTTCATTTTGTTATTATCATAACATTTGGTTAAATAGAAGAAACAAATGACCTTTTTTTTTGTAACATACTTACAGAATGATAAGATGTTTACTGATATAGAAGTGTCATGCTTTATACAATTTTTCATTAGATCCAGCACATCTGACTGCATGTATGCTACTATCTCTAAACCTTCACTAAAGAGGGTGAGACTGTTTATGATAAGGTTATGATGTCAAAACTAGAAAAGATAGAATTCCCATACCCTTTTGAATCCACCAAACGTCACTGCCATTCATCACTCTTTGAATGAACCAAAGAAATAGATAAATGAAAGCAAAGAGTATGACAGAAACTACTATCAAGTTGATTTAATCATTCATATTTGAAAGTGTTTTGAATGTTTTATTGATCAAGTGAATAAAGTTGACAAAGAGATGATTTAAACAGTAAATGTATACTATTGTTTTATTGAATGAAATGAAGCATTCAATTGTTCATTGTTCATAACAATCCTTACAAATATATAGAAACTAAACAAACTGATTCGCTGACTCTTAGCAACATAATGTGCCAGGATCATTTAACAAACTAACAACCGAACAAACTCCTAGAGACTAGACCAATTCTTTACTGAAGCAGAAAAAACATAATAGTAACACATGAGTTTTGACAGCAACTTAAAGCAAACTTCAACACTTCTCCTTGCTTTAAAGGCTGCTAACTCTTATCTTTCATATTAGAAACTTAAATCGGTTTACTGGAAGTAGTTTCGTAAATAGATTTATTAATTGATCTTCAGACTTGCAATATATCAGTTTAACATCACCATTTTTCTACACTTCATGTAAAAAATAAAGTCTAATATTGAAGTGTTTAGTTTTTCTATGAAACACTGGATTGTGAAAGATTGTTATGGTTGTTTGATTGTCAACTGATATTTCTGTATCCTCTTCTTCTTCCATATACAAATCACGTAGTATTTTTTGAAGTCATAGTGCTTGATTACTGTTGTTATGGCTGCAATGAATTCTACCTCTATAGTAGATTATGCTCCAATATCTTGCTTATTGGAGGGCCATGAAAAAATTGTTGGTTCTAGATTTAAACAAAATTCATAAGTGCTCTTCATATTATCAATGAATCCATCTCAATCACTGTCAAAGAAACCATATAATCTTAATTTTTGACACTTTATAAACTTAACGCCAAAACTGCATGTTCCTTTGATATATCTTAGAATTTGTTTGGTTGCTCTCATATGAAATTTGCTTGGACAATGCATGAAACATGATAGAAGACTTGTTACATAAACTGTATTAGGTCTTGTTGTTGCTAAATACAATAAACAACCAATCAATCTATAGAAATTCTCTTCATCTACTTTTGTAGTCCCATCTTTTTTGTTGAATTTGTCTTTTGATTCATTAGAATGGCAGTTGGTTTGCAATTCTCCATATAAAATTTCTTCAAGATCTCCTTTGTGTATTTCTTCTAACCAATGAAAATTTCTCCTTTACTCTGTTTGATTTCCATTCCGAGAAAGAAACTCATGAGACCAAGATCGGTCATTTCAAAGACTTGCATCATCTTCTGCTTGAATTCTTTAAATTGTTGTGTATTGCTTCCAGTTACAAGAAGATCATCAATATAGAGAGATATTATAAAAACTTCATTATTGATTTTCTTTACATTGAGAGTTAATTCAAATAATCTTTTTTGGAAACCAAAGTTTATCAAGCAATCATCAATTCTACCATATCAGGCTCTAGTGTTTGTTTTAACCTATAGAGAGAATTATTTGACAAATAAACCTTGTCTTCTTTTCCTTGAATCACGAACTCAGCTCGATGTTCAACTTAAATCACTTCTTGCAAAATGTCATTTAATAAGGCTGATTTGACATCTAATTGGTATATTGTCCAGTTATTATTCGCAGTAACAACAAACAATAATATGATGATATTCATTCTTACTACAGGAGCAAATGTGTCAAATAATCAACACTATAAGTTTGAGCATACCCTTTAACAACCAGTCTAACTTTATGTTTTTTTATAGTGCTATCAACATTCAGTTTGGTCTTGAATACCCACTTCATGTCAATGATGTTTTTGTTTGATGGCCTGTCAATTAGTTTCTATGTGCAGTACTTTTCGATCATGTATATCTCCTCCTACATTACTTTCTGCCACTCTGGATTCTGCTGAGCTTCTTCATAGCCTTCTCGCTCGCAGATAGCTACATTACTCCTTTGGTAAATGTCTTCAAGAGATCCAGTGCCTTTGATTGGTGAATCATCAATTGATTCATCCTGCAATAAAGGTATGATTTGATCTTCAAGTAGCTCAATTCTTTGTGAGTCTTCCCAATTCCAATGTTCATCTTTATGAAAATGAACATCCCTAGTAATGGTTATCTTCTGAGTTTGAGGATGATTTACCTTATAGGCTTTAGAAATTATGTTATAGCCAACAAAGATACCTGACATAACTTTTTTTTATCAAGCTTGTCCCTCTTGATCTGTAGAGCATGAACAAAACATATACCATCAAAGATTTTAAGAAAACTTAGTGAAGGTTTGTAGGCATACTAAACTTCAAACGGTGTTTTTTTTCCAGACAATGTTGTTAGAAAATGATTTTGAAGAAAAATAGTTGTGTTAGGTGCTTCTCCCTAAAACATCTTTGGCAAAAAAAATTCATGTAGTATGCATCTAACCATATCCATTATGTATCGGTCTCAATTTTTTCATTCAATTGCAAAACTTGTTCAGTTAATGAAATAGGTTTCAATAAATTTTCTTCTTGGATATCCCTTTTCTCTTCCAACTTTGAATTTAAAATCTCAGATGATGAGGTGAGCAACAAAGAACACTAGCTAATGGGATAAATATAAATGTAGAAACATCTTTATGAATCCAAATTGAAAATAAGAAAATCTATCCAAGGAGAATAAATAAGAATTATACAAAACAACATAGAAGGATTCATTCATAATACCATTAGTAGTGAGCTTGTCAGCCCATTTGTCCTGCTCATCACATGGTTTCAGTGATGCAGACTGAGCGACAAATACTGGTGATAGAAGAAGTATTGAAGCTTATTGTATTTTTCATAGGAAAAATCAAGTTTCCTAGAGTTGTAAGCAACAAAAAACAATTGCACACACTATGGGGTTGGGCTAGGTCCGCCAAAGAGGGATAAACCTGGTTCCAATGTAGAGAAGTTATTAAAGAATGTAATTGTTTCTCTACTTATATAAATAGAGACATAACTCATAAAAAAAAAGGTTTTTCATAATAAGTTTTTTATTATTGAAAGAACATAATTCTGTCTTTATTTTCATCTTAATTCATCGTATTAACTTGATAAAATCTATAAAAAAAAGTTTATATTGTGGAATATCACTTTGATTTTAGTAATTGAAATGACACTAAAGCGATAGATCCAGAAATCAAAGAAACGAATTCTCGCAGGTAAGTAAGTTTTTATTTCCAAATCTATATAACGATGATAGAAAAAATATTAAAGATTACTGTATTTTTAAAGGGAAAAAGCAAGTTTGCTGTAGTTGTAAGCAGCAAAAAACAGCTGCATACAATAGTACGGATTTCCGAGTATAAGTCTCGATCCAGCATTGCTGCCGAAATCCCATCTTCCATGCTAGAACTGAACACACTGACACACCATCAATTGAAGCACCTGAATCCTCTAGTTAACAAAATTTCAGGCCCTACTTGATTATGCCATTGGTTGATACCGATCAGAACTCAAACAAGAGATGAAATGGGCCAGCCAATATTGGGCCAGCCAATATTGGGCCCTAAAAGGCTTCTCAGCAGCCCAAAGCTCAACCCGGCTTCCTGATGCCACGTAACTCAGCATCCGTTATTTCTTTTGCTGACGTGGCTGGATTCAGTTAATCAGTTATATCTACGCATGTCATGTGATCGATAGCCGTCTCTATCACACTCTCCTCTCTCTGTGACAAAGAAAAAACGCCTATTTGTTAGTCTTGCAGCTTAAGACCTTCCTCTTGCAACTTATTCCACCATCTTTTGTAAGTCTCTGTAGTTTCTAGCTTTGAGAATTTCTCTTTAATTTCTCGGAACCCAGAGAAATTCTCGGAACCCAAACAGGAGCGACAAAAGATTTTGCAAGGATTTGAGTTCGTCCTATTTGTTTCTAGGAAAAAGAAAGTGAAAAAGTGTAGTTTCTTGGAGTTACAATGGCTACCCAGAGTCTGCATTGGGGTTTTGTTGTGATTGTGTTCTTGGCGATTCTTTCTTTACAAGCTTCTGCTTCTACTGATGCTCCTGATGGTAAATCTAGTTAATTTCACCTCTAGTATTGTCTTTCTAGTGATCCATTGAGTGTTCTTGCGTGGTTTTTTTGTGTGTTTTTGAGGCCATAATTCACTAGAATGCACTTTGGCAATATCTATTTGGATGCTGAGAGAAAATGTAGGAACTTAACTGCCGCATTTGAAATCGGTACTGTTATTTAGTAACTGAACAACAGAGAAGAAAGTTTTCTTTTGATGTGTTTTAATTATTTGGAAAGAGAAGAGCATAGACTCAGGATTAAATCAAGAGTTTAAAGTGATTTTCCTATAAATAAAAGTTTTAATTCAATTTTCTCTCTTTCTTGGTTTACTCAGAAACCAACAGAAGACCAGGAAAAAAAAATAGCTTCGTTTTCTTTAGCGGGAAAATTAGGCTGCAAGGGAGAAAAATGGCGAGAGAATAAGAGAACAGGATCTGATGCACTTTTATCGAGATATCTGCCGTTATTGTTAGAGCGATAATCTAGCGTGTATAATTAGCTTACTTGTACATCATGTATAGATTGTGATTACTGATGATTAGGGCTTACTTGCATCATTTTGACCCAGTTTTATTCATTTGTTTACCACCCAATGAACTATTAATTGATTATCAGAACATGATGATGCTGATACTGTTGTTAAACACAACAATCTGATTATTATCTTCTAATGTAAATACAGTCATAGCACTTCAAGATCTATACAAGGCCCTGAATAACCCACCACAGCTAAAGAAATGGAGATTGGATGGAGGAGATCCATGTGGGGAATCATGGACTGGAGTCTCATGTGCTGGAGCATCTGTAATACACCTGTGTGGACATATTCCTATCTCACAATCTATACATTTTTTTCTATTAGTTACCTAGACAAAATTTCCAACAGTGATTTTTTCTTTCACATTGTGCAGTAAACTTCAGGGACTGAACCTTAGTGGGTTTCTCGGCACCCAGCTGCATTTTCTCCATAGCTTGAAGCATCTGTAAGTGATTTTTCATATCTTAGATTCAGTTATCTAAATTCTTTCAGCCATTTGACTCTTAAACTTGCTTTTCTGTGGTAGGGATGTTAGCTCCAATTACATTGTGGGTGAAATACCGCTTGCTCTGCCACCTAATGCCACTCATATGTAAGCTCTTCTGAATGCTCTGGCTGTAAATTCTGTATTACTTTGATTATATCTATAGTACTCTAGCCACACAACAACCTACTTATGCATCTTTTTCTTTGGTTGTGTGTATTTAACCTAGGATAATGTTTGACTTATTAATTGATGCAGAAACTTAGCATACAACAACTTGAGCCAAAGTATACCCCTTTCCTTACCAAGTGTAGAGTTACTTCGGCATCTGTAAGTTGATTCTCACCATTCTACTGCCTATTTTTCTATTTTCTATTTAATTTTTTTTTTTGCTTGGTCTTGTTGAGTCATAAATTCTTTGGTTGTATTTTTGCAGGAATTTGAGTCACAATTCATTGTCTGGACCCGTTGGCAATGTGTTTATTGGCCTACAGAACCTAAAAGAGATGTAAGCTTTTTTTAGCCCTTTGGATTTAGCTTTGTCGAAGGCTGCACTCTGTGGAGAAATATATACACAGGGTCTTCTGTTAAATAAAACCATAGCATAATTCTGAAGCTGTTTTAGTGGTGCAGCCTTCATCAGCATAGTTTCCTTAATCAGATCATATGGAAGAAATATTTCATTAATATGAAAATCAAACCAGCTCATTTTCATCAGCATAGTTTCCTCAATCAGATCATATGGAAGAAATATTTCATTGATAAGAAATCAAACCAACTCATTTTCTTATGTTTTTCCATCTTGCATCAAAAGATTGTATTTAATTTGTTCGGGAAAAAAAATCTCAAAAAATCCGTTCTTAATCAAACATTGGCAAGGAAACTGGTTTTATTATGCTTTTGAGAATTTATTTTGTTCCATACCAAAGTTGGCACCATAGTCAAACCATGATTTGGTTGATATATCAGAACATTTTATATAGGCGGGTTTCTTGAACTGGCAGTATGTCATGCAAAGCAAGTTGCTTTTTGGTACCTTATTTCCCTAATGTTATCAGTTCCAATGCCACCATAGTAAATTCATGATCACTCTCATTTCCTTGTGAACCTTCCATCTGCTGCCACAGCGACCTGTCATACAATAACTTCACTGGAGATTTACCAAGTTCTTTTGGATCTCTGACAAATCTTACCAAATTGTGAGTTTTATACATCTTCCTTTAAATTTTCCTCAGTCTTATACCTGGTGTGTTTCTTGATATACTATGTTGGTTCCTGTGTGCTGTTTTGGGTGTATCTACAGGTTCTTACAAAACAACCAGTTCACTGGCTCAGTTGTCTACCTGGCTACTCTTCCACTAACTGACCTGTAGGTTCTTACATGTTTTTTGTTCTTTTTGAAAATTAGGCTATTAAATTTGATTTTTTTTCTCACATATTCTATTATCATTAGGAATATCCAAACCAATCACTTCAGTGGTGTGATTCCAACTCAATTTCAGTTAATACCCAATCTATGGTGAGTTTGGAAGATTTCAGCTGCTTTGCTTTTAATTTCCTGCATTAACTAACTATTCATCAATTTCCTTCTCTCTACCTTTCACTAGGATTGACGGAAATCAGTTCCACTTAGGGGATAATTATCCTGCCTGGAATTATCCTTTGGATAATGGATCCTTTGGACAAAATTTTAATGGTCACCCAGCGACCGAGTCAAGTGCCATGGAGAATTATCTAAAGGTAAATGGACACAAGAAGAAGAGGTTGGGCCCTGGTGGAATAGTTTGTGTGGTGGGTGCGGTAGCTCTGGTGGTGACGTGCGCTGCAATCTTCATTGCAATGCTTATCAAGCGATCCCGCAATTCTTGTTCTGTCAGGACAACCACAGGTCAGAATTGTGTACAAAAATATGTTTGCTAATGCCATAATTGTTAAATCTTTCTTGGTTCCATTGTAAGTGCAGTTTTGTGCTTCTTCTTTTTGTGTTTCCTATCCCATTTTCAACAATTCAAATGGCCTATTGGGTAACACAAAGCAACACCATCTTAGTGGTTCGGAATCTATACAGCTGCATGACCTTGTGGTGGCATTACCTTCCATTTGCTTTTGATAGCAATAACTCTTTACCTTTCCATCTGTTTTCAAGTTGATACATCATATTGCTTTATCTTAAAGTTTTTGATCTTTAGGTGTTATTGTCTTGCTGATTCTTTTATTAACATATATTTCCTTACCACCCCTCCTCTTCCAACGGTTATGTCTCTTTCCAGTAGCATCTGAAGTGAACCCACAACTATTGCCTCCCAGATCTCCTTCGCTTCTTCATATCCCTCCTATTTGCAACCAAAGAATTGAAAAAAATTCAGCTAGAAAAAGTTTCTCGAAATATAAAGCTCCAGTAGGTGCAAAAATTTACACTGTGACAGAACTTCAGTTGGCAACAAACAACTTCGGTGAAGAGAATCTTCTTGGAGAGGGGTCTCTTGGTTCTGTTTACAGAGCCGAATTCCCTAATGGCCAAGTATATACTTGAACCTGCTGATTTCTTATTACTTCTGAAATTCACAAAGGTTATGAGAAGTCACTGACCACCACCATCTCCACCTAATATTTTATCTTTTCCAGATATTTGTCGTGAAAAACATCAATATGGTATCACTGTCATTCCAAGAAGAAGAACAATTCTTGGATGTGATTTGGACTGCATCCCGACTGAGGCACCCAAATATTGTAACTCTCATTGGCTACTGTGTAGAACATGAGCAGCATCTCCTCGTGTATGAGTACATCAGAGATTTGTCTCTTCATGATGTTCTGCATAGTGATGGGTACAAGCCACTGTCATGGAACATTCGTCTCAATATTGCACTTGGTGTTGCTCGGGCTTTGGAGTAAGTATCCCATTTGCTTGGTTTGCTTAGTAGGACCATTTCTTTAACTCCACCTTGCAGGACTATAAGAGTAGATCTATAGTTGCAAAAAAAAAAAAAAAAAAAAAGAGGAGATATATTCATTTTATGCAAAAGAAAACATTCTGGAAGCATGCATCTCTGTGCTTCAGCATTCTGAGTTGAAGATGGTAGTAGTAAATGAACTGATTTTAGCAAATATCAGGGGTAGGAAGTGGAAGAAGATGATGTCTATTATACATGTTACATTTTTCCACGCACTGTTTACTTCCAACCTTGAAAATTTTGATTTCAGGTTCTTGCACTCCACATTCTCGCCTCCTGTTGCTCATGGCAATGTAAAGGCTTCCAATGTCTTACTTGATAAAGAGCTTATGCCTCGTCTCTGTGACACTGGACTAGCTATTTTGAGGTCACTGACAAGCAACAGCGTTAAAATGAAGGTAAGTGCATGACTAATCTTCTCAGAATTTTCCTTGTCACCCAACATTGTAGTATACAACTGCAAGAGTAGGCTGATAATATTAAAAGTTGATGCAACTTGTTTGTTTGACCACAAATGTTTCAAGGAGAATTTGAAACGACTTGTGTCCGAAATGTTTTTACAAAATAATTTAAGAATGAAGGACCCATCCTATGTTGTTGACTGCTGATATAAACAGGCTTCTGAAATTGCTATTGGTGACACGGGCTATATTGCTCCTGAACATGGGGAACCAGTAACTGACAACACCAAGAGTGACATTTATGCGTTTGGAGTGTTGCTTTTGGAGCTATTAACTGGAAGGAGACCTTTTGATGGGTAGACTTTTTTATACCTCCTTCCTCAATCAAATTGCAGCATGGTGTTCTGATATCCGTTTCTGTCTTTAACACAGCTCAAGACCAAGAGAGGAGCAATCTTTGGTGAAATGGGCTTCGTCTCGGATGCATGACAATGAGGGTTTGCTTCAGATGGTTGACCCGAGCATCAAAAGAACACTTACCTCCAAGACTCTATCTCGGTTTGCAGATGTTGTCTTGCTCTGCATTCAGGTAATGCATGTAACATCTACAAAAAAAAAAAAAAAAAAAAAAAAAAAAAAAAAAAAACTGTGACAGAAGATTAGAAAAGTTGGTATTATGTGATTATTCATTTGATGCTGATAATTTGTCAACAGGCTGACAAGTTCTTCCGTCCACCTATGTCTGAAATTGTTTCATCACTGACAAGTGTGCTGCAAAAATTCACTGCTGCAAAAAGTGGTGCCATGGAAGGTGCTGAAGTTGACCCTTTTGAGAGGTCTTTCCGTTCGACCTATACTCGCTTCGTAACCTCACCAACACCGAGTTACATTTCTGTTTGATACTTTGATTTTCGCAATAAATGAGTTTCTGTCAGAAGCATGATTCTTGTACTTCTAGTCAAGTACTCTGTTTTTAGCGCAAGACCCTTGATTGTCGTCTGGCTTCCCTTTCCATTTCATGTATTGTCACTGTTTGTTATCCTCTACATTTTGATTACCCAAGTCAAAAAAGAATATATACCTCCAAATCCTCGTTGACTGGGCTTAAAGTTGGAATTAGTTTTTTTTTTTTTTCATTGTTCTTCTTTATCATGTCAGACTATCCATGTGACAACACACCTCTTTGTCTTCTTTTTTTAATTCCTATGACTATGCAGCATATAAGTTTTATGTCCACACCATACTTTTTTATAGATCGAGCATGATTTTTTTAGAGTCTCAAGAATTTTGTTACCAATAAGCTTTATGCCCACACACCATGATTGTTTAAAAAAAAAAAAAAAAAAAAACATGTATTCAAGGACTGTTTTCGGCAAAACTTGTAAGGCAATTAAGGATGAAATTAAAAGAAATCAAAAGAATAAAGATCAAATTGAATTTTAATCAAATCCTAAATTAAAACTCTATGGCTATTAAAACAACATTATTTAATTTAAATGAAACAAAATGTTTTTACTAAAACGATTTCTTTTGGTGTAAAATGATGTCATTTTAACCAATACAAGACAAAAAAACATAAAAAAAAGGCTAGACAATTTGTCATTCTAGCTATTGTTCATCATCTTTAATCTTTTGCTAGAATTATGCAAGTGTAATTTCCCTTTCCTTATGAATAGACCAGTTTATCGAGAGTTATTCAACTATTTAATAGCTTGAGGCTATGAATAAAATTATCATATGATTATTACTCACATCATAGAGTTGACTTTGAAGTGTACTTTTTGTTAAATTAAATTGATCTAAGCAGACCTAAACTCCCTTTAAGAATCGTACAAACTCAAACCACACCATGTAACACACACGCATAGAGAGAGAGAGAGAGAGAGAGAGAAGTCAAGGAATATTCCTTTATATATGATAACAAGGTTTTCAATATAAAACTATATTATGGGTTTACAACTTGTTGTAAAAAGTAATAGCAAAAAAAGACATTAAACTTCATTATAAGAAAATTTAGATATTACACATATTGATCAAATACTACATAAATACCTTCTTATTAAAAAAAATGATCATATTTAATGATCAAATGCAACCATTATGTGTGCATTATAATATATTATATGCGAACATAACCCTTTTCATAAAACTCACCATGGTGTGCATTAAAGAACTTAATTATAAAGATTTAAGGTTACCACTACATGCCATTAATGTTGGAGGTACAAATAAACTATGTAATGCAGATGATATTTATAGTAGTAACAAAGTTCTTTATTAAGAAATGAATCCTACTTTCATTAGAAAAAAAACTTTAAGTTTAAATCTAACTCTAACAAGGAAAACTCTTTTTTTCTTAATGGAATATGTTTACACATTTCTTTCTTGTTTAGAAATCCAAACTATGCAATTATCAATCTAACCTAAACTAACCAAAAAATGTAAGGCATGACTCAACATATCTCTATCTTGACTTAATTAGAGAAAAATAATTTTTTACTTCAAAGCATGTACATGGCTTTGCTATTAAAATTGGATTTTTAAAAGATAGTTTTTTGTACAACACTTTCATGGATTTTTATTTCAACTAAGAGGATGTGAATTGTAAACAAAAGATGTTTAGAAAGTTACATGTTTATAAAATGTTATTAGATGGAACATTTTAATCGTAGAACTTGTTACGTATAAATATTTGGATACTCCTTAATGAGTTTTTGAATAAATACCAATAGGAAATCCATGGGCTTATAATTTATACAATCATGAAGTTGTCGAGATTAATTTTAAAATCTGACAATGGGTTCTTTATATGTCTATCAAAGTTTCATTATTGATTTTAGAAATTTGTAAGTCTATAATTTTGTAAGAAATTTGTGTTCTTGTAGTGCATAGGAAGAATTATTTTGGAACAATTTTTAGATTTATTATCCTTTTAGATTTATTCTCCAACTCATTTTCAAAATTGATTTAAATTTGTTCTTTTTTTGTATTGAAAAGTGTTATGGCTAAGGGAAAAAGAATGAAGAGAATATTCCTAGATGTGTGGATGGTTTAAGAAAGAAAAAAAAAACTTTAAAATAGGGATAATTCTCCCTCATTTTTCATGATAACCAAAATAAACTAAAATAATTAGATACTCAAATCAAATTCATTTATAAGATGTTTGGAACCCTTATAATTAAACTCAACTCTAAAGGTTAAAACAATTCTTAACCAAGTAGATTTGAGGGGATATTAATTCCCATAATCATTGACATTAAAAACAATATTCTAAATTTACTCTTAATAATGCAAACCTTATTTTTACAAAAAAAAAAAAAAAAAAAAAACTTAATTGTATCATCCCTTCTCTTTTTTTTAACCCCTACTATCTCTTCCAATAACTTTTTGGAAGTTGTCCTCACTAATTTAAAAGGTTAGATTAAGCCTTTGGCTATCAAGATTCTATTGGAGAATTCATTAAAACCAAACCTTTTTTCTATAAGCTATTGTATTTCTTTTTTTCTAGTTATTTGAATTTGTTCTTGTATTTTACTATTTTTACACTCATCAATTGAACATTAGTTCTTACACCTATAAATCTTTTTCAAACTCTGTTTTATTCTCATTAGGCTAATATATTGCTCTCCTTATCAATTTTAAGAATATTTGTTTGAATAAGAAAAGAACAATGGTGAGGTATTTAAGCTTAAAATGTCAAACAACTTCATAAATCATTGAAATACTTATACTTGGATGTCTATTATCTTATTGTCTTTTTACTCTTCATAAAAGAGAGTAAATAATTTGGAAGTCAAATAAATTCTCTAAACTCATTTAGTTTCGTTTATGAAAACCAATGGATGAAATTGTTTTTTTTCTTTGGATTTTCAAACAAATTTAAGAAGAGTAAATGACATGAAAAATCAAACTTAAATGCTTTTGAAGGGTTAAAGATAATGAAAATGTTAATAATTTTTACAGTCTTCTCAAGTAAAGTCAGGTCATTGAGTCAACATAGAGTGTTAAAATCATACATCATTAAACTAAAACTTAGAACATCGACCACACAAAATTAAAATAATTTTGTTTTTACGTGACTGAAAATTCAGCTCACTTTTAATTAGAAAATGAATGGAGAATGATTGTAATAGAAGCTAACTAGGAAAGACATTAAAATATTTAGTTACAAAAAAGGTGGTTCTAATTTTTACCTATTTACAAATAGTTATCTCATTAAAAATTATGACTTTAAATAAGCCTCCTAGATTTTGCAACTTGATCATTACCATTTACCAAATAAAACAAAGAATGTGCTTTCAACTTTAAAAACCTTACTCATTTATCCATAATTTGAAATAAACAATTGTACATGTATTAATTTGATTTCTTCATGTACACACACAATATTATATACTTGTTTTTTATCTTTATTTTTCTCTTGAGAACGTTTATTTTACTATTTTTAAATACAATGAGAGTTATAAAAGAAAAGATTTAAAATCTCATGTTTAGGATCTTTGTATTGTATATTATATGAAGCAATTAGATTATAATGAATATGACATCTTTACAAAAGTGTGTTAATATCTTGTTAATTAATATTAATTGCAGGCAAAATAAGACAATTTACAAGAAATGAAATATTAGTTATGGTTTTTTTATATAGGTTGTTTAGCTTGTATGATTTGCTATATGCTTGTATTAAAAAACCAATCATTTAACCATGAAGATATGATAGAGAACAAGTGCATCAGAATTGTATGCAAATAATACCTTATGTTGTGTACTATGTATGAGTTATGATGCATTTAGTTAATTAATTATAATATTTCAAGGGAGAGAACTTTTTAGGGATAGTCAATACAGTGTTGTTGAGGAACAAGTTGCAAAGTTTCTACATGTTTTACGTGATCAGGCATGTACTCGATTACAAAGCATTTTTTTGTTGATCTAATGAAATTGTTAGTCGTCATTTTTCACCAAATACTTAGAGATCTAATAATAGTTCAAGATCAATTTTAGTTCAACCAAATGGTTATACAATCCCATCATAAATACTTAACAATAGAGGTAGATTGTATCCATACTTTAAGATAATTTATTATTATTATTATTATTATTATTATTATTATTATTATTATTATATATATATATATATATATATTAACAATATATATGAAACTTATATAATATTTATTTATAATAGAAATAAACATTTAGAATTGTATTGATGCTATAGATGGAACACATATCCAAGTTAAGGTTTTGAAAGAAGATGCATCAAGGTATAAAGGAAGAAAAAGTTTTCCTACGATGAATGTATTGGTTGCTTGCACTTTTAACTTGAAATTCACTTATATCTTGTTTGGGTGAAAGGTATTAGCTTGAGATAGTTTTAGCTAATTCTTCAAATAAATAGGATAAGCTAAATGTTCCTCAAGGTATTTTGTTTTTACATATATTTTTTTAATAATGAGTAAAAAATATTATCTAAAGTTTTTGAAGTAATTTTTTTAATTTAAATTTAGATAAATTCTACTTAATTGATGTTGGATATATGTTAAGATCAAGGTTTATCATTCTATATACAACTACTCAATATTATTTAAGAGCATATTCTCAACATCCTCTTTAAAACCTAAAAATGTTATTTAACTTAAGACATTTTTCATCGTATAATGCAATTGAAAAGACTTTTTAGTGTTTTGATGTCAAGATTTATGATTCCAACTACGATGTTAATATATGATGTGGATACAATGTGTGAAATTGTTTTAACTTGTTACATTTTACATAACTTCTTAATGGATTTTGATCTAGGTGAATAGATTATTGTGTAGGTTATTACAAACCTTATAGATAGTCAATCTCAAGGTGAGTTTACTTAAAGAGGAATTGATAAAAATGAGGATGGATGAAGGAGATGAATTATGAGAGAAACTATGGCTGTATAAATATGGCATGATTACATATTGATATTAACTTGTTTTTTTTTTACCATTGCTTTATATATATAAGAGCTTGACTTTATGTATTATTTGTATTTTACTAATTAGTTGTTTTATATATCCTAAAATTAAGATTGAATGATTAACTTTTTATGTATTTTTTTATAATATTCATTGAATTATTATTGTGTCATTTTAGCTTTAAATTTTTTGTTTGTTTGTTTGCCCTCTTTCTTGAATAAAGTAAGTTAAAGAATATGTTAGATGATGTCGTAAAATAATGGGTGATGTTATAAATGTGGAGGATGTTAATGAGGTAAAGGTGGAAATGATAGTGATGGATATTTAAAATGGACCATAAAAATGGATGAGATAATGCTTGAAATTATTTGGAAACAAAAGAATAAGGGTTAAAAGTAAGATAAAGCTTTTTTCTTATGAAGCTTATAGGTAGGTGATAACTGAAATCAATGAAAAGCTTTTTATTTTAATATATCTAAGATAAAAGTGTCGAGTCATTTAAAAACTCTTAAAAAGCAGATGGTTTTAGTAAAAACAATTCACTTGAAAAATGGAGTTGGATGAAATGACATTGCCAGAACATTTGACTCTTCAATAAAGGTATGTGAGTTTTTATTGAAGTTATGAATATTACAATTCACTTGACATATTTTTATTATTATGTTTTTATTAGTTACCATTGCTTTAATCTACTTATTTAATTTTATTGTTATAAGATCAATCCTAAATTAATACTTATTTGAGGGAAGCCTTTTCATCACTTGAACATTCTTAAAAAATATATGAAAAAGATATTAGATCTGAAACCAAGAGTGTTAGAGAAAATGTTCAAAGATATAAGAGAAAGAGAGAAAAGAGATGCATATTAGGGGTGAGCAAACCGAACCGAATAACCGAAAAAACCGAAAAAACCGAGGAAAAAAAACCGAAAAAACCGAACCGAAAAAATAAACCGATTAAACCGATTGCAAAATTGTAAAAAACCGTCCGGTTCGGTTCGGTATCGGTTTTGTACTCACAAAACCGATTGAACCGAACCGAACCGGTTCAGTTCGGTTTGAAGTGTTAAATTGTTGATATAAATAGAAGAAACCCTAAATTCTCTCGCCTCTCTCGCCTCTCGCCTCTCTCCAGACTCCCTCGCCTCCTCTCGGCTCTCGCCTCCCTCGCCTCCTCTCGCCTCTGTCCTCTCATCCTCTGGCCTCTCGCCTCTGTCCTCTCATCCTCTGGCCTCTCGCCTCTGTCCTTTCGCCTCCCTTTGGCTCTCTGAGTCTAACAGTCTAACACAGCAAACAACACCTTAGCAAGCAACAAACAGCCTCTCGCCTCTCTACCTTAGCAAGCAGGCTCTCGCCTCTCTGTCTCTGCAAGTCTGCATCTTAAAGGTAAGTACATTTAACTAGTTGATTTTAGGGTTAGGGCTTGTTATCCTTGTAGTTTAGAATATTTATTTTAACTAGTTGATTTAACTAGTCTCTGACTCTCTGCAAGTCTGCATCTTAATTCTCGATGGAATATGTTGATGTTAGGGTTAGGGCTTGTTGTCCTTAGAGTTGATATATGCTTGAATATTTATTTAAATTCTATTCGCTTATTTATTAAACAAATCATTGTAAAAATATTGATTTGGAGGTTAGGGTCTTCGATCTTCAAAAGAAATGTTTCTGTCTTTCTGATTTGGAATTTTGGATGCTGTTTTGTTGGACTTGGAACTTTGTCTTCGGCTAGGTTAAGTAATAATTAAATAAAAGTAGCAAGAATTCAATCTAAGCTACATAACTACCTATTAGTTTCTGAGAAAATCTCCAGTAATTTCATTACAGTACATATCAGTTCCTTGAAAACCCACCAAAAGATCAACAATGAATTAGAAATTTAAAGCATATATACTCTTTTTAAATTTGGGCTGTCACAAAGTGCTCTATCTGTAAATTTGGAAAAATCATTAATGGTAGGCTAGGAACAATGTAATTGTTGGCAACATAGTTGTTAAATGCAAACATTCTCATGTAAAAGGTCTCAACATTTATAATCTATGCTACTGTTTATGCTACTGTTTTTCTTATGCCTTCCTAGGAAGCTTTTTTCTTATCTCCAGCAACTGTTCAAGCACTTGTTTGTTCTCAAAATTGGTTACATCATGGAGAAATCCCAATCGACATTACAACCTTGATAGATGATTATGAAAAATATGAAAAACTTGAATCAGGTTATTTTTCTTATACATTTGTATTTTTATTTTATTAAATAATAATCAATTTATTTGCAATCTAACATTTCTATTATTTTTTGTAGAATTTGGTGGAAAGTTAAATCTAGCGACGGATGATAATTAGTTGAAGACCGATTGTATTTCTTGAAGTTTTTTATGTTAATGTTTCTTGTTTTTTTTAAGCCCTTTTTGAAGGCATTTTCTGTAATTTAAATTTAAATTTGTTCCTTTGTGTAGTTTTAATTATCTCTCATCATGCTAAATTACACAACAAAATTATTAGAAAGGTTAAAAAAACTTAATAAACACTATATTAGCAATTTAATAAATTAATATTTGTATTTGTTGCAAAAACAATTTTAAAAATACTTTGGGTTCTTGTACAAAAATAGTTTTTCAAGCTTATCAAAAAATTTATTAGAAAACCCATCAAAAAGCCCATCAGAAAGCCCATCAGAAAGCCCATCAGAAGGCCCATTAGAAGGCCCAAAAACAAATTCGGTTTTATGATTTTTTTAACCAAAAAAACCGGACCGAACCGAACTGAAAGTGGCCGGTTTTGAATAAATTCGGTTCGGTTTCGGTTTGATTTTTTAAAAAAACAAAAATTTCGGTTAGGTCCCTATTTTGACAAAAAACCGAACCGAACCGAAAATGCTCACCCCTAATGCATATAGATGACTTTGATGACAAAAATGCAAATAATGAGATTTATTTAGAGAACTTCCATCCTTGTGGTTATGAAAGTGCTCCATCAACATGAGGAACTTAAGGTCCATTATCATATACTCCATAATTGTCTAGAACTTCATCTTTAAAAGGTATAAAATGAAAAACACTAATAACAAATGATTATTCTTAAGAATTTAAAGAGATGACTAGTGTAATGAATAATATTGCACAAACTATAATGAACATAAACCATCAAGTTTGGAAGTCGGCCGAGATAATTGAAGCAATGAGAAAATTCATATTAGAAGGATCAATTCTTTTTGAAAGAGATGAATGACATTTAAATCTTTTATTGAAATTTTTTTTTGAATATCTAGAAGAGTTATGATTTGAATGGTTGGCAAAAAAGATGGGCTGATAACATATTACTAAGAAGTTCATGTTAAGTATTAAAGTTAACACTAATATTTATGCAATTGTCACACACTTATTTATGCAATTTTTATAAACTTATTTTGTGTGGTGATATATTTTGAATTATTAGAACTAAAAATTATGGTATATTTATTGAGTTATTAACATTGTCAAAACTATATTAGTAATTAATTAAAATTTCCTTTTCTTTTTGATAAAAGGATGATTTTTACTTGTATTGTATACTCCTCATTAAGGGCAAAATAGGCAATATTACAAATTAAATTTGTTTCCACAGATATTCTAAACAATAGAATTGAATTAAGTTATATGGTCTAATATTTTTGTCCAAACATGAATAAATATAACAAATTATGAATTGAATTCAACTTAAAACGTGATATAGTTCCAAACAAGCTATAGTAATATCATGGTTTTATCTCTTACTTCTCATAAATAAATATATTCCTTAATCAAACACCTAAGACTTTATTAAAGAAGATTGGGAAAGATAAAAGTGAGAGCTAAAAATATATATTTATTTATGAGAAGTAAAATAATATTTAAGAGGTGGAATAGAATAACCCGGTTATTAGTAGTTTGGAGTGTGAATTATGAACATTAAGTTAATGCATAACTTTCATACCAAGGTTAGCCCGGTTAATAATATCAGTCGAGGTATCAATTACAGGACCTTGACTATCACCTATAGATTGGTTAAAATTAAGACCATTTAGTTTGGAAGCCATAATGCTAATACCTAAAGTAGTGAACCAGATACCTACTACATGTCAAGCAATTAATAAGAAATATAAAGAACGAGAGTTGTTAAAACTAGCATATTGGAAGATTGCCAAAATAACCATGAACTACTATGATATTATAAGTTTCCTCCTCTTGACCAAATTTGTAACCTTCATTAGCAGATTCATTTTCTGTGGTTTCCCTGATCAAACTAGAGGTTACCATAATAAATAGTTCTTATTATGTCATTAAAATTTTTGCCTATTGATCTTTATGGGGCTTCCTCTTTCAGTTAGATCCTTTATCCATACAATAAAGTATCTAGGCATATTTTTTTTATATATCGATTTTTATGAAGTTTATTAACTTGAATATTATGACTAGTTTATCCAAATTTTAGAGGACAATATGAATAATGTTGACTCCTTCATACATGCTCCACTTGTCTCAAAAGGGATATAACTCAGTTGGTAGAGCTATGCTCTTGCAATTGGGTCATTGCAATTATGGGTTGGGTGTCTAATTGTCTAGGCGATAATGGTAGTATCTTGTACATGAACTGGTGACTCACTTTTTCTAAGTAATAGGGAAGAGGAACGAAACATGCCACTGAAAAACTTTACTGAGACAAAGATATGCGATCAAGAACACAAAGAAAGTAGAATGAGCAGTTGGTCAGATCTACTTGGATTGAATATAGATGATATTTGGAGTTGATGACACTCCTAGGTTTCCCTCATCTATGGTCCTTAGGGAAGAGGGTCAAAATGACTCTTGCAAACAACTTTTTCCTGAACAATCACAAACACTTTTTTTTTTTATTATGAATCTATTATCGGAAATTCAATGTGTAATCTTAGCATTCAATTAAATTCCTGAATAGTCTTATTTTTCAATTATTCAACCATTTTATTTTACCAAGTTCAATGTTAGTCAACATTTATATATTTCGATACAACAACAAGACATTATTTGTAATAAGCAGTTTTGGCTAAATAAAATATCCAAAAAATACAAGAAATTACTCATTAGCTAAATGAATAATTTGAATATGAATAATCTTGTAAGAACACATTTAAGAAATTCAGTTATTGAAGAGGGAAAAAAATTCATATTGAATATGAATAATCTAAACACATTTAAGAAATTCAGATTATATTATCGGGGAATGGCTATACTGTAAACATTCCATTAGTTATGTATCAATGTTCCAACAAAAATACATGTATGCATAAAAAAACTCAGTTTCAGGGACAAGTTTTGGCGTATTAGTAGCTTATATGCCATGAGAAAAATAAAGCAAAATGTCTGAAAGAAGGCACGCTTCAATCCATGGTTGAAGAAGGCTGGAAACTGCAAGTAGGTCTTGACCTAGCGATTGAAGGGATTTGTTTTCGTACTCTGCACCAGGGTTCAAGTCCCGCATGTATACCTGTCACCCCCGTGGTGCCTTACATCCTCACTGGATTTGCAGGATATTCAATGAGTCTAAAGATTAATCGTGGTGCGTGTAAGCTGGCCTGAACACCTGGTTATTAAAAATAAAAAAGAAGACTGGAAACTGTCCTTTTTTTACGTCGAAGACCAGAAGTTATTCGCAGATTCTTATTGGATCTCAGCTGTTCATTTAAATCTAGTTTGGTTCGGCAGCAAATTTGTTTTTTTTCCCCTCCCAATTGAATATTAATTTCTTTACTAAATTAAAAAAAAGAAAAAAGAACACAACCCAACTTCCACATCCCACAATTACAAGAATTGTTTTCTCACAGGCAAAAAAAAAAGGGCCCTCTACCTTTAATCCCATCCCTTCCGACCTCTCTAGTCACAAAGTCTCCATCACCCTATCACTTGTCAACAGACTCAAGTACTGTACTTGCATGGATGAAACGCTCCACGTGCCTCTCTCCCTCTCCTTCCTTCCTTCAAACCCAAGTTATATGACTGCTGTTTCTATTATATTTTTTTTTTGTTTTTTAAATTGATTTTGGTTCAATTAAAATAATATTTTTTAAAAAAATTTTAAAATAATTTTTAATATTAACATATGAAAATAATTAAAAAATATCATTTTTTAATTTAAAATAAAATAAAAATAAATTATTTTTATTTTTATTTTTATTTTTAAATATTTTTTAAAGAAAGTGATTGGTAATAACACAATAAAATTAGAGGTACCAATTACCAGCAGGGTTGTCAATTTCGCTTCATTTCAGCCAAAATATTTCGTACCAGTTAAAAAATAAAACTAAATAGTGTCATTTTTTTCTCGATTTAAATTCCAGTTCGTTTCAGATTTTTCATCTAGATACCGACCGAAACGTTCCAATTTCGTTTTTCCCGTTCGGTTTCAGCTAATTAATGTTTTTTTTTAAATAATGAATGATTTTACAATATCATTCATATCTCTTAATCTGACCGTTAGATTGAGATAAGATTTTATGATGAGTATCTTAAAATATTTATATATATTATGTTAAAATTTCAGAGCAATGAGAGAATATAATAACCTTGCGATATTGATGAGACATTCTTATAATTTTGTTCTAAAAAATTATTTTATTATATTTTTTTAGATTAAATTGTATAATTCTAAATATATATATATATAGTACAACTTCAAAACAAAACACCAAAATAATCTGAAATTAAATTATTATGTTACAATTAAAAAAATAAAACATAGGATCGACAAACTTTGTGACAGGTGAGAAATGCATCATTCAGCTACACACCCCACCTCACCTTGTACAGGTGTGTTTGGGATTTTGTGGTCATATGTGTTTTCAAAAAAATTAAAATGTTTTGAAATTTTAAATTACCTTGACTCATTAATATTAAAAATAAATTTAAAAAAATAAAAAGGATATTATTTAGCTGTATTTTTAAGTAAGATTTACTTATGAAAAACAACATTTATTGTGTCTTAATTAACTGTGTTTTTTTATTAAATTTTTATTTAAATTTTTTTATATATTTTTTTATTTTTTTAATATACTAATATTAAAAATATATTTTTTTAAAAATATTTTAATTTATTTTTAAGTGAAAAATAATTTAAAAATAATAATTATTATACTTCCAAGCATTCTCGAGTATATTTTTTTGAAAGAGCTTCTAAAAAAACTTAACTTTTTTTTATTGTTTTATTCACTTCAAATTATTTTTTTTAATATTTTTATATTATTTTAATATATTAATATTAAAATATATTAAAATAAAAAACATTTTGAAAAACAAACAACAAACTGAATTAAATCTCTACAAATCTTTTAATAATAAAAAAAAACAAAAAAACTGTATAAGATTACAGAGAGAGATTCACCCGATTAAAAAAGTCTTGAATTTTTCCATGCTCATATCCAAGTTTCTTCTGCAGCACCGACTGGACGACTGTTTTATGTGTCCCTTTTTGTTATTCTTATCTATCCCCGATTGTCACCATTCAAATCTGGTAACCTTGCCTCTCCTTCTCTATCTTTAATTCTGTTCAGTCTTAGATTACACACACATATATGTTTGTGAAAAATCTTGGGAGGGTTTGTGATGGTTTAGTCAGAGTAGTGAATGTGCACAGCAAAACCCATTTGACAAAATCCCGAGTTTGTGAATAAAGATCGATTCATTTTTCAATTTGAAGTTTATTTATGGCTTTTGATCAAACGCCAATACCAAATGATCTAAGGCCATTAAACATAGCGAGAAGCATAGCCGAAGAGCCCCGCCTTGTGGCTGCCATGGCTAGTTCTAGCAGTAGTGCTGTCACCACACCAGCAATAGCTGGTAGAAACCCAGAATTTTTTGCCAGCCCAGAAGGGTCCATACCTGTTATTTATTCGGCATCAGTGTCTGATGCTGGTTTTGTAGGTTTAGGATATGGGAATAATGTTCCTGGGGTTACCCCATGGGCTCCAATCCTGCAGGTGCCTGTTGGGAGTGTGAATGTGGGTGCAAATGGTTCAGGTGTCGCGTTTGGTTATAATCCTAATTTGGGGAACAGGATAGTTGGTAATGCTGTTGATCATGCCGGAAATGATATGATGTCAGGGTTTGGTTCCTCGCCCAATTTCGGGAATCAGGTTAATGTTAATGGGAGCAATGAGGCAGTAAATATGGGGTCAGCTTATAACCCTAATTTGGGGAGTTGTGGTACTGGTAGCGGGGTTGACCATGGGAGTGAAGATGGTAAGGATGATTCGGTGTCAGGAAAGAAAGTAAAGTTTTTGTGTAGTTTTGGGGGGAAGATTTTGCCTAGACCAAGTGATGGTATGTTGAGATATGTTGGAGGGCAAACAAGGATTATTACTGTGAGGAGAGATGTGAGCTTTACTGAGCTACAGCGGAAGATGATGGACACATATCAGCAGCCTGTTGTTATTAAATACCAGCTTCCTGATGAGGATCTTGACTCACTGGTGTCTGTTTCATACGCTGATGATCTTGATAATATGATGGAGGAATATGAGAAGATGGTTGAGAGGTCTTTGGATGGGTCAGCTAAGTTAAGGGTGTTTTTATTTCCAGATTCACAGCTTGATGGTTCTGGTTCGGTTCAATTTGGGGATTTACATGATAGTGGGCAGAAATATTTTGACGCAGTAAATGGGGTTGTGGATTGTGGTGGCCGTTGTATCGCTAGGAAGGAGAGCATGGCAAGTTTAAGTTCAACACAAAACTCTGATTTTAGTGGGACTGAGGCTGTTGATTGCTCAGGTCCTGGTCAAGGGGATGTGACTTGGCCACCATCTACCAGCCTGTTATCCCCTAGGGATAATTCGGCAACTTCTCATGATTCTACTCCAAAATTATTCATTGCGGATACTAAACCCTCACCTTATGCTGGTGCATCTGCAGTTTCTTTGGTAATTCCAACAGCTAAGCCTGGTCCTCCCCAGACTTCATGTTCTCAACCTGAGGTTGAATTTGAGAGGGCTGTTCCTATTACTGAAAAACAGCAGCATATGGCCCATGATTTCAAGCAAGTTGGTTCTGGCATTCCACCACATGCACCTCAGATGCAGGTTTATGTAGATCCTCATCAAGAAATTACAAATCATGCAGAGTATTGGCACCTTCCTCCACAAATGGGTCTTCCAAATAATCATCTGCTGGGAGCTTCTGGGTCTGTACTCACCCAACAGCATTTTCGTGAGAGTAATGCAGGTGCTACTTCTCTTCAATATATTCCTGCAGTGCATATGACTATGACATCCGCACCTTCTCATGTAGCTATAAGGCCATCTGTGGTTCAACCATTGATGCAACCCCAACAAACTCGCTTGGAGCACTATCCTGAAGACAATGCATTTGGAACAAGGATTGTTCAGATTCCTGTTGACCCAAGCTACAATGTGTATCGGGCTCCACTCCCTGGTGCATTTGTTGGAGGAGGCTACGGCTGGACCCAAGTTCCTCAGCCAGAGCGTGTTGTCTTCTCTGATGGGTCAGTGTCTCATCAACAGGTAATTTTCCCTGAGAAAGTTCCAAGAATGGAGGACTGTTATATGTGTCAGAAAGCACTGCCTCATGCACATTCAGATCCTTTGGTACAGAACCCAGGAGAATCTGGAATAATCTATACAAACTCACTTCATCATAGTCTTCGCTTAGAAGATAATATGAAAGTCCAGCCTATGGGCAGGGTTGCCTTGGGAGAACACATTATTGAACAAGGTGTTGGTGTTCAACCTGCAGTTCTTGGTCGTATGGATCATCATATTGGGCTGCCACAATCAGAAGCAATTGCGCCCTCTCAGAATCTTGAGGCACTTCATGAAAATGAGAGAACTTTCTTGAATACTGACAATTCTGATCAACCTAAGATTTCAGCTCCCTATGGCATGATAGGTTTACCAGGTGATGTACAGTCCGCTTGTGGGATGGTCACAGGTGGAATTCCTGAGTCTCATGTAGAAGATTATGTCCAGCAGCATTCAGTGCGAATGCAACCCCAGGTTTTGCTGAGTAAACCTGCTAATACTGATGTCTCTCATGCTGCTGGTGTACCTATTCAAGCTTCTGAACAACTAGTTTATGAATCTCCAAGAGAGTGCACTGGCATGCTTCCTGGTTTTGTTTCCAAAGAAGATGCTGTAGACTCTTACATATCTTATGACCAACTGAGATTTGTTGATGGGATGATGGAAGCTCTCCACACACGCCCCCCTGAAATTAATGTTACCAATGATCAGAAAAAGTCACCTGTTGATAAATTTAGAAAGGAAGAAATCTTAGATCATAAAACCCAGCAAATTGCTGGGAGGGAGGTTCTTCTAGATAATACCTTTAGCAAACCTCAGGTGGTTCTCGATTCAAATCATATTAAACAGTTTAAAGTGTTACCTGCTTCTACAGAGGGTTCTTACATGCATATTTCTCGACCAATGGAATTACATGAAGTTGCACAACCACCTATTTTGGTTGATAAAGCACCACATCCTCAATTTAAGATTGAAATTCCTCCCTTGGATTCTGCTGAAGTTAGCAATGGGATCCCTGCATTCTCTTGTGTTGAGCCAGCCTATGCGAACGACAGAATCCCACCTGTTGTTGAATGGAAGAACGATTCACAATTGCATTCAAAGGTTGTCCCTAGTGACGTGGAAGCTTTATCATCAACTGGTACTGCACTATCTTCCCTGTCACCATCTAATGGATTTGGCAATGCTCAGGACTCCTCGAACTCACTCTTCAGCAGCCAGGATCCTTGGAACTCAAGGCATGATAATCCTTTTCCTCCACCTAGACCTAGCAAGATTGCAACAATAAAAGAAGTTTTTGGTACTAGGGATCCTTTCATTGAGAACCACTCTGGTGAGGTGGACTTAATCACAGGTTTGATGGTGGAGGATGGAGTTCCCAAGCCTCCGAGTAATTTAAACAAGGATTTAGAGTGTGCTCAATCATCCAAAGGTCAGAAGCTCTTTAGCCGGTGTGCTCATGTGTGTTTATAACTGGATAACTCCCATATTTATTTGTTATTTTTTTTGTTTATCTGGATACTATCAGATGTTCTATGATGTTGTGAAAGTAGTTTCTTAGCATTTTTTATTTCATGGTTGAAGGTTCAGCTGAGGAACTCATCAGGAAAGAACTCAAGGCTGTTGCTGAGGGTGTAGCTGCTTCTGTTTTCCAGTCAGCTAATTCTAATCCAGAACCAACAGTGTCAGAAAGCTGTGAATCAGCTTATGAACCAAATCAAGAAAAAGAAGTTTCAAATGAAGGTTTAGAAATGAAGGAAAAGGCTAAATTTGAGGTCCTTAATCCTTACTGTTTTCATTGTGCACTTGTGTGGGAACATGTTCATGTTTATCAATGGGCTTTCCTTTTCCTGTTGCCATATATGGTGACTTTAACTGACTATTCCTATGTCTTGCTGCTTTGTTAACTCAGGACATGAAGAAAAAACTGCCTGAAAAGATGAGTTGTGGTTTTCCAGTATCAGAAGGCCTTGGTCACTTGCAGGTTGAAAGAGTTCACTATTTTGCTTCCTGTAGTTTTTTAATTGTGATTGTGCATTCTAAGCATTTTTCTGGTTGTTGACTGGCAGATTATAAAGAACAATGACCTTGAAGAGCTGCAGGAATTGGGTTCTGGCACCTTTGGCACTGTTTATCATGGGAAGTGGAGGGGTACTGATGTCGCAATCAAACGAATTAATGATAGGTGTTTCGCTGGAAAACCTTCCGAACAAGAACGCCTGGTTTGTTTTCATTTTTCATTTTTTTGTTCCATCTCACCTGTGAAGCTTTGGTTTTATTGATGTTATTCCTGTGTTATGTGTCTGTATTGTGCCATACGCTCAAAATCAGAGAGATGACTTCTGGAATGAGGCAATTAAGCTTGCTGATTTGCACCATCCAAATGTGGTTGCCTTTTATGGTGTTGTTCTTGATGGCCCAGGAGGTTCTGTGGCGACAGTGACAGAGTACATGGTTAACGGTTCTTTAAGAAATGCTTTGCAGAAGAATGAGAGGTGCCATTTTCTTTTCTAGTTTCTTTTCGTGAACCTGTTTCTCTCTCCATTTTAATTCATGCACCACTTTGAAAGTGAAATTTGATTTTGTAATTGATTGTTATCAGGAGCCTTGACAAGCGTAAGCGTCTCATGATTGTCATGGATGTGGCCTTTGGAATGGAATACTTGCATGGGAAGAATATTGTGCACTTTGATTTGAAGAGTGACAATTTACTTGTTAATCTTCGAGATCCTCACCGGCCAATATGCAAGGTTAGTGACCTGATCTGGAGGAAGAGAGATTTTTTTTCTCCTGTTCATTCTTATATTATTATTACTGTACTTAATGGCATAGGAAAAGAGAGGTAATTGAATCTTCTCAACTGCACTTGATGCTGATATCTTCAAGTGCATGTTGGATGCTGATATCTTGTCAACAGAGTTTCAGGCTGATATTTTTTTAAGCAAGAGATGAATGGAATGTCGAAGTTAGATGATTTGAACCTTCTTTTGTCCAGCTGTTACTTTTACTTGAGTGACTTGGTAGATTTTATCTCCCAGTCTGTTTCACGTGTGAAGTGTTTTTACCCCTCGTAATGGCAATAATCTTCCCCTTTTCTTTTGCTCCTTTTCTGTTTTCTTTTCTTGAGTTTGGGTTTCCAAGTTATTCTTTTATTATTAGTGATGATGTTTAAGATTTTTGTATCTATTTCTAGTCCTGAATTCAAGAATCCTTTGCTTCTGTCATTAATAGAAGTTATTAGAGATTCAAGTGCTTATGAAACCTTATCATAAGTGGCAATTTGCAAATGCTATTGGGAATAGAACTCCATTTCCAAAGTGCTCACATGTAATTCACTATATTCTGAACCTCCTTGTATGACAACCAGTCAAAATTGAGTTAAAAAAATTTAAAGGTCTATGGTTATGTTGATGCATATAACTTGCAGGTCGTTACATGTGCTGTTTAACGTATGGATTCTGTGTTTGATTTCAATAGAAAATTTATTGGATTGGTTTTTCACTTCTGCTTTTATGCCAGGTTGGTGATTTGGGCCTGTCTAAGGTGAAATGCCATACACTTATCTCAGGTGGTGTGCGGGGAACACTTCCATGGATGGCACCAGAGCTTCTGAATGGAAGCAGTAGTCTTGTCTCTGAGAAGGTAGGTTTGTGCTTCCATTTGTCTTTTAATACCATCTTGCATATAAATATTTTCTCTTTCTCACTTGTTCAGCTTGTGCTTCAATTCTCTTTAACATAGGTCGATGTGTTCTCATTTGGTATTGTGTTGTGGGAACTTCTAACTGGGGAAGAGCCATATGGAGACTTGCACTATGGAGCTATCATAGGTAAGGTTTTTGTTTTATCACTAATAATAACGTCGCATTGACTTAAATGGGCTCGAGTATGTATCTGGCTGACCATTGCCCTACCAAAATGCTAATCAGGTGGTATCGTGAGCAACACCTTGCGGCCACCAGTGCCAGAGACTTGTGATCCAGACTGGAGATCATTGATGGAGAGATGCTGGTCTTCTGAGCCATCAGACAGACCAAACTTCACTGAAATTGCAAATGAGTTGCGCGCAATGGCAGCAAAGATACCCCTCAAAGGGCAAAGCCCGTCGCAGTAGCCCCCCTCAACACATTCTCAGGCTCAAAAAATGATTTCAGGCAAGCTTTTGTGTTTTGTGTCTCTCCTTTGTACACTTGGGAACGTGTTTGCGTCCACGGTTGTTGAAAGACATGTATGCTTTGACTTGAATGCACCAGAGGCTAGGTCGGTGTTTCTGTTTTTGAACTACAGTTTTAGAATCTGCCAATCTGTTCGGTTTTACGTTTTATTTTAAATCTGTTTATTATTACGTTTCATAGCATCTGTAATCTTAGAGAGGTCGAATTTGTTTGTTCTTTTATAAATGAAATTGCTACGCTATTTTGCCACCCAGCAGCACAAGAACATGGGCTGAATTGTCTGCGCAAGTGCTCTGTTCACCACCTGCATTCTTTTTTTTCAAGAGTGCAGTATCATTTTTACGAAATGTTACGAGTCAGTCGATAATAACTACTGTTATTACTCTGGCTTCAGCATAAGTTTTATTTTATTATTATTGGTACGAGGATGGGGAGTTCCAAGTGTATGGGGAGTTCCAAGTGTTAGCTGTACTATAGTGTCGGATGCTGATAGGCTGAGTTTGTATGAGAAGCTTTCATTAGCATCTTCCTGAAGATTATATATATATATGATCTGCCAAGTTAAGGGAAAAAGGTTCCTATATCCTTTAATAAATAATAATAATAAAAAAGAAGATGAAGAAAAGCACAAACATCCCACGTAACCATTTCATAAATTCGTAGTGGAGAATCCTTGGATTCTTGTACGAAAAAGTTTCACTCCCACGGGACAAATTGGGCAATTAACATGCAAAAATGGTGAAGTAAAGTATTTTGATGAAATAATATATTTTTAAATTTTGATAAAATTTTAACTAATATCACAGTTTATAATTGTCACTTCAATTAAATTCACACTCACAACTAATTGGTTGAATAGTTTATAATGGTCAAACTAGTATATTTTTTTAAATTTAAAAGTTCTCTTTTATATTAATGATACTTATAAAATATATTTGAAATTTTATTTTTATAAAATTATAGTCTGTGCTAAATGATAGACCGGTTGATATAATTAGTTGAATTAGAGAATTGATAGCAAAACAATATGTTAGGTTGTTTGATTTTAAAAGTACAATAATGTCAAAATATATTATTTTACCTAAATATTTTTTCAAGTTGTGCTGTGTTCTCTCTAACACTTCTAACTTTATATGCTGAAAGGACACTTTGTCCTTTGAAGGTGCCCTTTTTTAACTTCATTGTGGTGTTTTAAGTTACATTCACAATTGATGTAGTTACAAAAAAAAAAATTGTTTTTTACCTTTCCATTATTATTATTTGCTCAAAATACGATTTTCCTCCACAATCAAATGATTTATTTTAACTTTGATCACTTCAATTTTTAATTTAATTTAAAATAAAAAATAAAAATATTTTTTTTTAAAATATAGTGTGAAACACGTCAATTTACCCTTGGCTACCTGCCTCGCAGTTTTCCACCGTTCGCTTTCTTTCCAGCTACGCTACTCACCCTCTTTCTGATCTCCTTCCAGCTATTAACTAGCTAGCAAGCTCCAGTGACAGAAATGCGTTGCCAAATGATAGGCCGAGAGAAAGAAAGGGCTTGCTTTCTTGTGTTCTGGCCTCGAAATCCCAGATAGGTTTTGGGTTCTTTCAAAACTCGTAGAATGTTAAAATAGATATAATCACAGCTCCTTTACTGCTGCTATTCTTATCACAGATTCAGAAATATAAACCAATAACTGCAAAATTACAGGACCATGGCACAGAGGGAAGCTGCTATCCAAACCAATAATTTCAATCTCCTTTGCTTATAAGCTACGACATCTACTGTATCAGTCTTCTCAACTGGAATTGATAGTTGAATGGGTTTAGACCATCTTTACATATAAGAATATATTGCAGCCACTTTCAAACTAAGCTGTACGAGGAAGGAACACAGGGATAATCTCCAAACAGAACATCCCTTGAAGAATTCTTGCTCTGATTCTCATCCCCGGGTTGGTACACAAGTAAATAACAGCAGCCTAAATTTCAAGTCTTTCCATTAATAGGAAATGTTCAACGCTGGTATCACCTGCATGAGTTGTTTTCTTCATCACAATTAGCAAAATGTTCTTGAAGGAACCAAAATGTTCTTCATTTAACTGTCAAGCTTACTTCTTTCGTTTGCTCTTCGAAGTAGATCCTGAGGGGCTGCTGTGCCAGTTCCTTTTCCTTTGGTTTATGAACCAGTTATTTATCTGCTTCAATTGCAAACCTGTTTCCTGCACCAGTCTTGCTTTGTCTTCCTCCTGGAAACAATTTTGAGTTAAGACATTTTGAGGAGCGGCGAGAAAAACATCAGCGGTGTATAGTTAGGACATCATCTCATCATACTTACAGTGGGGTATGGCCACTTGGAATGTGTTTGCCACCAAGCTTTTAAGAGTGACGTCGTATCACCTGGAAGTTTTCCAGCTCTTCTCTTACGTAGAATCTCCTCTCTAATGTCCACAATCTTGTCCTTGTAATCCTGAGCAGGCAGAAGAGAGCTTCTCAGCCACCACCCCATTTTTCACATGGTAATTTACCATTGAAATTTATGCATTCTTACCTGTTTGAGCTCGTGCTTCAATTCTTTCCTCACGCGCTCCATCAAGGACCTCTCAGCTTCAGAGGGGACAAGAGGACC
Source organism: Salix caprea (assembly GCA_964035475.1). Lineage (NCBI taxonomy): Eukaryota > Viridiplantae > Streptophyta > Magnoliopsida > Malpighiales > Salicaceae > Salix > Salix caprea. Next base: position 15,467,175 of record OZ037751.1, read on the forward strand.
GAATCCCATGGTATCTAACCCATCAAGATTTCCATCATACAAGTTGGCATCACTTTCTGCTTGGTCATCATCGTCATCAGACATGGTTGAACCAGTGCCTTCCCCTGGAGATACACCTGCCATGCACAGTAATTTAGCTTTAAGCTTAGACATGCATTTCAATCTGGTTTAACCCTTAGCTTAAACGCACACTATCATATAAAAGAAGGAAAATCCAAAGAGCATGAGATCTTCCATTTCTTTCGGGTTACTCTCAGCAACAACAAGAGTCCTAGCTCAAGATAATGTTCCACATGAGAAAACTTTGTATCCAGAGATAATATATATGGGATTGCCAACCTAAATGCTTTGAATGGAAAATAATGAACCAGTGTTAGACTGATGAGAAGAAAGCAACAGGAACTGTTGTAGCATTTGGTGGTAACTATTAGCAGTCACAGTAAATGATAGTTCATACAAAAAAAAAAATAATAATAATAATAATAAGTGGTGTTTTAACACAAAGAAATGTGTTTGTTTGGCTTCAATTTGTCAGAGACTAGAACATAATGTGCAAATAAACAAACTACAATTGATTAAATCTTGATAAAAGATTCAGATTTTAGAGTGACCCAGTATAAGGTTGGACAAATAGCTGTTCAAAGAAATTCCTTTCCCCCACGGGAATTTTATTCTAGTTCTCTGTTTCACGTTTTAAACAGTATTAGTGGGGTACAGGAAGAGAGGTAGGCTGCCCCCATGGTTAAACCCTTGGCCTATTTTAGCAGTCGAGGCACAGTTGGCTAAGGGATTGGCAAAAATTGGCCATAGTTAAACTTTGATATCTTATTAACTAAAGTGTTTAGCTTCAATATTGAAAAACAAACAAGTAAAATGTACTAACGAACAGTAAATCCCAGCAAAGGGGGCTTATCCCAACAGAAAATGTTAACCAGCATAGATCGAGTATGATGACATTGACACGAAGCAAGACAACTAACATGACAGCAAAGTGACAGCGCAAATTGAGGATCTGCGAGATGAAAACAAAAAAACAACGGTAATAAAGAAGCAGCTTGACCAACGAACATGCAAGGAATCATTTATGAATTATTTCAGTAATTTCAACTATGGAGGCCACCAGCAAGCACTATGCTTTACGTTTTCGTTTCCTTTCGATAGAAGGTCGAACTACCTGTCAAACTTTGTAGAGACTGTTCAAGCTCCCAGCATGCCATTACAGCCTCCATAGCATGAACGCGGACATGTTGCTGCAACTGGTCTTTGAAGGAACAGAGCAATAGAACGTAATGTGTCTGCATGACAAGAAAAAAAAAGGAGTACAAAAGGAGAGTCAGATGGAAGAAACAAAACTGGCAGCGTTATATGCATCTCACATGGAACAAAGAAACAAAAACAGGAGGAAAAGGACATAATTGATACCATCATGAATATAAATACTTAAACTAATAAAAAAATATAGACATTTTTCATAGCTTATCAGGTCGCATGGAGCAAATGTACGCTTGTATTATACATTCATCTACCAATACAGTATTAAGAAATCATCTTATCTAAAAACTTAACATGTTAGATGAGACCTCAAAATATGATTTATATTATTCTCTAACACACACTCTCAAGTGAAAGTTTTTTGGGCTTAGAAACTTGCACAAACTCATACTATATTGTGCTTGATTTTTATCAAATAGAATGGGATGGTAAGATTCAAACTCGTGACCACTGGATCAATAAGGTTCTGATACCATATTAAGAAACCATCTCGTCTAAAAACTTAAACTATTAAATGAAACCTCATGATATGATTTATATTATTATTCTCGTAAACATGCGGAAAGATTCATAATCCTTATTTACTATACATCGGTAGTAAGGAAGAGCCAAAGTGAAAACCTTCAATCAATTCCGTATCACCTGTATCATCATATGACGCTTAGAAACACTAATGACAAATCTATTCCAATCTAAATGGTCTTGAATATTTATTTCTCTTAAATACTTTAGCTTCGAAACGCTAGGATAAGCTTTTTCAATACAGGACATAAATGCATTATCATGCTGACTGGGGAACAGTCATCAGTTTTATCATTTACACCCACGAACTTCTTTAACGTCGCATATGGTAAGGAAGAAATCAATGTCAAAACAATCCAGAATATCGGGAAACTTCTCATTAATTGACAGCAAGAACTTGTTTCATAACCCATCATGACCAACTAGTTTTTTTACATCAATTTGTAATGGGACTTGATATTTCCAACCTTATTGTTTATCTATAATATGTCTACTCGCTAAAAGGGCATGGGATGGCAGGGGGTATCCATTGATTATGTCTACTCACTATATATGGGCATGGGGATGGAAATGGGTATCATTGATCGGGCTTATATTATATTTATTAACTAACTATTGTGTAAAAAATTTAGATAATTAATTTCTATCTATCGAGTTTTCGGATACCCATTTGAGTATCCTTACCTAATTACTATTTATTATTCAACATAAAATAAAAGTCATATAGATATAGATTAAATGGTAAAATTACACCCAATTGTAATATTAGGGTATTGGGCTTTAGAGTATCAATTACCAAAGTAATATTTATTATTTAACATAAAATATATTATATTGGATTCAAAAAATATAAATGTTATACATGCATATAATACTAATGTATATATCTTATGTTTTAATAAGTTTCAATTTGAATTCAACAATATTCATATCATATCCATTACCCAACAAGTAAGGTAATTGAAAAACAAAACACCCTTTTGAATTTGTTTAGGTTGGTATTCATGGAGTTTGGAACAATATTAATTGGGTTTGGATTAAAATATCATCTCTAAAGAAGTGTTCTGGATTCTGGTACTAATTGTTTTTTAAAATAGTTTTTCATTTTAAAGTGCATCAAAATAAAAAAGTTTCAATTGTTTTTCATATTTGATATCAACACATCAAAACTAACTATAGAAAACACTAAAAATAACACTAATTTAATATTATTTCATATCAAATATACTTTTAAAAACTACTTAAAAATAATCTCAAACGCACGCCCCCAATCATCCACAATTATTCTAAAGAATGGAAGTTATGCCAAACACTCTATCTATATCTATCAAGACATTAATCTCAACTTGTCTTCTTTTTGGAGCTCAGCTAATTGTCGGCAAGCATTTATTCCTCTAATAATTGGGCTCGAAAAATATAGGACTTTTTTAAAAAATAATTAAGGGAAGAATTCTAGCTTCAACCATGACTGCAACATAGCAGAATCATAGCAAAACGTTAACTCGTGCAGGTCTGAGCAATGAAAGTTGATGAATCAAAATCAATGCATGAAATTTGGAGATAAAAGACACTTGGCAGAAACTTTCTACATGCCAGAACAAATCCCATGACGCAAGGAGGACTAATCCCTGTAACAAATGGATATGTTTTAGCAGGTAAAACATCACCAAAGAGATGCTCCAACGCACTTCAAAAGTTTCAATTATTTTTGGGAGCTTCAAAAACATCATGATTGATAGCTGTACGGTCATAACCAGTGCATGAATCACATCGAGGGCACCATTTATCCACTTATCAGAACTACTTTCCACATATACCAAAAGGGTTTCTTCTTACTTGACTCACTCCCCGTAATGGACACCAAATTAAGGTACAATCAAGAAAGAAGAGAAGGGAGTTTCTTTGTAAGAAAGTACGACATCCATTCATCAAAAACAAATGTCAAGAACAAATCCCAAGATATATAAATCTCAAAAGCTAAGAGAAATTAAATGATTGATCAGCCATAAACATGATTATCTCATATCTGCTGTCACAAAAAAATCAAGCTTGAACTCACTCAAAAAACAGACTACAGGACAGACAAACCTTAAAGAACAGAAAACGAGGTATAATTAACAAAACATTAAGAAAAGTAGTAGTAATTACCATGAACTGATCGAGTTCTTTCTCCTCAACAACATGGCTCCTTCCAACACCAGAATACTTAGCCACAACATCTTGAGACTGGGCCAACTGTGTATCAATCCTAGCCAACTGGTCAACTGGCGTGGCGATCCTTAAACAAGCCACGTGAGCAGCCAGAAGCTGTTCATATAAAGGATGCCCTAATATCTCAGCTTTGCACTTAGCTCTCTCCCAATCATCGCTAACGGAATCTATCAATTCCTCTTCACTTCCATTATTGGTGTTGTTTTCGGGTTTTTCGACGCGGGTCTGGGTTAAGACGTCGTCGTGTCTGCGGAGGACTGCGTTGCTTAGCCATGTGGGACCGGTGGAAGGTGAGGCTGAGAGGTGGTGGTGTGGTAGTTGAAAAGCCATTTCTTGTGGTATATGCTGGTGATCTCGAAAAGCCATTAGAAGTGGGTTTTCATTTCAAAATGAGGGAGCGAGAGATACGGGAAGGAAAGAAAGTGGGTCTGTATGTTTTTGAACGGAGAAGGTTTTGAAGTGAGGTGAAAGCATGAACAACAACAGGAAGAAGGAAATGGAGGAGAAAGTGAAAGCCATTTGTTTTTTGGGGTCAACTACAACTTTAGTCCTTTTTTCTTGCAACCAAATCTAAAACAGTTCTCAATTATACTATTGGAATTTCTTTCCCTTTGTTTAAAAAAAAAAAACAAATATTGATTTTAAAATATCAATAAAAAATAAAATAAAATGTTGATATCTTAGGGTTTATATAAACTAATATTCCATCGATCTCAATTAATTAAGCAGCAGCACACAAAATGCAAATACTTCATCGTGTTCTTATCTTCAGCAGATGTTGTTGATGGAATGTGAAACATAAATCAATGAACTTGTACGTGAATTATCTAATTAACAGACCCAAATTGAGAAATTGGTACAGGTTAGAGAGTAAAATTGCAATTTTCGAAACACTGGGACTCTAAGAAAAATAGGACGACTGGTCTATTATATTGGACGGCTTGTTTTTGGGTGGACTTCTAGTAGGGTGGTTTAACGGACAGATCCGATGACACGTGTACGATAGATTACTATTTGCAAGTCAAGGTTTCTTACAGTAGTATTTTTCGCCATCGGCCTGCCTACTTCTTAGGCCACTTGCAGACAGCAACAGCTACAATCAAATTGTGTGCTTAAGAAGGACAAGTGTCAGCCCAAGGTTTCATGGACCACAAAAGTGGGGACAACACGGGAGCACGAGGCAGAGGAATCAAGCCAATAAGATTCGTACACTTGTGAGCTGCTGCTGAGGTGGGGACCTGATTAGGATTTGACTTTCATTTTTTTTTTTCCTGTCTCTGTCTATAAAGGTTTTCGTTCAGGCTTTGGGGCTGGTCTTAGCACAGGGAGGAGGGTGGTCCCGGTGGTGTGTAGATAAGGAGGTGAGAGGTGCAGCCATGCAGGGCCAGGCAGTGATTGAGGTGACCATGTTCGGTGTTGCTCTGAGCTGCCCTGGCGTACAAAATGGTCCCCCCCCTATCAAGGGCAGTCTAGCTGCAATTGGCTCTGGTTGGATTTGATTGTGTTTTTGACTAAGTTTTTCTTTCAATTATTGACCCTGCTAAGCCAGTTCTGTAAAATTGTCTAATTTTTGCAAGTAGGTGCTACGGAGGCATCAAAGGACAAGACTTTTATTACTTTGTAAATTCTTTACATGAGGTGAAGTTATATATATATATAGATAGAGAGAGAGAGAGAGATAGTGAAAATATTTCATGGTTTTTTTTTTCTCATAAAAATAAAATAAAATTGACCATCGAAGGCAAGTGAGATTTTTTTTATAGTCCCATTGTTTGGATTTTTGCAAGCTATTAGGTTATCTAGTTATTTTAATACTAAGTGACAACTCTTGAATTATATAATCATAATTTTATGAGTATACCCACAACTTTTTTTTTTCATTCTCAAGAGCAAATACATCATTCAACGCGTCATAACACACTACATTATACTTTTCCAAAATAGTTAATAGTCCATATCCCTCATATTTTTTATCAGTCGAGCCAAAACAATTATATTATTTATAGGAGTTGAAACTATAAAGGTTGTTCAAGCTACAAGAGTTGTCACATAGGACATATCAACGATATGGTCTAAAACATAGCATTAGTAAAAAAAATACAAGGGCTTTAGTAGGTGCTACTAGTGGAGGCACAATATTATATCTCTTGTCGTGATGATTGTTTTTCGCTCGCGGCTAGCCCTAAAGATGGGGGCGAGGTGTGGAATTTTTTTTATAACCATAAAATTATGGTTATAATTTTTAGAACTCATCAGATTACTAGAAAACCTAATGGTTTTCGAGAGTCTGAGTAAAGGGACTTGTTGTTTGGTTAAAACTTAATTGTTCTAAGGTCCGAATTTTAGCATTGTATTTTTTATACTTTAATAACTAATGGTCTACTTTACAATGTAATTTTAAACCCTGGTAATTAAAGTTTACAACTAAAAAAATGAACAAAATGATTGTTAAAAGATTTTTTATATTTTGGATGAACTCTATTGGATAATTATAAACTGATTACGATGTCCCATTTTTCATTTTAAAACATGAAAAAAGATGCAATTTGATTTTTTTGTGAAAATATGCTTAGGAAATTTTTAGAATTTGGTCACATGCATCAAAACAAAATATTTTTTTTAGATGCATTTTTTATATTTTTTTATGTGCTTTCTAGGTTGGTTTCCCAACCAAATTGCCTGAAACTGCCTAATATGCTTAAGGGGATGGGCTGGATGCAGCGTCCAACCCAACCAACGCCTATTGTTCACATGCATGTGAAAAATCACTGGAGAAGAAGGTTCACCTATTGCTGCCACTGTGTAGAGGAGGTTAGGTCAGTGCCGAAGGGGATGCTAGTGGAGAGATTGGTGGCTGATGGCGGCTATAGAAAAAGGAGAAAGCAAGTGCTGCTACATAGAGAAGAAAATAGATGGAGTTGTCGACGGTGTAGATATAGAGAGTTGCTGCTACCGATAGCAAGTAGAAGGCCAATCGTTGGTACTCAATGATGAGCTGAAGGAAGTGCCCTACGGTGGAATTTTTGTTATCGTGGGAAGCAAGATGTTGTTGTTGTTGTCGTTGTCATAGGAGGAGAATAAGAAGCTAGTTGTTGTTTTTCTGTCGCCAAAAGAGAAGAAGGGGTTGTTGTTTCTGTCACCGGGGAGAAAAAGAAGTTGTTGTGGTTCGTTTACGGTCAGAGAAGAAGAAGTTATTGTGGTTTGTTTATGATGGGGAGAAAATGATGGTCTATGGTTGAACTATTTGCTCTCTCTTTATTTCTCCCATTCTTTATTTTGTTCTTTTGTTCTCTCCTCTTTCTTGTTCCTTTTTTTTCTCTATTCTTTCATCCCCCTTTATGTTCTTTTTTCCTTTTGTTCATTCAGTTCTCCCTTTACTATATATAGAGTCTACAAGTGTTACAGGATATGGTGAATTGTCATGCAAGAAGTAATTATGGGTAAGACACCATTGTGGGGCATGATTATGGGCAAGGCAATTTCTTGGTAGAGCATTTTTTAAAATTAAATATTTGAGATGATGTTGAAAATAAAAAATAAATAAGAAGAAAGTATTAAAAATTAGAGAGTCAAAAATCGGGTTATGACAATAAGGAGTTTTTAGTTGAAAAATTGGGAAGAAAGATGCTTTTTAATCAATTTTCACTCTTATTTCTCCCCTCTCAGGCCATATATTTTGCCTTTATTTATACCTGAAGGAAAAGGGTAATCTAGTCTATACTGAAGTAAAATTTCAGCTATTGGTTCAAAGTAGAATCATTCCAACCGTTAGTCATGAATAGTAGGCTGTATGAGTTGTCACTTTTGAAGTTGAACCAATGTGTGTGTGGTGCCAATAAATAATAACTAACCATATGTTGGTAATAGTCAAGAATTAGAGGATCATTTTCATGCAAGTTTTGTCAAATTTGATGAAGGATAAAGGCATTAAATGTGCTTGCAAAGTAGGTACCAAAGTAGGATTTTCGACGAATATTTGAGGAAGAAAATAAATAGTGATCAGACGATAAGTTGTCAGGACACACTGATGGACCAGACGACACGTTGTTTGACCTTGTTCTTTTTCCTTTATCAAAGTTCAGTTTGGTCCTTTATCTTATGATTACTTTGATTTTATCACAATTTTACCCCTAATTTCAACTAATTGACTTGGTAAAAAAATTATATTTCATTTCTAAAAATTCCAGTCATCTCAATTTAACTCAAATTAGGCACTCACACTTAATTTTCACTAATTAAACCCTTAATAAAATTAATTTGACCCAATTAAAGTATAATTAAATCATTGCACTTAATAAAATTCTTCAATTGGACCCTAAGTTAATTTCTAACATAATTAGACTTTAATTTGGCCCATGATTAAATTACATTGGCCTATTAAAAATATAATTTTCCTTTTGATATAATTTTTATGCAAATTTATCCAATAATGATTTATTTTAGCTTTGAAACTGCATTTTCATCTAGTTTTGGGCACAATAGAGTTACGATAAAGCTCTCGAATCTGTCCAAGATTTCCAACTTGAATTTTTTTACCACGTCATCCGTTTTAATTTTATTTATTGTTTTTTTTTTTAGTAAATTCTAGGAATAACCCAGAAATGAGTTATGACATCTCTAATAACCAAAACCCTTTACTATGCATGTCTAGAATGTTACTGAAACATGAGAGACAATATTTCCTAAGGAGTCTTTTTTTTATCTATCCTTAATATCTATATTTTAAATCCTCATTCATACCAAAAAGGGATCAGTCTTAGTTTTCTATTTTATACATACCATTCTTGAATAATTCAATATTTATCTATGTTCATTTCAAGCCTCCTAGACCAAAACAAGTGCTCTAATACAATTTACAACATCCTTAACTTTTAGAATACAATTGCAAAATAGTGCAATTTAGGTGATTCAAAACTTAAGATTTTTTTATGCACACTACCAAATTTCTAGCAAAATTTGCCCTACACTTAGACTAAACCAAACTATCAACATCTTCATAAATATCACAAGTCACTACCATAATTATGGTCTACCTATCTTGGACTTTGTCCCACATAAAAACAAACTCAAGAATGACATATATTTAATTTCCATGAAATATAAATAGTGTAGGCAAGAAATAAATTTACTTAAGATTTACATAACATGCTTAGTTAAACAATCCAAAAAAACATTAAGATTTAGAATATGAACATATATCAAGTTTTATCTTAAATATATATATTTCACAATTTTAACAAAAGATAATAATATCTATACTACTATAAAAAATAGTATTTTTTCTAAAAGAAAACAAATGATGTAACTCAATTCTTAGCCTATTAAAAATGAAATGATGAGATTAGGTAAAACAAGGACCTAAAAAAATTGGTTGGGGTTAACTTAAGTCATGGAAAACATGTAATCTTGCTAATCATAACTAAGCCAAACTGAGTTTTATATTAAACTCGTGGTTTAGGTCATAAGATTTGGATAACTCGATAGAAAAGTAAAAAAACAAGTACATTTTTTTTAAAAAAAAGCTATATTATGAGGATAAAAAATAAAATAAGTATAAAAACAATATCAATCATCATTAACTTTTTAGAACTGTGTCTCAAATCATTAAATTAGAAGCACCCAGTTTTTTTTCTAAATCATAAAACTCAATTCTTATTCAATCAAATATTGAAGGATATTTTTTAAGTCAATTATATAAAAGGATACAAAATAATAAATAGCAATTAAAGGGAAAAATATCAAAATTAAAATATAGAATAAATTTATTTTTGATTTAAATGGTGAAGTTGAAAATAAATTAACAAAAGGATCCTAAAACTCTAAAACAATAAAAATAATGAGGATAAAAAATAAAATAAAAAATGATTAAAAGGCAGAGCTAAAAAGAAAAACCAATTTAACAAAAGAAAAAAAATCAAAAAAATGACAATCAAATTGAAAAAAAAAAAAAAAACATATCCTTAGATTGGAATTGAATGATGAGTTTAAAACAAGTGAAAATTTTACAAAAAGATCAAGATCAGAAATTAAAAATCCAACAAATAAGGATTTAAAATAAAATACTCATAAATCAAAAGGACAACTTTAAAATTGTAATACGATAAATAGTAGAGACTAAATACGTAATGACAAATCATTTTTAAATACGTAATGACATAATATCATATTCTACTATGTCGTTTTACACTCTCTTAAATAGTAGAGACTAAAGCTAAATTCTAATAGTTTAAATATTAATTAAAAAAAATTATTGGTGGTAAATTTTTCATATTTTAGCCAAATCCTAGTGAATAATTTTAAAAAATTGGTCATGATATCCATTTTTACATATTAAAATATGTGAAAGATACAAATTGTTTTTTTTTTTTTTTTGAAAATATTCATGTCTAAACCATCAAATTTGGCTCGACTATAATTTTTTCTTTCATCTTTCATTTCTTTTTCTTCCATGCTAAGCCAGCCTATCCCTGCTCCAGCACACCTCTCTATGCATATATATTTTCAATATTGATAATTTCTCCATACAAGCATCACCATGTTTACTGTAACCATGATTTTTCCATGCAGAGCTACGCTAACTCAACACCACTCTCTTGAAACCCTGACGTGCTAGCATGTCTTCTATGCCCACTGTTCATGGATTGCTTCCACCAGTAGAATAGCTGTCATCATCCCTAATGAGCGTGGCGCCATGACTGATGCTTCTTCACCAATAGCATCACAAGCTCGTGCCACCATAGCCAATGGTCTGCGCCAACTTCCTTTCTCTGCTCCTACGAGGCAAGCCGACATGCTACATCTATAAATATCTCAGGGAGGAGACAAGTGAGACCAGCACTGCCCCACACAAACACATGCCAAACAAAGTCTCACGAAGTTTCCAAAGGCGCAGCTACAGAAACTAAATTTCAGAAACTAAACCCAGTGATGATGTCCATGACACAGCCTGGTATGCTGGTTAAAGTTGACCAGAATTGAATTAGATGTCGTGGAGGAAGCTGAGCTAGATCCGTTTGGACCAACATGCTGCTGCATATTGCAATTAGTAAGAGGGAAGCAATTGCTTGGCTTTTGGTCGACATGTTTAGTTTCAAATTTATCTTTTTTTTAAACTCTCGTTCTGGGAATGTCTGAGAATTTATAGAAACAAATGAGGATGGATGAAGATAAATTCTTACAACGTTCTTAGAAGATCTTTATTGCATAACTATTTACCTTTTTAAAAAACTTGGAGGTCATTTAGTGATATTCTTGATTTGGCAATTAGCTAGGAATTTCATGTAGAATGATCAAATTTTGGTGTATTATGGTAAGCTTGATTTTTGTATGGAGCTAAGAATTTCATGGTGAATGATATATTATTGCATGCATGATTCTATAAATTATATTTATGCTTTAAAAAAGCAGGATACATTCTTGAAATATAATTTTTTTTTATATAATCATTAGCCAAAATATTAAATTTTCTGTATAGTCAATAGTCAAAATAATTGAATTATATCAATCATGTGGAACACGTTTAAGAGTATTTTAAATTTATTCTAATAATATAGCATACAAGTTGACAAACATGTACAGGCTGCCATAATCGAATCTCAATAAGAAGCAAAATAGTGGGGGTGGGGAAATTAAACAAGAACAAAGACAAATATGAATAGGCTGTTTGAAATCATGATTAATGTAATATCATGTCATATTACTTTCATTCTTATTCCATTGAATGTATTACAAAGTCCTTAAAAAAGGATGGAAAAAAAAGAACGAACTCAAGCTACATATACATGGAGGCAAACATGGAACGTGAACAAATGAATGTAACGAATGATGAACTATGGTAAGCTAGGAGTAAGAGAGGGCTTTGCAACTTTCAGCTCTCCGCAGTCACTGATATAGACAGTCTTAAGAGGTTTGTTCCATATTGTTCGAGCATTTTGTGCTCTTTCATCACCAAGGAACTCCGCCAGGTCATTGAATTGGCGAATTCTATCTGATGGTTTGTATGTCGGGATGGAAGCTATGGATGTCACAACATCTAACCCTGTAATGGAGTTCCAATCAGAAAGTGAGCAATGTAATTGATGTTGGTGATGAGATCATCAGAACTTCACTCTCACTAATTCTCTCTAAAGATTTTTAAGTGTGTGCACAGGAGCATTCAACAGCATTTAAGTGATTGTTTCTAAATTAATCCGACTACCTGGTAATGCACAACAAAATCTCCCAAACCCTCAATTAAACGGATCTTCAGTCACAGAGAATGGGAGCAAGGACGGATGTTCTGGTGAGAGCTAAGCAATATATATGCATTAACATGAAAACTGAAAATGATCTCTTACTCCTTTTTCACAAAAGGAAAACTATACTATTCATGTCCCAACAGAAATCAAAAAGAGTAACCGAAATGCATGGTAGCAGGTGCATCCCCTACAGTGCGATCACACACATACTTGAGCAATGGAGGGAAGAATTGATTTAAATGAAACATTTTTGCAGCACAATTGTCGTTGAGTAAAACAATAGCTTTGGAAGAAGCTGTTCTCGCAGTGCCAATTGCCCAAGAAGAAAAGATAATTTAGTTTCCATGACACATACTGGTATGTCAGTTAAAGCTGACCAGCATCGAGTTAGATCTTGTGAAGATCAAGGATTTGGAAGGCTCGGAATTTGCAGTAAAGGAAGTGGATGATGACCTGGATTTAGAGGTAGGCCTAAAATATGGGTCATGAAAGGCAGCCTGATTGGACTACCATGCTGCTGCATATTGCAGTAATTAAGAGAGAAAAACTGCTAACTTTGTTTGACATGGTTATTGTCATATTTATCTCTCTAGGGATGCAAGGAGAAGACAATTTCTAGGCTTGGCGATGCAACGTTATAGTGACTGAGAATTTATAGAAACCATGGAGGATGGATGAAGAGAATTTCTTCAAACATTTATGCAAGGAACCACATCCTGTGGTAATTGGAAAGTCAACATTCCTATAATTAGGATCAAGTTTAATATAGTTCTCATCACCATTATCAAACAAAACACAAAGAAACAGTTCCATGACTTGAATGCACAAGCTTAAAAGCGTCAGAATCAACTGTCCATATCTTGAAAAAGTTTCACCTACCCTTACCGAAAACATAGAAACTATCAGTGATTTCAGTAAGGACTTCACATATGATAACTTGAGATTGAAATGAGAGAAGTTTGATTTTTGTTGGTTTTTGGTTAATATAGCTTGATTCTCTAGAGAAATATGCCTTGAAGAGATCGCTGCAGAATTTCTATCAAGAACTACTACTATGAAACCAGCAATAAAATGTCAACATCTCTAAACAAATCTTATCACTTAAACCAGGTGAGAGATTGGACATATATACGAAATTTTTTAGCATGGACTGTTGTCATAGTAATTTAAATTTTTAGAACAAACCGTGAATATTGATTTATTTCAAGGGGGAAAGTGTTAGTAATTTAATTTTAGACCTATTGTGTGATTGTGAATGGTTAGTTTGATATAGAGCGCGAGCAAAAGTCCATGGAAGAAACTGAAACTATTCTATTATTCCTCATTTTTAAATGCAAATATTAACAATTCAAATACTAGCAGATAAAAAAAGTCTACTTGAAAAAAAGTTACACAAGACCAAAGTTGGAGAAAACCAAAGCTAAGCAAATCTATCGCTACTTCCAGCTGACCCTTTTGAGGTAGCTCTGGCAGCAGTTGGAGCTCTCTGCTGGGACCACAGGCATCCTTGAGCAATGAAGGGAAGATTGAAAAAAAGTAACACAAGAACAAAGTTGGAGAAAACCAAAGCTAGGCAAATCTATCGCTACTTCCAGCTGACCCTTATGAGGTAGCTCTGGCAGAAGTTGGTGCTCCTCTGCTGGGACCACAAGCATCCTTGAGCAATGAAGGGAAGAGTGGAATTAAAGCACACAATTTCTGAATAGAAATGTCATTTGTTGAATTAAAAGCTTTGCAACAAGCTGATCCTACAGTGCTAAACTGACCATTTTAATTTCCACGACACATCCTGGTACATTGGCTACTGATGTATAGCATTGGATTACGTTTACTAGAGTTCCAGGGATTTGGGGTAGTGTAGGAGTTGGAGGCAGCCTCGGAGCCTGGGGCAAACCTGGAACTGAAGGTAGGCCTGGAATCTGGGGTGGTGGAGGAGGAAAAGATAGCCCTGGAACCGGGGGCAGACCTAAAACTAAAGGTAGAACTGAAATTTGGGGTAGTGCAGGGGCTAAAGGCAGCCTCGGATTCTGGGGCAGACCTGGAATTAAAGGTAGTGGAATTGGGGGCAGGCCAGGAACCTGAGGCAATAGTAGCAGCTGAGCTACGCCTGAGTGGACCAACAGGGTGATACTACTGCCTCAAATAAGACAGAACTTTGTTCGATATGATTAGTATCAAATTGGATCTTCTTCATAGCAACGCTAGCAGAAGATAATTAGTCTGTACTTGGAGATGCAATGAACGGCTGAGAATTTTAAAAGGAAAGAAATGTAATACGATAATTCCTTTAAACGTTTCTGCAAAGCTTTTTAATCAAGAATAGATGTTATCAGATTTGGGATTGACTCATAAAAGTCCACCTCAGATTCTTTCAAGAAATATTTTATGCATAATGTAGCCTCAAAAGTAATCGATAGCAATTCAGCTTTGTGCTCTCCTTCATCACATTTGGCTCTTCTAATTATGACGGTGAATATTAGCACACCCAAAACCACAATAAGAAGAAATCAAACCCAAAAAAGCAAATAAAGTAAGAAAATCCCATTTCTAAACAGATATAATTACTGATAACTCTACAGAAAAGATGAAAAGAGCTGACCTTCAAGTACCACTCCAAAAACAATGTTCTTGGAATCCAACTGGGGACAAGGACCCGGTCCAGTAGTAATCAAGAACTCAACATTCCTGTATTCAGGATCAAGCTTAATATCATCCTCATCATCATTCTCTGATAAACACAGAGAAAGAATCCCAGGTCCTGAATGTGTTAGCTTAAAAGCCTTAGAATCAACACTCTCGATATTTCTTGTCAAATCTTGAGGCACTTTCACCTCTCCTTTTTCTCTCCTTCCTTGCCGGCCCGCGAGAAAAAACTGACCCGGAAAGATTTTATGAACTAGAGTGTTCTTGTAGGAGTATGAGGTGCACATTGTTTTGAAGTTGGAGACAGTGAGAGGGACCAAATGGCCATAGAGGCCAAGAACTAGGCGGCCTAGGGGAACTGAGTCGGCGCAGAGGGTGGAGAAGTTGTCGGAGAGGGTCCGATCAGGGCGTAAGTAATTGGAGCAGATGGAGAAGTCAAGAAAGACACGGTCTGTTATAGTGGTGTCAAGGTTGGGTCGAGGTGGAGAGAGAGTGGAGAGGGAGGTGGAGAGTAGGAAGGAGCGGCGGGTGATGGCGGTAGAAGATAGGAGAGAAGGGATGTGGTGGTGGTGGTGAGGGAGGAGAGGTGGTGGTGCTTGAGGGGTTAGAGGGGAGTACATGGTGGTGGAATTGAAGTGAAGAACTGGACATGGATGGCTAGGGAGAAAGAGGGAAACGGGATGATTGGTTGTCTGAGATTGAGAAAGAAGAGGACTACAAAAAGTGGGGTCTACATTTGTAAAACGAGGAGATAAGGTGAAAGTAGATGCAATTAGAGATATTGATTTTGTCTTTCATAAGTATTTTTGAGAGAAAAAACTATATAT
The DNA here is from genome assembly GCA_964035475.1 of Salix caprea. Classification (NCBI taxonomy): domain Eukaryota; kingdom Viridiplantae; phylum Streptophyta; class Magnoliopsida; order Malpighiales; family Salicaceae; genus Salix; species Salix caprea. Next base: position 15,482,887 of record OZ037751.1, read on the forward strand.
TATTTGTTTATTTCTTAATTTTAATTAAGTTTTTTTATATATATTTTTAGATTATTTTGATATTGTTTATGTTAAAAAAATTTAAAAAAATTAAGAAATATTTTAAAAAACAATTATCATGAACAATTTTTTAAATCAGTAAAAAAAACACAAGAACAAGATAATATATAGTTGGTTTGTTATTTTGATAATAGTTTTTTAAAAATATATTAAAATATTTTTTATTTTCTTATATCAACACATCAAAATAATCTAAAAATAAAGAATAAAACTAAAGCAAATAATATTTTTTTAGAATTTAAAAAAAAAATGTTATGAGTTAAGAAAATTCACATTTCTCTTGATAAATAAATATGATTTGAACACAAGAAAAATGGAGACTTTTATAGTCTCTCGGGTCACTTCTATAGACAGTTGAGACTAATTGCTAGCTTCTATTTTTATAAAAGCATTTTTTGAGTTATTTTTATTTTAAAAATATTAAATTGATATTTGTAAGATTTAAAAAAAAAAAAAAAAAGACATATCTTTGGTTAGGAAGTGCCAACTTTCTGTCGGCAGCCAATTAAGGAACGGCTATTCATCTCTAAGATTTCAGTTTATCATGACGTAGTTTTCTCAGATGTCAGATCACAAAAGTAACTCAATTTTCAATTTTACATTGTGGATTAGGACTTCTTCATCGATCTGGATGGTGACAATTTACACTTAACTGCATGAATCTTCAGTGATACAGTTCAGGATGAATTGAAACGAAAGAGCAACAGCAAAATGCTTGGGCATAACCCTGCATGATCTCAATAAACATCGAAACATGATGTCAGATGCTGCAATGAACGTGCTCTCTTCATTTAAGTGTCTCTAAGTTTGATGACAAAGAATTTGAGATCTACATAGCAAGTTTCAAGTTCGAGTCAGGACGTGCACTCCTTATAAGAATCTAGGATATCCAGGGTTTTATTCGCGCATCTAGATCTACAAAATATACTTTCAGGGATAGAGTTTCCTTGCATCTAAAAAAAAATTCAGATGTCATTTTCTTTACTGAATATCTGGATATTGACAACACATATATAGAGCCCTATTATCCTACACTGTATTTGCTATGTTCCCCTGTTGTGAATTCTAAAATCAGAAAGCGGAGAAGATGGATCCAATGTGAGGGCATATATTTTTTCCTATGTGTTAAGATTTCTTCATTGTTTTCTCCAATGGAAATGAATTGTTTCCAACTTTTAACACTTCTGATGCTATTATAGTTTGTGATTTTCTGTGGTTTTAGGGACTATTCCTACGCAGCCAAGGATCTATATTTCCTGACAAATTGCTTCAAGTATATAGATTTTGACACTTCTGAAATAACAGAGTTGGCTTAGTTTTCTTAATTGATTTCCATGGCTATGAGATTATTTGATGTGGGTTTTCCATTTTGCTAGCCAATCCCTGGTCAGAGTACCTGTTTATTACTGCGTAGAAAAGGTGATAGTAACCATGCAACTAAGATTGGTTTAGTCCCAAAAGTGTGAGTAATCTTCATAGTAAATTTTGAGTTCAAGTTAGAACGTGCATTCATGTAAGAGCCTAGAATAATCAGGGTTTTACTCGATTATCTAAACCTATAAAATATGTTTTCCGAGAAATTAAATCTCCTCGCTACCAAAAAGAAAATTGATTGAACCTCAGAGTTATTATTTGTATGAACATACTATGCAAATGATGACTTAACAGGAGATGCCTAACCATTTCTCAGGGCTTAACAGAGATTTCTTGGGTTAAGCATGTAACACACATGTATGTTAGGGAAATAGTGTGTTTATTGACCTTTATGGAAGGTGTGAGAGAGGAAGAATCGTGGCTAAAGTTGGGCCAAAACCATTAAAAACCCAAGAAATTGAAGGCTGTTTTGCTGGGAAATAAAGAGATTCTTCATGCATGCATCAAAACAGTGTTTTTTTTTTTTTCCAGTGAATGAAACATGCCCTTTCACTTGAATTGAAACTCTCGTTTCACTTACTTTTCTTTTATCAAAACAAAACACCATTTTGAAAGTTTTATTTTTTAAACAAGTCCTCTAATTTTACCCCTTTTCAGTTTAGTCCTTGAACATTTTTTTTTAGCTAATTTCAACATTTTCTTTTAATTTCCTCTCAATTTCATCTCTGATTTCATTAAAATGAGTCTCTTTATTTTCTTGTCTTTTCAATTTAGTCTTTTACTTTCCAATTTTCAGCTAATTTTCAATCTTATTTCCTCCTTCTATATTTTACCCTTGATTGCATTAAATTAGCCCTGTAATTATGTTAGTTTTTTCAATTGATTCCTTGTTTCATTTCCTGCTTTTTTAATTCAGTCACTAGCTTTCCAATCTATAAGTTAAGCCCTTTTAATAATTTTTTCTTCTTCTCAATTTCACCCATAATTGTATTAAAATGGATCCTTTGCTTTTCATGTATTTCTTCATTCATGTTTTTTATTAAATAAAAACCCAGCAATGCCTTAGTTTTAGCAATCATAATTTTGAGAAACTATTAAGGCTAAAAATAATGTTTGTTGTTCAGGTATTAATGGTGTATTGTCTTAATAGAAGAAACTAATAGCATTTTTTTAGTGAAAAACATAGTAATGTTTGATAAAATGGTCTAGGTATGATGAACTTCTATATTGTTTTTAGAACTCTAAATAAGTGGGAATTTTATTTTATAGGAAAATGATAATGCGGCTCTGAAAATTTGTTTTATAATATTGATAAAAATAAAATTTGTGTTATATTATGATAATTTAGTTCGAATAAAAAAAGGCGCATAAGTTAATTTCATAAAAATAACATTGACCAATGTTGTTTTGTCACGATTATTATAGATGTCATTATAAATATTATTATACATAATTAAGATTCCAATTATTATTAGTCATACTATCGATGACACCGTAACTATTGGTGCAATGACCCTATTGACTCCGTAGTTTACTGTTCCGTTTTGTCTTATATGGGGGTAAATTTGTATTTAGCCTTTTGTCCCTTAAAGCAGACAAAAATTAGATCTGGCCGAGAGGCGTGCCACAGGAATTTTATATTTGTTTTAAAATGACTAAATACGGATATGCCCCCAAGAAGACAAAATGAAAGAGTTTGATGAAGGGGTGTCACGGTAATTTGCCTATTTTTTTAACATTTATTCTAACGTGGTGACGCGTCGTCCGTGTCCGTGTTCACACGAACTTCGAATGGTGCGTGAGGTGTCATACGACCTTCAAAAATACCCGAACGACACCTAGAATTATTTTTTGGCCTGTGCTCTTCCTCATAGGGTGGCGCGTGTTGCTTAAACAAAGACGGAGATATGCCGGTGGTCGGTTGAAATATTTTCCCCCTGTTTCTCTTTCCTGCATGCGTAAGTACACGTCAGGCCCCGCTGTTTGTTGACTTTTCATTATAGTCCCTAATCTTTTGATTGTTTTGTATGGTTCTTATTCCTTTAATAAAGGTTTTAGGGTGACGCGTGTTGCTTAAACGTAGACGGAGATATGCCGGTGGTCGGTTGAAATATTTTCCCCCTGTTTCTCTTTCCTGCATGCGTAAGTACACGTCAGGCCCCGCTGTTTGTTGACTTTTCATTATAGTCCCTAATCTTTTGATTGTTTTGTATGGTTCTTATTCCTTTAATAAAGGTTTTAGGGTGGCGCGTGTTGCTTAAACGTAGACGGAGATATGCCGGTGGTCGGTTGAAATATTTTCCCCCTGTTTCTCTTTCCTGCATGCGTAAGTACACGTCAGGCCCCGCTATTTGTTGACTTTTCATTATAGTCCCTAATCTTTTGATTGTTTTGTATGGTTCTTATTCCTTTAATAAAGGTTTTGTTTTGTTTCAATTTTGCCTTTCAATTGAAATTGATTATATATTGTAGTTTCATTTCGGTCCTCAGTCTTTTAATTTTCGAATTGGATTGAAATCCTTAAGATTTTCGGTATCAGACTTTTGCTTTGTTTCAATTATATCCTTCAATGCAAATTGATTATATATTTAAGTTTCATTTCGATACATGCTTTTTTAATTTCTGGTTTTCTCTTTAATTCTTTAATTTTTTGAGTATCAAAGTTTTGATTTGTTTCAATTTTGTCCTTTAAATTTAATTTATTATATATGTATTTTTCATTTCGGCCCTTATACTTTTAAGCTTGAATTTTATTTTAATGCCTTTATTTTTTGATTTTTTTTCGTAGATGATTTCTATTCTTTTCCATGTTTATATGTACATGCTCTTAGTTTTTGTTTTAATTTTTTAGTATTTCCATTGTTATTAAGGTTTGAATTTTGTTTATGTGGTGTTTCAAATTTAATTTGTGGTGGTGATTATTTGAAAATTGATATTTGTTATTTCTTCCATTTGTTGTTTGATTTTGATTATTTATTTATTCTTCAGGTCATATAATTTTTTAAAATCTAATAATATTTATTTATGTTTTGTCATTTATTTTGTTTTTAATGTTTTTTTTTATAATGTTAGGTGTTGAAATTTCTCATTATTATAGATGAGGCATTCAAAATAATGATAATAATTATTATTAATTTATTTTCTTATAAATATGTGAGACTAATTATATATTTTAATATTTATTTGATATCAGCGCCTTAAAATATATATAGAGAAAAAAATAGGATTTCTTTACCTAAAAAAATAATATCAGTGTTATGAAAGACTTTAAATATAATAATATGAAGAATAAATCTTATAAAATAAAAAATAAAATTATCGATCCCTTTATTGTATTTCGTCTCCGTGAGCTCTTTTAGCTTTTACGAGCCATATGCCCGCGCGTTGCGCAGGGTTTTTGTCAATGTATAAAATTAATTATGTTTTTTGATATGTTTAATTCTAATATTTAATTGTGATGGAAAGTGGTTTGTATATTGTATAATCGTGTTATTGTTTTAATTGATTGATATAAAAATATATTACTCTTTAATTTCCAAACAACCAACTTTTATTTAACTGTAATGTTATTATGCTAAGATTATGTTTATTGTTTTGTTGTTTTTGTTGTATTAATTGTTTGATCGTTTTAATGCCATTGCGAGTTTTAAATTTGAAGTATTTCTTTTTTCTCATCGTTATATTGCTGCAGGGACATTGTGTTAATTATTTAGTTGTTGCTGCATAAAACAAAATGATAATTGTGTATATACATGACCTTTGAAATTTATGAAATTTGTTATTTTATTTTAATGTTATATTATTTTAGCCAGATTACGTTAATTGTTTTATGATTGTCGATGCTTTGATTGTTTTATTGTAGCTGCTACTTTTGCGAGTTTTGAGAATTTGATATATATATATATTGCGTTTTAAATTATAAATATTGTCATTTTGTTTGGTGATGGTGTTGTTCTGGTAAGATTGTGTTAATTGTTTTTATATTTGTGATTTGCTAATTGTTTCATTGCTGTTGTTTTTATTTTTAGCTGAGCACATGGAGCCATCTTTTTATCTTCTTGTCAAGAGAATTATGGTAGACTAACTGATTATTTATATCAGTTAATGGAAGAGCCCAATGCAAAAAAATGCATGTTGGGTCTTTGAAACATGCAAATAGTATCTCGCCAAAATATATAATCAAACAATGATAAATTACCACTACACCTGAAACAATAACTCTTGGATTTTATCTTATATGAAGGTATATGCGTATTTGGCTATTTTAAAAAAAAATGCAATAACCTTACTGACCACGGCATTTACTATGCAGTTTTATCTTATATAGATGTATTTTATATTTAACCATTTAAAAAATATATGCATTAACAGTAATGCTCTCATCGATTACTGTGCTGTTTTGTCTTACATATAGATATTATGATTATTTGACTATGCATATAAATATATAAAAAGAAATATCCCCAAATAAAAGGCTAAAAATCATAGTGGCCCTGAGTATGTATGAACAATAAAAATCATTTCATTACTGCTTAAATCTGTTTAAATCCAAGACCTCATTTAAATTTTAGTAATAGTTATGTCCCTAATAGGACTGTTTCATTAAGAAATTGATTTGGTACGTTTCTGCATAGTGTTTGTTTCAAGAAAATTTATCGAATTCTTAAAAGTTGAAAAATCAACTCCATTTATTTTTATTGTCCGTACCAAAATAGTCAACTCTAGTCACAGGAATGCAAAAATATCAACATCTAATGCAATATGTAATTGGCAAATGTTAGCTTGTCTGTCCTACTCTCGTTTGAGTTTGGCTTTAAGGGGCAACCCTGATTTCCCAATGAAAAACATCAAAATAATCCTTCACTTGAAACGACAAAAAAGATTATGCTTTCACATGGAAAATAAAGATAGATTTTTAGGCAGTGTCTAATATTATTGCAGTAGTTATTTAGTTAATTTTGAAAGATTTTTCTTGGTTAAAAATCATTAAAATATTATTATTATTATTATTATTTTGAAATTATTTTTTATATAAACCCACCAAAACAGTTTAAAAATACTAAGAAAATAATTTAAAGCAAAAAGAAAATTAGAAAAATCTCAAGAACACGATTTCAACAAAGTAACAAATATTGACGAAATATCCAAAATGATCTAATGACACGGGGCAACCGAGCAAGACAATTGCTAAAAATGCGTAGAAGGAATCAAAATATACCATTGGTCATTTGATTAAATCAAGCAAAACAGATGTACATTTCTGGAGAATAATGGAGAATAAAGCCTCCCTTTGCTTATATCTACACATACTGAAAATCAGAGTGGCATAATCCATAAATAGCTCTAGTATATCAAAGTGAGATCATGGAGGTGAACTTTTATGTCTACAAAAAAAGCCCCACTCAGGTCTTACCAATGAGGCAAAAAATTTCAGGCAAGGGGCATCATCATGGATCTTTTGGCATCAGATTGAACAAAAACACATTCCACACTTCGCACATGTATAATTGGAAATGAACTCACAAACAATGCAGAAATGCCCACGGTAAGTAGAGCTTGGAGGTCCCACTGTTGGCCTTATATATGATGGAATATGCGGAAACAAAGCTTTTAGGTTTGCATGTTTCCATTTAGACCTACTATTCATACAATTAATACATGTTTAGCGTTTCCATTCATACCTCATGTAAGAGCTCAAGGAAATTTGTTGGGGCTTTCCTAGCATTCTCAAGTGCTTTTACTTGTCGAGTCTTACGCTTTGTGTCTTTCTGCTTCTTTTGTATATAGACTGCAATGGAGATCAAACAAAATTTTAAAACAATATGGCTAAAAGAAGTAAACAATATGATTAACTTGCACTTTGCTATGCAATCCCATTAAACTACCACTACTTGTGACAATAACTTGGAAGGAATTTTAAGAAGAATTCTCATTCTCCTCATTCAAAGATTCAAATGTTGGTTATGGATTGATGATAAAAATGTCAAGTTCAAAACTTTTTAAATAAATGCACGCTAAGCAAAAATCATTGGAGAACAAATTTGCAAAAAAGGACATGTTTCAATATTTTAAAATAAAGGTAATTAAACATAAATATGGGACATAGCTTTGCATAACATTATTGAAAAACAAATTAACAAAAAAGGACATGTTTCAATCAAAATAGTTAAGTGCCATAAACTTGTCTTGCCGAAACAGAAGATGCATTAGAATAGATAATTGACACCATGAAAAAAATAACAGGAAAAAGATGCACACAACAAACTTCTTTGTGAATACTAATAAACAAAACCAGCTAGCTATATATAATAGTTGCAAAAGAAAAAATGACGGGGGAAAACATAAACATACCATACACATAAAACACTACACGCCTTTAATGCATCAAAGAACATTCTCTTTAACTTGAAACTATACAAAGCAAAGCATACAAATGGATAATGCAACAAAGGTTTTTTCAAGACAGAAAATAAACACAAAAGAAAGAAATGAATGAGAGACTCTGATACCGTCATCTTCAAGAGAAGATTCATCATCATCAACTGCTTCTACTGTTTCCATCCCTGTATAATCATTCTCCAATGCTTCAAGTCTAGCAATCGCCGCCTTAAAAAAAATCTTCTTTAAATCAACGAAACATAAGTAAAACAACAAAAAGCTTTGATTTTCCCTATTAAAACAAAGCCCCAGTAACTAATATCTTTCTCAAATCAGCCAAACATCAATAAATAAAAAATCAATCTTTTCATTTAAAAATAGAACCTACTCTCTTATTTAATAGTTCAAATAATTGCAAAAATAAAAAATCCTTCAATGAAATATCAGAAACCTGAGTTTTGTTATCATTGCTGGCATGCAGAATCACCATTTTGGAGCAATCTTTCCAGCCCGCATTGAAACTATTCGAAACGGGTTTGAAACGTAATCTTCCATTAGCCTTCAAAAAATCCAAAAAAGAATCAAAATATAGTTACTTGAAAATATAAATAAAAATGGGAAAAAAAAAACACAAACTTTGGACGAAGACAGGGATATTAAAGAGAAAATGAGTGAACCCAGGTGAAGGAAAGCGGGGGCCTTTGGATTCAATTCCGAATTGAAAAGGCTTGATAAACAATTAAGGGATAAACAATCCATTAAACACCAAAAATCATGTAAAATTATTTAAAAAAAATAATGTTCAATAAGCCAATGTACTCATTTAGTTTCAAGAAGAAGCAACCTGCGCAAGAGCCACAGTTCAAGCATGTCTCTCTGCATGTGTCCCCTCGTCCATGTTCTCAATTTCCCCATCACTGTTAAGCATTACCTGCAGCCTATTTTCCTTCATCAATTTCTCAGATCGTGCATGTCTCTACAACCGAAAACAAAACTTAATTAAATAATGGAAAACTAAAGCTAAGTACCAGCTTTCAAAGTTTTCAATTCCATGCCAATCAATCTGAAAGTAAAAGCAGTTATGAAGAGTTATGTTCATGTCATCCATGTCATGGTAAGGTACTGACAAATACTCATCCTCGTCCATGGTTAGTTTATTTTCATAAAAAAAAAAACTAACCTCCTGAAACTTTTTCCGCATGTCAGTATCCTGAGTACCAACAAAGAAGTGGTCCAGGTTATTTTCTCCAATAATCTCTACAATGCAAGCCTCTGCATTCTTCATTTGTTGATGACCGCACCTGCCATTGAAATTGAACTTCAAAATCACACCAAACCCAGAAAAGAATAAAATCTCCACAACCCAATTTCATAAATCCACAAACCCATCAAATTCAGCATCAAAAACCCAAAAGATAAAGCCTTTTTACACCATAAAAACACACCTTGCAATCATTTTTACTCCACAGTAGAAATGAGTGTGTGAACAGTTAGTGAACAGTAGAATCCCGAGCTGTTTTAGCTCTTTTACTAATTACTAATAGACCTGTCAGAAGGAAAAAGCATCGTTTTTTACGGTCAATAAAAGACAGTTAAAGGAAAAACCAATATAAAATAATATATTATATAAAAAATAACTAAAGATAAGTGGAAAACACTGCAGAGCTACAATGATTTTCCCACATGATTTAACTTATAGTTAATTGTCTCTTTGTTTTCTTTTGGTCGATCGGTGATGCCTTTTGAAAGAAAAGCAAGAAAAGGGTGCTAATGAATTTTGCTGGAAGGTGAGTCAAACATTGCTGCCCAATCACTGTTAAATGCCCATAGGTCAAGCAGGAAAAGAGTGGAAATTATTTGATCCTCCACTGAAAGTTGAGCCAAAAAGAGACGAAGAGTGGAAATTAATTGCTGCCCTAGTTACTATTACAATCCACAGTTAAATGAGTCTTGATGAACAATATTTCAGCATTCTGTTTTAGCTATACCAGTTATCTTGCCCAGGTTCTTTTTTTATTTAGCAAATTGATTCAATGATATGTTTATAATATTTGATTAGTAAAATTATTATTGATAAAATCCATTAGAAATATTTTTTTTTGCATTGAAGTGATTAAATATTGTTATTGCTCTAACTGTTTGGAAAATTATGTAATACACTTATTATCCAGAGTGTATATGTCACAAAAGTCCTATCACAATAAATAAATAACAGGTTCAAATACTAAATTGAGATGAGATTATTTCATTTTTCTTTTTTTTAATCAAAGACAGATTCCATCAGCAGCAACAACAATATTGCAGCAAATAATTTTATGCACGAAGACAAATAGAGATTGTTCTCTTTCTAAAATCATACATATCTCATTGACAATTAAATCCTAAAACCATATAAAATAATTTAAAGTCAAAGGAGTTGACAGAAGAGAAGATTGATCATAGAATTTGGTTTGTCAAGCCCAAATCGTTTGTAGCAGTTAGTGCCTTGCTAGTTTGCCTGTAGTGCAACTTGTAAACTTACACTACATGGTACATTTGCCTATGCCTTGCTTTTCATTTTGTAGCTTTCGGCAACCTTTTTCTTATACAAAAGGGTGGTTCTTGTCTTATCTTGGTGTTGGTTGTGCATGGAAAATCATGGTAAAGAAGAGTGATGTTAAAGAATTAAAAGGGGTCACAACAACTTGGAAAACTTTAGCTAAATCTTGCATGTTGTATACATTGTTGCAATTGTTTGTTTAATTAATATAACAATAAATAAATAACAGGTACATATATTAAATGAAGGTGAAACTATTTCCTTCATATTCTTGTTTTAATTGTTGTTTATTTTCTTCTTTGCCAGCTGTTTCTAAAGGCAAAACAACCGCCCCACCAAAACTATGACAAATATAATACCTCGCCATCCTTAAACTGTTACTATGTCGTGATTAAATTCCACAGCTAGAAGTACAATGCACTTTTTCAACATTAGGCATCTAGAAGGCCTTGCCACGCTATGAAAATTCAAAATATGTTATTTTTTTGTTTTCTCTAGCATTATCTACACTTTTTCTTGGAAGAGACGAACATTTTTCTACCCCACCACACCAGCAGCCTAGATAGGCAAACCAACATTAATAGGAAATGCAGCATACAAAACACAATAGGCTAAAATCAGCAACAACCAAAACACAGACACAACACACAAAAGGCAACACAACATAGTTTAATTTTAACAGCACCATCATCTCTAAGTTGCAGGAACAAAATGAAGGATGAAGAAAAGCGATTGATGACTAAAGAGCAGGAAACACAGTTGAACCCAATAAGAGAAACAAACACAACCAAACTCAATAAGAGAAAAGCAAATAGAATGAAAAAAGCTAATAACGAAAAGAAGAAACTGAGATTGCAACACGAATAAGACAAACAACAGCACTAAAAAACAGCTAACCTTCGCAGCAACAACAATCGGGTAACGTCAAAGATGAACCAGTAGAAACTATAAAATCCCTCAACAGAACCCAAAGTTGAAGAACACCTACACATAACAACACACCAAAGAATCGATGTAAAAATCAACCAAAACAAACATAAAAGAAGAGGAAATAGAGTAAACACAGCAAACCAAATCTCAAACCACACACTTAATTGAAATAAACAACAAACAACGTTGCTAGGAAAACAAACAAAGGTGGGAATTGCCTATTTAAATGAGAAGACAAAATCTACACAGAACAACAAACCAAAGAATTGATATAAGAAACAGTCAAAGCGAAAATAAAAGATTTCCATTGTTGCGGAATCCAACTGAAGACAACCTATTAATTAAATGCAACGATTGACTGCCCAAAAATTGAAATTACAAACCTATCCAAGTAATTAATGCTAAAGTTTAATTTGGGTCCCAATCGCAATGTGACTCTCATGTTTTAGTAGCCTACATTATTACCGAAAGAATATTTATGGGAAAAAATATTCTAAGAACACAAAAACTCTAACAATATAATTATAGAATAAAATGAAAGTCTAAATAATTGTTAGCAGGAGCTTAGTAGCCTACATCACCACCAAAAGAATATCTATGGAAAAAAAATATTCTAAGAGCACAAAAACTCTAACGATATAATTATCGAATAAAATGAAAGTCTAAATAATTGTTAGCAGGAGCAAAAAATATCATTTGTTCTCGGTAGCATATACATGTATTTTATTTCTATTACTATGAAATTCATAAATGAAGTAAAATAATTAAGGCTGGGGTTACCATTATCCTTTTTGTAGTAATGAATCTTGTATGTGTTCCTAAGAAGGAATTTGTCCATTTTTCGGGGTTTCAAAGGGGCGTGGATACATATAAGAACTCTTGAATGGAAATTCAAAAGAGATGCAACTCCAGTTCCTTCGAAAATGGTAAGATCTTTGGTGCAAGAAGAAGGGGTTGATCCATATCATCTTGGCTTGATTCTGATTTCTCTATTTTTTTAATAATACTGATTTAAGAATACCGAGTTGGGGTCTTCTCCTACCTGTATCGAATAGAACATAGGGGGAAAATCCAACAGGAAAAAGTAATGGCAACAACATTTTTTAGAGAATAAGAAGCACAACTTTTATTAAGCATGGCAATTTGAGAAAGTATAAGTTGGTAAATTATTATTTTAAGATGTTTTGTTAAATTCTAACATAATTAAACATAATACCAGCAAGAGAAACAAAGACATTAATGCTCTATGTAATTAATGTTTGCACATACCAGTAAAGCAAAACAAACAAAGGCATTAATGTAAATTTAAAAAATTATGAACACATCCGCAAAGTGAATTGAGCAAACCTTAACGACAACAAAGCAACATCTCAACCGAAGCAGACAAAAAATAACCGACACATTTCTGCCGATGATTAAATGATCTGCCATAAGAAAACTAACAAAAGCAAGGAAGAGACATCAACACAAATTCAACAAAACCAAATGATGATTAATTTTTTACAACAATTAGTACAACAATTGACAGAAGAAAGGTTGCCATATATGAATTACTCACATATTATTCTGAATTATTTGTTAAGCATTAATGAACTTAAAAATGGTATGTTTTGATGCAAACACAGAGCCTTATGGCCGGAGTAGTGAGCTATGTGGGAAATCTCAAGGTTGCTTTGCTGGTAGAAAAGGACTTCATCGATCCACAGAAGCTCAGGTCACACATAGAGAAGGCATTTGACATGATTTTCAAAGCTGCATGTGGAACAAACAGCCACTCCACCGCCCAATTAAAGATCTGTTGAAGAGAGAAACTTTGCGCGCCTCTTCCTTCTTTTATTTTTGTATTTGCGCCTTATTCACATGATATCTTATGGTGATATTATTGTTGAATTTAATTTTATCCTTAATCAATAAATTTAACTCAATTTTCATTGAATTTTACCCCCCAAAAAATGCAAATGAACCAAAAAAACATTTGAGGACCAAGTTGAAAAGCAGTGAACAACAGATCTACAGTGAAATGTGAGAAGTTGCATGATGTTAGAACACTAATACTGATCCTTCACGTTTTATCTGGCTCTACCAATAATTGATATTTTTTTCAATTGATCATACGGAGTTTTTCATTTTAAAAAACTTTAACATTAAATCTGTTTAATACAAATATTTATAAACTTGCACACTAAATTGATGGATTATGAACAGTAATAAATTTTTTGATATTATTAAGCCTAAACTTGTATGTAATGTATTGATGCATTTTATTTTTATTTTATTAAACAACCTAAAAAGCAAGAGCATGCTAGATATGAGCAATTTAATTCAGAATAATATGTGAGTAAATAATTATGAATAATTTAACGCAGGCACACAGTAAACCCTTTGAATGAACAGTAAAAATACTCTAAAAGCAGCAATAATCACTGGAGCACAACTAAAATCGACGAAGAACAACAACAAAGACAACGCAGGCACACATTAAATTACCATTATTTAAAAGTAGAGGGAAAATAAAGGGAGACAAAATTAACACCTTAAAGCCACACACAGATATTGAATTGCCAGTATATTCAAGCGCAAGCATGAAAAGAGAAGTTATGTGCTGATTGTTTAGATCCTCAACATTGTGACCCATTTGTCAAACATGTCTCCGAGAAAAGATTTGAACCACAAATATCTCTTAATGAAACACGCAAGCTTGAAAGCTTCCGTGAAGGTGGCATAAATCTGTTCTAGGCACCTTTTTTGAGCATTTTTTGTGCTGTCCATTCTAGTTCTAAGCGTGAACGGTAAAAAATGCCCACGATAATTAATCCCCTCTGCAAGAAACACTGCAGATGGGGAGGGAGAGACAGATGCAGTATGGTTCTAAGCATTTTTGTGGGCATTTTATATAGTGTTCACGCCAATTAATTAGCGTGAACAGTATAAAAAATGCCCACAGAAATTATCTCTTGAAGTTGCGGAAGGGATGGTATAACACACCTTTTTGTACACAATCAGCTGTCTCAAACAATCTCTAGCTCTCTTCAATAACTCTTGGTTCAATCGATTGCCTCAACATGATAATCTCTGTGACCACTGGCGAGTAGAAATATGAAAGGCTAGTGGATTGTAAAGGGAAGGAGGCTGCGGTGGCTAATGGCCGCGGAATGTAGTGTGCAGAGGGGGGGGCTAATGGCCGCTGAATGCAGAGGGCAGGAGGGGGCGGCGGCTAGGTTTAGGAAAGAATTAGAAAGTTAGAAAGTTTTTTATTCGGTGCAAGAGAAGGGATAAGAGGGAGCGCCAGCTAATTAAAAGTTGCACTGTCTTCGTGTGTAGCTTGATCATTTGTTCTTTTTTAAATTGTAATCCACGCAGCTAGCGTGAACCGTTGATTTTTTTAATTGTAATTGCAATTGACGCAGAGCATGAAGCTTTCTTCTTTGCATTGCAAGTGTCATTTACGATTACAATTGGATGCAAACAGTGATGAGCTCGGTACATGCGCGCGCGAAGCAGGAAGGTAAAATGTCCAGTCAGAGCCCGAGCTGTTTTAGCTATAAGGTAATTAAGATAATAATTGTAATAATGGCTGGGACACAAAGATTAAAACAAAAACAAAGGAAGTTGGGTTAAAAAAAGCACTCACTGTTCAAAAACATTTGTGGGCAGGGAGATTCGAACTCTGGCTGGGGGAGAAACGGCGCGCGCGCTAACCACTCGGCCGAACCACTACTTTGTGCTGTTGCTGTTTAGAAATAATATTTATATTATTAGTTTAGCAAAATCGAAAATCATTTGGAGCCTGAGAGATTCGAACTCTCGACGCGGGGAAAGGATAGGCGCACGCTTTGCCAATCTGCCAACCGACTTATTTATGTTGATTCAGTATAAAAAGTATACTTATATTATTCAGTAAACGCACTATTCAAGTCCGCAGTGCTTACGAGTCTTGGTGAACAGTGCGTTAATGAACAGTATTTCCGCGTCCTCTTTTAGCTGTATAGATAATTCCATTAGAATTCTCTTTCAATCAACTGATAATGTTATTATATAGTTGCAATTTTTATTAGTGGGTTGGTTTGGCTTTGATTATTTTAGTTAGTGAAAAGGGTTCGGTCAAGTAGAAAAAAAATGTGTTTGAATCTTTTTATTTTATATAATAAAGTATTTAAATAAATTTTTGTTATTGAAATGTTTATGTGTCAACTAAGTGATGGTATATATATACTTACTAGACCATGCCCCCGCGCTCCGCCGCGGGCGGCATAATATTTTTTTCAATGTAAAAAATATTAATTATGTTTATTTTTTTTATTATAATATAAATTTAGCTAAAATAATAAATCTGTACAGAATTTATGTCAAGTGCAAGTTTTCTATAAAATATATGAATTTTAAATCGATATAAATTTATCTGTTTAGTAGTTTCAAACGAAATAACCCGCATAAATTTATTATCATCATTAAAAAAGCAAGAAAACTCGGATATCTGAATTATTAAGTTCAATGGATTAAGATTAGTTCATTTTATAATTCAATTTAAATCAAACAAAAATAAAATATAAATTGTGAAAATACCCACAATAATAAAATTAAAAAAAATAAGTTGTTCATTTTTTATCAACAAAAAGATGAAAACATAGATTGAAAATTCATCCTGATGTTATTGCCATTATCATTGCTATAAAAGCTAAAATTATCACTAACATTACTGTCAAAAGAATTAAAATAATTAAATTGCCCTGGGAAAAAAAAACAAAAGATTTTTATAAAAAAACAATAACTAAAATTATCATTATTATTGCATAAATAATAAAATCATACAAATCATATAACCTAAAGAACAAATAAAGAAACAGAAAACAAAAAGAAAACGAATAAAGGGAAAAATAGAGTAATATTACTTTTAAAATGATAACCGATATAAATTAAAATTTCAGGGAAATCTTAAAAAAAAAAGATTTGTAGAAGAAAATAATAACTAAAATTATAATTATTATTGCACAAATAATAAAATTATAAAAATCATCTAATCCAAAGAACAAATAACATTAAAAGAAAACATCTAGCCATGGCACCCGCGCCTCGTCGCGGGCGGAATTATATTTTTTTAAATGTAATAAAATATTTATTATATTTTTTTTTATCATAGCATAAACTTAGACAAAATAATAATCATATTTATTTTTTTATCAACGTAAAAAAATTTCAAATCTAATATAAAATTGAAAACTAATTGATTTTTTACATGCTGTAATTAGTTGTTTAAATATGTAATGAATAACATTATAATAGATAAAATATGTAACAAATAATTTTTTTCCCCGACTAGAGGGAATAGTGTAATCCAAAGAACAAATAAAAATAATAAAAATCCAAAAAAAAATAAATAAAGGGAAAAAGGAAGCAATATTAATTTTTAAATGACTACCAATTTAATTTTAAATCTCAGGATTCCACCGGAAAAAAAAAAACTAAAAATATAGATGTATAAATACGATTCAAAAATATACATTGTCTAAGAACTTTAAAAAAAAACTAAATGAAGTAATATAAAAGAACCCTCCAATAATCAAATAAAAAAAAAATAGTTAATTTTCCATTAACAAAAAGATGAATACATAAATTGAAAATCTATCCTTATGTTATTGTTATTATCATTACTATAACAGTTAAAATTATTATCAACATTACTGTCAAAACAATCTCAATAATTAAATTGTCCTGAAAAATCATAAAAACAAAAGCAAAAGATTTTTGTATAAAAAAGAAAAAAAAACAACAACTAAAATTATCATGATAATTGCATAAATAGTCAAATCATTAAAATCACCCAATCAAAAGAAGAAAAAAAGAACAAAAGAACAAAACAAATGAACAAAGAGAAAAAAGGAGCAATATTAATAGTGAAATGATTATTATAATAGCTAAAATTATGATTAATATTACTGTCAGAACAATTAAAATAATTAAATTGCCCTGGAAAATAATTACAAAAAAGAAAAAGATTTGTATTAAAAAAAATTAAAACATAACAAATGAATTAATATCAAATATAAATACAAAATAATTTCGTAAAAAATTAAAAATAAACATCATAAAAAAAACAAATGAATTAATAATAAATAAAAAATTAAAAGAATAAGGACCGAAATGAAAAATAACATATATTAAATTAATTCCAATTGAAGGATAAAATTAAAAAAAAAAAATTTGGAGGACCAAAAATAAATAATGAAAACTGCTGCCATTTAATAAAAAATCAGAAGAAGAGGGACTGAAATCAAACTTTGTATATATTACCAATTTTAATTGGAGGACCAAATTAAAGAAATACAAACATCCGGACCGAAATAATTGAAGGAATAAAAAGTAAATAAAAAATCAAGACTATAAGGACTGAAATGAAAACTTCTTATATAATCAGTTTTAATTGAAAGGCACAATTGAAAACAATAAAACTTTCAATTAAATAAATCAGTAATGAAAACGAAATCAAAACCTCAGGGACCAAAATAAACTTTACACAAACATCAGGGACCGGAGCTGAATTTCCGGCGGCAGGAGAGAGAAAAGCGACGTCCGAGGAAAAACCGTCCGCCTCCGCTTACTGGGACATCCAAGACGGGAACGCGCCGCGACTGAAGATAGAGGACCTCCCGGCGCATCTTCTGGCACAGCGGCAATAAATTTTGGACGGCGTTACGACACTGCACGCGCCTCCAAAGAGGCGCGTCATCGTGGAACGCTGCTGGCGCGCCCGTGCGACGCGCCAGCAGTCCGCACGGAAAAAATATTAAAATAATGGGGTAATTACCAAGATGCCCCTTCCCCCCCGGTATTTACGAAAAGACCCGAGCGGAAAATACGCCCCTGCCCCTGGTTACTGTGGGCTAGTTTGTCGTTTTTGGGGGCCTTTTTTGTCTGTGCACTGTGCAAAAAAAGGTGGAAAATCCGAGAGAGCCCTTGCGACTGTGCACTACTTTGTCTTTTATGAGGGTTATATTCGTGAATGCATTGTTCACAGGCGGAAAAAAACAAAAAAAAAGGTAGACATACACCCGCGAAGCACCGGGACAAATTGCGAGTCCACAGTGCTTTGTGTCTTGCTGTACAGTAAATCTCGCTACAGGAAATCATCCACGCCATTTAGATATTAGTTAATAATAAGGCTAGCATCATTAATAATTAGTTTTAAGAGTTTAAAACTACTAAACTCCTAATATAAAGAATTCAATATATATATATATATATATATATATATATATATATATATATATATATAATTTTCAAATAGATCTTGAAGGTAATCTTAGGTATTAAAACTAATAAAAGGTTTAATGATTTTTTTGGACTAACAAAAGAGTCATTTTACTATTTAAATTCAAAGTGAAATGTTTTTAGAAATACACCGAAAAACTAAGCACTTAAAGGTTTTTGTTAGTGTCTACAATACTTAAATGGAAAAATTACTTATAGCATCCTATAGTTTAAAATTACACTTACTCATGTAATTGTTTATCAAGCTTTGAGAAATTAAAATTTATATCTTGGTTGTCCTTCTCCTGATTAGCTCGAAAATGAGTAGTGAATCATAAGGAAAAGACTATATTGCCACTAATATAGTCAATACCCAAACATATTTTAAACATTTTATTTTTAAATGAAATTTTAAATATATATATATATATATATATATATATATATATATATATATATATATATATATATATATATATATATATATTAGCATGGATTTCGTAAATAAAAAAATTATTTTTTTTGTATTTTTGAATTTTACAATATGTATTTTTGAATTTTACAATATTTCAAAAAAAAAATCTTATTTTTGGGGGATTCGTATATTAGTTGATATTATTTGGGTAAAAAAAATCATAAATGGGCTAGTATCCAAAATATTATTGGGGATAATTCGTTATTATGCACTGTTAATAATTGAATAAAAAAAACTTTAAGTTGTAAATATCCAAAATATTTTTCTAGGAATAATAAGTCATTATATTTATTCAATCAACACATCTTTGAAAAAAGCCTTGATTATAATCGAGGACATTTCAATTTTGATTCCACAATTTACAGGTCGTGAAAGTATAAAACACTATGGAAAAAATAGGCTTGTAAAGCGCTCTGAATTTCCTTAGATTTCTAAATCTTTTGTTCATTTTCATTGTGATTTACGGGTCGCAAACACTAGAAATACTAGAAGGAAAAATAAGCACATTGAATCTTCTTAGATTTTTATCCTAATTATCTCTCAATTCATAGGTTGTAAATTTATTTTAAATCAAACATGGATTTCAAGAGATCTACATCGATACTCCTTAGTATTTGTTTAGACATATCCAAAGGTATGATACTTTTATCCAAGGATATTTTTGTTTAGACTTTGAGCCTAAGTCTATAGCAAACCTATTTTAGAAAAACTGATTAGATCATACTAGCACCATAGTAATCATAAGATAAACACCAAGTAGCTTATCTAAGGTAGGGTGTACCAGAGATGCTAAAATCTTCTATTTATACAACCAATCTCTTGATTTAAAATCTCTAAAAGATCAGTTAGGTTTTTCAATAATCATATAGATGGTGATTACTTTTTTTCACAAAATAAAAAAAAAACCACTTGACATGAATCCCCATTACAGGGTGCAACACCATTTAACCCTCTTTTTTTCAAAAGAACAGCTCAAATATATTGATTCCACAGAAGGAAAAAAAAACTGTGATTAGAAAATAACCAAAAATAAAAACAAAAAACCCAACTCCCGCAGTTTGTTTTTTAGAAAAAAAGGAAAGGAAAAAGGAAAGGTGTATCCTAGTTGACGCGTTTATGGCCTTTTATATAGTGTTCGTATGCTGACCATTCAACCCGTGCTCCAACTTTACTTTGCAAATCCACTCTGTCATCTTACAAAGGAGGTTCAAACTTCCCCTCCCAAGCTCTGAAATTTCTTGATGTTATAACAGATCCAAAATTGATTATCTTCGATACAGCTGGAATTGCTTGGAATTTGTTGAAAAGAATCACTTTACAGCAATTATTTTCTGTTGCTTCTCTCTGCAATTAATTCATCAACTGATGATTGTTCAAATTAAAGGCATCAAAACATATTTAACACAGCCAACTTGACATCTTTTTCAACTTTTCTTCAATTCTTTTCCTTGTTTGTCGAGATCTGTACATGGGCCAGAATGGAAGGAGAAGGATAGAGAAGGGAAACAGCAGAAGCCATGGAAGATGGAAATACACAAGCATTACATCTAATTTTACACCGCAATTCACAAATGAAATTCTTAGCATTACGAGATTTCTAGCATCCTTACAAAAAGAACCCTGTTCTGTCTTCATTTTCATGGCAAACCACACCAACCATTTGATAGATCAAAACAAACACTATTACAGACCAGAATATTCAAGAATAAAACCAATCCCCACCAATAAAAAAAAGCTACAAGGATCAGACCTTAAGAGAATACACATGGTCTTCAACATCAAGATCATGGCTTGACCTCCTCTGATGAGGAGTGGTAGCGCTCCTCCCCGCTTGTAAAGAAGATGGAGATGAATTACAAGAAGAAGAAGAATTAGCAACCATCAAGGCCAAATTTCCTTCACTCCAACACCTTTTTATTGGATACGACACATTTTTATACCTTGACATTGTATGTGAGCAATTCTCTTTGGAATTGTGAAGCGCACATCTGCAATTGCGGTGGTATGGCCTCCGATCAAAACCCACCTCACCACCGGAGAGGCAACCGTCATGGACATAACGGAAGAACCCATCGGCAGCTCCTGTGGCCATGTCGTCCTCACACCACCCCCTTGTAAAAGTGCAGCAAAGCAGCAACTTGTACTCTGGAGTTGTATTTTTTTTCTGTATGTTTTAGGCCAGGGGATCTAGCAGAGGCAATTTGCTTAAAGGAGGTGCTTGTGGGATTATTATATATATAGAAGAGAAGCGTAGTAATGGCGGCTTGGCAGAAGAGAGGGTGTTTGGTGATTGGTGGATAGCGATGCGCGCGGCAATAGCGTGGTCATAGCCGACAGACCTCGTGAGAGTGTTGTTGTGCTGGGAAATTGTAATTTCTCGACTTTACCGTTTTTACGGAAAATGCAAAGACTTCAAATCTTAATTAATTTATTTTACTTTTAATATATATTATTATGAAACTTTTATATTTTAAAAATAATTAGATATTTCTTTCTTTTAGTTTATATTAAGTATTTAAATTAATTATATATTAATAACATTAGTTATAAAATCAAGAATGACCTAATGGGTTGATCTAGAATCAGTTTGACCATGGGCATGTATTAGTCTGAATTTAAAAGAAATATATAGAAATGATTGATTTGACCTGATTTAGTAAAAAACTCGAGTTGACACGAGATGAAACACGAGTTAAAAACTAGTTGATTTTAAAAAAAAAACATTTAAGTCAAAACAAATTTACTTTGATTATTTTAAAAAATAAATTTTGGGTTAACCAAGTCGACCCTCGCAATCCTTGACTTGAACTTTGCCTTGAGTCGGGTTTTAAGATATAGGGTGACCCTTTACCTGCGAGTCATGTCTTGTTTTCGGTCACCATAAGTCAAGTTTTGAAATTATGATAATAATTATTTTTATTTTAAAATTAATTCACTTAGGCCTTGACTAGTGACCTATGCTTTGTCTAGGATCAACTCTTGAGTTAAGTTTTAAGATAATAATAATAATAATAATAATAATAATAATAATAATAATATTTTATCTATATATGTCTTAATTAGACAATTTTGAATTGAGAGTTTTTTACAATGATATTTTAAAAATAAAAAATAATAAATATTATTTATGAACACATGTCTCCTTTATACCTCATGTTTTGAAAGTACAAAATTAACTCCAAAAATATCTCAAAGACAAGATTTATTTTTATGTTTTTTTTTTGTCTTTTCAACTAAATATATTTTTGTATTCACTATTTTTATCTTTTTTGTTTCAGCACGTTAACAAAATGCTACTAATAAATAAGAAAAAACTAAGCAGTTGTTTAAAAGTGTGGTTGAGATTGTTTTGTAAAGTGTTTTTCATTCAGAAATGCATCATCATGATATTTTTTTATTTTTTTTAAATTATTTTTGACATCAGCACATCAAAATAATCTAAAAATATCATAAACATTTAATTTAATTTAAATAAGATGCCCTAAAAAAATTTATTTAAAAAAATTAAATTAAATACAATGTCAAACACTTACCGGTCATATTATACTCTAGTGGTAGCTAAAAAATGTTGTTTATCTATACTTTAGTTTAATGGTGGATGGCTTATAGTTTATTTTATGAACCCCTGGGTAAATCCATAAGGATTGCGAAGTAAGTAATTTGATAAGCAAGTAAATTGAATATTCACACTACGAGGATGATAATAAATTGTGGTAATTTGAAATAAAATGGTTATGGTTAAGTTAAAAAAAAAAACAAAGAATAATTAAAAGTATAGAAATGCAAATAAAAACTAGAAAAAAGTAATATACCAGAAAATAAATGTTGTGGGATAAATAATAAACATTAATTTTTTTCTATCCCAAACATTACGATAAACTAGTTTCTAGAAAAGTGTTTTCTGAAAACAAATTTGGCATTATTCGATACTTGACCTCCGGAGGCTTCCTTAGAAGAGGCGTCAATGTTGACGGTGTGCTCATTGATTGGTCAATCAAACACAGCACCCATCCAAAATTGGAGCTTTTCGAGAATAGTACTCTTTTTTTTTTTGGAAGAGTAGCAGTGAAAGCTTATAGAAAAAGTTGTCTATTTGAGTTTTTCTTTTATTAGTGATTTAGAAAATATTTTTTATTTAAAAATATATTAAAATAATATATTTTTATTTTTTAAAAATTATTTTAAATATCAATACATTAATTATAAAAATTAATTTAAAATAAAAATAAAAATATTTATTTAAAAATAAAACGTTTTTCAATCGTACTTCCAAATACTTATGAAAATTTCTTTAAAGAAGTTCCATGCAAATTGTTATCACTTTTTGGGTGTTAAAAATTGTGTTTTATATGTTTTGCTAGAGTATTTGAATGTGCTAATTTCAGAATTAATTTTTTATGAAAATAAAAAAAAAATATTCTAATATATTTCTGAATAAAAATAGATAGAAAAGGTGTTTAGATTTTTGGTAAAGAATTTTCAAAGCCATATATTTTTTTAGCTGGATAGATACGTGACACGTGGCATTTATTTATCATCAAGCCCTTCTGATAATCTTGATTGCATCATTCAAGTGTCTTCAATGCCCACTTTGTTAGCTCATAGATTTTATCAAGCGTTAAAT
This sequence comes from Salix caprea, assembly GCA_964035475.1. NCBI lineage: Eukaryota > Viridiplantae > Streptophyta > Magnoliopsida > Malpighiales > Salicaceae > Salix > Salix caprea. The sequence continues at coordinate 15,506,512 of OZ037751.1, forward strand.
TAATGGTATCAAGCTATCACCCCCCTACTGCCCGCATCCATATTTAATTATAAGAATAAAATCCGTACTCATATTTTTTGGAATTCAATTGAGACAATATTTGCTAATGTCATACGTCGTTCAAGATATAGTATTTATTTATTTATTTATTACTACCTTCTACCAAATTCCACAACTACTAAACCTATGGACGACTGCCCGGCAGAATTAATGGGCAACCGCCCTATAAAACTATGAAGGTGCTTGCTTAACCAACTACAATTATGCCTAAATTATGGGTGGGTAGTATAGTTGAATAACCTCATGATTATTGTCAACTCTTTTTTTATCATCTCCTCAACAAGAAAAGAAAAGAAAATATGCTTGGTGAGATCTATAAATGCAAGAAAACTCTTAAACTAAAATAATCAATCAAGTGTAAATTGATTGTAAATAAGTTTTCAAAATTAAGGATTATAATGTAATTATTGTAGGAAAATATATTCTAGATTTAGAAAAATCAAGTAGATAATTGATTGAATAAATTTTTAAAATTATTCTGAAATAATATATGTAATATTATTCAGGGGGTAATGTGATATCTTACAATTTATAGGGTTAATAAATTTTTCTACAGATAAAATATTATATCTCATATTTTTTTCTAAGTTATAATTCAGAATCTACTATACACATTTCACCTATGGATAAGCAAGGTAGAGAAAACAAAGAGTTAACGTTTAAGGCATGACCACCCCTCTCTCATTAAAGGGTCTTAAGAGATTTTTTATGAGTGATTTGTGTGGATTATTGTTAGATATCATATGCTTAGATGATTTATGATACGTGTTTCAAAAAACTACCATTTTGTTTTCAAAATTAATTATAATCCAATTTTGTTTTTAAAAATCACCATTTACATTGTGTACATATGTTTCAAAAAACTTAATATATTCATTGTTGTTATCCTTATCTACTTTTATTTTTTCTAAATCTATAGTTTCATATAAATAATCTTGTATTTGATAAATATATTATTCTTGTTCAAATTCATATTCAATATCAAGGATTATAATTGATAATTATTCTTTTATAAAATCTTATAGTTTTAATTCTCTAATGTATGTATGTATGTATGTATGTATGTATGTATGTATGTATGTATGTATGTATGTATGTATGAGTTTGGTAACTATTATTAAATCTAATTTGTTTATTTATGTATATGAGTTCAATTTGACTTGTGCTTGAACAAATACTAGTACTAAATAGATTAAAATAAAATTATAGTATTTTTTATTTTTTAAGATTTTTTTAATAAAATAGATTGAAACTATAAAGTTAACCATTGTTGTATGGGTTATCCATATACCTAATTTTTTGTCTGACTACTTGCAGTTTTAAAAGTTTTTTTTCTTTTATTAGCAAATACAACAAATTAACATTGTATTGAGAAAAAAATTAATAGGTGTTAATAATTCAAAATTGTGATGGTCATAATAGTTTTCAACTAAAATTAGCTTTACCAATCACATTAAAGCACCCCACATAATAACTAATACTACAAAGGAAATTACTCAATACAACCCAAACATATTATTCCATATCTACAATCATCTATAATCAATGAAAACTCAACAACAATTAAAAAATAGCAATCAAACAATTATTTAAAAGAATAATTACACTAATCTTGTAATTTACTCGTTTTTTATTTTGCCTCCTTTCTTTTAAAAATTATACTTTCCATTCCCACCATGATGTGTCAAAAAATAACATAAGCATATTTTTTATATTATTTATAAGATCATCATTATATTTTTATTAATAATTGAAGATCTTTTATATTAAATATTATAACTTTGTCATTATTTGTTCTTTTTAAAAAAAACTAGGCACCACCATCATCTTTTTCTGCTCTCTTTCATCTGAGATGGCCAAGAGATTTGATATGATTTCTTATTATGATCTTCATACCTAGAAAAACCCATAACCTATAAATTTATAATCAATATTTATATAAAACAAATTTTATATCTCTTTCATGTAACTCACTTCACTCATAATAATAATAATAATAATAATAATAATAATAATAATAATAATAATATAAAAAAGGAACACTCCTTGGATTACACACCTAAAAGAATTGAGAAAATTATCTTAGCTTTATTATTATTAGTTGCCAAAATACTAGTTGAAATAAAAGAACACCCAGCTACGACAAGAGAAGATGGTTTTACAAGTTGTTGAGGATGGCGATTTGGATGTTCGCTTTTTTTTTTAATAATTTAAGACTGGGATTTTTAAATCGATTGGATTATTTTAGTGGGTTTATATAGGGGAAGTGATGTGATTACAAGATCAAATTGGTAAAGGGATGAGAGATTAAGGAGAGATTGAAAAAATGGTTTTAGTTTTTAATTTATGTGGTTAGGTTTGTAAATTAAAGTATAATTTATATGAGGATAATTTGATCATTTTTTTTAATTATAGAATGCTCAATGTAATTATTTCTTAATTAGATTAATAACATGGTTTGTTTTTCAAAACATAATTATCATTAAATACATAATGAATTGAGAATCTTGTCAATGACGATTGCATAAACTTGAGGTCATCCTATATCAACTCTTACTTAAATAATATTAACAGTTGTATGATCCCTTACACTAGTAGTTTGTTATATATATTTTCACCATGAAATGAAGGAAAATTGTATAAAGCTTGATAAAAATTCATATTGATTGAAGAGTTTAAGTAAAGGTTATATCAACATTGTAACAGTGATAACCATCTAAAATGGTTATACCTATTTTCCTCATAGTCTCCTTATCTTTGCTTCCCCTTTTAAAGCCACAAACCATATCCATAATTTGAAACTTAGATTCTAAACATCATGACATCACTAAATTGTACCACAACACCTAGCATCATTTCCAGTTCTTATGGTCTTTTCTTTACCTAAAATTTCATTTTTCCAATCCAACCAATCCATAATAATTTATACATCGCTAGCAATAAATACCAAAATTAGCAACCCATTGAAATCCACCCTAAGTTCCTCTAAGCCAACCAATTAATCAACAATCTTGTCTTCATGACACCTAGCAAAGTATGAAGAGATTAACCTAATAAAAGGTAGATTTGATAAAGTATAAGAAACAAATTTGTATTGAAGATCTGTTGTGTGAATTTCTGTTTTTACAAGAGAAGGTGAATCTCATCACCAATATAGGAAGTTAAAAAAAAGAAGTTGTTCCATATCCACTAGCTTTCTTTTCTCTTTTTAGCAACGACGACAAATGATTCCACGTGACAATAGTGGAGGTGGTGCGTGAAACCTACACGTTTCCATTACTCTTACTATACAAGCTTATTTATAACAACTTTTTTATTTGATCTCAACATGTCCAATCTACTCCAAAAATTCTAGAAAGTCTATTTCATACTTGTTTTTAATAGATTTTTAATGTGTTCTGTTGTGATCTTTATTGATATTTAAGGATGATTATATAAATATATGTGATTTTAGGGTGTGAGAGTACATTAATGAAGAAGGATGCACGAGTGTCATTGCATAATTTTTATTTTTTTTTAGTATATGTTACATAAATGGATAAGATTAGAAAAATATTAACCATTTGTTTTAACTTGCATTATAGCCAAGTTTCTCCAAAAAAATAATGTTCGTATTTTAAATTGAAAAAAATATGAAAGAAAATAAGAGAACCAAAAATATATTGCATGATTTCACATTTCTTGAAAAATATCAAAATTTTAAGAAATAGTTTTTATATTTTGCATGCATCATGAACATAATAGCAAGTTTATTAAGCCCATAAAGAACATGGCCTAAATTTCAAAATACTAGAAATCAAATTTATTTATTTTTAATATTTTAGGATTTATAAACTTATATATAAAATATGTTTCTAATAGTAAAAAAAGTGAAAGTAAGTACATGATAAATAATAATCCCATTATGTCTCTTTCTTGTTTACTTTTAATATTTAAGGATTCTAAACTTATATGTAAGATGCATTTCTAATATTAAAAGAAATAAAATAAAATAAAATATTATTTAACTTTAAAATGATTAAGTTTGACCCATAAAGTCACGATTTACTTTATTGAGGTGAATATGTTTATAATTAATAGACATGCTATTTTTTTAAAAAAATTAATAACAAATTCTTTGTAATAATTAGACAAATAAACAATGTAGCATGTCTTATATAGGATGTATTACAGGTATTATTGTTTTTTCTATACACAATTATTTTTTTTATCCAACTTTATAGACCAATTATGATTTTTAATAATCAGAATACTAGGTAGCAACTCTAAACAAGACAAAACTTATTTTACCAATTTAAAAATCATAAAATTATGATATCAAATTAGAGACTTGTTTTGCAAGGAGTTAGCAAACTATAATCTAATTCAGTTTTGTTTTTTATTTTACTTAAAACCTCTAAAACAACTGGGAAAAGGCATAAAAAACCAATAGGGTTGATTAATTCATTTAATCAAATTAAGTGAAACTTTTTAATCAGTGGCAGTTTTTTTCACTCATTTTCAAGAGTGTTCATGGGCTTTCAACTAAAAGACCGAATAAGTCAGCCCTCAATCTGAATGGGCCCGCACAGCATCTTTAACGGCCCATACCAGATCACCCTGTAACGGCGGAAAAAAAAAGTGTTCTTGTTCTTCAATCGGCAAAGCAGCAGCGAGAGCAAACGGAAACGGCAGCCATGGCAGGAAGGGGTAAGAGAAGACCCATTCACAAAAGCATAAAAATAAATAAGAAAAACAAAAGAAACACCAAAAAAGACAGTGAGGTCAGCATCTGGAGCAGAAGAAGATCGAAAGAACTTCGAAATCCTCTCTTTGTGGAAGGCGGAGTCTTGGCGGATTGGTCCCCTAGCCATTCAGGTCCCCTGATTCTTTCTCTATTCATTGTTTTATTTCTGTTTTGCAGCATTTCTGCTGGGAAAGATCAAAACTTTAAGTTCAGTTGAGCTTAATTTTTTAACTGAATTAGGGTTCTCTCTTCTTCTTTTTTGGTGTTGAATTGCAGGAAGGAGTGGTAATGTGAAATGGAATCCCAAGAAGGGTTCGAAACCGGGGAATTCTAATAAAGGAAAAGCGGGTTCAGGTTCTAAGAATGCACCGCGTAAATCCAGTGGAAATGCTTTTGGTTGCAACTATCCTTGTTTTGATCCTCAGGTATTTTTGACTAGGAGTTGCTTTCCAGCTATTTTTATGGAACATGTATGAGTAGACTGGATAAAGAGAACTCTCCGGCAAACTCCTAATCGGGTTTCAATTTGTACGTGTGCCTCCTTTTCGCTTCCAGTGGCTTTGGTCTAGGGTTTCAATGATCTATGTCTGAAATTCACCTAAACTTCTATCTACTTGAATGGAGCTTGAGAAAAGTTTCCCCTTTAATAAAAAAGTATTTGGCATACTATCACTGCGAGACATATGAAGCCAGAAGCATTCATTTTTTTTAAGGTTTTTTGTTATTGTGCGAAAAGATTGGGAAGTTGGTAAAACGATTTTACTTATGGAGTTATTCTGTCTTTTGTTCTTCAATATTTATAGGAGGGTACCAATAGATATGTGGATGAGGTGCAACCTATTGTTTTAGTGGATTCCAAGGAGACACAGATTGTTGCTTATTTTGATGAAACACCGACTCTAAAGGCCTGTAATCGGAATTTAACTTACGAATACAGTTCAGATTTTCTGCTTGGCGATAGCTCACATAGGGGATTGGGGTTCGGTGAGAAATTTGAGGCTACCCCAGGTGCTCAATCATCCTCAAAGCAAATGGAAGAGGAAGAGCAGAAAGGATCTTCTTTTGGTTCATCATCTTCTGAGAAAGAAATGAATTCTGATGATACTGCTACCTGCAAGGCTGGTGAAGAAGTGCTGACTGCAGCATTTTCTCCGAAGAAAAATTCAGCCTTTTTGTCAATTGGAGGCGTAAAATTATTCACCCAAGATATTACCGATGGGGGAAGTGATTGGGAGTCACTTGATGAAAGCTCTGAATCTCAACGAGTTGAACTGTCTCAAAGTGATGACTCTGACGATACATTTAATAGTGAATTGGATGTTGATGATAAAGTTGCAGAAGATTACTTGGAAGGAATTGGAGGCAGCTCTAACATACTAGATGACAAGTGGTTGGTAGAATATGTTCTGGATGATTCAGATGAGGATAGTTCTTCTAGTGGTTGCTTTGATGAGACTCTGGAGAATTTGGGTGGGATTGCCCTCCAGGAGGCGTTTAGAAGATATGGTACGAAGAAACCTCAATCAAAAAAGAACCATGCTTTGTCTGCCAGAGACGTGTCTCAAGATTTTGATGATTTTATGCATTTAAAGGATCCAAGAACCGTCTCTGCCAAAAGGAAGCATGTTGCCCACTTGCCTCGGTCTCGGCCTTCAAAGGCTCGAAGGAGTAAAACCTTTAGAAGTTTTCCTGGTAATATTTGCTCATCTGCATTTATCCTGGTTAATAGCATTCTAACTTTCTTGAAGTTAGAAAGTTATTCTTCTCTGATGTTTTGATTTTTGAAATTAACACGGATGGGTGCAACTAACTTTTTTGCATTCCCTAACTTGCTAATCATTCAGGTGACAAAAAGAAGCATGGTAAAGAAATGATTGCTGTCAAGCGTCATCAGAGAATGCTGAGCCGCGGAGTTGATCTGGAGAAAATAAATAAGGTAAATGAATCCTTGTTTGATTGATTGTCCCCTCTCTTTTTTATGCTGATATTTCTGTCAGTGATATTACAAGTATTCATTTGTGTACCCAGTAAAGGAAAGAATTGATTTATTATTACCATTTAATTTCAAAGTAACATGGATGAAATAATGGTCAACAGTGTAATTCATGTCAGGTTGAATGAGAACTAGCATATTAGTACCATTTAGTTTGCAAGCGTAGCCATAAAAAAAACACAAACACAAATACAAAGAATTTATCTAAGCGTTGCCCACGTAGAATGAGATGTTACCAAGATCTGGTGCTGTTTTTGTTTGACCGGAAAGAGGAGTTACGGTTCCTTCCTCATCTGTCCAATCTAAACATGACCAGAGGGAACAGTTATATTTCACTTCTCACTTGTTTCCCTTCTTCTTGCTTTGTTATTTCATGCTGGTGTTCATACTTCTAACAAAACATGGTATAAGTTTCCAAGTCAGTATAAAGATTAATATGAATGGTGTTCTGACAGTTTTCCTTCAAAGAAAAGCCTTTAACCATGGAAATAATCTCAAGTTCAAGTATAGTATCATACTTGATTTTGTCTATGTGCTAATGAAGTTAGGGAGATTAATAGTGTTTGTGCCTTTTCATGTTGTTTATAATGGTACGTACCTTCTTGTTAGGATTTATAAACAATGAATTATATCGAGCTGATCTAGTAAGTATAACCAATCACAAAAATATGTATAACTAATAGCAAAGAACTAGTTACCATCTTTGTTTTTTCTTTTGTCCTTAAATTGTAGAAACTAGAGCAGATTTTTTGGATGAGGTTGATATTTTCTGTTTACAGCCTGTGCATTAACGGGATTGTTCCCAGGTATGGAAATTTGGTTCTAATGTCTTACTGATCTTAGTTTTCTATGCTTCATTAACAAATTAGAGAGGATTTTCCCCTTCCTTTTCTGGAATATATTTTTCTAGCCTTTACACCAGCCCATGCTTTTGGAAGATTTTTAAAGTTAATTTTGATTTAATTATTAGCGTTGATGATTCTCATTCTCTAGTGATGTATGTCTTTTGATTTCAGCTGATAGGGGCTGGTGACGAGGATGCTGATTTTGCTGTCAATGAAGGCTCAAAAACAAAATCAGTTAGTGCAGACAGAAATAGGAAGAAGAAAAGTACAAGGAGGAGTTCTGGGAGAAATGGTTTATACGCCAATCAACCAGTGTCATTTGTATCAAGTGGGGTAGTGCAATCTGGAGTCATTGAGACCATAACTGTGGGCGCTCAAGAGATAAGTGAAACTTGTGAAAACAAGGATGCCACAAGCTCATCGAATTTTGGTGCGTTTGAGGTGCACACTAAAGGATTTGGATCTAAGATGATGGGGAAAATGGGATTTATACAAGGTGGAGGATTGGGAAAAGATGGTCAAGGTATGGCACAACCCATTGAGGTAATCCAGCGGCCTAAATCACTTGGTTTGGGTGTTGACTTCTCCAACATCAGTGGTGACTCAGTGAAGAATAAACCTCAAAGCATTGGAACTGGAACTGGAACTGGAACTGGAACTGGAAAGTCCAGAAAACATAGTAAAACTCAAACCTTCGGAGCTTTCGAAAAGCACACTAAAGGATTTGGATCCAAGATGATGGCCAGGATGGGTTTTGTTGAAGGAATGGGCTTGGGTATAGATTCCCAAGGTATTGCCAACCCTTTAGTCGCTGTTAGGAGGCCGAAAGCATGGGGATTGGGTGCAAAAGGTTAGGTATTATCTTTCCCTTTTTCCCCATATAAAAATATGGGCAACACAATGTATAGTTTATTTAGGTTGATTGTGTCAAAGGTACTTGCTGAAAAATTGATCTTCCATTCCCTTATACTTAAGTTAAATATATCAGCATCATAATCCATGTGCTCGAGATGTCTTTATGAGTATGATCGTGTCAAAGGTACTTTCTGATAAAAATTGATCTTCCCTTCCCTTATACTTAAGTTGAATATATCAGCACCATGATCCATGTGCTCAAGATGTGTTTATGAGTATGATCGTGTCAAAGGTACTTTCTGATAAATTGGTCTTTCCTTCCCTTATACTTAAGTTGAATATATCAGCACCATGATCCATGTGCTCAAGATGTCTTTATGAGTATGATCGTGTCAAAGGTACTTTCTGATAAATTGATCTTCCCTTCCCTTATACTTAAGTTGAATATATCAGCATCATAATCCATGTGCTCGAGATGTCTTTATGAGTATGATCGTCTATTACTTTCCTGGCCCTTCTATTCTTCTTGCCCATTCGTTTGAAAAATGAAGTGTAGGTGTGATACTATAACTGGATTTTTACGTGTAGATTAGATTTAGGGTTCGTTTATTGACATGTTTTTTGCACGTTTTTTGAAACAAAAGATGATAGAACCTGGAAGTATTTGTGATTCCTGTGGAATCTTGTCTCGGCTCCTCAAAAAAAGCCGTCTTCCAAGTTGCCAGGGATGAACTGTTACTTTCATGGACTATGCACGGCCATAGAAATATGGTTGGCAATCCCTGAACTGGCATGTGCTGGCTCTAAGATCCTTTTCTCCTTCCCTGTCTAGATCCACCACTGATTCAATAAACCTAATTACTTCTATGTTTTCATATTTTGGTAACTCTCAGTAGCTTAGACTATTTTTCACTCTGATGGAACACATGCTTATACCAGCATTTGAATTTTGCGCATGGATTACTGGAAGAATCATAGGAGTAAACTATTAGTCTGCTCATAGATTTACTTGATCTGTGTTTGAACAAATCACTATTCCTAGTCTTTCAATGCCATTGAGAGAAGAAAATTGGCCTTATTGGTTGACGTGGACTATTTTAGCTGTTGTTTCTCTTACGTTTTACGTGTCCAAGTACATTAGTTTATGTTAATGGCGTGGCTTGTGGGGAGGGAAAAGGGGAAGACTGGTAGTTTTATCCATGTGATGGAGAAGGCGAGAAAATGTGATCCCATTCATCGGGTCAGCCACAAACTTCTCGTTCAAGGTCTTAGATACATACTGAAGTGCTAATATGTTGCTTCTTTCGGGTATAATTTCTTCATCAAAGTTTGTATTGTGTACTTTTCATTCTTTCTAGATATGAAGGGACTCATTATGCATAATAGGGGATGATTATTAGTTAGCCAGTCTTATGCACTCAGATGTATAAATTATTGAGGCTTTGAGCGCACCTCATTTGTGAATCAAAAGGGTCGTGAAGAGATTTATTTTGGTTTATTTTTCGATTTTGGTTGTTAACTAAGAAAAGAGATTTTGTGTTCTTTTATATTGTTGCTCTCTTATCTCATTAACTAGTATAGAAATAAAAAGTTTGTGTAATTTATAGAAGTTGGTCATATAGCTAAAAAACTAGATAGTTTGCATCAGGATGGGATGATTTTTTATTTTTTTTTAAAAAGACAATCTATATTAATTTAATTATGTAATATAAAAAACAAGAATAGTAAATTAGGTGATATGATAACACAAAGGAAAAGAACACTTGTCTAAAGGAAAAAATTAAAAAAGTTGAATTTCAAGATAACCTCACACAGGATGAAATTGAAATTAAAAACATAAAACATCTCAAATAAACTCAGAGCTAGAATAATAAAAAAAAAAACATCGCAAATCAACTCGGGTTGGCATGCATATTCAGTAAAATTAAAAATAATAATAATGGTCAATCCTTAACAATTCAAATATAGAACTTGATTAAACCTCAAAAGACTAAAAAAAATAAACACTTGTAAACTCGAGTAAGGTAAGGTGGTCAAACTTTACTCAATCATGCAAATAGAATAACATAAGAAAAGGTAAAACAAGAAAAAATTACAAACTTTATTTTTAAAAAGAACCTAGTTTTGAAGGGCAAAACTAGAATAATATATTAAAAACCCTAAGAAATACACATGGGTTAACCAATCAAACATGTTGTTAATGTTATAAGATTGGGATACCTGATTGAAAAATAAAATATAATTATAAAACATATTTTTTAAAATAAACATAGAAGGATGAAGAAAAATAAGTGCAAAATAAAAAAAGCATTTAGAAAGAAGTGTTGCCTCATATGAAAGAAGGCATCACCATGTTTGGCCATTAAATGGAACCTCAATGATGTTCTCAATCGCTGACACATTATTATTTAAATAGTATTCTATATTTATTAAATACTAAATTTCCCCTCAATCAAATCAATTATTACAAAAAAAAATTATGAATATAAAAAGCTCTTGATGCCATCCAAAGAAAAAATTTCTGAAGGATATTTTGACTATTTTAGTGTGCTTGAAAATAGAAGAAAACCAAGCAAACCCAAACTAATCTTCTAAAACAAGCAAACCTAAGTGAATCTTCTAAACTTGGACTAAAATTCCAAACTTGCAACACTTGAAATTTTAGACTTTGACTCAACAAAAAATTAGCTCTCTATCAATGTAATATTGAAGGATGAATTTTAAAAATAATATCAATTTTAAAAAAATACTGTTAAAGCTCAAAAATCAACAATAAAAAATAAAATTGAATCTGATAAGAAAAAACAATAAAGGAGAATTAAATTCTAAAAAATTAGCTCAAATTAAAAAAAATAGCAATAAAAAGAATGGAGACCTATTTTCATAGAAGAGGAAATTAAAAGAGAATGAAATTGAAAAAGAATAAATTATTTAAAATAAAATTAATAATAATCAAATAAATAGGGATCTAATCTAAAGGAAAAAGAAACTAGAGCGTTATTTTTGAATTTAAAGGGTTAGCGTGAAATTTATTGATATATTAATTTAATCATTACCTAGCTTAGCCAACAAAATTAGCCACCACCCAAATTTGGCACAATCCATCTTTTTAACCATAATTGAGAATCATAAATTTTCAATATCCATTGGAGATCAACCACTAATTGACCCGTCAAAAAAAGACATTTGGAAATACTACGACATTCAACTATAAAATTTCAATTTCATGAAAATATTATATTCATTATATTTGATATTTCTTCTTGAAAATAAAAGTATATAGTTTGTTCAAATAAGAGAAGTGAGAGATTTCGTAAAAACATTATATTAGCATATTGATTTTACTTCATATCTGTTTAATTAAGGTTCATAAATGAAAAAAATTTGATATATAAAAGAGAGTGATTAAATGAAAAAATATTGGTTATTTGATATAATTTTAGAAATAATATATATGAAAATAATTTGATAGTTTTATTTAATTTTAAATTTTAAATTAAAAAATAGAGATAAATTAAAATAAAATAAAATTTGGTAAGTATATATTTTTTTTATAATGATTGATTTTTTTTTAAAACACTTTGGTAGAAGAACAAGCAGTTAATATTGTCAATCCATTAAGTCATCGTTTAAGAGTATACTTGAAATTGTTTTTTTATTTAAAATATATTAAAAAAATATTTATTTTTAAAAATTAATTTTAATATTAACACATGAAAATAATTTAAAAATAATAATAAAAAAATTCAATAATTTTAAAATATAGTTTTAGCCGAACACCTTTTAAAAACAAAAGTTGTCGGCTATCAGGAAAACAACACTAGAACTTCAAATCTGTTTTGCCTTCCAATCCTCATTCTGAGTCTCTAAAAAGATCCCATTTTTCCAAAATCTCAAAGATCTCTCTAGCTGCAGCACAATTCTTCTACATTACAGACTCTTCTTTTCGTTTCTCTCTTTTGCATCATTCTCTCTACAAGGTCAGGTTATCTTTCTCTCGTGTTTTACACCTCTAAATAGCTAGACTCTGTTTGTATCCTTTTCTATTTAATGTCAAGATCTTAACTTTTACTGAAAAAGAATAAAGATCAACCCTTTAACGTTCAATCACTTGTTTTCACGATCCGAGTCTCTCAGATCTGATTGAATCCTTTCAAAGTTCTAAAGAAATGGACTTTTTTGCCCATTTTAAGATCTGGGTCTTGACCCTATGTTTGGTCTTCCAATATGGATATGGGTTTTACCTTCCTGGTAGTTACCCTCACAATTATGGCATTGGTGATACTTTATCAGTGAAAGTGAATTCAATCACTTCTATTGAGACTGAGATTCCTTTTAGTTATTATAGTTTGCCTTTCTGCAAGCCTCTAGAGGGTGTTAAAGATAGTGCTGAAAATCTTGGTGAGGTTCTCATGGGAGATAGGATTGAAAACTCACCTTATAAGTTTAAGATGCATACCAATGAGACCGATATCTTTCTGTGTCGAACCGACCCTCTGTCGGGTGGTAACTTTAAGCTTCTAAAGAAGAGGATTGATGAGATGTATCAGGTTAACTTGATTCTTGATAATTTGCCTGCGATCAGGTATGCTAAGAAGGAGTCTTATTTTTTGAGGTGGACGGGATATCCAGTGGGGATTAAGGTTCAGGATGCTTATTATGTGTTTAATCATTTGAAGTTTACTGTACTTGTTCATAAGTACGAGGAGGCCAATGTAGCACGTGTGATGGGAACTGGAGATGGGTCGGAGTTGATTCCTACTGTTGGGAGTGGGGGATCAGAACTTCCTGGGTATATGGTTGTGGGTTTTGAGGTGGTTCCTTGTAGTGTCATGCATGATGCTCAGTCTGTTAAGAAACTGAAACCCTATGGGAAATACCCATCTCCTATTAAGTGTGATCCCACCACTGTGGCAATGCTGGTTAAAGAGAATGAGCCAATTGTTTTCACTTATGAGGTTACATTTGAGGAGAGTGATATCAAGTGGCCATCGAGATGGGATGCTTATTTGAAGATGGAGGGCTCTAAGGTCCATTGGTTCTCTATCTTGAATTCTCTGATGGTGATCACTTTCCTTGCTGGTATTGTCCTGGTCATCTTCTTGAGGACTGTCAGGCGGGATCTGACCCGTTATGAGGAGCTTGACAAGGAAGCTCAAGCACAGATGAATGAGGAGTTATCTGGGTGGAAGCTTGTTGTGGGTGATGTTTTTCGTGCTCCAGCTAATTCTGGGCTGTTGTGTGTTATGGTTGGAGATGGGGTACAGATTCTTGGGATGGCAGTTGTGACAGTAATGTTTGCTGCTCTTGGATTCATGTCTCCAGCTTCCCGTGGAACTCTGATTATAGGCATGCTATTTTTCTACATGATTCTTGGTATTGCAGCTGGCTATGTTGCAGTTCGCCTTTGGAGGACAATTGGCTGTGGCGATAAGAAGGGATGGGTTTCGGTTTCTTGGAAGGTTGCCTGCTTCTTCCCTGGCATTGCCTTTTTGATTTTAACCACTTTGAATTTTCTACTATGGGGTAGTCATAGCACAGGTGCCATTCCTTTCTCTTTGTTTGTTGTTCTGATTTTCATGTGGTTCTGCATCTCTGTTCCTCTTACCCTAGTTGGGGGCTACTTTGGGGCAAAGGCACCGCATATTGAATACCCTGTTCGAACCAACCAGATTCCTCGGGAAATCCCAGCTCAAAAATATCCATCTTGGCTATTGGTCTTTGGAGCTGGAACTCTTCCTTTTGGCACACTCTTCATCGAGCTCTTCTTTATCATGTCTAGTATCTGGATGGGCCGTGTTTACTATGTTTTTGGGTTTCTCTTGATTGTTTTCATCCTTCTTGTGGTGGTTTGTGCTGAAGTATCTCTTGTCTTAACCTACATGCATCTCTGTGTGGAGGACTGGAAATGGTGGTGGAAATCCTTCTTTGCTTCTGGTTCAGTTGCTATCTACATTTTCCTGTACTCCGTCAACTATCTCATATTTGAGCTTAAGAGTTTGAGTGGCCCTGTCTCCGAAGCACTTTACCTTGGCTACTCCCTCTTGATGGCTTTGGCAATAATGTTTGCAATGGGCTCAGTTGGGTTCCTTTCATCTTTCTGGTTTGTGCACTACTTGTTCTCTTCAGTGAAGTTGGATTGAAGAACTTCATCATGCTAAGAGTCATGGCCCTTCGAAGAACAATACTGTCAGTTGGGGCAGAAATGAATGCAACCCTTCACGGAAGTCCATCATGCTTTCCATTTCTTTGAGTTTATTCTGCTAGAATGTTTACTATATGTTTTAATATAACAATAATTTCGCTCGTTTTTTCATAATTCTTTATCAGATGGGATGATAGCATGTTACACAAGTTCATCATTTTGGCTTAGTTGTTGGTAGTCGGTGGTATTTCTCGAATGTACGTTGTTCATTCAGTTCTATATGAGGATCGAATGCCGAGTAGTAATGTTTATCATTTGTGTTTGACTTCTTAGTCTTGTTTTGATGTTATTTCTTGTGTCTCTGGTCTGATCTTGAGTCCATGCCTGCATTTACCATGCGCAGAGGCCAGCCTTGCTCTTTTTTTTTTTTCCCATCTTAATTTTTGAAATCCCGAACAAAACAACTGTCGGTCAAAAATACAAGTGTAGGAAGTTTGCTTTTTTGAGGCTGTAAGTGAGGAATCTAAGAGAACTCGAAACAGAATATCATGAAATATATATATATATATATATAGTAGTAAAATTGGGCAGGACATTTTGAAGTCCCGAAATCTGCATGTTCAACACTTGAAATTTCTGTTTAAACGGCAAGGGAATTTAATCAATCAGTCTTGAATACAAAAAAAGGCTCAAGAAAAAAGAAAACTTTGATGAATATATTAAGATGGTCAGGCGTGAAAGCGAGCCTGAAATTATCGTATCACACAAATTTGATACCATTCCAAAATATCTCAAACAAGAGTGGAGGACATTGTTAAACACTTCACTGACATCTCCCAACTCTACCACTGTCCCTTCCACTCCCTCTCTCCCCTTTCTCTTCTCTCTCCGCCTCTTCATCATCATCTCTCTCCTTCCAGCAGTCTTCACTTCAACATCGCCATCTTGTCTCCATTGGTCCCAATACCACAACCCTTCTCAGGATAAATTCCAAACCGAAGGTTTGCTTGTTCTTCTATACGTTACGTATTGTTATACTTCGTGTTTTCGCGAAAGGCTGTGTTTTCTTTTCCTTGTTTATGACTGTTAAGCACATGGAGTAAGTTTCTAAGTCTGTTTTCTTTGGCGCATGCAGGGAATGTTGAGGGTGAATTGTTCCACAAACAAGCCATTGAAGGTGATGATATCAGGTGCACTGGGATCTGGAAAAGGCACTCAGTGTGAACTAATTGTTAAGAACGTAAACTCTCCCATCATTTTTTTTTCTTTTCTAATCTTTAATTCTTTTGATTTATGGTCATCGCTTGGTTATTCGAAGCACCAAAACTTGAGTTATTTGAATTATGAGGGTTCACATGGCATTGAACTTAGAACTTAGTATGTAAAAGCAAATCATTCTCCCTTCGCAATTTGGCAGGGGTACTGAATTTGAATTGCACGAAAAGGGTTTTAATTATTTGCAATGGGATGAATTGAGAGAAAGGAGAGGGTTAGTTTTGGACTTGAGTTCAAATGAAGAAGATTGTCATATATCTAAATGATATATATTGACTTCTCTTCTTTAAATTAAAAGAATTTGGTGTTTTAAATCATTTTGATAGGTTGATATCAAAATCAATTTTTGAAAAAAAAAATTATTTTGATGCATTTCTGAATGAAAAACAGTTTGAAAAACAATATCAACCATACTCTTAAATAGGCTCATGGCAGATTACCTCACACGCCGACACATGTGTTCTACTGACTAGGTTTTTTTTATTATTATTTTGATTCTATTCATCATTTTTTTTTATTTAATTCCTAATTATTTGATAATTTTATACTAATTTTTACATGGCAATCTAGAACAATCCCAAATTTCAACCCCACATGAGCCCGGAAAGAGAGAGAAAAGGGAGGATGGATAGTCAATTTTAGCAAGTTAATAGGATCAATTTATGATATATATTAATTTTTTGGATTATATTCTTTGGTGTTTTATTGTTTAGAAATTGAATTTGATCAAGTTAGATGATAGTTTATTAAAAAAAAATATTGGAATTAAAATTGGGTTTTAAACAAGAGCAACGAGGTCATGTTTAGTTCATCTCTAAGCCACTTCCATTACAATTAGAGTTAGAGTTAACCATGCATGTGACGATGACATGGAGCAAAGCTTAGATAAATAAATATTTTTCTTATTAACATATATGAGGCAGATATTTTACATAATTCAAATCAAATGTGTATGATTGCAAAAAGAGTTAAATATGAATACAAAAAGTCGTGTTCGGGGGCTGCCGACTTGGGAAAGTCGTCAGGGTTAGATTTTTTTAATCGACATAGGTTTTTTTTTCTAAAGGTGGTATTGATTAAAGTGTTATTTTGTTTGAAATTATATTTAAATAAGGTTTTTTTATTATTTAAAAATTATTTTTCATATTAACATATTAAAATAATCTAAAAATACTAAAAAAACTAAATTATTTTTAAAATATTTTTATAATACAAAAATAAACAGGCTCTTTATATTATAAAAATAATTTATTTAAAATCTTAAGAAATTAAAACCATTCACTCTTTGAGTTTCAAAATATCTTTAATTGGTTTCAAACGTGTGTCGTTGATAGTATAGGATAGGATATAGGATTACTAATGAAGGGATTGTCTCTCATAAGATTAAAAAAGAAAAAAATGAATACCCTTAATTTCTGTCTTTTAAGTGAAGTGGCTATTACATGCTTAAAGTGTTTAAAAGTATAGTAATAAATTTATTTTTTTAATATATTGAAATAATAATTTTTTTATTTTTCATTCTTCGAGCTCGAAATTGCATGTTGGTGGTAGGAGTTTTTAATATAAATGGATTTGAAAATGAGACGCAAAGAAAGACAGAGAAATGTTCTTATACATTCTGACCGCTAAAATTCTGCTGCACCGAGACAAACTCTTTGTGAAACAAATAAACTCCCATCATGTCTCTATCATTTATGTCATCTTGTCAGACCAAACATGTGGATAAACCCATGTTTTCTGCGTAGCTAACTATATAGTTTTCATTTCCCACATGATCAGAGTTGAGGTTATGGAAGATTGTTTCTCCTATTGTTGAATTGTCTCTGGAAAACCAAGAAAAGGGTCCGTGTCTATCTGTTGATTCCGGTACACCTGAGCTTTGAAGATGGCGGGAGGGTCTATTGGGCCGGCTGGTGTGGCGAAGGAGAGGGCAGAGCAGTATCAAGGGAGAGTCACCTTGTCTGTAATCATTGCATGTGTTATTGCTGCTGTTGGTGGCTCTCTCTTTGGCTATGATATTGGGATTTCAGGTACTCTTTTTCTTATATATTTATTTTTTTTATCAAGACTTGATGGAGATAGATGAATTGATACTGTTTTTGTTGAAAGAGAATATTCTAACTGGAATATTAGGTGGTTGTGATGGGTCAAAGGCTACAATGAAATAGAAAGTGAAAGCTTTCTGGATGATGAATAAAACCAGAATTCAAACCAAAAGGGTTTCTGGTCTCCTTGGCCATTTCTGAAATTATAAAGATGATGAGAGATTAAAATCAATAATTTAAGATTCAATTTCTGCACAAAAAAAAATGAAATCAATCGTTGACAAAATGATGATAGACTGCCGGGATAATTTCCTTACGATACTAGATGAGATCTCTCGTTTTCTGTTTTTATAATTTTCAATTCTTCCTTGAAGATATCATGTTAATTCATGTTGCAATTTGATTTTTCAAGGCTGTTGTCTTATGATAAAATTAAGTATCACGAGATGATTAGAGATTAGATGGCACTAATCACCGAGACGAAAAGAGAAACTAAGAAATGTTGTGAAGGAAAGAACAGAATCCTGAAAATGTTGGAGTTCTACAAACTGAATTTTTTGGATACCTACTTCAATGATTAACAGGAGGAGTGACATCAATGGATGGATTTCTTCAGAAATTTTTCCGAGGTGTGTATGAAAAGAAGCAGCGCGCTCATGAAAACAACTACTGCAAGTTCAACGACCAAGGGCTATCAGCCTTCACCTCTTCTCTCTACCTTGCTGGTCTGGTTGCATCTCTGGTCGCCGGTCCTGTCACAAGAATTTATGGACGTCGAACAAGTATAATCTGTGGTGGTTCCAGCTTTCTTGTCGGAGCAATCTTAAATGCCACGTCCATTAACCTGGCAATGCTTCTCATGGGTCGGATCATGCTTGGCGTCGGCATCGGATTTGGAAATCAGGTTCTTCCTTGTCAGTTCTCGAAACGAATTGAAAATGTGGTGATCGAAAGAGAGCGGATCTCTTACAGTAATAATTCGTACTTCTTCTTTTACTAATATATTTTTCTTACAGGCTGTTCCTCTATACTTGTCAGAGATGGCACCGACTCATCTCAGAGGAGCACTAAACATGATGTTTCAGCTAGCAACTACCAGTGGAGTCTTCACGGCAAACATGGTTAATTATGGAACACAAAAGCTTAAGCCATGGGGATGGAGACTCTCTCTGGGCCTAGCAGCAGGTCCAGCTGTACTGATGACAGTGGGAGGGATAGCCCTGTCTGAGACACCTAACAGTTTAATCGAGCGGGGAATGCGAGAAAAAGGGAGAAAAGTCCTGGAGAAAATCAGAGGGACCAAACATGTGGATGCAGAATTTGAAGACATGGTCGATGCAAGTGAGTTGGCTAACTCAATCAAGCATCCATTCAGAAACATCCTTGTAAAAAGGAACAGGCCTCAGTTGGTTATGGCCATCCTGCTGCCAGCATTTCAGATTCTGACAGGAATAAACTCTATTCTCTTCTATGCTCCGGTGCTGTTTGAAAGTATGGGATTCGGACGCAATGCTTCCCTCTTCTCCTCGGCTGTGACCGGAGCGGTTCTTTGCTCCTCTACCTTCATTGCTATCGCAACAGTCGATAGAGTTGGCCGGAGATTTTTACTTATCAGTGGTGGAATACAGATGATAACATGCCAGGTAAACGTTCATTTTACTCTTTCATCACCTCTGGCTTCAAATAACCATTACTATTCAACTTTTGTAACAGGTAATTGTTTCTATAATCTTGGGGGTGAAGTTCGGGGACAACCAGAAACTATCTAAAGGCTTCTCGGTGCTGGTTGTCGTTGTGATTTGCTTGTTCGTTGTAGCCTTTGGATGGTCGTGGGGTGGGCTTGGCTGGACCATTCCAAGCGAGATATTTCCACTGGAAACCCGATCAGCTGGACAAAGCATCACAGTAGCTGTAAATCTCTTATTCACTTTTGTGATAGCTCAGGTGTTCCTATCCCTCCTGTGTGCATTCAAGTTTGGAATCTTCCTCTTCTTCGCTAGCTGGATTCTTGTCATGACTGTTTTCGTTTACTTCTTCCTCCCTGAAACTAAGGGAGTTCCTATCGAGGAGATGATATTCCTATGGAGAAAGCATTGGTTTTGGAAGAAGATAGTGCCTGGGAATCCAAATGATGACACTCAGAATGAGGAAGAAGGGAAAGGCGTCGGGCCTAATTCAGTTTCATCCTGAGTGTCTGGTTTAAGCTTTTTCAGCAATGAATCGACCCCGTGTTTTACAGAAGCTTGGCCTTCTTGCAGCTTTTCATTTCTCTGTATTTTCAAATCTACAAGTTATGGGGATCTTCATCCACTCCAGTGGTATAAAAATGAAACATTGTGCTCAGTAATCATGATTTCAAGTGAAGTCAGAGGATGCAGGAGGTAGGGACTTGTATTTTAATTCCAGCAGCTTTTGGATCTTGCATGTGTGAACCTTTACAAAAGTTCGGGGGCTCAGCAGGAATGGTGAGAGCATCCACCGCAGGAAAGAGATTCTTGAAGCACTCGTTCCTTCACTTGCCATGTCGAATTTCTCAACTTCTTCGTCCCCGATCAACCTTGATTATTTCAGAAAACTCTTAACAGTGCTGCATCCAACTTTGGATCAATGGCAAGGAAACTACAGACCACCAAATAAAGTGCGGTTTGATCCCAGCTGAAGAATAACACCTCTTCTATAATATCTATGATTTGCTGTGATCCAATAACCCTTCATTGTCCATGATTAATTCACAGAACATGCACTCTTATTCAGCCATTTTCGGCCGAGCTTCTGTCACCAAGTTCACTACCTTTTCAATAAGCTCTTAATGGTTTGTTAGGCATATAGAGACAAGAAAAAAACAATAAGAAGGGAAAATAAAAATGTCCCCCGACACGTTGGGAAAATGAATCCTATATAACCTAGTTTTGAAAAACCACCTAAAATCCATGAAGAGGTTTCACACCCACCTGCCTTAGAAGGCTATAAAAAGGCAAGGAAAATAGCCAAAAGAAGAGGAAAATATAGAGAAAATAGAAGGAAGAAAAGAAAATTCATAAAAAAAAAAAAACAGCAAGGAAAAACATACAAATCAAAGTTTTTTCTTAGATTAGAGCTTGAAGATAAAAGACTAGAAGTTTCTTAAGTAGAAAAGAAAGAAAACCATACCAATCTGGAGTCTAAAAAGAAGTTGGGCAAGGTAAATCTCACAAGTTCTTAAGTGGAGAGGGTGGAGTTTAATGAGTCTGCCCTTCCTCTCCCTCTTCTATCCATGTTATAATTGCTATTTTATAGTTTACTGTTTTTTCCTTGCGTCTCCAAGAATGATTGTGATCTGTACAATAGATTTCAAGTTCACATTAAAGCGTGCACCCCTTGTAAGAGTTTGGGATAACCAAATTTTTACCCGCTCACCTGAGTTCACAAAATACACTTTTCGAGGAGTGAGATTTTCTCGCGTAAAAAAAAGACTTTTTTTCTTGCTTTAATGTTTGTGTCTAAATGCATTCCTACCTATTTTTGTACTAATAAGGATATATGTGCTTAATTTTGGATAATGCATAGTTTGTTATGTTATGATTGTCATCTTAATGGTGATGTTTGGTTACGATGAATAGTTTGCTCATGTAGACTTAATGCTATTTTATTTTAATGCAAGTGTGATTATTAAGCTATTTTGAAGTCTTGTTAGATTTCTAGGTTATAGCCACCAAAAGTTTATATATTTGAAGCTAAGGATGCGAGATGGATTAATGTTTTTAGTTAATTGGATTTTCAAATGCATTTGCTAAGAGGTTTAAGCATGGCATTATTGCATCTGATTCCTAAGTTTTGTAATTGTTATTGACATTTTTAGTAAGTCAGAGTTGTTTCTAAGCATTGTTTCCTCATTCATATGATATTTTATAGGTTTGTTGCAATTTTTAGGTAGTTTGGGTTTCTAGGCAAGGTAATGTTATTGGAGTTTCTGAAAAGAACATTATCTTAACTCTTGATTTGGATCTTTTTTTTTTTATCTATTCCTTATACATTAGCCTTCTTTATGCGTAATTAAGCAATTATAGGGTGCTCATTGTCATCAACAACACCTTTTAAATGGTTTTTGATCATAGGATTTTTTTTTTGAACCAACATCTATTTTACCAAAATATTGATGTTTGAGTAATACTTCAAACAAACTGACATTCGATTCTTGATCTATTCCTGATTGCGTATAAAACCATGATTTTCTTGCTTTAATTTTGGTTTGGATTATTATTCATGTTGTTGGGTTTAAGTTTGAATGTTTTTTTGTGTTTCATCCTTTTCGTTGAGCTTTTTTTATGTTTAATATGTTTTGGTTTTATTTTTTTTGTTTTGTTTTCATGCTAGACTAGTCGAGTCAACTCATTTGGGTCACCCCATCAAGTCATCCCATTCAGGGTTAACCTGATCCTTGAGTTTCCTAGCAACCCTGAACTAAACAACTAGTGGTGACTCCCTTAACCTTCCAATATCACTCGCCCACGTGCGATAATGCATGCAAGCCTAACCTTTTTTTTTTGTTATATAGTCTTAGGAGACAAATATGCCATCCACCCTAAAACAAATAAATTTCTTTATAATTTTCTTAATCTTAATAATTATCAATCAATAATTGTAGGGATTATGTTATATTGCACAATTGTGTTTTTCAATATCAATCATGTACAAAATCACTATTGAGAATAACACTTGAACACAACCGTGTTTTCTACTTTCAACTTTGTACACAACCACTATTGAGAATAACAATTGTGTATTGATATTTTCTCTTTTGCAAAAATAATTAACCTTATCAAAAATCAACTCAAAAAGTTCCAAGAGAGAAAAATGAGGGAAGAAAAAAATGGATCATTAGGGACACGCTGAAAATTTGTTTTTGACACACTCGGTACAAGTAGAAAGATCTTAACGAGATAATTCTCACTACATCATGGAAGAATACTAAATAAGATTGTAATTAACCTTAAATTAACCCTGTACAAAACTCCTAACAAATCAAAATCATGTTTGGTGGTCTTTTAATGTGTAGTTAAAATTATCTCATTGAAATATTTGATATGTAAAAAATGGAGCTACCATTAAAAAAAAAATATATATATATATAAATTACTTAATGGTCTTAAGAATGTGTATCCCTTTTGTTATTAAAAATTGGATCTTTGATATACAACGATTGAGTCAAATATCCATATTTGAGAGACTATATTTAAGTTTTATCAATGAAAATTAATCTATTTGATCTCACATCCATATTAGTAATATGTATATAATAACATAAAATCTAAATGCTTATTCTTAAACCCATACTATAATATAGCATGCACGTTTCAATCCCCATGAAATTTCATTACTAATTTTCGTCTATATAAGCATCAAAACTTGATTATAATGCAATAATTTCAACCTAACTTTATTATTATTATCTAATTGTAAGCAAGGTGTATTGAGGGCATTTTAAAAATATTTCTGAAAAAAATTAAATTTTTTTATTTTTTATTTTTTATTTTTTTTGAATATATATATAATTTTAATATATATTGAAACAAAAAAACACTTTCTATCCCTCTCAGAAACACCTCCCATAAAAATATTATTTTATGTTACACAAGTGACAGAAAACGCTATATAACTAACTGATTTGGCAGGTTTCCCAAACTGGAAATAAAAGTACTTATATTCCAGAAAGAGGTGTGGGGTCCCTTTGTCTCCTTCCACGAACGGCACCATCACAGAGAAATTCCTAACGCTTCTAACCTCCTCATAAATAAATCCGTGAATCACACGCACTACCATACTAGAGGCGGAGCAAGAGAAAAACGGATCTTGCTACATTCTGTCATTCTCTCTCAAATCAAAACCTAATTGATAAAGAAAAGGAGTGAAAAGCGATGGAAACAACGACGTTGGCAACGAAGGTCAAGGTGGAGAGAGACGGTGGTTCGAATGGAAGTAGTGGAAGCGGGAGTAGTAGTAGTGGCGGTGATGGTGGAGGAGAAGAGAGGGGGGTTTATATGTATTCAGGTTGGGTGTATCATTTGGGGACGAATTCGATTGGGCATCAATATTGTCATTTGAGATTCATGTTTATCAAAGGAAAATATGTTGAGATGTACAAGCGTGATCCTCAAGAACATCCTGGCATTGTATGTCCTCTCCTTTGTTTTTTTTCGCTGAAAAACCCAGAAAAACTCAGTAGTGATTGCTGCATTTTGTGCTTTTTGTCCTATGCGATTAGTGATTTTATTTTAATTGATCTTTTTAATGTGATACTATTTCCCTTAGGGATTTAAATTTGTTATGATGGAACCAATACAAATTAGAGAAGGTATATATGCTTTTTGTGTTTTTTTCCTTTGCGATTAGTGATTTTATTTTAATTGATTTTTTTTAATGTGATGCTATTTCCTTTAGGGATTTAAATTTGTTATGATGGTACCAATACAAATTAGAGAAGGTATATGTGTTAGTTGTAATATCTTGACTGATTGATATGTAATTCATTGATTTAGAGAACTTGATCCCATCCTGGGATATTGATTGATAGACAATTGTAATTACGGTCCAGGAGTAATTTTAGCATGTAGTTCTGTTGATACTTCGCTGTTTAAAAAGAAGAGATCCTCCATTGAGAGAGGCATTTATACCAATTTGACTTGGTATTAGAGCCAAAAGTCTACTTTTTTTGCTCAGCTTTTTAGGTAGTATTTTTCTTCATTGAGTCGTGAGATATTTTTTCTTGGGTTTCTTTTTTTCTTGGTTTGGGGTTATAGGTAATTTCTGGGTATAGAGAGATTCTTTTGATACCAAGGTCTTTTTTTTTTCACTAGTTCGGTCCCTTTCTTTTGATTTATCATGAAAAAAGATAATTATATTGTTTTTTTGAATGAAAAAAATTACTCCACTTGGGAGTTTCAATTCAAAAGGGAAAAGAATTATGGGGTCACTTTGATGGGTCATTTAAAGCTCCCACTAATTCAAAAGAGATTGATTCTTGGGGGAGAAAGGATGCACATATTATCTCTTGGTTAATGGTTTTTATTTAACCACATATGGTGAATCCTCTTCAATCATTCACCATTGCCATGTCAATGTATACTTATCTTTAAAGCATTTTTTCCTAAAATAACATTGTCTGAAAGTTTTAATTGGAGTTAGAAATTGACAACTATCACCAAGGTGATCTTTCTATTGATCAGTTCTATTATGGATTTCTTAATTTATGGAGTGAATATTCTAGGATAGTTCATTGTACTGTTCCCAATGAGACCTTAGCTACACTACAAGTTTTTCATCTTGAGAGTTGAAGAAATTAATGAAACTAAGACCAAAATTTGAGACTGCACGTGCCAGTTTAATCAACCAAAATTCTATTCCATCTTTGGAGGCTTGTTTGGGGGAATTATTCCATGAAGAACAATGCCTAGTTACTCATCATGACCTTAATTCAGAAACCATGATGTTTTAGATGGTTAATGTGGCATATGCTTCTCAAGGAAAAGGAAGATTCAAGTCACAGATTTAGTGCTACAATTGCAAGGAGTTTGGACATATTGCAAAATACCGCGACAAGAAATTTTGCATTATTGCAAAAAGAAGGGCCATATCATTATGCTGATAAGATTGTCGAGTGTAGCCTCAAAATCAACACACTCTAGTCCCTTGTAATATTGTCCGGTCCAATTTTGTTGTTGCCTCTTTGGTTACTTTTCCAGATCAACATTTTGTAAGCAGTTCATCATCAACTCTCACACTCGAAATGGTCCAATAGATGATTGTTTCTGCCTTTTCTACCTCTGGCATGTAAGATAAGAGGAGTCTTTTCTTCTTAGTTGGTTGACTCTGCAGTGTCCAATCATGACTGGCAGTAGAGATGCTTTACATAATGTTCATAAGTATGAGGGTAAGCAACATATTCAAATAGCCTATAACAGTGCTCTTCCTATCACTATGCTGATATGTAATTACTTGATTTAGAGAGCTTTATCTAGGGAGATTGATTGATAGACAACTGTAATATGGTCCAGAGTGATTGTAATATTTAATTATGTTGACAGTTGACTATTTAAAAAGAGAAGATCCTTGAGAGGCATACAGACTATTTTGACAACATGGATATTTTGTGCAGTGATGACTGTGAGTTATTTGGGTTGATAATGTTTTTTGGTATTTGAATATCTGTAGGGTTTAATTTTAATGGAGGTGAAAGCCTGATTCTTGGATTTTGTGGGTATATGGGACAGTAATGGGTTGATGGAATCTTCAAGTAAGAGAGTTGGAAGTGTTACAGTCATTGGGGTGAGAATTGAACAGAGATAATTATGTCATCTGATTGAACTGTGCACTGTGGTGGGTGTTGGAGGTTTTGAGGATTTGAAAGTTGGATGTGCACCTATTTTTGAGTTCATTGTTGTAGATTTGGTTTTGCATTAAAAAGAGTGAAGGGGAATGGAACTGTCAGATTTCAGTGAGTTTCTATATAATATGTCCAAATCTTTTTGAATAGGCAGCCAATAAAATGTTAAAATAGGGTGCTAATGCACATTACTTTGCTGTGAATTTTTTTTTCCAAATTGTGTTCTTAGGCTGCAATCTTTCTTTCTTTTCTATTTCTTGGATTATATTCTGGCCTTTGTAAACTGTCTCCTTTCTTTTTTACCTTTTCCTTCTTGTTTAAAGATTCTCTTAGAGGAGACTTTATTTCCTACTGCACCTCATCTCTTGCAGTAACTGCATGTTTCTGAGAAAAAGTCTTAAAATTCATCTGCTTATTTATGGATATATTCCCATCTTTATTTGGTTCTTCAAATCTTCTTCTTCCATCAAAGGGGAAGAAAAAAGATAAAAAAAACTGAGAGATTATGTAATTTAAACTTCCAGACTGGGTTTATTATGGTGCAAAACAAACACATTTCAATATACAAACTTGTTGTGCATGGACAAGTTCTTAAAAGATCATTTAAACCATGAGTTTTTGAGTGTTTAATTTGATTTATACTTAAATCTGACTATCAACTTCTTGTTGGTCCAGAAACCTATTAGGAAGGGTGTAATAGGGCCTACACTTATGGTGGAGGAGCTAGGGCGACGAAAGGTCAATCATGGGGTAAGCACCTTGTCAATCTATATGACATGATAATTTAGTCATTATTAAAGGTTTTCTCCTTGTACTTTTAAGACATGTTTAGACACTTCTTCTGTTAGTTCTGCCATTCTCTAGAATATCCTTTGAATCATATTCAGCCATAAGGGTGAGAAACGATGGAGGCTAATTTCCTTTTCTTTTTTGAATGTAGGATGTTTATATTGTACGGTTTTACAATCGATTGGATAAGACAAAAAAAGGAGAAGTAAGTTGCAGTTTTTGACTATTCAGTTTTCAAATTATTTGTGCAATTTTAACATGGGATAAAGGTTTTAATTTGACCGGGTAAAGAATGTTGGTTTGTTAGAATCCATGCTACATTCTAACATTTCCATTTGTCTGGTGATTTCTTGCTTTATATAATTTTTCTTAGTGATGATTGATTGTCTCATTCCGCTCATTATGGATATCTAACATGCAGTATTTAATAGTTTACCTGCATGATAGAAATATTAAATGAAGCAGTATTTGTGCCAGTTCATAGGTTAATTTCTTCTCCATTATCTCAATGGTAGACAAATACGCAATGAATTCATAAGTCATCTTCTACCCATTATTTTTTAATCGTCTGAATCTAGTCCTATTGTACAATTTTAAGTGATGGTCCCATGCCAACACTTCTGTCCATTTATCACCCATTGGACTCTACTGCTTTGTGTTCCCTATTTCGCATTGAAGGCAGGTTTATGGTTGTAACTTTATGAAGCTGTTAGTGATGCAAACTAATCAAACCATTTCAACTATCCTAAATTCACTGTGGCATCAATAGGTATTTAGCAAACCTCCTTTGTATTAAGCTATAATACCATATCTTGTCGCAAAGAAAAGCAGCCTCCTAGCTGATAAGTTCTAATAATAACCTGAAGAATGCTCTTTGAAATTCCTTAGAGACTGAGCTCATAAAAAATTCTCGAATTTGATTCAACAACATTAGCTATAATATTGTATGTCTTATAGAATAAAGTAGATTGCTTGTCAATTCAACACCATTAAAATCTTTCATCATAGTTGTAGAATCTGTAACCGCACCCTATAAGAAATTATCATTTCAAAATTCTGACAAATAACTGAGAATTGGAGATTTATCTTGAAGAATATTAGAGATCCTTTTGCGGGTCCTTATCTTGTTGGCTTCCATACAAGAGCATTATGTGAAATTTGCCAGAAAGGCAACACAAGAAGAAGACAGCACATTCCATGCGTTCACTGACACATTCATTAGAGTTATTTTCTCTTACATGCGAACCTCTACTTTATGTAATAAATATAGAATGAGGTTGGAAGGAAGAATGGATCAGTAAGTTTCTGGAAGACAGCTTCACGAGCTGAAAACACCTTTTGTAAGTTCATGAACAAATGCATGTCCCAAGTATGTGGCCTGATGCATGCTTGCACGCGACACGCATTCATTGCCAAATGCAATGCTACTGTGACATCCTAGGGTGTAATCTTTTATATCTTCTTATATCCATAGTGTTTCACTCTTATACTCTTGAGATGTTATATAGAATCTCCATTTGGCTTGTTCTAACCTAGCGGCACCTTTTAAATGTTTCTTAATAGAGATTTTTTTCCCCCTGTAATTACACTTTTCGTCATATGCCAAAATGACCTGCCACTAACTGCTTGTTTTGCATTCCAGATTGCTTGTCCTACAGCTGGAGAGGCTCAAAAATGGATGGAGGCATTTAATCATGGGAAGCAACAGGTGCAATGAAGTAGACTTGAATGTAGTCAATAACTGGTCCCATGTTGTTTTTGTGTAGAATATCATAGTTAGTTCTGCACCTAAGATCATCATGGCAGAACCAATTACAACAATATCATTTAGTATATTGTGTTATGCTATTTTATTCAATATGTGATGATGGTTTATTTTCTGCTAACTCAACATTTTCTTGGTCCTTATCTTGAAATTGGAACTAAGTGTTTTCGTTTTGGAAAATTTGGTACAAAGTGTAAGTAATGTTAGATTCCTCCTGTTCTTCTCATGTTTGTCTTGTCACAACATACTTTTGGCAGGCCGAGTTTGAACTTTCAAGAGGAGGTAGTACCAGAAACAAGCTGAACATGGAGATGGAGTATGCTTCCAACATGTGTATTGTCTTGTTTAAATATTTCTCCTTGGTCGAGTCTGTTTACCATTGGTATTGCTTGGATAAGCAAAGAGGATATAACAATCATATTAAGTGAGAACTAGAGGAGTCTTATTTCTTGACAGTAAAAGTAATACTTACATACACATATATATAGAAACATACATTAATTGACATGTGTAATCTCCCCCACACATGTTTGATGAAATCCTGGCTGTACTTATTTATAATAATTTTCCCAATCATGAATTAAATAAATATTATTTTCATTGTCAGATAATCCTAATTGACTAAAATCATAGAAATGTAAATGTGATATGTGTAATCAGATGAATTATTGTTTATGGTTTAAGTTTTATTCTTTTTGTATATTGATACATGGATCTAGGTGACCAATTTGAAAAACTCCCAAATGATTTTAGATGTGAAAGTGTCAAGTTTTTGTTCCTCAAAATGATTTCTTAGAGAGGCCCATGTGTTAATATTAGCTAGTATTTCCATGTATTCCTTAACATCTTGTATTCTTATCCCATTAAGAAGACCATCACCTGGGGTAGGAAAGGGCTTAGAGCTTTCTAGTTATTTTGTTTCTCAAAGTAAAGTTATTATTTCCTATCTCCATTATCTTGGTTGTAGATGGCATGTAATTCCTTAACAAACATATAATGAGATTAAATTACAAATAGGGTGTGAACAGGTGGTTTGGCTTCTTGATGTCTATTCACTCCTCCAGAAGACAGAGTTGAATCCCTTGCTGCTCAACTTTTGTGCTTGTTTTTATATCAAAAACTAGGGGACAAAGCATATGTTTCCTTAGGTGCCAACGTAAATCTATGGAATCATTTTGGCAATGCTTTTTTCTTTTTTCTTTTTTTATCAGTATTCTTGCTTGGGTAACTGCAGAATTTTATTGTATGGTATTCTTACTGAATTATTAGTGTTTTGATCTCTTTCTTTTTTGTCTTGTAAGGATCATTAATCTAGAAGGACATCGACCTAGAGTGAGGAGATATGCTCATGGATTGAAAAGGTTGATAAGAATAGGGCAAGGTGAGGTGGCACACTCGATAGCTAAATTGTAGCAGCTCATCATGCATTGAAAATTTGCTAATTTCGGTATACAGTTTGCTTGCATGGACATGAATAATCGAATTAAGATTGCATATTCAGGTGAAGTGTAGCATTTTACCTTGCTTTTAAAATATAGGATCACTGTATGGCATAGACTCTGAAGGTCTTCTAGGTGTTCATCTATTTCATTTTCCTTAGTAATATGTTTATGGACACATGGAGTTGACTGGTTGTATAGAACAGTGTGGCAACATTTAGGATGTTGTATGCTTGTGATATAGTGGATCTGACATGGAAATGTCTAGGGTACCAAGGTTATGCTGGTATTTTCCAGGACTTGTATGTTCCATCATAAAAATTTGGACTGAATCTTAAATTTATCATGGTATTGAGCAAGAAATAGCAAAACTGCGGTGATTTTAATGAGCTCAAACCAACTGTTGGATCCATGCCCCCTTAAAAAAACTAAATTAGAGGATTTGTTTCTCCGCGGAGACTCTTCCATATACCACCAAATTTTTTTTAGTCCTGTTGATGTCTGCTGGTATTTTCTAAAATGCAAGATCATATCATATCTTCCATCGATCATTATATGCCTTGTCTGCTTTCTAGTTAAAATCTTACAACAATTTTATTTAAATATTTGTCTTTCTCCTAAGAAATTGGAAAATTCAATGCCATGTGGAAACATTAATGCACCACAAGTCCCCCTAAATATGCTGAGTGAATGTTTATATCCTTATTATCTGGTGTTTACAGATAAGGAATGAATTATTGATTCTAAGAGTAATTTTAGAAAATATTGATGATTTTTTTATCAAATTGCTTCATCTCTTGGTGCCAGTTTTATATATCAATAAGTGTGCAATAAAATATTTATCGACTTGAAATTATAATTCTTTATTTTTTATATTTTTGAAATTTATAATATCTCCTTGTCTTTTGTTATTGACAGGTCCAGAAACACTTCTCCGGCAATCCTCAAACTTGGCAAGTAATGTTAGGCCTGATGGGTACTTTGATGGGGAGGTTGGAGATGCAATTGAACTTCATCAATGGAAATGTGTTCGTACAGATAACGGTACTTTTCTGTGAGACAATATTTATATTCTCATTGACAAGTGAGGATCGGTGCTGTGTGGATAGCTCTCCCCAAATCTCTTTGTTTCTAATTTTCTCTAGATGACTAGATATTTTGAGCATGCACTTGTAATTATTTTTAGATACATCAGTTCATAATCGTTGTGAACTTACTGAGCTAAGCCTTGGCCTAAACCTTGGAAATCTTAATGCCATAATGCCTTGTATTTCTCATGTCTTGTTGAGATGGTTCAAGTTATATCTATGGTTAGGATTCTCTATTTGTCTTTAAATTTTTTGCTTAACTCTGCAGAAAAATAGACAACATACTGTATAGTCTGGGTAAAATTATCATGGCCTCTTTTCTGGGTCTGGGAGAAAAATATCAACAGATTTTACTCTCTTTTCTTGGGATTAGCTAGTAAACCACTAATCTCTGAACTGCAAGAGAAGAGTCCAAAAATGATGAGGCAGGCCCTTGATCTGCCTTCAATTTACTAATGCCCGCATAGGTATATATTCTATGTGGACTTTCCATATTGATAAGAAGAGAATGCTACTAATATGAACAGATCAAATGAGCCTGGAAAAGAAAAGTAAATTCCTTTATGCATTGGGCATTCAGTCAACTTACAAGCATGTAGCTTGTCACTGCAATCTCTTTAAATTGACGATTACTAGGCCTGACAAAACATGGAATATAATCATTTAATTGACATACAAGATTTTATCATCTAGATACTTTATATCTTTTGATTATTAAGCATGATAGAATAGTTCATTATGGGTTTGACATGAAAATTGTTAACTAGACCTTGATTTTCATTTCTAAATAATTTCAGGTGTTCGAATCTTTGAGGATGTGTCCAATTCCAAGGTTTTTCTTTTACCTCATTATATCTTTTAGCCTTTATCAGAAATATTTTTCTTGAATTCTTTTGGAGAATTATCCTGGAAAACAGTCTTCAGTGTAATATCTCTATTTTATAATAACGTGAAAAGTTGACTTTCATAGTTACATTGTGAAAAGTAAGATGCAAAATATTAAGTTTGCCATTGTGGGTAATTGAATTCACATATATCTTACATCGTGTCTATGTTTGTAAACTAGCTTTGTTTATCTTCATGTTAATCAATGAATTTTAAGTTTATGATTGCATTTTATATTGTGCTGTAGTATTGTAACTTTTACAAAACAAATAAAAAGCTCTAGTCTTGTTCTGCCTGATGCATTGGTATTCTTTGTAGAGTGGTAAAGGTGTTCTTGTAAAGGCTGTTACTGTGATTGAGGCAAGTGCTGATACTGTTTTTGATGTGGTTTTGAACCTCGACCGGCATCAAAGATATGAGTAAGTGTCTTGTTTTATCTTCTATAGCTGTGTTAAATGATCATTAAATTTGTCGCTAATAATTCATTACAGGTGGGATGTGTTGACAGCCGACTTGGAGCTGTTAGATTCTTATGATGGACACTACGATATTGTCTATGGGACATGTGATTCTAAATGTCTTTCCCGGTAATATCTTTAAGCTGGGCTGTAAACACATTTTGCAGAATGTATAAAGTCTCTTCTGTTGGTTGCTGACTTGCTGCTAAAAAGATCCTGCAGCTGAAAACCAATATATCTTCTCCCATTATTTTCTTCATGGAGCGTGCCCTGTAACCTTGCTGGAATACTAGAAAATAAAACTGTACTCTGTTGCTTTTTTCCTCTTTATTTCCTTTGCATTCTTGATTGAACTGGCTAGCTAATCATTTCTTAGTAAATTAAAGGAGCTGGAAAGAGAAATATAAATTCCATTAATATAATTAAACTCATGTCTTACTTTTAATTAAACTGAGAAACTTGTGCATTCTAATTTTCATCATCATTGTACATGTGGCTGTAGAAGAACAAGTTTTTTGTTTTAGATTTTAAGCTTGTACATTATCTAAACCAGAAATTTCATGTGCTAATATGTTATGCTTCAAAACAACCATAATGCCACTTTTTTATGTAATTATCTATACTTCAAGCAATTATGCCATTACTGTTCTTTGCATGTCATAGTTTACTTGAGCTTTCTTTTAGACAGTGACATTTAAAACTTGCACTTGTAATATATTTTCATTGTTAGTACTGCTTAACATCATAAGGCATGAGGCATTGGCAAGCTAAGTATTGAGTGGCTGCAATGAAAATTACTTTTAACTGCATTTTGTTTCTTATTTCATCAATTTACTTGTTTGACATTGTGTTCCACAGGTGGCAATCAAATAAGGATTTTGTCTTCTCTAGGCAATGGTTTCGTGGGCAAGATGGAACATATAGTAAGCAAATAATAACTAACTGATTTAGAGTTGTTTGTCATTAGTCGTGATGCTATGTGCTATGCAGTGAATCTTCTGAGGCCAAGTGAACAACCCCCTTCCTTTATCTGGTAATGTCAGGGACTACCTCATGTACATTTAGGAGACCTAAACCTCCAAGACCCTGCATTCTCTCACTGTGCCAAAACTTGTCAGTAATGCATTGTTATGCTAGAAGAAGTGGCATAATGATGATTGGATCATTGGCTGCATGCTCAGATCAATATGGTTTTTAAGTCTTAGACAATCTGAAGATACTTGGCCCTATATTTGTTGGATTTTTTTAACATCATGATACCTGTTTGCAGAATGGTCAGTAGTCTAATGTAATGTACCCATGATGTTATCTGTTCTAAGTATCTATATTTAGATTCTTTATTTGATTTTGTTTTTTCAACTATCTTCTTCTATAGTTTGTTACATCAATTTAACTTGTTACCTCAGCTGTTGGCTGAAATTTGTCCATTTTTTCCTGCAGCAATCTTGCAATTTCCTGCTGTGCATAAGAAGCGGCCTCCAAGATCTGGATATCAACGAGAGAAAAATAATCGTAAGTGGATTCATCTTGCAAACTGCTAGATTTCATAATATCTTAACCATTTGGAACTGATTACTGCCTCACAAAATGTTAATTTTATCAAGGAGTTTGTGTGTCCTTGATAATGTGGTTGGAAGTGCGGTAGAAGGTGTGGTTGGGTTGAAAAGGCATCAAATTGATGCTTTTCTAATGTCTAACTGCACTTGGTCCTATTACCAAACAGGCCCTAAGATAGTTAATTGGGTTTGCTATAATGTATTCAGCAGGGGATGGGATCTAGATATTTAAATCTTCAGTCAAATGAAGCATGTGTATCATCCTTGTGTCAGTTAAATATGCTAGAATTGATGCCGGTTCAAAGTCAGATAATTTGATTTGTCTTGCGTGCTTGTTATTTGTCTTATGTTGGTGCATGTCCATGCAGATAATGAAGCTTCTTTTTTTCTGGTCATATCTGATTGTTTTGTGTTGGGTTTCAGTTTCAGATAATGAAAAACTATCAGTTCAACACCTAAGCCTCCATTGATTTGCTGTTTTCTGTTTATCTGCATTATTTATGACTTGTAGCTTCTATATGGGAGATAAGAAATTTAAAGACACTCGTAGATTCAAATACAGCAAGATGTCTTGTGACGCAAATGTTAGAGATGCAAGAAGCAGGGTGGAGCAGATGGAAGAAAAATCACAGCTCAAAGTTTGAGAAGACTATTGCTTTTGCATTATTATCCCAAGTAGAAGGTTTGGTTTTGATCCTTGCCTTATCTAGTATACTTTTTTGTGATGGCATCTTGTCTGCTCAAGTGACAATATCTTATCCTCCCTCTCTGAGTCTTTCTTACTCCTAATTGTGTATTTTTGTGCATTCAGAATCCTGCCTATTTCATTGAATAGCTATCAGAACTCAAGTAATATCATGTCCCCATTATTCCATAAAAAAAAGGCTTCCTAGCAGTGAAACTGTTGGCAACATGTGGTTTTGTCTAATTCTGAAAGGGTTTACTTGGAACTAATAGATTATTATTGACATTATGACACAGCTGCAAAACCGTTTCTTGATGAAAATTATTTGTGACAATTTGAATTCTCATTGTATAGGTTATATCTTTGAGACTGGTAGAAATGGTGTTCTTCTGGTTATAATTTACCTATAAAATAAAAAAAAAAATCTACTGCTCAGTATAAGCAAAGATGAAATTTTGTTATGAAAATCCAGGTATGACATGTGGGACATTGAAATTTCAAGAAATGCCATGTTCTATCAGAAAGACATTGAAAGTAAATCCTGTGAAATAAGGCTGCTGTAATTTTCTCCATGATCTTAATAGTGGCAGTTAAATACGCTTGGTTCACTGTCTATCAGGTCTGAAAGAATATATTGCAGCGAATCCAGCATTCAAATTTGAACATTCCTCCACAGTTGTCCATTCTAAAATTTCTGATACCATCTCTGGAAGTGAATATGAGGACTCTGAAGAGCAGGATGAGTTCTATGATGCAATGATTGCTGACTCATCACCATCATCAGAAGAAGAAGAGAGTGACGATGACCATGAAGGAGGCAGGAAGGTTATTTTTCTTTCTTGGAAAATAAATAGAGTACTTTTCATGTCTCGTTTTTGTAGTTTACAGTGGAACTCAACTTTCTTATACATAGCAATCAAAATGCTCAATAACTTGTGAGCTGAAAGCCATCTCTTTTATGACAGGACATGAAAGTGAAACTGAAGAATGTTTCATGGGCCATCACAAGCTTGGCTTTGAAGCGAGCTTCAGGTCCTAGCTTTTCTTGGACGATAATAACCTTATTGGTCTTTGGTTGCTATTTCTTTTGCAATGATGTTATTGTTTTAGTTGCATGAAACCTTACTGTTAATAGTAGATATTTTGCCTTCATGGTATACAAACAAACATTTTTTCGGTGGTAAAACTGTATACATTGATTTAGTCTATTTTCAGTATAATTGACTTGAATGAGGGTAAAAAGAAAAAGAAAACAGTGCTTAAGATCAAACTTTTGTCTTTGATACACTCAAAGGTTTAACTGACAACTGATGTCATTTTCCCTTTCACTGTATAGTCAGTATTGTTCTATTTCAAATGCAGATCCAAATGCAAGTAAGGACCTGGACAAGGGTATAGCTCCAATCTATATTGATCCTAGCCAATTTCACGGTTCTCTCAACAAGGGAAAGGATGAAAATGACTCAAACTGTTGGACTTCTCCAAGTGGCACAGGATTTATGATAAGAGGAAAGACTTATCTAAAAGATAGCTCTAAGGTAGGTTTTTCTTTCCTCTCAAAATTTTATTAATAATATCTTCTTCATCTTATTATAATGTGAAAATGAAGGGTATTGCTCATTTTCTCAGTGTTTTGTGCTGCATGTTTTGCATTCAAATTCAAATGAGGTTGTATCGTGTCACTTAACAAAACTGATATTTTGCAGATGGACATATTGAGTGAGAATGAAATCTGGTTCATTCTTTTTTGTATTCTGATTTATTTTTCTCCTGGATCAAAATGACATGCTCAACTTTTTGCAGGTAATGGGAGGAGATCCCCTTCTCAAGCTCATTGCTGTTGATTGGTTCAAGGTTGACAAGGCCATAGATGGGATTTCACTTCATCCCAGGTGTTTAGTTCAGGTACTTTAGGTTCAATTTTCACTCTCTTTATCTGATATCCTTGAAGCAATGCAACTCTCTCTGAAAAACATGATAGTCAATTTGAATGTTTCATACTTACCGTAGCTTAAGAACTAGCTGGTCATTAAAACTATATTAGAGGAATATTGTGTTTCAAATCAAGCCTGGTATTTAGTTAGAACAATCTTGCAACTCTTTGCTATGTGATTATCCATCTTTTAGTGGACACTACCAGGCTCTATGGAAATCATAGTTACTTCATATTTGGGCTTTTAGATTTCTACCTTATTCCCAATGGAATCAGATAATCTCTGGTTTTTCTACTCTCTTTTCCACCCTAGATGATATCTTGTCTTGTTGCAATGTGTGTTAACTATCGTCTATCAATAAAATCTCACTTTTATCAGAAAAGGAGTTGGAGTTCTGTTTTTAAAAAGAAAGTTAGCTCTATTTAATTTGAGTGGCCATTTATCCAATGACTGTACCTTCTCAATTTCAGACAGAAGCTGGAAAAAAGCTCCCTTTCATTCTGGTCATTAATCTTCAGGTATGCAGATGAATGCATTCCAATCTGTTTCAATCTGACATGTCTTAAATTGCAAGTACTTGGAAGCTAGAAATCAATATTTACTCTGATAAAATATAATTAAGCATGCCTGCCATTGGCAAGTATCACATTAGTTACATATGTAATATGAAAATTCATAGTTGCCTCTGAGTCTATATATATGGATTTCCAAAAATGCATGCATTTCAATCTCCATTCTGACTTGTATTTATGAATGCAGCAGGTATTTTGCAATGCTTGCTCTTTCCAGTTTTCCAGTTATATAAAGTGGTTGAATAAATCTTTTGCATCTTCTATATGCACATCTCACATTAGCTAGGCACTATATAAAAACTTAAATTGTCTCTCAGAAAGATGCATTTGAATTTCCAAGTAAATTTGTAGAATTTTTTTTTCTCTTTTTAGCAAATGTTGTGGAATAAAAGATCTCATTCAGGTTTAAGATAATGAAGGATGGGAAATATGCTTACAATGATGGAATCATCATTAACAATGATTCAGTACTTCCTAGTTGCTTCACAAAACAACACAAGAGCTGAGAGGCAAGGGTCTACTCTGATTGTCCGCTGAACCTATGTTCACTTAGGGAAACAAGGGGAAAGTCCCATTTGGGTACCAGATCATGTAGTCAAAAATTCTTAGAGAGTTTGAAAAGGCTAATTGCTAAAACTTTACTAACAATAGAAAGACATGCTAACTTTGATGCCTATAAAACACTCTGAACTCAACTCTTCCTTCATATGGAACTCTGTCAGTTATATGAATTCCTCTCCCCAATTTTCTTTCTGGACCATATTTTCAGTGGGATATTTTCAAATCATTTCTTCATAGCCTTCATTATTGGAGAATAAGCCTGCAAAGGACTAACCTTTTACTTTAGGTAATCTTAGCCTTGCAGTTTATTATAGTTTAATATAAAAAGACTGAAATATCAAAAAGAAAAAGTGAGTAAGAGACTGAAATATGCCTAATACCATGTAGCCTTATTGATTTATAAGTTTAATGAATGGCATTGACAAACAAACATCATTAACTTTTAGTATTTTCAGACACTGGTTTTAGATGGTATGTCTTCTTTCAAAGAAACACTTGTTCATTTCATTTTTCTGTTTCAGATTCCTGCAAAACCAAATTACAGTTTGGTTCTCTGCTATGCTGCAGACAGACCAATAAACAAAAGTTCTTTGTTGGGCAAATTTGTTGATGGGACAGACTTGTTTCGGGATTCAAGATTCAAATTAATTCCCAGTATCATTGAGGTATTTCAAATCACAAAGATTATTACTAGCATTAGTGGTGTTTCCCCTTCTTTTTTTTATCTGTGCAGGAAGCTTATTGCACTTAAAATTAACAGGGATACTGGATGGTCAAGCGTGCAGTTGGAACAAAAGCTTGCCTTTTGGGAAAAGCAGTAACCTGCAAGTACCTCAGACAAGATAATTTTCTGGAGGTAATATTCTCCAATACATTCACTGCATCAGAACCAAGTAGAAACTTTGTTTGGGATCATTCTTGGCATATATTGAATTAAAGAAATAAGCTTTTCTCTCTGGAAACCTGATTGTTGGCTGATAATTAACTCGGAGTGCCTTGTTTGTGTTTTGAAAAATACTGTTACTCTTTTCACATGGTGTATGTTCTTGTTCTTGGGTGTGAAAAATACAAATATACTGGTTTCACTAGCAAGTAAATATGGCTTAGGTTGTAAGTTTCTTGGAATCTATTTGATTACCAAATCAGATGATTATAATTTTGGCTAATTAGTTGGATAATCAGATGAATAATTAGATGATTATTCCATTCTGATCTGTTTTTTGCTAATTTTGGCTAATTAGTTGGATAGGCAAAAGCTTTAGCACATTGGCTGCATGCAGTAATGCTTTCTCCTATTGTTCTTAACTTACTGTTTTTATGCTTTCACCTCTGTTATGTAGATTGACGTTGACATTGGATCATCATCTGTTGCAAGGGGGGTCATTGGCCTCGTCCTCGGATATGTCACGAGCTTAGTTGTTGATCTTGCAATTTTGATTGAGGTTTGGACCTCTGTTTGAAATCATCTTTTTTTATTTGTGACATAGTCTTGCCTAGCCATTGTTCTTATGTTTTCTTCCGCTATAAACTTCTATGTGCTTGAGGTTGGAAATGGTTATAAACCATGACTTATTTCATGTTCTTCTGGTCTGTGAACCTTCACGATACACTAATGATAGGGGTTATTGTGCTTGTAAAAATTGACCTAGATGGCCTACATGATTAAAAGGAAAATATATTCATTTAAGTACCGTATGGGTGATGGGCCAGCCAAAACCGAGGTTAGCACCAATATTGCGTATATGATTACTCCCTGCCAACTGACATATTGAGCACTGGATTGAACACCTGTGATGGAACTAGTTATAGAGTTAAGAACTCAGGACAAGACCCCAGAATCCAATGGATGAAAACATGAAATGTATGATAACATGTGTAATCCCAGTTTTATTTTAAAAAATAAAATGTTTTAAGTACTCGCCTAGGGCTTTGTTATGCAGCCATCTTGATATTTCATCTGTTATTCTCCTTCTCCTTGTGCAGTAATCATGTTTTTTTTCTGGTGCTTTTTGTTTAGTTTCTATTTATAGCTTATTTGAAAGAGTATTAGGGATGCAATGTGCAAATTTAATGACCGTAGTTGCTGTTTATTGCTGAAGCGTATGTTAATTTTATAATGCCTCTAAATGGCAATTGAACACATGCATGTCATTATCAAACTGATATTAAATCTTACTGTTTTCCAAGGCGAAAGAGGAGCCCGAGCTGCCCGAGTATATTCTTGGAACAGTCCGGCTAAATCGTGTGAGGCTCGATTCAGCTGTACCTTTGGATGTTTAAGGTTTTTAATTGTCAATATCCTCCATTCATCATATTTTTAATGCCATTATTTTTGGGGCTTCACTCCGATGACCTCCTATCCAGTATAAATTGGCAAAGGCATATATATCATAGTAATTGGGTTGAACTATGATCTCGGATGAAGATGAATCAGGTTTGACAGGTCCCCCCTTCCGTCTGGTTGATATGATCTGCAAGGAGGATTAAACATGAGTCATGTTGCTGGATTCACTCGATTCAATTGTGGGATCAGAAAACCAGTGATTGGGAACTTGTTTTACAGGTCTCAAGATACAATATTGTATCCAAATTCAACTCTCTTATCTGCTAAAATACAATTATGGAAATCTTAACTATTTGCCAGTCATGGTTTTCACGGTGCTGCTGCTAGGCTCCATCCAAGCAGGGGTCGATGTTATTGTCTATATTTTTTATACGATTTCTGTTTTCTAATCCAAAGACCTGCAACTTCATTGGGGATGATGGGTTTGGCTTGTGTTGAACTCCACAATTGTTCTTTCAAATCAAAATGCCAAACCTCCCCAGCCTTCTTTCACTTTAACGATAGCCACTTCCATCCATAACTTGTCAAAGTAGATTTCATGTTTTTGTTGAAGAGTCCTTTTCTTCAATGACTTTACTTCCTCCACCCGCCTTTATTTACTTTATGAATTATAGACGTCTTCTTTTCTGCTTGTAGAATTTTTTATCCGCAATGTTGCTCATTGAATCCTTCAGCATCATATAAATTT
This sequence comes from Salix caprea, assembly GCA_964035475.1. Taxonomy (NCBI): domain Eukaryota; kingdom Viridiplantae; phylum Streptophyta; class Magnoliopsida; order Malpighiales; family Salicaceae; genus Salix; species Salix caprea. The sequence continues at coordinate 15,547,579 of OZ037751.1, forward strand.
TTTTCCATGTTTGGCACATTGGTTTCGCACCATCCAATAGTTTTTGACGGCTAGATGCTTCTCTCTTTCTATTGTATAGATAGCATAGCCCCTGCAGAATGTCAAAAGTATCCCTAGTTTCTTCGGTTTTAAATAACTGTACAGGGTTCCAAATGGTCTTTTTCAGTTTTCTTGTGGTTGTTTTGCTATACTTTGGTTAGATTAATACATCAAATCAAGCATGAGCTCCTTCCTTTCATATTTTTTTCGACTGCCTATGATGGGAATCCAATTCATTCAAACGAGTGAGAATTTCTTTTCCTAAAAAGATGTGTGCAGCGTGGGCCCTGACACCACCCGGTCGGTGGGGTCATGACTTTTGAGGAAATTTATCTGCTGTCCTCAATCTTTATCACACTGGACGACTCTGTTCTTTCCTTAAACTAACAATTGGTTTTGGATGCTATGATGGCTCTTGCTGGTTATTTGTTCAACAACAGTGATGAAACATATTGGAGAAGAGTTTACAACTTCAAGAACTAAAAGAAAATAAATCCCATTAACAACTGTGACTAACAGCAGTTATCCAATGGAATCAGATTGTTAGATGAATTTGGCTCGCCATGAGTATCATCTTTACACAATCATTTGGGATCGGCTATATAGTGGACCCATTGTTTTGTGGCCAGACTGTGCTGTAAGATTTTATCATAGTTATTCACGAGCGGTTTACCCGTGCGATGCGGCGGGTTTTTTTTATCTATATAGAAAATTGATTATTTTTTTATATATTGTATTTTATTATTTTAATACTTAGTTAGTATAATTATATTTAAGAATATTGATACGAATCTTTGTCTTTCAAAAAATCCAAAGTCATTTTTCCTCTCTCTCAATATATTTTTAGGCGATAATATTCAATAAATGTCTGACATATTAGAAATAAAAATATTGTAATTTATTTTTAAAACATAAACTTAATTTTTTTGTGCGCTATAATTATTTATTTGCCGTATAAAAAGAACAGTGTAATGGAAACGGGAAGTGACTTGTAGATAATGTAGGTAAATTTGTCAACAATTTTTTTTTTAGATGTTTTTTTTTCCAGTAATATTAGATCAAAAATATTAAAAATGAAAACATTGGAAATTCTTGTAAAGAAATAAACTTGAATAAAAGAGCACAAAATTAAATTTTGAAGCCAATGTTTTTTTTTATATAAGATTTATTAATCATATTATTATATTAAATATATTTAAGAAAACATGATATAAATTTCTGTCCTTCCAAAAATCTTAGGTCATTTTTCCTCTTTCTCAATATATTTTTAGGCGATAATATTCAATAAATATCTAAACATATAATTTAGTTTTACATATTTTAATTTGACATAAATATACAAATATATAATTAATTTGACATAATTTCAATAATATATTTAATTCAAAGGATAATCTTAGGCTATTTTGTTCTCTCTCTATATATTCTTAGGCGATAACATCCAATAAATATTAGAACATATAACTGGTTTCACATATTTTAATTTGACATAAATACACAAATATATAATTAAAAAGTCAAAACACTGCAAATTTATTTAAAGAAACAAACTTAAAGAAAAGAGCATAAAATTTAATTTTGAAGCCAATATTTATTTTATTTTATAAGATTTATTCATCGTATTATTATATTAAATGTATTTAAGAATACTGACATGAATTTCTGTCCCTAAAAAAATCCTAGGGATATATATAGGGATATATATAGAGGATTTCAAAAAATACAAATTTTTTTTTATGCTATCCGATTTATTCATTATATTATTATATTAAATGTATTTAAAAATACTGATATTTTTTTTTTTCAAAAAAAAATCTCAGGTCATGTTTTCTTCTCTCTCTATATATTCCTAGGCGATAATATTCAATAAATATCAGAACATATAATTATTTTAAAATATTTTAATTTGACATAAATATACAAATATATAATTAATTTGACATACTTAAAATAATATATTTAATGTGAAGAATAAAATTGAAGAAAATGAAAGCATTGAAATTAAATAATTTAAAACAAAACCTAGAATCACAAGATTTAGGACCGAAATGAACTCAAATCTATAATTAATTTGCATAGAAGGATAAAATTGAAAGAAACCAAACTTTGATACTGAAAATATTAAGGATTTATAATCAATTTGCATGGAAGGATGAAATTGAAATCAATGAAAACGTTGATACCAAAATTATTCGAAATTCCAGCCCAATCCACTAAATTAAAAGAATGAGGATCGAATTGGAAGTCCAATATATAATCAATTTCAATTAAGGGACGTAATTGAAACAAATGAAAACCTATTTAATAGTATTAAGGGCAATTAAAACAAATTCAAACGTTCAGGGACTGAAATGAACTTTGACTAAAAACAGATTAGCTGACGTCATCTTTGCGCAGGCAGGAGAGAGAAATTGGGGGTGAAAATTCAAACGATCATTGACATGTTTCCGGACACCATCTTGCCACACGCGCCGCCCCACGTGGAAGAGAACATGCCTGAAAATCATTCTAGACGTCGTTTGGGCATTTTCGAACCCCGCGTGAAGCCGCACGTGCCGTCCGAAAAACGCGTGAGCGTTGCAAACGGACGGCGCGTCCAGCGACGCGCCAACAGTTGTCAGCGAAAAAATAAAATAAAAAAATGGCTAATTACCATAAAGCCCCTCCCCCCGAGGGCTGGTTTTTGTCTTTAACGGGGGGCTAAACCATCAATTCACTGTTTAATCTAATATTTTTTAAAATAAAAAAACCGGCCGGCCGAACCGGTCCGGCCCGGGCCAGAACGGTCAATGACCGTCCAGCCCCTAAAAATGACGGCGGTTTTTGTCGTTTTCGGGGCTAAATTCGGTCAAACACTGTTCAAAAAGTAAAAAAAAAAAAAAAAAAGAGGATGTACACCCGCGAAGCACCGGGTCAAACTGCACATGAATAGTGCACATGAGTCACAGTGAACAGTGATTTACTATTCCTTTATCCGTTTTGTTTTGGGTATATTGATAATTTCATTCTGTTTCGGTCAAAATACTTCATATCAGTTAAAAAAACAAGATAAAATAATATTTTTGTTTCGGTTTAAATTCAGGTTCGTTCCAGATATTTCGGCCAAATATCGGTTGAAATATTCTTGTATCGTTTTGCCCGTTCTGTTTCAGCCAAATAGTGTTTTTTAAAATAATAAATAAGTTTACAAAATCAATCATATCTCTTAATTTGACCGTTAGATTAAGATAAAATATTACGAGGAGTCTCTTTATATATTTATATATATTATATTAAAATTTCAGAGCAATTAGAGAATATAATGATCTTGCGAGATTGATGATGATATTCTCGTAATATTATATATATTCATAATTTTGTTCAGAAAAATCATTTTAGTGTGTCTTTTTATAGATTAAATTGTACAATTCTAAATAATTTTATTTTTGGATTTGAACTAAAAAAATTTTAAAATTAATATATTTAATTATGTATATACATAGTAATATAACTCTAAACAACATACCGAAACACTCTAAAATCAAAAGATTTCATTTTCAATTAAAACCGTATTGATAATTTTGGATTTCATTGGCTGGGATTAGAAAACGATAGCATTTCTTTGAAAAAGGAAAAGTTTGGAAGTCGGCGCTAAAAAAAAACACTACTTTTTGAAACATATGAGGTTGATGTAATATACATATATATATATATATATATATATATATAACTCACACATCATAAATATTATTCGCGACTCAATCATATATGCTTAGATATTTATTTTTATTATTTTTTCCCAGTACTAGCTCACTATTTTAATTTATTTTAATTAATTTACCGAAACACTTTAATCTTAAAAATGTTTGCTTAGGTTTGAAATTTAGACTTCTATAGAGAGATTAAAAGGTTTGAAATTTAGATAACAATGGTACTAATTATTAGATTGCATTAAGAGCCCGCACGAAAGAAGAAAATGAACATTCACTGCCGACTGCAAAGTTGAAGGTTTCAATTCTGATTAATTTGGTGGTTTTTTTTTTTAATTGGACTAGAATATTTTAATTTTGAAATGTTTTGATGCTTTGTTAAATATATTAATTCAAAAAAAATGAGTTAAAATCTAAAAATAAAATTATTTAAAATTATGCAATTTAAATTTCAAATATAAGTAAAAAAAAATAAAAGTTGAATTAATATAACTCGACAGACTTGATGAGTTTAAAGATAACATGAAAAATTAATAAAAATATAGTTTAATTAAAAAAATCAAGTTGACATCTTAAAAAATATTGAAAGAACGATATATTGAATCAACTCGGATCAACCTAGTTTAACCTTTCAAATGTATGATCTCCTTTATAAGAGCATGATAACCTTAAATAAAGCAAATCAAATCAAATTATAAAGTTCAATTCTTAATAAACTTGATTAATCTAAAAAAACATGATAAAATAATTTCTTTGAACAAAATTATGAATATGTATACTATTATGAGAATGTCATCATCAATCTCGCAAGGTCATTACACTCTATGATTGCTTTGAAATTTTAACAAAATATATATAAATATATCAAGAGACTCCTCGTAAAATTTTATCTCAATCTAATTGTCAGATTAAGATATAATTGATATTGTAAAATTATTCATTATTTAAAAAAAATTATTTAACTGGAATAGAATGAGCAGAATGAAACCGGAATATTCTAACTAGAATTTGTTTTATCTAATTTTTTTAATTGGCACGAAACATTTTGATATTTTCAAACTAAATGAAATGAGATCAACAACACATGCCAAGAACAGAATATGGATATGGCTTTAATATCCTTCAAGGGCACAAAAGGCTTGGTAAATCATAAATCAAGGAAAAATAAGCTGCTTTTTTAGCATTCTGTGTACCTGCTGCTGCTATTTCCCTTAATCTGCCCCCCTCGACAGGACAATCTGGCTGATTTTCCTATCCAAACATTTTCTACAGCACTGCTATGACTTTTTGCTTTCAATTGTCCAAAACTAGGTCAGATCAGTACTGTTGTAGCTGTGATAACAATTGCCCAGTAATCGCTTACCTTTCTTAAATCCTGTGATATTCTTTTCTTTTTTTTTAAATAATGGTTCACTTTATTCCTAATCTGCCACCATTTGCTTATAACCATCCATCCACAACAATTCTCTGAAACAAAATGGCAAGGATATGGAGGGTTCGGATCATGCCACATAAATTTTTATGCCCCTTTTCAGATTATACACTGCTGCTTACAAATTTCATTTTTCTCCAGCGAAAAGCAAGAAAGATGCTTCAACATGTAAAAGCTATAGTTCTGGGTGGCCAACACCATCCAAATTAATTATGACCCCAAGGGTCTCATTAGGAGGTGTTTGATAAGTGTTTTAAAAATATTTTTGAAAAAAAAATTAAAATTTTTTATTTTTATTTTTATTTTTTATATTAGATTAGATTTTTTTAGTTTTTTAGATTATTTTTATGTGATAATTTCAAAATTGATTTAAAAAAAACATTATTTTGAAGAGAAAAAAATATTTTTATTTTTACTTTAAATAATTATTTTTTTTGTTTTTAAAATTATTTTTATATGCTAATATTAAAAATAATTTTTAAAAAAATAAAAAAAAAATATTATTTTAATATTTCTAAAAACTAATTAAAAACAACAATAATAAATTACTAAATAAACTTTATCAAATGGCAAATTCTCATATCATATCAACTAATCCTTATACGTCACTCCCTTCTTTTATGCTTTCTTTCTCTAGTCCCCATGCACCTCTCATCCAACAACAAAACACACAAACAACATACACAGGCTTTATTCTAAACTGTCAGATTTTTCTCTTACCTGGGGTTCCAATGGAGATTTTCCATTGCTTGTACTTCAGGGTTCTCTTGACCTTCACATTCATCGTAGCAGTGGTTGTGGCTACTGATCCTTCCTCCGTGGCTCTTTTGAGCTTAAAATCTGAGCTCGTTGATGATAATAACAGTTGGGATGATTGGTCAGTGCCCCCTGGAGGGAACACAGGAGAGAAAGTCCAGGCATGTTCTTGTTCTGGTGTCAAATGCAACAAGAATTCCACAGCTGTTATTTCTTTAGACCTGTCTACGAAGAATCTTGGCGGTGAATTATCAGGGGAGCAGTTCAGTGTCTTCACTGAGCTTGTTGATCTCAACTTCAGCTACAACTCATTCTCAGGGCAGCTTCCTGTGAGAATCTTTAACCTCACTAATCTGAAAGTCTTCGATATCAGCAGAAACAATTTTTCCGGCCAGTTTCCAGAGGGAATCTCCGGTCTTCGAAACCTGGTTGTACTTGATGCCTTCAGCAACAGTTTTTTTGGGCGGTTGTCAGTTGAAATTCCCCAGCTTGACCATCTCAAAATTCTCAACATGGCTGGGAGTTACTTTGATGGACCAATCCCATCTGAGTATGGTTCTTTCAAGAGCCTTGAGTTTATTCACCTGGCAGGTAACTTCCTCGGTGGCACCATACTGCCAGAACTAGGCCACCTCAAAACAGTAATCCATATGGAGATTGGCTACAATTCATATGAAGGAGGTGTCCCATGGCAATTGAGTAACATGAGTGAGCTTCAGTATCTTGATATAGCTGGTGCCAATCTATCTGGCCCGGTACCAAAGCAGCTATCCAACCTCACCAAGCTTGAATCACTATTTCTCTTCAGAAACCAGCTCACTGGATCGATCCCGTGGGAGTTTAGCCAAATTATGCCTCTTGCAAGCTTAGATCTTTCTGATAATCAACTTTCTGGGCCTATACCTGAGAGCTTTGCCGAGTTGAAGAATCTCAAGCTGCTAAGCCTTATGTACAATGAAATGAATGGCACCGTTCCAACAGGCATTGGCAAGCTTCCTTCGCTGGAAACGTTCCTCTTATGGAACAGTTTCTTCTCTGGGTCACTCCCACAGGACTTGGGCAGGAACTTAAAACTAAAATGGGTGGATGTTTCCACCAACAGTTTCATCGGCAGCATTCCACCGGATATTTGTGCCGGAGGGCTAGTAAAACTGATCCTGTTTTCGAATAACTTTATAGGCAGGCTTTCATCATCCATCTCCAATTGTTCTTCGCTTGTGCGTCTACGAATCGAAGACAATTCCTTCTCCGGTGAGATACCTTTTAAATTCAGCCAGCTTCCTGATATCACATATGTAGACCTTTCCAGGAACAAGTTTGCCGGTGGGATTCCCACAGATATCTCTCAAGCTTCCAATCTGAGGTACTTCAATATCTCCAATAACCCGGGGCTTAGAGGTATGATCCCAGCAAAAACTTGGTCTTCGCCACTTCTCCAAAATTTCTCAGCGTCAGCGTGTAACATCTCAGGCAATCTTCCTCCATTCCACTCCTGCAAATCTGTTTCTGTTATTGAGTTACACACAAACAATCTAGCAGGAAGTGTCCCTGGAAGTGTTTCTGATTGCCAGGCTCTTAGGAAGATGGATTTAGCTTTTAATAAGTTTACTGGTCATATACCACGAGACCTTGCAAGCCTTCCATGTTTGAGTGTCCTAGACTTGTCACATAATAACTTCAGTGGCCCAATACCAGCAAAGTTTGGTGCTTCGTCAAGCTTAGTGCTTCTAAACGTGTCTTTTAATGATATCTCTGGTTCCATTCCATCCAACGACGTGTTTAGATTGATGGGTAGCAATGCTTATGAGGGAAATCCAAAGCTATGTGGAGCACCCCTGAAACCATGTTCTGCTTCGATCGTAATGTTCGGCGGCAAGGGCACAAGAAAGATTACATTGGCTCTGTTGCTCTGTGCAGGGTTGGTTGTATTGATTGTGGCATCAATCTTGGGGATATTCTATATCAGGAGAGGAAGTAAAGGTCAGTGGAAAATGGTCTCCTTTGTTGGAAAATTTCGGATGAACAAACAAACACTGTTCAGATCACTGTCAGGAATTTGCCTCTGACAGTGACAAACAGACACTGTTCAAATCAGTGTCAAGAACAAGCCAATTTTCCAGAAATTTCCCAGAATTTTGACTAACAATTTTGAGACAAAATTAAGCAATAAACATCAGAACAAGGGGCAGAATTTCTTGTTAGGTTGCTGCCATCCCTTCACTTTTATTTATAGAAGAAAATCAAAAATACAAGAATAGAAATTCAAACCTATTACAAACTCTTCTACTTAAAACAGGAAATAACCATCCGAAAATAAAGCAACAAGATATGATCAAATATAATTTGATCTTACTTAACTAAAACATAAACTCTTAAATTAAAACACAATAAAAACTATAAAGGAAAACAGATGATCTTCGCAGCTTCAGTTCTTCAATTGTGCAGACTTGAAATCAGTTGACTTTCGTTGACTTTGACCCTGCATTTTCAACACTCCCCCTTGATTCAAGTCTGCTCATGCCTATCATCTCTCTCAGTTCTTCAAACCTTTCTTTGGCTAAGGACTTAGTGAATAGATCTGCAAATTGTTCCTTAGAACAACAATATTTCATCTCCAGCTCACCTTCAAGTTGAAACTGCCGAATTGCATGAAATTTGATCTTCATGTGTTTGGTTCTATCATGAAAGACTGAGTTTTTAGAAATTGCAATGGCTGACATATTATCACAAAATAACTCAGTAGGTTCTAATTGAGCAAAGTTCAAATCTGCCATCATCTTCCTCAGCCATACAAGCTGTTTTGCAGCAACATAGGCTGCAATGTATTCGGCTTCAGCTGTAGAATGAGCTACAACACTTTGCTTCTTTGAATTCCAGCAAAACACACTCCCTCCCATTGAAAAACAGTAGCCCGAAGTGCTCATCATGTCTTCATCACTTCCAGCCCAGTCACTGTCACAATATCCAACCAATTTGACAGTTTCAAGTTTATCAAACATCATTCCAAAATCCTGAGTTCCTTTCAAATACCTCAAGACTCTCTTGGCTGCAACATAGTGATTTTGACTTGGATTTTGCATAAACCTAGACAAGTAATTCACAGTGAACACAATGTCAGGTCTTGTGGCAGTCAAATACAACAAACTCCCAATTAGGCTCCTATACATCCTGCCATCAGCCTTAGGGGCTGCATCATCCTTCATCAGCTTTTGTCCTGCCACCATAGGAGTGCTAACTGGCTTGCAGTTTTCCATAGCAAATTTCTTCAACAATTTCATAGTGAAATTCCTTTGGCACAAGAAACATCTCAATTTTGTTTGCATTATTTCCATTCCTAGAAAATAAGACAACAAACCAAGTTCATTCATTTCAAACTTGTTCTTCATGTTCATCTTGAACTCAGCCACCATTTTCTCCATATTTCCAGTAATGAGTAAATCATCAACATAAACTGAAACAATCAAAATATGGTCTTCAACCTTTTTTACATACAAGGTAGCTTCATTCAAACTTTTCTCAAACCCCAAACTCAGCAAAAACTCATCAAGCCGACTGTACCAAGCTCTAGGAGCTTGTTTCAGTCCATACAAGGCCTTCTTCAGGAGATACACCTTGTTTGCTGAGATTTCATTTTCAAACCCCTCGGGTTGCTCAACATAAATCTCTTCATCAAGAGTTCCATTCAAGAAAGCTGACTTAACATCCATTTGCCACACATACCAACCAGTTTGTGCAGCAATCATCAATAGCATTTTAATGGTGTCAAGCCTAGAAACAGGTGCAAATGTATCATGATAATCAATACCTGGTTCTTGGGAGTAGCCTTTAACTACTAACCTTGCTTTGTGCTTGTTGATGCTTCCATCTGCATTCAATTTGGTTTTGAAGATCCATTTAACACCAATGACCTTTCTATTGATAGGTCTGTCAACAAGCTGCCAGGTTCCATTTTTTTCGATCATCATCAGCTCTTCCTTCATTGCTGCCATCCATGTGTTTGAATCCATGGCTTCTTGAACATCATTAGGTTCAGTTTCAGCTAGATTACACCTGCTATAGATGTCACTCAACAGTCTAGTACCTCTCACTGATTCATCCTCATTTTCATCCATGTCAATAGTCTCATCAATTTCAGTTTCGGCTTGAATTTCAAGCCCAGATTCTTCCACAATTTCAGCTTCCCAATTCCACACCTTGTCTTCTGCAACTTTGACATTTCTAGCAATTACAGCCTTGTTTGATTTCAGATCAAACACTTTGTATCCAGTGGACTTCATGCTATATCCAACTAGGATTCCCACCTCAGCTTTTTGATCAAGCTTTCCCCTTTTAATTTCTGGTTGAAGAACATAACAAGGGCTGCCAAACACTCTTAAGTGTTCCAAATTTGGTTTGAACCCATACCACATTTCATATGGTGTCTTTTCTCCCAAAATCTTGGTCACCATACGATTGAGAAGATATGATGCTGTGCACACAGCTTCTGCCCAAAATTTAAGTGGCAGTTTCTTCTCATACAAGAGACATCTTGCCATCTCCATTAGTGTTCTATTTCTTCTTTCACTAACACCATTTTGCTGAGGTGTATAAGGTACTGTAAGTTGGTGTTTTATACCTTCTTTTGCTAGGTGTTCTTCAAGTTTGTGGGAAGTAAATTCACCCCCATTGTCAGACCTCAAAGCCTTCAGTTTTGAACCAGTTTCCCTCTCGGTTGCAGCTTTGAATTTCAGGAATTCTTCATACACTTCCCCTTTGGTTTTAAGAAAATACACCCAACAATATCTAGTATAGTCATCAATGAATAATAGAAAATACTTAGCACCATTCAAGGATTCATTCCTCATTGGTCCACACACATCCGTATACACCAATTGAAGCTTGCAAGTGGCTCTAAATGCATTGTCATTAAAAGCAATTCTAGTTTGCTTGCCTAATTGACATGCTTCACAAACATCTTTTTGTTCTTGAATTTTTGGTAATCCAATCACAATCTCTAAGTCTGCCATCTTCTTCATGGTAGCATAATTAAAATGCCCCAACCTTCTATGCCATAACACTGAATTTGAGCTACTTGTTATGCTCATATTCATGTGTTCATTCTCCAAGCCGAGACTGAAACTCCTATTAGACATTTTGGCAGAAAACAAAACACTTCCACTACCATCTCTAATTGTGCATATGCCATCAACAAAGGCTAATGAATGACCATCTTCAAGCAATTGACCAACACTCACTAGGTTTTGTTTAATTTCAGGCACAAACAAAACATTGTCAAAAGTTCTCAATCCAGCCAAAGTATTTATGTCCACATCACCTCTGCCTTTTACATCAACATACTGCCCATTTGCTACTTTTACTCTAGACTCATAGTTGGTATCCAAGGCTTTAACCAGGTTTATGTTTGTAGACATGTGATTTGTGCAGCCACTATCAACAAGCCAGTTGGAATTTATTACCTCGGTTTTGCAGCAATTTTCTTCTTTCACAGCCATGAACAAGTGTTCATCTTCTTCTTCAGTGTTCTTTGCCACATATGCTTGCTTTCCAGTTCCAGCTCCTGAGGGTGACTTGCAATACTTTTGAATATGGCCAAACTGTTTGCATCTCCTGCATTGTGCATTTTTCAGCCAACACCAAGCTTCTTGATGACTTGTTTTGTGACAATACTTACAAGGGGGAAATTGCTCCTTCTTTTCTTTTCCCCTTGTGTTTGAACTGCTAGGGGAATTCTGATTTCCTTGCCACTTTTTGGTCTGCCAGTTCTTCCCATTTTCCCTTCTACCTTCATGGCTTTCTTTGGAAAAATTCTGGGATCGTGGCCTGTTTTTGAAACCAGCAACAAAGGCCTCTTCACTTGACACTTCTTGCCTAAAGGAATGTCTTTGTTCAACTGATTGAAGAGCATTGATTAAGTCCTGAAGACTCATCTCCGTGAAATCTTTAGAATCTTCTAAAGAACAGATTTTGTTCTCAAATCTTTCAGGTAGGCTGACAAGCACCTTTTCCACCACTCTTGAGTCTTGAACATCTTCACCCAAAAGTCTCATTTGATTGACTATTTTTGAGATGTTAGATGAAAAATCTTTAATAGTTTCAGTTTCCCTCATTTTCAGGCCTTCAAACTGTCTCTTTAAGTTCAAAATCTGCATTCTTCTTGACTTCTCGTCACCTTGGAATTCTGCCTTCAATTTATCCCATGCTTCTTTAGCATGTTCACAAGCCATTATTCTTGTGAATATCTCTTCACTTACTGCATTATGGATGCAGGTAAGTGCTCTGTATCTCTTTGCCTTCTCTTCATTGTGATACTTAATTTGATTCACGGTGGGATTGTTGTTCAAGGGATTTGGCTCCCTATTAGTTTCCACAACTTCCCATAAATCAAAGGCTTTGAGATAAGTTCTCATCTTCACTGCCCAAACATCATAATTTGTTCCAGTGAACACAGGTGACTCTGAAAAATTCGGTGATTCCATTCAGTAGAAATCAGTTGAAATTCTGGAAAAATAAAACCTCTCTCGTGTTTCACTCTCCACCCAATCAAAGTTAAATAACTTTGAAAAAATCTCACAGTGCACTCGTGTTTCACTCAATTCCCTTTCAAAGATTCAATTTTGCTCTGATACCAATTGTTGGAAAATTTCGGATGAACAAACAAACACTGTTCAGATCACTGTCAGGAATTTGCCTCTGACAGTGACAAACAGACACTGTTCAAATCAGTGTCAAGAACAAGCCAATTTTCCAGAAATTTCCCAGAATTTTGACTAACAATTTTGAGACAAAATTAAGCAATAAACATCAGAACAAGGGGCAGAATTTCTTGTTAGGTTGCTGCCATCCCTTCACTTTTATTTATAGAAGAAAATCAAAAATACAAGAATAGAAATTCAAACCTATTACAAACTCTTCTACTTAAAACAGGAAATAACCATCCGAAAATAAAGCAACAAGATATGATCAAATATAATTTGATCTTACTTAACTAAAACATAAACTCTTAAATTAAAACACAATAAAAACTATAAAGGAAAACAGATGATCTTCGCAGCTTCAGTTCTTCAATTGTGCAGACTTGAAATCAGTTGACTTTCGTTGACTTTGACCCTGCATTTTCAACATCCTTCAGTGGACTCCCTCGATTCACAGCAAATGATGTTTTGAGAAGCTTTAGCTCCACAGAATCAATGGAAGAAGCAGTGCCAGCAGAATCTAGTTCAGTTTGCAAAGCTGTGCTGCCTACAGGAATAACAGTGTCGGTGAAAAAGATAGAGCTGGAAACAAAGAGAATGAAGAAAGCCACGGAATTTATGACACGACTTGGTGTTGCAAGACACATGAATTTGATTAGATTGCTAGGATTTTGCTACAACAAGCAGCTAGCTTATGTCCTGTATGATTATCAGCCTAATGGTAGCCTGGCTGAAAAAATCAGTTTGAAGAGAGATTGGATGGCCAAGTACAGACTCGTCAGTGGCATTGCTACGGGACTGTGCTTCCTTCATCATGACTGCTATCCAGCAATTCCTCATGCAGATTTGAAGTTGAGTAACATATTGTTTGATGAAAATATGGAGCCTCATTTGGCTGAGTTTGGGTCCAAGTACCTAGTGGAAATGGCTAGAGGCTCGTCTTCTGCAACAGTTTCCAGGAGAGAAACAGGTAACTCGTCACTAAACATAGTTTCTATTAGCATATGCAGTTTCATGCTGCAGGTTTTTCTACGGATTCCCTTTTTCTAAATCACTTGCAAACACATCAAACAGACAAATAACACCTTTAATCAAAAGTCTAAGATAGACAAAAGTAGCAGGAAAGTCTGGAAATCTGTAGAGTATACTTTATATAAGCAATGGAAGAATCACAAAAGGCCAAACCAAGAAAGTTGTTGCCTGTCCAAGTACACACAGAATCAAACAATATTCCTTACAAACAAGACTAAAAACAGAGTATTGCAGTGATTGATATTCCATATCGACAAACATTAGTGATCTTTTGTTGTTGTCTTGAAATAGGGAAAGGGGTATTCCGACAACTAGAAATCTGTTGACTCATGCTAATTTCATCTTTGGAAGCATAGTAGTGATTAATGCTTGCTCAACTTTTTAGCAGGCGAACTCAACAGTGTCATGAAAGAGGAGCTCTGCATGGACACATACAAATTTGGGGAGATCGTTCTGGAAATCCTGACTAATGGAAGATTGGGAAATTCAGGAGGGAGCATGCAGAGCAAGCCTAAGGAGGTGCTTCTAAGAGAAATATATAGCGAGAATCAAACTGGTTCTGCTGATGCAATACAAGAGGAAATAAAACTGGTTTTTGAAGTTGTTTTGCTCTGCATGAGAAGTAGGCCATCTGATCGACCATCCATGGAAGATGCACTGAAACTTCTATCAGGGGTGAAGTCGCAAGTAAATTAAACAGAAATATGGAAACCGAAGGACTATACTGAGTATATTGTTGTAATATAGTGTGCCCTTAGGTTTTGTGTATTCTTAAAGAATCTTATAGTTGTTGACTACATGTACGTATTCTCTTTTCATACAATCGATATCTCTACTTTCTTACAGCCATAAGAACAGTTCTTTGAGTCAGCTCCAAACCTTCTGCTACATCCAGCACGGGAAGAGTTCTCCCAAAAAGAGTTGACGGCTGGTATGTAAAGTGAAAAACATGAAGTTTTCAACCAAAGAGAGCGAACAGTGAGAGATGAGTTAAAACCTTTGTCAATGTGGAAGCCAGAATTATTAGTTTTTTTAATAGTATAAATATATATATTTTTTTGTTTATGTCCATTATAAAACCATTTAGAAGAGCTAGATATATTTTTATATTAAAGTATTTTTAATATAATTATATAACTTAAATAATTATTTTTATATAATATAATCATGTTATTAGTTATACAATTAATATAAGTAATTTATATAGTTAAATATAAAACTAAAAAGTAATATGAAAGTTGAAAGATATAATTTTAAGTTCAAATTTTAAACTTTTAAAATCAGAACTTATTTATATGATTTTTTTTTTCAATTTTCATATGATACTTTTAAAAAACAACCAACATTTTAAATTTTAAATTTTTATTTAAAAATAAAATAAAATTCAAACTTTGAAAAGATAACCACCAACATTTCAACTTTTAAGATTTCAAAATTTGGAAAAAAAATATCATCTATAAATATTCATCATTTTCTTATTTGCGATTTTTATTTTATTTTATTAAATTTCATCATGAATCATTATAATTTTAATTTTTATGATGATTTTAATTTTGGTGATGACATTCTTATGTTCATCCTTTAAATTGCTATTGGTGCAGTTGCTAAAGAAGAATCAATAAATCAAGGGCAGAGAATAGAGTCTCGTGGTTTTATTCCTGGTCATAATATTATCAATCGTAATAGAAAGGAAGGTGCATTAAAGTTATATAATGAATATTTTGGTGAAAATTCTAAGTTCATTGTAAGTCAGTTTCAAATAAGATTTAGGATGAGTCATCGTTTTTTTTTCCTTTAGACTGAAAATACGGTGGAAGCTCACAGTTCATATTTCAAACAAAAGACAAATGCTCTTCGTATTCTTAACTTAGCTTGCCTTCAAAAAATAATTGCATGCCACAAGATATTTGCATATGGTATTTTTGCAAATTCTACTAATGAATATTTTCAAATTAGGGGAATTACTGTGATAACAAATCTTAGAGCTTCCGTGAAAGCAATTGCTGAAGTTTTTGGTCATTGATATTTAAGAGCACAAAAAAAAGTGATATTGGTGTAGGGTTTTGAAACTTTAAATAGGAAAAGAATTTTAGGGTTTTGAAACTTTGAGTAGAAAAGGCATTAATGCCCTTAATAACTTAAGATTGGGTATGAATGAATTAAGGATATAGTAGTAACTTGTAAAATATAAATAGAAAGAAAAGAAAAAAAAAGAGAAGCAAATCTGAAAAATTGAGAGTGAGCCGAAAGAGAGGAGAAAGGAGAAGAAAAAAAAAAGAGAAAAGAGGAAAGGAGAAGGAAGGAGGAGAAATAAATATTAAGGTAATGTGTATATGTTATTATGTAAAAGTATTGTTTAATAGTTAAGCTAATTGCTTGCATTGGTGATTAAGGTTTGTAGATTTTATTTGAATTTGATGGATGAATGGATTAAGATGTTAAGGGTTTAATGGTTTAGGTAATGGTTAATAGGTTTGATTGTAGATGATTTTGAAGTTTTTGATGTGTTTGGTTTAAGAAAATATTGAGAAAATGGTGAAAAACCCTTGCTGGAATTCTGGGCTAGAGGTTGAAGATGATGAAAATTCATTTTAGTCCTTTTGGTGAAAAATTACATTTTGGTCCCCGAACTTTGGAAAATTACAGTTTAGTCCTTGAACTTTGGAAAATTACAGTTTGGTCCCTAGAGTGAACTATTAGTATTTCAGATTGGTTTTATGGATAATTGAAGCTTAATGAATTATTATCAATTTAGGAATTGTATATTTTGAACTAGATTTCTGAAGAAACCGTTGTTTTTAGGTTTTGCGAAAAATAGATAGTTTGATTCAAAACACATAGGATTATGAATTAAACTCTTAGATACATTTATTAAAGAGATGTTAATTCTTTTGAGTCATTTTTGAGTATGTTTTCTTTTATATATTCAGATAATCCTAATATTGTGCCGCGGTACATTAGTAGGATTTCGTCATCATTCTGCTTTTGAATTCTATTCGCTTTTGAGTCAGGTGAGTGGATAATATTTAATATGCATGAGAAATATTATAAATACTTGATTTGATAGTATTTGGATTATGCTTCTTGATAATATATACGTTAATTATTATTCTTGTTACGATAAAGCATAATCAATTGTTAAATATACGTTCTTGATATGAGCCAACATCTGTTTTTGAATTGATTGCTCCTCATTTGATTGATGTCATGAGTTGAGCCTTGTGATATGAGTATGTCTGTTTGATTATGATATATATATATATATATATATATATATATATATATATATATGCATACCTACGTATGCCAGTTAGAATACCCATTCTAACAGGGAAATGTTAGCCTTTATGCACATCGTATCTGAAACCCTAGTTGGTCGGGGGAGTCACCAGCCTGTGTGGACTGATCATCCCACAGTACGGAGCCTCATGCTCATTGCATTATGATTTTCTGACGAGCTATACCTATTATCTCCTTGATATGACCTATTTGAGAAATTTTCTTGTAAGAACCCCGAGCCGATTCGATAATATATTTCTCATTGTTGTATTATCTCGCACGTGTATATTAGATGTTATCTACTCACTGAGTTGTTGAACTCACCCCCTCATTATTTATTATTTTCAGGCTCGTAGCTCGTTAGCACATCATTATCGTTGAAATTTTAGAACTTACTATTTTGGTTGTAATTGACATTTTTATTCTTATGTCTAGTTAGCGCTCCACTATTATAACAAGATTACTCAACTTTTGTTTTAAGACATTCGAATTATGTTATAAAGTTTACTTTGTTATTTTCGTTGCGTTGAACTCTGAATATGAATGTTAAGTTGTGTGTAAGTTTGGGTTCTCATAGGTGTGGAACCTTGGAGGGGAACCATATCTATGTGCCGGTCACGGATCCGGGAATCGGGTCGTGATAATTGGTAGATTATTATGAACCGGAGAACAATGTGAATTTTCAAGGAAGTGAGGGAACATTGATTGTATGCACTAAAAATGAGAGAAATGTCCAATTGTAGGCACAAGACGTATACTGATCATTTTCATGAACCAACTATAATTCTACAAGTGGTGGCTTCACAAGATCTTTAGATATAACATGTTTTTTTTTTAGAATGCCTATATCACAAAATAAAATTCTTCAAACTCATGATCGAATTAGGGATTGAGCAATTAGCTCTCAACTCCAAGAAGGATTAAGTGAATTTTTGTAAGAACATTATAGCAATGAGTAAATGATAATTAGATTTAAGCTTTTTATGTTATCATGATTTTTAATTATTTTTATGTTTTTTTTTTCATTATGGCTGTTATCTTTCAAGTTAATTAATCCTATTTATTGCTTTTGAATGTACTAAGAACTTGACAAAAATATTATGAATTAATATCAATTTTATATCATAATAAAATTAAATATTAACGAATATATTTAAAATAACCAAGAAACTTGGATCCTTTTTAATTAAAAATACAGTACCTTAAACAATAAATAAATCAAATTAATTACAAAATACAACTTGTTTTTGCATAATTTCTAACTTTTTATTTTGAAATTCACTAAATAAATTGGACCCAAACTAGAAATATTCATTTTCATAATTTGTTCTTTTTTCTCAATCCTGTCTAATTCTTTTTTTTTTTTTTTTTTACTTTGTTGAATCATTATAGCTTGTTGATCTAACATGTTTTTCATGTTTTGTTTCTTTTGATTCGTAATTTGTAGTAGACATTTTTTGAGTTATTGTAAGATATTTGTTATAGTTACCTTCATAACTTTCTCTTTTTCTTGTTTACGTTTAAGTTATTCCCTCACAATCTTCTGATAAATTAGTCTATCTTGATAAATCAACAGTTCGTTATCCTATCCTATACCAATATGATTAGGTGTAGATAGAGTTGATAAAGTCGGGCTTGCATTGACATAATTTTTTTGTTTCTTGTTTGATCTTGAATGTTGACTTGCACGCTCAAATTGTCATTTAAGCTTTTTTTAAGATAACCTTATTATTCTCTAATTGAAATCATTTGCTAACATATGAAGCAAATATTTGTCAATCATAATTAATACGGTAAAAATAGAGAAATTTAACAAATTGTTTTAAAAAAAATGTGTTAAATTTAATATGGAAATGAATATTAAAAAAATAAGAATTACCCTTGATTCTTTAGTCACTCCACTTTACCGACAAATTTCAATTTGGGTAACAAATTTAATAAATTTACAAATTTCTCTATTTATTTTTTGTCATCTATATTGAAATGCTTATTTAGAAATGATTATTCAAGTTTTTTCCATTCCTTACAAAGTAAACATACACTTGAGCCCAAGACTATTTATTCAACTCCTGTAATTTGATCTTTTATTATATTTATCCATGCAGATACAAGTAAACAATCTTTCTTTGGTGAGAAGTTTTTACTTCTTTATAATTTTTTTATTGTATGGACAATTAAATTAGAGTTTGTGAAGTCATTAATTATTTGGTTAGAATCACTTAGTTGAAAGAAAATATCTTCTGACTCGCTTATAAGAAAGTTGGTGAAAGAGTTTGCCAAATTTGAATTTCATGTACATTAAAAAGTAATTCAACTTAAAAACTCATAAGAGGATGAAAGGAAAGATCACAATCAATGTATAACAATTTTGTAGTTTACATGTATATAAATTAATAATAAGCATTGCTTAATTAATTCCTCGTTGATCAAATACTAAAATTAAATATATCAACTCAAGTAAATAACATGCTTCATTATACCTTCCCCCTTCTCCTTCAAAATAATAAAAAAAAGTCTTACACACTCTATATTTTTGGGAGTGCGTTTGGAAAATGCTTTTGAAAAAAATTGAAAATTTTTTGTTTTTATTTTTTACTTTAAATTAATTTTTTTGATGTTTTTAGATCATTTTGATGTGTTGATAGCAAAAATAATTTTTTTTTAAATAAAAAAATAAATTATTTTGATGCATTTCTGAATGAAAAACACTTTCAAAAGCAACCTCAACCACTCCCGAACAGGCACTAAATGTTTTACCACATGTCTTAAACAAAATTGAGAACTTTTTTCTTTACAAAACAGAAACTAATAATCTAATATCGTGATTTATCATGTAGTTCTGATAATGGATTACACAAAGAGACCAAATGATATTTTAAGGTTAACTAGCCACTATAATTCTAGCATATCCATAATAACATGAGCAAACCAATATCTAGATTTCAAAAACAATTAGCTTGAAGTGATGAGACTTAAATAATTTCTTTAACACCACCTCCTTACCCCAACCATTAATACCCAATAAAGAACAATCATTCAGTTTGGTTCCTTTTTTTTCTTTTACCATGGACATGCCCTAAAAATTAAATTAGCTTCCTTATCTGGGATATTATTAAGAACAATTGAGGTATATTTATCAATTTTCCATGCTTATTAATTTAAATTAGTTGAACTTAGTCTTTACCTCCTATTTGGTTGCAAATACGATGCAAATACAACACAAAAGAATAAAATAATTACAAACTCCTCTTTCTCTTATCAAATATGTGCTTGAAAGTTAAAATATCCAATTGTTAAAAGATCATCACTTTATCATAATCAAGCAAGTAAGAACATAGTTTTTAATGTCCATTGTGACTTTTTTTTTTCATATATTTCCAATACAACTAAATGTAGAATGCAGGAACATCTATTTTTTTTTAAAAAATTGAGGTATTTTAGAAAAAAATGATTGAAACAAATATCACATTACTTCCAATGGCTAGAAATATAATAACATAAATAACACTGAAAGTGAAATCAAGAAGAAAAGGCACATCTATATACAAATAGCTCAAAATTAAGGTTGATGAATCAAATAATGTAAATACTTTTAAAAAAACACAAAATCTCCTTAAACAAGTTCAAACGATACATTTTCATTTTTTTTTCAATTTAATTAAGGAAGATGACATCTCGTCCACTCTATTTTGTTATAAAAAAAAACTAGGATGACTTGACTTGACTTGACATTGTAAGACCGCTAATGAGATCTTTAGTCATGACCCCCAAACACTATGTTTGACCTCATTTTTTTTTATTTTCTATATGTTTATTTAAAATAATTTTGAAATTTGTACTTCACTTATTTGTTATTTTTTTGTTTATCTTCTTTTAAATAATAATTAGTTTTTATTTAAATTGGATTCATTTATTTTTTAAGAGATTCATATTATTCATTTGCAGTTTTTTTATATTAAATTTATTTTTAGAAATGAAAATATTTATTTATTATGATATTTTTAATATGTGCATCTTTGTATATGATGCTTTTGTTTTCCTTTCATCTAATAAATCTCATGTGTTTGTCGAATTTTACCTCAATTTCATGTGAATAAATAATTATATTAAACACAACCATATAAATTACTCATATTATGATATTAAATATCTTGATCTATATTTGTCTATTAGTTTTTTCGAATGTTTTTTCAATAAAAAAAATTACGGACCCAAAATAAGTTTATTGGGGTGTCTTTTCTCTATTTGTCTCTCTCTTGAACTTTTTTTTTCCATCTATTTTTCTCGTATTAAAAAAATAGTTTCATAAAAAATAAAAAATAAATTATGATTCTAATGAAGTCAATAATCCAATTCACTGGTTTGAAATACTAGCATGAGCTCATGATTCATAGATTTCACGAGTTTACCTACTGACTAAATATTATTTTTGTTGGTCCTTTAATTATTCTTAATAATATTTTTTATTTTATTATTTAATATTAAATTGATTGAGAAATAAACTGCAAATATAATTTAAAAACAATATTTACAAAAATATTATTGATTGAGAAATAAACTGCAAATATAATTTAAAAACAATATTTAAAAAAAAATATTATTAAACTCAATAGAGTTCATGACACAAATAGTTTAGAAACTAAGATCATTTTTTTCATTGTCTTAATAATTGTTTTTAAAAAGAGATTATTTTTATTTTTTAAAAAGCTAAGTCATATCTTTACCCATCATCCAAATTATATTTAAATTTATAAAATCAATTAATTTAATTTTGAACTAGTCCCATATAATTTAATAAAAAAATTAAATAAGAAAAATCCAACTTACACAATGAGCCACCTGACTACTGCTGTTATCACACTCTAAGGGGTATTTGACATTATATTTTAAAAGTATTTTGATTTTTTTTGTATTTTTTATTTTAAATTAATTTTTTTAGATCATTATCATGTGTTGATATCAAAAATATTTTTTTTTAAAAAAAAATATAATTTTAATATATTTCTAAATAAAAAACACTTTTAATGACAACCTCAACAATATTATCAAATAGAAAATCCCTAATCTGAACATTATGTTTCCAAACAGTCCCTAATACTAACAATGGATTTCCAAGATCCCACCCATGATGTAATTGTTGGACTAATCTGCCATCATTTGCTTTCAGATTTATTTCCTACAATTTATTCTCCGCACCACCATGTATTTTCTTTCTTTCATGTAAAAGTTTTGTTTCAAATTGTGTTTTTTTTATTTTTTTTTAATCTTTTTTATATTATTTTCAATATTAAAAATAATTTTTTAAAATAAAAATATTATTATAATATATTTTTAAACAAAAAGACTTAAAAAAAACAACATTGTATACTCCGTTTTCATTTATTTTATAAATATTTTCCTAAGTGCTTTTTATATTTTCAAGTCTTGACCTTTTGCTTTTGCTTTGGTTGACTCCACCCCTTCACCCCCAGCAATTACATCATAAACTCTTACCTTCTCACTCGCCCTCTTCCAAAAGCAGAGAATCTCTCTCCTCTTTCTCGTCTCCGTGGAAAGAACGCTGGCACAGACACATTATTATGGTTATAGAAAACAAGAGAGTAGAGAGTAGAGACACAGAAACTCAGAACTCACAGTGTGCCACCGAGTACACTCATCCAGCCATGCCTGGCGGTCACGCTACTTGTGAACATGGTTCTCTCTCCGTTGGTGGTACAAATGCTTGTGTTGTGTCGTCTTCGATTGTTGGTGATGGAGAGGAATCCAGTTCTGGACTTGAAAAGACTGAGAAAGACCCTAGAAGAATGGCCAGAAAGTAATGTCATTTAATTTTGTTTTTCTTTTCTTTGTTTTTGTTGGTTTGTTGCTGGGTTTTGGTTGTTCTGCTGTTTCTTTTCTTTTCTTCCTGTTTCTTGGGCTGTTTCTTGTTGGCTTTTGTAAGTTTTTGTTTTTCAAGTGATCAAAGTTGGTTATTCTCTTGTTTGGTTGTTGAGAATTGGTTCTTTGTTACAATTTCATTGAAATATTTGGGTCATGTTTTTTGGTTAGATTTTTGTGTTTGAAGTGATCAAAGGTTACTTTCTGGTGAGAAAATGGAGGAAAAAACAGGATGAGTTCTTCTTCTTCTTCTTCTTCTTCTTCTTCTTCTTCATATATATATATATATATATATATATATATATAACGTATTTGGGTTTTGTTGGATACCAAATGATTTATATTTTGTTAAGTGTGTGCGTGAGTGAAGTAACGATCGAGAGGGTACCTTTTATTTTGTTATATTTTTCCTTTTAAAAAAATAAAATAAGAAGGCTAGAAAGTAGAAACTGAAAAGTCAATTGAGAGAAGCCCATTCTGTGCTTTGATTATATTATATAGACCTTGTTTGCCAATCCTTTTGAATATCTATAAAGGTGGGTTTTGCATTTCCAGTTGCAAATTCAGCTAATTTTCCTTCTTTTTTTATCTTGTATTTTGGTTTTTGGAACTTTCAGGTATCAGTTGGAATTATGCAAGAAAGCTCTGGAAGAGAATATAATTGTGTATTTGGGGACAGGTTGTGGCAAGACTCACATTGCTGTTCTGCTTATATATGAAATGGGTCACTTGATAAGACAACCTCAGAAGAGTGCTTGTGTCTTTCTTGCACCTACTGTTGCCCTTGTTAATCAGGTGGGTTCTCTTGTCTATCTTTTCTCTTGATTTAATCTTTGATTTTTGGATGATGTTTACTTTCAAGATAAATATTGCAGCTTACATGTTATCGATTGGTATGCTATGTAGTATTTAGGGGCAATGTGCCTTGGAACTGGGATTTAGGCTCCTTTTGGGATTGCGGGTGCGGCCGCAACCACGGCCACACCTACTTTCCCAAATAGGCACTTGCAGATAAAGAGGCAGGGTTGGGGCTGAGTGGTTCTATGGTTTGAATCTTGATTTAGGAGAGTAATAATGTTAAAAAGTGCAGGCTTAGTGGTTAAGACTTTCTATAGTAATGTGTAAACCACCTGTTTTCTTATGAATCTATACCACCCTAGTCTTTCAGTTCTCAGGTAAAAAAATTCTTAATGCTGAGAGTGCCAGTTCTGTGGATACAATACAATTTATGTAAAAGGAATATCTATGTGAGCATATTCATGCAATGTTTTTTTCTTTTTCTTTTTTGATGCTGAATTTTGCAGCTTTGTTTGATATATCAATGCCAAGACTAAATATTCTCAGCCTACAGACTGTGGTTTTGAATTGAATGGATATTGGTTCTGCAGCAAGCCAAGGTCATAGAAGATTCTACTGATTTCAAGGTTGGGGTTTATTGTGGAAACTCCAATCGATTGAAGACCCACTCTAGCTGGGAAAAGGAGATTGAACAATATGAGGTAGTTTTTCTAGTTAATTAATTTTATTTCTAAGTTTGTTCATTTATTTCAGACCCAAAATTCCTTGTTCCTTATATTTAATCTTCAATCTTCAGTTTACCTTCAACAAGCATGTTGCTTTCTATAAGATCAGATTTTTATAGACAACAAGAGGACTCTGAAGGAGACAACTCTGATTTGTCCTAAATAAATTTAATGCGCTTCATTTGCATTTACTAAAATTTGATTCTTCTTACCTTGAGTAAGAAAAGATTTCTTCTAATTTAAGTAGCAGTTTCTCATAGCTCAGTATTATCCAGGGATAATATTATATTTTTTTCTGACTGATGTATGCAGGTTCTTGTCATGACACCTCAGATACTACTGTATAACTTAAGCCACAGCTTCATCAAGATGGACTTAATTGCCCTTTTGATATTTGATGAGTGTCATCATGCTCAAGTCAAAAGCAGTCATCCTTATGCACAAATCATGAAAGTAAGGACTACTTGAATTTTTGTTTATATGTGTGAACACACATACACAAAGAGGCCTGTACATGCACACATGTCCTTTTGTTATCATTTTGTTTAACTTGGTATCTTAATGATTGTATAGGTCTTCTACAAAACTAATGATGGAAAACTTCCCCGAATCTTTGGCATGACCGCATCTCCAGTTGTGGGGAAAGGTACTGCATTCCTGCATTTTGTATCAAGGTGTCTGGTTTCTTTTCACATAAAAGTGTTGAGAATATTTAAATGCTTATATTGTGGGGATATGGATCTCATCCTGTACTGTGTCACTGATGTAAATTTTCAGCACAGAAAAGTAAAAGGAAAATGCTGATTTTACATGCCAACTTTGTTTGGTCGCAATATTTTATTTTTCTTAATTGAATATAAGGTTTCTCTTTGCAGGTCTCCCTTGTAAAAAGTTTAAGTGCCATACAAATATTTTTTTCTTCCTTTTCAATTTAATACTAAAGTAAAAGACAGCTGTTTTTGCATAGTTATTTGTTGGAACTGTTTAAAATGCAAAGATAGAAAGATAGAAGGAAAAACAGAAAGGATTAGACTCCTTGGCAATTGAGAAGTGCACAACACACAGATGCCAAATATCCCATTGATATTAGAGTAAATCTTTTCCGATAAATATTGAGACAACATGAGTTATGGATGCATCCATATGCAAATGTTGGTTCCCACATCCTTTTGCATATATCAGTCATTAAATATTTTCTTCTCAAATAGCCTAGATATAGGGAAAAAGTAACTTCCCTTGAAATCTTATCTGTCTAATCCTGTGGTCCTCTACACCTCACTCCATATCCTCATGTTCTTAGTAAGATTCTGCAGAGGAAGAAAAGGAGAGTGATTGGACATATAGAAGGTTGATGCATTTGAATTACCACTCCTAATGTGCTCTCGCTGTATCATGTAGTATTTATTTTATACATTTTTGCATTTTGTCCTCCATATTTTTCCAGTAGAGAATTTATTCTGATATTGCTTTTAAATCTATTGTGTTCACTTTTGTCTTGACCATCCACATGAAAACTATGCATTGCAACTTAAATGTACTTGGTAGCCTGGAATGATTTTTCAGTTTCTGTCTTTCTCTGATGACAGTAGTTCAATCCAATAAATGTAATCTGCCAAGTCAAGTCCAAATACCTTGTGTATTAATTACGTGGCAGATCAAATATTTCAGAATGCGAAATGCTAATCTTACTGAATTTTTCTTACTGATATCACTTCTGGACTCAACCATTGGATTTTTGAGACCCACTCATTCAATGTGCATGATCATTCGGATGAGATACTGGGAAGAATATTTGGTAAAATTAGCTTTACTCTATCATCATAGTTACTAAAGCAAGTGTTATATCCATTTAAAAAAAAAATTAATTACATTTTTGTGCACATGAGCATGCAATAAATGGAAACACTCATGTATACATTTTAGCACTGTTTTTTTTCTGCTAGAATTTTCCTAGTTGGAGTTTACCTTTAGTTTCTCATGCGGGAAACATATTTATGAAGTAGGATGTTACCTGCGCAATGGTTTCAAATGCTTGCTTTAAAATTTCCAGGTCTGGATCTGAGAGTTGGGTCAGTTATAGTCTTCATTAGAACCTGATTTTTATAGGAAGAGGCTTATATGCCTCACTGTGTGGCTTGATGCCAAGGATAGAAGAAAAAAACACAGCTGAAAAGATTTGTCAGGAATTCCAAAATTCTAGTGTAAAGTGTTTGATTAGCAAACTACTTTACAATCTCGGAGGTTCTTTCTACTCTTCTTAGCATTTGTATGTTTGGATCCTTTTCTTGCTTGCAAAAATACTTGTATTCTACTGTTGAACTGACAAAGTAGAAAATCTTAATGAAATTTTATTTTGTTATCCCTTTCATTTACATGTTAACAATATATATAGGGAAAGAGGCACAACTAACCAAGCCTATAGCCACCACCCTATAGCCACCCTATAGCACCATATAGCACCCTATAGCCACCTTATAACACCCTATAGCCACCCTATAGCACCCTATAACCACCACCCTATAGCCACCACCCTACAGCTACCCTATAGCCACCACCCTACAGCCACCCTATAGCACCCTATAGCCACCCTATAGCCACCACCATATAGCAACCCTATAGCCACACTTCCTATGCTATTATGCTAACATCCCCCCTCAAATTGATGCCGGGTGAGAACAAAGCATCAATTTGCTAACAAGAAACCAATGGCGTGGGCCAGGCAAGGATTTGGTAAACACATCAGCTATCTGAAGATCAGTGGAGATATGTGGAACAAAAATGACATGAGAATCGATGGCCTCTCGAATAGAATGACAATCTACTTCGATATGTTTAGTACGCTCATGAAACACAGGATTCAAAGCAATCTGGATAGCACTCGTGTTGTCAGCATGAAGAAGAGTAGGAGAGGACTGAGAGAAACCAATTTCAGCCAATAAACCACGAAGCCATACAATTTCCGAACAAGCAGCAGACATGGCCCGGTATTCAGACTCTGTGGAAGATTTGGAAACACGATCCTGTTTCTTGCTTTTCCAAGAAATCAAGGAATCACCAAGAAACATGCACCACCCTGTGACAGAGCATCGAGTATCAGGACAACCCGCCCAATCAGCATCACTAAATGCCACAAGGCGGATGGGAGAGCCAACTGGATAGAACAGCCCACGGCTAGCAGAACCAAGTAGATAACGAAGAATGCGACGAACTGCTGCCAAATGTAAATGACGGGGAGATTGCATAAATTGACTAACTTGCTGAACAGCAAAAGAGATATCAGGCCGAGTAATAGTAAGATAATTCAGGCTGCCAACCAATTGCCGATATAAAGTGGGATTAGGCAGAAGATCACCATCATCATGTCGAAACTTAACATTCACCTCTAAAGGAGTATCAACCGGAGAAGAATCCTGAAGACCAGCCAAAGTAATCAAGTCCTGAGCATATTTCTGCTGATGCACATAGATACCAGAAGAAGAAGAATGAACCTCCAAACCCAAAAAATAAGTAAGAGAACCCAGGTCCTTCATATGAAAGCAATCCCGAAGATGCTGCTGAAGTTGGCTAATCAATATAGAGTCAGTCCCGGTAATGACAATATCATCGACATAAACAAGGAGTAGAACAATACCAGTGGAAGTTGTGCAAAGAAATAATGAAGAATCATAATTGCTTTGCACAAAAGAGAAGCGAAGCAAGGTAGTCCGAAACTTGTCAAACCACGCTCGGGGAGATTGCTTCAATCCATACAAGGATCGCCTCAATTTACACACAACCGATTTAGAAGAAGAAACCAAACCCAGTGGAGGTGTCATATAAATATCCTCCTTAAGGTCACCATGGAGAAAAACATTTTTGACGTCCATTTGGTGAAGTGCCCATCCCTGAGAGGCAGCAATGGCAATAATAGCGCGCACAGTAGTCATTTTGGCGACCGGAGCAAAAGTCTCCTCATAATCCACCCCATATTCCTGTCTGTTGCCAAGAGCAACCAACCGTGCTTTATATCTATCCAGAGTGTCGTCAGAGCAGAGCTTAATCGAGTACACCCATTTACATCCAATGGGCTTAACTGCTGGAGGACAAGGAATAAGGTCCCATGTATGATTTTCCTTTAGAGCCTGAAGTTCCTCCTGCATGGCTGTTTGCCAACACTCATGCTCGACAGCCTGTGAGTAACATGATGGAACAATAATATTGGATAAAGTAGCAGAAAAACCATACTGATCAGGAGGATAAGATTCCCTCGTAGAGCGGCGAAGAGCCGGCGGAGGAGGAGGTGGCGTAGAAGTGTCTCCATGAGCAGTATCAAGTGGAGGAGAAGTTGTCGAAAGTGGCAAAGTTGGTCAACGTCTTTCATACACAATACCAGGTTTGAATCTCTCAAAAGAGGACACGTCCTCAAAATGAGGAAGAAGAGGAGCTACCGAGGAAGATGCAGTAGTAGTAGGAAAAAAATATTGATTTTCAAAGAAAACAACATTTCTAGAGATACGAAATTTATCACAGCTGAGATCATAGCAAACAAATCCTGTGAGAAATACTATAACCTAAAAAGGCACATTTAGTAGACTGAGCAGAAAGTTTGTGTCGTTCATTAGGAGGTAAGTGGACAAAGCAAACACAACCAAAAGTATGCAAGTCATGATAGCTAGGAGACTTATGATGAAGACGATAGAAAGGGGAATCGAATTTTAATACCTGGGATGGTAATCGATTGATTAGATACACTGCAGTAGACAAAGCTTCAACCCAAAATTTAGATGGAACAGATGACTCAAGCAATAAGGATCTAGTGGTATCCAAAAGGTGACGATTCTTATGCTCATCAACCCCATTTTGTTGTGGTGTATTTGGACACGACCGATGCGAAACAATGCCTTTTTGCTGTAAAAAAATTATGAAATTCCCGTGACATATATTCCCCACCCGAATTAGATCTCAATACCTTAATACTAGCAGAAAATTGAGTT
This sequence comes from Salix caprea, assembly GCA_964035475.1. Classification (NCBI taxonomy): domain Eukaryota; kingdom Viridiplantae; phylum Streptophyta; class Magnoliopsida; order Malpighiales; family Salicaceae; genus Salix; species Salix caprea. The sequence continues at coordinate 15,576,871 of OZ037751.1, forward strand.
TCAACATAGGCACAAAATGTCTTGAAAACCGAAAATACCTCAGATTTGGAACGAAGGAAATATACCCAAGTAAACCTACTATCATCATTAATAAATGTGACGAAGTACTTGTAAAGAGCATGAGAAAGAATCGGTGCAGGACCCCACACATCACTATGAATGATATCAAAGCTTTTTGTAGCATGACTACCATAAGAACGGAAAGGAAGAGTTTTACTCTTGCTTAATTTACATGTAGAACAATCAATCAAAGCATCATGAGAAGAAAAACTAGATTTATTGCCCAACAAACCATAATTCAATAATTGAGATAAAACAATAGAGTTCGGATGGCCTAAACGTCTATGCCATATGGCACTTTGATTTTGAACAGTAGTACAAGCAAAAGAGAAACAACTAGGAATGGAAAAGTGCAGAGGAAATAATTGTCCAACTTTAGGCCCCTTCGCGATCTTCCCTGACACCTGATCCTGCACAAGACAACCATTACGAGAAAAATGCACATTACAGTTATCATCCACCAGTTGACCGACTGAAATAAAGCTAGTAGACAAATCTGGTGATACAAAAATATGCTTGAAAGTTGGATCAATATCTCCAACCTTAGTAATGGGTATGTGACCACCATTAGCAACCAGATTTTTTGATGAGCCATGATACTTACGCACATTCTTAAGTCTACTAGATGAGTTGGTCATATGATTTGACGCAGTTGAATCAGCAAGCCACAAGTGAGAATTAGAATGAGTACCTTGCAACCCCAAGGCCGAGAAGGCAGTAAGGATCATCTGTTGCACCATTTCTGGAGTAAGAGGACTTGATGCAGCTGCTGCCGTAGAAGAGATGTCAGACATCACCGTGGAAAAAGCATTTGTCTGACGATTTTGGGGACGAGTGGAACACTGCTTGATGATATGGCCTTGCTGCTTGCAATAATTGCAGAACTTCTTTCTACAATTGTTAGCAATGTGCCCATATTCTTTGCAGCTGTAACATTGAACACTGCCCATATTTCGACCTCTTCCCCTTCCTTGGGCTGCAAAGGCAACAACAACTGTATTGTCTTGCTTGAGACTGCCTTGTGTAAGAAGGCGTTGTTCTTCCCTCAGTAAATCCCCAAAACAAACATCCAAGGTAGGCAATGGATCTCGGTTCATTAAATTTGAGCGAGTAATCTCAAATTTGGGCCTCAATTTCATTAAAAATTGATCCTGCTTACTTTGCTCATGAACCTTTTGAACAACAGAAAGAGAATCGGCTGGTATTTGGGCATAAATAATATCAGTATATTCTGCCCACAAGTTCATAAAACTAGAATAATACTCCTGAATAGATAGATTGCATTGAGTATAATTAGAGATATTGTTTTCTAATTGAAAACGTCTAGCATTGTTATCTTGATAGTAAACCTTTTTAAGATATTCCCACATGGTTTTTGCAGTTTTATATGGCATCAAATTAAGAACAATAAGAGGATCAACCGACCCTAATATCCAAGACATTACCCGGGCATCCCTAACCTTCCATTGAGACAACTTTGTAGCGTCGGTGGGAGCTGGATCACTTCCATCCACATGACCCCATAATTCTTTTCCCATGACAAAAACTTGGAACTGAAATTTCCAGGCGGAATAATTCTTTCCAGTGAACCGAACACCAAACAAATCAGAGTTGCTTGATGTCATTGTGTTGATGAGCCCCAAAGACAGCAAAGAAAACAAACCAGAAACTGAGAGAGAACCAAGAAAACCGAGAGTCCTATATATCTAGGATTGATGGAAACAAAACAAAATCACCCCAGCCGAGAGCCCTATGTATGCAGGGCTGATCCACAAAACCGAGAGTGCTGGAGATTCAAGAGTGTGGCTCTGATACCATGACAAAGTAGAAAATCTTAATGAAACTTTATTTTGTTATCCCTTTCATTTACATGTTAACAATATATATAGGGAAAGAGGCACAATTAACCAAGCCTATAGCCACCACCCTATAGCCACCTTATAGCCACCCTATAGCCACCACCCTATAGCCACCCTATAGCCACACTTCCTATGCTATTATGCTAACATGAACAACTTTCTTTTTGCTGTGTGGTTCAGGTATTTGATGTTAGCCTCCTTCAATTTGTTGGGTTCTAAATTCTTTTGTACATGTTATCTTCCAGGTGCTTCCAGTCGAGACAATTTACCAAGAAGCATCAATAGTCTTGAGTATTTACTTGATGCTAAGGTAGGTGATGAAACCTGCCAACTTTAAAATTATTTGATAAGTTATGTGTAATGCATGTTTTTCCTTTTCTTCAAAATAGTAATTTTCAAAGGCCTGTTTCCTATATAAACTCTTTTAAAGATGAGCCCTGGCATATCCATGCCTTGTATGTGGTAGATGTGTGTGCTTTCAAATGCATGCTAGCTTTTGCTCAGGGCTTCTGCTGGGAGATATGTTATCAGAGATTGCATTTTGTTATAGAATATTATACTGCGAGATATTCTGTTATTTCACAAGTGTTTGCAACTGTATTAAGGACATGAGCAGTTCTGTTTTCAGTCATATCCAGTTGTTATTAGAGAGAGTTTTATTCTGCTACTGATTCTTTCCTACTGTAACATTACAAGGTAATTCAGAAAATGAAAGATGGAAAGCATTTATGGCTCATTAATCTGTTGTAAACTCTGTTGGAAGTTGCAATCTCCTCATTAAAAGAGAAATAAAGTGCATGTTAAACTTTTTTCTTCCTCATCTTGATCATGTGCTGCTTAGTGTGTGATTCAGGGAATCTATACATATAGACACTTCCCTAGTTAAGCCTGCACAGGTCAAAACTTTTTCCCGATACCTGAGCTTAAAGTAGGTTGTTTTGCAACTTTCAAAAGTGCATTTTGAGTTTGCTGAAGCCTGATGACTTCATTGAAAGTTCCTAAAGTTGCAGAGCATATGACCTGTTAACCTTTTAACTATTAATAAAAGAAAATACTTTTTGAAAGTAAAGCTTGGTCCTAAATCCTAAAGCTCTTCATATGACACCCTGGGTTATCGGACGTGTTGTGTTAACAACTCTTATAAAATGGATAAAGGATTGAGATGGAAATATTTGATCCAAATTTGTGTACAAGCCTGTGGCACATTTTTTCTTCTTCTTATGGTAGCTGGCTGTTTTGTGGTACTGACCTTACTGTTCCACATTATCTTTAGTTTACTTCACTGTGTTTCACTTCCATTTTGCAGGTGTACTCAGTTGAAGACAAGGAAGAGTTGGAATCCTTTGTAGCATCTCCTATAATTAGAGTATATTCGTATGGTCCTGTTGCAAATGGCACTTCTAGCTCCTATGAGGATTACTATAATATACTTCAGGGGTTCAAGCACCAGGTATGTTATAGGTAACTGTGTTTTTGTCAATTATAAATTTGTTTCACCCTGAAGTGGATTGCTTGTTATTTCCTTGTGTGATAAGAACAGTGCATAGTGGAAAATGGCAGTAAGACAGTTGGAAACCAAAGTTTGGAAAGTCTTCGAAGCACTAAAAGAGTGCTCATTAGAATGCATGAAAGTATCATATTCTGTTTGGAAAATCTTGGCCTTTGGGGAGCATTGCAGGTAAGTTCATGTAACATTCAACCAATAAGTTTCCTTTCAAAGTTTAGCTAGCTCTAGTCCTTTAATTCTTTTCCTGCTTGCTAATCTATATTTGTTTATCTAAGATTTGCTGTATTTTGGTTTCTGCATGAATTTGTTATTCAATTCTGTAACATCAGAGCTCAGCATAGTTATACAGCTATGATCTTTTGCACATTTGATATGGAATTTCCTATTTGAAATAGTTGCTTACATATAGAAATGCAGCTTTTTTGAAATAGCAACAAATTGCAATGAAGCATAATCCTTCTACATTTGCATGTGAACACTGATTAATCTGGTTCTGAAAAGGGGATGGGTTTGATGATCAATTTTTGAAGGGAGTTGGAGAACGTAATTTTTGGGAGATTGACGCTGTTGGTACTTGGGGTAGGACAAGCAAAGGATGTAGAACTAAAATCTTATTCATATTTTTTAAATGAAACATTTATAATTCTTGAAAACGAAGAGTTCACTTACCGAGATGTAGCAACTGATTGGTGATTTGGTGAGTAGGAGAACTATCTTGGTTTGGATTCTTATTTCATCAATCTGCTGTAACTTGTTTGTGTTAAGTAGATTTCAATATCTGTTGCTTGTCTGATATTTGATAAGTTTCGACCCCCCCCCCCCCCTCCATTTTTTCTGAAGGCTTGTCGTATTCTTTTGAGTGGTGATCACTCTGAGTGGAACGCATTGATAGAAGCAGAAGGGAATATTAGCGATGTTTCCGTGTGTGATAGATACCTAAATCAAGCTGCAAATGTCTTTGCCGCTGATTGCACAATAGGTATTTGATGTTTGATTATTTTTAACTACTGCTGTTAATATCTTCTACCCATCATGATCAAACATAGGAGTCTAACTGCTTTAAGTTGATGCTTATTGACCTTCATTTGGCTTCTAACTTACAGTGGATGGCCAATCATTAATGCTCCTACCATTGAGTTGACAGTTGAGACCTTTAAGTGACATCACAAGTCTTTCATATTTTGTTTTGTCCGTTGTTATCTATAATATATTTCTAGATAATGATAGTCAAATTTGAGATTTTGCTCAAATAAATAAAAAAGAAAATGAGTATGTTTTAATTGGAGTACCATGAAAATAAAAAACTCACATGGATTCCCTCAATCCTAATGAATATTTTCCTTTCTGTTTTGATATGACATAATTATTGTTTATTTGAAAAATCAATGTTCTGTTATTTCCCATGGATTTGTTGCGATATTATATCCGGCCTTAATTATTGTTTAGTTTAAGTGCGGGTTTCTTCAAAATGGACAAACACACCAGGCTGAAAAATATAGTTTATGGATACACGTACATAGCCAGAAATAAAACAATTTGTTAACTAGGTACATGTTGGGAAGTTTCATGTTTTCAGTATATCAATTGATAATCAATGGCTTTATCCATAAAGATTCCCTCTAATTTAGTATGGTCCTGGTTTGTAGGCTTAGGGTGTTGAGCAATGATAGATTTCTTTACTGCATATTAGTCTTAAATGCATTTAGTTAGCACCCATCTAATTTGTCCAAGGTGGTAAGATTAGTAGTTCTAGTTGGAACTTGGGATCAGGCAGTTCAAAATGGCATTGTATGTAAATGAGAATGGTGGTAACTGAATTGATATCAGCAAAGCTAGAGGGCCCAAAACTTAAAGGAGCTGAATCATGGATAAATTAGAGAACTATTAAAGCTATCTACCTCCTGCATTGTACTTCTCTCTCATGGTATTCGAATAATTTTCTTTTCTTATCTAAAAGGAAAGAAAAGGGAACATGATGTGTAAAAACTAAATAGAACTAGAAACACTTTCTGATCCCAACTTTCAAACTTGGTTATGCATTTCATCCTAGTTTTGTAGTATTGAAAATATATAACCCTATTTTGTGAAAAGGGAATTTCTGAAAATATTTGCTGCCTTTTCACTAAGGGTGTTACAATATGCATTAAGGACAATCAAATCCCTTAATCCTAGGGTCTAATATAGTAAACATAATCAAATCCCTTAATCCTACGCCTATTATTGGAAGGAACACAACAATAATTATAGCAAGAATATACACAACAATAATGAATATCTTAGAGAAGTAATCAAGGGATATAAAAACTAAATAAGGAAAAGAGAATATATTGACATCCCCCTTTAAATTGACGCGGGTAAATCTAGCAACATCAATTTGCAACTGAGAAACTTGTGTCGTTGGCGTGTCAAAGCTTTTGTAAAGACATCAACAATTTGAAGATTAGTAGAAAGATGAGGAAGAGTGATAACACCGCGAGTAAAGGTCTCCCCAATGTAATGACAATCCACCTCTATATGCTTTGTACGTTCATGATATACTAGATTCATAACTATTTGAATGACATTTGTATTATCACCATGAAGTGGAGTAGGATTAGTTGAAGGAAATCCAAGTTCTGAAAGAAGACCACGTAACCACATAATTTCAAACCAAGCTGCAAACATTGCTCGATACTCAGCCTCCGTGGAAGATTTAAAGACACAATCCTGCTTTATTCACTTCCAAGAAATCAAGGCATCTCCAAGAAAAATGCACCAGCCTGTCGTAGACCTCCTAGTATCTGGGTAGCCAATCCAATTTGCATCACTATATGCAGTCAAATGAAGAGTAGAGTTTGTAGGAAGAAATAACCCATGAGTAGGTGACCCAATTAAGTATCTAATAATGCGATGAACTGCAACAAGATGAGGATGTTGAGGTGATTGCATAAATTTGCTAACGATATGGACAACATATGAGATATCAGGCCTTGTAATTGTTAGGTAGTTAAGGCTACCAACAAGTTGCTGATATAAAAAAGGATCAGACAAAGGCTCGCCTTCATTTTTTCGATATTTCACATTCACCTCCATCGGTGTATCAACAACAATAGCATCCTTAAAACCAGCTGGCTCAATGAGATCTTGGATATATTTATGTTGATTTAATAACAAACCATGAGCCTAGAGTGAACTTCCAGCCCTAAAAAATGAGAGATGCTCAAGATCTTTCATTTGAAATGTACTTTTGAAGCTTAGTGGTTAGCCCATTGTCATTACCAGTGATGATAATGTCATCAACATAGACTAAGAGAAAGGCCACGTTGTCTTGTAAAGCAAAAGTGATGAATCATATTGACTTTGTGTAAAAGAAAAGGTGAGGCGAAACCTATCAAACCAGACTCTAGGTGCTTGCTTCAACCAATACAAAGAGCATCTTAGCTTGCAAACTTCATCAGAAGTCGTCATTGCCATACCAGGTGGAAGTTTCATGTAAATCTCTTCCTTAAGGTCCCCATTCAAGAAGATGTTTTTTACATCCATTTGATGTAAAGGCCATGATTAAGAAAAGGAGATAGCAAGAATTGTTCTTACCTTGGTCATCTTGGCAACTAGTGCGAATGTCTCTGCATAGTCAAGGCATATTCTTGTTTATTGCCAAGAGCAACCAATCGAGCTTTGTATCTATCTAATGAGCCATCAAACTTGAGTTTCGTGTAGACCCACTTACTACCAATGGGCTTAACATGTGGAGGACAAGAGACAATATCCCCAGTATGATTGTCCTCTAAGTGCTTGAAATTCTGCTTCCATCGCTTGTTGCCAACACTCATGTTTCATAGCATGTGGATCATAGCAAAGAAATCCTTTTTGGGTTCCAACAAATCCTAAGAAAGCATACTTGACTGGTTGAGCAGTAAGTTTATTTCTCTTATGTGCGGGAAGATGAACAAAACAAACACATCAAAAATATGAAGATTGGAATAATTTGGTGCATTTCCAAACAAACAAAAATAGGGAGAATCATTGTTCAAGTTGGGAGAAGGTAATCTATTAATCAAATAAACAACAATAGACGAAACTTCACACCAAAAATGAGAAGGAATACAAGACTCAATTAGAAGAGTTTGAACAACATCAATAAGATGGCGATTCTTTCTTTCAGCCACCCTGTTTTGTTGTGGAGTAAAAGAACAAGAATGTTGTGATATGATCCCATGACTTTGAAGAAAATTGAAATTCATTTGACATATATTCACCACCAGATTCATATTGCAAGATTCTAATTTTGGTAGAAAATTGTGTTTTAATTAAAGCAAGAAAGACTTTAAACACAAAGACAACCTCATTTTTAGACTGAAGAAAATATATCCAAGTAAAATGAGTGAAATCATCAATAAATGTAACAAAGTATCTATGATATTCATGAGAAATTATAGGAGCAATACCCCATACATCAGTATGTACGAGTTCGAAAGGTTTGGTGGTGCTGGTTTTATGCAATGGAGAAGGAAGCGTTTCGCTTTTACCAAGTTTGCAAGATGCACAATCAACAATATCATTCTTAGAAGTCAAATTTTTATTTTCAAGTAAACCAGATTTAAACAAGACTTGAAGTACATGAGAATTTAGGTGTCCTAAACGTCTATGCCACACCTGATTATCACATTGAACAACACTTCATGCAACATAATTTGACACAGGAGAGGGAGATAAAACAAGGGAAAGAGACGTCCTACTTTAGGTCCCTTGGAGATCATTTTCACGGATACTTGATCCTGCACAAGACAACCAGAATTTGAAATTGAACATTATAAGATTAGTGGACAACTTAGAAGACACAAACAGTGTTTAAAGATCTCCTTTATATTTTTGAGCATTATTTAAGGGTAAGGCAGTGTTGTTCATGTGATTGGAAGTACCAAAATCAAAATACCAAGGCTTAGAAATAGACTGATTGTTACCTGAAATGCCTAAAGCATAAGGGCAAAAACTATTATTTGTTGGACCATTTCAGGAGTAATAGAAGAACGACCAAGATTAGGGGCGTTCGAGGGACCAACTGAGACATTATAGGCAATTTCAGATTTCTTTGAAGGCTGGATGGAACAATCTTTGATGCTAGCCTTGTTTTCTTACAATAAGAGCAAAATGTTTTAGTACAATTAGTGGCAATGTGCCCAAATCCTTTGCAACTATAACACTGAACATTAGTCATAGCTCTGGCTCCTTGAGACCTCCCTTGAGCAGCATAAGCAACAAGATTTGTAGTAGAATTTTGAGTTTTCTGCTCCAAGTCAGCCTGTGTAACATCCATTGCTCTTCCCTGAGAAGCTCTCCTACACAAAAATCCAATAAAGGAACTCGTTCTCTATTCATCAGATTGGTTTCATCTGCTTCAAACTCCCCTCTTAGCTTCATTAAAAACTGGTCTTGTTTGCTAGTCTTATGCACACTTTGGATAACAACGACTCCTTCAAGAGGTACACTTGCCGATACAATATTAGTGTACTCAGCCTAAAGATTTTGAAAGGAAGAATAAAACTCTTGGATTGACATACTTCTTGACTAAGTTGACCAAATTCAAATTCCAGATGAAACCTTCTTGTTGAATTGCTTTGGTTGTAAAGTAATCCCACATTCTCTAGAGGTCTTATAAGGCCTAAGATTGAGGAGTATGGAGGGTTCCATACTTCCAAGGATCCAGGACATAATCTGAGCATCCTTCACCTCCCATTTCACATATTTCTCCTTCTCTTTCTTGTTGTTAGGCGTAGGATTTGTCCCATCAATATGACCTCACAATTCCTTTCCCTTGGTAAAGATCTGAAATTTGAATGCCTAGGTAGAATAGTTCTTGCCATTAAACCGAACAAGAAAATGTTCAAATCGTTCTAATGACGTGATTCAATCCAGAAACAAGAACTTAGATATCAAGTCCAAGAAAACAGAATAGAAGAACGCTGAAAAAAAGAACAAAATACTAAGATCTTGGAGCTAGACAAGGAACCATAGACAAGATGAATGATTTTAGAGTTTTGGCTTTGATGCCATTACAAAATAATAAAGGGAATTTCTGAAAATATCTGCTGCCTTTTCACTAAGGGAATTACAATATAATATATACATTAAGGACAATCAAATCCCTTAATCCTAGGTCTATTATATGAAGGAACACAACAATAATTACAGCAAGAATATATATATATATATATATATATATATATATATATATATATATATATATAATGAATATCTTAGAGAGGTAATCAAGGGATATAATAACTAAATAAGGAAAGAAGAATATATTGACACTAATGATGCATGCTTATTCCAACTTATTTGAAATTTTGAATTGAAAACCTGTTTTGATTGGTGCTCAAAAGGAATTAAGTATGAAATTCAACTGCTACTTTTATTGTTTTTTTATCAGCATCTTGTTTCTTCTTTTCTTGTAGATGGCATTGCATCCACTGTATCACAAGTGGAGGTTTTAAAGGAGCCGTTTTTCTCGGAAAAGCTCTTATGCCTAGTTAGAATTCTTTCCAACTTCAGGTTGGTAATTATGTGTCGGTCTTTTTAAATATGATGTGAAATATTGTACTGAGTGACATGTATGTGTTATACTTGAATAATATGCGGATAACAGCTTTTGATGTTAATTTGAAATAATGTGCATATATCCTTCGATTAATTTGAAGGGTAATTTGCAATATTAATTTCCCCAGGTTCTCTCCATGTTTATTGTCATTATGAAACCAGCAGCAACAACTAAAATGATTACGTACATAACCAAACCAAAAGGTTTTGATGATGGCAAGACTCTTATCTGATTTTGTTTCTTTTGTTATTTGTGTGTGTTTGAACAGAACTCAACAAAGCTTTCCTCTTGGTGTTTCATGGAAGTTATTGACCTTTTGTACATTAAGTCAATCAACAATCAATACAAATAACCAGGCTTTTGAAAAATATTCATTTCCTTTTTCAGGTTACAACCAGATATGAAATGTATAGTCTTTGTCAATAGGATTGTTACTGCAAGATCACTCTCACACATCCTACAAAATCTGAAGTTCTTAACATCTTGGAAGTGTGATTTCCTTGTTGGGGTTCACTCTGGACTGAAGAGCATGTCACGAAAGACAATGAATGTCATTCTTGAGAGGTTCCGGACTGGAAAGGTACTGCTTTATTGCCTGTAATGTTTCAGCCTTGATCATTTCTGCTGTCATCTTACATATTAGCTGATAGGGTTGACTGGGCACCTGAAAAGAAAATTACACATGTTTTGTGGGAAACCATATGATATGCACTACAAGTCTTTGGTTGCACATCATCCTACGAGGCTACTTCTGGATGGGTGAAAATGTTAGGTTGTGAACTTATTCAAGGAGAGTCAGTACTTGAATTGTGTGCAAACTTTATGGTCAACTGGGATGGTTTGACCATGTTTTGTGCAGATTTTTATGGATGCATCAGCAAGGAAGAGTGCCTGGATGGAAATTTTGGGATTGAGGAAGGGGAGTGTTGGAAAACGTAATGTGGACTGAACTGGTAGAAATTAATTTAACATCACAAGGTAAGAATGTTTAGATCAAATTAAACTGATCAAAAGAAAGGGATCCATGCAAGCAATCTCAACTAGTTTTGTATTGAGACCTAGCTGAGATGAGTCATATACATTTTTGTTATGAAAGGATTAGGACCCTTCTTGAAGTACTAATCAAATCATTGGAAATTGAAATACAATTTCTGCTGGCCACCTAAATATTTTGATTTAAGCTTTTGTGGCATTGAAACTCCTAAATTTTGGGTTTGGGTTTTTGATCGTTAGTAGGAAATAGAATCACAATGAGAGTAGGAGAGCTATTGATCTCTGTAGTCTTGCACTAAAGAAACAGAAATAAGAGGGAAACAGAACAGAGTATGCTAGCCTATTGAGTACAAAAGCAAGTAGCAAAGTGTTGGATATGCTGTGGTCAGTTGGGTTTTGCTGTTGTCTGCCATCTACTCAGATTTGAGTCTCTTGAGAAAGTGCTTGTCGTTATGACATATTGTTGTGACATATTGTGGTGATAACGTCTACACAGAAAGCTGACTCGAGAAATCATGAAGGAAAAAAAAGGAAAAACATATAAGAAGCAATTCTTTTATGATGCACTCCGGGGTCCTGTTGATTAGAGGTACCTGCTAGGAATAGTATACTGGATAGTCATGTAGCATAACTGTTCACATGGTGAATAGCTTTGGAGTGCAATATCTAACTGATTAGAGTTTGTGGTATGTGATAATGCTTCCCCCCCAATACTCTTAAACTGGTTATTAATTCTCATGGCTTTGTTGGTTTGGCAGTTGAACTTACTGATTGCAACTAAAGTTGGTGAAGAAGGACTTGATATTCAAACATGTTGTCTTGTTATACGATTTGATCTTCCAGAAACTGTTGCCAGCTTTATACAATCAAGGGGTCGTGCACGAATGCCTCAATCTGAATATGCTTTTTTGGTGGACAGGTGCTCTTCTAAAGCATATCGTGTAGAATATAAGCTCTTCCATGTGCTGTTTTAGTTGTATGTTATTTTTTTTGTGTAGAATAATTTTCTTGGTAATGCAGGGGAAACCAAAAGGAGCGAGATTTGATAGAGAAATTTAAAATAGATGAAGCTCGGATGAATATTGAAATTTGTGACCGGACATCAAATGAGACATTTGATAGTATTGAGGAAAAAATATATAAAGTTCATTCAACTGGTGCTTCCATAACTTCTGGATTAAGCATCTCATTACTGCAGCAGTATTGTTCGAAACTTCCACATGACGAGTATGCTCTTGTTCAAAATTGTGATTTACCTATATTTTGTTGAAATATTTCCAGCTGTTCTAACAAATATTTACTGAGATCATTGATACAATTTTTGCAGGTATTTCGACCCCAAGCCAAAATTCTTCTATTTTGATGATTCTGAAGGAACTGTTTGCCACTTAATCTTACCCTCCAATGCCCCCATACACAAAATAGTTGGTTCACCTCAATCATCAATAGAAGTTGCTAAAAAAGATGCTTGTCTGAAAGCCATTGAACAATTGCATAAACTGGGTGCATTGAGTGAGTTTCTTTTGCCACAACAAGAAGACACAAATGAGTTGGAGTTGGCGTCTTCTGATGTAGATGACTGTGAAGGTTGAATATAATAACTCACCTTAAAATCCCTTTTCTTCATTTGCGATTTATTCTCATTTTGTTGGATCAATAATGTTTTTGTTTGTTAGCAGATAAGGATTCACGAGGAGAACTATGCGAGATGCTAATTCCTGCTGTTTTGAAGGAATCGTGGACTGAATTGGAGAAGCCTATCCACCTTAACTCTTACTATGTTCAATTTTGTCCTGTTCCTGAAGACAGGATCTATAAACAGTTTGGTCTTTTTCTGAAGGCACCACTCCCACTAGAGGCTGATAAAATGAGTCTTGAACTTCACCTGGCTCGTGGTAGATCTGTGATGACAAAGCTTGTCCCATCAGGACTTTCAGAATTCAGTACAGATGAGGTAAACCACAGTTTAGCTACTACACGTCATGCTTAGCATAGTTCCAACTATTTACTGGTTGTAAATGTACAGATCACATATGCAAAAAACTTTCAAGAGATGTTTCTCAAGGCCATTCTCGATCGATCAGAATTTGTTCATGAATATGTTCCCTTGGGAAAGAATGCCTTATCTAAATCATGCCCTACCTTCTACCTATTGCTTCCTGTTATTTTTCATGTCTCTGAAAGGAGAGTGACGGTAGATTGGAAGATTATCAGACGATGTTTATTCTCTCCTATTTTCAAGAACCCAGCCAATGCTGTGGACATGGGAATTCTTCCTTCAGATGATTTCTTGCACCTTGCTAATGGTCGCTGCAGTATCCGTGATGTTGAGAATAGTTTAGTGTACACTCCACACCAGAAGAAATTTTACTTCATTGATAGCATTGTTCCTGAAAAGAATGGTAACAGTCCATGCAAGGGTTCAAAGAATCTGACTCACAAGGATCACTTAACAACAACGTATGTGGCTTGGTTTCTTGAAACTTAAATCACCACAGATGTGTACACTATTATAGTTTGGTCCTGAAATATTATGTGTTATATTGTCTTTACTTTCTTTTTATGCTAAGGATAGTTCCTGCATCAATGTCAGGAAATTTGATGCAACTTAAAACTAACAATTCCCTGGTATTAGGTTTGGCATTCATCTTAGATACCCAGCACAATCTCTTCTGCGTGCAAAACAACTCTTTTGTTTGCGCAACTTGCTATGCAACCGAAAGAAAGAGGATTCAGGTAATCTTTTACTCTTATTTTTCTCCTGTTGTTTTTCACTTTTGTTATGCATGTTGCCTGAAGTTGTATGGAATGTGCAATTATCTATTCACTTGGAGCAATTATGCAGAGAAGAAATTTCAAGATTTTTTCTGCTTTGGTTCCAACTTCTAAATTCAATGACCAGTTAGTGGAAAAGGGACCAAAAACATCTCTTTCATGAGAAAATACAATAAGTTTAACTGTGCACTAAATTTCAAGTTGTATTATTGGCTTCTTTCATATCTAGCTCGAACATTATAGTTGAGTTGGGGGTTGTGCCTGTCTAGGGCATTCTAAATGACAGGTGGCCATCTTACTGCTTTGGTTAGGGCTTCTGAAATTAGTGGAATGGAGTTAGAGTATGATGCATCCGAATTCAGAAGGGAACTAGCATCAACGAGTGATTTAGTAACTAAAGTTGGTCTACAAATGCAGCTTACTTTTTCAGATACAATTAAAGTATGATGAACAAAGAAAAGGTATGAAAAAAATAAGTTGTCGTGGACAACATGAAGAACATGGGCATCAACAATCTTAGTTTCATCAGGGATTGGGAGTGTTCATTTGCTTATTTATTTGTGAAGTTAATTTTAGTGTTCTTCTGAAGGCAGAATTTTGAGCATCATGAAGACAGTCAAAAGCATCTGTCATGGTAGGATGATCATTCATGCAATGTGATGATGAACTGAAGTTTGGTTTCATATGAAAGAAAAGTACTGAATGTTGTTGGTCTAATCAGCAGTTGTGAATTTAATGTGTCAGTGACTGAATCAATTACTGTCTTAATACTAGTGTGGATCAAAATGGTATGCTTATTCAACTGTGCTTGTCTAGGAAAAGACCTTGTTGTCTTTGTTCGTTCTTCGGGCTAGAAAAAATCCCAGTTTCGAAACGCGCTTCACCTTAAAAGAGACCTGGTTACAGCATTTTACTGCTTCAGCACTTTAAACACAAAAATAATTTGAAATATAAGCAGTGATGCAATATAAGCTGCATGCTGAACTGGTATGGATGAACTATAAACGTTTTCAGAATTGCTCCATTAAATTAAGTGTGCAACTAAGACCATACATGAGTTGAAGAATGATGTCTTATTATTAGTTTGCTGAGCAACTATATTATGTCCAAGAGAATTTTCCTTGGTATATGTTCTTGTTGCTGCCCTCTCAGCTTCTTTTTTCAAGAAACATACATAGGATCTATCATGCCAAGCCCACCTCCCTAACCATTGGAGCAAATTCCCATAGTCCTCTGCCTTGCACTACTTTTGTTTCCTGTCTTTCATTGATCTCTCCTCCTCTGGATACTCTGTCAATTTTATTTACTGATATTTTCTTGCCTCTCTCTCTCTCTCTCTCTCTCTCTCTCTGTGTGTGTGTGTGTGTGTGTGTGTGCATGTGTGTTCATTTTTTCTTGTAAATTAGTTTTTGTTTAAAACAGAATTGCAAGAACTGGATGAGCACTTTGTTGATTTGGCTCCTGAGCTTTGTGAGTTGAAGATAATAGGATTCTCTAAAGACTTTGGGAGTTCTATTTCTCTACTTCCATCAATTATGCACCGCTTGGAAAACTTGCTTGTAGCCATTGAATTGAAATGCATATTATCTGCTTCATTCTCTGAAGGAGATAAAGTTACCGCCCATAGAGTAAGCCCTCCCTGTATAAAATAATTTGAGTACTGGTTTTGAGAAGCAGTTGCTTATCTTATGTAAAATAGATAAGCAATGCTTTGGGTGGTTGTGCACATATAGGTGAAATGCCTTTTCCGCTAACATCTGCTTATTTAATTTATAGGTTTTAGAAGCTCTCACCACAGAGAAGTGTCAGGAGCGCCTTTCCCTTGAAAGACTTGAAACACTTGGTGATGCTTTCCTCAAATATGCTGTCGGTCGGCATTTTTTACTTTTGCATGATACCCTTGACGAAGGGGAGCTAACTAGGAAACGATCAAATGCTGTAAACAACTCCAATTTATTCAAGCTAGCAAGTAGGAACAATTTACAGGTATGATAATATTTTTGAAAATGATCTGTATAACTAATCATTATAATCTTTCATCTATCAAATAGTTATTTTTGTTTTTTTGATATTTGACATTACCTAAAAAATTGAAAAAAATGAGTTCTCATATTTAGCATTTATAAGCTGTTGGATTGACCTCCAAAAAGACTGAAAGGGTAAAATTTGTTGTAAATTAATGAAAACTGCAGGTAAGTGACTATCCTAGACAGTCATACTGGAAAGGAGTCTTGTCTGCTTTTTTTTCTTCTCTTCCATGTGTTTAACGCCTCTGCCAACTCTCTTGATGTTGAAATGTTAAGAAAATATGTTTCCATAGACCAACAGTTCATATTCGTTATTGCCACACAGAACAATTTCTGCAAAGAGAACTCATTCTGATATTGAATAATTTTTTCTTTTGTTTCAACATCTAATTGATATTTTCAGCCCTTTGTAGGTATTTATACGTGATCAACCATTTGATCCCTACCAATTTTTTTCTCTGGGTCGTCCTTGCCCTAGAATTTGCACCAAGGAATCAGAAGGAATTATTCATTCTAATTGTGGAAGCCATGTGACTGATCAAGCAAAGGGTGGTGATGTCAGATGTAGCAAAGGTCACCATTGGCTACATAAGAAAACAGTTTCTGACGTGGTTGAAGCTCTTGTAGGGGCATTTCTAGTTGACAGTGGCTTTAAAGCTGCAATTGCATTTCTTAGATGGATAGGTATTAAAGTGGATTTTGATGAT
This sequence comes from Salix caprea, assembly GCA_964035475.1. NCBI lineage: Eukaryota > Viridiplantae > Streptophyta > Magnoliopsida > Malpighiales > Salicaceae > Salix > Salix caprea. Next base: position 15,593,379 of record OZ037751.1, read on the forward strand.
TCACAAGTTATCAATATTTGCCAAGCAAGCAGGACCTATGCAATGCTTAGTCCTTCCATGGACCTTACTACCCTTGAAAACTTGTTGGGGCATCGGTTCCTGTATAAAGGTCTTCTTATACAGGCATTTGTACATCCTTCCCACAAGAATGGAGGGGGCTGCTATCAGGTTTGAACTCTTATTTTCAATTGAGTAACTAGGTCTTGTTTCAATTGAGAAACTGGCTAGAATTGGTCCTGTGTCCTTCACATTTTTTTTCCAAACTAACAATTTTGAGAATTTGGTGTAATGATACTGCAATTTGCTATGACTTTGATGTTTCCGCCAGAGATTGGAGTTCCTTGGAGATGCTGTCTTGGATTACTTGATCACATCATATCTATTTTCAGCTTATCCAAAAATGAAACCAGGTCAATTGACAGATCTGAGATCAGTGTTGGTGAACAACAGGGCCTTTGCCAGTATATCTGTTGACCGATCTTTCCATGAATATATTATCTGTGATTCTGATGCCCTTTCTGCGGCCATAAAAATTTTTGTTGACTTTGTTAGAACACCTGAATCAGAAAGGCATCTGCTGGAAGGACCAAAATGCCCAAAGGTAAGCATCATTAAATTTACAGTGTAGCGACCACTCCACTCCACTTTCTGGGGTTTTCCAGTTAATTTCTTTTTTTTTAATCAAATAAGTGAAATTGGGATGTCTATTGCAAATACTGTGTCCTTTTAAATACTTTGATTCATGCATCATCAACTCGATAAGAGGACTCAGTTCATGTGCTGGCAACCTGATAGAACTTCTCCCTTTGAATATTTTCCCAGTTTTCACTGCAAAAAACATTCAAATCTCCAAAATTTGATTGAATAACAGCAATTTAAGAAGACAAAGGAACGGGTATTTTTTTATTTGAGTTCAGGTTAGGTTGGATAGGAAAAAACCTTTGCTTGCTGTCTGACTAATTTTCTTCTCCATATCTTTGGTTGGGTTTGGAAATCAACTCTTCTGAGTTGTTGAGCATGAATTCAGGTGTCTATATAAAAGGGACTGAAGATTTTTAGAGTAAGGTCCTAGTGATGGAAAAGGAGTTTATATGGAACTGCTATGCTTTTGGTTCTTTGGCTTTGCTGCTTTCAAATTTGTTTTGTGGTGGTTGTTATAATTGGAATAAGTGTCACATGTTCTTAGAGGGTAGTGCTTTGCCCTTCCATGCTTTTCCTCTACTCCACTTTGTGGGACCGGGATCTGATGACAAGAGTTTTGTTGTTATTTAAGCTATCATGTAATATGCTTATTATGAAATGATAATTTTCGCAAAAACATTTGAATATTGAGGTTCAATATTATTTGATGGAAGATTTCTGAAGTTAGGAATATAAGTGGTGCCTAGTGAGAGCAGCTAGAGTTCTGTTAATACCGCATGCTCTATTGATATGGATTTTCTGAATTTTGTATAATCCTGCTCAATACAGGTTCTTGGTGATTTGGTAGAGTCTTCTGTGGGTGCCATTCTTCTTGACACAGGATTTGATTTGAACCACATCTGGAAGATAATGCTATCCTTCTTGGATCCAATCAAAAGCTTTTCCAATTTGCAGATAAATCCTGTGAGGGAATTAAAAGAACTTTGCCAGTCTCATAATTGGGACTTTGAGGTTCCTGCATCGAAGAAGGGCAGGACTTTTTCAGTTGATGTGAAACTTAGTGGTAAAGATATGAACATATCTGCTTGTGCGAGCAACTCAAATAAAAAAGAGGCTATTAGAATGGCTTCAGAAAAAATATATGCTAGGCTGAAGGTAAAACCTGTATGCTTGTAGATCTTTTTACCTGCTCTTCACCTTGTGAAATTATCAGTTCCTGCTCTGAGATTATAAACTGAATCAGATACTTTTAGTTATAAATTTTCCTTGAAGAACAATTTCCTGGCACTTGGACTCCATTTATAGTAAAATTAAATCATTGATGTAAAATCATGTTTTTCCATCAAAATGCTAACAAGTAATGTCAGTTCTTCTGACTGTTTTTTTTTAAGGCTGCCAAGAATGTTTAAACTAATGAATAATTGGAAACTGAGGTGTTGGGAAGCGGGAGGAGATACGATGGACAATAGGAAAGCTCATTTTTTCATCATTACTCTTTAAGTCAACATTATGTTGCAAGCTGTTGGAGTTTAGCTGTGACAAAAATATGTAGAAGATTGTTAATTGTTGTTGCATGCTCTGTATGACCCATACTTTCAACAACAGAGTCCACTTCCAGAATCACACGTGTCTGCAAATCCAAATTTAAGCAGTACTTAGCATTGGAATATGCACGTTTGCTGTATAAAAGAGCTTTTGTTTTGCATTTGTATTCTAAATATTGCTTATGAGCATTTAGCACAGTAGTACATACATTTATGACTCATGTATTGATGAGAGCAGCTTCTAGTTAATGATTTATGCACTAGGAAAGCTGTTAAAGAGTAATATAAAACCATATTCTAGTGTCAACTAACACATGCATGCTTTGCTTTTGAAATCACCAGAGATCGAGGAATTGCACATTGTAATTGTAATACAATGGTGTAGATCTAAGAGTATTTGATATGTGATTTCTTAAATAAGAAACAAGTTGGTGCTAAATACATGGACACGTGCACACATGAATCTATTGCTGCTTTTAATTGAATCATTACTATGCTTCACCTGATACCTATGCCACTATGCACGAAGGGGTTTGTGACCTTCTTAATGTGTCTCCTGTATCCAGCCTCATTTTCTGAAGGTCATTTATATGCAGGATCAAGGCCGCATACCAATGGCTAATTCTTTGGAGGAGGTTTTAAGGAATAGCAAGAAGATGGAAGCCAAATTGATAGGATATGATGAGACCCCTATAGATGTAGCTCCTGAAGCTACTGGGTTTGAAAACTCGAAGATACAGGAACCTTTTGACAGCAATTGCAGCTACGAAGTGAGACCCTGCATAAAAGCTTTTAATGCTCGCACTCCATCTCCATTAGATTTCACTGGAAGTCAGTCCAGTGAGACTACTGGAGATCTTAGATGTGACAGACAGATGCATATCACAGGTTTGTCATGCTTATCATACTTGCAGATGCCTGTAAGTACAGAGATTCTGACATTTGGAATTATTTTTCAGGGAAATTAGACCTTGGAACAGCCAGATCCCGTTTGCGTGAAATCTGCATGGCTAACAGTTGGAAACCTCCTTTGTTTGAATGCTGCGCTGAAGAAGGACCAAGTCACTTAAGGATGTAAGTCTGATCTTTTTTCGGTGAATGTCGACCTTTTTATATCTTGAAAACTGTTTGCACTGAAAACTTTTATGTCATTGAACAATTTGAGTCAGGTTTCAACTTTAAAGACCAGGTTTTTTCCTGCAACTTAGGCACTATTAGGCTATATGTATGTCATAAATGAAAATTCATTAGAGGAGTTTTCCCCCTTTCTGTTGAATCAGACAGTTTGTGCATGACATGAGAGGAACAAGGTCAGTTTAAGTTGCCCTTCACAAAAAAGTGGTACTCAAAATCGGGAAATTCTCGTGGGCTTTTTTTAAGTTCCAAAGAAGCATCTCATGAAATGCTCTTCCCCTTGGAATCTCATTCAAATTACAAGATGAACTCCCCCCAACCTGTCTCTTGTTCTCTCCCCTTCCTTCTCCTGCTGTCTCACTGTTTGTTGGTAGCGAAATATCTATAACGGAAAATCATCAGTCCTGTGTGTTGTCCCGCAGCTTGCTCTTCTTTGTATAAGCATGACCTCTTTTTTTCCTGAATTAATAGGAGTTTGTGTTAACATGGTGAATTCATGCATTTGCAGCTTCACTTACAAGGTGGTTGTGGAAATAGAAGAAGCGCCAGATAAGAATTTTGAATGTGTTGGGTCTCCTCAGATGAAAAAGAAAGCTGCGGCAGAGAATGCAGCAGAAGGGGCACTTTGGTACTTGAAACATGAACTCTACTTGTCTTAAAATGAGGTTAGAGTAATCTTTCCATAGGAGACCAGTTTTGTAGTTGCCGAGGAGATCAATGCAGGAAACTGACACTCGAAAAGAACTGAGAGATGCAATATATGTACACGTAGAATCATGCTCTGATAACCTGTTGATCCAGTGGGAGCTGGTCAGCCATTCCTAGTGGATAATGTAAAACCAGTAGGGTTTCTACTAGGCGATGTCGTATTTTGTATTCAGGCATCAGCCAAGCCACAGCAAAAGGATCCGATGCAACAGAAAACCTCCATATATGGTAAAATGTATTTTTGGATTAAATATAACGGGTAAAGCTGTCTTGTGCTGACTGTATTGAAGCTCGAAACAAAAAGCAACGCTCATTCTTCATTTGTAAGAAACTAGAAAATATATAAAAATCTTTCACTGGGGTACTCTTACAAGTTTACGCTTTTTTCTTGCCGTGGCAAACAATTCAAACACTAACAAGCGACATGTCGTGTGAGAATTCAGAGCCAGAAAGACCCTCGTTCAAACCCAACAAGTCGTCTAACAACAGAACGACACGTCTCAAGGCTCTCCTAAATCAGATGGTACACGTGCGCTGCAAGCACGTGTCATACGCCGATTTCCCGCCAAATACTCGCACCAAAACATCACTTCATAAACTCCCCGAATTAACCTCTACCCTCTTTGCCGGATGTTATTGAAGCAGTAAATCTTTTTAAGATTTCTACTGTCGAAGCAGCAGTCTGGAATGAATCAACAAGTGACTCTTACTCCTGAGATAAAGGTTTGTCAATGACATTGCTTACCCTTTGTTCTGTTTCATGTCAGTCATGAGTTTCTCAACAACCTGTTCTGATATTCCTTGGTTTGTTATCTGTCACTCACCTGCTTAATGATTTCTTTTTTCCCAACATACAGCAAGCAGAAACTCAGATAAAGAGAAGAGTGGGAATTGGTATGCGCATATCAGAAAGAAAGCTGATTGATGAACTTGCCAGAATGGGAATGAATGAATCAATTGTAAGTATTTAATTTCATTACCATTTAGTTGCTTCTTGCTTTACATATCTGTTAATGTGACCTGAAAATCTTACTGTGTAACCTGTTCAAGTTCTCAAAGTTTGATGCCTGAAAACACCTGTTAGCCTGACTGCTGTCCTTTTTGTAAGTAGCAGCTCTCTCTCTCTCTGAGATCTGAGATCATAGTTTTTACTATTATTTATGATTGCATTTCTCAAAGTTTTTGTAATCTATGCTGTTAACGACTGTAATCAAATTATGCGAAGCTGCGGTTCAGGGATGGGAAGTTAACGACTAAAGCATGATTCATGCATTTTGATGGCGCAACAATATGGTTCAGATGTACTCCTCAAGTTATGCATATGCAAATGTAGAATTGGCAGAGCTGCAGAAGTAAAATAGGCGGCTGTTGTGTATTTCTGTAAATTAATTCTTAAAAGGTAGCAGTTTACAAGTTTATTTTTTCGTGTTCAAATTTCTATCATATTTTCTGGGAACAGTGCTTCTTCCTTTTGCTAAACCATACAATGGTTAACTCAACCTGCTGCAAAACTGGGAAGTTCCTCCTAACAATCGTGCGTGGTAAATTGAATTAGAGATCTTCTTTCCTTGACACTAGAGTTTAACCTGTTTATTTTTGCCCGGTTGCTAAACCTTCTACATTTCCTTTTTTTTTCTTCTGGTAAATTTCTTTTTGGTGTTCAAACTGATCAGAGTGTCTGTTACTATTTTGCTAAATTGCATTTTTCCTCTCTTCCAATTTAACAAACACTATTAAGCTAATGAGCTTGAGCAGATCAAGTGCAAGGCAATAGATTGAATCAAAAGTGCACCAAAAGATTAGTGGAAATAATTTCTCCTGATAACTCTAATTGAGGGTGATAATGAATCCCTTATGTTGCAATTCCAGGTACAAATTGCAAACCTCTTTCAATGTAGACAAGATTTTTTTAACACAAGTTTGGTAGAAAAGCTAATAGCAGAACAAAATAAGGCAATTGCAAGGCAACAGGTCTAGAAACTCAAAATGGCAAAGAAAAGTCGCAGGACAGACAAATCAATGATTACAACTTAATTATCATCACTATCTTGGAGTTTAAGATGCTGGTGGTGACATGCTTGGCGAATCAGGCAATCACATGGATGACATTATTATTTATAGTCTATCTTGCAGTTTTAGCTACCTTAACTTTTGACTTATTTAATTATGTACATTGAATATCCAGCCTCTTAATTAATTGCTTGCGTAGCTTGGATAATTTGTGGAAAAAATGGAGCATTACTTGTGTGAATTTAGAGACTAGCATTGTTTGTGTGCTATTTTTCCTTGCTTATTCTATTACTACTTAAGTCTCCAATGTAAACAAATAGTTGAATATTATATTTAATTTCATATTATGTTTGACTTGCAACTTTCATTTGAGATCTTAGTCATAGTGTTATGAATAGAATTGTATGTATTTACATGGTGGTTGTCTAGTACACAATCCATAACTCAAAACTACCTTGAACTTAAACTCTAATAATGCCCTTTTTAGGGGTATTCCAAAGCAATTAAAATATATGCAAGCTTACAACATAATCCACTTGGATGAACAACCATTAATGTTTTTAGTGATCTATAATATGGATAGATTCTTTATTTAATACGATTTTTCTTAGAATAGAAGGGTAAGGTATGCAAAAATAAAACTTAGCAGTACCACATAACTCTATTAGAAAAGTGTAAAAGATTATTTGATTAGAAGAGATCAACCTCCTACTATTTGGATGGATATAAAAACTAAGTTACAAGAGAAATACCTATCTTGTTCTTAGACGAAGAATCTCTTAAACTAGTAGAATAACTTGAGATAAGAAATTAAATCTATTAGTGAATATGTGACATAATTGGAAAGATAAGGCGCGCAGTCAAAGAGGATGAGATAATGACCTTTAATAGATTTCAAAAGTGCTTGAATGATGATATTAGAAAAGATGTGCTTATAGATGTGTTCACCCTTGACAAAACTTACAAAATTATGAGTTTGTCATGAAAAGCTATTGGACAAGAAGTCAAGATAACTGTAGTATCCCTTCTAAGTCAAGATAACCTAGTAATAATTATTTGTTGGGTGCCCCACCCCATAAACGCAATCTTATTAGTGACATAATTGGAAAGATAAGGCGCGCAGTCAAAGAGGATGAGATAATGACCTTTAATAGATTTCAAAAGTGCTTGAATGATGATATTAGAAAAGATGTGCTTATAGATGTGTTCACCCTTGACAAAACTTACAAAATTATGAGTTTGTCATGAAAAGCTATTGGACAAGAAGTCAAGATAACTGTAGTATCCCTTCTAAGTCAAGATAACCTAGTAATAATTATTTGTTGGGTGCCCCACCCCATAAACGCAATCTTATTAGTGACTATATGCCTAAGTAAGACAAGTGTAACGGTATTTTTTATGAAACATTTAAGATGACATTAAAAATTTAGTGTTTTAAGTGTCAGGATTTTAGTCATGTTTTCTATATTTGTTCCAATAAGGCTTTGTTTATTAAAAATTAAAAGAATATGGATAAGGAATCTTCAAAAAAATATGGATGAGGAAGACAATTATGATGATAAAGTGTATAAACTTAATACAATGATTTTCATGATCTAAATGACAAGGAAGATGAGTCTAACTTGCTAGAATGTGCTGGATCTATAACTGATCAGAGAGACAACCAGGTTAAGAATGTGTAACTTGTTATGCTAGTTTCTGTATTGATGGAATTGCTTTGTGCAGAGTTGAAGGATAACTTAATATGTTCAATTAGTAGTTGGTGTGATAAAATTGGAGTCTTCCCATATTATTATTTATTTTTTCAAATAAAATTGCATGTTAGATAGAACAATGCAGTACCATAAAGCTAGCCATGTATGTGTCATGTCCATAAAGCCAGCCATTTAAATTAGCTTCTGGGTTTCCCAGCATTCATTCATTCTTTTCAAGTCCCAAAGGCAAACAGTTGCATCTTTGGAACAAGCGGCCATGATGTTAGAATTTTGTGAATTGAAGTCTATGGTGTTGATCCTGTGTTCATGCAGAATCCATCACAGGAGCATACCAGATCAATAGTTCCTTTTCAGCATCCATCAATCGGAGATATTCATTATAGCAGCTTGTGAAGATATGCAGTTCATTTCAACAAATCAAGAGTTTTACAGAAATTCAAACAATTTCACAGAATCACATTGCCAGTTCTAATTATTACATTTACTGAAGATTCATCTTTGGGTCTAGCATGATCGGTGTCTAGCACATCAGCAAGCTCAAGCAAATTCTTAATCATATATCAAGCTTCTTCAGCAATTTGTAACAAATTGCAAATGTTTCCATTATACAACCTCATCTCAAACTTGGCAAAGAAATGAAAAGGAAGTGCTGGGAATTTCACATCAAAATTACCTTGGAAAAACAAGATTGCTGGCACAGTCGTACGAAAATCGTACGAAACCCCATCATTTCCTTCCTGTTTTACAAACTTCAAACAATCAATTTCCTCTCTAACTTGAACACCCAATTTGGGTTTCAAAAGACAAAAGTGTGTCTATAAAATCTCGATCAGACCCAGTTCCATCATAAGCATCCCTCATTTTAAGTGGACCCAAAACACACGGCGAAGGCTTCCTTGGATTAATTGAAGTCATATTAAGGGTTGATTTATTTGAATTCTCAAGAGAATCTGCATCTAAATCATTAGAATCAGGAACAATCCTTTATTCAAAATGACTAACCTAAACTTGTGAAGCGAAGAAAACTAGGAACAAACAGATGTTGTATACATTCTATATTTTAGCCCCTTGAGTTCTTCGCTGCTTTCGAGTTTTACACTAGAACTTTTCCATTCTCAAAAAGAGCTACAGCAAAATCTCCCTTATGAAGATTCCTCCAATAATTAAACAAAAATAAATAATAAATGAAATGTAGAACAGGAAAAAACAGCTTTGACATTAGTTTTCTTGTTCGAACTCTATAAACTCTGTCTCCATCGTACTTGTATGTGCTTCTTTCTACCTCTTTTATTTCCTCAGACTGTGTAGTGTTGCTGGATGGTATCAATGTCAAGTCCCTTCATCTTAACCACTGAGTCAACGTGTCCCTTCAACGTGTGAAGCTCTCTTAGCCTGCAAAATGAAGCCCAATTCATTAGCACTGTGTCCTCCAAGGAAAGAAATTGGAGACAGGTGAAGATATGGAATGTCATCAGCTAGCTTAAATCTTAGTGGCTGTCATGTTATGATAACAATTTCAAGGTTCTGGAATCTACATGTGTCTGTAAAAGGGACCTCTGTCGTAGCATGTGTATGCTAAAAACTTTACCTTGCTACTTCGGCACGCTTCTTAGCCTGCTCAGCAAGCTCACTCAACTCTCTGTAGGTGGACTTGTCGTTGAACATGGTCTCTGGAGGTTGAAGACCGTGAAGAGTACGTTGAGCAGTAGCCCATTGAGCCTCCCTCTCACCCCTTCCATAGTCCTTCTTGGTTGTGAAAGCAGTCTGAATTGATTTATAAAAATGAGTAAAAAGGTGATGCAACTAATCAAAAGAAAGATATGAGAAGAATTCAACAGGTTGTTCATGTTTTTATTGTTTAGAAACCTTGTTTTGTAGCAGATTATCCCAGGCCTTCCCAGTCAATGCATAGCGGATAATGAATTTGATGATATCAAGAGGGATATAGGTGATAATGCTAAAAAGCCAAATGATCCCTGCCCATCCCCAACCAATGCCTTCGATTCTTGCAAAGGACCAGCTTGCATACACAGCAATGAGAGTAGCCACCTTCAATGGAAAAGTATTGCAAGTTAATGCAACATGCCATCATCATTCTGACTCGTAAAAAAGATTTCACAGTGGACAAGTAGAAGTTGAGACAAGAAGGGAAAACGAAACGGAATAGAACAAATACTGACCATCTGTGCTGCAATGAAAGCACCGACAAGCAAGAGACCAGGGCATTCAACGAAGGACCAGCTCCTTGACCTGGTTACAAAGATGAGTGCTTGACTGATGATGCTCACTTGAAGGTAAAGAGCTGCTGTAAGCTCATCTGGTTTACCTCTGATTGTCCTCACGCCAAACTTCTCCTGAAGACATTAAAATGTTAATTATTATTTTTTCAACTAAACATCCTTGATATGAAACATTTAGAGTGATTGACTTACGGAGAAAAAATCAGTGTCATGAGCAAGCCAGAAGAACAGCACAGTCATGATTGCCATGTAAGTTCCCATGACAACTCCGGTGGCGAAAATTTCCTTGAGCTTCCATGAGTCTGGCACAGGAGATGGCTTGACTCTATCTTTGGAGATGGTCATGATGGTTCCGTCATTGAGAATAGCAATGATCAGAACCATGAATGGCGAGAAGTCGAACTTCCAAATAAGTGCAACAAGCAAGAATCCCAGCACGATACGAATTGTGATGGAAACAGCATAGATTGTGTAGTTCTTCATCCTCTGAAAGATGGCTCTGCTTGTCAATACAGCGCTAATAATAACACTCAACCCTGGCTCTGTCAAGACAATATCCGAAGCACTCCTGGCAGCATCAGTTGCGTCTGCCACAGCAATACCAATGTCTGCCTTCTTCAATGCCGGGGCATCGTTAACACCATCTCCTGTCATACCACAGATATGCTTCCTCTCTTGTAGCTTCTTCACAATCTCATACTTGTGTTCTGCATTCAAAGTTTCACATAAGTTGGATATTTAAATTAGCAACAGTTCTTCAAGAGACTACTCAAACATGTGTGTGTGTGTGTGTGTCAGTAATGAAGCTAAATGAAAATTTCCATTACCAGGGAAGACTCCAGCAAATCCATCAGCTTTCTCGATGAGCTCATCAACTGGAATGCCAGAAATGCTCTCATCCTTGCTATTACCAAGGAGAGATGATGAAGGATACATGTTTGTGCCCATCCCAAGCCTGCGGCCAGTCTCTTTGCCAATAGCAAGTTGGTCACCAGTAATCATCTTAACATTGACACCAAGGTCAAGGGCTCGACGGATAGTTTCAGCACTATCATGCCTTGGTGGGTCGAAAAGAGGCAAGAGACCCACAAACTCCCATGGTGCTCCTTCACTTTCCTTGGTCTTCTCTGGAATTCTCTATAAACAGGGAAAAAATACACATGCCATCGATTAAATAATGTTTCAGATAGAAACTCCATCCAGCTTTCTATATTCTGAGGAATCATATGAAATGAGTAGCAAGAAAATTATTGGATTAATCTACCTGGCGAGCAACTCCTAGGGAACGAAGGCCACGCTCGGCAAAGTTGTCAATGATTTCATGGGCCTTTTTCTTCGTCTCCCCTTTTAGGTTGCAGAGTTCGATAATCTGGCATATAAATAGGAAGTGTAACTCGCAATATAATGGCTAGTTTCAGATAAAACATACGTTACATACCTGCTCAGGAGCTCCCTTACTGCTTCTGTGCCAGTCACCTTTGTGGTCATAGTAAGTGATTGCAGTGCGCTTTTCCACAGGGTTGAAGGGTAAGAAATGCACCTCGGTGATTTCTGCTCTTGCCTACAAAGATCACAAGAAAGCAAAATGAATTCCCCTTTCATTGACTCCATGAAATTTATATCTAAAGTGGGATGACAAGTGTTCACAGGAAAGGGAACTGAACTGTATACCTCCTTGGGGTCGCCCAACATCCCAACAATTGAAGCATCAATGGCATCCTGATTCTCAATTCTAGAAGCCCTGGCAGCAAGTAATAAAAGGGTATCGTTGTCGATGTCCTTTATAAACACCTATAATTACCAATATAGATAGTGAGTACTGAACCATTAAGACTTGCATAATCATGTGACCCAGATCTCCATGAGAATTATATGATCTATCTTAGCTCACTAACCTTGATAAGGCTCTTGTCCACTGTAAGCTTGTTGAGGGTTAGAGTTCCGGTCTTATCACTACATAGGACATCCATTCCGGCCATTTCTTCAATGGCAGTCATTCTCTTGGTGATGGCACCTTGCTGCGATAGACGGTGAGACCCGATAGCCATTGTCACTGACAAGACTGTAGGCATAGCAATTGGGATACCTCCGATGAGAAGCACCAAGAGGTTATCAATGCCGTCTCTGTACCTCCTGTTCTGGATTGGGTACATCACTATAATCTCAACCAGCATACCGATAGCTATTGAGCAGATGCAGAAGTTACCAATAGCTGTCAACACCTGATAAAAAGAGTGCCAGCAAAACGCAAGAATTATTTAACATATGACCAATTTATATCTTGTGTGATAAATTAAAATCAATGATCAACTTGTATAATCCTGTGTAACAAAATGAAAGCAAACAATACCTTTTGGAAATGGCCGACGTTATTGGTGCTGTCAACGAGGTGAGCTGCTTTGCCGAAAAAGGTGTGAACACCGGTGGCAATAACAACAGCCTCGATCTCACCTTGTTTGCAGGTTGAGCCAGAGAAAACCCCTTCGCCGGGATGCTTTGTAACTGGAAGGGATTCTCCAGTCAGAGCAGATTGATCAATCTTGAGAGGATCTCCTTCCATGAGACGAGCATCAGCTGGGACGATATCTCCCAACTTGATGCTGATCATATCTCCTGGTACCAGAATTGCTGCATCTTCCTCGACCCATTTTCCATCCCTAAAAACCTGCAAATTTATTTTTACAAACAATGAGTTGCATTCTATGCTGCATGAGCTGCCGGTGAGAGCGGTATGAATAAGGATAGACAAAAGGTACCTTGGTTTTGGGGGCAAGACCAGCCATCAAAGCGGCAGCTGCGTTGCCTGCATTGTTTTCCTCGATGAAGCTGATGGTGGAATTGATGATAAGCAATACAACGATACCAACAAAGTCCTGCCAATCGGGAGGCTTGCCTCCTCCATTAGCCAAAACAATGGCCATTATGGCAGCTGCTTCCATGACCCATGATAAAGGATTCCACATAAAACCCAAAAACTTGAGGAATTTGCTCTCTTTCTTCTCCTCAAGCTTGTTTGGGCCAAAGATTGCAAGCCTCTCCTCACCTTGTGCGGTGCTCAACCCTTCTTTTGTACATCTTAGCTGCTGGAATACCTCTTCGATAGGAATTCTCTCCTACACAAAATGAACACAGCAGTCATGATTAACATTTTTTTCCGTGATCCTAGAAACATTAACATGTCAAATCCAAATGAGAAGCAGCCGCATGGAAGGCAAAAAAAGTCGTGTCATTACGTGTGTGTGTGTGTGGGTGGAAGAGAAATGCTTACAAGATCAATATTCTCATTTTTTATCTGCTCCAAGGAAACGTCAGCCATGGGGAAGGATGAAACCGAACAAGAAGATCAAATCAAGAAAAAATCAACCTCCACTTCGGTTTCTTGGGATCGGAAAGTCTCCTTCAATACGCCTGAAAATATACCCTTCACTGGCCTATCAAAGGGACACGAAAGACAGAAGGAGAGAAATCAGAAGACAAGCATTTGTGTTTTATTTTTTGAAGATAGTTTGAGCCTTATAACCACCTTGTTGCATTGAAAAAGGAGTGAACGCTCGAGTAATGCGGCTTTCTTTGATTTGCCTTTGGTTTCTGCATGCCAAGTTTCCACTTTTTTTGGTGGGTAATTATAATACCACACAGATTAGAATTCTTAAAAACGTTGTTGTCAATATTGTCCGGTCTGATGTCATGTCAGAATTCGAGAGTACAAGGTTCAGAGTGTTTTATGGGACCCAGTAAAAGAGGATGTAGCATGCATGCATCCATCCATCCATCAGATTATCGATTCAAAGTTGTCAAGCAATTAAAACAAAAACAAAATGATAGCCATTCAAATTATAGAAAATTACAGTTGTATTCAAACTTCCAGGCTTTTGCACCGTCCCGTCCCTTCAAAAGTATTTATTATCTAATAATCTAACTTATGTTTCAGTACCTGATTTTTGTTATCGTTGTTGTTTTGGTATCATCCATGACGGTTTTTTTGGAATTGAAAGCTCCAGGAATTGAAAGCTTTATAGAGGGTTTTAATATCTCAAAATGATTAGAAGCCAGAACCCCCTCTACCATGCAAATGCTTTCTTCCAACAGTGTGCATAAAATACCTAATTGATATGAATCCTCCATTTACTGTCTTCTGTTCACGTTTAACTGATTTCCCTCCTCCCACCAGCACAAAAAATATAAGAATAAAACTCTCTGATCTTTTGGTTCCAAATATCACATGTTGTAGCTAAGCATTAATACTCGCTCGGTCTCTGGTATGAAATTTGAGAAAATACTGTTCTGGTTGCTAAGCTTCCACCCAGAAGCACACAGAATCATGCAATTACTTTGATCCAAGTCAACAACATGATGCAATTTCCCGAAGATCCATAAGCACGCAATCGGGATGAATCATTATGACCTGAGCAGAATCTAAATCACCAGAATAATCAGCTTTCCTTCCCACCAATACAGGCTGCATCAATCGAACAGGGCTTGTGCCTCTTGCTCAGATAAGCATGCCATAACTTTTTCTTCCACGTCAGAATACAAGCTTACTGCTCTTGCAGTGTCCTCACTCAGCTAATTCTCCCTTTAACAACAATGCCATTAATATTTCCTTCATATTTTAACACATTCTAATCCAATTGAATAGCTCTTGACAGCTGATTCAGAAAACATTCTAATCCAACTCTCAACTGAAATACATCAATCCAAAGCACAAACTCCTTCAACCTATATCAGTTGAATTAAATACTTTCTAATTCTTTATCCTACAAAAAAAGGAAGTCTTAAGATAGCTTAAGACATTCTATATGTACTTTATCGAAACCTCAGTTCAGCCATCTCAAAGGATGAACTAAAACGTAAGAAAGGAGATGCAAATAAAAACCATAGAGACTTACCGCAATATAACTTGATTACAAAACTAAACTATTGCTACAAGTACAGCTCCAGCAACCCCAAGAAATAACAATGAGCATCAAATCTATTTAAACAAATCCTACTTCAACAACAAAGGAATTCTTTTGACAGGCACAATAACCTCATTTCCAAATATCCCTTATCCAGCTTTCAAGGTTATCTAACCTTCGGTATTTTTCAAATAACAAATAATCTGACAACTTTCATCATCATCAGCGACCCTCAGAACCACCATCTAACCCATTGCTTCCTTCTTTAAAAGACTTTGTCAGCATATTAACAGCTTATTCCAGCCCCCCTCTGGTAGAATTAACAATCAAATAACATAAAAACTAGAAAACCTCACAAACCCAAAAACTGATTGATATCAAAACCCGCTTGATACAGAAATATAAAGGAGATAAGGGCAATTACCACATGAATAAATTCAACGGGAAAACAACACAAAATAAACATAAATGGTCATCTCATTAAGCGCGAACTGGTTTAAACCAGTTCTAGAAGTATAAAACCAAGCTCAAAAAATAAACAACAATCCCTTCAAAATCACAACTAAAAAATTCATCTGGATATTTAAGTCTGAGAAAATTTAAAACTACAAAGCACTTAAATTGTTCAAACTTCGAGACATTTCTTCCAGCTCAAAACCCTAGCTTGGTACGGCGCCAGTGCCTGCGCTTCGCATTGTACCTTCACAAAAACAACAACAAAATTATTTTTGACATAAGCAAATAAATAAAGGCAACGAGAAAAAGAGGTATAGGACTTAGTACCTGATGGTGTTATCAGTTCTCATGCGGATCCAGTGAGGGATAGGCCTGTTCTGCCTCATCTTCTTCGCCAGCTTCTTCTTGATCCTGAAGGTCTTGTGTGACGGCTACAAAACATGCATAAAATCAAACGTCAGTACTTACACAAGGCTCACTAGCATACACACAGACACGGAATCATCGAGATGCAGATAGGGGAGAGAGAGAGAGAGTACCATTTTCACGGGTCGGGGGCTGGGAGGCAAGGGACTGAAGCAGCCGATATGAAACCCTCTCTGATAGAAACCCTAGATCACAGTGTTTGGATATTTTATAGAAGAGAGGCGTTAACGGCGTCGTTTACATGATTAGCACATTGGGCCGGATGGTGTTTGAATTGAGAGTTGGGCTAAGAGGAGGAATGCGGCCCGTGGAAATGTGCTATGGATATTGGATATTAAAGGGACGCGTCATCTGGTGCTGTTAGCTAAACCCAGAGGTAGTCTTAATAATTCCAATACGTTATTATAAATAAACCCGAAGTTATATGTTTTTTTTTTCCACGCATAAATATAATTATTTATTTTGGAATTTATGATAAAAATTTCTTCTTTCTATTTGAATTTTTCATATTTTACTTATTTCAAGTATGGGTTGGGCAGAGAATTATCTAGAATTTTTTGTTTGGATAGTAGTTTTGGTAGGAGAAAAATAAATATAATTTATTTGGTTTTTATGGAATGCCTTGTATATTAGCTTGACATTATGAAATAGAATTTGTATGATGCCAATAATATTTTTGATTATTTTTTTGAAACAATTATTGTGACTTTTCATTTTTAATAATAATTTATATATTGAGTCGGGCATGCAAACATAGTCAATAAAAATTTGAAAACATTACAAGTTAATTGTTATAATTTTTTTAATTAAACTAATCAATACAATTTTTATTTTTTAAAAAAAATAAACAATTAATTAAAAAACTAAATACAAACTCTCAATTCCATATAATTTAAAACTGAAAATTAAAAATATAACCATCCTCTCCTTGCCATCTCTTTTTCAACCATCATCATTTATACATTTTCTTGTGTTGATCTCAAAGTTAATCTATAATCACACACCTTTATTTATAGACTTCTCTCCTTACCATATTAAAAAGAAAAATCTCGATGATAATTGAAGGTATTGAGTAATATTCATATCATGAATTTTCATGAGCTATATATAATGTACCCCAGTGAAAAAAACTTTTGTGGTATCACAATTAACATTTAACCATTATGCGTAACTATATAATTTATATGTATATTGTGGTGCCATATGAATTATTAACATCAACTTAAAAAAAAAGTGTTTAGTATGTGCATTGTGATATGCAAGTATTTTAATTGTGGATTTTGGTAGTGTGACAAAAATTATGTTGTAAATCCCCAATCTAAAAATTAGTAAATTAGTGTTAGATAGGTTAATGCCTAATAGAAGAATTATTAATTAGGAGGAAGGTGATTTAGGATGAACATTCTCAATAAATTAGCTTAAATTTCAAATGAGATAAAGTGATAAATTGATATATGAAATATCAATCCAGTTATGAATCATATAAATTCTTTAATCAGGTAAAAGAATTATTTAAATGAAGTTTTTCTCAATTTCAAATGAAGCTTTTATCACATGCAAACTCAGATCTTTTACATTAATATATAAGGGTCGAGTTCAATAATGTTAGATTCACCGATGTCCTTGTAAATCCTAATGTTGAATTCCATTTCATCCTCTCTTTTGCCATTGACTATGAAACCTCAAGTTCTCCCTTTCCCACCAACAAGAAATTCAACATCTTTTAGGACACCGATAATTTAAGTCCTTCCTAGATTTTTCTTATCATGAACCGCCACTTTAGTGTCAAAGTTGCCCTGAGCCTTGGAGGGGATAGTTTAGCGAATGGTTATGCATTTCAATCCTTCCTCTATTGATTTTTGTATTTCTAATGTTGTTTCTTAACTCACACGAATCATTCAACAATATAATTTTTATTACGTGAGTAGAACCAAGTTGATCCAATATATTATATTCGAATGTTAAAAAAAACTATGTTATCTTGAGATTTTGCTTAGTAAAACTAGGTTTTTATTAATCATTCATATTATCTTTGGACTCATTTGGTGAATCTGGTCAATCCCTTCACAATTTATTTATTTTTTCTCTTGAAAAAAATTTAGTGATGTCTGAACATTTTTTATGCTCAATAAAATATATCTAACCTGCAATATAATGTGGGTCAGTCTAGTACCATCTCTAAGTAACACCTCAAACAATTAAATTCTATATTTCCATTTAGAGATCTTATGCTTAAATTGTTAACTACCTTTTTTTTTCAAATACTTTTAAATTTAAAGGTAGCAATATAAATAGTAATAGTTTAAAAATTAACAACCAATGTATTATGCAGATTAGCTGGGTAATCTCGACCATGAACTTAATTTAATGTTCAAGCTACATCGCGAGTCAAATCATTTTTTTCTAGGTCTAAAATCTAATGATTAATTGACAACACATTTTTAAAATATTGAGATTATAACATATTTGGTGATTTTTTTTAAAAAAAAATATTGAGATAACAACATATCAAATTGATTTGGGTAAACCCTAATTAATCTGCAACTTGGATCATGAGACTGTGACAATCCCATAGAAATCAAATAAAAACAAATTAGAAATCTCAATTCTAACAATTACTATGTTGCAGACAACAAATAATATATTTTTAATCAATTTGATCAAATGAGGTTTTGCTATCTAACAATTAAATTATTATCCAAGTAGTTAAAACAAAATCATCAATCAAATTGCTAGTTGTATAAAACAGATCACTCATCTATGCAAAAATTCATCGATTGTAATTTTATTATTTGCTAATGACATCATGCATGAAACAAGTAAGACATACACAACAATCAATCAGTATGTTACACGGAGCACGTCGCTCATTTTCACAAAATTTTATCGATTCCAATTGTACAATCTACCGATTAAATAATTAGCAAAACATTTTTAGTAGTAACAACATTCAATCACTTTTAGGCGGAAAAAAAACCAATTTCTAACAGATTTTATTAATTACAATTGTACTCATTAAATATAAAATTAACCAATTCCAACATGCACAAAATCAATCAGTTTTCTATACAGAAAAAAAGCTCAGCGCAGCGCGTGTGCAAGTTAGCTCCTTCACACCTAATAGGATTGGCATGTTTCTAGCAACTATAGAAGAAAAAAATTGAATTAAAGAAAAATAGTTTGCAAACAAGGCATCATGCTAAAGCTATATGTTGGTTATTTTGTCTTTTTCAATGAATTAAAGAAAAAAATGAATTGATGATGGGATTTGGCCTGCTATACCCAGTCAATTTGATTAATCCAAAAACAAATTGACTATTAGTAAAAAAAACGTATGATGATTGAATTGAGGAAAAAAATTAAAATTCACAAAAAAAACACCTTTTGACTCAACTTTTTATCTAGTCCGAGTTTAAAATTAAATCATGTAGGATTAAAGTGGATTTGAATTTTATAAATTTGAATTCCATCAAAGGTAATGTTAAAGGACAAGAATGAAAAAAAATCAATTTAAAAGACAAAAAAAAAAATCGAGTAAACGCATTTACTGGGACTAGGCATGGGAACAAAATTACCATGTAAAAAAAAAACAAGTTAGAAAAACATGAAGGTTAATTCTTAACCAACCCATCGAGTTGTTTTATAAAGTTGATCTTTAACCAACCTTGAAAAACATGAAGGTTAATCATTAACCAATGCTTCACATGAAAAAAGATTTCATTTTTAAAAAAGCAACAAAAAATACAAGTAAATGTGTTGAGCCGATGAACTGGGTCATGAGATAAGGATGATTTCATATAAAATAAGTTGAAAAAAAGTGTTTTTTAAAGGCAATTTTTTTTAAAATAAAAAACTATATAGAATAATCTTAAAAATTAAGTTTTGGTTCATCATTAAGAAAAAAATAATTTCATTGATTTTATTTAAATAAACTTTTTTTAAAAAAGTTGTTTTAAAAACAAGAGTCTAGGCTTAATGGACTAGCTCTTAAGCCCAAAATAAAAGGATAGTCTTGCATGCTTGCCCATTAATTATTTTTCTTGATTGGGCATATGACGCGCCAGGTATCCAATCTAAGTTTTTTATATAAACAAATAGACATCCATGTTGTTTTGGGTTTGGTCGCATGTCGGTTTAGATAGACAAAGAGTCACCATGTTTACTTGTTGGCTCGAAAACACACAATAAAAATCTAAATAAATTCATATATGAGTTTAAATTAGCAAAATGTGAGTTCAAAAAACAAAAATTAACCTACAAATGAAAAACGTTATTGAGCTCATATCTACCATTTAAAGCAAGATGAAGTATAAGGAAGATCTTAGGAGAACTTTTATCAAATGAAAATTATTGACACTGTGATTGACAATTTACGTGGTAAAATGAGCACCAATTGAGTTTTTTTTTCTCTTCTTCAACAAAAATTAATGATATCTCTCTCTGCTCAAACTAGGAGGACTAAAAAATAAAAATAAAAATAACAGTTTTTAATTAAAATTGAATTTTCTCGAATATTAGAAAGTAAAAAGTATAAGGACCGACCTAAACATCTTGCAAGAATTTCTCGAATATAAAAAAAGCACAGCACTGGATTGGTGGAGCTAAGGTATAAACCATCACAGAAATTCAGCTCAAAGTATGATCAAAGTCTTGAGAGCTGCGGGGAACCGACTCTGCCCCAGCAAGTAGATACTGATAATTTATATAGGAAAAATATGCAATTTTAAAAATTACATATTGATTCTTTATTATGGCGTATTCGCCTTATGAAGATGGTATACTGATGCTGATACCTCTATGCTTATACTGTCAGCATCTGGTATCTTATGCTCCCCATGTAGATGCCGCTGCCAAAACAAAAGTGTTAATACATTATTAGAAGAACCCTAGAGGTAAATTGAAGGATGGAACAAGATTGAATTACCGACAAATCCATACTAACCTTGTCGAGAAAGAGCCCATTTGTCATCTGCTTCAACTTTCCAGGCAAAATAACCGAGAATTCCTCTGTTCTTGGCATAGGTGACTTTAGCAGAAATACTCTCCCTATCATCGTATCCAATCCATGTCGTCCCAGAGTAGCAGAAATTGGAAACGAAACTTGAATTGTAAAGTGCCCTCGCACCATTTTGAGCAATGAAATTGTTGATCTGTGCATAACCTATGGCGCCCTCTTCCGATATAGCAGGTCCAACAGTTGGTGCGAAAAAGCCATTGTTATTAGCATTTGCAAGCTTCCAAGCCCGGCCATAGAAGGGCAATCCAAGCACTATCTTCTTAGCTGCAACACCAGCCTGGATCCAAGATGTGATTCCATAACTCCCACTTTTTGTAGTCCCGGGGTTGTATAGAGCAGCAGGTGGTCCTGTCACACTTGACCAAACAGGACCGTAGAAGTCATAGGCCATTACATTGATCCAGTCCAAGCTGTTTGATATAGAGCTGATTGGATAGTTGATGGTGTAATGATCCGATGAGCGGAAAACTGCCGCCGATAGAAGCAGTGGAGTGTTGCCTGACCTCCTGGACTCGCTGGCCACAGCGACTCTCCATTCAGCAAGAAGTAAACCAAAGTTGGTCATCTGAGTATGGGTGGATGGATACTCCCAATCAAGATCCAGGCCGTGGAAGTTATTAGACCTTGCTAAACCGATTGAAGAGTCAATAAATGACTTGCGTGAGACGGCTTGGCTTGCCATTCCATCGAAGTCCGTCGCCTTTGCATCTCCACCGCCGATAGACAAGAGGGTCTTGACAGAAGGATTCTTTTGTTGGACAGTTCGCGTGAAGGTAGAGAATCGAGCCTGGTTTTCTGGCGCGATGAAAACTCGGTTAGTTTGGGGATTGAGACCAGCAAATGCACAGAAAAGGTGAGTGAAAAGAGTGGAATCGATGTCGGAAACTGGAAATCCAGTACCAGCAAACCAGTATACAGCTCTAACTGCATTTTGTCCAGCCGAGGAGTGGAGTTGAAGCAGAAATAGGAGAGTTAAGAAGAATGGAAGTGTTTTGGCAGCCATATTTGAACAGACCTGTCTCGCTTGAAATGTAAAGCTGCTACTACAAAGCGAACAGTTTCGTTTTATATAGTGAATTTAGGAGCAATATCGAACTTGTGACAGTTGAATTTTCAATTTTGGCATTTTCCATATATCATTCCTTGATCCACAGCTGCGTCCATGACTTTATCAACTAAAACGGAGAAATTCGTTGTCGTATCTTGCTTGATATTTCAAGCTGCTTGAACTTTCAACTGCGTAACTAGCTTACAATTCCGTGATTGATGAATGGTATGGTCCATCTATCCCTGTGCATGAACTTGCTTGCAAGCAAGAATCAGTGGGCTATATTTAAAAAATGGAAATCTGGAGATTGGAGGAATAACGTGGCTGAATTATATAGCTTGAAATTTCACACCAAACATTCAATCAGATAAAAAAGACAACAGTGATTGCTGTGGTGGTCTAATGAATCAGCTAAAAGTCTGAATGAAACCCATCTAGAAACTGATAATCTATTTAGGAAAAAAAATAGATTGGCTTAGCCAGAGTTAATTCAGGTAACCAAATGAATCAGGAACAGCAGGATGATTCTGGGAATCATCTGTGACAAACTTCTGAATACTTTTCAAACTCCAGTCAGAATTCAAGTGCTAGTAGTAAACATGAAATGTAAATACATGCTCCATTGGCCTAGCCTTCAGTATAATCGATTGAAGAACCCATCCCGTTTCTTTAAGCTTCAGTCCCTCCATTGATCTGGCAAGCGTTATATCTTGCTAGTTTAAAAATAAAATATAACATCTATACATGCAAGGTTTGATATAATGAAACATATCAACACACTTTATTATAACAACAATATAACATCGAAGTCTTAACATCTAAAAATATCATTACTATTACTGCTAAAACAATAAAAAATATTAAATTACCCTAAGGAAAAAAAATCGAAAACATTAACAAAAGAGGAAGCAAGAAAAAAAAAAACTAAAATTATTATTATTATTATTATTATTATTATTATTATTGCATTAATAATGGGAAAAAAAATTCAATCAAAAAATAAAAAAAGTCCAATTAATTTAACAAAAGAGCAAACGAAAAAATAAAAAAAGAAAAATTATTAGCTAAAAAAACATTTAACGTGAAAATAAAAATAAAAATAAAAAACTAATAAGAAAACCAAAAGAAAGAACAACGGAAAAAAAACAGAAATATCAATTTTCAAATTATCACAAACACAAACTAAAATTTAGGAACAATTTTTTTCAAAAAAATGTTATCTCAACAAAAGAGAAAATAATAAAAATTAAAAACTGGACAAAAATAGGGACTATTTAAGAAATATAAAAAATAAAGGAATTAAAATATAAAAAATTAAAAGTATAAGGGCCGAAATAAAAACCAAATATATTATCAATTTCAATCAAAGGAAAAAATTGAAAAAATCAAATCTTTTGTACCAAAAATATTAAGGGAATTAAAAACAAACCAAAATTAAAAGAATAAGGACTGAAATGAAAACGTAATATATAATCAATTTCAATTGAAGGACACAATTGAAAACAAATCAAAACTTACATAACAGAAATAAGGACCACACAACACAATTAAAAGAGTATGGACTGAAATGAAAAAACCATAAAACTGGGGGGTTGTCGTGTAGTTTAGGGTGAAGGAGAGAGAAGGGGGGGGAGTTCAACCGCCCACTGTCACATCTCCGGCCACCTCTGGAGGCCACGCGCCACACCATGAAGAAGAGAACATGACGCCGCACGGGTCGCCTGAATTGTGCGTGAGGTTGAATACTGTCGGTGTGTGTGTCAAAAGCGCACACAGTATTCAGAGGAAAATAATAATAAAGGTAAATTACTAGAACACCCCTACAACCTACGCTTCAATTTTGTCTTATTGGGGGGCAAATTAGTATTTAGACATTTTCAAAAAATATGCAATTACCGCGGCACCCCTCCTCGCAAGTGCTGCTTTTTGTCTTTTTCGAGGGATAAAATGGTTATTTTACTGTGCAAAGAAATAAAAAAATCAATAAACTGGTGACCCGACCAAACCGAATCGAAAATGTGTAATTATCGTGGCATCCCTCCCGGCAGCTGGTGTTTTTTTGTCTTTTTCGAGGGATAGAATATTATTCTACCGTGCAAAGAAATATTGAAAAAGTTAATCAACCGGTGACCAACCCAAAAATTCAAACCGATCAAAAATACTATTGCAATCCACAATGATTTTACTCACATGCTGCAGTGAAATACTGATGACTTTTAGTTTATTGTATAATACCTGAAACCCAATTAAATCATGTCCAATTTAAATAGTTATTTCAGATTTAGGTGTGAATAGTACAAAATCTTATTCATGCCTAATAGGATTGGCATGTGTCTAGCAACTATAGAAAAAAAATGAATTAAAGAAAAATAGTTTGCAAACAAGGCATCATGCTAAAGCTATATGTTGGTTGTTCTGTCTTTTTCAATGAGTTAAAGAAAAAAATGAATTGATGATGGGATTTGGCCTACTATACCTCGTCAATTTGATTAATCCAAAAAAAATTGATTATTAGTAAAATAAACATCTGATGATGAGATTGAGGAAAAAAAAAATTACAAAAAAAAAAAACACCTTTTGACTGAATTTTTTGTCTAGTCCAAGTTTAAAATTAAATCATGTAGGAGTTTCTTGATATGACCAAGTCAACTTAGATAGTCAAAAGACAATCTAATTGACCAGTAAAAAAATATTGATAATAAAATTGAGAGAAAAACCTTTTGATCTGACTTTTTATCTAGCTTGAATTTAGAATTAAATCATATAAAATTAACTTAACCGATCTAAAATTAACTCGAACGATTATTAAAAAAATATACATGGATATATAATAAATTTAAGCGTTAGAATAACACATGCACTTTTTTAAATTAATAGAGAAAAATCTCTTAACCGTTTTATTTATTAACTTAGGCTCCGTTTGTTTGCAGGAAAGTGGTTTCCTTTTAGAAAGTGAATTATGGGGAAAGTGAATTCCTGGAAAGTGAATTCCGATGTTTGGCAGTGTTATGGAAAATGAGCTGGAAAACACTTTCCAGTGTTTGTTTGTGTTATGGAAAATGAACTGGAAAATAATTTATTAATAAATTAATTTTTTTTCAAGTTTATCTAATATATATAAAATATTTAATATAAAATATTTAATCACTTAAAATAAAAAAAAATGAAATCTAAAAAGTATAATGATGAATTTTTTTTATTATATCCTATATTCATACATAGCTTATTTTATAAAATATAACAATATATGTCATATCATATTATAGAGAAATAGGGATTTTGCAAAGGTAAAGAGTATGACATTTTCCTTGCTGGTGGTGGGATACCAGAATGGCTCAGCCATCGTGGAGAAGGATCTGCATTTTCATTTCATTTGCCCTCAGTTTCAGTCCCGGACGGTAATAAACTCCAAGCGCTTCTTTTATGGGTGGTCTTGGCCTCCACCAATGAAGCCACTCGAAAAACATCATCTCTTTCGTTTGGTGGTAGCTGTTGTGCTACTTTCAAAAATAAGAGCAATGGTATTAAATTGTTTGACACGTGGCAGGCAGTTGCTTTTGACGGAACCAAGCATTCTTGGATACAGCAAGCAATAAAGGAAAGTGTTTTCCTTTTGATAAGGAAAGGAAAACATTTTCCTGCGGGTGATTGTCAAGGCCTTGTTTGACCGGAAAGTTAATTACTTTGACTCACTTTTCAATGATTGTCAAACATTTCCAATGATTGTCAAACATTGGAAAATGAGGAAACTAAATTCCTAGAATTCAGTTTCCTTGAAATAAACAAGGCCTTAAGCTTAAAATAAAATAAACATGAGATTAGTACATATGTTTAATTCTCTAACTTTTCCGAAAAGGACAAGCCAAAGATGTATATTTGATTGAAGAACTGTTCTGTTCTCTGGCTCCTTGTTTTCATTTGATCAAGAAGAAGCTCTTGTCTATGCTCCCCATGTTTGAAAAAGTCGTCGTCGTATCTTGCTTGATATTTATTACAAGCTGCTTGGACTTTCAACAACGCTCTTATGGATCCAGCAGACAATTCCGTGATTGATGAATGGTATGGTCAATCTATCCCTGTGCATGAATTTGTTCAAGCAAGAATCAGTGGGCTATATTTAAAAAATGGAAATCTGGAGATTGGAGGAGCTTTTCCAGCATATAAATAACGTGGCTGAATGATATAGCTTGAAATTTCACACGAAACATTCAATCAGATAAAATACAACAGTGACTGCCTAATGAATCAGTGGGCTATATTATGAAACCCATCTAGAAAGATGAGGCTTAGCAAATTTAGATATTGTCCTGGTCAAAGTTATTTCAGGTAACAAAATGAATCAGGAACAGCAGGATGATTCTGGGAATCATCTGTGACAAACTTCTCCCGATTGGCTTAGACTTCAGTATAATCGATTGAAGAACCATCCCGTTTCTTTAAACTTCAGTCCCTCCATTGATCTGGTAAGCGATTAGCTCTCTTGTTTGTGCTCCCATGTTCTCAATGATGCGTGCCTGTCCAATGAAATCTCATACTGGAATGATGAAGAGATGATCTAGACAAACTATTGGTGCTGCAGTTTGACTTTAAAATTGTAAACGTACGTTCAACCCTGGTTTTTGCTTTTATACTAAGCACTGCACACACCACATCAGCATAACCACAGCCACTTTTTTTGAATCTTTATATATTTAATAAAATACCAAATAGCTAGTAACGAGCAGATTTGTCCGCTTCGCTGGGTTTTTTTTATCTATGTAGAAAATTAATTGATTTTAAAAATGTTGTATTTTGTAATTTTAATATTTAATTAGTATAATTGTAATTGATAAAATTCGTTAAAAATAGTTTATTTCAACCAAAATGTGATTGAATATTGCTATTGCTAAAAAACTTTTGATAAATTTTTTTAGAAAATTTGCTAAGAAGGTGAAATGATTCATTAGCAATTTGTTGTCACAGATACTCTGGTTAAAAAAAAACACAAAAAAAAAACCTGGTTAAAAAAGAACAACTGACTTGGACAGTAAAAAATAAAAAATACATGTGAAAAAAAGGTCATCGTTTCTTAAAAGGAAAAAAAAAGAGTCTAAAATATAAATTTAAATTCAAAGTCAAAGTTTTTTTTATAAGATTTATTCATCATATTATTATCTTAAATATATTTAAGAATACCGATATTAATTGTTTTTTGCAAGAAATTGCAAGTCATTTTTTTTCTCTTTTTATATATTTTTAGGCGATAATATTAAATAAATATTAAACACATATACTTAGTCTCACATACTATATAGTGTGATCGAAATGGGAAGTGCTTTTTATAGTTTTTTAATTGTAGATAACCTAGATAAATTTGTAAAAAAAACAAATATGAGTTGCATGTTCCCCCCGTAATATTAGATATGACACATTATAAATACAAATATTGCAAATTTTTTTAAAAAAGAAATATAAATTTTTTGTGTGCTATAATTATTTATTTGCTGTCTAAAAAGAACAGTGTAGTCGAAACAGAAAGTGCCTTGTATATTTTTTAATTGTGGATAATGTAGGCAAATTTGTTTACCTTTTGTTTTTTTGAGTTGTATTTTTTCCCGGGTAATAATAGATTTTAAAAATTAAAAATCCATTTTTTTTAAGAAATAAACTTGAACAAAAGAGCACAAATTTAAAATTAACAGCAATTTTTTTTTATTTTATAAGATTTATTCATTATATTATTATATTAAATGTATTTAAGAATGTTGATATAAATTTTTTTTCCTGCAAAAAATCCGAGGTCATTTTTTTTTCTCTTTATATATTTTTAGGCGATAATATGCAATAAATATTAAAACATATAATAATGACTTGTTTGCCTTTTCAAAGGAACGATATAATCGAGACAAAAGTGACTTGTATTGTTTTTTAATTGTAGATAACCTAGGTAAATTTGTCTATTTTTTGTTCTTGAGTTGTCTTTTATTCCCAGTAATATTAGATACAAAATGATTATTGTCATTATTGCAAAAACAATTAAAATTATCAAATTATCCCGAAAGAAAAAACACTCAAAAACATTAACAAAAGAGTAAGCAAGAAAAAGAATATATTATTATTATTATTATTATTATTATTATTATTGTGTTAATGATGAATAAAGAACATAAATAAATAAATAAAAAATCATACTATTTTTTTTTAAAAAAAAAACATAATTATCAGTGGAAAAAGTTCATCTAACTTGAAAATAATAACAATAAAACCAATAAAAAAATAAAAGAAAGAGAAATGAATAAAGAACAGAAATAAATAAAAGAAAAAAAAATCATACTAATTTTTTTTAAAAAAAAAAACATAATTATCAGTGGAAGAAATTCATCTAACTTGAAAATAATAACAATAAAACCAATAAAAAAATAAAAGAAAGAGAACATAAAAAAAAAAATAATAGATGATAAAACAAAACAAAAAATTATTATCTGAAAAAATCATTTAATTTGAAAATTTCAAAAAATATTTGTTCTACGTTGCGGGCTGAGTAAACAATAAAAATATAATTTTTATTTATACGAAATTTAATATAATAAAATAGTTCAACACCCCCTAGTATAACAATAGCAAAATAAAAGTTTGAAAATCTAAAATTATCATTGCACGGAGGATAATTTTAGTCATGGTACGCATAAACTATCATTGATACCCTAGTTTTAAAAAATAATAAGAATAAGAATAAAAAAAAGGGAAAGCAACTTTTGCAGACATACATTTTCAAAATCAGCATTGTAGAAGGAAGAAACAAAAACACGGTAGTTTTCAAAAATAAAAATAATAATAAAAAGAAAAAGGGAAAGCAACTGTGTCACAGTTGCTTTCCCAAATAAGAAAAACAAAACGTATTTTAGAGAAAAAAAAAAAAGAAAAAAAAAAAGGGGAAAATCAACTGTCAACAAAACGTATTTAAGAGAGAGACAAAAAAAAAAAAAAAACCAAAACAAATTTGTTGGCTGAGGGGTTCGAACCCCTGCGTGCTGGATTTCCAACGCGCAGGGGGCCACTCAGCCACAGGTATTTCTTAGTTATTTTCACCATAGAAACTTTAAAAAGCATTTGTGTGAAAAAAAAAAAACAGAAACATGTGCACATACGCGCGCGAAGCAAGGGCTGAAAATGGCCAATGAACAGTGATAATGAGTCTAGCGCTACAGTAAAAAACCGAGTTGTTTTAGCTCTTTAGGTAATACAACATTATAATAAAAAATGAAAAAAAAATGAAAGTACAAAAGGCCCTTAGAGCCTTATAGAAAAATGAAAGTACAAATAGGAACCAGTTACAGACTAGTTAAATTGCCCACAACATATGTTGTTGTAAGCTAAGTAAATAATTTTTAGAACTGTTGGAATTAAAATAATTAATAGGTTTTGCTAATTCAAAAATAAAAATAAAATATAACATCTAGATATACAAGGTTTGATATAATAAAAAACATCAATACACCCTATTATAACAACAATAACAACATTGAAGCCTTAATATCTAAAAATATCATTATTATTACTGTTAAATCAATAAAAAATATTAAACAACCTCGAGGAAAAAAAAACTTAAAAACAATAACAAAAGAGAAAGCAAGAAAGAAAACTACAATTATTATTGTTATTGTTATTATTGCGTTAATTATGGAAAAAAAATTAAATCTAAGAATAAAAAAAGCCTAAAAACTTTAACAAAAGAGCAAACAAAAAAATAAAATAAATAATATAATAAAAATAAAAAGTATTAGCTGAAAAAAAATAATCACTTGACGTGAACATAAAAAAAAAATAAACTAAAGAACAACGGGAAAAAATAAGAAATACAATTTTCAAATAATCATAAACATAAAATTTAAGAAAAAAAATTTCAAAAACATATATTACTTCAACAAAAGAGAAAATAATAAAAATTATTAAATTACCCCGAGGAAAAAAAAAAACTATTGTGTTAATAATGAAAAAAACTAAACTTATTATTATTATTATTATTATTATTATTATTATTATTATTATTATTATTATTATTATTGTGTTAATAATGAAAAAAAAACAAAATTAAATCAAAGACTAAAAAAAGCCTAAAAACTTTAACAAAAAAGCAAACAGAAAAATAAAATAAATATTAAAACAAAAATAAAATTATTAGCTGAGAAAAAATCATTTGACTTGAAAATAATAATAGAAAACTAAGAGAAAGAACAAAGAGAAAAAAACAAAAATATCAATTTTCAAATGATCACAAACACAAACTAAAATTTAAGAACAAAATCTTTCAAAAAACTATCACTTCAATAAATAAGAAAATAATAAAAAATTAAGAAGTAAAGCTAAGAGCACACATATATAAACATGGACAAAAATAGGGACTATTTCAGAAATATAAAAAAATAAAAGAATTAAAATTAAAAATTAAAAGTATAAGGGCCGAAATAAAAATCAAATATATTATCAATTTCAATCAAATGACAAAATTGAAAAAATTAAAACTTCTGTACTGAATATATTAAGGGATTGAAAATCCAGAAATTAAAAGAATGGGGACAGAATTGAAACCTAAATATATAATCAATTACCATAGAAGGACCCAATTGAAACAAACCAAAATTTATATAACGGAAATTAGAACCATGCAAAACAATTAAAAGATAAGGGATTGAAATGAAAACACCATAAAATCAGAGGTCTGCCCTATACTTTAGCAAGCAAGAGAGAGAAAAGGGGAAAATAACTTTCAACCGACCATCGTCACGACTTCGACTACCTTAGGAAATAGCACGCCACACTAGGAGGAAGAGGACACAACGGCGAATCGGGTGAGACGCCTGATGGACATTTCAGCCACCAGAAGACATTGCACACGTCGCCCGAAACAGGTGTGAGGCCGAATACTATCAACTACGTGTGGCATACGGGCGTTTAGTATTTGGCAAAAAATAATTAAAAATAGGTAAATTACCGAAACATCCTTGTAACCAACTCATCAATTTTGTCTTATTGGGGGCAGATTAGCATTTAGTCATTTTCAAAAAAATATGAAATTACTGTGGCACCCCTACCCGCTAGTTTTTGTCTTATAGGGGGACAAATTAGTATTTAGCCATTTTCATAAAATGTGAAATTCCCGTGGCACCCCTCCCGGTCAGTGTTGTTTTTTGTCTTTTTTTAGAGATAGAATGATTGTTTTACTGTACAAATAAATATAAAAAATCAATAAATCGGTGATCCGACCAAACCGAACTGACCCAAAAACTGACCAGACCCAAAAACACACTTTTACAATCCACAGTGTTTTCACTCACAATAAACAGTGAAACAATGACCTCTTTTAGTTTATTTTTTAATACCTGAAACCCTAAATCATGTCCAATTTGAATAGTTATTTAGATTCGGGTGTGAATAGTACAAAATCTTATTCATACCTAATAGGATTGGCATGTTTCTACCCACTATAGAAAAAAATGAATTAAGGAAAAATAGTTTGCTAAGAAGGCATCATCCTAAAGATATATGTTGGTTATTTTGTCTTTTTCAATGAATTAAAGAAAAAATTGAATTGATGATGGGATTTGGCCTAGTATACCCTGTCAATTTGATTAATCCAAAAACAAATACTATTAGTAAGAAAAAGTCTATGATGAAATTGAGGGGAAAAATGAAATTATCAAAAAAACTCTTTTTTACCCAACTTCTTATCTAGTCTGAGTTTAAAATTAAACTATATAAGAGTTTTTTGATATGACCTAATCAACTTAGATAGTCAAAAGTCAACCTAATTGACCGGAAAAAAATATTGATAATGCAATTGAGAGAAAAATATTTTAATCTGACTTCTTATCTTGCTTGAATTTAGAATTATATCATATAGAAATTACCTTGACATGATCTACTTAACTTAATCGATCTAAAAATAACCCGAACAACTATTAAAAAATATACACGGATCTATAATAAATTTAAGAGTTAGAAAAACACATGCACTTTTGTAAATTAATAGAGAAAAATCTCTTAACCGTTTTATTTATTAACTTAAGCTTAAAATACAATAAACATGAGATTAGTACATATGTTTAATTCTCTAACTTTTAAGAAAAGGACAAGCCAAAGGATGTATATTTGATTGAAGAACCGTTCTGTTCTCTGGCTCTTGGTTTTTATTTGATCAGGAAGAAGCTCTTGTCTAGGCTCCCCATGTTTGAAACGCTGCCACAACAGTAAGAATCTCATATCAGAAAGACATAAACCAGACAGATAATCAAAAGAACAGTAAGAATCTCATATCAGAAAGACATAAACCATTAGTTACAGTTTAAGGCCATTAGGGTTTCACTTTGCTCATATCGTCTAAACTTTGGTTTGAAAGAGTTAAGTTTCTGCGGGCAAGAACTGGTAGACATTTTTACGACTAGGGTTGTGCAGCTTTGATTTTTGTCATATTTTCTGGATGATAATATAATGAGGCGTAGCCACTAACCTTTAGAAGAGAGGGCCCAGTTGTCATCGGCACCTACATGCCAGGCAAAGTAACCTAACAAGCCTTTCGCTTTTGCATATGCAACCTTGCCGGAGATGCTCTGAGTATCATCGTAGCCAATCCATGTAGTTCCACTGTAACAATAGTCTGCAACAGCAGTGTTATTGAATACTTTGGTAGCTCCATTTTGGGATATGTACTGCTTGATCTGGTTATAACCTGCCGATCCATCTCCGGCCAGGCCTTGTCCGTTGGCCGGTGCAAAAAGGCCGTGATTACTGGGATTTGTCAGACGCCATGACCAGCCATAAAAGGGAAGGCCGAGTACTAGCTTCTTTGCAGACAAGCCAGCCTGAATCCAGGACCTGACCCCGTTGTCTCCACTTGCTTGATTCACAGAATCGTATAAAGCAGCAGGAGGTCCGGTGCTCGTCGGAGACCATCCTGGGCCATAAAAATCAT
The DNA here is from genome assembly GCA_964035475.1 of Salix caprea. NCBI lineage: Eukaryota > Viridiplantae > Streptophyta > Magnoliopsida > Malpighiales > Salicaceae > Salix > Salix caprea. The sequence continues at coordinate 15,626,165 of OZ037751.1, forward strand.
ATGCCATCAGATTGATCCAGTCCAGGCTGTTTGATATAGCCTGGATAGGGTACGTCACCGAGGAAGAGTAGTAATATGACAAGTAAAGAACTGCTGCGGATAACAGCAATGGTGGCTTGCCGGAACTCTTAGCCTCAGTGACCACAGCAGCCCTCCACTCAGTAAGAAGGGTGCCGAAATTGTTCATCTGTGTAGAATCAGAAGGGTACTCCCAATCAAGGTCAAGGCCGAGAAAATTGTTCGACCTCGCTAACTTGATGGAGGAATCAATAAACGATTTACGAGAACTTGATTGGCTAGCCATTGTAGCAAATGTGTTTACATCGGAACCACCTCCACCGATCGATAAAAGGGTTTTCACTGAAGGGTTTTTCTTCTGTACCGTCGTGGTGAAGGCCTGGAACTGAGCTTGATTTGAGGATGAGATTGTGACTTGATATGTCTGGCCATTGACGTCGGCAAATGCACAGAAAAGGTGAGTGAAAAGTGTGGAGTTTATGTCAGAAACTGCAAAGCCGCTACCAGGAAACCAGTAGCCACCTTTGACAACAGTTTGGCCGATGGAGAAGTAGGGCTGAAATGAAACGAGGAAGATGGAAAAGATCAGAGGAAAGATTTTGATTGCCATGTTGAAGATGAGGAATATCTTTCTTGGAAACTTGCAATTTATAGAGTATTTCGTATGGATGATCAACTTGTAGACAGTAAAATTAAAACACGCACTTCCGCAGAGATTTTGTTGACTGAATTGAGCTAGCTCAAAGGGGCGGGGCTACTTGCACAGAGCTCCCACAATACAGTAGGCAGGATCAAAGGCACGTGGCAGCAGCTGGCACGGAATAGCAAGTTGATTTTAGTGGATGAAGCATACTTGTCGGTTTCGTTCCATTTTGGTCAAAATGTTTTGTACCGATTAAAAAAATAAGACAAAACAATATTATTTTTATCTCGGTTTAAATTTCAGTCTGTTCTGGATTTTTCAGTCAAATACCAGCCAAAACATATCAATTTCGTTCTGTTTCGACCAAATAGTGTTTTTTTTAATATTAAATAATTTTACAATATCAATCATATCTCTTAATCTGACCGTTAAATTAAGATAAAATTTTGCAAGGAGTCTCTTGACATATATATATTATGTTAAAATTTCAAAGCAATCAGAGAATGCAATAATCTTGCGAGATTGATGATGACATTCTCATAATATTATATATGTTCATATTGTATCTTTTTTTAGAGTAAATTGCACAATTTTAAATAATTTTATTTTTGGATTTGAACTAAAATTTTTTTGAATATATATAAACAATATAACTCCAAAATGGCATGCCAAAATGTTTCAAAACCAAAATATTTTATTTTAATTGGAAAAAAAAAATAACAACCAAAACAGTATTGACAACTTGGGTAGAAGTAATAGGGTGTTTTACTATTCAAGGGCGTTGAATTTATACGTGTGTGTGATTTGCAAGTGGCTGAATCTCAAAGTCAAATGTAATACTGGAAACAGGGAGGCTAGGCCATGCTTGCGGCGTTCTTATCCTATTCAAGCTACAAAACTTATCTACAATAAAAACTACTCGTATGAATCTAACTAAATTTCAACCACATCAACATCAACATGTAGCTAAAACTCTTAAGACAAAAAAGAACTAGCTCCCACTTGGGGTGTTTGGGAAACCCAAAAAAAATGTTATTTTAATTTATTTATTTTGTTTTTTTAAATTATTTAAATGTTGATGTCAAACATAATTTTTTTTAAAATAAAAAAAATATCATTTTTTGCTAAAACATGGTCAATGGGCATATTTGAGACCAAATTAAAAGAGGAGTTCATTTATTTTTTGGGTTAAACTTTATTGGAATTTAAGCTTTAACATAAGTTTTTTAACATGGAATATTAAAATGATTTAAATAAGTTATAGATGAATTTGAAATTGATCTTAAAGAACTCTTCATTAACTTATTTTCATGAAACTTAAAACTTTTAAAAAATAACTATATTCCATATAGAAAAGAAACAAAATTTTCTTGATATATATAAAGTGGAGAGTTGAAAAGTCAAAGTTAGGCAGAGATAGCACCCAAACTCTTAAAGATGAGAGATCCTAAACAAAGTGTGTACATCATCCTTCCTCATGTGCTTTAAGTTTATTGTAGAATAATATTTTAGGCTCCATAAGATTATTTTTTCACCACCTAAAATTTGTACTTAAGCTAATGAATGTTATGAATCTTGATTAAGTAGCCAGAACATGGGAGGATGGATCGATGGGTTTATCTTGATTGAGATTTCTTCTCCTGAGTTATGATAGGTGAAATCCCAGTTCAATGTCGTGGATGAAGTGAGCTTAATCGATCTCTCTTACAACCATTTTTATGGTCGTGTTCTCTCTTGCTTGAGATCTAGCCGTGATCCATATATGCTCCCGGATGTTAGAAACGATGAAGGTTCTGGGTTATCATAATTATCTTTTTGATTGTAACCTAGATTGATAAAGATTGAACTCTGTAATTAAGTTTCGAATCAATTGATTTCATCACCTCACAACAAGCAAATAACTCATACTTAACTTACCAAGGAAGCATTCTCCGATATATTTCTGGAATCGATCGCTCATGCGACGATCTGACAGGCGGGAAACTTGGTGAGAAAGATGAAGGCACTGGACCTCTCCCACGGTGGTTCTGGCGGATGGATTCCGCCAACATTTTCGAACCAGAAGGATCTGTCCTACAACAAATCGGATGGAGAAACCCAGCCTTCGTAATCATCTATGTAAATTGTGTCTTCTGTAGTGATTTTCTATGGAAAAACTGTTTAAGAGCAATGACAATGATTTTGATGTAAGAGAGAAGTAAATTCATGTAAGAGTCAAGCTAATTGAATGTCAAAGTCTTCATAATTGTAACGGGAAACTTAATTCCAAATATATAAAACTAATCCTTTTTATTCCAATCTAACGGTTCATAAGGCATCTCTCCAGGACGTGGAGACCATCGTGTTCGTCAATGACGCGCTCGCTGTTTAATAATCCAATAACAATAACAATAATAATAAAATAATTAGGCAATCCTTTTTACCGGTATATTAGCGCGCCAAAACAGAGCGATGGTTATGATAAGCTTGAGCGCGTTAATACACGCGCCATCTCCCTGTTTTCTCTCCACTACTCACCGCTCCACTTCGTCCCCCGACCCAACCACCGTTCGCTCGTCCTCAATGGCAGCCTCCGCCCGAATAGCAGTCGTGGGAGACGTCGTGGGTTTCAGTTCCTTAAAGCTTTCGTTTTTTTTATTTGAATTTTAGGAGCCCTAACTTGTAAATTAGTTTCACTTATTTATATGCCAAATTAATGCAGTGTTATATTTCGTTGTTGTTGTTGTTGGGTAATTGAAGCATGATGATTGGAATCTCGAAGAAGATTCAAAAGCACTTCAACTCTTGCAGGTCCTTTCTTTTTCCTTTTTTTTAGTTTATCGCTAACTAGTTTGGTAATGAAAAATCGACTTGCTCATGGTGCTTAATTAAGTGAAAAACATTAAACAAATTAATGTTGTTTTCTTAATCTTTTTTATAAGAAAATGGAAAAAAATGGTTTTTTTCTGTTATGATTGAAGCTCAATCTGCTTCTGGTTCACATAATATTATGCCAGCAGTTTTTGGTTTCGAAATTAGGGGTAATTAAAACTGAAAATGGGTAATTCGGGGCTATGTGTTTTGCTAAAAATGGGTTGTGATTATTGAAAGTGAAATTTGAAGTTTCTAAAGTAGACAGTGGATGCTTGCCATTCGTGAATTTATCATATTTGGTAAAGGACCGATCCTTAATGGATAAAAGAAGCTTGTGGTTGAGAGAGAGAACATTAGGTAGCTAATATGTATGTATCTATATATGTATGGGCACTTTAAGCTTTCTGAACTCATCACCTTACTCAAGGATTTTCTCAGTGAATCTAACATGTGTTTGCATGTACAATACAGCCAGATCTGGTGCTCTTCACAGGCAGGTTTTCTTCTCCCTCATTGTTTCATTATCTGTTACACACTTGGCCTGGATTTTTGTTTTTATTTTTTTGGTGCCTTCTTGAACCTTTCATCCTATTGCAATTGGTGAGCTAAATATTTATGGTGACTAATTCAGAAAGGACCCTTGTGCATGCTGGTCAGCAATTTTTCATGAATTTCCTCACAGCTCACAAATGTCTGGCACATTCTGTGCTTGTCCATTAATTTGACGGAAATAAGATAATCTAAAATCTCAGCCCACATTCAGTGTGGCCTTGCCATTCTGACTGTGCATATGCAACATAACTGGAAACTCTATTCTTAGTGATTGTCCTTCGGTTATCTTTTTCACTTTGTTTGAATGTGTTTCTTTGATTATATTCAGGTGACTTTGGTAATGAGAATGTGGAACTCGTCCAAAGCATTGCGGATCTTAATTTACCAAAAGTGGTTATCTTAGGAAACCACGATGCATGGAAGACTCAACATTTTTCAGGAAAGTGAGTTAACTCTGCTGTTGCCTTATGTTTAAAAAGTATCCATGTTGGGTAGATTCTATACATTAGTAATGTTTCAAGAATTGTCATATACTTTGTAGAATTTTGTCTGTAAAAGATTTATTTGCATTTGTGTGTGCTTGTTTGTATCCACGTGCATTCATGCTGGTGATTTTACGCCATGTGATTTGCTGGGACTAGGAGTCATATTGTTTCAAGTTTTGGGAGGCAAGCCATTGGATTTGTCATCACCAACTGTGTTGTCAAATAATCATACAAGTACAGTTTCTAATCCTTCATAAATTTGTAATCGGTTTCCTTGATTTGAATATTAGGAGGAAGGATGGTGTTCAACGTCAGCTGGAATGGTAAGCATAACTTATCTCCAAGCATGCTAAATTACAGGATGTCATGTTCTTCCTTGTAATTGCTTATTTTTGGTTATTAATTATTGTCTCATTGTTTTCTAACATATTTCATGGTTAGAACGCATGTTGCTGTAACCCATTTCATCTATTTCTATATTTGATTCTATGAATCCTATTTGAGTGGTAGACATAGTACAAGAGATTGAATCCTGAAAGTTAGGCTGGCTAATACAGGAAGCCTTTGATGATAAAGGGCAATAGTAAACTCTGTTTAAGTTGACAGAGTAACAGAGAATAAATGGTCTTATGTAATGACTGCAATTTTCTTTGAAATAAGAGATTGGATTATAATCAATCTTTTACAACAGAAAGAAAATGAAATAGATAAATATGTGGTTCTATGAGCCACCATTTTCAAGATACCATACTCTCGGGATTTTGGTTCTTGGTAAAAAGTTCATCAGTCATTAACTATAAAATGGTTACAAAAAGTTCTTGAGGGAAAGGACAACAACATTAATATTTAATCAAAATGACATTATGCTTGGATAACCATGCAACCAATGAAGCTCAGCTCAGGCTATTGAATCTACTATGTGATCCAGGATGTTCTACAATATAGTTGGAAATTATCTTGGATGTGTCATTATCACTTTCATAGGGAAGTTAGAAATTTTTAGCCTGTAAAAATGAGATCTACACCTTTTTCCTGCTGTCAACTCGCTTGTTTATGTCCCGTAACTTGTATAATCTCACATTATGGTAATCAGCATGTAATGGGGACAACAAAATATAGAAAATATTTCACCTTTAGCACATTACACATCATGCGTATAATCTCACATTACGGTAATCAGCATGTAATGGGGACAACAAAATATAGAAAATATTTCACCAATAGCACATTACACATCATGCACGCAAAATTGAAATTAAATTCAGTTCTGAAATGTTCTATCTGCAACAAGCAGTCTTGGTGAAGAGCATGTAGCTTACAAGAGATTAGATTTCCCCACACTAAAACTCAGTGTTGTTGGTGGACGGCCATTTTCTTGTGGTGGGGAGCAGATATTCCGGAGAAGTCTTCTCTCTGCAAGGTTTGTATTGCTATCTCTGTGACAGGAACATGCATTATTATAACCTTTTTTAATATTCTTCATTTTGTTAAATGCATCTCTAATTATGAAAAGATGTAAACCAAAATAATACTTGTAAGGTTTGGAGACATAAACATCTCAAGCTAATTACATTCTCAACTGTTTCTTGTAAGGTACTGTGTTGAGTTTTTCGTATGAATATATTCCAACTGTGCCTTACTCTTCTATAACCCTTTATCCTCTTCCTTTTTGTCTCTACTTTGCTGATGTAATCATGAAAACTGCACAAGCATACAACCAAAAGAGTCAACTTTCTGTACTGTGTGGATGAGATTGTGATGTGCAGCCTCATTCTTCCTCTTCTTTTAATCTTCTTTTCTTCCTGTCTTGGATTCAGAAAAACCCGAGTCTCTTCCTTGACCTTATCGTGGCCCATATAGCAAAAAAATAAATTCAAAAGATTTTCTTTCAGATATGGAGTCCAAGACATGGATGGAAGTGCTGATAGAATTTACAATGCAGCTTTGGGCACTCCAGAAGACCATATGGTTATATTTCTTGCACATAATGGACCAACAGGTGTTTAACCAGCAAAGTTACTACCAGACTAGATGTTTAGAAAAAAAAATGGATATTTTTTATGACACATTTTGGCCTTTCTTGTCAGGCCTTGGTTCTAACTTGAATGACATATGCGGGAAAGATTGGGTATTTGGAGGTGGTGACCATGGTGATCCAGGTACTGATGTTAGGTTTATCTGCTTGTGGTTAAGAGTATCTCTGCCTTGTTAGATCTACAAAATATGTCACTTTCCCTGGACAAGGATTCTGGTGCAAGGTAGCTTCATGTTACTGATGCCTTGGAGGAGTTTGATATGGAAAGGAAACAGAAATCTCACATAAACATGCAATTATTTATCTCAGTTATAAAATACTATTTTGGTTCTAGGATGTTTCTGAGGGCATCTTCTGTCACAGACACAACATGCAATTTATTTGCCTTGTATCATGGAAAGCTATTTCACTCTACCATACTTACAAGAGCATTTTCTGGTACAGATCTAGCACAAGCGATATCCCGTGTAAAAGAGACTGCCAAAACCAATACTCCCCTGGTTGTGTTTGGTCACATGCATAAAGAGCTAGCATATGGAAATGGTCTTCGGAAAATGATTGTGGTTGGTGCCGACAAGACTATATACCTGAACGGGGCCATCGTTCCTCGAGTTCGAAGATTAGTTGTTGAACAAGGAACTGACAGCACAAACTCGATGAATAACGAAACTTCAGTGTTTTCCCCAGGGTCTAGAGGCACATTGCGAGCATTCACTTTAGTGGAGATTCTGGAAGGGAGAGTGGATAAAATTGCAGAAACCTGGGTTTCTGTTACTGATGATGAGACTGCTTTAGAAGAGGAGCATGTATTATTTCAATTTGACAATTAGCTTTGTCCACTCAGCTCTTGTGCATTGCTGTATGTTGCTCCCCAGCAAGATAGATAACGCCTTTTGTCACCGACACTGAATAATCCGGTCGAGCACATGTATTTCTGCAGTACTGGCTTTGACACAGACTTGTTCCTCACATACAGCTTGAAGCTGGAACCAAACAGTCGTCTAGTATGGCTCAACTTCAAATGGTATGACTTCGCATATATGCTTTTACTCTCTCCCTGTTTGTTTCTCAGAACCAATTTGAGCATGATGAAACTCTAAATTGCGGTAATGCAGTAGGCGCGGGAAACTAGAATTTAACATCTCATGACAGTTTCCTGGAACATTTTATTCTCTTTGGCATCTCAATTTAACAAAAAGAAACCAAAAATGCTAAGAATAACTGATGTAGAGAGTGTAACTTTTTTGTTGAAATAGTTTTAATCAATCAGGATGGAAGCTAAATTCGCCTGTCATTGCACACGTTTCGGCAACTAAATGGACCAATTATTATACAAGCCATCTCAACTGGGCTTGTCGTCCCGTTCATCTTTCAAGAAAACCTTCAGCTGTACTGATATTGAGCGTCCTTGCATGGATCCTGATGGGTCGGATCTTGTCGGGGCACAGATGCCTTACATGGCATCTGGTCTTAAAGGTGGTAGACAGTGTTTTCTTCTCTGTCGTCCATGAGGTTGACCAATCTTTTTAATGTCTTCACTGTTGACGCCACCAACCTTTCCTTCTTCATGGAGATACTCCAATCACCTTTCTTTCTGCAGGGAGACTCCAATTATTTTTTAGAAAAAAAGGGGTTAAATTCCCGTATTATATCGCTGGTTTAGTAAATAATTTTTATAATTAATGGGATTAGATAATCTGTTTGACCATTATTATATTTTACAACAATTAAATTATTTGTTTTTATTTTTTAAGATTTAATTTTTGTATTATTATATTAAAAGTATTTCATAATTGAAATTAAATTAATTTGCAATTTTTTTATAAAAAATCGTATATTTTTTATATATTTTTTAAGGTGTTAACATTAAACAAATATTAAAATATATAATTAGTCTGACATATTTTAAAAAAAAAATACCTTTAAAATAACTGTTATCATTAATTTAAACACTTTATGCATAATAAAATGAATATATAAAAAAAACTAAATAATCAAAAGTTTTGTATGTTGATTATTTCGCTTAGATATACAGTATTATAAAAATAATCTAAGACCATTAACATTTTTTTACATGTCAAACATTTTGGTTCTGGCTGCAACAAAGTGCAAAGCAAGTAGCTCGTTTATTTTTTCATTGTAGATAATTTAGCCCAATTTTTCTCTCTATTTTATTTACATGTGGCTTTGTATATTTTTTATTTATGTGATGTTAGATCTGAAATATCATACATAAAAAGATCGTAAAACTCAATTTTGAAACAACATCAACTAATGAATTATTTTGATTATTATCTCATTGTTATTATCATGATTGTTAAATTAACACAATTATTATAGCTGTTATTATAATTATTATTGTAAATAATCAATATTCTAGTTATTATTGGCAGTATCATGTTGTCACCATCATTATTGTTATAATCGTTGTCATTATTACAACAATAACCATAACAATAATGAGCACCATTATTTTTATTAATATAATTGAAACTATAATTAGTATTATTATCATTATTATAATGTTTTTTTTTTGTTATTATTGATATTTTCTATATTATTTTATGAGTTATAGTTATTATTCTCATCAAAGTCATAATTATTAACACCATAAGCACTATAACCATTACAATAAATTGCAATTGTTATTATCAATATGATTAATAATGTCACTATTACTATTTTAATTATGACACCTAAAATTATCATTACCGTTACTGCTAAAACAATAAAAATTCTTAAATTACCCTGAGGAATAAAAAAAACTCAAAAACTTTAACCAAGAAGAAGCAAGAACAAAACTAAAATTATTATTATTATTATTATGTAAATAATAGAAAAAACAAAATTACATCAAAGAATAAAAAAAAAAACTAAAAACTTTAACAAAAAAGCAAATAATAAAATAAAATAAATGACGAAACAAATTTAAAAATTATTAGCAGAAAAAAAAATCATTTTACTTGAAGATCAAATATATAAAAAAAAAAAAACTCAAAGAAAGAAAAAGGAAAAAAAAAGAAATATCAATTTTCAAATGATCGCAAACTAAAATTTAAGAGCTATTTGTTTTTTCAAAAAAATATTACCTCAACAAAAGAGAAAATAATAAAAAATAAAATAAAAACTAAGAGCATATATATTAACATGGACAAAACTAAGAACTATTTCAGAAATATAAAAAACAAATAAAGGAATTAAAATCAAAAATTAAAAGTATAAGGGCTAAAATGGAAAAAAAAATATATAGTCAATTTCAATGGAATGACAAAATTAAAAAAAAAATCAAAATTTTTGTACCGGAAATATTAAGGAATTTAAAACCAATCTGAAAATTAAAAGAATAAGGATCGAATTGAAAATGCAAGATATAATCAATTTCAATTGAAGGACAAAATTGAAACAAATCAAAATTTTCAAAATAGAAATCAGGATCATACCAAACAATCCAGTGAACATGGAAGAAAATGTAACCACCATAAACCGAGGGACTATCGTGTAGTTTAGCCTGTAGGAGAGAGAGAAAAAGGGAGGGAAATTCAATCGACCATTGTCATGTTCCCATCCGCCTTGGAACGCCACGCGCCCCAACATGAGGCGGAGGACATGGCGGTGAATCCATTGAGACACCGGATAGATATTTTTATCCATCGCATGACACCATACACGCCACTGAATGGAGCGCTATAAAGAAAGTCGTTGGCACGTCTAGACGACGCGCTAACAGTGTCCGCAGGAAAAAGTAATAAAAAATAGGGTAAATTATCGAAACACCCCTACAGTCAACTCTTGGATTTTATCTTTTATGGGGGGATATCCGTATTTACACATTTTTGAAAATTGTGAAATGCCAGAAACACCTGTTGTGTTTTATCGTATCAGAGGGTAAAATGATTATTTTACTATATACTGAAAATGTTAAATTATCGTGACACCCTCGCGAGCAACTCTTGTTTTTTGTCTTATTAGAGAGTATTATGGGTATTTTACTGTGCATATAAATGTAAAACATCAAAAATGCCCCCGGGTCCAAGGCTGAAATTATTGTGCACCGAGGGGTAAAATAATAATTTTACTATTGCAATTTATAGTATTTTATGTCTAAGGCTACAAAATATTTGTTACATTGAATCACTGATCTCTTTTAATATTTTTTTAAAATACTTTGAAATTTTGCTTATTTGTTATAATTATAGAAACACGTAATTTTCTTGTTGAACTTTATACGTGCATTAATATGTAATATTTTATAAAAATATATTTTTATTTTTGAGGATTGCCATTATAATTCATATAAAATGTTATTTGATCATTTTGCTGGATTTAAAGATTTATATTGATACTATATATAAATTGTAATAAGCATAAAAATAACCTAATTATAGAATGATAAATATACTTTTCTTATATATATATATATATATATATATATATATATTACTGTTGGCACGAAAATGATGATTTACTTCTCGAGATTTTTTGAATCATGAATTCTCTCTATCTCCTTAGCTCTTTTTAAGTATTATAAAGCAAGAGTAAGTCATTGTCCACCACCTGGTCTTTATTTAAGTTTGTGGGTAACCCCAAGTCTCTATCGAGCAATTATCTTAGTTTATTTTTATTTGTTTTATGATGAAGTTTGATTGGATAATGTTAATTGAAAGGATATTTTTGAATAAATATGATGCTTATTTATTGATTTTAACATGTTATGGTGAATCTCAAAGTTTTAATCTGAAGAAGTTCATGTTTCCTTCTTGTACTAGGAACTCATATTTCATGTCCTTACTTGCAACAAAAAAGTGAAAATAGTGGACTTGTTCTTTTAAATTATGTTGATGGGGATGTGGAAGTTTGAATCCTTTGTTTTAGGGTTAAGGGTATATTATTCCATGCTTATAATTGTTCCATTTTTTTGTCCTCATTAATAGAAATATTTTTCCAAAAAAACAACTCAATAACACTACTCTCATCAAAAAAAGAAATCCAATGACATTGAGATCAACTTTTTGTAATCAAAATGTAGTTAATAGACCGCTTTCTCTCTTCTCCTCCAGTCTCCAACAACTTTCTCTCTCTTTCTCAAAAGTAAAGGACTAGAAAATATAAAAATAAATTTAGAATCTAAAAGTAAAACTCCAAAACTAAATGGATAAAAAATGAGTAAATGGAGAGTTTTTGGATCAAACTAACTTTTTTTGCTAATTTAAAAAAAAAATCATTTTTCATTCTTTTAATTGTTTTTCTATACTACAAATATAAATATCATTTCATCAAGTAGGTCTCTAATTGAATATTGAGATGTTATTGATCACTTTAAAGTTGTAAGTATATACAAAGAGAAGAAAACATCAACACTTAAAATATCATAAAAATCACTTAAAATAATAAAATTGAAAGAAAATAAAGCTTGGTGACCACAATGAAAAATAAGAAATGACACTATTCAATGATCAATGTTATCTATAACATAATAAAATAATATTTGTTTTAAATTTATGAAGTCATTATCTTTTGTGTTTCCTTTCAAGGTTTTTTTTCTTCCTAAATATAAATGCTAATGACTCTTGATTTATGATGAAATGAAGGATGACATTTGTTGATTTTTCATATATTTTGCTGATTGGAACAAAAATAGGATATGGAATGAAAAATAAAAAGAACAAGTTACTCCAATTGTTGTAAAAACAAAATTTACCTAGGTATAGGGACTCGAACTCATCCTGTACTATTGTTTTAAAAGGATATATTATTATATATGTGACTAATAGCAATGGAGAAGGTTTATATAAGTTTGATTTTGAAAATGAGTTGCCATTGAGAGAGGTGTTTTATAATCAATTACTAGTAAATTGGAAATTTTATTTTTTCTAGCACTAAAAAACAATATAAGCAGGCAACCTTAAATCAATAAAATACAAGATTCGTGTTTCAATAGTTTATTTGCAATTAATATTCTGTTTCACATTGCCTTTTAGAAGTGCTTCTAAAAAAAAATTATTTTTTTATTTTAAATTATTTTTTCAGAGTTTTTAGATCATTTGATGTGTTAATATTAAAAATATATTTTTAAAAAAATTAAAAATATTATTTTAATATATTTCTAAACGATAAAAACTTCCAATGTTAACACAAAAAACAGGACGTTTTCACCATTTTCTCCTCCATCGAATTTCCCTTTGCAAATAGAAGTTTTCGAGGTAATAGAGTATGGATGTTAAGTGTAGGGGCAAGAGTTCCATAAGTGTGTGTTTAGTATTTGGTTATAGTGATTTCTTTTTAAAATAAATTATCAACATATCAAAACTATTACAAATATAGTAAAAAAATATCGATTACATTAAATATATTTTTAAAATACTTTAAAATACATTTTCAAAATGCAATGAATCTATAGCTAAACAATTAGGTTTTTAGTTTTAAAAATATTTTTAAAACTATTGTTTTTTATTTATTTTAAATTAATTTTTTAATGATTTTAGATATTTTAATATATTAATGTTAAAAATGTTTTTTTAAAAAATAAATAAAAATATTTTAATAAAACACAAGTAAAGGAAAACACACCCTCGAACTGAAGAAAACAGGAAAAGAGAAAAGGGGAGATAAGTGTCAGAATGTCTAACTCTGACAATTGATGACGCTAGATCCCTCTCTTTCTTCTAAGATCCCCGACAGCTTTTGACCAAATCTTAGCCGTCCATCAGCTCTGCTTTAGGTTTCCTTTTTTACCCTCTCCCTCTCCTTTCAATTTTTTATTTTTAGACAGCTTCCGCTCTCATTTTTGAGCTATTAATCTCTGCTAGGGCACGTGTTTAAGGTGGCCCCTTTGGACAGCAGGTGTGCAAGATATGCTTTAAAAGACCAAACTGCCCTTCTAAAAGGACCAAATTATTAATGTTATTTTTCAGCAACATCACCTATGAACCAGTACACAAGTGCTCTGCAAGGAGTGATGACAGCATTGACAATTTGGTCGGCCTATGCCGAAATCAAGAGGAATTTTACTTTACTATTCAGATGGTTATTTTAAAAAATATTTTTTTATTTATAAATCTATTAAAATAATATTCAAAAATATTTTTAAACATACACGCAAGTTGATCAAAACATTACATAATAATATTTTTTATTGAACTTCTAGATTAAGCTTTTCCATGCAATAATTGACATAAACTTTAAAATGATTGGAGATTTTAATTTGAGGATTTCAAATTCAAACTTAAAAAACGATGCAGTCCAGTAGTTTAAATTTAAAATAAAAAAAAGGATGATACAGTTGAAGATCAATTGAGCCGTCCATGAACAGCAACTAGGCTCCCATTATCGAAGGTGACAGCTCCCTTAATTAGATTACAGTTGATAATGATGTGGATTTAATAATCATTATTTTAATATTCACCTGAAGATAGCGAAAGGTCAGAAATGTACATCTATACGATCATCCATCTCAAAACAAGGGGTGTCATCCAGTCAAAAATAGAAAGAAAAGAAAGGTCTTGAACAGGTCATCACTTCATCGTCAACAGCTAAACTACATTAAACAAGCAAGCAAGCAAACATCTCTCTCTCTCTCTCTTGTTTTGTTCCCTAAAAAATCCTTATTATACATTTCCTGGGTTTCTGTTCCCTTCTCCTCCTCCTCCTCCACAACCACCACCACCAATTCCAGCTCATCCTCTTAGATCGGATCCCTTCACAGTAGCCTATAAACACCGTTACAAAAAAACAAAAGTTTCGAACTTTAACCTCTTTTTATCACCAACTGACAATATTAAGTCACACCCATTTTTTGTCATCATAAAGTCTGAGCTGGGTTTGGTTTGCTTTCTTTTCCTCTGCTTTCTTTGTTTTTATATTTTCTTGTCTTAAATATAAGAGTACATAGAAGATACAACGTTTGTGTTGACATAAATGGGAAATGTAACGTCAAGTGTGGCAGCAAAATTTGCATTCTTCCCGCCAGACCCCCCAACGTATGATGTGTTTAGAGAGCGAGATGGGAGGCTGGTGTTACCGGGTGTAACTGCAGACAAGAACATGGATGTTCACTTGCTGGAAACTAAAGTTGGAAACAAGATTGTGGCTACGTTTTGGAAACACCCTTTTGCAAGATTCACAGTTTTGTACTCTCATGGAAATGCTGCTGATCTTGGACAAATGCATGAGCTTTTCATTGAGCTTAGAGCTCATTTGAGAGTCAATATTATGAGGTATTTTTGCTGGGCATGGCCTTTTTCTTTTTTTGATATTTTGTTAGGCTTCTCAAATTTTTCTTTTTTCTCTTTTTTGGCTCTTTTGGAAATTAATTCAATACTTTTTTTTTCTGGGTTTCATGATTTTGCTTTTGAATTTCATGAAATTAGTTTTTATTTGTTCATGGTGGAATTTGGTGCTAACATATGCTATGTTTCTTTCTGTATCTATACATGTTCCTTGTTGGTGATTGGTTATTTATGAATGTTCTAACTCTACGGTTTCTCCTATTGGTGATTGATTAAGAGAATTTTGTGGTTTAAGGGGTTTGCTTATGTTTTTTCTTTATCTTGTTGCCTTCTGATTCTAGTTTCCCTTTTTGTTCTGTTTGTGCAATTACTTAACTACTGTTTCTTAATTATGATTTCTTTCCATTTTTTATTTATTTTCCTTCGGTGTTGGAAAAAGAAGGAAGTCTTTGAATTGTGGATTTGCCAGATGGACCATTTCTCTCTTCTTCTACTGAGGTGGTTCTTGTCTTTGCATGTTTGGAGCTCTGTGAATTTTATTGATTTGAGGATAAATTCATCTGTCAGTCTGTGAAAGCTGCTGGCTTTGTAATCATCGAATGTATATTCATTTTCTCAATGGTGACCTTACAACAAGTCTTAATGGCATAGAGAAATAAGAAAATATATCTCTGGTGTTCTGATTTAAATATATGATGCCCCAGAAGATATTTCACGATCCTGCTGGATTTTGTAGGGCTTGATCTGTCACCGTCACGCCAATTCACATTAACATGGACTTTTCTTGTATCAACTTACTAAGAGTTTTCTTGATTTTGTTTTGTGTATTTACTTTTGGGTGCATGCCGTGAGGGATGTTTTTGATAGGAAGTTAATTTCACTCGCAGTATCAATTGGTATGCTAATGTTAATTTCAGCTGAAATATTTGTTCAGGATGAAAATGTTTTTCTATGAAGCAGCTATGCCAATTGCATGCTTCTAATAATCGTGGTTATAAAAAAATGCTTTATTACTTAGTTTGTGCTTTACTGTTTTGCAGCTATGATTATTCAGGATATGGAGCATCTTCTGGCAAGGTAAAGAAAATCTATAAGATCAGTATGATTTATTTATTTCTTGAATTAAATGCTAAATAGCCCAAAATTTTACTGAAAAGGCTCACGGTAACAAGAAAACAGAATCTAATCGTAATTGTCCACCCCTTTTCGATCTGACTCTTCTACTCTGGCGAATGCAATGCTATACCTAATTAACTGTTTCATCTGTATTTGTAACAGCCATCTGAGTTCAACACATACCATGACATCGAGGCTACGTACAATTGTTTGAAGAAGGATTATGGAATAAAGCAGGAAGACTTGATTGTGTATGGTCAATCTGTTGGAAGTGGTCCTACTTTGCACTTGGCTTCTCGCTTACAAAAGTTGAGAGGTGTTGTTCTTCACAGTGCAATTCTTTCAGGCATAAGGGTCTTGTATCCTGTCAAGATGACATTTTGGTTTGACATTTTCAAGGTAACTTTAGCTGCTTATATCTCCTGTTCTTTGGATAGAAATTAAGTTAGTTTTCTACTGAACGCGCTGTATCTAACATGTACAGAATATAGACAAAATACGACTTGTCAGCTGCCCTGTTCTGGTTATCCATGTAAGTCTCTCTCTTTCATTATTTGGCCACCCTGTCCAGCTTCTTCACTTTGTTTCCACTGATTTTTTTTTCTGTTTGCATGTGATTCCAATCATGCAAACGCTTAGACATAGGGTTCTCCATTTCTGTGCTTATTTGTTTCTCATGATATGACCGCATGCCATTGCTAAAGAAATTTATTGTATTTCCTTAAGAGCATCTCGTTTTGCAAGTTTGGCCATTTAGAGAGATTTGTTCAGTTGGAAACTACTGATTGCTGTAGATAAAAACTAGGAGTTTTTTGGACCGTATTTCATTTTCCTTTCGTAGTTTTGAGAAATCTTGTACATCTTTCTTGTTTCCTTCCAATAGCAGAAAAAGGTTTTGCAAGTTGTTTAGTGTTCATTATGTATATAGCCTCGAGTCGTGAAAAATTCATCATCTGCATAAAAAAAATTCATTTCCAGGACACCCAGAGCTAGTTTCTGTTGAAGAATGGCCAATCTTAATGAAACTGGGCGTGGGGAAAAAAAAGATACGTGGATTTTAAACCAACAGAAACTGTGCATGGTTTTGGGAAATGGAAATGATTTTGAAAGTTTTTGAAGAAAAATGAGGTGATGGTTTAAAAATGATTTGGAATTGAGTGCAACACCGAGGTTTGTCAAAGCAACTAATAACTGATATTTTTAATGGATGATTATATATTATTGCTAATGATTGGGTACATTAGTAAATCTACATATGATGTGAAAGCATTTTTTTTGGAAGACTCTTGAATAAATTCGTATCCAGGGACTTAAAGGTGAACCCAACCCAAGATACATGAGGGTTCCTTTGACTTTTTCTTATGATCTCTCTTACTTCCTAGGCGCCTCAGCCAGATGCAATTGACTTGTTAGATGAAGAAGCTGGTTGAGTTGGCTTGTAAATGAAGCAAGGCAACCACAGAGCTTAATCTTATAAGCAATTGATGACTTTCTTTTGAATGATACTGCTCAGAAGGAAATAGTGATGAGTGAAACCTTGCTTGGACCTGGTTCGAATCATTTGAAATTAGAACAAGAATGCCACCTCTTATTTTCTTTCATTAGCAATTACCGTAGCAACTTCATCGGCTAAGTTCACAAGAATTGCTGCGAAGCCATGTTATTTATTGTGGCTATACCAGATACCCCTACTTGCTGAAGATATGATTGAATCATCTGTGATTACTGTTGATCGTCGTTACTGGTTTCAGCTTAAATTAGTACATTTTTTGCTGTGATCATGGATGATATTTGTTGTTGAAACTCTACAGGGAACAAATGATGATATTGTTGATCTGTCCCATGGAAAGCGCCTGTGGGAACTTGCCAGAGAAAAATATGATCCCTTATGGGTCAAAGGCGGTGGTCATTGCAACCTGGAAACTTATCCCGAGTACATCAAGCACTTGCGAAAGTTCATAAATGCCATGGAGAAAATCTCCATGGTGAAGCCAACCAAGCAACTCACACAGAACCCGAGTATTGAAGTCAAACACAACAAATGCTTAAGATTTGGTAAAATTTAGTTCATCAAAACAGGTAGTTTTTTTGAAAGATGAACCCGTACCGAGATCGAATATGCTTGCTTGAAGGACTTGCAATTGGTGGCCAAGCATGCTATTGCTCGGTATGTTTCTAAAGATCAGGAATTTGTAGGAAATATACTTTATTTTGTTCCAGATCCTGTTCAGGTAGGCATTTTCAGGAATCAAGTTTCTGTAACTAACTAACTATCCATTAGTGATGTCAAAGTGTTCTGTCAGAAAATGTGCCCGATCTGGAGAAGTAAAAGCTTTGACGTCCGTACTCACCACAGATTTCCTCTGTATATTGACAATGTTTGTCAAAAATCATCATAATACAAAAGCAAAAGCTCAAGAATGGTATGATTTGAACTCGAGAGAAAGAATTCAAGTTGCCATTTTAATTTTCTTACATCGTTGAAGTCATGAAATCTAGCAAGGTTGGGGCTCTGGTTGGTTCCCAGAAAGGACCTGAAATGCATGGCTCTAGGTTGCTTTCAAGAACAGAACAGCTGATGCATTTAGTATATAACATCAGAGAACAGCATAACACCATCACAAGCAAATCTAACCTTTAATTGCTACAAAAAAAAAAAAAAATCTAGTCGAGTGCTTTCTAATTTCATGGCCGAAGAAATGGCCAAAAGTTTCTTTTATCTTCTTCAGATTATCAAATTCATTGCGCCACCTGAAGCTTTTAATTATTCTGCAATATATACATATATATTTACATTATTACAAATAGTACTGGTAAATAGATCCCAGTGCTGTATGATGATACTGCAATTATTCAGACAAATTCCCAACTTCAAAAAAATTATCCTAAGCTTTAGTGAAATGTTGGAAAAGTAAACACAAGAGGCTGTTGTGTCCCCACTTGCTTCTTGTCATAATTAAGGTTTTCTTTGCTAAATTTTTAATGGAAGCATTTTGTTTCTGGGTGCTGACTTCCAGAAACTAAGGAACCTTGCTTTCCAAATGCAATTAATTTTCTTAAAATATGTTTAATTCTGAGCTCTAAAATGTGCACCTGCTGTGGCAGGCTAATTATTTGATCTTCGTGTTATATGATGTCGAATTCATCAAAAAGACAACGTACAAGAATACTATCAAAAGTATTAATATAAAAAAAAAGAATAATTAGGTGAACAATTAAGGGTTTTTATTTTTATTGATTTATTTTATCTTTCTCCTACTAAAAACATGCTTAAAATACTCCAAGACTTATGGGGCTCTTGTCGACTGAAAATATTCAAAAATGTATACGAGTTTAATGAGGGCTAACTGCTCATGTAAACCATTATAAACTCCGAATAAATTTGATTAAGAAAATCTCCTTAATCATTAGACTAATCCTTAATGATATTCTTTTTCAAAGAAAGACATTCAAACATTTTGATTAAATGAGTGGTAAAGTTTGGTCAAAGCTTCATTGCCAAACCCTAAGTGGGGTTTGAAAGTCTTCCAAAAACTCTTTCCAGATGCCAAATTCTCAACTTTTTGAGGGTCTGAGTTGCTATTTAGGAATGTAATTAAAGTATTTTTTATTTAAAAATACATTAAAATAATATTTTATATTTTTTTAAAATTATTTTTAAAGCTTCATTACCAAACCCTAAGTGGGGTTTGAAAGTCTCCCAAAACTCTTTCCGGATGCCATATTCTCAACTTTATGACGCCCTTAATAATTGAGTGTTTATTTGGTAGTTTGGTTGAGTTTATTTTTTAAAGTGTTTTTATTAAAAATATATATATATTAAAATAATATTTTTTTTATTTTTTAAAAAAATATTTTTAACATCAACATATAAAAATAATTTAAAATATAATTTTTTTAAAAAAAAACTACTCTCTTCAATCTACCGAGGAAATCAATGGCATTAAAACACAAAATGATTTTCTTGCTCCTTTTCCATCGATTTGATTTCTACCTGGTCGGAAGAGCAGCTTTCTTCCCATCGGTCAAGTAAATGGGTCCCTTGGATCATCAGCCTTTCTTGTATCGTCATATTAAGGTCTGTGTTGTTAAGCTACAATTGGCTAAAAAGTGCAAGAAAGATTTGAGATTCCCACCTGTTCCCTTTTCTCCATTACTGTGTGTGTGGCTGCCAAAGATGGCTGAAATTAAAATCACAACAAAAGCTAAAACACACTTTGTTTCTGCGGTTGTATTGTTTTTTACTCAAAATTTAATTTTTATTTTATTTTAAATGAATTTTTTTTATATTTTTAAATTATTTTGATGTGCTGATATCAAAAATGATTTTATATACTTTGCTTTCATTGCTAAAGTCGTTTTTGTTAATATAAGATTTATTAATGGGGTAAAACGGTTCTTAGCTTTTTATTCACACGTGATAATGTCTAGAATACCTTTAAAAATTAATTTTTTTAACTCTTAGGATTAGGGCATTTTTGTCTTTAATTTTTCTATGCATAGTGTAATTATTAAGGTGAAAAATTAGTGTTTAAATTTTTAATTTTTAATTTTAAAAAATTAATAAAATATGTAGTGCTCGGGTCAGCTTGTGAGAAACATTCATGTTTTTTGAGTAGCGCATATAATACATCCCTACGATTAAAAACAAGCAATCACAATCTTTGTTGATGGTTCATGTGGAGATATATCTAAAAAGATGATGCATGTGAGGCTTCTCATGTGGTTAGGTAAGAGTTGGATTCTCTCTCTCTCTCTCTCTTATTTTCTCTCTTTTTCCATGTGAAAACATGTCAAACTAGCCAAAATTAAAAGTTGTTCTCTAAATGTGATTTAACTTGATTTTTTATACATATTTCACCCTATTATTTCAAAAAAAAAAATCGACTTGGTCTCTTTTTTGAAATTGGATATTTTTTTCAATTTTATCCTTTAATATTTGATTCGTTTACAATTGGGCTTCGTTAATTCTTTTTCAGTGTGATAAACTCAGTCTCATGACCAAGGTCACGAGTATGAAATTTTAACTTAGGTTAATATTGATTTTTTATTTTAGTTTTCACTGATTTTATTTTTCAATATTAAATTTATTAAAGTTTAAAAACAGTTTTCTTTATACAATGATAATTCAGTCTAATGATCTCGACCACACATTCGTTTTGCTAGCTCAAATTGAATAATGGCATTCATATCATTTTATTTTTATATCAAATATATTCCTTATTTTCTTAATTACTGTTTTTTACTCTTTTTAAATTTATTTTCTCTTTTGACTTTTAGCCTTCAACATTGGAGTGTTAAAGACGCCTTCCTTCTTGTCTTGTACTACAGTCGTGAGGCTAGAATTAAGCAAATCGAAAATAGATAAATTATTAATCCTTTTCTGGATTTCCAAAATATGATACCTCAAAACTCCATTTATTAATTAATACCCGATGGCAGCAGGTTGGGTGTCGTTCGATTTCCCAAACATCCATGATCGATCCCACCTAGTGTCGTTCAGCTACAAACTTTCAAGCCATTGTTGTCCCCTCACTGACCTTATGATTTTCATGGCAAGAAACTGTTCCCCATATTATATGGGCTCAAGATTTCAACAACTTGCTAGTGTACTGAAATCATTTTGCTTACACCAAGAGATAAATAATAAAATATTAAGGATAAATTATTTATTATTGACAACAACAATTTACTATCTGCTTCTAATTACAAGTAAGTTTTTATATGTTTATATCCACATTGTTTATTAAATTAATTATAAAATTGTCTTTTTATGTGATAGTATGCATGATAGGATCTTTAATTATTCAAATATATTTTTATATACTCAATCATATGCCTAAAATGCATCTCGGTGCTCTTTTCTTGTTTTAAATAAATACATGTTGTATAAGTATTGAACTGTAGACCACGATACATTTCATTGTACAAAGTTATCGTATATTTTTTTTAGTGTCGATTGTCAAATTGGTTTTTGAGCGATTTCATTTTTTTATGGTCATATTAAGGTCAATTGTTTCAAATTTATCAAGGAATGATAGCATTGAAGAAAGATGAACACATTAAAAAAAAGAAACGAGGCAAGAACTCAAAGGGTGAAGTTTTGAGATTGTGTTAAGAGGTTTAATTTGGGCATCCTACGTTTCAAATTATAAACTCAGTCCCTCAATATCTTAAAACTCATTTTTTTGTCCAGAAATTAATTTTCTTATTTTTAGTCTATAATTTGAGGGAAGAGGTAGAAAAATAAACTTTTTTTTATCAAATTAGATTTTCCTTCGATCTCATGTGCCACACTTATTTCTTATTAAAAAAATTTTTGTTTGATATAAAAAAAACTCCCATGCACCTATTTGGTGTAAAATTAAATAAAAAATAAGTTTGGAAATGAAAGCTTGTTAAATCCAATGGGGTGTATGACTCAAATCACGGGTTTAATAAATTAGTCCAATTTAACTCTCTCTCTCTCTCTCTCTCTTGTCTTTTTTGAATTGAGTATTTTTATTTCTAATTTTGTTATTTAGTCCTATTTTGATTGAAAATTTAAAGTTATAATTTTTTTGGTTTGTTTTTATTGGGTTATCATAATCTCGTAATCCGAGTCTCATATTTAGCTTATTTACTTAGGTTTCTCAAGTCAATACAATATATTACCTTCTCAGTACTTTTATAAAGCTTGTCGTTTGGTAGGTGTTAGATTTTGAATTCATCATTATTAATATTTTTTCTCTTAGAAAATACATTTAACAATTCCTAAACATCTTGTTTTTTGCATTTGAAAAAAATATTGATTTGATTGCTTTCTTTTTCTTTTTTACTATTATATGATTCAATAAAAATTATTTCAAAAAATAACGTTATTCAGCATAACTGAGTTCATAGCCTATGGTGCAAGATCATATATATTGACAAACATCCACCTCTCAATTTTTCAATTTAGTCCTTAGTTATTGTCAATGAACTTTTTTTACATTTATTACTACACCTAATTCTAGGTTATTTAATTAAATACATGCAAGTTTTTGATTTGTAATTTTAATGTTTCGTAGTTGTAAGGAAACATGTTGTAAGCATTTGAACATTCATTTTTTTGTGTTGGAAAAAAACTTTATAAGTCCATTACGAAGCGTGTGCCACATAAATAGTTAACAAAAACTAAGTAGTGAGTGAGGTGTTCTAACAATAGCATTTTTACAATGCATTCTTTCACAAATCATTGTGGCTTGAAATAATATTTTTTTCTATTTTTTCAATTTGGTCATCAAATGTTTTTTGGCAATTAAGCCTTTTTTAGCCAGAATTAGCACCCGGATGCATGTTTGTTTTAGAAGAAATGCTAAATTGAAAGAAAAATGACCAAATTAAAAATGATAGGCAAAATAAAAGGTGACTTTGAGTTTTTTTAAGAGTTCATTTTAGCCCATTGTAGTTTTTAGTTATTAGGTGGTTGGTCCTTTAGTGTTCAACAATTCAATTTTTATACCAAATTTAACGTTTTATTTTATTTTTTAGTCCTTTTTTAGGAGAGAGAAGTCAGCCAAATTCTAGTGTAGAGTGAGAAAGTAGGAATTGATGACTATTTCTCCATTGAAATGGTCATTATCAATGGCAATGAGTTCTATTTGATGAGGGGAGTTTTACCTAGGTGCTTTCCCCCTCAACTTTCTCGATAAAAAGCCACGAGAAAATTTTAGGTTTGAGTATATTGTCGGTTCTTTGGGCTGTTTTTTGAGGGTTTTATGTCAAGAATAAGTTTATCAAAGTATGATATCCACCCCTTTAAAAGATAAAAAAAAAAAAGAGAAGCACAAACACAGTTTGGGCTATTTTTATCCCTAGGATCGCTGGACCACTAGGCCTATATGGCTTGGCTTTTTTATTATTAATTTTGCTATTTTATATTTGGTTTAAAAAATGATTAAACAAATCATTGAATCTACAAGTTCATTAGTAAAGTCAGAGGTCTTAATGAGTTAATCCATAATATATATAGGCTTCTAATATTTCTTTTTTTTCAATTATTTTCCTATCCCTTGATTTAAAAAAAAATGTACTATTAATTCAAACCTAAAAGAATGCAATGTCATTATTTGTTGTTAATGATCTACTTTTGTTATCTCGACTCTATAAGGCTATCGTATTTTTTGTAATTTTAAAAAATATGTTCCATACAAAAACTTATTATGTGCTTCTAAAAAATAATCTCAGCTCATTGATATGTTACTATCAAGAAAAAAAAATTAATTTTCAATTCATTCTATCTACAAAAAGACAACTCATAAACTGTAAATATTTCATGAATCATTCGAGCTAGAAGTTGACATTATAATATTTTAGATAATATATACATTTCATTCATTCTCGGTATTTTTAAGCAAACATCTTTTTAGAGACTATCTCTCTAAAATATAATTATATTTTTAAAAAAAAATACTTATTTAAATATATAAGAATCTCCAAATCTACAAACGAAAAAACTTTTGTTGATACTATTCATCAATCATCTTGGTCTATCAAACACCGAATATAAACTACCAATCACCTTGACTAGAGAGAATAAATGAAATTATTAGAATTCAAGGATTAACCGATTATTCAATACAAAAATCTTGCTCTAAACTACCAGTCACCGTAGTTTTTAGATATTTTTTGCGGGTTTGGTTTAAATTAATAAAATTCTGGTTGTCATGAATTCTTACAAAGTGAATATATTCTTACTCGAATTTAAGAACTGTAATACAAATCTCAAGTGTTTTGTTACCATGTCACACCCGTTGAGTGGGTACTGTATCAAATTTCAAAAGAGTAGGATAGATATTTTTGTTTTAATAACACAATAAGCAAAAATAGTTGCAAACTAACATAACTTCTGAAAAAAAATTATGAGCTAGCATAATTTAGTTAGTTGTTCCAGTGGTGCAATCAAAACGAGTTAATGAGAGGAGTGCAATTTAATGTCTGTTTGACACCGTGCTTCAAAAATAATTTTGAAAAAAATTATTTTT
This sequence comes from Salix caprea, assembly GCA_964035475.1. Lineage (NCBI taxonomy): Eukaryota > Viridiplantae > Streptophyta > Magnoliopsida > Malpighiales > Salicaceae > Salix > Salix caprea. Next base: position 15,651,097 of record OZ037751.1, read on the forward strand.
ATTTTTATTTTAAATAAGGTTTTTTGGTATTTTAAATTATTTTCATATTATAATATCTAAAATAATTTTAAAAAATAAAAAATATATATTATTTTGATATATTTCTGAACAAAAAATATTTTCAAAAACAACTTCAATCAAACTCCCGAATATATCTTTGATTGAATGTCCCAGGACAAGTACCACAACCAATTTAAATTTTGATAAAAACAAATTAAGGATTGTGTTTCCGTACTAGTGCTACTCTTAATTTATATATATAAAGTTTTGAATTAAGCTAAAATAAAATTGAAAAAAGCAACCTCATCATTTTATTTGAAGGTTTTTTCACTTGATTATAACGGGTTGATACGCTTTAGAATCTCTTGGAAATATTTAAGCATGATCCACCCTGTTTTTATTAAACAAGTCATTTGGTATGATTGGATTTTTTTTTACATAAAATTGTTTATCTTGCCCACTATTGGTAGCACAATCTTTATTATTATTATTATTATTATTATTTCAAGGGTTCCTCTTCTCTAGCTAGCACAATATTTTAAATATATATATATTTTTTTTTAAAAAATGTAACTGATTGCATTGCTAGCGTAGCAAAACCAATTAAAAAATATTTGATATCATGATAGCAAATATTTTTTAAAATATTTTTTTATTTGAAAATTCATCAAAATAATATTTTATTTTTAAAAATTTATTTTTAATATTAGCATAACAAAACATTAAAAAATTAAAATAAAATTAAAAATTGATTTTTTTTTAAAACTACAGTTATATTGCAAAAATAAATACTGTCTAAATGAAGCTTCTCATCACGGCGTGCTACTCCCAATGTTGCTACCACCTAAAATAAGTTAGTTTCCAAAACAAATTACTTTTTGGTTTTGCAAAATTTTTTTTATAAAAAAAACTCCACAGCCTTAACTCTTACTATTAAAGTTGTTTTTTTAAGTATTTTTATTTAAAAACATATCAGAATAATATTTAAAAAAAATGATATATATACATTAAAATATCTAAAAATTCTATTTTTTATTTAAAATAAAAAAAATATTTTAATTTTTTAAAAAATACTTTTGAAATATAATCATTTTTATATATTTTTAATATAGAACAATTTCGAGGAAACTGGGCTAGCATATGATAAGAAAAAGAAGAAAAAAAGATTTTTTCTTGCAAGCTAACGATTCAAAAACAGAACCGGGCTGGCATCAGCCTCGAAGTATGGTCCGTGCAGCAAGTTAGTTCAGTTCCCGAAATGTCATTGTCTCTCTGGGTATATCCCTGGCACATGACGGAGAACTAAAAAAGAGCACTGCATTTCTTCTTTTTCCTGAGTTTTTGGAATCTCATGTAGAGCGGGGGGTTAACAACCCATAAGAATCTGACACGTTATCGTCAGTATGTGGGTGCGTGGGACCCGCTGACCCAGTATCAAACTTTCTGTACCCGTTTCTCTCTCCTGTTAAGATTCAAGTCTTCGTGGTCGATTATGATTACTCTGTTGTCTATTTATTTTTCTTTTTCTTTTTTAAATAATTAAATAAATTAAAATAGGTTTTATCTAGGCAAAACATTCCAATTCTATTCTACTAATTTCGTTCAAATATTTTTTTTATACAAATATATAGTTTTATAGTATCATTAATATTTTTTTATTGGATAGTTGAATTGAGTTGAAATTTTTACGACAAGTCTTCTGATATATTGATATATCTTAGATTGAAATTGTAGAGCAATTAGAGATTAAAAATGTCTTGCAAAATTGCTAATGATGTTCTTGTATTTTTGTTCAAATTCATTATTTTGTTCAGAAAATTATTTTAGAGTTATCATGGTTTTATGATCCTCGTCATACATTTGAAAAGTTAAATTAAATTGATCCGAGTTGATCCAATATAATATCATATTAATATTTTTTAAGAAGATTTTTTCTTGATGCTTTTAGTAAAACTATATTCTTATCATATGTCCATGTTATCTTTGGACGTGTCGAGTCGATCGGGTCATATCAGTTCAACTTTTATCTTCTTACTTGTGTTTGAAATTTAAATTGCATAATTTTAAGCTAGTTTCTCTTTGGATTTGAATAAAAATTATGTTTGTTGAATTAATCTTTTGAATTATATATATATATATAAATACTACTACCTCGAAATGTTTCAAAATCAAAACATATCATTCCAAATGGGGAAAAAACAACAACCGGAACAAAATTTGCAACCTTGGTTTATATGGTATTTTTTATTGTTGTCAAATACTTTTTTTTTAATTTTTTAAAATTAATTATTTTGAATTTTTGAATTGTTTTAATATAGTAATGTTAAAAATAATTTTTAATAAATAAAAAATACAATTTATTTTAATATATTTTCAAGCAAAAAACACATTAACTAACTCAATTTTCTACAAAAAAAAAAAATTCATCCAAATTTACCAAAAATCTCAACTTAAACAATAAAATTGACAGAATATTAAATGTACCCATTAAATAAGCCTTTATTTATTTTATTATAAAATACCTAAGATACAAAATTAAACCCAACTTCATCAAATGAAAAAAGAATATGATTTTTCAAAATCTCAAACAAACCCTAACATATACAAATCATATATTCATACCATAAAGTTCTATGGAAAAAGTTATAAAATAAGTAAACACACAAACAAACTACATGAACTACATCAAAATGCCAAAAGAATTAACATTTTAACAATGGGTTTAAATAAAAAAAAATCATAGTTTTGCTTACCTGATATGGCAAATCTTTAAATAAAAAATTGTACCATAAAAAGGATGTTAATAGGTTGACTATTAGGTGTTCAAACTTGTGATGATAGAAGCTTGATTTACATCAAAATATTAAGGTGTTTATGTGTTGTTTTTTGCATGATAAAAGGAGGAGGAGGGAGCACAAAAAGAAAAAAAAAAAAAAAAAGAGAGGAGGGTTGTCTATTAAGTTATAATTTAAATATTATTGATGGGTATTAGCGACTAACACATTTCCTTGATAATCCTATCTGTGATAACAACACGCTATATTTTTCTTTTTTTATTTTGGTTTTCAACTATCATTTCCTTGATATTCACCGATAAAAAAACTTGGTCTATACCAAGAGAAATAGCAAGAAAATAATTCTTGGTAAAAGTCATTATTTGTCAACAAGTTTTGTCCTTCATTATTTTTGTTTGTATTTGAGATTTTTCTAGAAATGTTTTGTGATAATAAAAAATAATCTAGATTTTTAATACTTTTGTATAAAAAATTTAGAATTTTGGCCAATAAGCATTTTTACTAGTATTAGATTTCTTACTTTTCCTATTTAAATACCATGAGAATAATCGAATAAAAATAATTAACATGATATGGTCACCATACAAGATATTAATATGATAAAAACTTTAATGATTTGCAAATAATCAGATTTTCAAAATTAAAACTTGTTAGCATTGCAAGAATTTTGTTAAATAACATAGCCGGAGAATGTATAGAAAAAAAAAAAAAAAGGGTACTGAAATATAACTTTTTGTACTTGCAATGACTTCTAACTTAATCTAACTTGAGAGTCAACTAATAAATTAGATTAGGACTCTAAAAATAAAAAGTTGAATATAAGAGATATAAATCTGGTTTACCGAAGCCTTGTACCTTGTGGAAAGGCTTAGGCAAGGCCGATCAGACCTTTATTCCATTATATTTTAAAAGTATTGTTGAAAAAATATAAAAAAACTTTTATTTTTATTTTAAATTAAGGTGTTTTTAGACTATTTTCATATGTTGATGTTAAAAATAATTTTATTTTTTAAAAAAAAATATCATTTTGATTAATTTCTGAACGAAAAACACTTTCAAAACTAGCCTCAACCACACTCCCAAACAATCAATAAAATATAATTGGTAAGTGCTAAGTGGATATGTTCCTAATGTTATCTTTCATTGATCGGAGCCTAAAGTATTGATTTTAATATATAAAAGTTAACTTGAGAGAATACCTCCCGGTTAAAAAAGAAAATATAAAGAGTAAAAGATGTAATAAGTATGGAGAAACAAACAAAGCTTGAATTAAGTTGAACAAAAAACTGATAAATGCGCATGTTTTAAATTAATTATACGGTTTAAGTTTTATATAAAGAAAATAATTAGTTATAAATATAGCAACACGAAAGCTGTTGATATCCAGGAAGGATTTTTATATTAATGTGAAGATATTTTAGACTGTATTTGGTTCAAAAGTTAAAAGAATGAGAAATTGGAATGTAATAAAAATGATTTATGTTTTTTTTTTTAAAGTAAATGCCACCATCATGGAATGTCATGATGGTAATAACTGTAGAAGAGTTACGAAATAATAATAATAATAAAATAATAATATAATCTTCATAATCTTGATAGAAACATTGATGGTGATATAAATAATTTATTTTAATAATTAATAGAGTTAGTTAGTTTATATACAATCAATTAATATTTGTTTAAATAAAATTAACGTCACCATCGTGGAATGTTATAGTGATGATGACGACGGTAATTATAGAAGAGTAATGAAAAAATAATAATATAATCTCGATGATCTTGATAGAGACATTGATGGTGATATAAACAGTTTATTTTAATCATTAATAGAGGTAGTTGGTTGAAATACAAGAAATACATATAATATATCATTCTTTAGAATAATAATAAAACTTTATCCCCACCCCATATTTTGATTCCCACCACCTTCGTATAATTGAAACTATATATATTTTTTACTGTCATAATCACTTTTTATTTGTACATATTATCATTTCACAATTTGAAATGATTTCATTTTTATTTCCATTCTCTTTATTATATTCCTTTTACCACTCTACGTCAGAAAGTATTGATGACTTAGCACTTAGCCTACCAAAACCAGACAAAAAATACCTAAACAAACAATTTTGTCTTTATTAAAATATTTTTTTAAAAACAATTATGGTTTAGTTGTCGTTATATTGCTACTAGAAGTTATCCTTTGTACAAATCAATAACACTTCTCATCTAGATCTTATAAAATTCAAATAATTAACGCAAACTATTTAATATCTCATATCTCAAAACCTGAATTTTGTTTAGCAATTAACAAGTATGTCAATTTATGTATTTGTTTCCACCAATATTCATTGGTGGACAATTAACATATCTTATGTTATCTACATGGTACTTTGTTCTCTTAATTACATTCGACTCGTTAAAGCAATCTCTCACTCAATGAGTTTAGTGATTCCAATTGAATTAGTAATGTTGATAATCAAAAGTTCTTTAGTAGGTATACTATTTTTCTTGGTGACAATTTAATATCTTGCTAATATAGTAAACAACATACTATTTCATACTCTCTTACAAAAGCTGAATATAAAGCTATTGCTAACGATTTTGTTAGACTCAAATGGATCAAATATTTATTTCATGAAGCCAGTATTTTCTAAACATGTCCTTTTTTTTTATGATGTAATGGCTTGGGAACCATTTTGTTTATGCCAATCCAAATTCCCATGTCGATACGAAACATGTCGAGAATTGTTTTTTTTACTTCCCCATGACATGGTGAACTCCCAACTTAATTTATTTCTTGTTATGATCATATTGTCAATATACTTACTAAACCTTTTTTTATCATCTTAATTTATGCTCCTACAATTCAAGTTGAATGTAGTATCTTCCCCATTCAACTTATTTGTACAAGAGTATTGAAACAATATCATCAAATTCTATTTTTGTGGTTGTTTTTATTTTTTAAACTTAATGAAAAACTAATTGATTGAACCGGTGGATTTATATTTAAGTTACACAATGGTTAGAGTTTATATTTTTTTTTTATTATTACCTTAAACTAAACTCTAACCAATGAGTAAGAAAAATATAAACTTAATTAATTAGCTAGTTTTATTGATTTTCTTTTTAATTTATTATTTCTTGATGGAAAACTAAAAAGCTTTTTTTTTTTTTTTTGACAAATTCATGGTTATTTAGACATTTGTGGTGTAAACAAGTAACATGTCAACCTATTTATAACAAAAGCTCATGAAAGTACATGCTTTATCAATTTTTGTGAGCACATGTATTAAAATTAAGGAAAAAAATCAATACATGATCTCAAATACAAAAATATAAAGTAAAAGTGTTTCATTAAAATAATAATAAAATATTAAAACAATACCAATCTTGATCCATTTGATATATGATAAAGAGTTAACTATTATGCAAGTATTTTGATAAAAATAATAATTAATAAAGGCGTTTAATTAATCAAATTTCATGTGTGCAAATACTTGAAACAAAAAAAATCAATATAGATACTTAAATAAAAAATAGTATACATATTTTTCTAATACTTTTGTAGAAGTTTCAAAATAGTATACATATTGACAAATTACACAATACCGGCATTATACCAATAAGCTTTTCAAAATAATAAAAGGATTTTTCTTGACAGAGTATGTCTAATTCAGGAAGTTTAGAAAAGACGGTACCGTTTAACAGTTAATTAAAGGCCAACTAATCACTGGATTCCGTTCAGTTTTTCGCCTTTAATTGTATCTAGAAAGATATGCAATTGCTAGCTTATTGGCCATGTCTCTATTAATTGTGACATATTCAATTACGTACATAACATTTTACTTCTCACCAAACATTTTATCCATAGTATTTATATTCTCCAATTGCTTTACTAAAACTATCAAAGATATTACTCATGTATTGATTTTTTTTTCCATGTTTATTATATTTTTTTAGATGTGAGGAAACCTTATCCCCGGGAAATGTCTAAGTGAATGAGTTAAACCCTGACTATCCCAAGTCTTATAAAGGGATGCACACCTTGACTCAAACTCAAGGCATAAAAATATTTTTATATGAATGGCAGGATTAAGATCTAGTTGGAAATGAATTTAATTCTTGTATGAGGAAATTAGGAGGGGAATACATTAGAAAAAAAACCCTTAATTATTTATTCAAATCTTATTTTATTTTTTCTAGTCCTGTTTTAAATAAATTTGTTTTGGAGAATTAAATAAGGTATTTTCTTCTGGACAGAGAACAACACTACTTTGTCCTATATTGCAAAACCATAACCAAGATTTTGATTATATTTTTTTAAAAAGAAAACATTCATTAATAAAAATAACACGGTACTTAGAGGATGTTTATATTTTTTTTAAGGTTTTTTAAAATTTAAATTAATATTTAATATTTTCAAATCGTTTTAATAGGCTAAAAAAATATATTTTTAAAAATAAAATACCAAAAAAAATTAAACAATCATTATTGCATTACCAAAAAAACAATTAAATAGCCTAAAACACACTTTAACTTTCATCACCAAAAAGAGTGCAAGAAACTCATACTTCATCCGGCGTTATTTGTTTAATTTCCATTGATGTCTCCTCATGCTAGTTTCCCTAAATTAAACATTCAAATTTTAAATTTCACAGGAAGAAAATCTAAGCCATTGATTGATCGTCATTAGTGTCCATCAAAACCTAACGAACCTCGAGCATTTGTTTTTTAATCACCGTACAATTTTAATTACCAAAAGAGTCGCCATCTTAAATGATAGGAATAATCATGAATCCATTCACCCTTCTGTAGGACCCTCTTCACCTTAACAAATACCACCAAATTACCTTCCTTAGTCCTCCAAATGCCCTACAATCATCGATGATGATCTCGATTCATCGATATTAATATTTTTTTATTTAAAATAATATTATTTTATATTTTTTTTTAAATACTTATAAACCAAACAAACATAGTTACCATTTACAATTTCTTTTGACATTTAAGTACACATTATCAACACCTCAAAAGTCCACAGCACATCTTCCATGTAGGGTGACAACTCTGACAAGGGAGAGAAGTTTTCCATAAAAAAATCAAGAAAATAAAAAAGATTGAGAGAGAGAGAGGGGGGGGCTCATGTAAAAACAAAACCCCATTATCATATATATATTGACAAAATATTAAATGCAAGAAAAAGTAAAAGGCTCTTGTGTTCTGTTTAGAACCGAAGAAAAACAAGCTAGAGACAAATCCATGGGGCAGGGAGGGAGCGAGGGTGTGTGTGTGAAATAAAAGGGAAAGAAAGAGAGGAAAAACTAGTTGTCGATTTCTGTATTGCTTAGGAGGGTAGAAACACCCTTCACTCTCTTTTCTTTTGGCCTAACACAATCATTGTCCCTTTTTGTACAGCTTTTTGTTATTACTAGCTTCCATTCTTTCTGCTTCTCCGATTCTTGTTCTGATCCAGCGCCATTGAATCTCTCTTTCTCTTGTTTTTCCATCTGGGGTTTTGTCTGAAATGCTTAAAGAACACATCTTTTAATTGAAGTACTCATAAAAATCTCAACTTTTTTTGTGATCTCTGTGTTGGGTGCTTTTAGTTTGGTTCATGATGACTGTAGACTACCAAAGAGGTGGTAATTTAGTTAGTGAAAAAAAGTTTCCTGTTGGTATGCGTATTCTAGCTGTTGATGATGACCCAATTTGCCTCAAAGTTTTGGAGAGTCTGCTTCGTAAATGCCAGTATGAGGGTATGTTTCAACCTTTTCTTCTCTTTTTTTCTTCTTTTTTTTTCCTTCTCTTTCGTTCTTGTGTGAATTTTGGAATATGGTTTATCATTTTTTTTTGTTGCCTCTTTAGTAAACAGTTTTGATTTTTAACAAATTCTACATATGTTTGTGAAAGTGTGTGGTATTGGTTATTAGCGATTTTTTTTTTTGTATTATTAAGTTTTGTTGTCTTGCTTTATTAATTTGCTGTTGATTGGAGTTTGCCGAATTATATGTTTTAATTGTCTTTGTACGCGTAGTTTGAATCTGTATTTCATTACTTCTGTCCATTCGAGTTTCAGTTTTTTTCCTTTTAGCGGGTTTGTACTTATTCTGATCTTTTGTTCATTAACACCCTTTATTAGAACTAAAATGACCTTTATTTTCTGTTTAATTGTGATTGTCATAGTTATAAGGCTGTTGCTAGTAATCGCATTCTCTTACTCTCAATTATACTCCTGAGTTTTGGAGAGCATGTTATTTGGATCTAAATTTTAGTACATGGGACTTCGAATCCTTCCTGTCAAATATCTTTCAAATTCAGATCTCTTTTCTTACATTTTACGTATGGTGTTTGCAGTTACAACTACCAATCAAGCAATCACTGCTCTGGAAATGTTGAGAGAAAACAGAAACAAGTATGACTTGGTTATCAGTGACGTTAACATGCCAGACATGGACGGCTTTAAGCTCCTTGAACTTGTGGGGCTCGAAATGGACCTACCTGTCATAAGTAAGCAAATAGTAATTTTGTAAAATGGTCAATGATCTTCACTTTCTTTTTCACAATTTACCGTGATCTCTTGAACATTGATAAAGCATGTTAACTTAGATTGGGCTTCTTTTTGTTTGTGTTTCTTATAATGGCTATGTTGTTGGTTTTAATAAAATCTGTATGTTAGAATTACAGTGTCGTCTTCACATAAAGAATAAATGAAAATCAGCTTAAATCCTTGGTTTTAGAGAAATTTGTATGCTAGAATTACTGTGTAGCCTTCACATAAAGAATAAATGGAAATTGGCTTAAATCCTTGGATAATTTGGATTTGAATATAATTCTTTCCCACATGAACATTGTTGCAGTGTTATCATCTCATGGTGATAAAGAGTTTGTATACAAGGGCGTTACACATGGTGCTGTTGACTATTTGCTAAAACCTGTTCGGATGGAGGAGCTCAAAAACATATGGCAACATGTAATCAGGAGAAAGAAATGGTATCCCAAGGACCAAAACAGGTCCCCAAATCAAGACAAGGTTGATGACGGAGCTGGAGAAGGGGAACATGGAGTGACATCAACTGGTAGTGCGGATCAAAATGGAAAACTAAATAGGAAACGAAAGGACCAAGACGAAGAGGATGAGGAAGAGGGTGAAGATGGAGATGATAATGAGGTTTCCGGGAATCAGAAGAAGCCTCGAGTTGTCTGGTCTGTGGATTTGCATCAGAAGTTTGTCTCCGCAGTTAATCAAATGGGTCTTGACAGTTAGTTTCCTTAACTCAGAAGCAATATTTTTTGTTTTTCTGTTGATGCACTACCAATCCTAATACCATTTGATTTTACCCTTTGCTTTTTGTTAATTTTTTGCAGAGGCTGTTCCGAAGAAAATACTTGACCTGATGAATGTTGATGGGCTTACAAGGGAAAATGTGGCAAGCCATTTGCAGGTACTGATATTTCCTTTTTTGCTTCTGTACACCTTCCATGAGAAACGATGCCTCTGATTGTGAATTCTGCACCTGTGCTTGGGGTGACATCATAATGGGATGTCGACTAGGTCTGAATTTGTGATCTTTAACAATAATGTAGAAAATTTGGCAAATCTTTAACATTAACGAGGCCCATTTTTTTAAAATTAGAAATGTTAATTCAACTGTTGTTTAACATGGTAGTTAAGAGTGTGGCCAGGTTGTTTTTTTATGCAACAAGTAGTTAGACATGTTTAATGAAATTCTGAAGCTTTCCTGTTTATATTTTCGTACAGAAATTTAGGCTTTACCTGAAAAGAATAAGTTGTGGAGGAAACCAGCAAGGCAACATGGTTTCTGCATACGGTGCAAACGACTCATCTTACTTGCGAATGAATTCAGCTGACGGATTTGGAGATTTTCGCTCTATGCATGGACCAGGAATTCAGCTTTCAACCACTTCTCTTTCATCATATCCACCTGGGACTTTGCTTGGTAGATTGAACTCTCCTGGGGGTTTGACCTTACGGGGAATAGCTTCTTCTGGGCTGCTCCAGCCAGGTCTGTTACCAACAAACCAAGGTAAAAATTTATTTCAAGGGATTTCATTGGAGCCCAAGCAACTACAGATGAAGTCTATTAACCATATTGGAGAGTTTAATCACAAAGGTGATACAGCAGGTTTTACACTTGCAAGTTGCTTCCCAGATGTCAAAGTGACTATTGGTAGCTCGAGCAACACCATATCTAGTGTCACAAGCAGCCCTCCGATATTACAAGCGAACCCACAACAAAATCATAGTAAAGGATCATTGGTGACTCAGTCTTCTCTAAGGATGCCTTCATTGAATCAGGAGTCTTTTGATGTTGGTGTCCATGGCTCTTCAAATTTCCTAGATCACAGTAGATGTGATGATAGCTGGCAGGGTGCAGTTCAATTGTCCACATTTCCTTCTTTCCGACATGATCCATTACCATCCAGTACCTTGAGAGACAATATATCTTCCACTACCTCTCACATTGTTAATAGCCCCATTGATTTTTCTTCTTCGGGTTCTCTCAGAGCACCTTTAGAAGATTCCAGAGTAGACATGCAAGGACAAACAGACTTTATTGGTAATATTTTTCAGAATACAACAAATTACATTTCAAAGAACAGATGGGAAGAAAATAGCCAGAACTATAATCCTGGTCTCAACGGTTCATTTGGTGCCATGAACTCCCTGGTTTCTGGCAATGCTTCCAGTGGCGCATTGAACCAGAGTATGGACCAAAGAAAAAGGTTTGGCGCATCTATGATTGGTCAATCAAACAGTGGGACTCTATCCATGTTTCAGCATCCTGATGTAGAGAATTTTGCTTTGGACCCAAAAATGAGGTCTAACGAGGATGTTATCTTGGAGCAAACAAAGTCCCAGAATGGTTTCATTCAAAATAATAATGAGTCTTTGGATGATATAATGAATGCAATGATGAAACAGGTACAGGAATATTTTTTGCTTTATCCATCTAAATTACACACTTCAGATGCCTTCTTTACAGCGTTTCCAGCATTATTTCAAGTTTTCGTGCTCTAAAGAAGTTATGAAACTTGATTTAAATAACTCTTTTGCTTCTTTTGGTAAAAACTATAAAAGCTCAAGACGATGACAACATATCACCTTTATTATCTAGTTGATAAATTTGGTGTTGGTTGTGGTTGCACTTATTTACTTTCTTGTTTTTGGAGTCTTGGTTATGATAGACAGGCTATGCTATTCATATCGATTAGCTACTTCAATTTCACAAGTAATAAGCATGTGATGGGTAGGTTTTTTCTTAGTCTCCATTTATCAAAATAAATAAATAAATCTGATGCTACCTTGCAAACATTTGTAGTGACTGAAAGGTGAATGAAAGAGAGGATAGAATGCAAGTGTGTATAATCGACAATTGTTATATCCTATTTGATAGATAAAACTCAAAGCCATCTTATGCATAATGATAAAAGGAATGGTGAATCATGTCTATAGACAACCTCATTATTACTGTTCCTGTGAAAGTTTTGAATTAGTAGTTTCTTGTTTCATTTTCTTTGTACTTGTTTCTTCTGAAAACTCCAATCTTTTCTCAAGAGAGTTAAAATTTAAGTTGCATTCTTTGACACTTAACAATGTATTTGAAGCAGGGTCAAAATGATGCTTCCTTTATGGGTGGAGAATTCAGGTTTGGATCTTTCTCACCTGGATCATGCATGTGAGTCTTCGTTCCTCCAAGTTTAAGGAGAAGAGCAACTGAATTCACTCCTCTCATGGAAAAATTGTATCTTGTAATTGATTACTCTTTTCGTTTTAGTTTTTTTCCTTCTCGTTTTTCCCAATGTAATTTCATCTTCCTTTCCATTCTTACTCTCTGTTACACTAGGAGTTAATTACTGGTTAAAATTTGTAGCCTGATCCTTGTTTTTGGTCTCTTCCCTCTTCTCAATTCTTATTGATAAACTAATCGTACATATTAAATTCATCACCCTTTTCTTAATTTACTTTGGAAGTTAAAGGTTTTCCATATTGCTTTTTTTGGGGCCTTGGAGTGTGCGTATGCTATCAGAAGTAGACCTTTTGCTTAAAATGCTTTAACCTGGCAAGTTTCTTACAGAAAAAGAAAAACAGATACATGGTTGCTTTAAATAGCCTCCATTAGATAGGATTTATTGTCCCTTATGTTTATCTTAAGAGATTCATTATCCCTGGATGTACTAAGAATTATCTGTGCTCGTGTATTGACAGACACTCCCACACGAGCACTTCTCTCTTATCTTTCCTTTTGTGTGTGGAGTTGGGCTAAGCAGGAGTGTTTATACCACTCTGGAAAGATAGTATGAGGATGGTGTGTGTGTGTGTGTTTGTTATCTGCTATCTCTGTTTGAGCAATTTCTGGAAAATTTTGTTTTAGTTTATTGCATTCACAGAAGGTAGAATGATAAAACTCGCCGGTATATATCGATGGTTCCACGAACCCTAACCCGACAAAGCTTTCGGAAACATCAATGAATGAATTATGGGTTCTGATGCTATCTAGCAGATAGTTTTTACAGAACAGCATGAAACCTTACAAATTCACTGTGAAGAAAAATATATGGAAAACTGATGCGCATATCAAAGGAGTACTACAGTAATAATATATCTAAACATGATAATGAATACCTTGCTTTTACAGGCTACAGCGAGGGAAAGAGCTTAAATTTTAGAAAAATGACTGTAGAAACGGTTCTAACGCGCTCTCTCTCACACAACTTCAATTTTTCCTTGTTTGGCCTATGACAATATACCTGGAATAATCCAGCGTCTCTTTCAATTCCAATATGTTAAACTTACAAATATTCACTATGTGTCTCAACAATCGAAGAAAACATTGAAGATTCACAGGCACATAAACAGATATAAGATCGTTAAAACTCAAGTTAAATTAGATTTAAATATTTAACTTAATCAAGCTCAACAAGCTGAGCTCTTCTCTCTGCAGCTTTCTTCCTTACAAATATCCCCCAACGTAGAGCTGCTTTCAGCTTAAGCCATCCAACGACAGCCTTCCCTGAGCCCTTTCCACGCTCCTGCACATATGCATGATCCATCTGAGGCTCATAAGCTTGAATGCTGCAAGAGTAACAAGCCTCGTCAGATTGGTCAAAACCAGGTTCCATCCCAACTCCAACCATACCAAATGTTTTTAGCATTCTCTGCATGTCATCACTCTCCAACATCTCTGAACTCCTTAGTCGTATATCTTCTGCAAAAAACTCTTCCGATCCATTCTCATTCCTTGGCCGAGACCAATCTCCTGGAAAGTAAATACCCCCAACAGGAGTAGTTCCAACTGACGTATAATCCACGGTGCCAGATAATGATGCTTGTGGATTATTTAGGTTATTTAGGGTCATTACTGCATTCTGATCAGACCTAACAAATGGAAATTCAATCAACTGAGGGACTGATGGGTGGTTATTTACGGCTTGGAGTTGTGGACTTGGTTCAGAAGGATCAAACTGCTGCTTGTTTTGAGCAGATGTTATGTAGTGATTTCTCTCGTAGCTGTTTTCAACAATGGACGCTCCTTTACCTCTGTTATTGCTAGCTAAGGAGTTCAGGACTTTGCCATCATATTCCATGACTCGATTCCAATTATCATATGCTTGTTTCACCAGGGAATCCACTAAAATCTGCAAGCAAACACTAGCATGAATGAGCAAACTTTACTTGTAGTGACAGCGGTCAAGTAATGCAGATTCTTCAATCTCTAAGAGAGGTTTTGGACGCATGCCATCCAAGACTCTGAACATGGTGTTGGGGAAGCTAAAGTTTCCACATCTAATGTATCAGAATAAAACCATTTCTTATGCCTAAAGTAGCGAATAAAAGTCAGTTGTAAAAGATCCTGATGTCTATCAGTCAAACACATCAGCAGGACGGTTTGTATTGACTCTACACCACATACCATGAAAATTCTCACATCTTGAATGTTTGATTTCAAGATTATTTGAAACACGTTTTAGCGAACATCTTTCTTTAGATCATTAAGTAATAGTGCAACACGTTTTACTGCACTATTTTTGTATGGCACTTTGAATAGACGGATTCAGCTGAATATCAGGGCAAAAAATGGTGTAAAATGATGTGTAAATGTTTTAGTAGATTCTGAATGGCAGAGAAAAACAAACCTTTTGATTGTGGTTAAGCGATTCCAAAGAGAGGAACTGGCCATCTGACATAAGGCCTCTGAGCTCATAAATATTATTGAAAACAACACCAGTACTATGATTACCATCAGCATAATAAACATATAGCTTTCCTCCTAAGAAACAAGTCTTTGCATGCTCAACTGTATTCTCCCACATCTTATTTGACATTCCGCTTCCAAGGATCTATGTGAACATCAAAGTGGAAAACAGGAAATCGAAGAAACGATCAATATGGAAATCAGGGGTATGAACTGAAAAGAATAATAAATTTCTCAAACATATGCTGGGAGAAAGAAAAGGATTCTTACATTTCTTAATTTCTGTGGATCTCTAGCGAGAACACGGAGAAAATCTTCAACTGTTGTAATATCAGCCTTTACCAACTTTTTGTGCAGTGCTCCATCCTTTGCTATTCTGTCCAATCTCCAAACTTCATCATCTAAAGCTGGTGGGTAGTGTTTCTTGTATACTGAAAATAATATAAACAATCTTGGTTACCACAACTAGTTGGAAATAATTCATCTGGAATTTGATAAAATGTAAGAGGCTGCAATGTCAACAGAATACAGATACCAAACTATAAGATAGCCAAAAAATTGGAGGTTTCTTTGCACGAATCTGCAAACTGGCTGTTGCACTATTTATACCATTAGAATTCTAAGGTTTTTGCATTTCAGTTCCAAGAAAATAACCGAACTATGAAGTCCCAAGTCAAAACGTTCTGTACTCCTTGGATTTATGTTATCCAAACCTGATAGCGAGTTATATTTCACCCAAGCTAAGACTCACAGCTTGGAAGAATGCAGAAGGAACTACTATTCTCCTGCTATTCTTGCAACCTGTCAACATTCAATATGCACCACATTATGCAGTGGAAGGCTACTAGCTCTACCAATAATTGTACTATATTTGCATGATAGCATTGTTTCTGAAACTAAATAGCAGAGAAAACCAGGAATATGGTGTTCATCGAGAGGCCTAGCGGGCAGTCATCTATCTAGCCAAGTAAGAGAATGTTCTACTCTCCACAACAGGTGTGTGCTGCACGGTCTCTAAACTAGCAACCATGAGTTATAACCATTTGAAAACTCACATTCTCCTCGGTGATCTTTAACAGCGAATGCCTGTGTCTTAGCCTCACGAACACGAAACCTCTCACAATAACCAGGAGCAACCTTGACACCAAGCCTGAACTTTCTGCTCCTTATCCAACTAGAATTGTCAGTAAAAGTAATTTCTCCGAGAGTTCCTACCCCTTCCGTGAGAGTGACCTGTAGATCCCCAGTCAGCAGTGGCCTTTTACCTTCACGCTCCTTTACTTCATGGCTTTCAAAATGCTCCATTGCCCAATCTTCATCAGCTTCCTCATTGAAGTCACCTTCAAGGACCACAACATTCAGTTTAGCAGCTGATTCTGGTCCGGTTTGCACAACAGTTCCAGTGCTTGCATCTAACAGGACAACATGGATAACTGCCCCTTGCTCCCCCTCAACTTTCCCTCCTGTGAACAGGTGGGGAGGCATTCTTGTTCTGAAATGAAGTTGTAGATGGTTTCCTTCCGGGCCGGGAAGTTTTGGTGGTGAAGACCTGCCATAGGAGGAATCGTAATTCATCGTATCAATAGCTATACATTGCAGTTTTTTGAATACAAATGACATTCCAATTCCCACCAGGAGAACATGGAGTGTAACTGACATTTACAATGATTTTTTCTACATTGTTTGCCACCATCATGAAGATCCAAGGCAGATAAGAAAGGGATTTTAATTTTTAGAATTAAAAAACACCTAGGAACCTACCTTCCAGCTAATTTAGCAGGGCCTAATCTTGTCAAAGCACGTTCCACTTCTTCACTGACCTGATCATTCATTTAGAATGCAAAAATCAGCAAAGGAATTGAAGATAACTAGGATCAAATTATTAAATTAAACCAACAGCAGACAAATTGGGGACAATTAGACAAGAAAATGCTTGAATGTTGCTGAGGACTTTTTATCAACATTCTGTAAATTGATGTAAAGATTTACTGCACAGAAGTCTCTGCAATTATTTCAGTATGACTACAAGGTGACCTGAGTCATGAGTCTCATGACATACAATCAACTAAAAATATACAACAGCAGCAGTGTCATTGTATCTTCTACAGGTTTAGAGGGTGTTTGAGAGTATGATAACTGTTGCTTTTTAAAGTGTTTTTTGCTTGGAAATACATCAAAATAATATGTTTTTTTTTTAAATCATTTTTAACATTAGTATATCAAAAAGATTTGAAAACATATAAAAAATTAATTCTAAGAAAAAAAATGAATTTTGACCAACTTCTATTTGGGCTGCAATCCCAAACGGGCCCTTAAATTATATCCCAACTCAACCCAAATTTTATTAGAACAAACGAATTAAAGAAAGAATCGTTGACTCACAATTCTGCGAAGCAAAGGCTCCAAAGATGAGCAAAGTCTTTGCAAACTATCCACCTTCAAAGCTTCCACAATTACACTGCAGATATATAAAGTCATTTATCAGTTGGAGTGGACTTAAAAAACTGATGCTGAGGCAGAGCATTTGCACAAAGAAGATTTTAGACAAAATGAATTAATACAGCACCAAACATTGACTTGAATATTCAACCAATTCCACACATAAGTTTAAGCTGTTTGAAACTTGAATCCAAGAGCTAAAGTACATATTTGATGTTTCAGAAATTATGATCCTGTTCTTAAACATTGATCCAATTTAGTAAGGTAACTCAGTGGAGACTTTGATTCTGAAATCAGCCCAAAAGAGTGATTTCAGCAGCAGCACTACACCCACAGAACAACTCCGCCATGATAATGCTAGTACCCAAGTTTCTTTTATAATCACAGGTTCATTCTTTCATTTACCTCCTTGAATGTCAATCAAGCTCAAGCGCATTCTACAAGCTGTTTCAATCATTCTTGAAGTCTATCAAATCACCAACCTTATGATATTGTTAATTAAGATAGGATTTCACTTGGCATAGCTAGGTTTGGCATGAGATCCACAAATCATCAAGGCTCCAGAATCTTTGTAAATAATGACCACCCATGTATGGTTTAGGCATCAGATTAAAATGAGGAAGACTTAATTTAGCTCTGGAAGGAATAAAACTGATATACAAGTGCTGAATTTTAAAACTCAACCCAAAGGATCAAAGGGAATATATCCAATCTGCCAATCTTCCTATATAATTAACCCCCTCTCCTATTATGGATACTAATTAACAAAATCCGTTCTTTCAATCCTCTGCTAGTTGTTCTGGCTAATCTTTCAAAGCCAAGAAAGAAAACCAAAACACAAAATTGGAAACAATAAATCTCATGTAGTTGCAAAGACCAACCTTGCTAAAGCAGGCAATTTTGCCCTTTTCGATTCCGGCAGGCTGTCAGCTGCATCATCAACACTCTGCTCATAACCTCTTTTCTCAACTCTCCTGCCCCTTGAACTTTCCATTTATAGAAACTTAACAGAATCCAAAAAAATCTCAGTTACCTTTCCAAATGTAGAGAGGTCCCCAAGATTGGTCCAAAGATCCAAATACAACCCAAGAAACTTCACAGGAAAACAAACAAAAACCCCATATGGCACAGCATATTACACTTCACCATAATACAATTGAAGAGAAAAGGAATGAAGGTTTCAGGCCCAAAAAGAAGAAGAAGCAGAAACAGCTTTTTAAGACAGTTTCCGGATCTGGGTACTGCAAAGATGATGTGCTTGTGTAGTTTTGGATAGATCCAAGTTTACTTCTTTTCTTTATTTATGATCCCAGATAATAAAATATTTATTTTTACGTATAAAAAGGTTTAGACCAGGCATGACAGTGAGTGCATGGACTTTGAAAGTCTCTGAAACCGCGTCTATGGGTATCTCATTGCTGTTCTCCTCTTTGTCAAGCATGTGATTTTTGACTCTCTGATTTTCCTTTGTGATTTTTGTAGGAAAGTCAAACTGGTGAACCACACCACCTCCACTTATATTTATTTTTTGTTAGGTGTACCCCCACAAGCTGACCATTTATGTGCTGTTGGATAGAAATCGTTGCTTACCTTCAATTTTAATTCTTTTCTTGTTTTATTTGCTCAGCATCTCCCGTGTCCCTTGAAATGGATTTTATCAGTACACGTTACAGAATAGAATCTTGCAGTACACCTGTTTTTCCAGTTTTTCTTTTTCCCCATGACTAGAAAGATATCCCAACTGGGCCTACCCAGATAACGCAAGAATCCAGGAGGTGAAAACCTGAAACCTGGCACCTACAGCTGAACAGTAATTTATAGCCAAGTGCTATAAGCAGCTGCTTCTCCTTTTCCAATATCCAATTAGTTTTATACCAAAAATAATCCTTTCATCTAAAAAATTCACCAAACAAATTAAATTATTGGATAAATTCTCAGAATATAATTTATATTATTCTTTAATAAACTCACTTAAATAAAAATCTTTTGAGTTTGAAACTTGCACACGGATCCACATTATTTTATGTTTGATTTTTATCAAATAAATAATAGTGGTGAGATTCGAACTCCTGACCGAATTTGATATCATGGTAAAGAACTATCTTATCTAAAAATTTAAACTATTAAGTAAACCCCAAAATATAATTTATATTATTCTATAACATATACAAATAATGATTCAAACGGAAGCTTTGATTTTTAGATGTCAATGAAGCATCGTGGTAGGAGTCTCGTGGCTCCATATTCATGGCTGGTGGAGTATTGGAAGTTCGATCACTGTCGCCATCTTTTTGGGTTTGGGAATACAAGGTAAGCTTGATTAGTAATCGCTAAATCTATGCATTCATTGGTTTTATCTCTTCAAAGTTGTCTAGGTATGATAAAGTCATTCATTAGGTATGAAAACTTGATGTTATCATTGCAGGGATGCGTTTACGACATTAACATGGTTTTTCAATGTCGTAAAAATGAAAATGCTGGCCCAAATTGTTAGAAATACGTGGTGGGTTCAGTCTTGTAAAAACATTGGTGGCTAAGCCAAGCCAAGCCAAGCCAAGCCAAGCTGGGTGTGGTATCGATACATGCAGTTGGGACAAGGTTACGGTAAGATGTGATCAGGGGCAAAACCCACTTCCAAAGTGACATGTTGAGGGAGGATTGCATGCAAGGACACGACACCGCCGAGGTAAGTGAGATATGGCAAAGCGGAAAAAAATTCACAAAGCTCCCTCAAAACTAAGGATGGAGAATAAGCGGTCCAGGAAGTTCATATGAGGGCAACAAAACAAGACTTTTAAAATCATGTTCATTACATCATGTATAGCAGTACAGCACAGTATCAAGTTTTAACTCATCAAGAGAGCACTATAAATAATGATTGTGCTGGAAGATCCAGAACATGTAAAGATTACCGGTGAAAATTGATAGATACATGGCATTTGCTTGCCTTCTCAACAAAACTGAACCGATTTGTGATTGACAGAGTAAGTGAAGATCCCAATCAATTTGACTGCGCAGTTAGTGAAGATCCCAATCAATTTGATTGCGCCTGCTAGTGCTAATGATAGAACGATTCGCGTAAATGTTCAAATATCAACTGTGTAACAATCACTCTCCTTCATAGCCCAGTTGGCGGGCTCGTTGCTCCCATAAGGAAGTAACTTTCCTTTCTCTGGTCAGCAATGCTTCAGACCGTTCTCTTGCCTCCTCGCATGTTTCAGTGGCAGCATTGCATTTTTCTGCCTCCCTCTGGTATTGGGATGCCACCCTTTTTGCTTCACCAAGCGTAATGTTCATGTGACGAGCATGCTCTTGAGCAACAGCCTCTTGCAATTTCAACTCCTCTGTTAGAAGGTCCACAAATTGCTTCTCCATCTCCGTTTTGAGATCGGGGTCATTACCTCCACAATCTATGATCACCCCAAAGTTATGCAATGTCAGCGAGACCATGGTTGCACAAGTCATAATTAAAGGAAGCATATGAGTGAGAAAAAGAAGTTGCTAAAAGCTTCTGTCTATCTATTATAAAACAAGATGTGTAGAGCATGAATGAATGACTGGAATAAATCCAAGCACCAGGAGTGCTAAAGCAGTTCTTTTGAATTTTTATTTTGTTGCATGATCTAATTTCTTTCCAGACATAGCAAAAGAGAAAAGGGAGAAGCTGGATCAAAGGACAAACTAAAGAGGACATTTGACTAACAAACAATTGTGTTTTTTTCACTCATCAAATTGTCAGTGAATCAGATAGGCCCAAACTCTTGGAAGTCAGTAGCGATACTGGGGTTGTCAATTAAAATTGCATATTCTAAATTTGAATGAATATGGTTATTCAAATAAGAGCAATTAAGATCAATTAAAAAGCATTTTATAAACTGAAATCATAAATGGAAGAAACCCTGTAACTTAAAAAACCAAAATTCCCGTTCTGCAGAAAGGAGGAAAGACAACACAATTTATGGGGCACATCCACATTTTTATAGAGAAAAATGCAAGGTTCTTCGCAGTTGGATGTCAGAAATAACATATACAAGGTTCAAATATATGAATATATTGCTCAAGAAATCATTGAAGTGATTAAATAGCCACATCCTAGTCCCATTTTATGAGAGGCCTTCAGAAGGTGGAGGACAAAAAATACATGATGTTATCAGAATAAAAAATAAAAGTGATCCAACAAATAGGGTTTGTAGAATGAGCTCTAACCTGTGACTGAAAGGTTGGCCAACCCTGTACATAAAACAAAACAGAATTCACAAGACATTAGTAAATAAGATTATAATTTCCTCAAAAATAAACTTTTGACTCCCAAACATAGTCTATTTGACAAATAAAAAGCTCATAAGCACTAGGAATCAAGCACAACGCAAAGAACTATTCAACGAGATTGCATCAAGAAGTGCAAGGAACTATGTGAAATGAAAAAACAAATGGAGATTCTTTTTCTAATAATTCTAATTGAGGGGACAATGAATGCTGCAGCTGGTAGCATTGTGCTGGTAAAAACTTTTTCAAATATTTTTCTAGCAGACAAGCTTTGCAATTCAAATGTCTTCACAGCAAGTTTCGAAGCTTATTCAAATATTTTTCTAGCAAACAAGCTTTGCAATTCAAATGTCTTCACAGCAAGTTTCGAAGCTTATTCAAATATTTTTTTCAGCATGCAAGGACTAAGCCTCATCACAAGGTTAATCAAGCATTTGGTTGCAAACAGACAGGGGCCTTGAATAAGATCACAACTTCTTATGGCTACAGAAACTGAGGGCATGCTTCATAGTCACTTAGAGTTCAGATTATCAGATTCAATTTCAATTAAAGCAACTGAAAATAACAGGGGGTAGCATGCAAGATCTGCACCTAAAATCATGCATCGGTAATATTAAAGCAATACTGTCATATACATATACAGTATGTAAAGCAAGTTCAAAGACAGATCTAGCAACCTCCCTCAATAATAAAGTGAGCTCATCCAAGCTTCACTTCATTTAATATGCATCACTAATAACTCTTGCCATCATTTTCACTTCTCAAAATACAGGCTGCAGCTATATGCAAGTGGAAATTGAAATCTAAAACCTGAAATTATCACAGATCAAAACCAGAGAAGTTGATGAACTTGGTATCCCTGAATTGAATTTCACTATGCACACAAACAATCCAGTGATAAAGCAATTAAGAGAATTCAAGATCCAAAACTAGAAACAGAAATAGATCGAGACCACAAATTGATGAAATGGGCACCCATGATTCCACTCAAATTCATTAAAACTCGATCAGGATTACGACAACCCAGACACAGAAACACACACACACACAAGAAAAAAAAGGAAGAATAAGAGGAGAGAGAATTCGATTGATACCAGGGGCAATCTTGAGAAGAGAGAGAGGAGGAGGGCAATCACAGATGCAAGGAGGACAAGAAGGGGTTTTAGAATCAGGAAATCCAATAGTCTTCTTGAATCTCCAATATAAAGCAGGACCACACACACCTAAAGCTGAAATAACCGCGAAGAAAACCAAACAACACCTCAAGCAAGTCCCTGATCTCCTTGACATCTCTCTTTCTCGTACCAAGTACAGTATGTGTGGTGTGTCAGCTTCTCTGTCCCGAGAGAAAGTGAGTGAGATCCAATGATGATCTATCTCTATTTATACTCGCATGGGGTGTTTTTCACCAAATTTTGAAAAATAGACTTTTAAAATTAATTTTCTTAAATCTTTTTAAATTGTTTTAATATATTAATATTGAAAATAATATTTGATTTTTTCTTTTAAATATTTTCAAAAATATTTTTAAAATACATTTATATAAACCATATTACCTTGTGTTTCAATGTAAGAATAAATCTTAACTACATAATTTATTTTTGAAAATGAAGTCAAAACCTTTCACTAGTTCCTCGTTTGTCAGAGGCAGATTTATTAGGATGGGCAAAGGTGAAATCTTCCACATCATTAAACTTTACATCGCTTTCTTCTTAAGAAAAAGGGAAGAATAATCATAGCTTTAGGGCACACGTATCGTCGGTGCCAAACAAGCCTTGACTTTCGCGTCATTTTAAGACCATCTGGGCAAATACTGAATGATGGACCGTTGATCTTTTCATGTTGAATATCATGAGATGCAAGTGCCATATGAACGGTGAATTTTAGATCGAGTCATGAGAATTTAAAAGGAAGAATCCAGATGAGTCAACTTTTAAATTCCATTGAACCTTTTCAACACTAAATAATCTTTCCAAACAAATTATATAAATGCTGGATTTTATGTTGGTTTACTATATGCTATGTCACTACTTCGTGAATTGATTGATCGGTTATACGTGATATTATTATATTCATATAAATATATATTTATTATTATTAATAAAAACTTAATTTATCTCTCATATTAATATAATATTTAATTTATGAATATAGAGTAAAGATTAAATTTAAATGACAAAAATATTTTGCAAAAACAAATATAAGGTTGTTATAATTACTGTTTTTTTTATTGCATCAAAACATTATTTCTAAGATATTTATGGTCGATACTCTCTTGAATATTAGATATTTATTAAAGTTGTGGAAATTAATACATATTATGTAAGGAAGTACATGAATGAAGATGTGTTCACCCCCTCCTACTGAATTCAACACTCTCATATCACAACTAGGGTTATATACTTGTATATTCAAGGACTATATTTATACTAAAATAACCTTGAATGATTTTGAAGGTCTTATAGTAACAATACAAAATGTACAAAGCAACCTAGAATTGGTTATTTATGAAAGCTATACCATGTATAAGATCTTTCCCATAACTTTCAAGGGAGGGGGTCATTACATGCATAGCACAACAATTTAGATCCAAACTTTACTACAAGCTTTGGCGACCTTTGTACAAGAATTCTAAAAGCTTTTTGGGTTCATTCAGGAAAAAAGTAGTTCCACCCATTAAGTTTTAGTAAGTAAATACTTAAGGTTGAAGAATTAACTGAGCTTCTGGCTTCTAAAGCCCTATTAAATATAGTGAAACAAAGAGTTTTATGGAAAAAGTGAATGCTCTATTGAATAAAAGCTTGTTAAAAGTAAAGCAAGTCATGAAGAACCATGTTTAGGTAAAGAAAACAAGTGTGTTGCGCTATAGTCCTCTTTTCTCTAAAGAAAATGTACTTGAAAGGTCTTCCGAGAAAGACCGTTCTCCTACGAGGGACAACAATCCTAAAAATAGTTAAAAAATAAAAAGTTCAATCAGAAAACGCCCACGATACTATGAAATACGTTTACCTCTATTGAGCACAACCCTCGTTCAAGTCTTTACGACCATCCAAAGGAATTTGTTCAATATCCTTCACCCATAAGATCTTCACTTAGTACCCACACCTTCAGTAAAATAGTTGACTGCAATCTTGTATCACGCATGTTTCTCGCATCATCTCTGATAAAATAGGGTAAAATACGGTCCAATAAACTGGGGTACGTTCGGTTACATATATTACTTTTATGATTGAAACGCATGGGCAACACTCATTGATGAGAACTACTGATATTTCCTGGGCAGCACGAAGCTCTAATAAGAACCTCAGTCGTCAATATCTATCTGGTTTCCTTTTTTTTGAATCAAGAGACAAATATCCAGAAAGGAGAAATCCCACAACTCTGCCACAAACAATTGATAAACGATATGGACATTACAATCACAATTTTTCCATCCACCTGTTTCTTCAACACCGCGACTAACGGAATGAGTAGCCATTTATGTGTTCGGCTGCTTCCCTTGAAAGCCTACAGTATGGTACAGCATTGATTGGTTTTCTTTGCCTGCTTGTAGAACATCTGTTTCAACAATCAACCAAAGTTTATGCTTTAAGCTCCAAAAGGTGAAATTGAAAAAACATTGCTGGGTTTTTAAGACTAGGAAATTAACAGAAGTGCTCGAGTTCCATTTTGAAACGGTAATTCATAGATTTGATTTCCTTGCTGTCTGGGATTATAGAAAGTAGATTATAGAAAGTAGAGCAACCACTAAGAGATCATGGATAGAGAGCACAAGTAGATAAATAAGTTCAAACGTATTTTGTTTTTTAAGAAAAAGAAAAACACATATCAAAGGTTTCTAAAACAAGCACAGCATCACCATTATGATCTGTGTGATAATCTGGACTCAGATGGCCAAGATTTTCCTGCTTTTAATTACCACAGGTCTATTCATTGCCAAAGGGAGTGCAGGAAAGGGTAAACTTTATAAGGGCTCTCAATCCTAGAATCATTTTTTGCAACATTGAAGAATACAGGATTCCAATTAAAAAGCACAATCCAATGACGTAGACGTTCAAAATGCAGCATCCAAATTGCTGAGAAGTGAAAACAACAGGAACATGCAGTCAAAGTTGTTTGAAGCCAATACAAAAAATAAATGGTGCATTCATAAATCACCATAAAATTTCTTTTCAAAGACAGAACTAACTACAGCTGCACAGACCATAATAAAAATGTGAGAAGTATGACAAATGCAAGTTCAAGCAGCATGTGGTAAGTGGAAGTGCTAGCAATTCCCTGGACTAAAAAGTAATGTCTCCAATTTTCCCCCTAAAGGTCCTTTGCCCTTTTGAAATATGTAATGATCAAATATCTTTAGGGTTTTAGTTAACATGCTATCTAGTTATTGTACAGCCCAACATAAACAATGATGTGGTAAAGCTTTGCACTTTTTTGTCAATAAAACTCTATAGAGACTCTGACTACCTTCTCAGCAGTGAACCACACAAATACATGGAATGATGGTGTAGTGAAGCAACAAAAACACAAATTTGATGAATCTTAAACTCATGTAGCCTGATTATGGAGGAAAAATCAATAAACACACATACAAGAGTTGCACAAGTACATTTTTCAGATACCTGTACACTAGAAAAAAAGCACAAAGGTAATTTACAAATGTGTACCTGTGATGCAGCACTCAGATCAGAACTCTTCTCAACTAAACTGTCAAGTTTCTCACCTCGTGCAAGCACACTATCAATGGTCTTATGCTGTACCAAAAAATAAATACAAACATGTCACAAGAAGAGTAATATAGGAAGGTGAGAGCTACAACGATAAAGTTCAGTAAATTACTTACGAATCACCAAAAGTAATCTATTTCTAAACTTTCAACATTTAAGTCCTTTGGTATGACATGTGTCTCAGAAGCTATTGAAAGAATAAAAGAGTTCATTTACCATGCATATGAGAAGCTAGTGAAAGAATAAAAGAGTTCATTTACCATGCATGTGAGAACTGATTTGAAAAAGATACGAGTCATTAAATTAAATCATTGGATTAATGCAACTTAATTATTTTTATTGAAACAATATAGTTTCATTTTTCAAAGAAATTACTTGGTGCTTATGTAGATGGGTTTGAACCGGGTTTAATCATGTCAATTAAATTGTCAAATTTTACAAAATTAATATTTGTTTTAATTTAAAATCAAAAGAATTAACTTTTCAGGCCAGCTAACTGAGATTGAAAATTGAAAATCACCAAGCCTTTAAGGTCAAGATAATTGAAATATGTGGCATATTCAGCAAGAAAATCTCATGTCAGTTGCTACACTGCAAGGAAGATCCTGGCTTATAAACAAATTCTGCATGATATGGATATTGCACCAACAAATTCTGCAAAAGGGACCAGGGCTATGCAAGTCTACATGAGATTAATGCTTCCATTTGGTTCAGTGGTATGGTAATAATGATTTAAGATATACCACAAATTCAGGCTACTGAGAGATAACCATCCATGGACTCAAGAAAGAACCGGCATGCAAATCATTTTCTACAGATGGAGTTCAGACTACTACTAGTTTTACTGCAACTTAATCACCTCCTTTTCTGTTTGTAAGCTGTTAGATCTGGCTTTGCAGGTGTTAGTTTCCCACACTTGGGTCTATCCAAAGAGCATGTCATTACAATTTAGTCAACCAATTGCCATATGAGCCCAAGTAAGAAAAAAGAAAGCATAGATCATGGAGAAGAAGAAAGAATATGCTTTTTGTGTTGATTGTAGCAGTATTTCACTTCTACTTGATTAGGTTCTATCCTAAGATGCAAGAACCATGTAGCTAAAATACCTCCAACCAAAAGCTAAGAATAGAAACAGGAAAGAGAAAAGTTAACAGATTTGACCAGGCATCTTAACTGAAAGAGAATAGGAAAGAACGACTTGCAAAACTAAAATGTATGTAACCAATAGCCACTCACAAGGATGATTTTTGTCTCATCCAACTCCCTCTGGATTTTTAACAATTTGTCCGCCTCTGCAGGATCCTGAAAATTATAAAAATTAGAAGGAAAAATGAAAAACAAAGAGGACTCAAGATTCATGAGATTTGATGATAAACATCAACATAATTTTCAATCAAGAATGACAAAAAAAAGCTGCCAGTGTTGAGAGTAAGAAAAAAAGGTCAAGTTACTTGGAACTTGGTCAAAGCTTCATTCAAATATGGCCAAGGTTGAGAGCTATCTGCTTGTGCAGCCCTCCAAGATTCACCGAAATTCTTTTGATACTCATCAATCACCTGTAACATTACAATATATCATCTTAAAATGAAACCTGTTGCATAGAAAGTGCAGTTGAATTTATTCCACGAAATACAATAGCACTTGCAAAACAACTTATATAATAAACTTTCGGCACAAACAAATGTTATCAATCACATAACCTACAGATTTTAGCTTTCAAAAAAAAAAATAGCCTACCGAATTACAGTATCATGCCGGAGGGTCAGTCGAAATCATTGCATTATAGAAACACAAAGAAAATAACAACATTATCAATCTATTTATATGATAGCATGCAAAATTCGTAGTCTTGGTGAGGCACAAGATACAGTCCTTCAAAATCCTAATTACAGCTGCATTTCAAAGCTAACATAAGAAGAAATCCAAGCCACAAAAACAAGTATTATTACCTGATTGAGAAGGGAAAATGCACTGCGAACCGGATAATGATCATCCATAAACCCCAACGCGCAAAGTCCATTTCGGTTATAAGCATGAACTTTGTACTCTACATAATTCAATTCAGTTATAATGATCAAAAGATCCCAAAAATCAGCACAAATAGTAACGACATCACACGATTAGACACCACAACTGGATCAATACATCAATCTAATTTATATATTTTTATAACCTCCAATTCGATGAAAAGCTGAACGAGTAAAGGAGATGTCAAACATGGAGATCTTAACAAAAAATAACAGAGAATTTTTTGAAACCGACCTTCGTGCTGGACTGATTGACGTTGGCCGGGTGGGGTCCGTTTAGCGACGGTTCGACCGACGAAAAATATGAATTCCTTAACGCTAGAACGTTGGAAATACCCGAAATGACTCACATCCATCGCGTTTACTAGAATAACCGGATCCGATCCCTCCGGATTGCATTTCAATACCAACAGCGCCGTGATCTTCATCTCTCTCCCTCTTTCTACGAGTTTTATTTTTTTTTTTAATTGAGTTTCTCTCTATCTCTCTAGAACTCTGTTCGGTTTCGTGTTTAGAGACTGCTCTGTTCCTCCTTTTCTTCTTTCTTTCTTTCCTTTTTTTTTTTAAAAAAAATAGGCTTCCCTAATATCTCTATTGGGATCGTCAAAGATAACAATGGGATATTAATTAAATGTCTGTTTTTGAAGTTTTTTTTTTTAGAATATATTTTATTTAAAAATATATTAAAATAATATTTTTTAAAAAATTATTATTTTAATATTATAACATGAAAATAATCTATAAACATTATTTTTTATTAATTTAAAATAAAAAATAATTTTTTTTTTTCAAAAATATTTTTAAAATGCAATACCAAACAACTCTAAGGGTGAGTTTATTTTTAGGTATTGGAAGAGTGTTTTAGCTTTTTTATGTGAGGCATTGTTGTAGTTTTCGTGGTATATTGTTTTATAAATAAATATTTTTAGTTGAGGGTGGTTTAATAAAATATATGTTTGGTTTAAGTTATAATTAGAATTGAGGTGGAATAAAAAGTAGTTTAATTTATTTGGTAAAAAATATTTTTATATCGAGGTTTGGTATTAAAATGACATATTAAATTGATAGTGTTTAATTAAAACATTATACATTTAATTACTATTACATCATGAAATAAATATTACTTTAAGAAAGAGGTTTTTCTTTTATTTTATTAAACTATTTGCAATTCCATTACGTATAAAATCTATCCGAGAAAGCATATTGGTTTTCACGGTTTCCTAAGAATGCAACAACTAAAAAAATCAATAGGAACAAAATTAGGTGACTTCAAATTATCTACCATGCAAATATTTAACATGTAAAGTTTGAATTGATCAAAATGGAAAGTATACTATACTAAATCTTAATTTGGTCACAATGACGAGGGATATTAAATTTTCAAGTATGAGTTTAAGTGATTAAAAAGGCTTGGTAAGTATGTACAAGTTAAGTAAGTCATATAAAGGCTACATTGAGATTTTAAAATAATACATTTGATCCATATTTGGTAAAATTGATGTTGGGATTGAAGATTTATATTAATAAGAAAAAACATATCATGGGAGTAGAAATGAATTAATAAAAATTTAATTAGTCAAAGATGTCATAAATTGGTGTTAATATAAATTCATAAAATCACTTGGTCAAAAATGACATAATAGAAGTTGAACAAAATGAATGTAATTAGTAAATTAGCGTAGTATTCGTGAATGTCAAATGTATTAAATGGATTGATAAGCTCGTAATTAAACTAAATCATGAATATAGGTGTGGTATGGGGTGTTTTAAAAATAAATTAGTGAATATAGTAAATACAAGGTGTAAGTAAATATACTAGATAATTGATGGACTTATAATCAAACTAAGCCAAGAGTTTAAGGTATTAAATGAAATTTAAGATTTTTTAAACTACGACATAAAAAAATATGATGGATAGGATTAAAAGATTCATAATCATAATAAATTATTAGTAAATATATTTAATGAGTTAATGAAACCAAAGTCAAAGTAAAGTATAAATTCAATTAATGAAATGGGGTCAATGAACCTATAAAAAAGTTTAAGTAGGAGTTACAAACATTGATTACAATTGATATACATCAAAAGTTAATGGCTTTGAATAGATTGATAAAACCCAAATTGGTTAGGTTTATGAAGAAAGAATAGTTAAGATGGTCAAATGAATGAGGTTAAATCAAAAGCTAATGAAGTTTATTAAGATGTTGCAATGACACGAATAATTTAAAGTACAAGTGTTAGTATTTTTAAAATAGGTAAATACATAGATATTTAATCAAAGAGTTATGGTAAATATGACAATGATAGTTTAATGAGTATGACAAAGAAAATGAGAGGCATCCATTGTTGAAAATAATGTATTAAATTGGAAATTTGACTTTGAATTGATGTGTTTATAAATGTGTTGAAAATGTGATATTGTTCGTATAGTTTTTGTAAATATTAGTAATTGTGATGGTACAAATATTTATCTAAATTTTTATACGTTTATGTATTTCGTAGGTACCTTCTTTTAATAAGGTACCATCAAGCTATCCTATTTTTCATGTTAGAAAAGTCCTTTTATAGTTTGATGAAAATTTATAAGCAAATAACACATATGTAATCTAATAACATTGTAACATTACTATTGTGTATGTATAATTGTGTATCATCATATATAGAGAGTAAGTTAATGGATGGGGAATTAAAGATTATCCTTGAGAGAAAAAAAAAAAAACTATCCCATTTGTTATGTATATAATTATTGAAAATGTGCAAATTACATTAGAAAGTTCATGGCATTACAAATATTGGCCATTTTAGTGAACTAAATTGGAACAATCAACCTCTTTCTTTCTTATTTGTCATTTTTCAATGAGTTTATCTCTCCTCTCTCAAATTTAAAGACCATATTATAAATAAAATAATTCCCTAACTAAACCTATAATTTCAAAACTCAAGGGAGAAAAGTATAAATTAGAAGGGAAAAAAAGGCTAAAAAATGTTGACTTCTTTTTCTTAAAAAAAAGTTTGTATCTTACAAAGGTTTTAGTTTTATTCCCCTAATCGATAATTTCTAACAAATAATAAATTTTAATAAATCTTGCAAAATTGACAATCAACCTGTCTCGAGATATTTTTTAGAGACTATAACAATAACAACATGAGAATACACACACAAACACACACGCGCGCGCACACAGAGAGAGAGAGAGAGCTTGAATATCGAATGAAAAAAATAAACAAAGGACAATAAAAGAAAGAAAACCTATCCTTTTAAGCAAAAGGGTTATTATTTCAGTTTTGATCCTTGAATATTTATATTTTCATAAATAACCAAGTTGAAACTTTTTGTTTAATAATATAATATATATGATGGGACATTTTTATGGGACATTTAAAACCTAAAATAAAGGTTGTAAAACTCAAACGATCAATCTAACTCAAACCAAGTTGAAACCTTTTGTTTAATAGCATAATACTTTATTTTATAAAAGACTTTATACATAACTTAAATTGTTCTATTATATTAGTAATTTTTAAATACCAATAATTTAGACAAATGGATATGCCATTAGACAACAAATGAGCATAACACTTTCCTTAACTAATTACTATCTACACTCACATTATAAACTGGTCCGATTATGATATATATATATATATATATATATATATATATATATATATATATCTGTTTATTATGCTAATTAATGTAATTTTTTTATTTATGATTTGTTTGTAACAAACGTAGATTACGCGATGCAATGCTCCATTGTATTTTTCTTCCAAGCTCTCCGGTGCAATTATCTCCATAAACACAATCTTTATTGAAATGCCAACAAACTTAAATATTGAAATGCCTTTCAAGTTCAAACACAATAGATAGATTCGTTTTGCAAGTGTTTTGTGTTTAAAAATTTAGTTGAGATTATGACGCAGACCAGCCCAGAAACATTAGCAAGGACTCATTACATGTTCAGGAGCTTGATTCGTGGTTTTGAAAGTTTCAATCAAGTCAGAATTGCAAGGACTGTTGAAGAATCAAGAGAAGATCCTAGTATATCTTATCCATGTGCAGGAGGGACCCAATACAACTTTTTTGGGGCCATGAAGTGAAGATAGCAAAGGAGACAAAAGAATCTAGCTAAAACTTGGAAATAACATCGGTGACTACTTTTTCCTTTTGTTTCTAGGATTAAGGGGCTGAATGGAAGGCTATAAATAAGTCTTATATCAACTCTATAATATTTTACTCTTCTCATCAGAACATGGATTTAATATTATGAGCTTTATTTAATTTTGGTAGCTATAGCCCAAGGCTTGTTTAGGCTTTAATTAATACTTTGTTTTCAGCTATGATTTAATGCTTGTTTGGGTTAAGTTATGGGCTTTTAAGTTTAGGGTTTTATGTCAGTTTTGGGTGGACGTCTTTTAAGTCCACATAAAGGGTCCATTATGGTTAGTTTTCAAGAACTATCTAAACTCATGTAACCTAAATTTTGGCAGCCATTGATGAATATTACTTTTGAATTTTTCAGTTTTATATATGAGAATGATTCTTGCATTCTTTATTTCTTAAACGAACTGAATTTGACTTATCGAAGATTAGCTGACTTTGTGGCGTCATTATACTCATTCTAATAATATTGGTGCCTTGTGACAGGTTTCCATTGTGTCACACTCCTATCAGACCTATTTCAGCTTTCCGGGATTAGATCTCATTCTTGGTTGTGGGTTGCGTGACCACGTGATCACGAGGTTCACATCATATTATTTTTTAATGTGTTTTTTATTAAGAAATGAATTAAAATAATATTTTTTATTTTTTAAAAATTATATTTAACACGTGACATTAAAATGATCTAAAAATACACCAAAACAATTAATTTAAAATAAAAAAAAAACATTTTTTTTATATAAAACACCCCCTGAACCTTCCAAGATCCAACCTATCAACGAGCCTTGAAAAGATTTTTTTTTTTTTTTGGGAGTTTCATGTGAAGCTCGTCGCATTCCAACGTTTTCTAGGCCGCGAAACATCATAAATTCCAACGCAGCCACTGCTCTAAATGTCCCCGACAAAGTATGAATTCTAATGGAAGACAATACAAGCCCTTAAAATAATCAGTCATCGTTGCCGCGAGAGAAAGATATAAATCAACAACAGAAGGCTTCTAAACTAAAAACTAGGAATCAAAAATAGTAAATAACTCCCAAGTTCATTAATAAAACCATTACAGCAAAGCAGCAAAACTGTCCACTGGTTTCTTGACCAGCCATTAATGCAATAAAAACGCGTTGGAATTAATTTAGCAGAGCTAAAACGAGAACATTGAATCCTCGTCATTACTTTAATTGCCATGCTGATTTCTCTTTTTTTTTTTTTAATTTTCCATTCCATTTCCCTTGAAAAGTTTCATTCTTAGCTGGAACTTGCAAGGGAACCAGTTAACGTTTCTCGTGTTCCAAGCATAATCTCTAAGAGATTCTAATTAAGCAAGATTTCAAATTTAATCAGTGTTGGCACGTTGAATTTGATTGACCCTTTTTAACAGATTCTAACGGGATTAGAAGACAATGATCAAGTATCTGCTTCTAGTTTCCTTGGTTATCCATGCAACACTGGCGAATTCAGAATCTGCTTCAAAAAAATGGCTAACACTAAATGGTAGCTTCTTTATTATTGTTGTTTTGTTGTTGTTGTTTGCCTTTGGAATATATTTTAGAAACCAACTGGAATCTGTCTGGTATAAGACAACACAATTGCGCATCTTGCATGCAGGCCAGCGACCTTCTGTGATAGCCCGCGGAGGATTCTCGGGGCTTTTCCCGGAATCCAGTGACTTTGCAAATCAAATGGCGCTTGGGACGAGCGTGCATGATGTGGTGGTGCTCTGCAATTTACAGCTAACAAAGGACGGGGTTGGGATTTGCCAGGGAGATATCAGGCTTGACAACACAACAAATATAGCAATGTTATTTGAAAAGGGATCAAAAACCTACAAGGTCAATGGGCAGGATCTTACTGGGTGGTTCGCATTAGATTTTACAGCTGACCAGCTCCTTGCCAATGTATCTTGTAAGTCTCAGAAACTATATTTTGTTTTAATTGAAAGATATTCTTGTGTTACCGTAATCTCTGCTGAAATCCGGATGAAAGGTCTTGAAAGAAAAGTTAGGAATGGTAAGCAGGCAAATAAGAAAGAATTAAGATTATGAATGAGAAAAACGCCATGGAAAGGGTGAATAAGCTTCTGCAAATTACTCTGTAAATGACTAAAATTCCTCTTCGGCATTGTCATGTTGCTCGTATGCAGTGGTGCAGAATATTTTCTCACGGCCAAGTGCATTCGACGGGATGTTGCCCATGTCAACTGTTGATGATGTCAGGAATTCCAATCCTCCAGCATTCTGGTTGAATGTTCAGGTGTGCATCTCTCTCCCTCTCTCTCTCCGGATTTTTCTGATAAAATCTTTGCTAGAATTCCCATTTCAAGATTTACAGTATCACCGAGTGCCATGCCCAGAAATCTACATGGATCTAATTCCTAATTAACATTTAAGAATGTGCAGTGCTGATGCCTTTGCTTTCTATATGGTCTTGGTTTGCAGTACGATGGGTTCTATACGGAAAACAAACTGAATGTCACAAATTACATTCAAAAGGCAACGAGACTTCAGGGTGTAAATTACATTTCTTCTCCTGAGATTGGTTTCTTAAGGAGAACGAATGGAGTAGTGAACAAGGCTAAGACCAAGCTCATCTTCGTGTTCCTAGACAAAAAGGCAACTGAACCCACAACCAATCAAACTTATGGCTCCATTTTGGGAAATCTTGCCACAATCAAGACATTCGCTTCAGGAATTGTTGTCCCAAAAGATTACATATGGCCTGTTAATGCGGCAAATTATCTAGATGCCCCCACCAGTCTAGTAAATGATGCTCATAAACTGGGTCTTGAAGTATATGCTTCTGGCTTCGCGAACGACTTCACTACGAGTTATAATTATAGTTATGATCCATCAGCCGAGTATCTGCAATTCATTGATAATTCTCAGTTTTCTGTTGATGGGTTGATTACAGATTTCCCTCCTACAGCATCAGAAGCTGTTGGTGAGTCTATACATTCTCATGCCTTCTCCGCTTTTCATTTTCTCCCAGATGAAAAAAAACACTAAGAGAAAGGATTTTGCCGTCCAAGTCTTGGTTTTTCAGGAAGCATCTTAATTTACTGTCAACATAAACATGCATGGAATACAACCTGACCTAACCCTCCAAAATCTATTGTTCTTATGCAGCATGTTTTGCCCAGTACCCTGATATCAAACCTACAAAAGGTACATTCTATTCTTATCTTCTACGCACATTTTACAGGAGCAGAATAGATAGCGGAGCAGCTGTTTTCTGATGAACAAAAAATGTATCTGCAGGACAAGCTTTGATCATAACTCACAATGGAGCGAGTGGAGTTAATGCTGGGAGCACCGATCTTGCTTATCAGCAGGCATTAGAAGATGGAGCTGACATAATTGATTGCTCCGTTCAAATGTCAAAGGATGGGGTGGCTTTCTGCTTGGATTCGGTGGATGTTACCGGAGATACAACCGCTGCCGCTGCTTTCATGTCGCTGTCTACCACTATCCCTGAAATTCAACAGCCTGCTGGAATTTTTTCATTCGACCTTTTATGGAGCGATATTCAAACCTTGCAACGTATAGTTTCTTTCTTCTTCCCTCCATGATTTGCTAACAGTTTTCTTCAAGTAATCTTCTCAAGTCGATCCCTGACAGTCAAATCTTCTTATTCCAGCTCAATTGACAAGTCCTTTTGAGAATAAGGGAGGCTTGCCAAGAAACCCTGCAAACAAGAATAAGGGTAAATTTTTAACTCTTGCTGAGTTTCTAGAATTGGCCAGAGTAAAGGCAGTTACCGGGATTTTAATCAACATAGAGGTAAACGTTTCTCTTTCATAAATTTAACTGTGTTCTAGCAGTGTTAGATTTATACTCAAAATCATTCACTCCACTGAAAATTCTGCTGTCATAGCTATATTTACTGCATAATTGTTAAAAATGTCTATCCACAATACAAATCTCTAACGCAAATCATTGGTCTCCAGAATGCCGCTTACCTAGCATCACAGAAGGGTCTTGACATAGTATCTGCCGTCAACACAGCCTTGAGCAATGCCACATTTGACAAGCAATCCACTCAGAAAGTCCTGATCCAATCAGACGACACTTCAGTGTTGTCCAAGTTTCAGAATGTCCCAGCATACACTAGAGTGCTATATCTTAAAGATGAAATCAGTGATGCACCGAAGACACCAGTGGGTGAGATAAAAAAATATGCAGATGCAGTAACTCTGCCCAGATTCTCCATCGTGCCCACCATTGATGGCTTCACTACTGCAACAACCAAAGTCGTAAATGAAATGCATGCTGCGAATATCTCAGTTTATGTCACAGTTCTGAGGAATGAATTTGTTACCCTCGCATTTGATTACTTTGCGGATCCCACAATAGAGATTGCAACTTACACTTCTGGGATTGGCGTTGATGGAATCATAACCGAGTACCCAGCAACCGCGAGCAGATATTTAAGTATAGAATCGCGAAAACCATAAATTTTTACACTATTTCGTACTAGTATATAACCACAAGTTTATACACTAACATATTACATCGATCCCTTGCAGGAAACCCATGTTCTTCTGATTCCATGCCCGAGAGCTCATACAGCATTATTCCAGCAGAAGCTGGTAGTCTGCTGAAAACTGTTCCTGAAGAAACACAGCCCCCAGCAAGCTCCCCGACACCAGCCTTGGATGTTGCAGATGTTGTCGACCCACCACTCCCTGCAGTGACCAAACCTGCCTCCCCTCCTCCTGCAACTTCTCCTCATTCAAGTGCCGTGGCAAACATTGCAAATGCCTTCCTTTCTTTAGTAGCAATCGTGGTGTTTAGTTCGCTGTCTTTGGTGTGAAACTAGTTAGCATGGCAAGGATTATGACTGATTTTTAACCTTTCTTTTTACCTGTCTCCTAGCAACTTGATCAAATCTCTTTACGAGTTCGCATTATAACTCGCTAAGCACAAGTTGAATGGCCTACAGGTGCCACGTTTTGACCTTCAATCTCTCAATTCACGAGGCAGCTAAAGTGCTAAACAGAAACATTAACTAAAAAATATTGTAGTGTGTGTATATATATATATATTATTGTGGATTGTAATAGTATAATTATTATTTTGCCTCTCAGTGCACTGACTTTAACTCTTGGACTTGGGGTATTTTCACCTTTTTTACAAGAACCGATTGACATATTCTGGTTGTTTGGGGTTGTTTGCGTCTTTTATCAATTTTTTGCACAGTGGAACTGTGATTTTACCCTTGTTATTAGACAAAACAGTGTTGAGTGGGTAAGGGTATTTGCAGTTTTTTGTGTGTCAATGAACAGTATAGTAATTGTTATACCCTTGGATAAGACAAAATTTCGGTTTACTGTGTGAGGGTATTTTCAGTTTTTTTTTATTTGATATACAATGAAACTATGAATGTACCCTCACAAACGACAAAATGGAAGAATTGGCGCTAGGGGTATATTTGTATTTTCACATTCATTGTATTCTTTTTTAAATGAAAAGCTGCAAGCGCATCTCGCGGTCACGCTGACAGTTTTCTTTCATCCATGTCTTTAAGACTGCGTGTGCGGTATCCTGTGATGGCCACAAATGTCTAGTCACCATCTCATCGGATATGAAGTTGTGTCCCCTTCCACATGGTGGGCGTGTGTCGTCTCATGGTAGTCGAAGACGTGTCAGTGGCCAGTTTATCTTTTTTACACTTCTCTCTCTCCTCCTAAAGGCTAACTTACATGGTTTAAGAGTTTATCATTGTAGTCCTGCATTTTTTATTGTGGCTTTTGGTCCTAATTTATTCTATATAAGTTTTGTAAAATTATTAAAAATGTATTATTTGGTGAAAATATTATGGCGTTACTATTTCTTTTTATTTTATATGTTAATTGCAACACTTGTACAAGAATATCGTAACAATGTGGGTTAGTTTTTAGTGTCGCAATACATATTGAAACCGAGCTTGTCATATCTAAATTTTATTAGAATGGACTATTTAAATAATACTCACATTTAAAGAATCATTTTCAATTTTTAGACATTTTCAAGGTAATAAAGGCACTTAAATTCTTATATTTGTTTTTTAGGCATTTTCTAGGTAAAAAACACTTAAATTGAACTCTCCTCGTCAATTAAATCATTTTTCATAAACTATTTTGATGACTAAGGGTGTATTTGGTATTGCGGTTGCTGTTGTGGTTGAGGTTTAAAAAAAATAGTTTCATGAAAATCATTTTAGGTTGCGGTTCATAACTGAAATTGAAGTGTTTGGTTAAAATTGTGGTTGAGTTTGAGGTTTAATGAAAAAAAAAATTGTAGATTAATAATCGTAACAATAAAATATAATTAATAATTAAAGTAAATTAGACATTTGTTTTTATTCTCCTATCAAACTACTTGCAATTTCATCACGAACTAAATCGATACGTGAATACCTTTGCGATCCCTTGCTATTTGATTGAGGGACAACATTTTGTAAAATATAATTAGTAACAACATTTGCGATCCATACTGAGTTTCACGATCTCTATCTACATGTTGTAGAGATATAATTCCAAGGCCAAATTCAGTTGCAAGTTTCTAATCCATAATCAATCGAAAAGCAACAAGGTTGTGGAGTGAAAAGAAGTCACACGCTTTTCCCTTTCATCAGGACTGATCTCTATCTATATATTTTTATATTTTTTTAAATATAATTTTTTTTAAAAAAAATCAGACTAAGCCTGACCAATTAAATGGGTCGGCCCAACTCTGCTAACCTTAGACTAAGTCGAGAACAAGTCCAACCCAATATTAAAAAAAAAGTGCGCTGCACTGTTCACGTATTAAATGAACAGTTCAGAGTGAATTAAGATAACATTCTGGCCACTGTTTTTTATTTTAATTAGCATTAAAAAAGAAAACCCATCTCCAGTTCTCTCTCCTTAAGCTTAAAAACACATCCCCCATTTCTCTCCTCAAATCTCCTCGACCTCTCTTATATGTTTTGCCTCAGATCTCGAAGTCCATAGCATTTGCTTCAAAAACCCATAGGTGAAAGAACGAGAGCCACTCCATTATCTCCTCGGGCATCTTCCAGCGCTGGCCCTGTTTCAGCTTATAGCGGAGCAGCAGACAGGTGAGAAAGAGAAGGGTTGAAAGAAAACACTAACGAAAGTTTATGATTTAAGTTCTGCGTTTGGGTGGAGAAATGAAACGCA
Source organism: Salix caprea (assembly GCA_964035475.1). Taxonomy (NCBI): domain Eukaryota; kingdom Viridiplantae; phylum Streptophyta; class Magnoliopsida; order Malpighiales; family Salicaceae; genus Salix; species Salix caprea. The sequence continues at coordinate 15,690,890 of OZ037751.1, forward strand.
GGCAAAAGCTTTGTTTTTCTGCTTCTTCTAAACGGTGGTTCGAAAGTTTTTTTTGGTGGGTCTCATAGGAATTGAAACTGTGGTTTTACCATTACCAAACGGCGATAAAACTGTTTTCCCTCAATACTCAATTTGCAACGCAATACCAAACGGCCACTAAAACTTATGTCAACAATATTTTTCTCTCTTTACCTCAGAATTTAGCGACCTCTCTCAAACTAGAGACTAAAATAAACAAAAAACAAACTTTTGTATCAACATTGAATTAAAAAAATATTGAGGGACCAAATATGTATACTTTGTAAAGTTTAAGGACTAACTTAAACTTTTAATGTGAGCTTTGAAACAATCACCCGTTTTGGGTGCAAATTCTATTTCGATCTCTTTTCTTTCAAGTTTACTCCAAGTCAACAAATTTGATTCAATCGTCCTTTAGTTTGGCTCAATAAAGATGCAATTAGATAAAAAAAAAAAAAAAAACAAGGTTTGGGGACCGCATTAAAAAAAGTAAAATTTTGATTAATGGATTCACAATTAAATAACTAGTGTACAGGAGCGTAGTATTTTGACCACATTTTATATTTTAATCAATGACCTTTTGGCTATTTTTGTAATAAAAAAATAACTATAAAATAAGAGATGTGGATTTAAATGCTTTGAATATCAATGTTTTATTTAAAAAAAAAAAGATAGCATAGCAAGTTAAAAGTTTTGGCAAAATAACACTACTTGAAATTATTTTGGCAAAACAACATATTTTTACCTTTTTCACTCTTCTAAAACACGATATTTATTAAATATCACTATTCATAAGCGCAATAACTATCTTGACACGCTTCATAATAACAACATTTAAATATGTTGCGCTTCTGAATCGCAACAACTTAACATGTAGCTTTACTATCAAACCTCTAGCTTAATCAGTTGACCTATTTGTATAACCAGTATACCGCTTCACATAAAACCTATAACTTTGTGAAACTTTTCTTCTAAATGTGTTTTATGAGTTAATATATATATATATATATATATATATATATATATATATATATATATATATATATATATATATATATATATATATATAGAACCAAAAACATACTCCAATTAAAATTTCAAAAGTTATTGTTCATATAATAATTGTTATTTATTTTTAGTATCAATCCACTAACTAATTTAATTGACCATTACAAACTAGGTGTCAACTAGTTCATCATGAATGTAATGAATAACAATTATAAAGCACAACATCAATTAAAATTATTTTAAAATATATTATTTAGTGAAAATATTCTAGTGTTACTATTTTTTTATTTTATATGTTAATTGCGTCATTTGTACCAGAATAACATAATGGGGTGAGTTAGTTTTTAGTGTCGCACATTGTTATCAAAATCACGAGTTAACTCATAAAATCATACAATTTTATGAGCTAACATGTATTTACGTGCCAAATCAAACTAAATTCAAAAACCAGCAAAATTGAACTTGAGTCGTTCAAAATTGGTAAAATCGATCAAAATTGTTGATATGAACCATTTATGGTAGGGATAATTTTACGAGTAGACACCCGGTTTGATTTTACAAGTTTACTAGATTTTTGATATGAACCAAGTCAAAATTGAATTAGATCTTAAAATATTTGTTGACCAGTTTTGTGAGGTTAGTCATATCTCTTAAACTATATATTGGATATAGCTTCAATTTTACAGGAAAATACTAGACATATGAAAATATATTGTGGTAAATTTTCAAGTCAAACGGAGGTCAGAAACATTATTTCATTGAGTGAATATTAGTAGACAAATCTTGTCAAACTAGACCTTCATATATTGTTTTGGACACACTCGGAGTTACAAGTGGAACTTTATTGCGATTCTAGTTGGGAGAGAAACTAGATATCTCAATATCTCTAAACATATTGGTAAGTTCAGTAATTCATCCATACGAGAGAGAATAATTTATTTGAAATCACAATTGATATCTACTAGAAATTTGTAAAAGTTGAAAATTTGGACTAGAAAGATAAATTTTAGCAGATTTTATTAATTGATTATAATATTTTTTTTATTCTCTTTATTATATTTTAATATAATTTAACCTATTAACTATAATTGTTAATATATTATTTTAGAAAGTCCCAAGTGTTGTCATGCCGCAAGTTTGAAAAAAATAGTTTAAAAAAAAGTAGGTAAGTGTTTGATTATCTGAAAAGTTAGAAAAAAATGTGTGAGTCCTATATCTAAAAATCTATTAAACGCAGTTGCGTGAATGCTGCTTTTCACGCGTAAGAAAAGTTAAATCAGCTGAAGATCGTGTTTGGACCCGTGATAAAACTGATTTCAACAGAAATATTACCGTTAGCATTTATAATTCCAAAATAAACCCTCATTCTCACCTTCACCAGCAGACAGTGCCTCCGTCCCTCACTTGAATTCATCGTCTGCAAAACTCATTCACCTTCATCCTCTGCAAAAATTTCTACTTGTTTCATCCTCTGCAAAACCCATTCACGGGTCAAGACTGTGCCTCCCGTCCCTCACTTCATCCTCTGCAAAAAACCCATCTAACAAACCCATTTGCTCTCCCATTCTCCATCTGACTAGATGTTCATCCATATCCAAGCGAATGAAAAAATCACTGCAGGAGTTGATGGTGATGTACATGATGATGGGTATGAGAAAATAATGTGAGAAAGAGATGGTGTTGGATACAAATCCATGGCCATGTCTCTCCTGCTGGTGTGATTGTGATGGTGGGTAAGGAGAGGAGGAGGGTTGTTGATGGTTTCTCCCAAGACAAAGAGCGTACCAGTGGTGGGAGCATTTTGCTTTGCTTTCATTCTTCTCCTCTCACCTGAATAAGACGGAAAAAATAACAAAATAATGGATGAAGAAGGATAGCTAGAAAAATGAAAATATTAAAGAAAAAACCGGAAAAAAAGTGGGATCAAGAATAATTATTTTAAAAAAATAGAATCTTGAATAAATAACTTAAAAAAACAAAACAAAAATGTATTTCTTAATTAACATTAAAAAAACGAGAGAAAAAAGTGGGATAAAAAATAATTGATAAAATAAAAAAATAAAAATAGATAAAAAGAAGTATATTTGTATATACCCTTTAAAGTAATTTCACAAGTTAAAAATAATATGAAAAGTTTGGTAACCAAATACATAAAATTGTTTTTCATTAATCTCAAACTCAAAAGCAGTTTTAACCAAACACTTCAAAACTTATTTTGAAATGCAGCTAAAACGCTTTTTATGAAACTATTTTTTTTAAATCTCAACTACAAAAGCAAAAGCAATACCAAACACACCCTTCATGTTTCAGCATGTAAGATTACTAAAAACCCCTAAATATCAAGGAGAATGACATTCCCTAGTATATAAAAATCGGATACCAAATGCTACAATAAAAAACTATTTTTTTATCAACATAGAAATTTGTGAATTGTTGTTGTTAAAAAATAAAATGGAAGCAGTTGAATTCATGGGTATCCTTGGACATAAATAAGTATTCACTGTATAATAATTATTTTGTCTTTCTAATAAAAAAAAATTAATGACCTCCTTAGAGGTAATATGATCTTTACGTATGAATCATTTATTATTATAAGATTAATTGAGAACAATTAGGTTCTGCAATATTTAAAAGCATGGTAAGAAAAATTATATTATCTTTATAAGAGAAATTTGTTAAAAAATTGAATAGACACAAATTGATCTCTTTTACATTTTGAAATCAAACTAAGATCATTTTTATTTTTTCAAAATAAATAATTAGTAATTAATAAGTTGACTTAAGAGTAATTTGATTTTTTTTTATAAATATAAATATATATTTTTTTAAAAATAAAATGGATAATATATGTGACACATGCTATCAAGGTGGCATCGCGTGAGGCATCATCTCCCTTCCAAAACCTTTATTATGATCACAACAATATATTAGTTGGTCTATGGTGGATTTTTTTTATCTTTTTTTCCTTGTCAGAATATGAAGGTGCTATTTAATAATGTTTTTTTTTTTTTTTATCAAATTTGTTCCTTATTCTCTTGATTACTATCTGTTTTGTTTTTTGATTTCATCTCTCATCATTTGATTATATTTAATTTTTATATTATATTTTTCTTAATTCTTTTCATTGCTGTTTTACCTCATTGAATTTTATATTCAACTTCATATCTAAGCATTTAACTTTAATTCTTTTTATATGAAATATAGTCTCCATTATTCTTATTGTGATTTATTTTGATCTAGGGTTTTTTCATTGTATTTGTTTTTTAATTTCATCCCACTATTTTTTATTTAGAATATTACTTCGATAAATAGAAAACCAAAACACTCCATCAAAAATATAAAAGGTAAAAAGACACCCACTAATAGGACTCCTTTTCTCCCTCGGTCATTTCCTAAAACTCAATCCTATCATACAAAAAAACAGATTTCTGATCACATCTGTTCCCCGCTTCCTGCCCCAAATAAAAAGGGAAGGAATGATGAATACAGATGATAACCGAGTAATATCACTGGTCCACATCTACATTAATAAAAATTTCTGCCAGCATACAAAAGGATTGCACCACTGCTCCATACAGAGTTCTTCCAACCCTAAATCCACATCTATAAGATGAACTAGTCCTTCATCTCAGGACCATCCTGTTTACAGCATTTGTGGGTCTAGTATTCGCCACTGCAGATTAGATCGGAGTAATGCAGTTCAAATTGGCACTAGAAGTGATTCAGGGGCCAGCATCAGTGACCAGTTCAAAGTTACATCTATTAGTATGTACACATAAAGATTCAACAAGTATGGAAACAACATGGTTACAAAGATTTTATCAGTCAGCAGAGGTACATGGTCACCCATGGATGGAGGCCATCTTAAATCACTGGCGAATGACAGGATCTTCAGGGCAATTAAACAAGGCTCTCAAAATCAATAGAGAAATGCACTTGAACATGTATTCTCAACTTTGCTTTGAATTGCTGATCCACCTTCGTTTTCGAGGAGGCCGCTCTGGTTTAATCTCTGAATCTGCAGGAGCCTCAGGTTTGACAGAAGGCGGAGCCTCGCTCTCTATCTTTTTTATTGAGAAGGCATCTTTCTCACTCGGCATTGGAAGCTTGAACCTCTCACTCCGCTTCTTCAACTTCTCAACTGTGTCTGAGTGCCGGTCCTCCGATGGCTTTGTATCACTATCCTTATTCTCTGGCTTTGTATCACTATCCTTGTTCTCTGCATCGACATCATCTTTCTCTTCACCTGTGCTATGCTTCTCAACAGTGTCGACTTTGGTCCGCTTCTCAACAATCTCAACTTTCTTAGGGGGTTCATCAGACAGTTTACTGCTTTGTAAAGATCCACCATTGTTATTCCTATCACCCTCTTTAAACTTTAAGGAAGCTGATGACTTGCTGACATTGTAATCCCTCTCTTTATGGCTTGTCCAACGTTCCAATTTTGAGCGTCCTCTCCTGGAATCTTGTTGTTCATCATCCGAGGAAGCATCTTTCTTGAGTCTTTTGGAAGAGTTCCGTTGCATCTCAGCCTCTTTGCTTCCTGGCTCACGAGAGCGTTTTAAAACCTAGAACAAGTAAAAAATGAACAGCAGCAGCTCAGCTCAAGGCACTGAATGAGTTGCCAAGGGAAGGAGTACATGTATGAAAGCTTGATTTTCAAATTAATACCACCCTGTTTAAGCTCTCGATATGAACTAACTTCAAGAAATCTTAACAATCAAAAAGTTTCCAAAAAGAAAATCAAATCTGAATGTAGTCCACAATTGTAAACTAATTTCAAGAAATCTTAACACTCAAAATGGCTAGGCATTCCTAAGCATAACCCAAGGAATTTGCAGCACTGCCTGCCCAAGTACCTAGATCTCCACTGTATCTGTCATTGGTAATATGAGATACTGAAGGATGTGAGAGACTATATAGCACATATCTTAGAGTGAGTTCTGCATCATGTTGAATATCAGTCCAGATTTTATCAGACTTTAAACTGAGATGACCTCACAAGGCTTCTATCTCCTTGAGCCTGTATGATGTGCTTCAGTAACAGGAAGACTACACCTTTTCTTTTCTTTTTTGCATGGTTCTGATGCATGGAAGGTGGAGTCATTCTGATCCACCTGAAGAGTTTAGGACATGAAAGGATGAGAAAACGTTGTGGATGTGCAGTATCTGTGGGGTAGTTTGGCAGTTGGAGATAAAAGTGGATTTGAGAATTGGTAGCTATTCAGCAGCAGTTGTGCATTTTTTATTTCAGGACTTTTCTGTTTGGATATCTCCTAGTTGCTTTCTGTTAGCTTAGTTTTATCATTAGGAGGATGCCACATCCTTGTATTTATGTACTGTTTTACCTTCACTAATACAGTTTTCTTCTATCAAAGACAGTTTTATATGGTACTTCATTTATCAAGGATCTGCCTTAAGGAGGGTATTCCTTTCGTTCTATTTTCTAGAGCTAAGCATGGAACATACCACTTCATCACTATGACCATTCAGGTCGTCTTGGTTTCTTTTGGAAGGGCCCAAGGTGCCATGATCTCCACTTTCAGATTCTTTATTCTTCCTTGGGTTTTCTTTATGCTTCTTCTCAGCCACCCTTTGGTTATCAGAAGTGTCCACAGTGCGATCAACACGAGTGCTTGACCTTTCCTGCCTGGATCTTCTCTCCTCATTACTAAACTGACTTCCTCGTGCATAAACATCATCACGTCCCCTATGACGTGAGAGACTTTCATCCTCCATTCGGTCCCTTCTTTTCTGGTGTTCACTGTTTCGAACTGTATCTTTAAGTTGGTACTCTTTATCAGAAACTTTATATTCATCTTTTCCCCAAGCATGGCCAGCCCATGCTTTGTCATCCACAACGCGCCCACTCCTCACAGATGCTCGTCCTTCTTCTCTCTCACGTTTTGGTAAATTTTCTTCGTTGGATTGTTTTACCCTATATAACTCCTCCCTCTCCCTCTCCCTCTGCCTCTCGCCCCTCTCTCTTTGGACCCACACCTCATCTTTATGCTTAACAGAGTGATAACCATCAAGATTGTCTCTAATCCTTTGCTGATCATCTCTTTCGTGCCTTCGGCGACTGGTATTTTCTCTGTGGCCATGCAGGATATCCTCCTTCTCAGCATATTCTCTTTTCACATATTCTTCATCTTTCCTCCTTTTGCTATGGTGGTCATCTACCATTTCAAACCTACTCTTCAAATTGTCATCTCTTTCCCTGTGCCGTGAACTGCCATCTTTATCATGATGGATCCTGTAGCTGCCATTCTCTAACTGTTTCCTTGAATGAAGATATTCATCTTTGTCACTCCTCTCAGTCTCCCGAGTCTTACCCCGGTTCCTGGATCCCATTTCATCTCCACGTTCCCTCTTCCTGTCTTCAGTTTTATGTTTTCTGCTATGTGGATCTTCATCTCTTTGTTGCCAAGAGATATCTGGATTTTCACGCTCCTTTCGCTTATCATAGCTCTCACGTTTCATATGCAAATGATGGGGCAAGCTAGAATCCAAGTCTCGATGAGGATAAGAATCCTCCCTCCCTCTTATTACAACACGATTTCTTTCCATCTCTCTTCTCACATCACGATCCTTTCTTTGAAAATTCTGTTCATTTTCATCAAGGTGCTGTCTGATGCTCCCTGGGCGTGTAGAACGTCTATCTTGAACAACTTCCTCCTCGACACCATCTTGCCATTTCTGATAATCTTTGCTATTTTCACTGCTTCTTGCAGCCATTGAGTCTCCCTCATCATCAAGCTGTTGCAATGCAGGCTGTTCGATATGAGAACTTACCTTCTGTTTCCTTGTAGAATGGTGCACATTTCCATCCTTATCATTTGTGGTTTCTTCATTCTCAGTCATTTCATCCCTTCCCAATCTAGAGCTTCCTTCAGCTTGCAAAGGCTCAGCATCATCTTTTTCCTCAGAACTTAACTCCCTTGCATCTCGAACTACGATAGGAGATGATATTCGTGGACTGAGTTTATCATCCATACTTTCAGTTGATTCTTCTTCCACATCATTAAGAAATTTCTTGTCTCGAGAGTTTTGACTAGGTGTTAAATGAGGAGAACTATCACGTGATCTTCCCTGCATCCGCCTGTTAGGAAGAGGAAAGAGTTAGAATTTTTACAGTAGTTCAGGTGTAGTTTTAACGAGTGAAGACTAAACCAACTTCAAAACTAATAGAAAACTGCAACTGATGAACCTTGATCCATCAAGCATTCACTATGGCAACAGTCTATGGCCTGCTAAACACAAGATTTACAGCTGAAAATAAATTCTCTAATAAACAAAAAAAAAAAAAAAAAAAAACTATCTCATTGCAGTTTATAAATGAATAGGTTAAAAATGAAAATATCCGAGGGTCAGACAAATGTGATCTTTCAGATTGACAAGTAAATCACTATAAACAGTGGTATCACAAAACAGTGTAATTATGACTGAACATAGAGATGTGCATACCTCTAGTTTCTTTCTAAGAGATCATTGACTCAGTTTACAGTTATCCAAAATCAGTCTACATATAATCTATAATTCATGATTTCCATGATCTTTTAGAATCCCCTGACCATGCTTTTGTGAAGCATATGAAAGGTGGCCAAAATACACCTGCTGGCACCACTCTTGTGAAAATTGATATGCACATAAGAACCTCTGGATGGGGGAGTTGTGCATCCCTACCCACTACTATGGCATCCTAAGTATATTCTCAAGAATCTCCTCCTATAAGATGCTCATCAAGATTATCATCTCTTTCAGATGCTTTCAAATGTCAAATGCCTATCACTTGTTATCGGAAATACGAAATGACTAGTAAAAAGAAAGAAAACAAGCAGATGCTGGCATATTAGCTCTATCTAAATTGAATACATGCGGCACAGGAAGTATCAAGAGTATTTGGTTTAGTTAAAGGCATTTCTAAAAGAATTCTCTCGTTTTGTTTTGAACACTTATTCTTCTACTCTAAATGTTGCAACTACCATAATTATTCTACAGCCCCTAATGTATCCTCCAGTAGCCACTCTATCAATCATTATGCCAGAACAACCCTAATTTTCACTTTTTTACACCAACTCAGTGCCCATTAAACCCACTCAAAAGAAAACCTAAATCTACAACATTTAAAATACTCATTCTTCTCCTTTTTTCTTTTTTATCTGTCAACATTTTGCCACCAAACTTCATTGTTGTCCAACCACTTGCAAAACCTTAAGACAGTTTATACATTAAATTTCCCAATTTAACGACCCTAGCCCATCACAGGACAAACAAATGCATATTCCTTGAACCTGTCCTGCATTGCCATAATAGAGTAATTGACTATGGTTAGCCTTATTTCATACCTTTCCTCACGAGGGGTGTCAAAGTCCCTACCAGGGTTGGAAGGAGGGTGACCCCTAGAACCAGTCTGGCGGTATGGAGCTGGTGCTTTGGGATGGAAGGGCAAAACATCTCCCTCAGGCATGTTGTGGGAAGAATTCATGTATGGTGTTCTCCTCCCTCCCTTTTGACCATTGTAGGCCTGTGGAAAATCACCAGCATATTCATTTTCTGTCTGTTCCATGTCATCTTCAGATGCATCGCTTCCTCTGAGGTCATCTTTTTGAGGATCATTGTGTGCTCCATCCTGGACACCATCTCTTGGGGAGGAATCATCTAAAGAGTCCTGGCAGACAATCTATTCATCAAAGAAACTCAGTTAATCTACACTGCATATGCACAACGCAGATATCAATTTAACGAATATGGCTATATCAGTTCAATTAAAGACAGAAGTGTTTATTACCTCTATGATGGCATCAGAATCACGAACTCGAGGAGCTCGACCTTCAATGGAGGGGATGCGTTCACCATAACCAGTTTCAACTTGTATTGCTCTTCCAGTTGGCTAAAAGCAAATATAGTAAACCATTGAGTCCTCAAAGCAACACGGAACCAATAATAAATGTATATGCCATCTTTAAAAACATTTTTATATAAAACTATGTTTTTTTGGTTCATCGGGAGGCCAATGGGCCTTGGACTACAAAGTAAGAGTAGCCCTCCTTCAATCCCTACATCCACACTCAAAGCCATCACTCCCAAGGTTTGAATCTGAGACCCAGTGAAAATCCTAAGTCTTAACAGATGGAGTGTCCAGCTAGAAACAATAAAAAATCATGTTTGATTGATTAGGACAATAAGGAAGAGCCATTCCTGGCTATGCAACAAGAACAGGTATGTTTAAGTTGCAGGCAGTAGATGAATTATATAAGAGAGCCTTCTCAAAAAGACATGGACTTTTGTCTCTGATTATGAAAAATCAATGGAAAAAATTTTATGCTAAATATGTGAAAGAAGAGAATGGAAGTCAAAGCATACTATCTGTGGCCGCATACGAGCAGATCCTTTAGTTAAATCACTCTGTCCACTGTCTAACTTTCCAGCATTTGAATTGTTAGCCGGAGCATGGAAGCCTGTTGCCGCTGCTAATTCTGGTGGCAAATCAGGATCGTAGCCCTAAAGTGAATTCAATAGAAAATCACAAACTTTCCTCCTCGCCAAGTAAAAACTGAAATGTACAATTTATTTTACATGTATAGATACCCATAGACCATAGCATGCATGATGCCTAAGCATACAATTACCTGCTCTGCCCGCCCACTTTCATAAACACGAATTTTACTTTGCATTGTAGTCTCCAGTCGATATTGTTCCTGCATTATTGAAATGATCCTCTTACATATTCATATAGCTAATAGATAATATAATTTAAAATACAATATTCACCAGTTGTTTGCAATAATCTTTCCAGCTCTCCTCATTCAAACCAAAGTTGAAGTAGTCCGATATATCCACACCAGGATATTTCCATGGCTTTTCCTCAAAGCCATCAATGTCAACATCATATATGGTCCTGAAAATAATATTGAGGATTGATAATCATTCATCAGTGAACTTAAGGAAATGGAAAATATTCTAAAATCAATCATCTAAACTACTCTTGTACGAAGGCTTTAAGAACACATACATCTAATCCAAACCCATGGTACAATCTATAGCATGAGGATGATCATGAAAATCATTGATGGTGTAACCCTAAACATTACCAGACATGGAATCATGTAAAGATGGAAGGCTTTGGTCTGTTGTTGATAAAGTTATCATTTATTACTCTTGCAACTTAAGATTTTGAGCCTCTCTAGCAAATAGTAGGCCAGCCAGAGCACCCAAAAAAATACATAATAACAGACAATGAAGCAATATATCCTTCTACTAATAAGATTACAGAGAAAAGAGAATTTCTAAACACACGCGCACACACAGATGATGACAGAATTGATACCCCAAAAAGATCAAGAGCAAGAAGATTTCTTGGTTCGGCGCTTTTCTTTTGGCCACAGGTCCATAGCATTGCATGTGTTATCCGTGTATGCAGGTAAGAGAGAGAGATGCAGACAGCAGAAGAAAGAAAAGCAAGAAACCCTAGGAATGTACTGCAGAGATCTTGAAAACTCGGAATGGTTTAGAAATTAAATTTCAACTTAAGAGAAAGCCAGTAAGCATCATATTCACATATATTTGATTAAGTCAAATTCAGATGCTTGGAGCCTCAAACACACACACACATTGTGTCAACAACTTTTATAGAATGTCACATGGACCATTGACCCGTACAACTAGCAGTGACGTAGTAACAACCAAGCAAATGATGCAAATAATTTACAAACTTAAATTCAAGATAATTGATAAAAAAAAATGTAATGAAACTCAGTGAGAGAAAAAAAAAACAGTTAGGGAATTAAAGTGAAAATTACTTGTGGGAAGGAAGCGTGAATTCCAGTCCATTGCCAGAACCCCTCCCTGCACCCCAAGCAGACCCCCCAAATCCTGCATGAAAGTTCTTTTGAGGGGCACCTTTTATTCCTACTGGTCGCCAGTCACCTCTACCTCGACCAGTTATAACACCCATGTTCATAGGAGGACGAACTTGACCTGGGGTTCCTCCGGGACCAACACTAGTGGCTGCAGGCATCGGTGCTGCACCAGGTCTTACATACTGCATTCCAACAAAAAATAAGCCATGATGTTGACAGGGAAATGAAATGAAAATAAGAGGCAAGCCCATCAAATTAAAAGGTAAAACAAAAGAAAGCTACTGGCACAAAATTATAAACAAAAGCAAGCCAGTGGCACCAAACAATTGCAGGTGAAGAAAGCTCTAAATACACAGTTAACAGGCAACAATGATTCTTATTTACACATAAAATACAAGCTAGCATAAGTTAAGCATGGCTCATCAAAATTAAGCTTCCAATTTAGGAAACATAAACCATATCAAAATTAAGGCAACTTTTCATCATGCTAGCAACAAACAGAATTGGCCTAAGGCGAAACATGAGAAAAGGTCAACCTATTCATCTTTAGAATATATGAAGTTCAAGCCCAAGTTATAATTTTCCCTGTGACATGTTCCCTTGACAAGAAAATGAAAAAAATGCACAAAGAGACAGGCAAGATAGTGAAACTCAAGGTAAAGAAAGCAACTTGACAGCTGGGCATCAAGGAGGAAGTAAGCAATAAGAGCAAAGACAGTAAGGATAATTTCAAAAAGACCAGGCAAGAAACCACATTTGACCACTGGGGGCTATTACAAGTTTTCAACCAGAAAAAAAGTTTTAAGAAGGTTCAATGGAAAGGCATCTCAAACACATGGATTCCAATTCCAAAAAGTATCATGTCAGTGGAATTAACTAGTTGTAGATTTTGAGTTGGATAATTCAATGAATGAAGAGGAATAAATAAGTTTAGTTCAGTATAGCTCATGCCTATATCTGAAGCAAATGATACCATGAGAAAGATAAGAATATGTCATTGTAGGGTACATCAAATAATACTACTATCTCTAATATACCAGGGAAAATGTTCACTTAATTTTTTGTGAGGACTAGCAAGGCATCAATAATAGGCTATTTTTTTGCAAAATTACATGCACATCTTCTTGGCCATAACAAAATGGAGCAAATTTTACTAAGTATCTCAAGCAATTATTTACCTTCTCGACTGTTCCTACCACAGCATAACCCCCTATTATACAAATGCAATAGGTCAACCCAGATAAAGATTACAGCAACTGTGAACTTAATTGACATGTTTGAGCATGGAGAGACATGCCTAGCTATAACAACTCCCCATGCATCAACAACAAAGATATCCTGATCATCATTTTCACCCTCACAATATTCACCTATTTAAACCGATAGTTGCAAAGGCCAAAGATTGTTATTGGGTCCCAAAGGGGAAAAAATGCTGACTGCAGGGTATTCTGACATGGTGGAGCAAAAGGGCCCTTCATAATCAAAGGCTAAACTTGAGTAGGAGAGGTAAAATGATCATGAAATCTAAGATGAACCAATGCCAAAGTCTGTTGGCATGGCAAAAATTTCCAGAGGATGCAATCTTTGTGCTAGCATTGTTGTCCACTGCATCTGTTCCCGGGCAATAATGTCATTGCAGGAGCATCCAAGGAAGAGTAGTTAAAGTTAGAAAAGCTTGCCAGATTTTCATATTGTTTGCATAACAACTAGGAATCTACCCAAGTGGTTACTTCATTGAAAATCCCGCGGCTGTTTCACCGAAGAGAAGCATGATCAACAACTGACTAAGAAGTTCTCCACAGTTATATGCTTCCCAGACACCAAAGCTCGTGCGAGAAATATCAACAATTGAGGTGAATGAATTTTTGCAAACCAATTGATTCTCGGTGGCTTGCAATAATTAGGAAATTTTGAACCTTGAAACCAGATAATGTATCTAGAAGAAGCAATGCCGTGAAAAAAGCAAACACATAAAATTCATGAGCATAATCAAGAAAATTTAAGAATTTCATTCAACTTTTTCAAGTAATCATACATTTATAAGAAAAGGAACTATAAAACCCACTCATATCACATGTACAATAGTTACAAAAGCCCTGACTTGCTTTTCTTTCTTCTTTCTTTTAAAGCTCAACATAGAACATCAACAACTACAACACTGACCTTAAACTGAGAATGAAACGGATGATGATGATACACATGATTGCTATACCCAATCTTCGGCCCGACCACTGCATTTCCTTTCCCCACCGTTTCTCCTCCTTCTTTCCTCTCGCCTTCTGCCCCACCTCCTGCAGCCGCAACCCCATCCTCACCGACACCCCAATCCTGCTCCTCCATAGCTTGATTCGGTCCATCTCCGTCGCCAACAATCACAAGCGGGTCCCCATCCTCGTCATCATCACCGATCTCTCTATCAATTCCCATGGTCCCAACAGGATGAATGTCATCATTCAACACTATTTGCAAATCATCCTCGCTATCACTGTCCTCCTCGCCCTCCCAGTCGCCATCACCGCCACTGATCTCAGCAGAAGCTTCCATCTTTCTTGAATCATCTTCCATCAATCCAGGAATAATCGGGCCTGAATCTTCAAGAAACCCAGTATTAACCTCCTCGATATCAAAATTGACCTCTGAGTCCTCGCCAATGGAACCTTTAATCGGTGATTTTGCATCTCCCAAAACCCTAACTTGAGGAGCTGAATAGGAGGTGGTTTGAAAAGAATTTTGATTGGATGGTGCAGGAGGATTTCCGTGGAGGATCTCTTCATCGTCGTCTTTGACAGCGTCGTTGATGTCGATCGGACGGTGCAGAAAAGAGGGTGCAGAGAGAGGTTGTGCTGGTTGTGGAGTAGAGGATGAGGATGAAGAAAATGGACGTAAGACGTCAGTGTAGAGATCTCCAAATTCGTCGTCGTCTTCCATCGTAGAGAGAGAGAGAGAGTGAAAGAGAAATGCTAACGAGAAAAAGGGTTTTGAGGTTCGGAGGACGTGTTTGTTTCGTGTTGTGTTTGTTAAGTGATGAGAATGGCGAGAGGTTGTTGGTTTGGGTCGCTGGGGCGTTTTGAAAGCGTTTCAACCGGAGTTTTCAAAAGTTTTGATTTTTTTTATTTTAAATTAATATTTTAACTAATATTAAAAATAAATTTTAAGGAATAACAATATAGTGTTGCTATAAAAAGAAGAAATAATTAACATATAAAATAATATACATCAAAATATAATAAAAAAAGATGAGAGAAATATTTTTTTTTATTATGATTTTTTATATTTTTCAAAAGTACTAAGAATACAAGACAAACGGTCTATTTATAGAAGAAGAAAATGAACTCGGTGAGTCATGGAAATTCAAGAGATTAAACTCAAGAGTCATAGACATTCAATATATATAATTATGGATTTATAATATTTTCCCTTGAATAACCATATACTTTACAATTCAATAGAGGGTTTTATATAGATACTTCAATATTCATATTTGAATACTTCTTGATTCATTAAAACAATGTGAAATTGTCTTATTAAAACCTTATAAAGGAAAACTCAGTGGGAAAAAACTAAGCGAAGGAAAACGAGTACAATTTGCATTGACTTTCCCTCAAAAGTACATGTCTTATGACAAATCTTTAAGATGAATCATTCCAATATTGTGGACAAGTTTCTTGAAAATTGAGGCTCGTAAAGACTTTGTAAATAAGTTTGCTCAATTATTATTTAACTTGATTTGTTTGATATCAAATTCTCCCTTTTGTTGGAGCTCGTGAGTATAAAAGAGCTTTGATGAGATATGATTTGTTTTGTCTCCTTTAATATAGTTTCATCTAAATTGAGTGATGCATACAGCATTATCTTCAAACAATATTGTGAGACCATTTTCAATGATTGACAATCTACATTTTTTTTCTTTATGTGCTGGATAATTGATCTTAGTCATATACATTTTCGTCTTGCTTCATGTATCGGGTTAATCTCTAAATGATTTAATGAAGTAGCCACTAATATTTGTTTGACAAATCTCCAAGAAATTGTAGTACCATCATTGGTAAATAGATAACCTGTTTACAGAGATAACATGTATCTGCATATCCAATCAATTGTGAATTTGATCCACAATAAAATAACCTCATTTTGTTGTTCTGTGGAGATAGCGAAATATATGTTTGACTTCATTCCAATGTTTTTTTTGTGAAAATGGAGCTATATCTTGCTAATAAATTTACTGCCAAAACTATATCTGGTTTTGTACATTTGCAAGATACATAAGTGCTCCAATAGCACTAAAATATAGTACTTTAGGACCAAGAATTTCTTCATCCTTTTCCGAAGGTCGAAAAAATGGTATTTTTTCGTATCAAGTGATCGAACAACCATAAGTGTACTCACAGGATGAGCATTGTCCATATAAAAATGTTTTTAAGACTTTTTCTGTATACATCGACCGATGTATAAATATTCCATTTGAAAGTTGTTCGTCTATAAACCAAGACAAAAAATTGTCTTTTCAAGATCTTTTATCTCAAATTTATTTTTCAAATAGGTTACAGTTTTTGTGAGCTCTTCAGAAATATCAATAATATTTAAATTATAAACATATACTGTTATGATAACAAATCCATATATTGTTTTCTTAATAAAAATGCATAGACAAATCTCGTCATTCTTAACTCTCTTTTTAAAAAGGTATTCATAAGGATGATTATATCATATACGACTAGATTGCTTCAACTCATAAAGATTTTTGTAGTTTAATGGAATAAACACTTTTGAGTTCATTATAAAAGCTTCAGACATTATAAATCCTTCAAGAATTTTTATATGGATATTTTTCTCTAATGATCCATACAGATATGTTGCAACTACATCCATAAACATATATCTAGAGTTTCTAAGACTGTTAAACCAATTAAAAATCTGAAGGTGATTGTATCCATTACTGGAGAATAAGTTTTCTCATAATCAATGTCAAGTCTCTCTAAGAAACTTGTGCAATAAGTTGTGCCTTATATCACACAATTTTATTGTTCTCATTTCGTTTTCTAACAAAAGCCAACTTATATCCAACGGGCATAACACTTTTAGGTGTATGGACTACATGTCCAAATATTTAACTTTTTGCAAGTAAGTTTAACTCTATTTAGATTGTTTTTTTTCCATATTAGCCAATCATTTCTGTGTCAACAATCTTCAACAATTTGTAGTTCAACTTCATCATCACTTCTAGTGATGCCAAAAACAACCTTAAATTCAAACACATCATTTATGATAATTTTGTCTCGTTTCAAAATCTCTCCTGTATGAACATAGTTTATGGAGACTTCATTATTTCTAGGTACCTGGTTCTCTCCAAGAGGTCCCTCTTCAGGGGGTCGGTATTAAAAGATGATTTGGACATAAGATTTGATGTTTGTTTTAAGAGTGAAAACTCTCTAACAATACTATTATCTATTTATTGGAGTTTTTTTTTCTACGATTTTTTATCTTTAGCGCCAATAGGTCTTCCGCATAAAAGAGAGATATTAATTAAATTGTAAGTTTAAAAATTATTTAAGAATTTTTTTTCAAATATGATATAAATTAAAAAAAGAACAAAATAGAAAAATAGTTTGAATATTATAGTTTAACTTGTCAAACATATGCTTTTAAGTCATGAATTCAATTATTGTTTTTTTATTTAACCCTTAAAAGCAACCCAAAAAATACCCTAGGATTGTTATTGTTTTTAATTGTATAGAAAAGCCCAGGTTTTCGGGTGGGCCTTTAAGCCTATGTTTACATGTTTGATCTTGGTTAAAAAAAACAGAAAACAGGTCAAAGAAAAAAAACTATTTAGAAAAGCTAAACTAGTAACATGACTCTGTAAATAGTGTAAATATAATATTATATATATATATATATATATATATATATATATATATATATATATATATATATATATGCACTCTAATGGAAAAAACCATTTAGAAAAGTTAATTATATTTTAATATATATGATATATAACTATTTATTAATAATAACTAATCAATACAAGTCCAATTAAAACCATTTTTTTGCATATAAATATATTGAACAAATTTTTGGCTCTTTTAATCAATATATAAGAATAACTCTTCAACTTATTAATGCTATTTTGGCTGTTCAATACAACTCTTCCTTGAAGCTATGAAAATGAAGGATAAAAAGTAAAAAAAATTGTCTTTTTCTTTTAGCATTTCTTTTAGCTCTTCCATTGGAATTTTTCTAATGCCTGAAAACTAGGGCAACACCTTTTTTAATAAAAAAAAACTCAATTCTCAAGCCATTTCAACCCCAAAAGATCTCAGAATATAACACCCACAAATCATTCCAACAATTAATAATAATAATAAAAAAAACAGTTGGAACACCTGAAACCAATCTGGGTTAGTTTTGACTTTCTCGGCTTAGATGTGTTTTTTATGCAATATTGAGGTTCCTAACACCTACTATAAAAACCATCATACACGAATAAAACCCATTTTGGTGGTCGAAAAATGAATGAATAATAAGTTTCTTTTTCATTGCTAGAATCTGGTAAGACTTCTCTTTTCTTTTTCTAACTAGGAACTCGAAAATAACATAAATAAACTTGTGTATCAAAAATGTTTTTTTTAAACTTTAAGGGACCTAAATTGTATAAATTACATTCCTTTTACAAATCAAAGATCTAAATATATTTTAAATATATTTTGCTTGATATCTTTTACTCACCATTTATATATGATGTTATTTTCATTTCAACCCTTCCCTTTTCAACATCACAGCAAACTAAGAATATGCAATAAGCTTTTAATTAGAATCAAATGACATTTCTAAAAACTAAAATAAATTATTATATAATGATCAGTAAATTTACAGTGTTTTGTGGTTGTGTGAAAAATGTCACAAAACAAATAAGAACCCTAGTTTTTTTTTTCATGAAGTTTGTTATAATTACAATAAATTTGATGGTGGCACATGCAACTATCTCAACAAGCCCAGACCCATAGCCCCAGGTCCGCAAGTTCACAACAACCGAAACGGCAGCCACGCTGAACAGAACACAACCAATTACCACCACGACATCCCGTGATTTCTCACCTTTCAAAGTCCAAACGGACCATAGTATAGTAAACTCACTAAAAAAGAAAAGAAAATCCTGTAGAAAGAAAGAAAATCGAACCCTAAAAAAACATGATCGGAGTAGGCAAGATCAAGCAATACGCTAACGTCCTCGAAAAACCTCTCAGCAAAGGCAAACAAGAGGTAACCCTTTTGTTCCAGTTTTCGATCTCTAACCCACTTTAGCCATTGATTATTAGTTTTGAGCATTCAATTGATTGTTAGGGATTTTGGTTTTTGCAGGTGAGTTTGGGTGCGTTTGCATTTTTGTTTTCGGAACTTGTTCAGTATAATCAAACACAGGTTGATAACATTGCTGAATTAGAGCGAAGGTGAACCTCTCGTTTTTGCCATATTGTCTTACTTCAATTCTATTATGCTCCCAAATTGCTCGATTTTATATATTTAAGAATGTGTAATTAATTATTTTGATGAAAAAAAATCAGTTATTTTAATCTTATGTTAGTATATAAATTAATAAATTTTAGTGTAATTTTTGAAGTGAAGAAAAGAAGGAATGGTTGAAACTAGTATAATTAGAAGGTTTTACTTTAGATACCTGCAATATAAATTTGTAACTGCTGTACGTGGCCTTCTTTTTATAATTTATTTTCGATATCAAGTATTCGGGTTGTTGTTGTAATAATAATCTTTGTGAGAAATGGAGCAGGCTAGAGGATGCAGGATATTCTGTCGGGGCTCGAATTCTGGAACTTCTTTGTCATAGGGACAAGGTATTCACATTGCTAAGGGTTCTCCTTGGAACTCCTGTCACAGTTAAAATTTGTTGGTCATGCCTATATTGATGCAATTTTTTTAGCCACGTTCTCTGAAACAATCACAAACATGAGAAGTTGACAAGTTTGGTTAGAAACTTTTTAGTTCTTTCTCTGGCAGTAAGCAGCAGGGGGGATTATATATATTAATATCATCACCCCATCCCCAATACAGTGATTATGTTATCTGGCTGTTTTTTTATTTTCTTTCAGAGGCAGCTAGAATATAGGCATTGATATCTGTATCTCTGTTCAGAGTTTGTGGCCATGATTGTATAGGATTGGCTTTTTGAATTGGGTGTGTGCAGCATGTGATATGAATTGCAGTTTGTGGGTTAGTTGTGAATAATGAATTACTTAATCAATGTTCCTGTGCTACTATTTCTGGGAGAGGAGTCACAGTCCATTCTCGTTTTCAGTGCATGAAAACATGCTAAGATTGCTTAAATTAGAGTAGCTATCTGTTATTTGATCCTCCACTCCACATTTGTTGTTTTTAATGGCTCTACGTTTTGCTGACTGGATACTTTGAATCTCATGCTGTCCACAGAATTGATACCTTATTTTATGCTGAATGGATTTACTTATGAAACAACTTTTAACATGTTATAGCTAGATCATGACATCAATCCTGAAAATTGCATTGTTAGCTATCTTAACATCAACCTTTAGTTTTTGTTTATGAAATCTGTGACTTGCTAAACTTTGAGCTTATGCATACATGTTTATATTCAGTCAAATGCTATAAAGGCACTGTCCATACAGTGAGTCAATGGTGTGGTATGGTCATTCACTGTAGTTTATTTGCATTTCTCCAAGGATCTCATTTTGCATTTCCCTTCAATCTCTCACCCTTGTGGCAACTAGTTTGTGATTATACACGGGGTGTGATTTAAGTTGTCTAGAACTTTGGCTATTTTGCCTTAGGAGGATTCTATTGACTAAACTTGTGTTATGCATTTGGTTCCTACAAGTGCTATATCAATGCTTCTTTTGATGCTACAGGGCAACAGAAGGGAAACACGATTGTTGGGTATTTTGTCTTTTGTTCACAGCACTGTGTGGAAAGTGTTATTTGGAAAGGTAAGCGTATTTGCAGTATTTGAAAGTTCAATGACTCCTTAAATTACATTTTATGTGTAAATGGAAAGTCATACCAAGGTGTATTCTTTATTATTTTATTTCCATTTCTAATTTGCAATTCAGCATGTTTTACCCATATTTGTCTTCTCAAAGTATTTATCTGTGTACCCTTTTCATTTCCTGTTACTACACATATGGTTGAAATGCATGGAATAAGTAAAGGTTCATGAAAAATTCGAAGTTGGACCTTACCAGTCTCTTTCCTGCTATCATGGTAGGTAGCCGACTCCCTTGAGAAAGGCACTGAACATGAAGATGAATACATGATCAGTGAAAAGGAGCTCCTTGTCAACAGGTAGTAATTATATCCTTGCCCTTTTTTGTTCAATAATATGAAAATTGCTGTCACAAGTAACTGGATTTGAGGTGTCTTTGTGCTGTAGATTCATTTCAATTCCAAAGGACATGGGGACATTTAACTGCGGGGCATTTGTTGCTGGAATAGTAAGGGTAAGTACTAAATTTCATTCATACTAGTTAACTGACCTTTTAGTGGGCAGAATCTCTTATGAGCTTTTTTTCCCTTTCCCTTTGTAGGGTGTTTTGGATAGTGCAGGTTTTCCAGCTGTAGTAACAGCTCATTTTGTACCTATGGAGGGCCAGCAACGACCTAGAACAACCATTTTGATAAAATTTGCTGAAGAGGTAAGGATTACATTGTTT
Source organism: Salix caprea (assembly GCA_964035475.1). Lineage (NCBI taxonomy): Eukaryota > Viridiplantae > Streptophyta > Magnoliopsida > Malpighiales > Salicaceae > Salix > Salix caprea. The sequence continues at coordinate 15,712,479 of OZ037751.1, forward strand.
CCTTTCCCTCTCACTTTTGCAAATGGATCAACAAAGACTGTTTTTGCTTTGAATTCTGCCTATTCTATTGCAGTTCTTGCAATGTTCTTTCTCATCCCCTGTCTTGAATCCTTGTCCTTGCAATGTTCTTGCCTATTCTATTGCAGTTCTCACTTCTCAACATGCTCACCATGCATTGCCATTTCAGTTAAACCATAAAGGGCTGTGTATTGCTCCTTGTGAATTGGACTGAAGATTGTAGATAACCTGTTATGAAATTGGATTAACATTTGGTTGTTACTACTGCAAGGGTATGCATTAGGTGTTCATTAGAACTGTCCATTTGGTCAATTAAATAAGTACTGATATAGGGACATTGCATTTACGTGTTGCTCTACCCATGCATTTTTTGGTTCCGACATCTTTGTGCCCATCTGTTTTGTCCTTCTGAAGACCACTATGGTTTATCTGAGAGCTGCATGAGCCTTGCAGGCTGAGTTGGATGATTAGATCTGTCTGTTGTAGCCATTGCCAAATGCATATCTGATCAGAGATCGCCTAGCCACGCCACCCATTTTATTACATATTATTGTCCAGATAATATTTTTCTTGTCTTCTGAAAAGGACCCTGAAGCTTCATTTTGTTTCAATTTTACTTTATTGTCTTGCCTAGTCTTTGGGTGACGTAGCACAATATTTTTTTGGTGCTGTTTATAAGATTGGCGTGTTTATAGCTTGTTGTTCATGGTCTCGAAATTTTGCTCTGTTGAGTGGAGGGTGAACCCATGCTTGCGATATTTCTCGCCTAATTGTGGTCCCGGCTTTTTTCCCATTTCTCTTTTCTTTGTTCCAGGTACTAAGAAGAGAAGCAAGATTAGGTTGATGTTTGAATATTTGATCATGTGACCTTCAGTCTTACGCAACAACATGGTGACGAATAGTTAACTTTTCAGCTGGTTTGTCAACAAACGAGGTTTTTCACCTGGAAATCCTGTCAGCTATACTTGTGAAATTATTGAATCTGTTTGATTGTTGTGTATTCTCTTCAAAGCACGGAAATTTTAATGATATTGTAAAAGCGACTATTTCCACTTCAGTTGATGTGAAGTAAACAAGATCTTAGTCAAGACTGAGTTGAGTTGAATCATTGCATGAATGTGTACTTGAAAGGTGATCCTTCGAGTACAGATTGTACAGAACTTAACTCTGCAATCTTTTCATCCTCTCAAGTGAAGATGGCAATGGAGGTTCAGGCTGAGAGGATACACTCTTCACCTCCCCTTCCATGGAAGTCTCTAGATCTCAATATCGATCTCCTTTTATATTGGAGGTAATTTTAGATCATCTAAATAGGGATGACAATCTACAAATTGGGTTTTTTTTTTCTTTCTATATTCATATCTTGTTTATTACCTATTTAGATATTCATATTTTATTATCAAGTTTGGGATATCCATATGGATATTTATTCACCAAATATTATTTTGTATTGAACATAAAATAAAATAAAAATATTTGTGTATTATATATATATATATATATATATATATATATATTGAGTTTTAAAAAATATAAATGTTTTACATGTATATTTATATAATATAAATAAATATTTTGAATTATATTTGGGTTTACTTGGGTTAATATCTATAGTTTAAATTAAATCTATTCATATCTCCAAACCTTTCCACTTTCCATTAGAGATTCACAAGGTTTTGTTTTTCAAAATAAATTCATTAGATAAAGTATATTGGTATTTATGAACGAAAATCTACTTCTGTCTTGTTTACACTGCATGCTTTGTAACAGAGAATTTATTTTTCTACTTTTCCACCGTAATTTTACTCATGGTCACAAAACAGAAAGTATTGGACTGACTGCCGCTAAGGGCCCTTAGTGTGTGAGAGTGTGAATTGGTTACAAAATAATAATTTTTTAAAATAAATATTATTTAGAAATATTTAGAAATATATATATATATATATATATATTTAAATATTTTTATACTACCATATCATCAAAATGATTTAAAATTATAAAAAAATAATAATTTAAAACTAAGAAAAAAATATTGTTTTTAGAAAACAAAATGTAAAAATAAACAGTTTTTAAATTTCGGAGTTCAGATTGCACGATCAATGTTATGTTAGACATCAATCATGCTAGCTTTTACATTTTCTTTATGGATTTGAAGTAGGTATAACGTTTATCATTTGTAAAATAACATTTATGAGGGGAATCATGTGATTCCTTTTTTTATTTATTTAGACTAGATCTGGTTTCATTTAAACTACGTGTTTGTATTTTTTTTCTTGTAAAAAGTAATTTGTAGATGTTACAAATGAGTTTTAAATATATATATAATTAAACCACTCGGGTTATATACTTATATCCCTAAATGGATTTAAAAAGTTGATTTTATTTTAATTAGATGATAAAAAAATAGGTAGCAATAGTAAACAAACTATTTTTTTTAAAACGATTTTAACTTGGAAAAAAAACCCATTGAAATGAAAAAAATAGGTAAAAAAAGAGGAAAACAACCCAACCCAAGTTAACCTTTGTTAGGATGATAGATATGTAACCTAGTAATAAAGGACGAGCCAACAAGGGTTAACCTGCAAACCTGATCATAAAATCGGGATAATTTGATAAAACATTTTTGGAAGAAAATCACAATCATTTTTTTTTTAAACTATGAAAACAAAAAAAAAAATAAGTAAAAATAAATAAGATGTCAATCCATTTTAACAATTCAAAATCGTAACCCGGGTCATTAGACTAGAAGCACTACACAAGGAAAAACTAAGAAACCTAATTCTTAACAAATCAACTATTAAAGGATAAAATTGAAAAAAAAAAACATTAACTATACTAAGAGATCCAAAACAAAAAATAACAATTAAAATATTAAAAATAAAAATAAAACAAAAGCAAAAGGAAATTTTGAATTGAAGGGTGAAATTGAAAAGAAAAATAACTTTAATGAAATGAAAAAAATAATAAAAACAATGAGGATCAAATAGAAAAACTAGCATAACATAAATTTGGATTAAGGGATGAGAATGAAAACAAATAAAAACTGCACAAAAGAGTTAAAAATAGTCAAAATTCAAAAGAATAAAGAATAAAGAATAAAATGGAAAAAACAACACATGAGAAATTAAGATTGAAGGATAAAATTGATAAAAAAATATCAAACTTTACAAAAGGGTCAAGAAAAAAAAAGGACCAATTGAGGGGGGTTGCTTTGAAAATTTAATGTATAGTAAAGTGCAAACTTGCCCCTCAACCCACCTAATAATAACAAAAAAACATAGACAAATGATGAAAATAACTCTAGATCAAAAGTTAGAGATTTTATACGCTAACTTTAAATTTCTTAGCTTTAAGGGTAATTTTGTTTTTTATTGCTCAAAAAACTATGAAAGACCACTTTACCCCCATAACTAAGGCCAAATGTTTTTGTACTAAGGGGCAAAATCATAACTTCACTAATATAATTCATACTAGGTCTAGGACTACAATAATTTGCACTATGGATTTTACTGTTCCATTTTAGTTAATTTTGTGACTAGTTTATTAGATTGGTGGTCCGCGCTTCGCATGAGTTGGACTGATTCTTCTTAATGTATAAAAAAGATGTTTAGTCTTTGCTAGCGTGGTTTAAGAAAGAGAAAATATCCAACATGGAGTCAAGTCATAAACCCTATTAGGTCTGATTAGATGGTTTTATTTAATTATATTATAGAAAAATCAATGAAAACAAATTGATTAAACTTTAAAAGAAAAGGTGATAAAGATGACAGAAGGAAAAAAATGCATGTCAAAAGGAAAAAAAAATACAAAGCTGAATTCCAAGATAACCTAATGCTAAAGGAATAAAATAGAAAAAAATTAAAATGATAAAATAAAGTGCTCTAAGTCAACTTGAGCTGCCATGATAAACTTGCAACTTAGGTTGTGAGGCTGAACCATCTTCACAAAAAATAAATTAAAAAAAATATAATGATGACCTATTCATAACAATCCAAATTAATAATGATGAAAAAAAACTTGTCAACAAAATGAAGCTAAACAAAAAAAGTACATGCAAACCTAAGTAAGGTTGCCAAACCTTACAAGTCGGATCATGCATATGTGATAACCTAATAAAAGACAAAATAAGAAAAATAAATCTTAATTTTGAAAAGATCTTAAGTTTTTTTAAAAAAATAAAAAAGATAAAAAAAAGAGACTAAGAAAAAAATACTCGTTGCCCAGGTCATAAGATCATAATAATTTGATAAATTAGGAATCAAATTAAATCACAAAGCCCATTCTTCAAAATAAAAAAAATAAAAAGATGAAATTAAAGAAAAAATAAGTGAAAAAAAAATCAAAATATTAACTTTTCAAACTCGTGACCCGAGTCACTAGATTAAAAAGCATCCTATCTAAAAAACCATGAAGCCCAACTCCCAACAAATCAAACGTTGAAGGATAGCAATGAAAAAAAAACAGTTATACAAATGAATTAGAAAAAATAACAATTAAGAGAATGAAACCAAATTTGAAATAAAAAAATAAATGAGAGAACAACTTATAATTTTGAATGGAAGGGGAATTAAAAATAAAAATAAAAATCATAAAAGAACCCAAAATAAAAGGGAGTAGATTTGATTTTTTTTTAACAAATCACAATTATGGATTCAATAATGAAATTGAAGAAAAAAATTAAATATGTCAAATGAGTAAAACAAATAGAAATAAAGTTGAAATATTAGTAAATGAGAGAATACTTTAAAATCTTGAAAGGTCTTCTTGAATTTTAAGGGCAGAAGAGAAAAAAAAAAAAAAAAAAAGACACTTCTTGAAAGTTCTAACACTATTATGAAAGCTATCATTTGAATACAGGGAGACTCCGAACGTTCCATAAATCCATATCACCTTGGTCGGGTGTAACGTTTTATGTTAATAAAGATTATGAGATTGAACGAGGCACATCAAGGCTTGTCATAAATTATAAACCTTTAAAACAAAGCTTTCAAATATATTAGAGTTTCTTAGTGAACGACAATGGCTTTCATGGTGTAATGAGATTTTTCATGGTGCAGTGAGATTTTTTTTTGAAGCTTAATAGATACTATGAACAAAATTTTTATCTTGGAATTATTATCAAGACACTGCCAGGATGAGATTGACATGGGTTCAAGAATAAGGATGCCAAGCATCAGAACTTGATTAACAGCAAAATTTAACATCTTCAAATAAAATCTCTAAGAATTTGCAAGTGTGATGTAAAATCTTTTTTTTCCAGTTTTCTTAAACTATTAAGCAGAGGAAGATGAGAGAAGGTGGCTGTCATTTGACAAAGAAAGCCATACTTCTTCCTCTGTTTCCCTTATACCCAAACAGCCATCTAAAAAGTGAAGCAAAAAAGATAAGCACTTCCAGAAATTAAACTTTGAAAATGCTAAAAATCACCAGAAGATACAAGAGCACCATAGATTCAGAGGACATGCTTTCGGTAGGAGGCGTAGCTGAGAACTACAAACACTGATATGGAATTGTAAAACCATCAGTGAGCTATAAATGAGCAGAAAAGGAAGCGTGCAAAACAGAGAAATCAAAAACATATCCAAAAAAACTTTTATTTTATTTCATTTTTTTTCTCTTTTCGGTAACAAGTATTAAGCCTGTCCATTCTCAACACCAAGACCATACAGAACACCAGAATATTTCTCAAGGGAGCCACTAAAGAAAATCCCCTTCAATTTCATAAAAGTGCTACCAGTAAGCAAACTATCAGAACCTGCTTGGTGAGAAATTCCGATCCTCTTCACACCCAACTGCGCAGCCAGCTTGTTCAACCCACCGTGAAGACCATTACAAAACTTCATCATATGCTTAATATCATAAAGTACAGGGAAAAACATCTTGATCAGCTTAAAAAACTCTGCTTGTGTATCAGGCAATTTCTTGCCAGTAAGCATCTTAAGCAAGTACCCAAAATCATACCCACTATGAAATGTAACCCAGTGAACACTATCATTCAAAACAATCCCAGATGTCATGAACAACTCAGTAAACCTCCGAGAATCAGCACCAGCTTCTATATTCTTCACAAAATCAATGCCACTTCGGGATAAAAGCTCGATGGAATCATTAGCATAGACATCTTTATTCGGGTTAAAATCACAAAAATTGAATTGCCAAACACAATACTTATCAGTTCCACAAGTAGGCAAGTTCCCTTTTTCATCGGATAATGTAAGGCCCAGTTGAATCAACTTCAAAAGATCAACATTTGCCTTAAGGGTTTGATAGTTGTAATCAGAGCCAGTCGTGACACTCCCGACCGGTCGTAAGACAATGCCAGGAAACTCAGTGTCCATTGCAATGTAAGGGAAATCATCAACAATATCGAGGATCAATTTGAATTCTTTTTCAAGATTACATCTCCATACTTCCCTGATAACAACCGAATCTTTGTTATGCACAACCGGCATTTTAGAGTTCAGGACCAAACAAACCCTGAAAAGAAAAGGGAAACAAGAACCCAATTCAATATATGAACCAAGAAAAGAAAAAGGAAACAAGAACCCAATTCAATATATGAAGCACGAAAAGTGTTGAAGATATTACAGCATTATTACAGCATTTAATGAGAAATTAAAGGCTGTGCACATTCTGCCTTAGAGAATGTGCACAGTAATTGGTTACTGTGTTACTCAAGTAGTGCAATTAAACCCATCATTTACAAAAAGAAATTACGTACAACAAAACCTAGTTCAATAAATAATAAAACAAAGAACGAAACCCATAAGTTAAGAGCCCTAAAAATGAAGAAGGAAAAAGATTGAAAGATGTTACCTTGAGAGATGAAAGTTGACGGTCTTGGAGAGGGAAAACAGAGAGTTTTGTCAAAGAGTGATAGGGTTCTTTTTTATTTTATTTTTATTTTTAACGCTGAAGGCTTCGCTTGGCTGCTTACATGCTGGGTGGCAAACTGCTCCCAGCTCTGCTAGAATGATCAGAGAGACATGGAAAGAGACTTGAGACTGGGGAGGAGTTGTTCGTGTACGTGTATATATAGGCAGGATTTTTCGTTTTTTTTTTTTTTTTTTTCTATTTTTCTTAAGAATATTTTTAAGCTATTTATAGTTTTATACAAAAAAAAAAAAATTAAACTATGGGATAAATAGTCTTTTCGAGGAAAAAAATCAATTGGATAAATAATTACAAAATTTCAACTTAATATGAACCCAAAAATTATCAAGAGTTTCAATTCTAAGAAAAAAAAAGAATTCTAGAATGATGGTCATAAATTTTTAATAGCATACCCTTTAATAGTAAAAGCCATGTCAATACTTTCAAAGTGAAATGTTTGCAATTTGAGCCCTAGAAACACAATAAATCTTTGACTACCAAAATCCTCATTAGATGGGTGACCTTCAGTACATTCTAGAAACACAATAATATAACCATTATTACTAAATAAATACTTATATTACATTCGGGTGTTTTACAAATTCAAACCATGTCTAAAAGTCATGAGGTAGATCGATAAACCCCCACTTAACTATAAATTGAGTTTATACTCTCTCAAAAAATAATAATTAAAATGCATGGAGTCATGAGTCCATATTTGATGTACTTATGCATGGATAATATATAAAAATACATGCTAAAATAAATCATCAACAAATAAAAATAAAGCATATAAAGTAAGGCACAACAAAAAAATGAACAACAAAGTTTAGTCCAAACACAAAAGTTCTCAATGGAGTTGTCATCTTGTCGTGCATGACGTCAAATGACAAAGCTTCCACCTGGGCTAAAAGGTCTTTTGGGCTTAATCATAAAATTATAGTTTGAGAGAGTTACCACCTATTATCATGGTCATTGGAAAGGCCAATGAAATGTGAGAGTTTGGGTAAAAAAACAAGTTGTGAAAAAGAAAAATGTAACACCCCTAATGCACTCTACCTATGGTAAGTTGTATAGTTTGTTTATCATTATTTTAAGTTGTATTTCTATTCATTAGTCTTATCTAAGGTTCAAGACAAATCTACTTTAATAAAAAAAAACCTTTAACTTATCGGGTTAAATCCTCACTATTATAAGGCCCAACTTTTATTATTGTATTTATTTTCTACTTTGTACTTTTAATATATACGGATATATTTTATAGTGTAACTTTATATCCTCATTTTTTATTTCATGATTCAATTTTTTATGTTATTAAAAAAACCATATAATTGTTTTAGAGTTTAAAAGAATCTTGATTCATTCATAGTACGAGACAATGATCACATATTACCAAAACAATATCCCAATCTACTATTATTTTATAATATATAAAATTCATAAATATTCTATGAATAATTTTTTTTTTTATAATCAGAACAATGCATGCGAGAAAGTTACTTGTCTAACCAAATTAACATGACAAAGTCATATCCTTCCCTTAAAAGGAAGGTTAGAGAAATCAACATATAATGTTATTAACTAACTACTTATTGTTCTTATGCTCTACCATGTGAATGATCAAAAAATAATTTCTCATATAAGACAAAGACGATATTAACATTGTGGATGTGTATGCGTGTTTAACATAATGATTTTAAGAATATATAACTAATAAATAGTAAAACAAAGTCTGAAATGCTAGTTTATAACCCAATTTTTGGTTTATCTAAAACTATATTTAAAAAAAAATATTACAAAAGAACAAGTAATTTGGTTAGTAAGAACAAGTTGAAGAAAGATTTACATGCATAAATAAAAGCTAGAGTGAACAAACTAAATATGTGGCTACTTTAGAAGTTCAAATGCACCTTTGAAAGATCTAAATATGAAATACAATGCAAGTTCAAAATAATTGCTAGATATTGCATAAAATTAAGTTTGAGGGCGTAATTAGATTTTTAATGGGTTAATTTATTTAATCATATACTTAATTAAAGACTTAATTAAGTTCATAAATTAATTTAGGCCAAAACTAAAAGAATTTTTTAAGTATAAAGACTTAATTGTTTAAAACATAATTTTGGCTTAATTGAGAAGATTGAAATGTAAGAAGATTAAATTTATTTTTACAAGCTTAATTGGATGAAGTCTGAGATGAAATTGCAAAAAAATCAAAGTTTAGAGGACAATTAAAGGCCAAATTAAAGAATTCAAGATCAAAAACCATTTTCTAAAAAGCATGCAACATAAGGGGTTGTTTCAAACTTTTCCAGGGACCAAATTGAAGAAAATCAAATTTCAAGGCTAATATGGACTAAATAAAACAAATTAGAAACCAATAGCTACTTTGAAAAAGAAGTCAGACTTGAAGGATCTCAATACATTTTTAACAAGGGTCTAATTGCATAAAATTAATCAATTTTGTCTTCATTAAGGAAATATGACCTTACATTGAAAAAATATAGACCAAATTGAATTTTATTCAAACTTCAATTAGAAAAACCTAATTTTTAGGGTTTAAAGAGATGACATGTCACTCATTTTTAATAAAGAAATTGGGTGACATGTTGTCTGTGTCTATTTTGCTATTAATTTTAACCACTAAAGTTGGATAAGTTGTCATCTTTAAATGAATGAACATGATGTCTTTAATCATCTCAAGAGCATCAATAACCACCATTTGATAAAGGAGATTCCCCTTTTCAAGGCTATACCACCCTTGATTGATGTTTATAACCCATCTATAATGTGAAAAACCTCAACTTTTTATCCCAATGCAATTTTGATTGGTTCAATAAATTTTAGTAGTATCACATCTACTTTTAGATTGATGGTGAGAAAGCTACAATACACCAAACCAAACTCAATTTTCTTCTAATTGAAGGACAACACCCTTTCTAAGTGATTCATGTCTTATTTGGTTTCAATGACCTTGTATTTGTCACATGATGTGATTGTGTATTAATTAGGAAATTAATTAGAGATGTAAATAGTAGTTAGTAGTATTGTAATAGGACACTTATTCTTCTTCCATACTTAGCCCGAATTACTAGCTACTCATGTAAATTGGATTGATGCCTATTTAATGAACAAGACACTCAAGATGAGTGATCATTCGGTGCATACACAAATTAATATTTGACATGGTATCAGAGCTACTGACCTGTGAATCATCATGAGCATAATGTTTTTTTTCTTGATCTGTGTCAAGTCTTCTGTGTGGGTTCTTTGGTTGTGGCTGTCGGCGTACTTTTCTGTGATTTTTTGGGGGAGATCGGTGACTGTTCCGGTGTGATTTTTTTTTAGGTTGTGTGGCTATGTTTTTTTTTCTGGCGTAAGTTTCTGTTGTGGCTGGGTTATAGTGTGTATCGGTGCTCTCTGTGGTGGCTGGAAGTTCTGTGGTGGCCGATTCTGTGGTGGGTCTGTTGCTGGAATTCGTTCTGTGGTCTCTGGTTCTGTGCCGAGACTTTCGGCTCTGTGGGAGATTGTCAAACGAAGACGACGATCTCTTGATTTATTGTTGTTGACACGTCAGCGTCCCACTTGTCTCTGTGTGTTGACGTGTCTGACTGCTCTTTCGACACGTGGCGTGGCTGCTGGATTACGTGGTGTGGGCTGACTACTAGGCTGCGTGGAGTGAGCTTTATTTTTGGGGTGCTGGATTACGTGGCTGTTGGATTCCAGGTTTGGGCTTCTGTTTTTTAGGCTTTATTTTACCTATTTGGGTGCTGGGCCAGACTGTTTCTAAAAGGATTTTTTGGGCCTTATTAGCTGGGCCTGTTTAATTAATTGGGTTAATATTTGGACTACTTGGGCTAATTTTCTACGGATTTGCATCATGTCTTTGGAGAATAATATTATTTGTTTTACTGGAAAGAATTTTTCTACATGGGAGTTTCAATTCAAAATATTCTTAAAAGGCAAAGAATTATCAGAGCATATTGATAGCTCTACCAAAATTCCCACTCATAAAGAGGAATTAGCCAAATGGGAGGTTCAAGATGCTAAAGTGATTTCATGGCTATTGGGGACGATTGAGCCTCATCTTATTGCAAATCTTCGGTGTTTCACTACGGCTCACGCTATGTGGGCCTATTTACGTCGTATTTATCATCAAGATCACAACGCTCGAAAATTCCAGTTGGAGTCGGAGATTAGCAGTTACAGTCAAGGTAACCTTACCATTGAACAATTTTATTCTGGTTTTATTAATATATTGTACGAGTATTCTGCTATTGTTCATGCTAAGGTTCCTACCGCGGCTCTCGCGGCTCTTCAAGCGGTACATGCTGAGAGTCAACGCGATCAATTTTTGATGAAGTTTCGTCCGGAATTTGAACATGTTCGAGCTGGTTTATTGAACCGTGATTCGGTTCCTTCCTTGGATATTTGTTTGGGGGATTTATTACGTGAGGAGCAACGATTATCCACTCAGATGGGCATGGCCTCTCAGAAGGTTTTTTCTGAGCCTGTTACTGTAGCATATGCAGCACAAGGAAGAGGATCGCACAGGTTGTATTGTTTCAGCTGCAAAGAGCTTGGTCACATTGTTCGTAACTGTCCGAAGAAAGTTTGCAACTACTATAAGAAACCGGGTCATTTCATCAAAGACTGTCGGACACGACCTCAGAATCGCCACTCTCAAGCTTTTCAAGCTACTGTCCAGGACTCCGCTTCTGCGCCTCCCACTGTAAGCATTGATTCATCTATTCTCACACCTGCCATGGTTCAACAGATGATTGTCTCAGCTTTTACGGCTTTGGGTCTGCAAGGTATAATTCCTACCTCCACTCCTTGACTTGCTGATTCGGGTGCTTCTAATCATATTACTGATAGTACGATGGAACTCCATGATGTTCATGAGTATGACGGCACGTAATCTATTCAGATTGCTGATGGCAGTACACTTCCTATTATTGTTATCCGTAATTTGGATTCGTCAATTAAGGATGTTTTTGTCTCTCCTGAATTATCTACTAGTCTAATTTCTGTTGTACAATTGATGGAAGATAACCTTGATGTTCATTTTTCTCATGGTGGTTGTGTTGTGCAGGATCAGGTGTCGGGAATGGTGATCGCGAGGGGGCCTAAAGTAGGACGTCTTTTTCCTCTATATTTTTCAATTCCAAATGTTGTTTCCTTTGCTTGTATGGCTACAACCACTAGTACTGCAGTATGGCATAAGAAATTAGGTCATCCTAATTCTGTTTACTTAACTCATCTTTTGAAACATGGTTTTTTGGGCAATAAAAATTCTATCTCTCCTTTTGATTGTGCTACTTGTTGTCTTGGTAAAAGTAAAACTTTACCTTTTCCAGTGCACGATCACTGTGCTTCTACTTTGTTTGAAATTGTGCATACTGATGTTTGGGGTGCTAGTCCTGTTATTTCTCATGGACAATATCGTTATTTTGTGATATTTATTGATGATTATAGTCGATTTACTTGGATCTATTTTCTTCACTCTAAAGCTGATGTGTTCTCTGTCTTTCAAAAATTTGTCGTGCTTGTCGAGACACAATTCAGTACTTGTATCAAAATTTTACGCTCCGACTTAGGGGGGAATACATGTCAAATTCCTTTCAAAATTATCTTCAACAAAAAAGGATAATTTCTCAACGCTCTTGTCCTTACACCCCTCAACAAAATGGAGTCGCTGAGCGTAAGAATCATCATCTCTTAGAGGTTGTTCGTACTTTGCTAATTGAATCGTCTGTACCTACCAAAATTTGAGTAGAAGCATTATCTACGGCTGTTTATTTGATCAATCGCTTGCCTACATTCACTCTAAATTATGATTCTCCCTATCTTTGTTTATTTGGTACACCTCCTGAATATAAATCACTTCATATTTTTGGGTGTGTTTGTTTTGTTCATCTGCCACCCACGGAACGTCACAAGCTTACCGCTCAGTCTGTCAAATGTGCTTTTATGGGATATAGCCCTACTCAGAAAGGATTCATATGCTATGATGATCATGCAAATAAATTTCGAATCTCTAGAAATGTAGTTTTCTTTGAAAATCAATATTTCTTTCAATCTCATGTAATCTCTGATTCTCCTACTGTTCCGCTTCCCCCGTTTGATGATATCCCTACTTCCATTAAGCGGTTTAAACCAGGTATAGTGTATTAAAGATGTCCTCCTTCAGCGCCCCTTTCAGACACCACCTCGTCATCTGATTCTACACTACCAGCACCTCAACGATCTACTCGGGTTCCCCATCCACCAGATAGGTATGGCTTTTCTCATACCTCGCTTACTGCCACTGTCGATACTATTTCTGTTCCTCACTCTTACACTCAGGCAGCCACCCAAGTTTGCTGGCAGGAGGCCATGCAAGAGGAAATTCAAGCTCTTCAAGACAAGCACACTTGGGATCTTATGACTTGTCCGCCTGGAGTCAAACCTGGTTGTAAATGGGTATACTCGGTCAAGTTCCGATCTGATGGCTCCCTGGACAGGTATAAGGCCCGTCTCGTGGCTCTTGGGAACCGACAGGAGTATGGCATTGATTATGAAGAGACATTTGCACTAGTAGCTAAAATGACTATTGTACGGACTATATTGGCACTTGCTACGTCACAGGAGTGGTCTCTTAGACAGATGGATGTGAAAAATGCTTTTCTACACGAAGATTTGAAGGAAGAAATTTATATGTCTCCACCTCCGAGCATGTTTAAAACACCTTCCTCTGAGGTTTGTCGGCTACGCAGATCTTTCTATGGTTTGAAACAGGCTCCGCGGGCATGGTTTGATAAATTTCGCTCTACTTTGCCTTTCACTTTATTCAAAGTCAGTTTGATTCCTCTCTGTTTCTTTGCCAGACATCTGCAGGAATTGTATTACTTCTAGTCTATGTTGATGATATTGTGATTACTGGCTCAGATAATGAGTTACTTCAACGCTTGCAAAAGCATCTTCATGACTCTTTTCACATGAAAGATCTTGGCCCCTTACAGTATTTTCTTGGCCTTGAGGTTCAGATTACTCCGACCGGTACATTGTTACATTAGCACAAGTACACAAAGGAAGTGATTTCACTAGCTGGTCTCCAAATGGGTAATTCTGTTCTTACTCCATTAGAGGTCAACGTTAAGCTTCGTCAGGAGGAAGGCGAGCTTCTGTCAGATCCGTCCTTGTATCGTCAACTAGTTGGAAGTTTGAATTACTTGATGATTACTCGTCCTGATATTTCCTTTGCGGTACAGTAGGTTAGTCAATTTATGTAGGCTCCTCGACATCTTCACTTTGCTGTTGTTCACCACATTATCCGTTATGCGGCTGTTCTTTCCTAAGGAATCTTCCTTACGGTTAGAAGGATATTGTGACGCTGATTGGGGCTGGTTGTGCAGATACTCGTCGCTCTGTTACCGGATGGTGTATGTTTTTTGGTAATGCACTCATTTCTTGGAAGAGTAAGAAGCAAGATCGAGTTTCCAAATCCTCCATAGAATCCGAATATAGGGCTATGTCTTCAGCCTGTTCGGAAATTACATGGCTTCGTGGGTTATTGGGCGAACTTGGTTTTCCTCAGAATCATTCCACTCCTCTTCATGCTGATAATACCAGTGCGATTCAGATTGCGGCTAATCCAGTGTTTAATGAGCGTACAAAATATATTGAGGTTGATTGTCATTCCATTCGTGAATCCTTTCACTGACATGAAATTACACTACCTCACATTTCCACCGAACATCAAACTGCGGATATTTTCACTAAAGCTCTCTCTCGGCATCGGCATAAATTCTTAGTTGACAAATTGATGTTTCTTGATCGACCAGCATCAATTTGAGGGGGGATGTCACAGGATGTGATTGTATATTAATTAGGAAATTAATTAGAAATGTAAATAGTAGTTAATAGTATTGTAATAGGACACTTATTCTTCTTCCATACTTAGCCCGAATTACTAGCTACTCATGTAAATCGGATTGATGCCTATTTAATGAACAAGACACTCAAGATGAGTGATCATTCGGTGCATACACAAATTAATATTTGACAGTATTTACCACAATTAATTTATGGAAGATGTTAGTCCTAATCATAAAGTTCATAACTATTTCAAAAGTCCTGAAAGTTTATTAGACATTTAGGGAGATGGAAAATAGAAGAGAAGTCTATAATATGTTCAGTGCTCTTATATTCTAAAGTGTTGATCCAAAAATTAATTATTTTCAGTGTTTTGTGATTAGGTCTTATCACTTAAGTTGACCTTAGAAAAGTTGTTTTGAGTGGTGAAATTGTCAACTTTTTTACATCCAACTTTTTTCCTCAATTCTCGCCATTCAAACTTTCGTTTTGATATTGAGAACTCATTTATAGCCATCTCTTTGGGCTTATATCTAAGCTCAAACCTTTAATAAGAATATTTTATTTTCATTAGATTGACTCACTTTGGTATACCAATGTTAGGGTCAAATTGAAATGGAATTTTATATTTCTAGAGATAAATAATATTCATCTTTGGTGTTATAGGATTTTTGGCTTTCTCAACACAGTATTATCAAAAATCCACTTAACATTTTATTATTTATGCAATCTCTTACCTCTATGAATGGTACAATCATATTTCTTACCATGGAAATTGTTTCTTCAATCTTAATACATACCAGAATCCCATTTAGGATGTACTTCAAGTACTGATGTAACGAGGAAGCTACCACTCTAGAAGCTTGGATCCAAGGCCTTCCTAATAAAAGACTATAGAAATTATGAATGTACACCACTTGTAGTGTCAAGAAAAACACTTGTGGCCCTACATACAACTCAACTTCTAAGGTTCTGATTATCTATCTTGGTGAGCCGTCATATGCCCTTATCATCATGGTAGTTGACCGCATATATGATTTATCGTCAGACATCTCTTTTAACATGTATCTTGGAAGCACATTCAATATTAAATTATTGTAGATCAATATTTCTCTAAACAAGACATTTTTACATCATACTATGATGCACGATGGTTTATTGTGCCTAGTATCCTTAAAGTCATGTTGGTCTTTGGTGAAGTACATATAGTTTAAGGCTTTAATTCTACCTACCAAATATTCCATATTTTTTGGATGATATGTTGAGGCATATACATCTCATTTAACACCTTTTATAAAACCTTTTGATGTGGTTCAAAACTCAAAATCAATAATAGAAGTGAGATTCTAACATAAGTTTTCTTGAGTTTCTCACTAACATTACTCATTATACTTCATCAACTTAAAAAACTCATATCTCTCCTCTATGATCACATTTTTATTTTCTTTTTGTCATATTAGGCAATATAAAAACTAAAACTAAAATATTTATATCCCCATAAAAATCTATAATATTATTTAAGAACCATGGAAAAAATCAATAAAAAACTAAATATTATGCTATGTATTTTATTTATATTGCATTTTATAAAACAAAAACAAAATAAGTAAGAACTAAGATGATAAAAACACATAGGCACCTCGGCCTAGGAGATTAGGCTCGCCCACCTAGCCCAAATAAAAAACAATAGTGTGCATGATTGGCTTTTTATATTAATCTCTCTTAAGCTAAAACAAATACTCCTAAATATTCTAAATATTTAAATTAAATAGAAAAAATATTTTTTTTAATTAAAAACTTGATTTCCTTATTCATGTTGTTTTTATCAAATGATATTTGTTTTCATTAGAAGCATTGTTTTTTAAATGAGAAATCATTATAATGAAAAAAAAAATGAAGTTCAATCTCTAGCAAATAAAATATTCAAGGACAAAAATTAAGAAGAAAAAAAATATTTAAAAAAAGGTTGAAAAAACTCAACCCAAACACACTCAGCTCAATATTTAAATTTTTTGACCTAGTCATGATACAAGGGTAATCCTGTTCAAAAGTAAATCCAATAAAATCATGAAACTAAATTATCAAACAACTTAATATTGAAGAAAATTATTTTTTAAAAATCAATTAAAAAAATACATGTAAACTCGGACCAACCTTTTAATAGTACCCACCATATGCAAATAATCGAGATAAGCCTAGAGAAAGACAAGGAAAAAAAGATCAATTACCAATAATTAAATATTGAAGGATTAAATTAAAATTAATTAATTTTTTTTAAAAAAAGAAAACAAAAGTTGACTCGTGTTAATCTTTAAAATCGATAGCTCTGATCATGAACTCGAGAGTAAACCCATCGAAGTAAAACTATAAAAAATAAAAATCAAAATCAAAACTCTAAGAAAATAATAAAAGTAAGAAAACATGAACATTAAAAAAAAAAAAAACTCAAGCAAACCCAAACAAACCTCCTAGACTTGATTTAATTTCTAAAACTTGTAATTCATGAAATATTGGTTCCAAATTCAATCAAGAAGCTTAATTCTCAACTAATTTAATTTGATGGATGAAATAATAATAAAATTATCAATATAAAAAATTATCAAAAAGAAAAGATAACAATATAAATAATGATGATCAAATTGATAGTAAGAAATTTAACGAGGATTGTATTGTAAAAATAATCTTAAATAAAAATATAGCAATGAAAAAAAGAAGAACGAATTTGAAAGACTAAAAAATGGTAAGGGGTGAATAACAATTGTTCCTTAGGTGTATAATAACTTCTCTTTACCCTTTAGTTTTTTTAATATTATTTCAATAAATTTATTTTAGAATTTTAAAAAATAGTTAATGTTTATTTAAAAACAAGTTATGCACATGACTTATTTAAAAATGTCAGTCGAGTAGGAAACATGATAATCAACAAGATTACAACTCTGGAGTAATTATATCTCGGTGTTCTTGTTCTAACTTATCGGACAACTTTCATAATTCCAACCACTGGCTTAGCTTCTTCCAGTTCTGCTGGATGTGGACTATTACTGCCAGCACAACCATTATTATTACAACTGCAGACTTTCTTAACTCAGAGGTGCTCTCCGGGTTCACAAATTTTGAATCTTGGAATTTGGAGTCTAGAAAAGGATTGCTGATATATTCGTAAAGATGAAGAACAAGCCTAATCAAGGTAAGCCCCATGTAGTGTGCTTTCTGCAGTGATTTAACATTTGACTGCAACAAGAAGTTGCTGATAATCTGAGGAAGCAGAAAGAAATCTTGAACAACTCCTTCCGAATCTTTCAGGATGCTCATCCAAAATTGCTGCAGATGAATAGCACTTGTCTTATAGCTGCCATTTTCAGGATGAATCAGCATGTCAGGATGCTCATATACAGACAGCCATATAAGAACACCTGTGTGTACAGCCAAGGTGCTTAGAAGGACCAGTTTATTGTGAGGAACCCAACGATGTTTCATCCTGGAAGTACGAGGTGGCTCGTTTTGATATTTGTATACCATCAGGAAAATCCTTGAAGTGAGCACCAGATAAACCAAAACAAGAAACCTTCCAGCATACTCGACTTTTGGCAACAGCCCACACCAATCAAGATCATAGGACGAAGATATGAAGAGAATTTCAGCACCACAGAGCAGTGGAAGGCTATAGCCAAGAAACTGAAGAACAATCATGACTATAGATACATAGGGAATAACATTTGTTTGTTTCTTCATATAATGGAGTTGGATCCATGTCATTGCAATTACCCCACTAAGCAGCAGAATTCGAAGAATCCCTTCAAATGTTCTTCGATTGGCCACAGTCAATGTATGGTTTTGATAACGAGGCAAGCTTACAGGGCCAAAATATAAGGGGTCATCTTGACCGAT
Organism: Salix caprea; assembly: GCA_964035475.1. Classification (NCBI taxonomy): domain Eukaryota; kingdom Viridiplantae; phylum Streptophyta; class Magnoliopsida; order Malpighiales; family Salicaceae; genus Salix; species Salix caprea. The sequence goes on from OZ037751.1 coordinate 15,731,115, forward strand.
TTGATTGAGTGAGTGGTCTTGTTAGCCAGCAAGCTAACTGGGCCAAAATATAGGGGATCATCTTGACCTCTTTGGCTGGTGATGGTGATTCTGGTATGTTCCATATTTTCAGAGCGGTACTGAATTTCAACTTCAATCAAACAATCTAGGCCCCGTTCTACACCAGTGCCTCCTACTACAACCTTTCTGCAGCCAATGAGATGCATCTCTCCAATAACTGGATCATATATACCTTCCAAGAACACCTGTGAGATATTCCTGTAAGATATCATGGTGAATTCTTAAGTTTCTCCTTTCAATTCTCTGAAAATAAGATGTGCTGAGACATTTAGAAGCTGTCTGCTGGTGAAGGTGGCATTAGCTGCTGTATTGACCGCAGACTTTTCTGAACCATCTTCGTGGAAGTGTCTTATTAGCCAGACTAAGCTTTGAGTAATTGTATGACAAATTATACGAATATAATTGGTACTTCAAATATGACGGCTGCATCGCTAAATCAAAAAGAAGATGATAATTCGAGCTTGCTTCATCTCTCATGTTAGATATGCTTCCAAACACTAAACTCCTCTGCTTGATCGACAATGCACGAGGAAAATAGAGTGATATCCGTAAAGTGCATCTTTTGAGTTCTGAATCATCTCCAGGACGACAGCCAAGCATGCAAAGTTTCCCGGTTGAAGGATCCCACCTCCCCTCAGCATTGAAAACCAAGCCTGAAAGACTGGTCAGTGTTCGCGCTAAGCTCGGATCCGTTTCTGCCGGAATTACTCTCAGCACTGCTGAAACTTCTGCTCCATGACTGTCATTTGAAGTTGCTTGACTGCATTGGACATGCTGCAATATATATGAGCTTAATATGTTTGTGACTCAAATCTACGTCCTCATTGTCCTTCCCAAATAAGACGGATGCCAATTTTCTGTCCTCTAAATAGATATATTCCACCAAGTTTATAATCTGGGAAAACACTGAGAGCTTCCCACGAAACCTGATGGAGAATAGTGCAGAACTCTGACCAAGTAAACTTTTGGACTCCATCTTCCATCACCTCATCGTGGTAAAACAGATATGGCTCGCAAGTTGTTGACGCCTGCACCGTCGAGCTAAACTGATACATCGATTGATGGCCCAGCTGAGAAGATATGTATACTGTATCAAAGTACCGAGGACTCGCCTTTTCATCTAAGCTTTTCATTTCTCCATGGATCTCTCTATTTCGCAGACTGGAGCTCATAGGATAGCGAAGGACTAGTGAGATTTGATCAGTTTCTAGACCAAAGCCATTGGACTCACCATGTTTTGAAAATGCTGGACCGAGCTGACATCCTTGACCTCAGAAGACGCCATATTCAAGGCAGCGGGGAGAGAGGTGGCGCTAGTTGGAAAGCCACTGTCAAGAAACGGCATCAATGGCAGTCCACCAGTTTTCTGCCGCCAATCGCCGTTTCTGAAAGAGAGCCCACCCATAAGTATGAACTTCGTATCTTCATCAGTTTTCAGCTCAGAAGCTGAGGACAGGAGAGAGCGGCACTGCTTTTCAACTTGGGATAATCTGCTGTAAGTGAAAGTAACCGAAGGATCACTCAATGTACTGTACACGTCTTCATCAGGAACTGCGAAGCTAGCGATCATGAAAAACTCTAACAGGGCCATAACACACAAAAGCAAATTCTGGATCTTCATCTAAGAACAAAAATGAAAATCGCAAATAAATTAAGTAACAACCAAAGTAAATGGAAAAATTCCAAGAAAAAAGAGATGACAAAATAACCTCAGTTTCACTTGATCTTAAACCGCAGAATCTGGTAGCGGGTCTTTATCAAGGAAGTCAAAAAAGATATGGCAACAGGCTGTGGCCAGTAGCCATGGTTGACTTTAGAAAATGGCCAACCCGACACTTGCAAGTTTGTTTTATCAAAGATAACATTAAGCCAAATTGCCCCATAATTATTGATTATTACCACATTGCCCCATAATTATTGATTATTACCACACGCTGTCCTTTCCTCCTCCTTTCCAACAGAGAAATGATTTATGACTAAAATCAGTATATATCACATAGCGGACCCATCGACGCATGCAGGCTTTCATAGCTCAGTTGGTTAGAGCACCCGTTTAGTAAGCGGGAGGTCTTGAGTTCGACTCTCAATGAAAGCAGTAATTATTTTTTTTATTTTTTTTATTTTTTTCTATTTTGATGTGAAACATGTTTTAATTTATCTAATTTATCTCCACTTCGCAATTCTGTTTTTGGGCAACGATGAAGTTACCTCTCGATTGGACTTTTTCGGATGCATGCAGGACAATTTGGGAACACAAGCAGCTGAAATTCTCGTCAGATAAATGAGTGAATAAGAGGGAATTCAAAACTTTTTTTTTATTATTTACTCTACAACTTCGAGCGACTAAATTAGTAAAACTTCTTATTTATTATTCGAATGTCATCCATCAAATAAATATGGCCCATATCAAATTTGACCAGCTATGATGGTTGATCCCTACCAGATAGATAGCAGATTTCAAAACATATTCCACCTTCATGTATGCAAATCCCATTTGTGGCACAGCCTTCTCTCCCTAATTACAATAAGTTGCTGGTTACGACATCGAACTGTTTGAGAATCTAAGTTGTAATTGTTATTGAAAGTAATTTTTATTTAGAAATATATCAAATATTATTTTTTTTTATTTTTAAAAATCATTTTTGGCCTTAAAAACACCAAAATTTTTCATTTTATTTATTGAAAACACATGAAAATGATAAAAAAAACACTAAAAAATTTTAATTTCAAATAAAAAAAAAAATTATTTATTTTTTTTAATTTTTTTTAAAAACACTTACAAAAAAAAAAAGCAGGGTCAAACATCCAGTGTACTTGGACAAACTCTCCTTCCTCACTAAAAGGCATCAAGTGTTCACATGAGGTCACTCTCAACATAAAACGAAATTCAATGCTTGACAAAAACACATGAAGAGAGTGAACTCACAGCCATAATTCTTCATGTGCCAGATGAATCCTAAGAAGGTTTCGACTAGAAACATGTTAAAACTTAAAACTACATAATGTTTCGGCTAGAAAACAGAAAATTATTGAAACTAGAAACAAAAGAACAACTCGTATCCTCAATAAACAAATGGTAAATTTCCTCAATCAAGTCTCCCAAACTTGTCTGCACCAGCCTAAAAAGCTTTGTCATGCCCATCCTTTGCAGACTACATCCTATCAAACATGTCCCAGATACACGATACGTTACAAACCATAACTTACTCTGCCAAAGGCATCATCTCCCCCATAAGAAACTGATCTTTGACCTTCATTTTTATGGGTGGGGGATGGTAAAAGATGAAATCTTATTTAGTTAGGGTAAAAAGCTTTTCAATCGCTTAGCACATCTGCTCAAGAGACATCACTAAAACCAGCTGTGGCAAAACACCATAAGAACCCAGAAAAAAAAAAAAAAAAAAAAAACCAGCTGCTTGTCCTGAAATATTCTAGATTTCCTCTCACACCACACATGCCAAAATCATTGACAAATTTTTTTCTCCATAACACTTCTACCTCCCTTAGAATTTACAAAACCTTCAAACCTTATCAGAAGAACTCCAAGTTTTGGGCAAAACTAAACCCTAAAAGAGAGAAATGATATCTCGCAAATATTTGAACTACAGGAAAGAATGCACAGCCGGTAGCTCAGAGGTATCAGCTACCATGAATTGGATGAATTTCCAACAAAAGCAGGCTATTTTATGGGGGGAGTATAGGATGCCAGCGTAATAAGAGCACACATAATCACAACTAGGCGCAAACAATATTCTCACATTCAAGTAAAGCCCAGTTATATAGGCAATCCACAAAAAAACCCACATGAAAGTCAGAATAAAGAGGGTGTAAGTGGGAAACATTGAATAACTCCCCAACAACTACATGTTGAAAAAATGAAGCTGAGATTTACCATCCAGCTTTAAGAAACTGGCACTTTAAATTAATATATTTTTGCCAAAGTTAATTTACTAAAAAAAAATTATAATCCTGGCTGATCAAGAAGAAAAGGTAGCACACTGCAAGAACGAAGAAAAACAAATACAACAAGGAGCAGCTGATAAGGAGTGGTTTCAAATTGTTTCGTTCATAGGCATAATGGCAGCTAAGCTTCCGATGACAGTAGATCAGTCAAGGGTGGTCTCAGTCATGGGATCAAGGCCAAGAAAGATGGAGGTTCAATGGGATCCATTCTCTTTGATTGCCCTTATTTGTATATTGATTTGATGCTCTTCATCTCAAACAAAAGTGTTCAGTATTATCAAAGAAAATTATAAAGGCAAAGTTAGATAGAAATTACAGAACTCTTGCTCAATGTTTTAGTGTTGACTTGGTAAATGTTTTATCAATCCAACTTTCTATCGTTGCTCCCATCTGAATCTATGTAACTGAACTTGGCTCTCTGAACTCAGAAATAAAAAGAGTAAATTAAGAAATGATGAAATCAAAATATCCTGAGATCTACCCACAGCACTTGTAAAATATGAAATGAAATGAAATACTTACTGATAAAAAATAGAACATACATAGAAATGTAGATTTAGGGACATGCAATCAAGCGAATACAAGGGTTTATTAGTCCCAACATATCAATAGTCTATTAACCAAACTTTTGTCTAGGTTGCACCAATGACCTTAGTAAATTTCAGCAAAGTAACGGCATCACTATTGAACTTAAAACGCTCGGATCATCAATAAACTACAAACCATGAAAAGAAATCTGCCAACGACACTTGTGTTAAGCAACACCTTATAATGAAAAACACAATGTACATAGCATGTTTGATATAAAATCAAACAATCAAGGTATATACAAGAAAATAACAGTCTCAATATATCAATACGTTAGGTTCACAACACTTGTGCTAAGCATCACCTTATAATGAAAAACACAATGCACATGGCAATTTGATTTAAAATCAAACAATCAACGTAAATACAAGAAAAAACAGTTTCAACATATCAAACTTTATGTTCACAACAATAAACTGTAAGCAAATTAATTGGGAAGAATGAAGAATCACTTCCTAAGAAGGCCCTATGCCCTCATACACCCTCAACAATTAGTTCCTGCCAAGCGGAAGGGATCTGCAACTATATGTCTCCTTGAATTTATTCTTCTGTGATGAAGTAAATAAGGATGCATACACGTCCTTAGTAGCATTAGCCGGTACCATATCTCCCGCCTTAAACCGCTTTGAACCACCATTACTAACCCCTTTCACATTCTCAACCTTCCCATTTCCTTTAATTTTCCCAGCCACCTTATCCCCTCCCTTAACATCAACAATCCCATGCTTCACCTTCCTTTTCTTATCCTTCACTTTCAATCGATCCTCCTCCATTCTCTCCCTTAAAACCACCACCTCTTCCTCGTCCCCATTTATCACAATCTTATCACATTCCTCAAACTCCTTATAACAAACCAAACACGCTGACGACTTCACCTCCTTCAATGCCTTAGCACTCAAAACATGCCCACAATTCTTTAAAGAAAAAAACTTATACTTCCCATTAAACTCTAACCCCGATACTGGACATTGAAATCGGGCATTACCCAGCCCCTCACTTGGAACCACCTCTAACTGTATGTTAATCATATCTTTCAAACCCTTTATATAACCAAACTCTTTAGGCAACTTTTTACCAATCAAAGCCTCAACTAAAGTTTCCTTGTTAAACATATTACCGAGGCGATCAATTACGCAAGGTGGCTTCAAGGGCTCATTTGAAAGTGAGCAATTAAGCCATTTCGATAGGCGTTGCTCATGTAGATCTATTTTATCAGGCTTTTTTTCAGCATACATGTTGAGATAGCAGTCCCTGGACTCAGCCCCCGTGGCACCGCCATCGCCACCGCCGCCAGAGAGCCGGGTATGTAATATTAGCGTGGAGAGGGGGGCAATTTGAGGATTGGGTAAGAAAGAAGAGTCTTTCAAAGGTTTTCCATTAAGGGTGAAGTAGAAAGAAGAGGGGTTTTGGTTGTCGGGTAAAAGAGAGAGCTTGAGATTGTGGAGGGTTAGGGTTTGAGATGGGTCCAGGGTTAGGGTTTGGGTTTTGAATTGGAGGTTTTGGGATTGGATGAAAACTTGATGGCTTTTTGTGTGCATTTTGGGAGATGAGGTAACTAGGGATTGTGGGAATTCTAGGATTTTGATTTTCTTGTTTTTGGGAAGAGAGCGAGGATTCAGAGAGAGTTCAATTTGTGATTTAATACGATAATCGGAGTCACCGACGCGATTGTCGTTGAGCAACTTAATGACATGTCGTTTAAGAAACTGTTGTCTTCCGGGTTAGATTTTGCGGGCTGTCGTTCTTGGGCCTGCTTTTTTCCTTTATGAGCTGTTACTGGACTTGTTTTGTTTTGTTTTCAATGGGCTTTCTCGCTTTTGTTCCTTTACAAATTAGCCCATGATCTTAAATTGGACTCCTTCATTCCTTTGACTTTTGAAACGTCCGATAAATAAATAAAACCTTCATTCGAAGAAATTGAGATATTTTCTTTTTTATTTTGCATTTTACCTATAAAATATTCTATAACATTAGAGCTTTAGAGGATGCTTAGGAAGCCACGAGCGAATTTGCCCGCTCCGCTGGGCTTTTTTATATATGTAGAAAATTGATTGATTTTATAAAAGTTATATTTTGTTATTTTAATATTTAATTGGTAAAATTGTAATTGATAAAATCTGTAAAAAATGGTTTTTTTCAACTAAAAAATTGATTGAATATTGCTATTGCTAAAAAACATTTGATAAAATTTGTTAGAAAATTCACTAAGAAAGTTAAATGATTTGTTAGAAACTTGTTGTCACGGAAACTCTGGTTAAAAAAAATACAAAAAAAGAAACCGGTTAAAAAAAAAAGACTTGAACACGACGGTTATTCAAAAATAAAAAAAAATATGAAAAAAAGGTTATCGTTTATTAAAAGAACCAAAAAAAGAGTAAAAAATAGGAATTTAAATTCAAAGCTAAAGCCAAAGTTATATTTATAAGATTTATTAATCATATTATTATATTAAATGTATTCAAGAATACCGATATTATTATTTTTTTTACAAGAAATCGTAGGTCATTTCTCTCTCTATATATATATATTTTTAGGCAATAATATTCAATAAATATTGAAACATATAATCAGTCTTACACACTTTATAGTGTAATCGAAATGAGAAGTGGGTCGTAGATTTTTTAATTGTAGATAATTAAGGTAAATTTGTCAAAAAAAATTATGAGTTGTCTTTTTTCTCTTGTAATATTAGATCTGACACATTATAAATAAAAATATTACAATTTGTTTTTAGAAATAAGCCTCAAGTTTTTTGCGTGCTATAATTACTTATCTGTCATCTAAAAAAACAGTGTAATCGAAACGGGAAGTGACTCGAATATTTTTTAATTGTAGATAATATAGCTAAATTTGTCATTTTTTTTAGTTGTATTTTTTGCCCAGTAATATTAGATATGAAATATTAAAAACCAAAATATTATAAATATTTTTTAAGAAATAAACTTTAAAAAACAGAGCACAAAATTAAAATTCGAAGACTTTTTTTTTATTTTTGAAAGATTTATTCTTTGTATTATTATATTAAATGTATTACACTGTTGAAAAAAAAAAGATAGACGTGTGCCGCGATGCATCGGAGCAAATTGCCAATGAATAGTGACAATGAGTCACGGGCTACAGTAGAAAATCGAGCTGTTTTAGCTCTTTAGGTAATGAAAAAAAATAATAATGAGCCCAGGGATTATTCGCGGCGCGCTCAGTTGGCTAGGAAAAAAAATAAACTTGGGAAAAAAGAATCGTGATGCGTGTAAGCTGACCCGGACATCTCGGTTAAGAAAAAAAATGTATAAGTAGCAAAACAAAATAGGGAAAAAAATATATATAAAAAATTGATCCAGAGATTAGTCGTGGTGCACGTAAGTTGGTTTGGACACTTTAGTTATTTAAAAAAAAAATCTTGTTTTTTGGAAAAAAATAAAAACAACAACCAGTTATTAAAAAAATTCATTTTTTAACAAAAAAACATTTTAAAAAAAAAAACAGTTCTTAAAAAACAAACAAATCAGATTTGTAAAAAAAAAAAAACAAAAACCAGTTATTAAAAAATAATTTTTTTTTTTAAAAATAAACAATTTTTTTAAAAAAAAAATTTTCAGTTCTTAAAAAAAAAAAATCACATTTTGGTGTCTGAGCGGTTTGAACTCGCGCGCGCCTGTGTTGGCAGCGCGCGGACAACCGCTCGGCCAAAGCTTCTGATTTGTCATTTCCACCATAAAAAATACAAAAAGAGTGCCTGTGTAAAAAAAAAAACAAAAATGGAGCACAAACTCGCGCGAAGCAGGGAGACAAATATCCAGTCCACAGTGTTTTCAGTCTGCGTGAACAGTAAAAATTACTGTTGAAAAGGCCTACCTCTTTTAGATATATAGTAATATTCAATAAATATTAGAACATATAAGTAATAAAAGACTAAAAATATCCTAAAAACTTTAACAAAAGAAAAAAAAATATCATTGCCATTACTGCCAAAAGAATAAAATTTATTAAATTATACAGAGAAAAAAAAACATTAACAAAAGAGTAAGCAAGAAAAACACTTAAATTATTATTATTATTATTATTATTATTATTATTATTATTATTATTATTATTATTATTGTGTTAAGTACAAAATTAAAATTCGAAGTCAAATTTTTTTTATTTTATTCGATTTATTCATTATATGATTATATTACATGTATTTAAGAATATTTATATTAATTTTTTTTATTCAAAAAATCTTAGGTCATGTTTTCTTCGCCCTATATATATTCCTATGAGATAATATTCAATAAATATTAGAACATATAATTAATGAAAGACTAAAAATATTCTAGAAACTTTAACAAAAGGAAAAAAAAAAACATTGCCATTACTGTCAAAACAATAAAAATTATTAAATTATACGGAGGAAAAAAAACATTAACAAAAGAGGAAGCAAGAAAAACAATTAAATTATTATTACTATGATTATTATTATTATTATGATTATTATTATTGTGTTAAACACACTTATATATACATGGACAAAAGTAGGGGTTATATTAGAAATTAAAAAAAATAAAAGTATAAGGGCTGAAATGAAAATAAAATTTAAAAGGATTAAAATCAAAAATTAAAAGTTTAAGGGCAGATATGAAAATCAGATTTATTAATATTTTCAATTAAAGGACAAATTTGCAAAAATGGAAATTTCTGTACCGAATATATTAAGCCTTTTCTACCCAATCCGGAAGTTTTAAAATATAATCATAAGAATAATAATAAAAAAATAAAATAAAAGGGAAAGCAAATTTTCCAGACAATCATTTTCAAAATCAGGATTGTAGAAGAAAAAAACAAAAACACAGTAGTCTAAAAAAAATAATAATAGAAAAAAAAAAAAGCAACTTGAAAGTTGCTTAAGAAAAAAAAGGAATTTCGAAAAAAAAAAAAAAAAGGAAAGCAAATATAAAAACAGAAGCAACTTTTCCAGTTGCTAAAACAAAAAATGGAATTTAGGAGAAAAAAAATAACAATAATAGCAAAAAAAAAAAGAAGAGAAAGCAACTGGAAAGTTGCGTAAAAAAACAAAAGGAATTTGGAAAAAAAAAAAAAAAAAAGGAATTTCGAAAAAAAAAAAAGGAAAGCAAATAGAAAAAACGGAATTTAGGAGAAAAAAAAAAAGTCAAAAATTTTGGCTGAGGTTCGAACCCTGCGCGCTGGATTTGGATTTCCAGCGCGCAGGCGAACCGCTCGGCCACAACTACTTATCTATCAATCTCATCATAAAAAATACAAAAAGAAGATCTGTGTAAAAAAAAAAAAAAAAAAAAGATGCACCAACTCGCGCGCAGCACCGGACCAAACTGCACGTCCACAGTGACTATGAGTCACAATGAACAGTAACCGGCACTATTCCTTTCTCCGTTTTGTTTTAGTTATTAGTTAATGAGCAACACCGATTAATTACGGGTAACATTCTTCCTTAACAAGTAATATCGCTTTCTTTTTCTCAATTATTATTATTATTATTTATGTTTGTTTAAGAATAAATTTAACGGATATATTGGAGTACAAATTAAAAGTGATCTTCACTTATTTTTTATATTAAAATTCTGCTGAAATTATTTTCAACAGAAGCTTTTTATCATGAAATATCAGCTCGATTTAAATAAATTATCAATAAATAAAAAAATTAATTTAAAAAATCATTAATTGTTTGCCCCGAGTTTTCTATGAATTATTTTTTTAGCCATAAAGTAATACTTTTCTTACCAACCTAATATAATCATAACCTTTGGTGTGAGTTTATAATTATTTAGCCCAAGAAGAATTTTGGTTAGCACAGTTTTTTTTTTTTTTTGAGGCATTTTCAGCAAATTTTTCAATTAAAAAAGTTAAATATATGGTCAAATTATTCATTTTTAATTAAAGATCCATAGTGACTAATAAAAGTTGATAATAATGGATATTAATGTTGGTTGTGAGCATGCTTCCTTGTTAAAAAGAAAGAAAAAAGAGAGAGCATAATTTATATGAATGATTTCATAAAGGGTAAAGAAGATTTTTTTTTTATTAGCACAGTAAATTAAATATATTGGTAGAATAGAAGAATATAAAAAAAAACAATTAACAAAATATCACAACTGAAAAAACATAACACTTATAGTTTGCCGCTATTTAAAATAGTGACTTCAACAAAAAACAAATTATGAAATGGATAGATGTGAGAGAGAAAAAAAAGGCCTTCGATTACAACCTTACTGGTATCATTAAGAAAATTTTGACAAGACAAATTCAATCAAATCAAATAAGGTTATTAACGGTGACTCATGAATCATTTCTACCTTTGGCTTGCAATTATGGTCGATTCTAGTCACCAACAATAATTTTTATTGATGTAATTGAATTTATCTCGTCAAAATTCTCTTGATATCAAAAATGGTTTCATAATCAAACACTTGATATTACTCTTAGAGAAAAAAAATTATTTATCTATTAAACTACAATTCACATAGAATTCTTGTCACCAACTATTTTGATGTTTCAAGATATATTGACACCGGCTTACAAGAAATGATGAACATCTACCCACCCTTCCAACCATCCTTATAATCTGAGTGTCGAGCAGGGAGAAGTCCGTCTATGATAAATTAAATTACTGCTGAAGTAGCTATTTATATTACTATATATCTAAATCAAGCTAATTATTTTATTTTTCTATGAACACATTACACAGACATCTTATTCCAAAGTTATGATGGAATCCGTTGCTGATGTTCTGGTTGAAAAGGTGATGGCAAGAGTTGCAAAATTAGGATATGAGGATTGCATGGGAAGAGCCATTTGGACCAATTCTGCCAGCAATAAGGATCTCTTCATCATTTAAGACATCTATTTCCTTTTAATACTTATTTTTAATATCATTAAACATGAATCTTACATGAATCAAACCAATCAAACATACCATTTCTAGACAAAAACTATAAATAATTTTTATAGTTTTTCATTCTTATAACTTAGTTCACAAGGTTGATAGATTAGTCTAACTTGACTAAAGTATTTCTATGGTCATTTTTGTAATATTGAATATTTTTTTAGTTTCATCCTTCAACAATAAGTTAGTTTGAGAAGTGGATTGCATATTTTTGTAGTTTTTCATTCTATTAGGTTATCCTATTCATATAATCCAACTTATGGGGTTAACATACTTGTTCAAGTTTGTATATTTTTAGGTTATTTTTGTTAATTGATCTTTTTGAATTTTATCCTTTTATATTTAGGTTGATTGAAATTATGCATCGTATTATTTTTTCTATAAGGTTATCCTGACCTTATAATCTAGGTCACGAGTTTGACCTGTTGACTCCAGGTTGTTTTTTTTTCCTTTTTTCTTTTTATTTTTATTCCATCATCTAGTATTAGGTTATCTAGGAATTAAGCTTCATTTTCTTTTCTTTTAGCAAACGTTATTTTTATGAATGTCTTCATGATCACTTTTTTTTTTTAATTCAATCATTTATTGTCGTTGTTTTTTTTTACCATAAATTTAAATGAAACCAACTTATTGGACTTAGTAAGTTTATAATTTGAGTTGTGTATTTTTTATAGTTTTTTAAAACACGCTAACAATGTTTGAATATTTCTTTTTTTACATTAACAAAATAATATGTCAGGACCACAATATACCATAGGTCATGTATCTAATCCACAATTATAACCCATAGGTATTTGCTGATGGAGAATGACAAATGAGTCTAGTGGGAGAGCATAAGCTTTATAGGCCTATCTACCTTTGCCTAACACTTTTAATTTCCTTCACTTGAGTTTTTTGACAAAATAGGATAGTCCAATATATATATATATATATATATATATATATATATATATATAAACAATATTTTTAATGGTGGCGCTGTTAATAACAATGAAACTTCATAAATTACATTGTTTATAATAACTTTATTTTTTTAAAATATACATGTTTTTAAATCTTTAATTTTGTCATTAAAATTAATGATGTATCATATAAATATAAACCCAAATCTCATCTTTATAATTTCTAAAAAAAAAATATTTTAAGAAATAAAAACTATATATAATTTTTTTGTTTGAAAAATAATAGAGTTGGTGTAAAAGTTTAGGAAAATGACGCAAGATGAAAATACATTTAGGAAATAGTATAGTTTGAACATAATCATGACTCATATTACAAAATTTGTTCACAATTGTCATTTAGAATCAAGGTTACAAACACAACCGTGATTTTGAATTTTGGTTACATAATAAAATCCTACCTTTAGTCTCTTAGTGTAGCCACTCATTTAAAGAAAAAAATTCCAAAATAAAAGAAAAACAACACCAAAATAGAATTCAGTCCTCTACTAAAAACACTAAAATCATTTACCCCTCATCTCCACATATCTTTCTACTATTTTTTTAAAATAAATTGTTGGCCTAAGTAGTTTCAATTAGCCTCTCTTTCTTGAAAACTAGCAGAACCACCATTTAAATGTAAAAAAAATCAAGGTAAAACAATTTTTCATTTCTTTTAATTGTATGGTTTCAATAGATATATCTATCATACTATAATATTATCCACCATTTATAATTACATTTTTCAAGTTCACACCTCATAAACCAGATGCTAAAAAGAAGTGTGATGAACATTTAAGTTGGCATAAGGAACATCTATGTATGGTAAATACCATAGTTCTTATTAACCTTATTTATATATTCTTGCATAGCATGTAGAAATATATCTTAATGTACAAGAACACACATGGGACTTTATCCTATCCTTTACATAACAAATTAAATTAGAGTTAATATGTTGGTCATCGAGTTTTCCAAGACTTTGCTAAATGGGAAATCAATTGGGTTACATAACGAGATGAACATGAGTGAGGGCCATTCCTTGAATCTAAAAGAAAAAGTATTTACTTCACAGTGGTTTTGAAGGATGGAGAAGAAGGCGACGAAAAGCAGGTTTTGGAGAGGAGAATAGCGAGGAAGACAGAAAGGAGAAAAACAATATCGTATCTTGTAATGTGATTTCTCTTGGTTAGGGTTCGCCGCTCGTTTCATTCTGCGGGACTTTCATGAATTCCAGATTACTTTTGGCTCCGATGAAGGAGACTGGTTCAAGGGAAGAGGCTTCGATTGAGTCCTTGACCTTGCTTGAACTAGAAAACCATGGGCGATGGGGGCTGATACAGGTGAGTCGGCTTTAGCTTTGCTACAGCCTGCGAGGGAAAGTTTCTGTTCATGATATGGGCAATTCACACCAACCGAATCTCGCATACAATCCACAGATAAATAAAAACATCTCGATCGGAGAAAATTCCGGTTTCCCGGTAAATTTGATCTATATTCGTTTCAGTTCAGGACACTGGTAAAGACTCGTATTCTTCTCCTGACTTGCGTTATGAAATGATTCACTAGCTCCGAGTCGTTTACTGGATTCCGGGAAAGCCCCCATCAGATTTTATGAAATATTTCACTAGCTCCGAGTCGTTTACTGCATTCCGGGCCAGCCCCCATCAGATCTTATGAAATAACTCACTAGCTCCGAGTCGTTTACGGCGTTCCGGGCAAGCCCCCACCAGATCGTATGAAATAATTCACTAGCTCCGAGTCGTTTACTGCATTCCGGGCAAACCCCCATCAGATCTTATGAAATATTTCACTAGCTCCGACACGTTTACTGCATTCCGGACAAGCCCCCATCAGTTCCTATGTATTATTCTTTGAGATTCCTGCTAGATTTTAGCGAAAAGAATATGAACAATGGCTATGCCCCTTGCTTAGCCCTGCTCTTCGGTTTAGAATGGAGATCCGAACTTGACCAAGCCTGAAAAAATTATTACCTACCGGAAGTGAAAACATCGGCAAAATTAATGGCTTCTTTCTTTGTCTCCTCCGTTGGAAGATCTCTTAAAACCTGATCAATAAAAAAGCCCTAAAAAGTTTTAAAAAAAAAACTCTAAAACAGTTTAAATATGCAATATTTCTCAATTCTGGAAACTAGATATTTGTAATGAGTTTGGAAAACATATTTCCCATATATTTGCAATATAGTTTTTTATTGTTTTTAAAATGATGAAAAAAAATGAAATTATAATTATTATTTTTGTATATATACAAGCACTTTTATGTTTTGTGAGAAGATATTTAGTTTTAGGGTTTTTAATGTAAACCCGTTAGCTTTTTATAGTAGGGTTTAATGTTGGTTCAACCAATCCAATTTGATTCAATTCATTCGGTTTTAGACTTTTAAAATTAAAATTGAAGTTGACCAAAAGCTTGTTTAGTTTTCTAATCGGTTAATTCATTTTTCAATTCATTTGGTTTCTTGATTATATTTTTTTAGTTAATCTATCCTATTTAATTGATTTTTTCATTTTTTGTTTTGCGAAGGGGTTTACATAAAGACTATATTGTTTAAGTCATGGTATTTACTATTTACCCAAGTAAATTGAATAATATTTTATTATCCTCATGTTATGATTCATCTAACAATATCTCTTCATGAATCTTCGAGTAGATTTTAAACTAGTTAGATAATTTTCGTTCATGTAGGGTGATTGTTAAAAATTGTTTTAATAAAAATATGGTTAATGGGCATATTTGAGATCAAATTTAAAATGCAATACACTCACTTTTAGAGTTAAAACATTGTTAAAGATTATTGTCCTACACTAGTTCTTTAATATTAAACATTAACAAGATTAAAATTAATTATATGTGAATGTGAAATTGATCTTAAAAGCCCTTGGTTAATATGTTTGTGAAATCCAAATCCTTCTATCCCATATAGGAAAAATACAAGGATAATTTGTAGGTTTTGTAGTTAGAGGTTAAAGAATAGTAAACAAACCTTAGAAAAATTATACTGGTTTAACCCATCACACTCTCATCTCTGCTTGGACTCGAGTACGAGTACAAGCTCTTAGCTCTAGGTTTCAAGTCCCAAGTTCTAAACTTGGGTTTGAGTTTTTTTTCCCAAACCTATTTTGGTTTAAAGATTTTTTTACATAAAATAATTCTTGCACAAAGAATTATTATACAAAATAAACCTAAATCCAATTCTAATTAATTTTTTACCAGCCCATTTATGTATATGTAGCATATTAATAAAGTGTGTGAGCAATGAGTCTTCTTCATCATCTTCCTGAACGATATTTTTTTAAGGAAAAAAAAATCTAGTTTTAATAAAATAGAATTATCTAGTTTTTATTCTTATATGGCGGGTAATTAAAATAAAACAAAAAAAAACTATTTTTGGTAATTAATTCATCATCAGTTTTGGTTCTAAAGGTGATATTCATTACACTTTATGGTAAATATACTGCTCATATCTGTTGGAAAGAATCTGAGGCTTTGGATTGCAGTGTTCTTATTTCTAAAGATAACAATCCTGGGAAATACCTGGTTTAAATCTTTGCAGTGTTGCTAAACATATCTGATTTGTGTTTGTAACTTCATTGTCACTGAAATTCTCTTCATTTACAGTAGTTGTGTACAAAATAATGTTTTGACCAGCAAAGGCTAAATCCATCGGTGCAATTCCAACATTCTTGTTGTTGGTAAACCTTTTTGGAATTCTGAACTAATATTTTAATTAAATCCAATTATAAAATAATTAAGTTTTATCATGGCTATGAACCTGGTAAAATATCAAATGACATGGTTTTGTTAACAATTATGTCAGTTTGTTGCAAAAATACTTGTAGAACCTCTATTTCTTCAAGGATTTCCTAGCTTATAACAATAGACATAAACCCTGTTTGACATTACATTTAAAAATGTTATTGAAAAAAAATAATTTTTTTTATAGTTAAATGTTTTTGATGTTCTTAGATTATTTTCACGTGCTGATGTCAAAAATGATTTTAAAAAAATATTATTTTAATGTATTTCTGAATGAAAAACACTTTTAAAAACAACCTCAACCACACTGTTATACAGTCACATAATGTTCCAGGCAAACTTGCACTAAGTTTTACATTTTCTATCATAATCGTCCAAAGTTTTTTTTTTATATATATTCTTTTATTTGTACCACCACCACCACCACCACCATTACTACAACAATTTTCATCTCTTGTTTGGGTGACATCTTTTTTTCTTTTTGATGAATGATTTCTGACAATCTTGAGAGTCCCTTCCTCAAAAATTTCTGAAAAATGTGATCTCACAAGCAGACGGGGCCAAAAAGAAAAGGTGGCAAGCCTAAACAAGGTTTTCCAAGTTCTTCTCAGGTCCCAGCAGATGAATTTTTTTTTTCTAAGCACGTGAAAACATTTTTATTATTTGTTGAAGTGTCTGCTTGAGAGTGTGATTGAGGTTGCTTGTGAAAGTATTTTTTTTATTTATAAATGCATCAAAATAATATTTTTTTTTATTTTTTAAAAATCAATTTTGAACATTAGCATATAAAAATAATCTAAACACATCATTTTTTTTAATTTAAAGTAAAAATAATTTTTTTTTTAATTTTTTAAAAAAATATTTTTGAAATACAGTGTAAACAGGGTATAAGAGTTCGATGTGATTTTCATTTTACTTTTATATGTTTAATATAAATAAATATTGATAAGTAGCGTTTAAAAACCATATTTTTTTTCCCGTGAAAGCCCTCTAATTCAGAGCCCTGGCTAGAGCCCGATATTATAAATGCAAGCCCATAATGCTACTCTGAAGCCCATAATGCTACTCTGAAGCCCATCAAGCTGGTTAATTTGTTCAAATTCGCCTTATTTACAAATAAAATAAATAATAGGGTTTGAAAAAATATTGTGCATTCGGGCTCATGAGTGGTTGGCGCTTTTGCTGCAGGTGGGTGGTGCTTCACCTTTCCAGCGGCGCGTGAAGCACTTCCAACTGACAAAAAATCAACTTTCACCGTGTTATATATTGGACGCATTGCGTTATCCTTTTCCAGTTGAGACAACGCGTAGTGATGTTGGGTTGACGAAACTATGTCGGTGTTTTTTTTTTTTCTTTCATTTTTCTTGAAAATTGCACTATCTATTAAAAAATATATAATTATTCTCTAATTTATGGACATGTTTTCTTTAGTTTTTTTTGTTTTTACTTTTGTTTTTGGTTTTTTTTTGTCCAATTTTGAATTGTTTTCGATTACATTCTTCAATTTCAATTTATAATATATTATTTTTTCCAATTTGATTTTTTTTCTTTTGTTAAATTGGTTGTTCTTTTCAATTTCACATTTCTATCAAATATCTTTAATTTTTTTATTTCAATTTTTAACCTCTTTTTTAATTTTTTCCCTTTTGTTCCATTAATCTTTCTTTTCAAATTTACTTTTCAATCAAAAATAAAATTAATTTTATATTTCAATTTTAATTTTTATTCTTGTAATCATCATTTTTTTTAATCTTTTTGTGGGATCAAAATTCCTTTTCCAAGTTAATCCTTTCATATTTAATTAGTTGAGAAAACAACATTAATCCTTTTAATGCTAGTTGAGATTATTTTTTTAACTTATTCTTTTTCAGGTTGATGATATTTATATTTTTTATATCAAGTTATTTAGATCTAATCTTATGATATGAGTTACGAGTTATATCGAGTCACATCATCTCTTATTTTTGAGTTATAAATTCATTATACTAACTTGAATTGATTTCAACCAATTTTTTATATATATCAATTTATTTGATGCAATCAAATCTAAATCACAATTCTTTTTATATATATATCCGTTACCTAAACATCATTTTAATTATTATCATCATTAAATGGGGGTCGTTTTCAAGTATTAAAGAAATAATAGAAAATTTCTCAGATCCCAACTAGTCCTTGACTACATTATCTCTTAACACGTTGTTTAACCAAACTCAGTGTCTTGGTGGCAACATGCACAGCGGCGCTCGTTGTTTATATAGAAAAGTAAAATCTGTGGAGCCCAAAGAAAAGTTTGTAGCTGATTTTCTTATTACCCGTCCAATTGAATCCCAAGCTCCTAGGCCCTCGTCAATTACTATTAATTCATTTCATTATATTATGTAATAATATATTTTGCTTGATCAATTACCAACCGACCGATTATATCTTTTATTTTCCGAGTCTTTGAAATTATAAAATTATATGATTCGACCTTAATGTCTATTTCTCTCCAACCTCCATCTTCTCATAACAATAAGCAACAATCACCTATATAAAAAAACATAAAATCAGATTGATCCACAACCTTCCATCTCCTCCGAATGATTTAAAGATTCATTGTTACTTTATAATATACTATGTAGTCAATTGATTGATATTATTATATTCATGTAAATATATATTTATTATTAATATAAACTTAATTTGTCTTTTATTATCATATAATATAACATTACTAAGTCCAATATATGTTTGATGAATCTAAAGTAAAGATAAAATTCATGGGACAAATTGTTTTTGTAAGAAAACTATAAAGTTATTATAATTATGAGATTTATATTACATTAAAATATTGTTCCTAAATATATTTTGATGTTCTCTTAAATACTAGACATGTGTTAGAATTGTTAAGACTGATATATATTATGTTTTTTTTAATTAAAGAAAGTAATTGTTCTCATAAATTAAGGCATAAGGGATACTAGAACTAACATGTAAGTTCTTGTCATAAGACATGTATATTGAATTGACATGCATGAGAATTCTTTATGCAAAGACCATTTATGTCTATTGAAATACTCATGTAACAGTTGTGTAAGTGAATCTTAGACTTGAGATCACTAAGTAATCTTATATAGAGAATATTATTCTTTGATCCTACTATACGTTATTTTAATCAAGCTAATAAAAGGAAAATACATTGGGTATAACATGATCTATATGAACATAATTGAGTGATCAAAAGAGAATTCATCGCTTTAGATGACTTTGGGAAAATATTCTATATGTTCGCAAATAGTATTGATTGAAAAATCCTTGGAAAAGATTCAAACGATCAGTGACTATTATATAGAGAACAAACATGATTTAACATGATAAACATGTTCCATGTTTTAATGTTAAATTAGAATATTATTGATAAAAAGATATTAACTACACCAAGAAACCGATCACCGCAAGTTAAGTCACATCACTAATGACTTTTTTAATATATGGAGAATCATAAAAAACGTTTCTAGACGATGCACTTGATCTTCAAATATAAATTAATCAATGGTTGAACTGATAATAAATTAAATAATTTAATTTATTTGATTATATTTAATTAGAAATATAATTCATATTTGAGCCAATATATTAGGAGCCTAATGGGTCACACACATTAAGAACTATTAGTTAAAACTTAAATTGAGATAATTTAATTAAGTATAACTTGATTATTATATTTTAGGAATTAAAGACTATAATATAATCAATATCGAGATTAAATTTTTAGATCTAGCAAAAATCAAGTAAGGATGTGATTGAATTAATTTCTAAAATTATATTGAATTAATATATGAATATTATTTATGGAGAAATTGATATTTTGCCAATATTTTAGGGTTTTTTCTTTAGATTTCTCTATAGCATGTGCCTTTTATTTTTGTTAAGAATTATTTATTAAACAAAAAACTTATGTATGTCATATAATAAAAAGCTATCACTCTAAACATAACAATCCCTTTATCTCAAATGGGAACTTAAGAGATTTATCACTGGTAGTTTGTGTGAATTACTATTGGAGGCTGAATAATTGGGCAATTGTGATTTATGATAACTCAACATTTTAAAAATTATTCAAAGTTAAAGAATATCATATCTTAAGATAATAAATCCTTAAACAACTATACATGTCTAACGAGATCTTAGGGACTCCTAGATAAAAAAAAATTATTCTTTTTGCTGCATGTATGATATTCGAGGACCTAACATCCATAGTCACCACTAGCAATAATTTAATTTTAAAAAGAACCATGTTGAGATCTTTATTTTCAACAAATAAAAAAATTTGATATTCGGATAATACATGTTCAAGATATATGATGGGCGATAAATCCAATCTCATTTCTTTCAAAGATTGGAATGTCAGACATATGATATTGAAATATGATACAATGTAAATGGTAAAAGGTACCTATAATATTGATCATGTTTTACTTGTTGATGGTTTAAAGTATAACTTTCTTAGCATTATTCAATTATGTGATAAGGGAAATAAACTTATTTTAAGTCATTACATTGCTTGGTAATTCAAATTATTGATAGCAAAATAATCTTCATATGTAAAATCCTTAGAAACACTTAAGTGATTAATTTAAATGATGGTAAGTGCTTTGGTGGACTCATGTTGTATTTGAAATAAAAAACTTGGACATGCTAAGTCTCTCCAATGTTATTCAATGACTAACAAGACTTTTCCAAGATGATATAATTGGCGATTTAAAGAATGGGATAACAACAAGGTCTTTTATGATTAATCAAGTTGGTAATGTTGTTTTTATCTCTAAACTTAAATCTAAATATAGTGATGAAATCTTGTGATATGAGTATTAAATACTCTTAATACAAGAAACTCTTGATCAATTTAAAAGAAATCAAGTATTGGAATCATCCCTAGGGCCAAAGATCATTTCATTATTAGAACTAAATAAGTTTTTCATAATAAACTTGATGAATCTGTAGAAGTTATATGAAATAAAGCTTATTATGTTATACAAGGTTACAATCAAGAAGAATACATTGAATATAATGAGACTTATACCCCCATAGATATAATGGAAATAATTTGTACGTTACTTGCATTTTCATGTTTTAAGAATTTTAAGTTTTCTTTAATAAAAATATTTATGTTGAGGAACCTCCCAATTTTGAAAGACTTAAATTTTTAAAGAATGTTTTTAAACTAAAAAAAAAAGCTATGTATGGTATTAAGTAAGCTCTTAGAGCTTAGTATGATAGATTAAGAAAAAATATTTACTTAGAAAGACTCTAACAAGAGAAAAAATGATTCAATATTATTTATGAGATACAAAGAACATGATTTAATTATTAAGTAAATTTATGTTGATGACATTTTATTTGGTGCTACCAACAAATCTTAGTGCGAGGAATTTAAAAAGTTGTATGCTTAAATTTTAGATGACATGATAAGAGATATTACCTTTTTCAATGGACTATAAACAACATATGATAAAAATGATATAATTATAAATCAAGTCAAATATACTGAAGAGCCATGTAAAAAAAAATTAAGTATGTAAGTTCAAGTCCTACACTAATGAACATGACTACCAAAATCAACAATGATGAACTAGGAAATATGATAGACATCAAGCAATATCAAGATATGGTTGGTTGTAAGGAATTATCAATTTGGATTTGATCCTAATATTGACAAAGTTCTTCAAGAAAATGACAATGATATTAAAGAGAATAAAAAAATAGCATCCTCTCTTATTACATGGAGTGATCCTACCAGCTATTAAGCTTGTTTTCATCCCTTAGTGCAATCATCCCATGTATGATCGAGCTTACCTTCATCCCTTAGATTGTTATTTGTTTATTTCTAAAATTGATTTACGAATATATTTGCTTTTGGTGATGATCTATTATAGGCCCTTACTTGCCTTCCTTTTTAATATGACAAAGAGGGAGAAAGTTCTGATATGATAATGATATGCAAAAAAGAAAGAAGACTATGATTTGTTATTACATGCTCATGATTCAAGATTGCATGCATAATATTTTTGAAAATATGGTTTAATAAATGCATGATTCGGAAAATATATGTGTGTGTGTGTGGGGGGGGGGGGGGGGGTATTTAAATATTTAAGATTTATTGATAAAAGGAGTTTTGATATCCTTTCATTTCAGTTGCATAATTTGTTTGTCGTCATAAAATATGAAAAGATTGTTAACTAAAAGGTCATTAACCACCTTTGACTTTTTTTTTTATAAATAATAACAACAATTATTAAATCTATATGGACTTATTGGATGCAATATGGACTTGACTTTTTTATGTAATCAAGTCTTTATAAAATTTAATGTGACATCATAAAATAATTTTATCCAAAATATTATTATTGCTAAAATTTAGCATCCAAAATATTTTTTTTTCAAACCCTATATGGTGATAAATATCTTATAAGAAAATGTGTCATCATATATTTTAGTGCTATCACTCAATTAATTTTAAAATGAAGAGTAAATATTTTTATCCAATCTTAACTTAAAAGAGGTCATTACATGTGTTATTTCACTTTTATCAAAATTTAACTAGCATGACAAACTTGTAATTTTAGGATAAATGTTCTCAATACTCAAGTTATTTTTATGACAACTATTTTTCGCTCTTAAAATTAGTGATATAGTCATTTCTAACATTTAGAAGACTTATAAGAGCAAAAAAATCTTACTCTTATTTTCTTTGTGAGTATTGATCAAAATAGGTATTCTACTACAAATTCTCCCTTGATCTTATGAGAAATTCTCTTCAATATTTTGGTGAGAAACGATGACAATGGATTTTCTACTATAAACACCCTTTTGGTCTTATTCAAAAATTTCTCTCACATTTTTATGCTCTTACTCTTCTACAATCTTATTTTTGATGCTTTAATTCTTCAAAATCTTTAATTCTTCATTCTATTCTCTTAAAGCTTTAAATTTTAAATTAAATCAAATTTATTTTTAAAATTCTTGAGTTAGATTACATTCTATAAATAATTAAGCTTAATCATTTATAATCTTACTTTTGATGCTTTAATTCTTCAAAATCTTTAATTCTTCATTTTGTTCTCTTAAAGCTTTAAATTTTAAATTAAATCAATTTTATTTTTCATATTCTTGAGTTAGATTACATTCTATAAATAATTAATCTTAATCAATTATAATCTTCTCTTATGAATTGAAAGAACTCTTATAGGAGTTATAATTATTATAAAAGTTTAAGTCTTAGTTGAACCAGTTGAACCACTTAAATAATCTTTGGTTTAGAGTCAATGAGTGCTAGGTTTAATCTTCAAAAATGAAAAAGATTGTAACAGGTTTTATTTTTGGTCCTTAAAAAAATTGTATAAGGTTTTCTAATTTAGGTCTTGGAAAATATTAATATAATATGTAAGGTTTCACTCGCTAAGAATACTGTTGTTTGATAATAAGTATTTGAATATAAATTCAGAGAATGACATAGGTGATAATCACTGTGAATATCAATGTTTCTATCCTCTTGCTACCAATATCATTATTTTTATGCATAAATTAATTATGTATTATTGTTACCAAAAATAAAGTTGGTGGTTTGATTAAAGGTTGTTGTTTTACAAATGATCAATGATTATTATATACAGAACAAACATGATTTAGCATGTTCCATGTTTTAAAGTTAAATCAGAATATTATTGATAAAATAAAATTAATTACACTAAGAAATCGATCAATGAAAGGTTAAGTCAAATCACTAATGACTTTTCTAATATGTGGGGAATCATGACACGTTGCTAGATGATGCACTTTATCATCATATATACATTAATCAATTATTGAATTGATAATAAATTAAATTATTTAATGTATTTAATTGGAATTATAATTCATATTTGGGCCAAGATATTAAGAATCTAATGGATCATACACATTAAGAACCACTAGTTAGAAATTAAATTGAGATAATTTAATTACGTATGACTTGATTAAATTATTTTAAAGAAAATTAAAGACTATAATATAATTAATACAAAGATTAAATTCTTAAACCTAGAAAAAATCAAGTAAGGACTTGATCGAAATAATTTCTAAAATCATCTTGAATTAATATATGAATATTATTTAGGGAGAAATTGATATTTTGCTAATATATTAGGTTTTTGTCCTTCAAATTTCTCTATAAAAAGTAAAGTATGCGTTTTAATTTTGTTAAGAATTGTTTATTAAACAAAAAAACTAGTGTAAGTCATATAATAAAGAGCTACTACTATAGACATAATAGTTCCTCTCTTAAATGGGATTTAAGAGATTTATCACTGATGATTTATATGGATTATTATTGGCGGTTGAATAATTAAATAACTTATGATTTACGACAACACAAACCTTAAAGAATTATTCAAAGTTAAAGAATATCATGTATTAAGGTAATAAATCCACAAATAACTTCTTTATTGTTTCCCCTGCATGTACTAATTGAAGTTATTACTTCATTATTTCTATCAAGAATCCTCTTATAATACCTAAATATATTTTGAACCATGTGATTTATGATTTTTTTTCCCGCCGCACTATGATCCGAACCATTGATGGAAGACATTGAGAGCAAACCCTGGCTTCCCTAGGTGCATGTTTGAGTTTACATGCTTTATCGTGTACATATAATCAATTAAAATAATGATTGTAGAGGACAAGTTTTTTTTTAATATGGTTATTTATCAATTACATGTGAATGATGACATTAATATATACTACAAAAGAGCTCTAATCGTAGGTGCATTTCTTATCCTGCACCATATTCATATCCTTAGAATTTAGAAGACACGATCAGGCACTACATCTTACGAAATCGATCTATGTTTTTTTTTTTTACCACCTGATGATGAGCTACCATCAACCCTAACCATTCGAACAATAAGAAATTATTCTAAAAAAAACAAAAAAAAAGAAACAACGAAAAACTCGTGCCCAAATCTATATATTGGTTCTTGATGAGAATTATACACAATTTATGACACGATCGATGCAAGTACTTTGTTTTTTTAAGCAAACAATTGGTGCTGAAAATGATCTTACACAATGCCTTGCGTGTGCTTGCGTGGCCATGTTCATGAAACTAAGAATAACCCAAATGTGCAGCCATGTCGGTAACTTATAATTAAACAAGTTCACCATTCACCTCGTCAATACATGATAGAGAACCCATCAAAGATTGCACGAAATAGTGCATTTTAAACTGCTTTTTGTGATTAGAAATGAGTTGTTAGGGTTTGATAGGTTTGAGAGAATATTCAAAAAGATTTTTCTTGGAAACTTCTCAAGGACATGCAAATCATAAGGAATGATTAATATATAATAGCAAGTATTTCTAATTCCCATTTAGCTGGTTTGAGATGAACGTATGGGCTTTGTTTGCGATGTGATGAATTCTTTCGTAGCTTATTCATTATTTTCAGAGATTTCCCTGTCTTGGAATCCAAGATACGATGCAATGAACATGGGTTCTGAACAATTAAGATCCCATGTTGGAAAAAGGGAACTTATAACATAGCAGGAGTGGTACTTATTAATTAGGTTTTTTCTGTGATCTTGAACCCCCCAACAATCTAATCAGTATTATACTTCTTTTGGTGTGGATGTATTTTCACATTACCTTCTCGGGAGTGTAGCTCAGATGTTTGATCCTAAGTTTGCTCTTTTTATAGGTCATTAATTCGAGTTTCACAATTTTTCACGTCATTAAAAATTGATAATTAATTGTTATCTCAAAACTCATGAGATTAAACGAGATGTATATAAATTGGTCTAGACACCCTCAATATAAAAAAAAAAAAAAATTCACACAACCAATTAATTCAAGCATATGCATGCAGTTGGATTGGTAAGGAAATATATATAAAATAACTGCATGCCATTAATGCATTGGAATCTCTTTGCTTCCTTTACTGTTTAATTTACGGGGATTGGATCGAGGTTGAAGAGATCCTTGCAATTATTTTCTCCCTTTTCTTTGATGGTAGTTTTTCTACATTCTAAGTGTATGGATGAAGATATTCATGGAAATTAATTATATTTAATTAATTTGTGCTGAGAATGATGGGCTGGAATTCTTTTTGTGTTTTCTGCTGATGCAAACTAAGCGCACGAAGCACTCGCATGCATTTTGAAGATGGAATGATTGCGGAATTTGATGTGGGAAACAAACCATGGACGCCATTATATAATGTCTTAAAAATGCTTACATTAATTATATGATATAATAAATTAATGGTTGAAATGCTGCCAGCCACTTAAATCTGAGATTGAGATAACTTTAATTAATCTCTTTTTTAGTAATTAATTTCATGTGTCTGACTGTATGCTTGGAAGAGTTGGCACATTGGGAATTGTTTTGCGTTCAAGTTGCCATAAAACATCATTACATGGACAACTTCGTCCATTTAACCAAGCTAGATCTTAAATCGTAAGAGATAATGGCAACTCGGTGTATTTAGGCTGCCGGGACTAAATATATATTGTAGGAATTATGAGGAGATTAGGAATTTTAAAAATAAATATTGATTTTAGAGATTTTAGTTATATCTTAAAAAAAAATAATGTCATCCTTATTGTATCTTTTTCATGAAAAGTGACCTTCACTTTGTGTTTTTTTTCATAAATTAGGTTTTGTGATTGCCATTAATTATCTTCATTGTTTTTACATTATAACTATTTATTTTTAATTATTTGGGAATTTTGATGTCAATCTTTAGACACATCATAAAATAATATCGATCCATAAAAAATAATACTCATCAAAGATGTTAACGTTAATTTCTTAATAAAGGATTCACATCAAAATTATCAAAAATAGACATTACTCGCATTTGATTTTAAATTTAGACATTGATTTAAAAAAAAAAACATAAAAAACTAATGTTGTCCTTAAAAAGGGATGTTTCATCAAGGTTGTTAAAAGATTGGGCGAATAATAAGTATTGGGATTTAGACCTAAAAGTTGTAAAAATAGGCTTTGACCTTATTTTGCTCAAAAATAATTTTGTAAATCAAGGATCTTTATCATTGTTTATTTAAATTTTAAAAAAAAACATGGTTTTAGATTATAATTTTGTGAATATTCACATATAATAAGACAACTTGACATATATATTTAGATTATAATCATGCAATTTACAAGATCATGGTAAAATTCCAACCACAACAAAGGCTACTATTTTTTTTTTATGTGAGGAAACTCCACCCTCCAAAAATCATATTTTATAGGTTCAGGTGAGTGAGTAAAACCTCAACTGTCCCGGACTCTGACAAATGCTACTATGCTTACTAAAAATATATTTTTTCTTCGTAAAATATTGAAATACAAGCATAGCATGCTTACTAATCATATATAGAATTATGCATGATAAAATGGAAATAGCTCTTAGCATACATTCCAAGTACATATTGAAAATATACTTAAACAAAATCAACAAAAAAAATACTTGTTGAAGAACTTAGCACATAACCATCTTGAAATATTTGCTCTTAAAGCTTTATTCCTCCTCACTCGATGCAAAATATCTTATTTCATTAATCCTATCAAGATTTCAACACCACCACCTTGTTTAGGTTCAATGTAAGCAAGGAAATTGGACTCAAAATCTCTCAGCAAAGATTGATCTTAAGCTCTACATTTCGGAAGAAGATTATGAATAAAAAGAGTTTTAAGAAACCAAAATGAAAAAGATTGAAAAAATGTGAACAAGAATCACAAATTTCTATCATGGGTCCAGACACAGCTTGTGCTTTTAGATGATTAGATAGGAGCAGTAGAGAGCAGTTAATGCTTATGAGTTGTTTTGTAGGTGTCATTAGGATATTAATTAGCAGTAATTAGCCGCGTGTTATGTCACATCATCCATCAATGACATAAGGGTAAGATTAATTAGTAGCGGTTTAAAGCCAATCGATGGACTTGCCGGCCACGCGGCCCTTAGGAAGCGAGTGTGCGAAGGCCACCCCACGCGAGGAATGACAGCATGGAAACCATTAAAATAATAATAATAATAATAATAATAATAACTAGCTTTTTCCTTCCTTCTTTCTAAATATATTTAAGTGAGATGTGTTAGTTTAAACCCTATGTTTGTAAACATTTTTAAATAAAATGTTTAGATATAGCTTTTTTTTGGTAATTAAATAGAAAAATCAAGAGACTTCATTTTCAAATTAATGTTAACCCTTTCTAACTCGGGAATAATAAAGATTTTAATTTCTTTTAAATGACATTAATTCATAAATTCATGATCCAAAACAAAATGATAAAGTTTCTTAAATTAAGTATAAGAATATGTTCTCTAAAAAAAATCTAGAAATCACAATATCATTCTATTTAATCCTTAATAATCAACACGCACGCATAGATGAAAAAGCTCAAATGAGATAATAACCACAAGCATGCAAGTTCCTAACACCAGCTTTTCTTCTTCGGCTGTGATGAAAAAAAGTCTCTCTTTTCTGCAACTTTTCTCTCGCAGGGAAAACAGAAAAGGAAAAAGAAATGGTCCTGGCAATAAAAAAAAGTGGAAGTCACGCGTCATCATCGACTTTTGCCATTGAACAAATGATTAAGTGCTTAGTTAACCGTCCTAATTAAGAGCTTATTTGCGAAAGATTTGTTTTTTTAAAGTATTTTTAGTTTAGAAAAATCAACCCATCAAAATTATTTTAAAATATATATAAAAAAATTATAAAAAATAATATCAAACAGCCCTAACACACTAACCCATACTCATACGAGGATTGTTTGGATGTGGAGAAACAAAAGATAGGTCAACTTTTGCTATTTAATACCCCCAAACTCCAAACATAGAAGAAGAAGGAAGAAAGAGATAACGAATTCACCTCCTCATTTTCCATCCCCTTCAAGCTCAAATATCACACAAAAACCAGTCGTCAACTCTCCCTATTCAGTTTCGTTTCAAAAAGATGCGACCTTGTAGCAGAGAAATGCAAGGGATGAACTCCCTCTTAAACCCATCATCACAAATCCCTCTGCAAGACCTTCAAAACCAACAGATCCAAAACTCTCATTTTGATCCCAATTTATCATCAAACGAAGATTTTCTAGAGCAAATGCTGTCTTCTTGTTCATGGGCTGACCCGAAGTCTCCTTGGGACCTTAACCCCCCGACAAACCTCCCTTTTCCCACAAATAACAGCAGCTCTAATTCAGCCAAACATAGAGACTTGTTTAATGAAACCCCATCATCTAATTCTGAAAGTAATAATGTTGGGTTTCGTAATAGCTTTGACGAGTCTGTAATTTTGGCTTCTAAGCTGAGACAGCACCAGATCAGCTGCGGTAATGGTGCTGCGGTTTCCGACGCCGCTAAAATGATGCTACCACAGCAGCTTCTGATGGCTGTTGCTAGAGGCGGGCTCTCTCTGAACGATGACATCGATGGTTCTCTCTCTCAGGTCATTTTCATCTTCACTATTATATATATATATATATATATATATATATATATATATATATATATATTTCTTGCTGTTGTTACGAATCAGATCAGTTTTTGTTAAATTGCCTTGTTTTTTTTCCCACTTTCTTCAGGGAGGAGATGGTTCAATCCAAGGATTGTTTAATGGGTTTGGAGCTGGATCCATGAACGGGACTGATGGGGCATCGAATCAGTCCATGCAACATTTTAACCATCCTCAGGCACGTTTTTAGGTTTTGTATTCATATTTCGCACACATTAATTTATTTTGTGTAACTGTACCTGAAAGGACTCGCTGCTGTGTTACAGGGAGGAGCTATGCAGTCACCGAATTTGGGGGCTCAGGCGGCGGCAGCCACCACAGCTGTTGTGATGAACCAACCTCAAGCAAGTGGTTCGAATGGTGGTGCACCAGCTCAGCCTAGACAGAGGGTTAGGGCTAGAAGAGGTCAGGCCACTGACCCCCATAGCATCGCTGAAAGGGTACTGTTCTTAATTTCTTATCCCTCCCAGTTTACTGTCATATATTATACTAATCAATAAACATTATAGTACCTCCTGAAATTTTTTATGTTGTCCTAATTTCTGCTTCTTTTTGTCAGCTCCGAAGGGAGAGAATTGCAGAAAGAATGAAAGCTCTGCAAGAGTTAGTACCTAATGCCAACAAGGTAATACGCAGTGGCTCTTCAATCTCTCTCTCTCTCTAAAATCATTTGATTGACCTTAAAAACTGATCTGATTTCACTTCTAGTAACTGCCTGTCAGATTTTTTCCAGTTTCTACATCTCGTACCCGACAGTGTTTTTCTTGAAATTTTGGGTGGTTTTTGGATTTTTCGAAGGGCAGGTGTCGATAGTTTAGTGGGTTGTTTCTTAATCAGGTGTCTAAGCTGTGTTTTGGAGTTTTCTTGCTCTGTTTTTATGGTTTCTGTGCCTGGAAAGAAATATGAAACAAGAGTTGGTTAGTTGGTCCCCGAGTTGCTCTCCATTCAACAACCGCGATGGCTGGCGAGTGGATCGGGATTTCTATTCTGCTGATTAATTTGAATTTTAAAGGGATAATCATGATCATTAATAATTAATCAGTGTTTTAATTAAATTATGGATTAAGAATTCTGTACTGAAGGTTTTTTTTGGAATGACAGACAGACAAGGCTTCAATGCTTGATGAAATCATTGACTATGTTAAATTCCTCCAGCTCCAAGTCAAGGTTCTCATCTTTCACTGACTCAAACCTTTTATTTTTTTTAAGTTTCAATTTTATAGATTATAATTGATTCCCATGTTAGGCTGACATGTTTCCAAATCTACTTTTATGTCATGTATCTGCTTAATAAGGGTTTACTAATTACCGTACTAATATTCCATTAATTACCCATCGTCACTTCTTAGAATGAATTGATTCGTTAATAATAAAGTTTTTTTTCTGGCTAATTCTTGTCTTGCTTGTGGGTACAAACAGGTCCTGAGCATGAGCAGATTGGGCGGCGCCGCTGCTGTTGCCCCGCTTGTTGCTGATATGTCATCTGAGGTAAATACTTTAAACATCCATGAATACATAAATTCTTAGATTCAAGATCTCGAGCCCATGAACTCGCTCTTTTTTTATTCACACAACACAACACAACAATATTAAGCAGACGTAACTCGAGTCATCACCCACCCAATATTTTCTCGCAAGAAAATCCTCGAAACGGCGGTGGAGATGGAAAGGAAAACATTGAAACGTGTGAAGCATTCATTCTGTGAAAAAAGAAACTGAGGGGGGGTATTCATAGATTACATGTGAAAAACGTAAGCGCATCATTAAAAACGGGAAACCTTTCTCTGTGGAAAACCTCCCAGAAAAACCCTAAAAAATCCCAACCACACCCGCATCTATCACCACCCCCACAAAGTCCAATCCAAAGTCCCCAAAACCCTCAATCACTACAACACGACAAAAATCTAAAGTAGCACGCGTGCTCTCTCTTTTTCTCAGATTCCTCCTAAAAATAACCATCATAAACAACGTTTGCTGTTTCTTTGTAGGCTGGTGGTGACTGTATCCAGGCCAATGACAATGGCGGGTCCCTCGCACGTACTACTAACGGCAACCAGACGGCCTCAACCAACGACAACAGCTTAACTGTGACGGAGCACCAGGTGGCGAAGATGATGGAAGAGGACATGGGCACAGCCATGCAGTATTTACAGGGCAAGGGGCTTTGTCTCATGCCCATCTCACTTGCAACCGCTATTTCGACGGCCACGTGTCACAACAGGACTTCTGGGATCATCAACAGTCACGCCCCGTTACACCAATCCAACGGTGAAGGGCCAACCTCACCCAGTATGTCTGTTTTGACCGTCCAGTCAATGACAATGGGTAACGGTGGTGGTGATGGCGTTGCTAAAGACGCCGCTTCCGTTTCCAAACCTTGATTCGAAAGCGTTGACTAACCTAGGCGAGTTGTCCTACTTAGAGTAAACAATAAAAAGAGTTGGGGAGGAGTCAAAGGAGAAAAGAGACGGAGAGTGTGACGTGGGTGCCGTCTCAAAGTCTACGAAAATAGGGGTTTAAAGTAGGAGTGGTTGACACGACGCCGTATCTGAGTAGACTTTGGGTATGCTGACTTTAACTACACCACCAAGTACCACCAACAACAACAAAGTAACAAGAGAATACAGATCCCAAGAAAACCCTACTTCTGCTCTTTAAGTTTTTAAAAGGGGTTAGGTTTCGTTACGTGTTTTATTTGCCACTTTAATATTATTTTTTTTATATTTCAATTTGGATGTCACAAGTACTATTATAAATTGTTTTTGTTGGAATTAGTTTTTTTCTAAGATTAATTATGGAATAATTATGTTATGGACCTCCTTGAGGGGAAAAGAAAGAAAGAAAGAAAGAAAAAAGCATTGGCGATGGCAGGTTGATTATGACTTTTTTATTCGACAGTTTTTGTTTTTGTTTTTGTTTTTGCTTGTTAAAGCTTTAGCTTTAGGTAGGCTTTTGGTAAGAAATTAAAGAATAGTGTGGATTAGATTTCAATGTCAACGGCTGTGGCTTTTTTAAAAGCTTCCATGTCTTTTTCTTCTTTTGTTTTTTGTCTTCTGAAAACATCAATTCTATTTCTCCTTCAAAGCTAGGGTTTTTCTAGATAGTACTATGGGATTGACCGATTCAACTCTCATGAATTTGTTGCTAGTTGATGGATTCTTGGTTGTCAATCATCTTCATCTTGATCTCTACTTTGACCACCACTCTTATCCCATAATTGATTGTCTGACTGTGATAAAAATTGATTTTTAAAGTAATTTTTATTTAGAAATATATCAAAATGATATTTAAAAAAAAATATTATTGTTGACATTAAAACATAAAAATGATTTAAAAACACTAAAAATAAATAAATAAATAAATAAAAATTTGAAAAAAAAATTGAAAATATAATGTCCACATCCAGCAACATGTTAATATTGTAAACACTTCCATTGTTTAGACTTGCCTTGTGGCTAAGTATTCTAATGAGTGCGAGTGTGGTGTTAGTTCTTGTCGGACACGAAGGTGGGAGACCATACCTTTAACTTCTTCTTGATCATTTATGATTAAAAAAATCAGTAATTAAACAAAAATAAATAAAACTGTGTAACCCACTAGAATACTAATCAGCAAGTGTGGTATATATAACAATATTTTGTGTTAGGTCAAAAGCATCATGGCCATAACGTGGCCGACTAAGGATCATTTGGAATGATGACGTCACTGTTTCTTCTTTCCACGTGTGAAGTGTGTAGTTCTGTAAACTACGGATCTCCTTGCCACACCAAATTAAGATGACCAGCAAGAGACCCAGAAAGACATTACATTGTTGAGAGGATAGCTCCCACATTATTTTGTGCATTTGAACTCAATAACGAATTGAATTTTCCTTCTTTTTGAATATAAATAACATTATGGAGTTTTTTTTTTAAAAAAAAAAAAACTCATTTGTATTATAAAAGTACAAGGAAATGGTAAGATTTTTTTTGTTTAATACATTTTTTAAAAATTAATTTTTTCTTGATGATATTTAATTGACAATAGTTTTATTTTGTAGGCTATATATGGTTCTTGGACGTGAACCAAGATAGATGAGTATTTTTTTTTTTTTTTTTTTAGAAACTCCATGAGAAATTGATAGTTGGAAAGGGATTAAACTTTTTGTATCAGTTAAAAAAATAAGACAAAACGACATTGTTTTTATCTCGGTCTATTTTGTAGTTTTTGCCAAATATCTGCCGAAATGTTCCGGTTTCGTTCTGCCCGTTCCGTTTCGGCCAAATAGTATTTTTTTAAATAATGAATAATTTTACAGTATCAATCACATCTCTTAATCCGACCGTTTAATTGAGATGAAATTTTACGATGAGTCTCTTGACATATTTATATATATTATGTTAAAATTTCAGAGCAATCAGAGAATGTAATGACCTTGCGAGATTGATTATAATATTCTCGTAATATTATACATGTTCGTAATTTTGTTCAGAAAAATCATTTTATCGTGTCTTTTTTAGATTAAATTGCACAATTCTAAATAATTTTATCTATGAATTTGAACTGATTTTTTTTTAATTAATATATTTATTACATATATATACATAAACAGTACAACCCCGAAACAACATGGTAAAATATTTTAAAACCAAAATATTCTATTTAAATTGAAAAAACAAAATATCAACCACAACAGAATTGAAATGCAGGGCACATGCAAGTATCAAGAGAATAATAAACAACATTTTTCCGGCAGTAAAGTAATAGTGGTCAGATCACAAGAATTAAACAAAGAAATCAGTTCAGACTTCAGGCTCAGTTCTGCCGCTGCCCTGAATTGTATCCCAGATTGTAAATTATTATTATGGCTGTGAAATATACTCTCACACTGTTGGTGATGGCTCTTCTTCGTAAGAGAAATGAAATGATTATAGGTAGACTATCCAACCTTCCCCAACACAGTTCACATCACACTATTATTTCATCTAGAAAAAAAAAAAAAGTCTTTACGCTATTGAAAGTATTGGAGAAACCTAAAAATGCACCGAAAGCATTGCTACATTTTTATTTTTATTTTTATTTTTATTAGCCTAACCCAGAAGAAGGCGGTGCAATATTAGAGCCACCCAACTAAGTTATTGTTTGACATTGTCTTTTAATTTATTTATTTTTGTGTGTTTTATATTATTTTTAAATTAAAAATGATTTTATTTTAAAAAAATATTATTTTAATGTATTTCTAAACAAAATGTACTTTGAAAAGTAACTTTAATGACACTTTTAAACAGACCATAAGTATACAACATATACTTCATCTCATATTTTTTTAAAAAGACCCATCAATTTTACCAACAACAAAAACTGAAACTATAAGGTGAAATGTTTTTGTTGTTTGCTTTCTAAATTTTAGCATTTCTCACATGTTAAAGGTTTGATTTATAGGTATTTTTATTTGTTGATATCATTTACCAAACTGTTAACTTTATTTCAATTAAATTTTCAGTGGTTTGATTTATCAAATTGATTGTGTTATATATAGACTTAAAGAGGACTAAGAACTTGAAATCTCATGCTTTTGACTATTTGGTTAATATTGAAACATTTAGGCTATGTTTGATAGAGAAGATGGATCGGGGAAAGGGTGGATTGTATTAAGGAATTATCTTATCTAAAAACTTAAACTATAGGTGAAGCACCATAATATATTTTATATTTTTCTCTAACACACACCCTCAGGTGAAAGTCATTTGGGCTTAAAACTTGCACAGTTTCACACTATCTTGTCCTTGATTTTTCATCAAATAGAATGAGGATGGTGAGATTTGAATTCGTAATCGCTGGATTAATAGGATTCTGATACCATGTTAAGGAATCATCTCACCTAAAAGCTTAAGCTATTAGGTGAGTTACCATAATATGATTTATATTATTCTCTAACAGATTGAATAAATAGATGGATGAATAAGGAGGAGGATGAATGATTTACTATCCATCTAGTTGTTTTCCTAATAAAGAAAAAATAAAATGAGATCCATCCAAATTAAAATCATTGAAAATTAAAAAGAAATTGAAGGATTAGAAATTATAAATGAGGAAAGATTGGAGTGATCCCTTCAATCCCTCCTTAGATGCTTATTCGTCTTACAAAAAAAAGAGCAAACTTGATCCCTATTATTCATCCTTCCATGGATCCCTCCACCCTAATCAAGAACTTAAAATTTGCTTCGATGCTCTACACATGCCATTTGCCTATAGTGGTGGTGCACAATAGCATAATATATAGCAACTTTACCTCAATGTCTTTTATGCTCTCCCTCCCTCACTAAATGCGTCCCTGTTTGACACTATGTTCTTTTTTCAAATGATTTATTTTTTTATTTTAAAGTAATTTGTTTAAGTGTTTTTAGATCATTTTGATATGTTGATATAAAAAATAAGTTAAGAAATAAAAAAATATCATTTTGATATATTTCTGAATGAAAAATATTTTAAAAAACAACATTAACCACACTTTTAAACAAGCCTTAATTCTTGTTGCCCTAACATAGATGGGGCAGGGGTTCCTCTATGTGTGGGTGGGTGGTGAGCATAATGTGCCATGTCAAAAATTTAGGGTATCATTCCTGCCTCCCATTTTTCCACCAAATATAAGATTATTATTATTATTATTATTATTAAAAAAAAAAAACAGACCCGTACTCTCTATTTTCTCCCCTGCATAAGCTCCCATTCCATATAAAAAACTACTTTCAAGCCATCATCGGTGTCATTTGCTGTATAAATTTATAAATTTAAAATGGATTTCAAGTGGTGAAGTTGTCAGATCTCTGGTTAGAAAGAAGGTTTGATACCTTATCATGATTTTGTCTTTCGTCAATGGAGCATGGCAGTGAGGCCTATTACCCCATTGATAATTAATTGGTGGTACGATATTCTTGGGATACATGGCACATGAACAAAATAATTAAAAATATGTCTCGACAATCCAAGAGGGGGAATCTCAGACAACTCATTTAGAAGTCCAGGAAGGAAGAGGACAAGATGCTGCTTAAAAGGTCAATGGTTATTGTCATAGTTATTGAGCTCTTTCCTTTTATTAGGTTCAAATTTCATGTTTGTAATCTTCTATGTATAAGTGTTACGGTAATTGTATTTAAGAAGCGTGTCGTGATGGTAAAGAGCTTGTGATTTGCATAGCAAATATCGATTTCAAGTCAGGATGTTCACCTCTTATAAGAGTCTAAGACAACTAAGATTTTAGTTATTTATCTGAGTTCATAAAATATATTTTTTTTAAAGATTGGATTTACTCGAAATCGTTGTTGCAGGAGATGTTTATACGAAAGCTAAATAAAGTATAAATTTAAAAGAGTTGCATCATCGTTTTAATATACATAGAACATCTAAAAGTGGTGTTTAGAGATTTTAAGATAGATAATCGATTATATCAAATAAAAAATAAAAACAATATCCTAAAGTATTTTATCTAAAATAAATTACTTTATATTTTTTTAACTAAATAAATAATTTTAAGATTCATGCTTTTATTTAAAGCTACCTAGATTGAAGAATTTATTCATTATTAATGTTTTTATAACGTTATTTTAATTCCTTCAAATTATTTTAAGAAAATATTAAAAAAACAAAAAGTATTATAAATTCAAAATCCAAAAAAATATCTTTTCATACACAAAAAAAAAAGGTTTTGAGTACAAACATGCCAAAATACTAGAAAGATTTAAATGAAGCAAAATTAAGTTTGAAAGTCAATTTGATCAAAATTGGAAAAAATTAATTAAGTTCAAGAGCTTAATTAAAATATAAAGAGTTTAATGAAGCAAAATTAAGTTTGAATATTAATTTTGCCATTATTGGAAAAAAAAACTTATTACGTTCAAGGGATTAATTAAACGGATTTAATAGACTTAATTAACAATGTAATTGCAGCAAAATTAAGTTTAAATGTCTAATTTAAATCAATTTGCAATAATTGAAAGATTAAGGATCAAATGGAAGCTTTGATAAGTGTAATTGGTTCAAGCAAAAGTTAAATTAAATTAAAATAAAATTTTGTAAGGGAAATTGAGAATGAAATTAAAAATACTCAAAAACAAGGTCTCCTCTTCCTTTCATCGTCTCCGCAAAGTCTCCTCCCCTCAATTCACAGTCCAACCTCCGTTTTGAAAAACAATAATTTTTTCTATTGTAAATTAAAATTTATTAATGTTTTTATATTATTTTTATATGTTGATGTCAAAAATATTTTTTTAAAAAAAACTATCATTTTAATACATTTCAGAATGAAAATTATTTTAAAAATCAATCTAATTACACTCACAGACACTAATTGCTTGTTAGTGTGGTTTGAACTTGATTTGTCTTGACATGTGCCAGGTTCAAAAATATATTAAAATAAAAAAAAATATTTTTAAAATTTATTTTTAATATTATTATATTAAAATAATCTAAAAAAAATAAATAAAATTAAAATATAAAAATACTGTTGTTTTAATTTTTTTTTCAAAATTACTTTTAAAGATAGTAAGAAACCGCTACTAATCGTGCATGGTTTCTTTGGTCTTTATTTCGGAAAATGGGATGAAGTTTTTTTCCTCCATGATATTCTAAAATGTTCAGGATTGGGCCTACACCTTGGCAAGTTACAAACACCTTGTTGGGCTACAGAATGAGTTTTGGGCTCCTCGCCTTTGGGCTATACGCAATTAATGTTGGGCTATTTCCTCTAGGCTCGCCCTCAGTCTTTGTTTGGCTAGCTTTATACCTTTCCAAGACCTTTTTAATTATTATTATTATTATTAGCTTTCATAACTTTTTATATTTAATATTAGTCAATTGTCCCGCGTTTTCCAGAAGTCAGGATTATATTTTTTAAAATATAAGTTTTTTATTAAGAGTGCATTTTGTTTTCATAGTAATATAAACATGGATATAATGATAAATTTTTATTTTTTTTTATCTTGAATTTTTGTCAAGCATGAATTTTTAATAAATATATAAAATCTAAATCGATAAAGATTTATTTGCTTACTAGATTTAAACAAAACCAAGATGATTTTATTAAGAAAAACAATTATGTTAAACCGTAAAATTTACAAAAAATAAGACAAAATATAAAAAAGAACATTGAGTCACAATTTTTTTTCAAACCATATATCCGATATATTAAATCTGAAATACTATACATAAGTATGTTATAAAACTCAATTCTTCCCAAATATAACATCAAATGATGAATTATTACAATTATTATTCTCATCATTATTGTTATGATTGTTAAATTGTCACTATTATTATAGCCATAACTATTATTACTACTATAAATAATTGATATCCTAATTATTATTGGTATTACTATCATTGTTACTATCATTACTGTTATTATCACTACTATCATAATCGTTATAACAATTACTGTTTAAACCATTGTCATAGTTTTTATCATCACAATTATAACTATTATTATTATTATTATTTTTATTAGTAAAATAATTTAATTATTATTAGTAATAGTAGTATCATCACCACACCACTATTAAAATCACAATTATAATTGTTTTTATTATTATTGATATTCTTAATATTATTTTATAAATTATTGTTATTACTACTATCACTACCATAATTATTGATATCATAATCACTATAACCATTATAACTTGCCTAAGCAATGAGAATTATAAAATTATTCTTAATAATAAAATAAAAACAAAAAACTTTAACAAAAGAGTAAGCAAAAAATGATAAAATTAAAACAAATAGTATTAGTATTAACAAAACAATTTGATTTGAAGATCAAAAATAATAAAAAAAATAACAAAGAGAAAAAAATAACAAATGAAAGAAGAAGTACCAATTATTATAATCATTGTTGTAAGAATTAGGAGTTAGCTCATAAAATAAAATGATTTTACAAAAATAAATAAAATTGTAAAAAAAAAAATAATTATGTTACATTTCGCATTATATAGATAAACATAAAATTAGACATGAGAAATGTTTAAAAAAAGAAAAATCTTGAGTTTTATATGATCATATTGTGCTTCCTACTTCAATTTAACATAATTGAACCAAAAGCTTTATTCAGTAGAAACTATCTACGATGGGAACAACCAAGTTGTTAGCAAATATTTGTGTACTTTTTCTACTATTTAGTTATTTTTCTTCTTGTATTCAAAAGTTTTGTTATGAGATATTTTATTTTTCAATGTCATTGATTTTGTAATTCATATTATTTTTTCTCATTTTATTTTTAATACTCATTGATTATAATGTTGATTTTGTTTATCAAAAATTACTATATTTTTTTCCAATGTAATATCAATATATAATTAATTAAAAAATACTCATGATTTTATTATCTGTATTATGTTTTTTAATTTGTATATAGAAAACATTTTTGAGAATCATGATTGTGTTTAAATGTTGGGGGTGAATCCAATAATGTGATTGATGTCCTCCATGTCATAATCCATATCTATGTGATTCCCAAAATGTACTAAAAAAAATTAAAAAAAGAAGAAGCAAAACTAAGAATGAAAAGGCTAACATGGTGGAAACATTAAGTTGGAGATTTTGGATGGTTTGATAGTTTAATTTTACCTTTATCGTACCCATAAATAAAGGTAAATACAGATTAATTATGTCAAAATAAATATTTATCTGATAAATCTGCATTAAAATTGAGCAGAAATGCATAATTAACTTTTTAATAAGCCAATTTGATTTAATCATGAGTCAAATTAAAGTTTAATTATATTTAGGAATTATTTAAGGTTCAATTGAAGGATTTAATTAAGTGTAATGACTTCATTATACTTTAAATAAGTCAAATAAATTTTATTCAAGGCATAATTGATGGAAAATTAAGTGTGAGAGACTAATTCGGGTTAAATTGAATAGATTGGAAGTTTTGGAGATGAAAGTTAATTTTAGTCAAGTCAATTGGTTGAAATTGGGGTAAAATTGCAATAAAATCATAGTAATCATAAGATAAAGGATAAAATTGAACTTTGGTAAGAAAAAAGAGGGTCAAACGATGCGATGTCTGGTCACTATTCATTTTCTTCTTAAAATTTTCACCGGAAAATCCTGCTTTGTTACCAACTTTACAGGCGCATTTAATGTCTTCATCCTTCATCAAATTTGACAAAACTTGCGTGAAAATGAACCCCTGATTTGTGACTATAATAGCATATGATATGTTTTGGTTGATTAACAATAAATACACGCTCATTGGTTCATTCCAAAAATAACAACTTAGATAGTCTATTGTTGGTGCCAAATTTGGCATTTCATGACACTTACCTTGAGCCAACGGTTGGGATGGTTTAGCTTCGAACCAATAGCTAAAATTTTACTCTAATAGAGAATAGATTATCCATATCTAAAATTGAAGAAAAAACAACTTTCTACTTAGTTTTTCCGCCGAAAAACTTCTTATTGACAACATAACCGATTTTTTGACTATCTAATTTTTAATATTTTTTGCAATATTTTTTTATTTTCAACATCATCTCAAAAAAGTGATTTAAAAGAAAAACTTGCTATGTCGATACCATGCTGATAGCCAAGCCGGTTATTTACCCATACCCATACCCATGCCTTACAACAATATTACTTTACCTACAACACACTATTCTTTGCATCGTTTCGTGCACGACAGCTTCCATGTCCCACAACACGGTAGACCCTATATATATATATATATATATATGGGAAGAGCAACATAAAACAAGGGGGGTGAAAAAGCAGAATGAGGGACCAGAAAGGGGAAACTAGAGGAACATAAAAAAACAGTAAGAAAAAGGGAAGAACAGAGAAGGGGAGAACAGAAAAGGGGACATAGAGAAACAAAAAAAGGAAAGAGAGAGAATAGGGAGAAATAATAATGAAGAGAACAAAAGATCATCAGTTTGCCGCTAGAATAAGCAAACCACAACAACACCTTCTCTCCTCTGGGAATAGTGAAACCACAACTAGCCCTTTCTCCTTCTCCCAGCAATAGTAGTTGCAGTAGCCCTTCTCCTCCTTTAGTAGCTAGTAATATCAGCTACAAGATCCATTCTTGTCCTCTTGTAGCAACCAGCAACAGTAACCCTCTTTCTCCTCCTCTAGCAGCCAGCAACAACAACAAAAACCCTTCTTCTCCTCTTTCGGCAATTACAACAGCAACCTTCCTTCTCCTCCTTCAGCAACTACAGCAACAACAATTTTCTTCTCCACGCAGCAGCAACAACAGCAGGACAACAACAACTATTTCCTCCTCTTCCTACAACCACCATTGGACACCTTTCTCTCCACCAGCACCTTCTACGCCACCAGCCGAACCTCCTCTACACGGAGACAACAACATGTAACCTCCTTCAACTAAGCCACAATTACTATTCACTTTGCAAGTGAAAAGAGGGAGTGATTCACTCCTTCTGTTCGCTTGCATGTGAACAGTAAGTAGATTGGGTTTGGCATTATGTCCACCCCAATCAAAAAAAGATTTGTTGGGCCATTTTGGCCCACAGTGGCTCGACCAACCCATTTAGTTGGGTCAGATCCACTCCAGATGTGTGTGTGTGTGTGTGTGTGTGTGTCTATATATACAAAGCAAAATATTTTTTTTGTATTTTTTCAAAATACATATATTTTTTTTCTATTTATTATATATATATATATATATATAGAAAACAAATATATGTATTTTGAAAAAATACAAAAAAAATATTTTGCTTTTGTGCATACGGTCGAAACCTAAAAATTTTCTAAGCATATTTTTCATAAAAAAAACATAAACTTGCATCTTTTCTCATGTCTTAAAATAATAATAGGATATCATAACCAATTTATGATTATCTGTTAGATTTCGAATAAAATATCAAAAATCTATCAACAATCATTTTGTTTATGTTTTAGTTGTAAACTTTAATTATCGGAGTGTAAAATTACATTTTTAAGCATCCTATTAGATATTAAAGTACAATAAATGAAGTGTGAAAATTCAGACATTAGAACGGTTAAGTTTTTTAATGTAATGAGGTAGAGACTCTCTCATGAAAAAAAATCTATTTCGAGACTCGAAAGAGACCGACAAATAAAAATTTGATTTAGTGAAAAAATAATAATTAGACAACAATACAACTAGAGTGTACAGGAGGTAATGTATTTTCTCCTTATACAATAAATTCCTTTTCTGAATTCTTCTAGACTATTAAGTTTTATACCGATTTAAAAAAAAAAAAACTGTCGTCCCGATAAAAAAATATTTTTGAGAATGATGAGTGTAATTAAATGCTGGTGTGAATCCATCAATGTGATTGGCGTCCTCCACATGAATCTGATCCATAATAATTGAGAGTACTACATATTCATTTTTCGGTCGGGGAAACCTAATTTCTTCGAAGACCGAGCAAGTATTCCAAAACAAAACACCCG
Organism: Salix caprea; assembly: GCA_964035475.1. Taxonomy (NCBI): domain Eukaryota; kingdom Viridiplantae; phylum Streptophyta; class Magnoliopsida; order Malpighiales; family Salicaceae; genus Salix; species Salix caprea. Next base: position 15,774,297 of record OZ037751.1, read on the forward strand.
CTCTCTCTTCCCCCACTCTCCTCCTTCTTTATGTACACACCCGGCCTGGTGAAAACTTCAGGAGGACGAGGGTCTATGTTAACAAAAGGTGTTTTTTCCGCACTCGAGTGGACAAAGAAAACAAAGAAAGTTAAGGGTTTTCTTGGGGGTGATTGACCAAACCCTAGTTAGTTTATGGTGCAGTTAAGAATTCTCTTGGTTTGGATGTATACAAAGCTTGATGGGAGCATCTGTGGTTTCAGATCTGAGTGATGACTCATGGGGAACTGAAATTTTGCCAATATGATTCATTTTCTAGTTCAGAAAATTAATGAGGTACAGAAGATCGAGAAAGGCTGACAGAAGAGAGTGAGCACACACAAAAGTAAATGGTATGAAGGCATACCATTGCAGGGTGTGTGCTCACATCTCTTCTGTCAGCTTCCATTTCCATGTTTTTCCTCGTGCACCCACTGAACCTTCCTTTTTCAAATATATTTTTTTCAACAAAAGAAAAACCACTATCCTATATCCTTAAAGTGTGTGCGTAGATTATTATTATTATTATTTCGATTATAATCTCCACTGGTAACTGATCCTTCTTATCTTCTAGATATATGTGTTTCTTCTCTCTTTCTCTGCAGCTTCCTTTACCACAACACATGCTTGTGTCTCTCTCACTTTCTCTATGGCTGAAAGGGCAGGTGAAGAGCTATCGCCACGGCATAAAGAACCCCAAGTGCAAGCATGACGCATCGTCCTCCTCATCCATGAAAAATCTGCTCTATATGACAGTATTTTATAATGGATGGTAACTAGATATGTAATGGATGGAATGGTTTTTTTTCTTTCTGGTGGGTTCATTTCATACATTGGAAGGTTATAGTTTTTGTTTTTTGAAGATTTTCCATGTCATATTTCATCCACTTGAGAGAGCTTATATTCTTATATACTCCCCCCCCCCCCAAAAAATAGTGATGGTGCTAGAAAGCGTGGCTTTTTATGGTCCTCTTTTTGGAAGGAGAGGACGATTTGTGATCTTTGAAGTACGTTTGTTTACTGTTCAAGATTTAACGGAAAACTGTATTTTGGAATCTGAAAACGAGTTCCCAATATTATATTTCACCAGCTTTTGATCCATCGAAACTCTCCTGCTTTTCTTCCCTCTTCAATCCTTTTGTTTCTCTTGGTGACCATGCAAGGTAGAGGAAGGAGTAAAGGGCATCTGTGGCTACTACCGTCTTCTAATCTGGGTATGCTTATTTTATTTTATTTTATTTTATTTTGCCTGCCTAACCAGACATTTCTGATTTTACTGATGTTCAACCTAACTAATTAATGCAGTTCTTACACTTTTAATTTTGGGCATCGTCGACTTGGGGATTTCTTTTGTGGGAATTTCCATGTTCAGTGGTTAGTAATTAATTTTGCCAGCTGATTTTTCTCGATCCTTATTTGCTTCCTTTAATGGAAGATCTTTCCTATTTGCCACGGTCTGTGCTTTTATTACTTGAAGTAGTAAATCACCCTTAGTTGTTTTTAAAGAGCTTGTTGTCTTTTTGGTTGTAGGGTGGCAACGGACGGCTTCTGTCTCCAGCTGTCAGGTAGCATTCCTTCTTCTCTTACATGATAGTTTTTGCTCTATCGATGTGCTTGGCAGTGTTGTTCCTTCTAATTTTATGTGTGTTTCTTCACTGATATTTCACTTTTTTTGCTGGATTTGGAAAATAATCTGTCTCTATTTTGCTCTTACTGGGGTTTAGGGGTTTTTGGATTTCACATCAGTTGCTTTAAGGAAGATTTGTGAGCCATTATGATAGGGTTAGGAAATTGTTTCAGCATAAAAGTTAATAGCAAGGAGGATTGCTCTTTTATCCAAGTCTGTGGTGTTAATGTTTTCATGAAGGCAGCTCCACTAATCTCTAAATGAAGTATGTTATTGATAATTTTATGCTTCCCAAATGGTAGATTCATGGGTTTTGTTCGTGGATCAAAGACTTCGTTTCGCCCTCGTAGCGGTCATTCTTTAACATCTGATGTTCTATATTTTTTCTGTCTGTACTTGAGTGGTTTTTTCCCTGTTAATTACAATAGTCTTACAAATTTTCCTGTTCCCTTTAGTCCACTTGTGTAAGGAAATGACTTGTGTTAGGTGCTTTTCAAGGCTATTCCTTTCTATAGTATTTTTGACTAGATCTAGTCCTTGAACAGAAGCTATATTGCATAACTGGACTTCACTTCCTTGTGAAGTATACACTTCTATATAAACAGTGTTTAGCAGCAGGACATGAGCTCCTGTCAACTCACGAAAAAGAAACTAAGTAGATGTGATTAGACATCAAATTATTTGTCTCGCAATGGAGCTGTGGGCGTCATCATCCTATCCTACAATTTTGAAAGAACAGCGTGAAGAATAATGTTAAAGACTAGTACTGTTTTGTTTTCTGCCAGCATTTGATAGGGTGAAGGACCATATGTATAGACTTTTAGCAACTCGACTTGAGGCAGTCGTAATAATGAATGTCAAGAAGGGTTTCCAGACTAGAATTTAGGTTTTACAGGAGATGTGTTAATGAATTTGACACCAGTCGAGTGGTTTGGTAGTTGGGGATGAAGTTTTCTCACTTCTAGAGACAGCCAGGAGTTTTTTTTTCCTGTTTGTGAATTAAATTACGCTCATAATTCCTATAACCCTCACCATCATCTCTATCAGTTTTAGCAGTGTAGTTCGCTATTATGCTGTTTGATCTTCTGATCTGATGAGAGCGAACACGAGTATCATAATGGTAGACCAGATTCATATATGCTATATACCATGTACAATGTTGAACCAGTCTGTGCCTGGCAAGTCAGATTGTTTATGAAAACAAGCTGCTTTGGTTGGCTCCTACCATTAAGAACTTACTGCAAGCTATAGTTCTATTGTCAGGCTTGAGTAAAATCTCTATCTTATAAACTTCCTAGGAGAAATCTTCCCAAATCAAAATTTTCTTCTGCAGTCTTATTTGATAGCATTCTAAACATGTAAACGAAAATAAAAGTAATGTTTTGCTCGATACGCTGGCATAAACGAGAGGAATCATCGTGCACATTTGATTGGAAAGTAATTTAAATTATGAAGATGGTGGATGCAACAATAAATTAAATAAGGTTTTTGTAATATAAATGGAAGTTGAGGAGAAGAAAAAATGACTTCCAATGCTTGGAAATAAAACATCACTACGAACGTTAGGTTACACCATGTGAAAGAACACATTTTTCTCAATAAATGTTAGCAAATCATGTTGAATTTCTGTTCAAAATTGGTTTTTTAATTGATTTTTGTAGTTCATGTGAAATGGGACATCGTAATTATGCTTGTTTTATTGAGTACATGCACTTTCCTCCTTGTTGCGGTTGTCTAGAGTGCTGTGTCGAAGAACTGTCTATCCCACGGTTGAGTTGTTTGATTTTACCAAATTTCTTGGAATCAGCTTTTACTTTTTGTTCACCTTTTATTTCATGAATTCCAATTTGAGTAAAGAAGCTGAATCTATCTAGTTTCTATCACTTAGGCAGTCGCTAGCAATTTTGGATAGAGTTTTCCCTATGACTTTGAAGAACTGTGTGCCGTAATTGCTTAGTCATGTCTCATCCTTTATTTTTCTAGTTTATTCTGTAGCTGGAATTTGAATCCCATAACAGTTTCTGGAGTTAAGCACATTCATAATCAGGTTTCAGATTGCTGATAGTACCTGTATCTGTGCATTGATCATATGTACAATTAGTTGAATTTATCATACTCCAAGCTAAGCTATGCAGTTAATCATTGTTATCGAGTATGTGTGATTGTATAATGTGACAGAGAAATTGAGTGCCAACCTTTTCAATTATCTCCTTGTCGATCGTAATAGATGTTAATTATATACCTCGATTAGGTTTTTGTGAGTTTTTTATTATCTGTATTTACTAAGAACTCTGCGAAACTTGCCCCTTTATTCTAAACCCTAGACTGAGTGATTATAGCACCAAGATGGTTTAAGAATTGAGAGGTTCTATCATCTTTTTATTGGTTCATGTTCTTCTAAAGAATAGTTTTTTTCCTTTTTTTCTGGTTGATACTCCTGGTAAGATTATCAGAGTTTTGTCAATTGTTTCAGATGTTTATGCCACTCTCAAGCCCATTTGTCCTAGGGGAACAAGCTAGTCGTTTTAGGCTGTAGAAGAAGAGGCTGTAGAAGTTTCATCATTTCTTCCCTTAAGCCCCAAACTTCAGATTGTATGTCGTTTCCATTGGATAAGAACAAAACTTGAATAAGATATCAGACAATTGTTTTGAGCTTGCTTCAACGATGCTTGGGAATTTTCAAGATTGTTTTGAATGAAGAATTTTCTTATTCAAAAGTGGCCATGGTACAAATCTGGCACGGGAGTAGAGAGAACCTGAAAACTCAGACAACATAAAGTGGAATTGAAATCTGGATCTTGGAGGAAATGAAGAAAGCGTCTCTTGGATTTGTGTTCTGTACTGTGTTGTACAGAATAGTTATTAGAGGAGGAGAGGGTTACCACAGTACTGGTGATTGACTAGAGAAGCAATGCTTTTTGTACTGCTGTACTATTATGGGATAGTCATTAATTGTAGCTCAGTAGAACAAAAAAAATATAACTTTTGTGTTCCTTTTTAGCGCTGATTATTTCATGAAGCATGCTAATTGGATGAAAGTTTGTTGTCTTCTGCTATTTCATGTAGTTTAGTCAAGACAACAATGGAAATCTAGTTTTGTTCTTCAAGACATGCCCCTGAAGAATCAAGTCCATGGGGGACTCCCACCATGCTCTGATGCATCTGGACATTTTTAATTATTTGACACTGAAATAAAGGTTTAAATCATATAGAAGATTTTCTATATCAAACTTAGCTTGCTAAAAGAATACAGTGATTGGCTTGTGCTCATATTTCTAAATGAAGTCTTGTTCTTTTATATGATCACTTCTCTTTCACCTCACTGAATTTCTACTTCGACGAGTTTTCGATCAGGATTTCGATGGAGGAAGAAACTTTGAGCCTGGTTTTAAATGCAGAAACATCTGCCATTGAAGAACTCTCAGATTCAAATAGCAGCACTCATCCATTTCCTCCGAGCAAGCGTGCAAGGTCTGGCAGCAATGTCAGCGCTTCAAAATTCAAAGGCGTTGTGCCTCAGCCAAATGGTCACTGGGGCTGTCAAATATATGCCAACCACCTACGGATCTGGCTAGGAACCTTCAAATCTGAAAAGGAGGCGGCCATGGCTTATGACAGTGCAGCAACAAAGCTTCGGAGTGGCGATTCTCGGAGAAATTTCCCACCAACTGACACGACTGTCGAAGAGCCGAAGTTTCAAAGTTATTACAGCACTGAAGCCGTGCTTTCCATGATAAAGGATGGTTCCTACCGATCCAAGTTTGCTGATTTTACAAGGACATGCTCGCAAAGTGTGGAGACTGAACTCAGCCTTAAGCTTATGAAGCCGCAGAGTGGAGGAGGGCTAACTTGTAAGCAACTGTTTCGAAAGGAGCTAACACCAAGTGATGTCGGTAAACTAAACAGGCTTGTCGTCCCCAAGAAATACGCCATTAAGTACTTCCCCCATGTTTCTGAAAGCTCTCGAGAAGACGATGCAGCTGACAAAATAGACGATGTGATGCTAGCTTTCTATGACAAGTCAATGAAGCTGTGGAAATTTCGGTATTGTTATTGGAAAAGCAGCCAGAGTTATGTCTTCACAAGGGGCTGGAATCGATTCGTGAAGGAAAAAAAACTGAAGGCAAACGACACCATTGTTTTCTGCTTGTGCGAGGGTGGAGAAATTGTAGATTGTGCTGCTCAAACATTCCAAATGATTGATGTGATTAGCAGCAGTGAAAACAGCAGTAACATGACTGCAGAGTCATCCAGCCAAAGCATGGCGTCGGAAGCTGAGGTGAAGCTTCTCCTCGGCAGGGGCATCGCCCGTGACAGCACTGTCAGGAAGAACGACGTCGAAGAAGACAGAATGGTGCGAGCTGATGAGCCAGCTGAAGATGCTGTGAGAACAGGCTTTAAACTCTTTGGCATACAGATTATGTAAAATGGCATGGCTTCTTAGGGTTCTCGATCGTTGCTAACTTCGTTCTGATGGCTCAGCTTTTATTTGAGCAATTTTAACTACTAGAAATTAATTACCTTATAAGTTATATGGGACTTCTAGTTTGGGTGGATGCTAAAATTTTCTGGCAAGATTTTTGTGATTGGCCAAATTATTAATAGAAGCAATTATTAATATTATGATTATTAATTACGAGCAGGGATTTAACGCCGAAGGTATTGTGTTTCTCATTTTCAGTTCCATTTTAACAAGGTGTCTGCATTTGTTGGTCTTTTTTATCCTCATGTCCTGTGGCCAAAATGTCTCTTACAGCATCTCCATGGGAAATTTATATATATATATATATATAAAAGACTGTTTTGTTGATGAAAATTTTATATTAAATTAATTTTAATATAATTATTTAACATTTCAGTTTCTAAATGATGCTTTGGAGGGACTAGTGTAGTGGCCTCTTCCCGGATTATCTGTTGTTGAATTGAATTTAGGGCTAAATTGTATCTCCAGTGATCATCCAATAGCTAGTTTTTATCAATCATTTAGTTTTATCATGATGGAGTTGATGTGTAAACTGTTGTTATTTAGGCCCCGTTTGTTTGCTGTAAAGTGGTTTCCTGGAAAGTGAATCCTGTAAAGTGAATTCCTGGAAAGTGGTTTCCTGAAAAGTGAATTCCTGGAAAGTGGTTTACTGGAAAGTGAATTCCTGAAAAGTGAATTCCGATGTTTGGCAGTGTTATGGAAAATGAACTGGAAAACACTTTCCAGTGTTTGTTTGTGTTATGGAAAAGGAATTGGAAAATAATTTATTAATAAATTAATTTTTTTTTCAAGTTTATCTAATATATATAAAATATTTAATATAAAATATTTAATCACTTAAAATAAAAAAATGAAATCTAAAAAGTATAATGATGAATTTTTTTTATTATATCCTATATTCATACATAGCTTATTTTATATTTATAGGTTTTCTATAAAATATTTTACGAAAAACAAACAAACCAAATTTTAATTAGATAAAAAAAACACAAAAAATAGCTTTAAACATATTTCACCTTGGAATTTTAAAATGCATAAGAAGAAATAAATGTTTTTATGCGTTTTTTTATTTTTATTTTAAAAGTTCAACGATTAAGCATCTGATAAACTATTTTTTAGCAATAAGATTGTTTTTGCCACACATCTATCAACCATCCATTAGCCATCAAACATCCTCTACGCCCTTGTCCTCAACAAGCCCATCAATCATCACGATCAATATCAAATACGACATCGTTCTACCATTTCCTCTTCAAAGCAACCTTGATTGAAAATTGAACCAAACCCTAAACCCACTCCTGCTTCAATGGAGGGAGAGAAAGAAACCAAGCAAAATGGCCAAAACACCCTCGAGAACCAACCCAATTCACAGCCCACCACACTGGCCAAAAACGCAAAGAAGAAACTCCTGAAGCAGCAGAAATGGGAAGCAAAGAAAGCAGAGAAGAAGGCACAAACGAAGGAGCAAAAAAAGAAAGAAGGAGAGAGGAAGAGAAAAGAATGGGAAGAGAAACTATCTAGCTGTGCAAGTGAAGAAGAAAGGTTGAAGCTTATAGAGTCAAGGAGAGAGTTAAGGAAAGAGAGAATGGGGAAGAGGGCAGAAGAGAAAGAAGAGAAGACGCAGAGGCTTAGGAAAGCTAAAGAATTTGGTCTGAATATTGTGATTGATCTTGAATTTGGTCTGAATATTGCGACGACGACAAAAAGTGCAGAGGCGAGAGACGAGAGTGAGTGAGGGAGCGGAAAGTGTATTACGCGAAAGAGAAGCGTAATACACTTTCCGCAAATATAGAGCAAAAAAAAGGTTGACCGGGAAAGTGATGTAAATCACTTTCCTTTGACTTGTTTTCCAAAGTGTTACCAAACACTGGAAAGCAAATTCCGGGAATTCCTGGATGTTTCCAAACACTAGAAAGCAAGGAAAGTGAATTCCGGGAATTCACTTTCCTTGAAACAAACAAGGCCTTATATTAACAACTACAATCATGCCCAAAATCACAACTATCATAGTATAATACAGTTACATAATGCGGAAATTAAATAACATGTCTGGATCCATAATCGCAACCTTTTCATGATCAAATATTTATGTTGAACAATCTTTGTTCTTGATAGAAAATTGTTTTTTCTCTCTTAATCCTCTTTATCCTTACATAACTTTCTTCAGATGTTTTGATGGGTTGTCTGAATATCTATTTATGGGTAGAGAGATGACAAGTTTCCCACTTCATTTTGAACTCCACTAGCCCATCATGGTAGGAGATATTAGGAAACCACTTGTAATATGATGAAGCCGAGAAAGAAAGGAAGACAAAAAAATATACATAGCAAAAAGTCTTGTTGATGGGTTATGAACTCACATAGTTATTAAACCTCGTATAGCGGATCAATTTTGAAATATTCTGACTCGATTTCTTGTCTAATTCAAATTTTAAATTAAATCATATCAAAGAAGTTGTGATGTGTCCCAATCGATTTGGTAGGTCAAAATACAACTCGTTTAACAACATAGTTTGGATTTAAAAGTCAATATGACATCTTTGTTTCTAAAATTTTGACATCGATTGACCCGAGCTATATGGAAAATTTAAAATCAATTATGAAGATAAATTCCAAATCATACTTTAAGATAATGGACTACAATTTGAACTTGATAAGGAAATAGGTGGGTCTCATCTTGTCAATGATTATGTAGGTTTATTTTTAGGTATACTCATGAGCTTTTAAGTTAAAAAGGTTATTTTGTGAATATGGTAAAGAATCACCTCATCTAAAAGATTAATCTGATATAAACTTGCACATAGACCCACATTATCCTGTACTTGATTTTTATAAAATACAATGAGGGTGGTGAGATTCAAACCCGTGATTGTTAGGTCAACAAGGTTGTAATACCATGCTAAGGAATAATCTCACCTAAAAACTTAATCTGTTAAGTAGACTCCAAGATATAATTTATATTATTCTCTAATGAAATCGGTAAAGATAATCAAGAAAGATATGTTACATGATACGTGGAAAGGATGCTTGAAGCTTGGTTACTCTATTACAAATCTAGCAACTTTGTGGCATCAAACTTAGGGCATCTCCGACGGGGAATCAAAGCAGCAACGTGGTTTTAATTAACAAGAAGAAGAATAAATCAATAACAATGCTTTGGCAAATCTTGTCTTCTTCAACAATGATTGAAAACTGGCTCGTAATTCTTTTAGACCATCAATAGCTATATGAATCTGGAATACAAAAATGCTTCATCCATTACCAACTCCAAGGCCACGCCACTACAATATGCTTCTTGTAAACTAATCCAAATCAATAATGGTGGATGATCTCTCTAAAAGTACTCCCCCACCTTAATGGATGATAATTATATTTTTAGTACTGTTAATTTGTTTTCTTGGCAATTTCCCCCCATCATTTATGAGCAAGGAAAACTCTTGCTTTGGATTTGCACCGAAAGGTGATGAGCTTGCTAAAATTGTTCAATCATTTATTCTTCAAAATATATATAGAAAAGGGCAAGGAATAAAAATAAAGAGGAATTAGATGACACTGCTTATTATTACTTAACCCTCTCAATAAATGATTACTAGGTGACCAAATTCATAATGTTATTTATGAAGTAAGCCAATGAGAGAAGACACAACTTTGAATTGAGGTTTCGTGGTAATTATAGCTATAAACATACTTATTTAACATACAATTTATCTCGGGTTGAATATTTAATATTTAATATATATATATATATATATATATATATATATATAATAAAACTCATTGAAAATTATATGTGTCAATAAATATATGTAAGATCCCAATTTTATTTTAACGTAGTAGAAAAATAGAACCATAGTACAACCGTTATATTAAAACATCATTTTCTTAGTCTTTTTATAACAATTTTAAAAAAACAAGGAAAGATAACAAAAAAATTACAAAAGAATAAAGATAAAACAAATTGTATAAACACACTAAGTGTGAAGTTGTAAATATTCCAAGTGTAAAGAATAAAATATACTATTTTCCCCAAAAATTGTTAAGAAAAAAACCCTACAAAAACTATAACAATAAATGAAGATAAGAAAAAAATGGTGATAAATAGTTGAAATAAAATAATTATTGAGGTTGAATTAATGGATAAGATGATTTAAAATTTATTAAATTAATGATACATTAGTTATGAATACTGTGACATATAGTTCAACATGAAAATAAATTGAATTAATTATTTTAATTAATTGTGTTGTGTTTAGTTTTTGATAAGTCGTCATGGATGGTTAATATAATTAGTTATGCCGAATGATTTCATGTAATAAAGTATAAATGTTGTAAAATTACGATGAATTAAATGTTGCATTTAGTTGTTGTTAAGTTTTCCAAATTTGTTATTTTCTTTAAATTATTTTTATTTTCCTATGAATTTAGATTTGATTTAATGTTATTGAGCATGGAAATTATTTGATGATAAGAAATATGTTTGGACATAGTAGTTTATTTGTCAATAAAGCTAAATTTATTATATTCTAAATGCATGTTAAGAGCATCTCCAGCGGGGAGTGCCATTTTGGAGAGGTAAATCTCTAAAATGGCACTTTGAATAGTTTATTTATGATTTTTTTGTTGATGTGTGCTCCAGTGGTAAAAGTCATTTTGGAGAGCCATTTATTTTTATATTATTTTAAATATAGTGTAATTATTTTGTATGTAGTTAATTATGCAATTAATTATACAATTAATAAGAGTAAGTTATATAATTAAATAGTTGCTTTTAAAAAACCCTCCAACAATATAATTATTAATTTTATATATAATTTTTTACTCTCTTGTTAAAGTATTTTTAAGTAAAAATAAAAACAAATATTTTTGATATAATTACATTATTTTCTAATATATATATATATATATATATATATATATATATATATATATATATATAAAGAAGGTGGCCCCAAGGTGGGGCCACGATTTTAACTTCCTCTCCTGAGCTGCTACAAATAGCAGCTCATGGAGAGGAAGGTATTTTTACCTATCCATATACCTATCCCGTTGGAGCATGAATAGGAACACAAAAATGCTAAAAAAATTAATATTTTAATTTTATCTCTCCATATGCCTTCTCCGCTGGAGATGCTCTAAGGCGTCGCTCACAGTACAGAAGAGGGCAATGATTGTGAATAATTCATCCATGTGAGATACAGTGATCGCAATCATATAAATGCATGGACGTGCTATTCCTCCCTAGTTTTGCGCGTGCCCCCAACGTCAACGAAGACAATCAAACCTTAATTTTTCGTTTTCGGAAGTAATTTTTATTTTTATGTAGTTACTCTTATAGTGAGTACTAGTTAATTGAATATTTTTTATAATTATTGGGATTAAAATAATTAATAGATTTTGCTAGTTCAAAAATAAAATATAATATCTATACATGCACGGTTTGATATAATAAAACACATCAACACACCCTATTATAACAACAACAACAACAACATCGAAGGCTTAACATCTAAAAATATCATTACTAATATTGTTAAAACAATAAAAATTATCAAATTATTCCGAGGAGAAAAAAACTCGAAAACAATAATAAAAGAGGAAGTAAGAAAAAACAACTAAAATTATTATTATTATTACGTAAATAATGAGAAACTAAATTCAATAAAAGGATAAAAAAACTCAAAAACTTTAATAAAAGAGCAAACAAAATGAAATGAAGAAAATAAAAATTATTAGCTAAAAAAAGTCATTTTGATGTGAAAATAAAAAAAAATGTAATAAAAAACCCAAAAGAAAAAACAAAGAAAATAAAATATAAGAAATATCAATTTTCAAATGATCATAAACACAAACTAAAATTTAAGAACAAAATTTTTGAAAAAAATGTTATCTCAACAAAAAAGAAAATAATAAAAATTAAAAACCAAAACTAAAGGCACATATATATAAAAATGGACAAAAATATGAACTATTTAAGAATTATAAAAAATTAAAGGTATTAAAATAAAAAAATTAAAAGTATAAGGGCCGAAAACAAAATCAAATATATTATTAATTTCAATCAAATGAAAAAATTGAAAAAATCAAATAAAATATAACATCTATACATGTAAGGTTTAAAATAATGAAACACATCAAGACACCTTATAATAACAACAAGAACATCGAAATCTTAATATCTAAAAATATCATTACTATTACTGTTAAAATAATAAAAATTATTAAATTACCCAGAGAAAAAAATTAAAAACATTAACAAAAGAGAAAGCAAGAAAAAAAAACTAAAATTATTATTATTATTTTAATATTATTACTAAGATTTATATCACAAGCTACAGTAACCGAACCATTACCTCTTTTAGTATATAATATAATATGTAGTTAATTATTATTATTATTATTATTATTATTATTATATCAAATTCACCACCTATTCTTAGTTAAATTACCATAAAGTAAAAAAAAAAGATTTAAGAAGATAAACTTACTCTATTGTATACCATATGAATTATATTAAAGAATGATGAAATGGTTTGGGATTTCATGAAGTCATCGTTTTCGAAAGAGGTGAATGAACAGCAACCATCTCTCTAGCTATAAGGTGCTCGATCCTTTATTTTATAAATAATTTTGAAAAAATATTAAAAAAAAATTTAATTAATTTTTTTTGTTATTATTAAATATTTTCAATATTAAAAATAATAGTTTTTTTAAAAAAATAATATATATTTCTACTAAACACTCCCAAACAGCACCATGACTTAAGTAAAAATGGAAAAAGAAAGAAGAGCAAAAGGAACAGATGAGAGACTCAATGAAACAGGAGCCATCCTAACATACATCATATCCACACAAACATATGGATAATCCAGGGAAGGTAAGTGCTGGAGGAGTAATTCGAGATCATATGGGTATTTAGATAAAGGGATTTGTAAGAAATATTGGTATTTGTTCGTCTGTGACTGCGGAGCTATGGGCTATATATGTTAAGTTGCAACTTACATGGGAGAAAGGGTTTCGAAAGGTGATTTTAGAGTCAGACTCCATGGTTGTAGTTAGGCTTCTTAAGAATGAGTGTGGGGTCTTATTATGCAAATTAGAACTATGATGGGTAGGGAATGGGAGGTTGAATTAATTCATGTTTATAGGGAGGCCAATTCTGTGGCCGATTGGTTGGCTAATTTTGGTTTATCTATAAATTTATTAGATAGAGGATCGGATATTATAATTGATCCTCCGTCCGGTATTTATACTTTACTGTACTATGATCTTATTGGGTCTACTATTCCTCGATTAATTTAGAAAAGCGTAAAGCCCCGATCATTACCAAAAAAAAAAAAATATCCACACAAACATGAAAATGTGATCAACGATTATAAAGTTCTTGGTGAAAGAATTCACAGATCATTTTTACTCTGACAACACCAAACAATTCACACGCACACAGAGAAAAAAAAATGTAAAAGTAGGAAGCCATTTTATCTGATGATCACTTCCATTTCCGATTTCAAATTAAAATACCAAAATCACAAACAAGAACAGCAACAACTGCACCTCTAAATTAATCCCAATTCTCAGATTCAAGCAAGAGTTGAATTCTCAGCAGGAGATGTCCAAACAATATCTTTAAGGGCTGGTCTCAGCTCTTTACTGCAGAATTGGTTATACTCCAAAGTGTCTCCGTTATCTTTCTTCACCTCTACCACCAAAAACGATGGCGTGACAGCGAAAATGTCAGCTGCAATGGCTAGCTTCCCTTTCCTGCCCCTCTCCTGCCCCTGCAATCTCACTTTGGAATCACTCTTCTTCACGTTGAAATTCCCTGCTCTGGCCACCTCTTCGAGTTTTGAAATCACACTGCTTGCTGGCCGTGTTGTGGCAAACCGCAGCTCCCCTTTCTCCTCCCTTTTCTTCTCCTCGAAAAGTGGTGATAAATCAAATCCCTGTGATAAAGATATTATGTGAAACGCGTTTAGTGTCTCAGGTTGCTTTGATTTGTCCCCGTTGGCATCTTCTTCTCCACTGAAAGCGTCAAACTCCATCTCTTCTTTGCTTCTCACCGTCTTCGGCACTGATTTCTTGAACCAAGTCGAGTTCATGACCTTGGATATGGTGATTCGAGTGCTTGGATTTGGATCAAGAAGCTTTGTAATCAGTCGTCGAGCTTCAGAGGAGAACCATTGAGGGCATTTAAAGTCTCCTCTGTAGATCTTTCGATACATGGCCACAACATTATCATCTTGAAATGGCAAGAACCCAGCAAGAAGCACAAAGAGAATAACACCACAAGACCAGAGATCTGCTTTAGCACCATCGTACCCTTTCTTCCCAATTACTTCAGGAGCGACATAAGCTGGTGTTCCGCAGGTTGTATACAGCAACCCATCCTGCTTCAAATGCTCAGAGAAAGCACTCAGCCCGAAATCTGTAACCTTCAACCTCCCATCTTCATCGAGCAGCAAGTTCTCTGGCTTCAAATCACGATGATAAACGCCGCGACTGTGACAAAAATCAATCGCGGATATCAGCTGCTGAAAATAAACTCTAGCCACGTCTTCTCTTAGCCGACCTTTAGCAATCTTGGAGAACAACTCGCCGCCTCGAACAAGTTCCATGGAGAAATAGATCTTGGACTTGCTAGCCATGACTTCATTTAACTCGACGATATTGGGGTGCTTAACCATCTTCATAACTGAAATTTCTCGCTTGATTTGCTCCATCATTCCCACCTTAATCACCTTCTCTTTGCCAACTACCTTCATGGCTACACTCTTGCCACTTTGCAAATTACGCGCGTGGTAGACTTTAGCGAAGGTGCCATGGCCTAGTAACCGACCCAGTTCATATTTCCCATGAAGCAAGGCCGGGTGGCCATCACTTGTTTTTCCTGACATCTAAAGAAAACTTCACTAGAAAAAAAAAAAAAAAAAAACTTAAGGATGTAAAATACTCAGAGAGAGATTTAATATTTTGGGAGGTGAAATCTACAAGATTTTAGAAGGAGAAAATGGCTTAAAAAAATACTAAGGATCACCCGTCCTCGACGTGCTTCCGGTGGCAGTTTCTGCCGCCGATGCACTTCTTGGCACGGCAAGAAAATTCAGGGTTCGTTAACGAGACTCCTCTCATCTCTCTGCATTCCCTAGCAGGGTTGGTGTTTATGGGAAGAGATTTTTTAAGCTCAGAGAGTAAAAGCAAAGCAGATTTGTTTTCTGCTTCTCTTCGTTTCTGATCTTTTTCTTTTCGTGTTCAATGTACCGGGGATGTCTTTATAGCAATTCTCGTGGTCCTAATTTACTAATTTGTCCTCATCTGATGGTCCCGGCAAGGGTTCAATCTGACGGTTATAAACACAGTTAATGGGTGCACTTGTATGATCTCAACGGTTCTGTCTGGATGACGTAACCACTTCTGTACTCTAATGGGTTGAAGTTTTGAACCGCCTAGGGCTCGATGTTGTGCTAGTGATATTACCATTATAGCCATTTTTTAGCCCTATGTTAGGTCACCAATTATTCTATTGTGGGGCCCAGTGTGTGAATTTTCTTTTGTTTCTCATGAAAGATCATGTTAAATAATAAATAAATAAAAGAAAAACAATATATATTACTAGTTTTTCGGGAACAGTTCTTGTTTGTAGTTGCTACAGCGCCATGTTTCTTCATTTGATTCTTGTTTGCAAGTAGATTTGAAATTATTTTTTAAAATATATTTTATTTAAAACTTTATTAAAAATAATATGTATTTTTTTATTTTTTAAAAATTATATTTAATATCAACTTATCAAAATGATTTTAAAATATTAAAAAATTAATTTTAAAAAACCTAAAAATATTTTTTTTTTAAATATAATTTTAAAATGTAATTCTAAAGAGACACGCCATGTAGTTCATGAACCTAAACGTATATCTTTTGGGGAAAGTTTAATAAAATAGGTGTGACTCACTTTAGATTATAAAATAAAATTATATTTTTAGGAATACTATTTTTTATTTGGAATATGAAATTATTCACATAAAGATGTATTTCATGAGCTAAATACACACAGCATCTATGCCTCTTCCATTTTTCTTATAAAAAGAATAGAACAAAAATTATTCACGTAATATAATCTATATTATTTCACAAAGAAAACAGAATAAAACCAATTAATAAGTTGCAACCAAAAAATAATTAAGGTTGTTTTCAATATGATCTAGTAAAAAAATACAATTGTTTTTAGAAAAAAAAAAAAAAACAAATGATTTTTGGCAGTGAGAGATAGCAGGTAAAGGTAGGTGTCACGGGGACCTACTGCTTCTCCATTTTGGCAGGTGGTGCAAGTCGGCAGTGAAAGGATGAAAAACATGAAAGGCTCACAGCTCTTTCCATCCTCACTCATCCCTCATCCACATAACCCATTTTATTTCTTTTTTAAAAAAAAGGAAATCAATCTAATAAATGCTGTTTTCAATTTAAAATATATTAAATTATTCTTATTTTTATTTTTTACGTTTATTTCTATTATAAAGCCATCAAAATAATTTAAAAGCTTAAAAAAATTAACATTTCAAAACCATTGCTTTATTGCAGTGTTAATTGAGATTGTTTTTTAAAGTGTTTTTCTATTTATAAAGATATTAAAATGATATTTTTTTTAAAAAATATTTTTAATATTAGTATATCAAAATATCTAAAAACATCAAAAAAATCTAGTTTAAAATAAAATATAATAATAATATGAATTTTAATTATTTTTAAAATACAATATAAACAGAATGTGAAACAGGGAATAAATCATTAGTTTATATATGACTATATTGACTTCCATTATCCATGGAAAAAACCTCAACTCTTTTTTATCATCATGAATTAATTTTAAAAATGTAAAAAAAATAAGAATTCAATATAAACATACTGTGTGGGGACAAGGACTCCGGCGATTTCGTTCTATTTTATTTTTATTTTTATTTTAAATTAAAAAAATTAATATTTTTATATTATTTTCAATG
Source organism: Salix caprea (assembly GCA_964035475.1). Taxonomy (NCBI): domain Eukaryota; kingdom Viridiplantae; phylum Streptophyta; class Magnoliopsida; order Malpighiales; family Salicaceae; genus Salix; species Salix caprea. Next base: position 15,791,413 of record OZ037751.1, read on the forward strand.
TATTGATATAAAAAAAAATTATTTTGATATATTTTAAAATGAAAAATATATTGTAACATAGACCTGTGGACCTCCTTTTTCCTTTTTATTTTCTTTCACGATCAGAGGCCACCTGCGTCCATATTTTCTCATTATCAAATCGATAAATTAAACTTTATCTTCATCTTCTTGCCTATCAATTTTCTAGTAAAGAAGTCTAGAATATTTCCTGGCAAGTTCCAAGTTGAGAGCCCATTAGTTGCTGGCACTTATTTCACGCCATGCCTGCTGACGCGCAAAATATCTGTCTGTGCACAAATGGACACAGGCGCCGCCGCATGCAGCAGAGAAACTGCTCGGAAATGCAACAATGGGCGGCTGTTGATTCTAAATTTGCAGACTATTTCAACTTTCAAGGGCTTCACGGCTGCCAGTGGAAGATGCATGAGGACAGCAAACACCCCACCTCGCTTTTGGTTTTGGCCGCCACAGTTTGACGAAATTGCCCTTACAAAAAGGGATTTTTTTAGCTTTTATTATTTCAAATTATGAAATATCTTTTTTCCGTTTTTAATTAATAATTATGCTATTGATCTTTATGTTTTGATTTATAACAAACATAGTTATCCTTCGTACTTTTCTATATTTTATGACATCAAATTAATTATTTTTAATTTTTTTTTATTGTACATCATCAAATTATAGCAGTTTTATAAAAAAAAAAACAGTTTTTTTTTTTATAAAAATCATAGTGTTTGTAATATCGTGTATTGTAAAATCCCATGCCTATCCGTCTCTTATATTTACATCAAGTTGTAATATAATATGCCATTGCTTTATAAACAAACAGCTAAGGTAAAGCAAGTTTGACTTCGTATCAAATGAGTAAAGTTGTGTGAAATCTCACTCAACAAATTAAGATAATTTTTGATATTATAGTTGTTGTTGTGGTTGAGGTTAAAAAAATAATTTTATGAAAAACAGTTTTAACTGCATTTCATAATTAAAATTGAAGTATTTAGTTAAAATTATGATTGAGTTTGAAGTTTAATAAAAAATTATTTCGTGTGTTTGATTATCATATTTTTTCATATTGCTATAGACTTTATAATTTTGGTTGGTTGGCCTGAACCGTAAAGGGTTTTTATTTTTGATAGATTTAGTTTAAGATTTGGACAAAAGCAAGCCATAAGATAATCAATCATAACTTTTTTAGTACCTTCTTATTTTCTCCATGCATGGATCATTACATCGAGGAAGGAAGGAAAGAAATTTGTTTGTGTGAAAGGGAAGATTCGTGCATCTTGGTAGCTTGAGAGTCAAGACATTGAAGTTGATCGCGATATATAATATAGTTTTTACCAGATAATTTATTAAAAAAGTTGACAAGATAAGAATTAGATTTCGATCAAAGAGAGTTTGCTTATAATTGCTCGTAGGAGATCGCTATCATCACCCATGATTTTCTATTTCTTCAAAAACAACAATTTTGTTGATCACCTTGGGCTCAGGGTATGCACGCCATCACACAATTCATATATTTACTATTACAGCTATAATAATTATAATAATAATGATAATAATAAAATAAAATAATTTATTATTCGATAATAATAAATTAAAAATATATCAAGTCACACCTAAAAAAACAAATGTAAGAAAAATATAAAGATAATAAATCACTAACAAAATAAGATTTACTATACATGAATAAAAGAGAGTTTCACTCTCATTTCACGTCATCAAACTTAAATTTACTTTGTTTTTTTAACGCAAATTGTATTGATACAAAGATAAATTAAAATAAAAATTAAAAGTTAAAACTAAGAGTATAAATACATAAATACAAACAAAAAATTAAGACTATCTCAAAAGGACAAAAAAATAGGGGATTGAAACTAAACCAAAAAAATAAAAACCAAAATACAAAACAAAAAATTACATATATTAAAACAATACAAAATAATATTTTATTGCTGCGGCGGAACGCAGACCAATAGCTCGTAAAACCTAGAACGCATGCAACTTTTATTAGTGATTATTATATTGATCACCATATCCCTTGAATAGATATATTCATGTGGATTTAAGGCTATATAAATTGTCTTGAACCCAAAGTGCATTGTTTTATTTTGTTTTTCACCATATTTTTTTTAACTTTGTAAACATACATCCAACACAATTGTGTGTGTGTCTATATATATATATATATATATATATATATATATGAATCAAGTTTTTCCATTGGAGGTCCTCACGGGCCTAGGGAAAATATCTCGGGCATATCAATAAAAAAATTAATAAGATAAATAAAGTGGAAATAACACTCTTAAGCAACAAAACATAACAATGAAAAATTAATTCATTGCAAATATAAAATGAAAAAAAATCAAAATCAAAATTCTTCTGTAATAATTTTTAAACCATTCGTTAAGGTATCTGAAAATGACCACAGAATGTGGTAGGAATGGAAGAACACATATATGGGTTCCAGTCTTTCCACTAATATTCGAAGAGGTGTGACATAAGAGCACAGATTCATATATCTTCACCTGGGCAAAAAGCTCCTGCCACTGATGACATAATCGCAGCAAGCAATCTTCATGGTAAAGAAAAAAGATATAAAAATCATGACCATGTAAAAATTTAAGATTAAAAGGTTTGTTTAGATTTAAATTTTATGATTATTAATACGATAATCATTAGAGCATTATATAATCGTTAATTTCAATTTGATTGAATTAGTCGAGGTATATAAATAAATATTAATTTAATAAAAAAGGAAAAAAACAACTTTGAGTGAGAAGATAAGAAAATCTGAGACAAGTACACCTAAGATGCACGATGGGATGCCCAGATTCTCTTGGGATATAATTTGTTAATAGAGGTAAAATATAATTGCACAGAACAGTGTTTCCTTTCCAATGGACACTAGACGCTCATCACCAGCGCTAGTTGCCACAGAAAAAGAAAAGAAAAAAGAGCAGCAGAGAGCTTGCTTTCAAATCGTGCGCCAAAAAGCAATTGTATAATTTATCATGGCCTGAGTCTACTTGCATTGTTGCCACGTTTTAGCCCTCTGAATTATTTACTTTAAATTAATTATTTTTTTAATGTTTTCGCATTATTTTAATTTCAAATATATATTTTTTTTTTAAATAGCCGTTACAACATTATCAAACACGATAATATGTATAAATCTTCGAGTAAGCCTGACGAGAAGCACCGAATCATGAAGTGCAAAAGTGCAGGCACCTCTCGTTGAATAAAATTAATTATTTTGGTCCCGAGAAAAAAAAAAAGAACTTTTGATAAAACAATTGTCATGGAATTGTCCTTTTGTCATATATTATAGACGTTTGTCTTTTAATTTGACCTTTCTACCACAATTTTAAATTTAATCTCTTATAATTATGTAATAAAATGATTCTATCGAAAAAATAAAGTTTGCAGGAGAAAATATATATATAAAAAAAAAATAGATGAAACAAATTAAAAGACCCGGAGAGATGCTTCATTTTTCATATGTAAAAAATTCTAGTTCTGCTCATTATCAATATAATAAAAATTTGGGGGTGGAAACATTGTTTCATATGAACAATAATCCACCTCATTCTTTTTCATTTGTTTTTTTTTCTTGTCACCATTTTTTTTTCTTTCATTTTGATCATTTTATGTCAGGTTGATTGAGGGTTGGACTGATGATTTGTTTTGGTTAACTTGATAAGGAATCCTCCCGATATTGTTAAAAAAATCTAAAAGTTAGTTGATGTTCAGTTTGAAAAGGTCAAAGTTAATTTTTTCATGGTTGAATCCTTCAATTTTTTTTCCTTATGACCATTCTATATTAGATTAATTTCAATTAGACATGGTAATTTGTTACAAATATCCCAATTACACCAATTCTTGGAGTAGAAGTTGTGCAAAATGATAAAGGCATCTTCTTTAGCCAAAAGAAGTATGCTCTGGAGATCTTGGAGAGGTTTGGCTTGGAAAATACAAATTCAATTCGGAATCCAATGGTACCAGGTATTAAACTTATGAAGAATGAAGATGAACAACAAGTGCAGATGACTCAATACAAGCAGATGGTAGGTAGTCTTATGTATCTATCAGTTACAAGGCCAGATCTTATGTTTTTGGCAAGTTTGGTTAGTAAGTATATAGAGAGACCAACAAGCATACATATGCAGGTCACAAAAAGAATTTTGAGGTATGTAAAGGGAATCGTGGACTTGGGAATTTGCTACAAAAAAGGAGTTGCTGGTGATGAAATGTTAATGACATTCTCTGATAGTGACTATGCTGGTGATCAAGATGATCGTAGGAGTACTTCTAGATATGTTTTTAAGTTTAGTGAGGGAGCAGTTGCTTGGAGTTCGAAGAAACAACCAGTGGTGTGTCTTTCAACAACTGAGACAAAATTCATATATGCAGCTCATTGTGTTTGTGAGGCTGTGTGGATGAGAAGAGTGCTTGAAAGATTAAAATGCAAACAAGGTACACCTACTGTTATATATTGTGATAACATGTATACGATTAAGTTAGTGAAAAATCCAGTTATGCATGACAAAAGTAAACATATAGACATCAGGTTTTACTTCCTATGTGAGATCTGCAGAGAGGGTGTAATTGAGCTTAAGCATTGTAATACACGAGATCAAGTTGCTGATATCATGACAAAGACATTGAAGATGGAGATTTGAGAAGATGAGAAATATGTTGGGTGTATGTGTGGTATCAAATGAATACACTGCTAAACTACGTGCTGAAGACAATGCAGTTTAAGGGAGGAATTGTTGAGCTGAGTCAGTCAATAAATGTCCTAGTCTTTATGATTAACAGATTAGGTTTGATTTATTATTTGTTTACTAAACCATATTTGTAGGAGTCCTAAACGTGGGTTGCATATTTTTCTATTTTCTGTTGCAATAGTTGAATATAAATAAGCACTGCTTCATTGAATAAGACACAACAATTCATTCTTCATTTACATGTGATTAAAAGGCTTCTAGCTCTATCACTTTCTACCAAAATTTTAAATTTAATCTCTTATAATCATGTAATAAAATGATTCAATCGAGAGAGAAAAGTTTGCAGGAGAAAATATATATAAAAATAAAAATAGAATAAAAACAATTAAAAGACCCGGAAAGATGCTTCATTTTTCATATGTCAAAAATTCTAGTTTTATTTATTATCAATATAATAAAAAAATTAGGGGTGGAAACATTGTTTCTTATGAACTATACACCTCATTCTTTTTCATTTGTCTTTTTTTTCTTGTCACCACTTTTTTTTCTTTCATTTTGGTCCTTTTATGTCAGGTTAATTTAAGGCTGGACTGATGATTTGTTTCAGTTAACTTGGTATTGAATCCTCCCGATATTGTTAAAAAATCTAAAAGATAGTTGATGTTCAATTTGAGAAAGTCAAAGTCAATTTTGTTAATTGTTTCATGGTTGAATCCTTCAAATTTTTTTCATTATGATCACTTTATATTAGAATAATTTAAGTTAAACCTGATAATTTGTTACACATATCCCAATTACATCAATTCTTGTATAATTCTATTAGCATGTTATTAATTGATGCCAACAAATTTATTGATTAACCATTGTCATTTGTTGATCCGTTGAAACCCTAGGTTTTATCTAATGGTCAACCCCCTATAAGAAGCTAAGTGAGTAACATTAAGTTCTAGACATTTCCATTCAATAGAAAATTTACAAATAGCCAACCCTTGTCATGCTCGCTCTTAGTTTAGTTTAAAGTGGATGTTTTGGATTTAATTTTCTTTGTTATCTGGAATATGTAAATGCCTAATTAACCACCGGTTTGAGGTGACCTAAATATAGGCAGCCCAACTACCAATCATTTTAAAAATCTTAATGTGTGAGGATGTGGGATTAATCAAGGTGTTCATAATCTATTTTGTACATCTATATTAATAAAAAAAAACTTTAATGTGGTAACTAACCATTATTTGCTTATGATCTAATTGCTTTTTGAGATTTAGTTTTTATATTTTCAAACACAATGTAATAATCTAAATGTTTTTAGAATCAAAACTCTCAAGGTTGGTTTTGGGAGCTTTTTCATAACTTTATAAAGGTTTTTTCATTATAATTATTTGTTCTTGAGAGAAATGTTATAGTTTACTGAATAATAATAAAACAAATTTGTTGATGTATGCATTGTACACTTCATCACATCATCTGCGAGTGTATTTTACAATTTAATTTTACACCCCAATAGTTAAAACAAAATAATTTTTAATTTGTTTTTGATATTTTGGCCAAATTCCAACATATAATCATAAACTGGTTATGATATCCAATTTTTGTTCAAAATATGAGAAAGATGCAACATATATTTTTTTTACTAAAAATATGCTTGGAAAACCTTGGAATTCGGCCGTATGCACAAAAACAACACATTTTTTTATTTTTTTAAATGCAATTTTTTGTTTTTAAAAAAAATCGGGTTGGGCTGGGCCAAAGGACTTGGGCTAGGCCTAGAGCAGTCCAACCCAACCAAAACAGAAAATATATATATACCGCTGCACCGAATTAACTCATGCACGTGAACAGTGACATGGTGGTCGGTCGACCACGACAAGAGGTTCACCTATCACTGCCGTCGGTTGAGGAGGTCAAGGTAGTTCTCCCTGTCATGGTGGCATTGAAAATGGTGGCCTGTGGTGGCCAGAGTAGGCGTCAGAAGAGGTGGAGGTGTGGCTATCGGTGGTGAGAGTTTTTAGCCACGATGTCCCTGCAATTTCCAGTGCTCGTCGTCCTTGTCCCTGCTTTCTGCAAATGTTGTGCGCGTGTTTTTTGTATTTTCCAATGCACTAATGATCTCCTCTCTGTTAACTATCGTTCTCCCTGTTATTTCATCCTCCTCTTTTGTGTATTTTTTTCCAGTTTTCACTCGTCCCTAGTGTCAAATTTTCCTCTAGTTTGTTTTCCGTGTGTTCTTTCCCCCTCCTTTTATAGACTTAATTGTGCAACTTGCAATATGGGAGAGGTGTTCAGGTCTGGTGTCTTATGTGTGGGAGTGAGTGTCAGTCATGGCTGCTGGCATGGTGCAGCATGGCTCTGGTAAGGTTTGAACAATTTTTTTAATAATATAAAATAGACTGACAAAAATGGGTTGTTACAAAAAAGAGTTTTTTGACGGGAAGAATGATGTTTTTCTTTTCAATTTTGGCTTCCGATTTCACCCAAAAATGTTGTCTCTGAAAATTTTGATCTTCTCAATTTAACCCAGATCAGGCTTCCAAACTTAATTTCTCATCAATTAAGCTCTTAATAAAATTAATTTGACTCATTTAAAGTATAATTAAGTCCTTACGCTTAATTAAATCCTTCGATTGGGCTCTCAGTTGATCCCTAAACATAATTACACTTTAAATTGGCCGACGATTAAATCAAATTGGCCCATAAAATATAATTATACCTTCCGACTTAATTTTTACATAGATTTATCCAATAATAAATTATTTTAGCCATGAATCTACATTTTCTTTCATTTCCGGGCAAAAATAGGTATGACCGAGCTCTCAAAAACGTCCAAAATTTTCACCTTGATTTTTCTACCGACATCAACTCCTTTAATTTTATTTTGTTATTTCTTGGTATATTTTGGAAAATAACTTAGAAATTGGGTTATGATACAGTGCTTGCAACTAACTTCAACGGTGAAATACTTTCTCCAGTTATATCATTGGATTCCTGCAACATTATCTTCTTTAAGAAATGATGCATGCTAATTGTTTCTAGGCGGATTGTCGCTAACAAAGTTTTCTTCTCTCCTTTTTTCTCTATCTTTCCTTAAAATTCATGTTGCCAATTAAATTTCAGGGAAGTCCTCTTAGTTGTATGTATTTGAAGTGTCTGTGCCCATTCTTTTGATTTGTGACTTTGTCGTTGATCATTTTGTATTTTTGTATTTTTTTTTCAATTTTATCATTTGATCTAAACTTATCTTTTTTATTTTTCTTTTAATTCTTTTTATTTCTAAATTTTTTCTTACCCCTTTTGTATACTTTCATTTTATTTTTTAATTTTATCATTTGATAAAAAAACTCAATTGTTATTTTTAAATTTGTTTTGTCTTCATTCTTTTAGTGGTTTCTACTTTTCAGAAATTATTTTATAATAAATGCAAATTCATACTGTGCTATGCAAGTGTCTAAAATCCACATATTCTAGGACCTCTCTTCATTAAAAGGTTTGATGTTCTATGAATATAATTTTAACTTCAAAATATATACTATCCGAAGAAGAAGAAGAACTTAACCAAAACCCGATCGTAGGGAGGCAAAATGAGCTAAATCTTTCGCTATATAAAACTCAAGCAACCTTTGAACAACATCCAAGGATTGAAGGAGCAAGTACCATCTTGCTTGATCATAGACTGTAACACTTACAATATGCAAAATGATACTGAAAAATGGTCGATGAAAGATGTTTGACTTTGAGAACTAATTTGACGTAAATGGGTTGTGGAGGCAGATAACTAAGTTTCATGGCTAATGAACTATTTGACTTCCTAAGAAAGCATGATTTCTAATTTATTTATTTTGGATTCGAGAGAACTCCACCCTCCGGAAAATGCACTTTGTGGGCTCGGGTGAACGAGTAAAATTCTAGCTGTCTTAAGCTTTTATAAGATATGCACGCTCTGACTCGAACTCGAGACCTGCTATACAAATCTAAAGTCTTTGTCATAACGACATGCCCTTTGAGACATGATTTCTAATTAGTTACATAAGAAAATAGTACCAGTTTTGCTGCAAGAGAAAATGCAAAGTCCCGTTCTATAGTTTTACCCAGAGCAACACGAGCTCCATTCAGAAGAATCAAAACGCAGTAATCTATTAACATTTCCTGTGGGAAATTTCACTCATGCTTATATTTATAGCAAACACTTTACCTCCTTTTCAGCTCGAAAAAGCTTATCAGCCCTAAATGAACCAAAAATCTGTAAACCTGGGAATTTTAGGAAGGCATCGATCACGAGCATAACGCAAGAATGGATCCATTCTATAAAGGAAGAAGATATATAGTGCGAGAAACATAATGTAAACATCGATTACATTAACAAGACATTTTCTGCTCATATAAATAAAAATAAGATCTGGATTGGATTGGTTTGGTGAGCTTGTGATAGATACAACCTAGACACAGACCTATCTGTTTCATATAAGTAAGCAATACAAGTATTTAGAAAAGAATTTAATTTTATTATATAATCTAGAGTTTCAAGTGAGGCATACGAGTTTCTATTTGTAAAAAACAATTGAGCACTTTTAGTTATGAGAACATATTTAAATAATTAATATCAAAATACATGTCATGCTTTAAACGTAGATGGTAGCCTTTAAAATAAATTTGTTTTTCTCTTATTGAAAATAAACGGGAATTTATTTTTATTCCATATATGGACACAAACAGATACAAGATGCATACTCCTAAAATATGTCCACCACATACTACAGGGTGCATACTCCTTTATTTTTTTAATTAATGAATATAAATAATGGTTAGTTATTTCCCATAAAGCTTAGGGTCTTTTCTGTAAATAACATATGTATAGTGGTTTTCTCTAGTATTATTATTTAGTAGAGGCCTTTTCATAAGTGGAGGCTTAAGGTTATTGCCCAATTGGTCCTCAACTTTGATTGCAGTGCTTTTATAAGTAGGCAATAATGGTAGCATCGATAACATAAAAGAAAGAATTAAAAAGAAAACTCATATAATAAAAAGATAAATCCTAAGGGTACAAATTATTTATATTAAGTATTGGGATGAAGTTTTTTCGCGCTTCGTGCTCTGTCATTCCTGGAGAAAAGATGACGTGTGGTAAAAAAAGGGTGTTTATAGTCGTAAAGTTTAACTATAACTCTTAGGAGTCACCACCTAGTATTAAGATCATTAGAAAACCTATTGGTCTACGAGAGTCAGGGTAAAGGGACTTGTTATGCAAGGAAAAAATGTGTCACCACCAATGCACCTTACCTAAGATAAGTTGCATTGTTGTTTGATTGTTTTTTCTAAGCTAGTTTTATGTTCATTGATCTTTTCTAAGGCTTGAGATACATCTCTCTCTGTAAGAGAGTCTACCTCACTGGGAATCGAAAATCTGACCATTCTAAAGTTTAAAACTCTTTACATCGCATTTAAATTTTTTTCCTATCTGCGAATGTATTTTAATATGTAATTTTACAACCCGATAGTTAAAACAAAATAATTGTTAAATTTGTTTTGACATTTTGGCCAAATTTCAACGGATAATCATAAACCGGTTATGATATCCAATTTTTGTTTCAAAACATGAGAAATATGCTATATTTGTTTTTTATGAAAAATATGGTCGAAAAAAACTTTGGAATTCGACTGTATGTACGAAAACAAAATATTTTTTTAGTTTACAAAACAATTTGTTTTTTTTTTTAAACAAGATTTTTTTTTATGCAGGTTTTTTTTTTATTTTTTTTTATTTTTTGTGTGTCAGCCCATAAGAGCTGGACAAGCAACCGGGGTGGCCCGACTGACTCACCATCCCTTTTTGCTTCTTTTTTAGGACTGGGCCGAACGACCCACATCTTTTTGGTCTGGGCTTCCCAACCTGATCGGGCCGGTCGGTCCAATCATTTTGGTATAGTGGGCCAATCGGCCCACCCATTTTTGGTGGTCGGGCTGGGAACAAGGCCATACCCAGCCAGCCCACTATTCTGCACGTGAACAGTGGAATGTAATCTTGCTTTCTTCACAATACCTTTTGACTTAATCATTCAAGTATTTTTCTTTTAAAAACCACTTCATTCTAATGAAATCAAATAAAATTGGTAACTAAATTCTCATCTGATTAACTCTAAACATTATATCACATCTCTCAAGCTAAGGGCTTGTTTGGGAGTGCGGTTGCGGTAGCTTTTCAAAGTGCTTTTCGTGCCGAAATACATCAAAATTATGTTTTTTTATTTTTTAAAAATCATTTTTGACATCAGCACATCAAAATGATCTAAAAACACCAAAACATATTCATTTAAAATGCAAAAAAAAAAAAAATCAAATTTCAGCAAAACGCCGGTTGGAACGCAGAGCCAAACGGGCTCTTAATAACCTCAAATTGGCTTGAACCTCGTACCCTTCCATGAACCATTTGAATTAAAACTATTAGTATTATATTTATAATATTGCCATTGATTATTGTTACTAGTAATACTATGGTCTTAACAATGAAAATCTTGATCTTCTTAATCATATTCTTATAAATAAAAATATAAGTGATACCACTATCAATCAAGATAATAAGATCTTTCCATCATACCTTTCCTTTAATTCAAATGGTGTTATATGCATACTAGTCAATTGAGGCATTTAATGACATTCCTTATTCATCAATTCTATTATTCTTCATGGCATCACCTTCTTCCACCTCTAAGAACTCCTCTTTCTCTTTTATTTTTTCCTTTAATCAATTGAATTATTGATATACTATATTTATGTCAAAAGCAAATTTCTCTCTATATTTTAAACATGATCTAATTTTTTTTCTTTGCTCATGAGAAGTTTCTGAAGATTGTTTTGGACTTGGTTGCACATCAAGTTAATTTTGATTAAAAATCCTATAAGATGAAATACATGTTGGCCTCTCATTGTTTAAAAAGGGGTTAATTATGGAAACAATTATGTTCTTGTCCCTTGACTTTGCCCTCCACCATCTCCATGCCACGCCTCATCAGCCTCCGCATCCTCCTCCTCCTCCTCCTCCTCCACCCAGCCATCTCTCTCCATAGTGTCTTGATAATATCGGACGGCCACGAACATCATGAACACTGCAAAAACGGTACATTAGCATTACATGGTAACAAAAGCTAATTTAATTTTCGCATTTGGCCAGTAATAGCGAATATTATTCAAAAACAGGGGGGAGAGGGTGCACTTACGTGCCCAAATGCGAGCAACCATTGAAGAGAGGTTCCATACGAGGGTGAAGATAGCTAAAGCCACGGCTTTTTTGTGCGAGCATGACTCCCAAGCATCGCGAAATCGTCGAATCCAAAATTTACCTTCACATATATAGGGTTTTATTATATAAATTAGTGAGGCCCTCTCCGGGGTGAAGTTGCAATCTTTGAGCCCAAGTTACCCCACCACTGTAATGATTATTTTTTAATTTTAATTTTATTGAAAAATACTTTTAAAGGGCAAAAACAAACCATGACTTAACCTAACCCTAACCCTAACCCTAACCCTAACCCTAACTACTACTGACTTTCGCCAACCTGCCAAAGAAATGTCTATTTCGTTCAAATATATTAAAATAATATATTTTTTATTTTATAAAAATTATTCTAAAAACATCAATTTTTTTTAATTTCAAATAAAAAATAAAAAATTCAATTTTTTTCGAAAAAACTTTGACCACATTAGCATCCAATACGCTCTTAATTTCTTTGGGACCCACGGAGGAGACATCTTCTATGTCAATAGAGCCGTTACATGATGAAATCCAAGAACTGCCAGGTATGGCAAACGAGGATGGGTCTATGTTTCATCAGTCTGTCCTAAGAACAGGTCCCACGTTTGTATGAGGACTGTCATTTGTGTGATCTAACGGTATGAAATCATAGCTCAATCAAAGAAATATGACAGAGACAAAGGAGATTATAATTCAAGGATTTACCGTATGCAGTTAACTGTGTGGAGTAAGAAGAGCACACTTTTGGTACAATGAACACTCCGAAAAAACCTGCAAAAACCATAGTTTCAGTCGGAAAAAAGGGTGAAAGAACATGCAGGAAATTTAAGAGGCTCCCCTTCGTTTTTGAAGCCAAGGAAACATTTCAAGAATTACTGCAGAACGTAGAAATCAACGTAAATCTCGTTTACAAAACACTAAAGGGAACCCTTTTGTTTGTTGGTTGGTAAAATACTAAATAGGCACCAAACTATACACACACAACTTTGCTCTTCTACAAATAAAGTTGAAAATCACTTAATCTCAAAACTATCTGGCCAATCCTAAAAAAGGGGAGAGGGTGCTGCTAAGTAAGATAAGTTGTTTCTTCTTTTCGTTTATAATTTCTGAAATTAGACAAATGGAACCTACCCAATTTTGCCATCTTCCAGATGGTTATGGAGCTGCCATACCTGGCAAAAACAAAGAGCAGCACTGCCATCTGCCATTGTCACAGACTCACAATTCATCAGCTTTTTGTTTCTTTCTCAAATGGACATAAAAGGAATCAAACACAGACGAGGGAACTTACCTTCATTGTAGTGGAAGGATCACCAGAAAAAAGGGCTCTAATTTTCAACAGGCACTCATTTAAGTAAGGCAGAACCAATTTTAATAACCAAATTGCCTCACCTTCACCCACTACATAGCTTCTATCATCATCTATATCTATAACTCCCCTGAATATCAACAGAAAAAAAGATATATTAAAAAACAATGGCACTGATTAATCACGTGTTTTTTTGCTTGTTTTGTTGACTATTCTACTAGAGATTTACCTGCTAATAAGTGATCTATAGAGAAAAATGGTAGCAAGATAAAGAAGACCCAGGTAGGAAATCACAGAAATGAAACTGCAAAAGAAATTATCAGGCAGAGTTTTAGTATAGATCTGTGCTTTAAAACAGAGTAAGCAGAAAAATCAACTTAGAATTCTGTGTTCTTGTTATATTTGCAGTATCTAACCTGACATTGAGATCTTTAGAATAGGAGGATGAGATTATGATAAATGTGCCCATTCCAAAGGCTAAAGCAGATCTCGTTATGTCTCTCCACATTACTAAATCCACTGAAAATGCCTCAAAGAATATACCCAAATTCAGAGAATTTCGTTAAACTAGCTGATCAAAAACAGTACAAAGTAAAAGGAATTTAGCTTTCCAAGAAATGAATAACTCACCTAGGTTTTGAAGCTTGCTATGCCTACGAGTTTCTTTGAAACTCTGGTATTCATTAGCGACTGGAATTGCTAGCAGAAAGCACGGTAAAAACATTGAGACAAAATAAATCAAGCAATCCCAACAAATACAATAATTCAATGAATAAATAGATTAGTAAAGCATACATACAAGAAGTAGCAGAAGCCTTTGCAAGATTTTGATATAATGTTGCTCTTCTTAACACAGGAGGAGGTAGTTTATTGACAGCTGAAGAAGTTGGTGCTGTTCTATTGTTAAATTGCTCAACTTTTTTCACTTCACTCACTACCTTCTTTGGTTTCTCTTCAGGTGTGCGAAACTCTACTTTCTTAGGTTTCTCTTCCGGTGTGCGAAACTCCACTTTCTGAGGTTTCTGTCCAGGTGTGCTGACCTCCACTTTCCTAGTTTTCTGTTCTGCTATACAAATCTCCATCTTCTTAAGCTCTTGTTCTGCCACATTTGTCTCAACTTTCTTAGGCCTCTCTTCTGGTATGTTAATCTCCTTAATATCTAAGGTTTTCTTTTCAATCTCGATCTCAATTTCTTCCTCCTCTTCATCTCCCTCAAATTCATCATCGCCAGGAGGAGGATCAACCAAAAGCTTACGAGGTGGTTTCTTCATTAACTCATTGGTTTCACCACTAGAAATTACCTTTTCTCGGCGCATACCAAACTCCTTACAAGTTTCCTCAAATCCATTCTCCTCGATTTCAGGTGGGCTCTTCTCAATTCGATTAACAGATTCATTCAGTACCTTGTCAGGTTCTGACTTTGCCTCCCTTAACTGAACTGAGTTACTTTCATCCCCGACATCAAGCACAGGATCTTTACCAATAACGGACTGCTTTGAATCCTTAACAGAATCAGATTTTACTTTCCTTAATTCAGCAACCTCTTTTACGTCAGATCTTTGCTTCCTTATCTGACCTGGGCTTTTCACATTTTCATCAACAGAAACACCAACCTCTCTATTTGCTTCAGAACCTCCTTTCTTGACCTGAATTGGACCTCCAACAATCCCATCAAGCTCTTTACTTATGACCTGAATAAAGCTTTCATCAATACCATCAACGGATAAGCTAAGCTCTTTATTACGCTCTTCAGATCTTCCCTTTCTTCCCTGAACTGGACTTTTCTTGATTCCATCAACCGAAACACTCAATTCTTTACACTGCACTTCACTAGTTTTTTCCTTTGCAATCAGAATTGGACCTTCAAAGCCCTCAGATTTCCAAGTCTTCCTCTTGCCACTCACAGCCACACCAGTACTTGTACCAGTTTGTCCTCTCCTTACAATCTTTTTCGCACTATCTCCATTACTGCTTCTACTCTCTTCAACATTATCTTCTCCATTAAATACCCTAATCCCACCTTTAACTTCATCAAGTTTCATTCTGCTCTCCCACACAGAACCTGCTACAACACTAGTTTTAACCCCAGCTCTTTTCCTTCTCACATCCATTTCGGACCCCTTTTATCCTATCAATTCTTCTCAGTTGTAATCATGCGCACCTCGGTCATGAGTGATAATCTTGGATATGAGTCTATAAGCTCAAGATATAGCACTTGTTGGTAAAGTTGGATACATTTTGGATCCCTTAAACTTCCGCAAAGAGAAAGACAAGACGGAGAGAGAATAGAAGGTTGTGTGGTAAGAGATGCGGGAGCTGGTTGTTACTAAGCTTTTTTTTTTTCCACTAGTGTATGATCATTGGATCTCTCTATATATTGATGGAAAAAAAGGAACAGAAAAATCTTGTGGGGTTAAATGATTTTGGGTGTGAAGATGGATTTGGGTGAGAAGGATGCAGAGCTCTCTCTCTCTCTCTCCTTTCTTTCTCTCGAGTTGCTTTTGTGAATAGCACTGTATCCGAGGCTCAAATTCCTGTTTTTTCACGGCGTTTTAGAAATGATTTAATTAAAAAAATGAGTTTTTTTTATTTTTTTAATGATTTAAATCATTCCCATTTCCTTTCACACCGACAGAATATTTCTTATTATAAAATATTTTAAAACGCGATTAAAATTGTTTTTAAAATATTTTTATATAAAGTTATATAAAGGTAATATTTTTTTTTACTAGCTGAGCTTTTTGACTGAAATATTGTTTTATTCAATCAAAAAATAATAGAAATACATGAATTACATTAAATTGACTAAATAAAATAAAAGAAAAAAAATATTATGTAAGACATCACATATTAAAAGTATTATTTTGAAAAAAATAAATTTCATCAATACAAAAGATAAAAGAAAAAATTATAAATGAATAAAGAAAAACTTTTAAGAACTTAAATGCATACTAAATATCTAAAAAATAATCATTATTTAAAATATGTTTATAAAAAAACTAGACATTTCATTAGGGTCGTGAATTTTTGTAATTGCATATGGGTCCACCCTAATTGTTTTTGCAAAACAAAATCAAATGATGAATCATTTGTTAAGATAGATGATTAATTATTTGGTTTTTCAAATCAAACTATTGTGGTGCCGTAAAATCAGAGTTAAGAACTTTTGCCCTAAAAACTCATTTTTCAACTAGTTGTTAACTTGAAAACAATAGAAATCATGATAAATTTATCCATTATTTCAAAAAACCTAAAAAAAATATTCTAAAACTCAAAATAAAAATTCTTCTCAAGTTTTAATTTTTTAGGAACTTTCAAGCTAAAAATCATAAAATATAAACTTCATTCATTAAATAGAACTATTTAACATTAAAAATCAATTATTTTAGTAGCCTAAATTGACTTTAAAGAAAATTAGAGATTAAAAATACCAAAAATAAAATTTTTTACTAAATATTTTTTTCTTCGGGTTACAATGTGTTAGTCAAACGTTTCATTTCTAAAATTTATTAAAAATATATACACCTTTGACTATAAAAGAAGAGGAGCCCTTTACTCTTTTTTTAGTTAGTCCGTTAATAAATTTTTGAATTTACGATTTTCTTTTTAATCATAATTAAAAAGCATGGCAGAATTAATGAGATCATAAAATTTTTTTGTTGTGTTAACCTTTTTAACCCGAGATTTACAAGAAATATCTCAATTTTTTTTATCACTGTTATATCTCTGGAGACAATAGGTGCTATCCTTTTTATTTTTAGATTCGAGAAAACTCCACGCCTTTGAAAAGCGCACTTTACAGCCTCATGTGTGTGAATAAAACTCTGGTTGTTCCAGGTTCTTACAAGAAATACACGTTATAACACAAATTTAAGACCTGCTATGCAGATCTCAAGTCTTTTGCTACCATGTTACATCCATTAGGGACTCAATAGGTGTTATCCACTAACACATAATCTTGGAAACTAAGAACAGATCTCAGAATAAAATACTATATTGTCAAATGACACTATTAAGAAAAAGAAAAAAAAAAGAAATTGGGGCATCCACTGTCAAATATTCTCCAATACAATAAGACCTAACAAGTTAACAATGGAGAAGAAAACCAGTGGAGTCATATGTTGTCACCATCATTGGTTCACAGGTATCATAGTTTATTTGCTCACAAGTTCTTCAACATCATTAGCCATCCCTTTGATACTGTTATATAAGTGTGGCCACCAGTATTTTCGAATGCAAAGGAAATTAGGTTCCAGGAAAAAGACTTGTTTGAAGCTTAGCCTCTTCCTGACAGTAATACATACAATAAAACAGAATATTTGTACATATAAAATGAAATAAGTTAAAGCAAATTATGGTGGATAATGACAAAAGGTTCAGGAAATAAGTTAAAACCTAAACCGACTGTAAAGAACATAATTGTAAGGGGAGAAAATCCCCAAGCTCCTTACTTGAATATCTACAACAAGTTTAGCTAATGGATACTTTACAAGTTGCCTTCCAAAAGAAAAGGGTTCTGCAGACTCCTCTGTATTTGTACCAACGATAATAATAGTTGTCTGCATTAGATGTTTCAGCAAGAGTGAAAAAACCAAGATGATGCATTGTAGGGAGGAGAATGGGGGTGAAAGCTCACCTTTAACAAGACGAACTCAATCTCGGAGGTTGTAGCATATTGTCACTTTACATGATATGCCTACATTTCAGACTTGATCTATCCGCCATATTAACATTTTGTTACCTGCATCTACAAGATCCCTATTTGTCTGCTCAATTAACTCTATCAAATGCCACTGCTATGCCAGAGTTCTCCTTTAAGAGGAAAACAATAGTGCATCTTTGAACAACATCTCATTTGACAATGGCACTCTCGATTCTGCTTGCAGTTCTCCTCATTGGCTTTGTGGAACAGTCTCACAAAATTGAACAAAGTTGATACAACTGCAGAAGTATTTCAAAGACTTATAAGATGGACTCTGAAAACGATTGCATTGTCAGCTCCTCAAATTAGGCATTAATAACAATTTATGTAGATAATTGAAAGAAAATTGGTGAACTTTAAGATGAAGCTTTGTCACATAAACAAAGATTTTATACATCTTCAGCACATGAAACAATGCATAAAGCCTATTGATCCAAAGGTGGTAGCAATCAGGATCGATACAAACTACAAAGGTAATAAGATTGGGTTTCCTAAGAAGTATCATTCAGATAAATCAATGTGACATAATACAATTATGATTATATAACATAAACGTAAGCGTTTGAGCTTCCTATCACTTTGCACCCATGATGGGTGGATTGGTTAGAAACATGGACAAGGAGGTTTATACAGGAATCCCAGACTGGTAAATTTAGCACATGATACAAAATCCATTTAGGTTTGTGAAGATTTGATATGGAAAACTTACTTGTGATATTCTGTTTCCTTGTTCCTATATCAATTACTTCAGGGCCACTTCGATTACTAGAACCAAAGTGATGTTTCACAACACGAATGTCTTTACAAATCGTAGCAAGTTTAATGTAAAGTATTGAGAGAAAGAACTATCTTCAATATGGAATAAACTTATTTTCAACTTAAGAGGGAAGTCCATATTTATACTAGAGAGGAGAGGTTACTTAGCGGTTACCAATAAGTAACACCCCTAGATAAATAGACTAGGTTCATCCCTCATGGGTGAACCAATGCCAAACCACACTTCTAGATAAATAGACCAGGTTCATCTCTCATGGGCGAACCAGATCAATCCCAATAATCAACATCTCTCACTCGCCCATGAAGAGCTAGATTTATCTAATATATTATTTTTTAAACTTGCACAGAAATTTCATACTTGACGAACGGACTGTGCGACCTGAAGCACACAGAGAAAGGAGCTCCAATCTATATAAACCTAATATAGGCCATATAGGAGACATCTACTTTATTATTAATTATTCCTTAGAGTGTACTCATATACCCCAAGCACTTTTAGTTACACATGAATAAGTATAATTCAATCCCTCAAGAATTTCGTACTCTATCCATCATGACAATTACATGTATTCTAAATCATATCAAATTTATTCAAATGATATGATCCCGGCCGGTGAATACAAACAACTAGTGTTGAACTAAAATTACATTTTCTTTCACACTCACATCACATAGATCTGAATTAACTTGTTTTCCTAAGAGTATTCCTTCAAGTCGAATCATTCCATGACCATGGGATATAATCCTGAAGTAGCGATCATTTATTCATCACCTCATGATATAGTCAAAAGTCATAAAGGGTAAGATTTTGATATCTTAGATATGATCACCAAGACTCACATAATAAAGAAACAGGGATCCATTCTTTACTCCTGTAATGGTCGTCAGCACATGTAGTATGAAATACATGTTATAGTGGAGCGTACTCTTTTCTTTTTCTAAAGAAAAAGAGTGTATGTCGTTGCTCTCCTTGTTAGAGGAAATATACTATACGAGTCTTAGTCTTGTCGCCAAAAACAAAGACTTCAAATAAAAAATTCTCATTTGCTCATCGTCATTAATGACAAATGAATAATTTCATACTCGGCTTCAATCATAATAGACACATGATTGGTGGGAATTCATTCATGTTGATTCTTTTACTTAAGAATCTCCTTGGTTCCAACCAAGGTGACTTTTAATAATCATTTGAGTTAAAATTGCTCCCACTATGCCCAAGTCGCATTTTGAGTATTAAAACTCAAATAGTTTAATCTCTACGCATCTTACAAATGCTAGAGGCGATTGCTCATGTGAGTGAGCCAATCTTAGTCTATTGACATACTTTAACAAATTGTACTATACGATACTCAATATATCCATAAATAAATAATGAATAAAATGATACCCAAATAATATTTATTCATTACTTAATTACATTCTATACAGACCAAGGGATCTCACATGTCTAATAAATGCATCCCTTGCTATCGGTTTTGTGAGTGGATCTGCAACCATAGAATTTGTAGAAATGTGTTTTAGGATCACATCATAGTCATCAATCGCTTCCTTAATGTAGTGATATCTCATCTTGATGTGTTTGGTCTTTCCATGGTATTTTAGATCTTTGGCCATAGCTACTGGAGCAGTGTTATCACAATAAATTGTCACTGGATCTGATTTTGATTTGACAATTTTCAAATGATCCAAGAATTTTTTTAACCAAACAACATCTTGTGTTGCTGCGGAACAAGCTACATACTCAGCTTCCATGGTAGATAAGGTTATGCAGGATTGTTTCTTGCTCCTCCATAGTATTGCACTATCATTAAGCAAGAAAGCACTACTTGAAGTTGATTTAGATTAGTAAACATCTCCTCCCCAATCAGCATCGGAGTAACCAATCAATCGTAAATCTTTCTTTCCTTGGTAACATAGCATGTAATTTGAAGTTCCTTTTAGATATCGTAGAATCCTTTTAACTGCCATCAAGTGTTTTCTAACTAGGATTTGATTGATATCGGTTGACCAATCCAACATCATAACATATATCGGGAAGTGTGCACATCATTGCATACATCAAACTACCGACAACACTGGCATAAGGTACTCTGGACATTTTCTTTTTTTTCTTGAGTCTTGGGACACATATCACTACTTAGGCTTAAACTTTTATCAACAGGGGTGTCTATTGGCTTATTGTCTTACATGTGATAGCGCTCTAACATCTTTTTGATATAAGTCTCTTGACTTAAACCCAAAAGCCTTTTAGCGCGATCTCTAATGATTTTCACACCAAGAACAAAGCTGGCCTCACCCATATCTTTCATGTCAAAGTTTGATGATAACCACTTTTTGGTAGTATCAATCATCTTTTTGTTATTTCCAGCTATTAAAATGTCATCAATATATAAGGACAATATTACAAAACTATTGTCAGAACACTTTAAATATACACAATGATCTTCTTCCATCATTGCAAAACTATCCTTCAAGATAGCTTGATAAAACTTGATGTTCCATTGTCTAGAGGCTTGTTTAAGACCATATATAGCGCTCTTGTCCTTTAGTGTTGAATCCTAAAGGTTGATCCATATAGATCTCCTCCTCTAGTTCTCCATTGAAAAACGTAGTTCTAACATCCATTTGGTATAACTCTAAGTCCATATATGCGACTATAGCTAAAATAAGACGAATTGAAGTAATTCTCACAACTGGTGAGAATGTATCTTTATAGTCAATTCCCTCTTCTTGAGTATAGCCTTTCACTACTAGTCGAGCCTTATAGCGTTCTATCGACCCATTACGTTTAATTTTAAGAACCCATTTATTTCCAATGGATCTTCTCTTGACGGTAAATCAACCAAGTCCCAGACTTGGTTAGTTTTCATCGACTCTATTTTTTCTTTCATAGCTTGAATCCATTCTTTGTCTTTGTGACCACATAAAGCATCACTTAATGTTTATGGTTCTTCATCATCTTGTGGTGCAATCATGAACATTTCCCCTTCAATCTCAAATCGGCGACAAGGAATTGGTTCACGAATGCTTCAACGAGGTTGAGATTCCTCATGATCTTGCTCCATGAGAGTAGGAATAGACAAAATATCACTCCCACTGTTACTAGGAGGATTACTAGTTTCATTTAAATCCTCAACTAAATGGCTTGTCGTGCCATAGTCTAGATTTTCCATTTCATATAATTGAAAATCTTGTTTAACCTCACATGTTTTCGAAAAAACCTCTTCTAAGAATACAACATCACGTGACTCAATCTCTGTCACTCTTCGATCAGTTTTTTCACCAATAAATACAAATCCTTTGGAGTGTTCAGAATAGCGTATAAAAATACACTTCTTCCCCTTAGGTCCAAGTTTCCCATATTCATGAGAAGTATTGTGAATATAAGTTGCACCCCCCCCCCTCCATGGATGGAAATAACCTAGGTTTGATTCCATTCCAAAATTCATATGGGGAAGATGTGACAGATTTAGAGGGCACACGATTAAGTATGTAAGCAGCAGTTAACAATGCATCTCCTCAAAAGGAAATTGGTAAGTTAGCTTGCGCCATCATTGACCTAACCATGTCAAACAAGGTTCTATTCCTTCTTTCTGCCACACCATTTTGCTGTGGAGTATAAGGAATACTTAGCTGTCTAGCTATACTTTTTTCATCACAAAAACTTTTGAACTGTTCAGACAAGTATTCACGTCCTCGATCTGTTCTTAAAGTTTTGATTTTAGTGCTTAGTTTATTCTCCACCATTTTTTGTGTATCGAATGAAGTAATCCAATGTTTCAGACTTATGGGAGATCAAATAAACATGGCCAAACTGTGTGAAATCATCTATAAATATGATGACATAATTTCCTTCATGTCTTGCCCTCACATTCATTGGGCCACAAATGTCCGAATGAATAAGCTATAATGGACTACTAGCTCTTTTAGCTTTGCCAAATGGTAATCTTGTTGCTTTTCCAGCAAGGCAATGCTCACACACGGGCAATTCCTCTTTGTTAAGTGATCCTAAAAGACCAGCTTGTGCTAATCTATTTAATCGATCTTGCCTAATGTGTCCTAATATAGCATGCCAAGTTATGATATTACTATTTTTAATAGTGCTGGAATTTTAAATAACATAAATTGAAGCATCATTATTAATAGATATATTAACGGTGTCTAACACCATAAAACTATTTAATACAAAGCCAAAACCATATAAAATATTATCCAGATATATCTTTACACAACAACCAACAAATATAATTTTAAATCCCAATTGAAGTAAAGCAAGAACAGATACAAGTTTCCATCGAACTTCTAGAGCGTAGAGTACATGAAGATAAAGTGTACGACCACCCCGCAAATCCAGTTTACAGGTACCGATCCCAAGCACTGCAGCAGAAGCATTATTCCCCATGTATATGTATCTACTTCCCTTTGGAATTCGATGAAATTCCACAAAGGCAGTTTGATCCCTTGCTATGTGGTCGGTTGCTCCTGAATCTACAGTCTAAAAGGAACAGATTTAGCAAGCATTAAACAACTACTAACATACAAGTTAGAGTGATGATCGTCGTTAAATAGTACCTTTAGCTCAGTGCAATCACGAGCAAAGTGACCAGGTTTACCACAATTAAAACAATTCATTTTCTTGTCTTTCTTACTGCCACGTTTTCCACACTTGTGTTTATATCCATTATTACTTGCTTCTTTTCCTCTCTTGTCATATTTTGGGCCCTTAGCCTTACCCATCTTATACTTGAAGCCATATGTTCCATGTATTTTTGTCTCAGACATAAAAACCTCATTTATAGGCTTTTCAGCGTGAAGTCGATCTTCTTCAAGCTCGACATGACGAGCAACATCATCAAATGTTTTGATGTTTTCATTATGGGTAAGGTTAACACACATGTGTTCCCCATTGCTTGGCAAAGAGCGGATAACTACTTGGACTTATTGTTCATCAGTCATTTCATGCCCAGCACCCCGTAATTCACTGATCATGTTAGACATGACTATAAGATGCTGCCTCATCATCTGATTTTGGATCTGATTTTGGTACTTCTTGTAGCCATTAAACTTCAGGGTTAATTGACAAAGTCTAGCAGTGGAGGTTCCTCCATACTGAATTTTTACTGCGTCCCAAACAGATTGAGCTGAACGATGCCTATCAAAATACAATATTATATCATTTCGCATGCTGCTCAACATCAAAATACGAGCTACACGATCTTTTTGTTTATAGGTTTAATATGCTTCCATATCAAGCCTATCCTGAGCAGTGTCTCCTTGCTCATGTTCAGCCATTGGTTGTATGTTTGTTTCCAGCATTTTTTGCTCTTCTAGGAGATATTCAATCTTACGATGCCACACGTCATAATTCTTTTCATTTAGTTTGTCTCCATGGTTCAAATCAGCAATAATACTCTAATATGCAGTCATATTAAGCGCTATTGACACCAATAACAAATATTAGGATATAGTACAATTTCAATGACATATATTGTCACTCCATTCTAAATTAAACAAATAATAATTGAACACATACTATAGAAACAAAAAAAAATGTTAAACACTTAATCAATTCTCATTTGTATGGTCTAATTATTATTGAACATTTAAATGAGTGTAATATTATAGTTATTAGTTTCAACTAACAACTCCCACTGATCAGGTTGCAGATATTATCAATGAATTATTATCAATTTATTGTTTATATTATCAAACAAATGCATACAATGTAAAAAACTTAAATTACATAATTTATGCATTTCAAAAATAAACAACCAATTGTCTTTAAAAAAATACAATATTAAGAATAATAAACTTCTTAGAATTATCTTATATTGTAGGAACATAAGTGGGGTCTCCAATTACATCATCTATTTCATCAAAGTTATCTTCTCCAAGTTCAGCCTGCTCAAAAATACAAATGACTTGCGCTTCTTTCAATGCGCCGTATACCCTTTTCGGCATACTGATGCTCCCTCTCAAGCAGCATTTCATCAGCGAGATTATTGAAATCTAAGGATTTCAACCTATACTCCAATGATTGTCGCACTAGATATAATTCCGCATACAAAGAATTGAGAATGATCAACATTTGTTGTTCGATGTAGAATTTATAAACACCACTCATGGCCAGTCTAAGCATCCAATGATACATATAATCAATGTGCTCTCGGATTTTGTGAGCATAATTAATCACATAACTCAATAAATGATCAATTTTTTGTTCCCTATCCACTACAACAAAATATCCAGAAACACATTATAATCAATATTTAATGAAGCTATGTATCAGCATTGTTGAAAAAATCACCAATGAAATTAAGCAATTTAGTTTAACAATAATTAAACTAACATCATAGTTTAAATAATTTATATTATTCTAATAATAATAAAATGCTATTTTTTTAATAATAATAAATTGCCATTAACTGCCATGTGGCAGTTAATGATAATCGGAGAAGACATACACGTCCCCCTTTTTTATGCAATTAATTTGCATTTTTGGCAGACATTCGGCAACCTGTAGATACCCTTTCAAGCTTTGCATTTCTGCAGAGTTGACCGAGAATTTTCTTGGGTCTTTTAGGCGACCAACTCATTCCGACTTATGGTGATTTCATACATGGCATTTACTGATCATTTAATTATAAAAATTTATGATCTAGGCTTTGATACCAATGAAGATTGGATACGGAAAACTTACTTGTGATATTCCATTTCCTTGTTCCCGGATCAATTACTTCAGGGCCACTTCGATTCTAGAACCAAAGTGATGTTTCACAGCACGAACATCTTTACAAATCGTAACAAGTTTAATGTAGAGTATTGAGAG
Source organism: Salix caprea (assembly GCA_964035475.1). Classification (NCBI taxonomy): domain Eukaryota; kingdom Viridiplantae; phylum Streptophyta; class Magnoliopsida; order Malpighiales; family Salicaceae; genus Salix; species Salix caprea. The sequence continues at coordinate 15,817,003 of OZ037751.1, forward strand.
AAAGAACTATCTTTAATATGGAATAAACTTATTTTCAATTTAAGAGGGAAGTCCATATTTATACTAGAGATGAGAGGTTACTTAGCGGTTACCAATAAGTAACACCCCTAGATAAATAGACTAGGTCCATCCCTCATGGGTGAACCAATGCCAAACCACACCTCTAGATAAATAGATCGGGTTCATCCCTCATGGACGAACCAATACTAAACCGCACCTCTAGATAAATAGATCGGGTTTATCCCTCATGGGTGAACCAGATCAATCCCAATAACCAACAGTTTGTGCTTCGTTCAAGGTTAAAATGAGAGGTCAAGAATTGAGGGTGTAGAAAAGTGGTTGATGTCAAGGATGTTGGTAGGTTTATAAGAAAATATATAATGGTGGGGGTACAATAAACTTTAAATCAAAATTTAAATTTAGTACAATTAGAAAATACAACTAAAATCTGTACATTGATGGGGACTCAATAGCTAGGTGCAAGAAAGAGAGGGAAACTGAATGATGAGTTTTGAAGAAACACAATGCAAAAGTTCCAGACTTTCTCCTATCCTACTAGGTTAGCACTTTAACGTGTCCCCTAAATATTCCCCACTCCTAGAATTTTCCTATCAAGGTTAAAAGAGTTCACAATTAACACCCTTTAACCCTAACCAAACATGACCTTAATGCAGTTGATAAAGACCTTCATTGAAGTATCAAGATCCAATTAGACAGACAGATTCTTGCAATCTAGAAACCAGCAAGTGTGTGTGTGCAGTAAGTGATACATCATTAAATAGAATTAACTAACAACAATCTAAAGCGCTAGAATGGATTCATATGATAAAGAAAAAGCACTGACATATAATGAAGATATATTAGGCAAAGATTTCACTTATGTTTGATCAACGATAAAAAGGTCTAAAGCACTACAAAATGCTATGGATAACAAATACCTTGTTCGAAGGGATAACGTGCTGGATCTTCTCCAAAATAAAGAATCAATGCATCCACATTTCTACCCTGAATAACATCAAAATCAAGATAAAAAAAAATGTATAGTAATATACACGCTAAATTAGCACAGGTCTCCAAACAAAGTTTTAAAACCTACCACTCTAGAGTATAAAGCAGCCAAGGATCTCACTTCAGCTTCAGCAAAACGAAGGAGCTCCTTTAAAAACCTGAACAATGGAAGATAAGCTACATGAGAAAAAATTATAAATATGCTCAAACAAAGATGTGCTGGCATGCCTGTGCTAACAAACACAAGTTGATATCCTCGCACTTGGACAAGGACTAACACAGAAGTGCTTCAAAATAATATAAATCATTCTTGAGACCTCACCTAATAGCTAAGCTTTTAGATAAGATGTGCTGGCATGCATGTGCTAACAAACACAAGTTGATATCCTCGCACTTGGACAAGGACTAACACAGAAGTGTTTGAGAATAATATAAATCATTCTTGAGACCTCACCTAATAGCTAAGCTTTTAGATGAGATGATTCTTTGATATGGTATCAGAGCTTTAATGACCCAACAGTCACGAGTTCAAATCTCACACCCTCATTCTATTTAATAAAAAAAAATTAAGCACAAGATATTGTGGATCTGTGCAAGTTTCAAGCTCAAAGAACTTTCACTTAATGAGGTGTGTTAGAGAATAATATATATCATTCTTGGAGCCTCACCTAATAGCTTAAGTTTTTAAGTGAGATGATTCCTTGATAAAAAAAACCATAGAAACTTATTTGATCACCATTAGGTGTGAATCCTTCACTTTGGTTTGTAGATTTAGTTACCTTACACCTGCAGTCTTAGAAATTCTGACATTTAATCACTCAAAATCAAGCCACATTCTCTCTTTAAAGAGTCCAAATACAACAATTTGTCCTTTATGCATCAAGGTTTCATTAATTTCCCATTACTAGTACTTGAATCAGTTATAATTTGGAGTTCATCCCAACATCACATTAGAACATATTTATTCTACAATTAGCTACTAAAATTGGAGTCCAATCCAAAATCACCATCTTATCGGATCAATAAGGGCAAATCTTTGCCTAGAGATTCATTACCTGATCTAGTAACATTAATTTTTTTTATATTATGATATTAAAATAATATAAAAACATAAAAAATAATTTAAAATCAAATTTTAACAAAACAGTAATTTCACCGCTGCACCAAACAGTGCCTTAAAAATGGGAGGGAGATTAGCTATGGGCTTAAAAATTAGATGCAGTAAGATGAAGAAATTGGAAAGCTGAGACGACATTAAACTACATATTTCCACATTAGTGTTTTAATAATATGGGGTATTTTCGAATTAATTTCTGAACACATTTTTTCTTCTACATAATATAGTTTTAAGAATTTGGAAAATCCACTAAAATGATTTTTTGTCCCACAATTCTTGCAATGAATTGCATTATTATCATAAAAGACAAAACATCAAAAACAGATAAATATGAAAATATATTTAACACTATTTTTATATAATATCATGTTTAAATGATGTTGGCAAAGTAATTATAAACAATTTAGAGCATGTTTATAGCGTGATAATAATAGTTTTTAAAATATTTTTTTTTTTTAGAAATATATATAAAAAATATATTTTAAATACTAATATATCAAAATAATTAAAAATATTTATAAATCATAAAAACAAACATCATCATCAATTTTACAAGAATTTTCTTTGTACGAACCAGAACCACGTAGTTGTCAAGGATAATAGTACAGGAAAGGAAGAAAAAAATGCAAGTAGGTAGGGAGGAACAAAAGGCTAGCAGGGCTCCTGGAATTCTATCCACAAGGGACAGACTTCTCGGTATTGGCTTTTAGCACACTATAAAACCAAGGCGACGAACTGACCTTTGAAACCCTATTTCTTGGTCGGTTCCCTTTGTCTTGAAACCAGAGAGGAGAGGAGAGGAGAGGAAAGCAGAGCCTATCCTTTCTTTCTTCCTCTCACAGTTACATTCAGTCTCAAACCAACAAAGGGAAAGGCCAGAAGTGCCTGTTAAGAGGGAAAGGGGGTTTCTTTTGTGCTGGAATTCCTGGATTTCTGCTAAAAACATGGCTTGCAGAATTGCAGACCCTTCTGTTTTCCTCTCCACAGTATGCTTTTCTAGTGTAAAAAATGGTTCTTTGTTTTTGTTGTTTTTGTTGTTTTTTTGTGATAGGTGTTTCTTGGTTTGATTGTCAGGGTCACCATCAAAGAACAAGGAGCCAAAAGATTGCAACCCTTTCCGCTCCATGTATGGTAATCTCTCTTTTTCTGTCTCTGTATTCCAATGTAGCTGTCTTTTTGCTAAATGGGATTTAGGTTTTATTCACCTGGTGCATCTCTTTAGTTGAAGTTTCTCTACAATTTGAATTTTCAACTGCATTTTTTGTTTTCCATATACGAAATTAATGTCAATTATTGGAAATACTAAAATTTTCTTATGGTTAACAGTTTAGCTAGTCGGTGGCCTCCCTTCTACATCAAAGAACCTTTATGTTCATGTATACAAAAATTTCATCTTATAACTTCCCCTCTTTCGCATTCAGCTGATGAAAAAGAGTGGAAAGGAAATCGGTTCAGCGCAGGAAACTTTAAAGAAAGCTTGAAAAGTAATGAATATAGTGACACGTTAATCACTTGACTATTTAGACTTGAAGTTTTGAGACTTTCACACATAATGTGCCTTTTCAATTTCATTCAACTTCGGAGTTGGTGATGTGAATTGTGCAAATGCTCCATACATACATATTTCTTCAATTCAGTTACTTTACTGAAGTCGTCATTATGTGGTTCCAGCATATTTGCCTTGTGTAAACAGCTCGAACGTTTACTGCAATTATATTGAAATTTCATAAATTTATGAGAAGTGAACTTATCCCTTTTTTTTAAATGGAAAACATGATTTTTGGCTGGAAAGGTTGTTTCAGATAGGTTTATATTTGGTTTTTGTTTGTTCTAATTTAGAATGTCTATCCAGGTAGTATTTATGAACAATTCTTTTGAGCGTTTCACTGTTGGTTTCTTCTGTGCATGATGCACCATAGACAATGCTTAAATTTTTTGAAACAGTACTGGCCTTATATTCCTGCATTAGACTATCAATGAATGCAATATTTTTCCTGTTACTGATATCACCAACTTATAATCCTTGCTTCTTTTGATAGACAGGCAACTGGCATTTAACATGGAACAGGCTTCTCGTGAAGGGAGAGAATCATAAGAAATGGGTGGTTCCCATGAGAAGAACTAGAACTGTACAAGCTGTGGCTGCACCAGTTGCACCATCTTCCGCAGACAGTGCAGAGTATAGAAAACAGTTGGCAGAAAGCTATGGCCTCAGGCAAATTGGAGAACAACTCCCAGACAACATTACATTAAAGGATGTCATTGATACACTCCCTAAAACGGTAGCCTTCTCTAAGAATCAGCTACATCATGCATCCAACTTGCCTATGTTGTTTTCTTGAACATGCTCTGCCATTTTAGATTTTTTCCACTCTGCGCACCTAGGGGAATTTCTGAGCTAATATGAATAGTTGCAGACCTGCAATAAGTTTGACTCTTTTTCAATTATCTGCATGGATAATTTCCCTTCACACATCATCTGGTGAAAAGCGATTATGCCATGGATTGTTGAATGATGCTTCACTTTTTGATAGCAACCTTTCTAATGCCGATTTCAAATGCCACTTATAAGATTACCGAGTACCTTAATGAAGCCAGAAACCATAAAAGGTTTTCTGATGAGGGTAATCTGGATTGCCTGTCCACGCTGCTTCTTAAAAGTTCCAGGTTTAAGAGCAGCCAGTGCATTCCAAAAGCTGAAGGATTGGGGGAATGTATCTAAATTTTCCTTATCTTGATTCTGTTTCTGTGAGGTGCACTATCATAACTCAGTGATGACCTTTTTTCTTTTTAACAAGGAAGTGGCCTTGAATGCCTTTAAGCAAAGAGCTATTATTGATTCTTTCTCTAATGGACACGAGCTTTGACAAAAAAAACGACGACAACTCTAGTACTAATTTCCTTATTTTTCACTTAGGTATTTGAGATTGATGATGTGAAAGCATGGAAGTCAGTTTTACTATCGGTCACTTCATATGCATTTGGACTCTTTATGATTTCAAAGGCCCCATGGTATCTACTTCCCTTTGCTTGGGCATGGACAGGGACTGCAGTTACTGGGGTTAGTTCTGTTCACATCTTTTTCTTAAATTATCCATAATGTTGTTTCTTTTTCTTCAATGTTATAATTTTTATCAGTTTCTTATCCTTGCAACCTTTCTTATTTCTCTCTCAATGAAGTTCTTTGTTATAGGCCATGATTGTGCTCACAAATCATTTTCAAGGAACAAATTAGTGGAAGACATTGTGGGAACTCTGGCCTTTCTGCCGTTAATTTACCCATATGAGCCATGGAGGTTTAAGCACGACAGGCATCATGCAAAAACAAACATGTATTAATGATATTCTTTAGTGTTACATTATTTCTGTTCCATTTCATTTTTCCCAATTATTCCAGTAGTCAGACCATCCTCTCTCCTGCTGGGGAGGAATGCTTTATTTGGAAGATTTTCTACTGAAAACCTGAGTAGCATAAATGACTGAAAATGCTCCATACTAGATTATTTTTACTGTCTCTCCTTACATTCTTTGAAGAATTAAGCAGTGGAAAATGTTGCATCCCGTTGCTTGTGGGAACATAATTAAGCAATGATATGTGCAGCATCTTTTATATATTAGATTTCTATTTAAAGAATGTCTATCCCTTCCCTCCTGTTAGAACTTTGTTATTGCATTCATGTATTTGCATAGTAGGTTACGATTATTTCGTCGCTTGGTAATCTTTCGGTTCTTGCTTTTATTAAAATTGATAAATTACTGTTGGTTTCTCTTCTTATCTTCTAAATTGTCACTTCTTCTGATTCATCTTATACTTACAGGTTAAAGGAAGATACAGCTTGGCATCCTGTTTGGAAAGCGGAGTTTGATTCCTCGCCTATTTTACGCAAGGCAATTATATTCGGATATGGCCCATTTCGGCCTTGGATGTCTATAGGTCACTGGTATGGTACCGATATAGAATAATTATTTGGGAATTAGAGTTTGTAACTTTGTGAGCTTTATGCACTTACTCTAATTTGATATACAATTGTTCCAAATAGGTTTTTATGGCACTTTGATTTGAAAAGGTTCAGATCAAATGAAATCCAAAGGGTGAAGATAAGTTTGGCATGTGTTTTTGGGTTTATGGTGATTGGGTGGCCTTTGATTATCTATAAAGCAGGGATCATGGGATGGATCAAGTTCTGGTTAATGCCATGGTTAGGCTATCACTTCTGGGTATGCTACTTGCTGGTCTTCATTGATTGTATGATTGGATTGCCATCCACAGCAGTTCTTTTAATTTCATTTTTCTTCTCTTTTTTCAAAAAAACATTGACATGCATGGTAGTATTCTCATCACGTTAACATGAAATCATTAGCTGGAATGCATATCTTGAATCAAATGTTGAAATTTTCAATGCCTAAGCATATTACTTCAAATGGGTCTTTTTTAGAAGTTAATAAGAATTGTTTTCCTCTAAAACCTGTGCTTTGTTCATGGAATTGTGATTTAAAAATTAAATTAAACCGTGCAATAACTGTTCACTCCCATTGCTTTTCCTTTGTACTGCAGTAAATATCAGTGCATCATACATAACTGCATAGTTTTATATGCTTTACTATGGGTCAATCAATGCTTTGACCTGGTGATATGCTGTTGTATTTTTGTTTTCCAGAAAATGATCAACTTGATTACTGAATTGCATTTATCTATCCCCGTGTCTTATTGGTCTGGTTTTCTTGACTCTTGTAGATGAGTACTTTCACAATGGTGCATCATACAGCTCCTCACATTCCTTTCAAATCTTCAGATGAGTGGAATGCGGCTCAGGCCCAGCTTAATGGAACAGTTCATTGTGATTACCCGAGATGGTAATATATCTTCTCTGCTCAGATTATTCACATTCTTGGCAGTCATTTGCTCTTTGATGGGACATACTTCTAATATATTTTATAAACCGATGCTGTCAGATGGTAGATTTGGTTTGATTTAATTCCATAAGCCTACATCGTTTTGAGAACTCTTGTTTGATTCTCCCGCTAAAAGCATCTCAAATTCTTGCTTGCCTGGCCTAGTAATTTTCTAACTGTGGGAAGTCAGAGGTTTGTCATTTAATAAAGTGTTTTTTTTTCAACACTACTACGCATAATGACTACATGTTAGGAAAATTCTGATGTTGACCTCAAACAAAATCCTTAGCCAGTCGATAGAGGTGATGTATAAAATAAGTATTTGTGGGCTAAAAGTCTATTGCAAGCCTGAACTTGCTTCAGATCATTGCAGTTTGGCATGGTTCAAAATGTTCCTGTGTTTTATTTACTTGAGCTGCAGGTTATGATAAAATAGTTGTCGTCGATAGATTTACTGAAGTGCTGTTTTCCCACTCTACAGGATTGAGATCCTCTGTCATGATATCAATGTACACATACCCCACCATGTTTCATCAAGAATACCGCACTATAATCTACGGATGGCTCACAAATCTCTTCAAGAAAACTGGGGAAAGGTATGAGGAATCAATGTCTTATATTTTGTTTGTTAGAGTGGACTTTCTATTAATTTTGAGCATTTGTACATGTAAGAGCCTTAACCTAGTTTTTCTCCACCATGTTAACAGTATATGAATGAGGCTAAATGGAATTGGCGTTTGATGAAGACAATAATGACATTGTGCCATGTTTATGATAAGGAGGAAAATTATGTTGCTTTTGACCAGCTTGCCCCAGAAGAATCTCAACCAATTGCATTCCTCAAAAGAGTGATGCCTGATTATGCTTGATTTTTGTGACCCATCGTCTCTATTGTCATTGGCTCATTCTTATCTGTTATCTTTCTATTCTGGGTCGAATTAGGCATGCCATCCCAGTTTCTTACATGTTCTTGCTGATGTTTAACCTTTCTCTTTTTACATTTCTAATCAAGTCGAGGGTAATAATCTCAATGAAGCAGCCCCCTGGAAATTCACTATTGCTTTTTTGTATAAGAAGAATTTATTTATTATACAGAGGAGTGCCCTTTGATTGCTAGTTTTGATGAGGATCCAATTTCCTTTTGTAGGTTGGCTTATATATTAGGGACTTGTTCCTTCCGTATAAGTTAGAAATTTATTTGAGAAGAAAGAGAGCAAATTATTCCTGTATTAGTATTATGAGATTGAAATGTAACTCATGGAAGTAGTTGGATGAGTCAGACTTCCCGGCGGCAAACTAATAAAAGCTGAGAATTGGATTTGTTGACGAGGGTATGATCATTAACAGATTTGGTACACCAGATAAAAAAAGTTAATTTGCTCGGAAGTACACCATAATCTGCAATCCATGGGATCTTAAGAGGCCAATGAGATACGCTACAACTAAAGAGGAAGGAAACAAGTAGTTGCTAACTTTGTGAAAATAACAGGGGAGGAGGAGGGCAAAAAGAAAAGAAAAATACAAAAGGGCCTCCTTGGGGCAGTTCAAAAATGAAAGAAAAGAACAATTACTTGTGGAAATCGACCGCCTAAATGATAAAATGCAAATTCCTAGCAAGCAAACAGACGTGGATATCTAAGGAAAGTTCAACATATTCATTTCTGGAATCACAATTCAATGATCGCATGATCCTCTACAGATAACCAGGATGTGCCCCTACAGCATCTGAACAATCAGTTTCTTTTCTGTAATAATAAGCAATCTGTTTCATTTCTGTGACAATGGACAAAACCCTTACAAAATTCAGAAGTTGTATGGTAGTTGTAATCTGTACACACACAAAACTATTAGAGATCTCTATCTCAAGGTTCTCTGAGCTCTAATTTCTAAGAAGATTTCATCTTCTATCTCTTTCTATAATCTAAATGGGGAAAGAAAGTAAAACCATTTATATGAAGATATGATAGCATAGATAATATTAAACCAAGCAAACCAAATTCTGAATCATGAAATTGGTGGAGGTGGAGTCTCCCACACATCAAATACATTTTCCTCACTGTGAAGTGCAAAGAGCCGATCCCCACCAATTGAAAAGTCACAGATTGAACCTCCATAACTCCGGCGAAGCCCGGATGTCAAAACCCAATCAGGACCACAGAACACAGAAATGCAGTCATCCATGGATGAAAACAGCTGCCCCTCATGTAAAGCCAGTCTGGGACAACACGACTCCTCAGACAGTTTCCCTTTCATCATCCGACTTCTCGAGCTCCACCTCACGCTCCCTCCATTCATTCTCAAGTCCATAAACCCCAGATCCTCGTATTCATTCACCACACAGATAGCATTATTATCCTCCATGGCTATAGCATCTCGCACTCGCTTCTCGTCCACAGTTATAGGAGCGCCAAAATCAGACCAAGACCATACCATCCTCTTATCCCTGAAGTCCAACATACTAATGTAGCAGTTATCTGTCCTAGGAAACAAAGTAGCCACCATCAAACAATTGCTCCCATTCAACCACTGCAGCTTATCAGCATCACCTAATGACCATCCTGGACTCTCGTAAAAGAAATCAATCTGTTTTCCAGTAACTTGATCCCAAACTCCAATCCCATACTCATTGCTCCTCCCTTTACAGCTACTAAATATCTTATAATCAGAACTAGTACATAAAGCCCCAGCTGCGAAACTCTTCACTTGATTCTCATGGCAAACCTGAAACTTAAACCTCAACTCTCCTGTACTCTTACTAAACAACCCCATCCCTCCATCTCCGCGGCCTAATTTCTCACAAGTACTGACAATGATGCTCTCACTATCTACCCAGCCAACATCATTGACTCTTTGATAATCAAGATTCAATGGAGGGTGCTCTTCCATAGTCCAATCAAAAACATGAACAACACTACCATGAGCCACACAGCACCCACCATCAGGGCCAGCACGAATCGCGGTCCCATCCCCAGGTGCCTGTCCTTTAACAGACCGCGAATGGCGGAGCCTGTTGCCATCAAATTGGGCCCATTTAGCTGACCTTACATGGTCTAATAAACCATAAAAGGATGCCTCTCTGTAGAGTTGTCTTTCAGGGATGTTTGGAGGGATATTGAGGTCGCCGGTGCGAAGGAGATCAAGGAGAACAGAGAAACAATCAGGGCTTCTATCAATGAAGAATTCACAATTGGAAGACGGGTCATTATTCGGTTGTTTTAAGGTCCAGTTTTCATTGAATAATGCACCAAAAAAGGAGTTTCTGCCTGAATTGGCTAACGTTGTTGAGGAAGTTTCAAAGATTCTGCCTCCCACATTGAATCTAACTTTGTCTTTGGGAATTTTCATGGTGAAAATAAGTTTTGGGAGGCAGAATTCTGAAAGAGAGAAGGTTTAAAAGTTGATATTACTTGAAAGAAGGGGGATTTGGAGGAGTAAGGGTGTGTATAGAATTTGAAAAATAGAGGTAATTTTTTTCCAAGAAAGCTAAAAATATGACAAGATTAACCCATCAAAGAACAGACCAAAACAGACAAGATCATAAAAGACAACAGAATTAGAAAGGTATGAACACATGGATGAAAAGGCCTGATTTTGGAACTGGGAGAAGCTCAGAAAACCAGAACTTGAATAAAAACAGAGCTTGAAACAGGGGGGGATATGCAGTGATTGCAAAAAAAAAGATTGAAAATTTGATGAAATTATATGAACTGGGTTTCGAAGAGGGATGATTTTTAGAGGTGGGTTCTCAATTTTGAGGGGTTTAGTGGAGAGGAGTTGGAGAATTGAAGCAGTTGGATTTCAAAAAATATCGTTTCATTTTTAATACACATCTCATTATCTCTCTCTTACACTGTTTTCTCCATGTCCCTCTCTCTTCGTTTTTCCACGCCTCTCTTGTCTTTCCTTCGGTCTTCCTATGGAGGGATCAGAGACATTGCTGAGCTTCATATAAATATAAATAATATTGGGCTCCATCTCTGTTCTGTTCCCTCCTTGTGTTTTGTATCAAAATGGATGATCCAATGGTGTTCATCTGATCTGATCGCATGATGAATGCACATCTTAATCTTACCTCTTGAGTCTTGACTAACGAAGAAGAATTTTTGTTTGCTGAATTGTTCAACGGGTTCCTACTTGGGAAAAATCAGGTCTTCTCTTCTCTTGACCTCCAAAGAGAAAGCGTGTGTTGTGGGGCATCTTAATGAAGGTTCTTGTCTGTTGCCATGAAATTAATAATGTGAGAAATCCTTTCTCAAACCAGGAATTGAAGAATCATTCAAAAGAGAGTTTTTTTCCCTACCTGCTAATTATTCGGAGTAGTGTTGTTTCAAGTGGGAAAAGATGCATTATTTTAGGTTTAAATTTAAATAAAAGATTGTAAGAAATAATAATAGTAAACATATCAATTTGGATAAAAACCTGTTTTCTTGTAAAAAAAAAACGTTTTTTTATAAGAAAATAAGTTCTTATTGATTATTATATATTATGTTTGACGTCAATAATATCTTTAAATTAGTTTAAAAATCAGTCAAAAATGATTTTAAAAGTATACCTTTCAACATTGAATTAATACATTCTCTTAAAATTAAATTTAAAAAACTAAGAAATAACATTTACCCTCCAAGAACATTATTGTAGTATTTGTTTGGAATTATGATTGAGGTTGTTATTCAAAGTGTTTTTTTATTTAGAAAAATTTTATATATATATATATATTTAAAAAAAAATTATTTTTGATATCAATATATCAAAATAATTTGAAAATATCCAAAAAAAATCAATTTAAAATAAAAAAAAATGAATTTTTTTCAAAAAAATATTTAAAACACTGTTCTAAAGAAGCTCGTGATATTTATTACCATAATAGCTAAAGTATGCTTGACATGGATGGGTTGATTTAGAAACTCGAGATTTGAAGTTTTATTTGATTTGATTTTTTAATTGAATAAGATAAGATAGTGATTTAGTCAAATTTGTTTCATCTAATTAGGTTCTTAGTGACCTAGCTATCTCAATCAAACCAACTTCAAATTAATTTGAGTCAATATTAAAATAAAATATAATAATAAAAATAATTGATTTAGTGACCATACCTATATTACAGTCAATTTTCATATCAAGTATGATAACTACGCTTAATACCCCATAATAATTAAGCCTCTAATAGAATACCATACAAGCTTAGATTTTTTAAAAGTAACACATAACCCTGATTGACTTCCTATTACCTTGTAGCTAAAATAGATCAGCAGATTACTGTAGCAACACTGTTCACCCAGACCCATGGCACTGTGGATTGGATGTTTGCTTCAGTGCGTCGTGCCTACATGAGCTCGGTTTTTTTTAGACAAGGCTTCTTTTTTTATTATTTGTAGAGTAGAAATGACAAAGAAGTGGCTGTGGGCGAGTGGTTCACTGCGCGTTGGAAAATTCAGTGTGCATGAGTTCGAACCGCTTAGCCAGCAAAATTGATTTTGGTTGTTTTTTTTTTCCTTCTAAAATCCGTTTTTTTTTTCTTTCTAAAATCTTGATTTTGGAAAATTACTGTCTGGAAAAGTTGCTTTTTAAAAAAAAAAAATTAGGGTATCAATGACAGCTTACGCGTCCCACGGCTAATCTTGGATCCATTTTTTTTTCCCGTGACATGGGTGTCTGGGTTAATTTATGTGCGTCACAATTTTTTTCTCATTATTGTTTAAAAAGGTGCTTTCCCCATGCATTTATTTTATAACTATGCTTCTTCTTTTTTTAATAGTAATTTTCACTGTTCAATACTGTTTGAAAAATATGTTTTTTGCTTTTTATTTTAACTGGGCTTTTTATTTGTTTTTTTTAAACTGGAGTATCCGTTGCAGTTTATGTGCACCGACTAATCTCTGGATCCATTTTTCCCTATTTTTTATTACCACTTATACATTTTTTTTCATGACCGGGGTGTCCGGATTAATTTACACGCACCATGCTTTTTTTTTCTCGTTACTGTTTAAAAAGATGTTTTCCCCTTGCACTTTTTTTTATAACCGGGCATTTTTTGTTTGTTTTTTAAATAAACGGGGACCTTTTTGTTAAAAAAAATTCTATTTCTTTATAATCAGGGCGTCCAGGTCAACTTTTTTATACCTGGACTTCTTTTGTTGTGTTTTTTTAACCAGGATATCCGTGGGAGCTTACATGCACCACGATTAATCTCCGAATCTATGTTTTTTTTTATATTTTCCCCTGTTTTTTTTCCACTTATATATTTTTTTTGTTTTTTTTCCATGACCGGGGTGTGCCTATCAATTTATGTCCACTACAATTTTTTTCTCATTACTGCTTCAAAAAGTGATTTCTTTTTTTTTTAACCAGACTTCTGTTTTTTTATAACGGGGTGTCCGGGCTAGCTTACACGCATCATGATTAATTTCTGGACCCACTTTTTTCATACATTTTTTTCATGTTTTTTTTTCCACTGATATATTTTTTTGGTTTTTTTATAATCGGAGTGTTCAGGCCAGCTTACGAGCACCATGTTTTTTTTTCCCATGTATTTTTTTTTTTATCTCTGGATCCACTTTTTGTTTTTCCTATTTTTTTCTCATTTATATATATATTTTTTGGTTTTTTATAACTGTGGTGTTCAAGCCAGCTTACGTGCACCACAATTTTTTTCCACATATACATTTTTTTTATAACAAGGGTGTCCAGGACAGCTTACGTACATCATGAATAATCCCTGGAATCACTTTTTTTTAATATTTTTTTCTATTTTTTTTCCACTTAAATTTTTTTCTTTTATAACTGGAATGTACGGTTCAGTTTATGGGCACCACGACTATTATTTTATAGAATGGCTAAAGGAGATCACAATTTCGAACAGTAATGAACAGTTATTTCAACTGTGGTTTTCACTCTTCATTACTCTTTGACAAAAAATTCTTTTTTATATATTGTTTACATAATTCTTATTTCTGTCCATGTTTATATGTATATGCTCTTAGTTTTTGTTTCCATTTTTTTTAATTCCACTATTATTAAGATTTTTTTAATATTAAATTTTAATTTGTGTTGATCATCATTTAAAAAATAATGTTTGTTATTATTTTTTTATTTTATTTTTCAAGTTAAATAATTTCTTTAAATATAATAATATTTATTTTTTGTTAATATTGTTAGGTATTGAATTTTCTAATTATTTTCAAAATAATAATAATCATTATTTGTAAGTTTTATTTTCTTTTAAATATATCAGAATAATTATATATTTTGATATTTATTTAATATTAGAGCTTTAATATATATTATCACTTTCTATTGGAAAAAAAACCCTATTTTTAGCAGATTTTATCAATTGTAATTTTATTAATTAAATATTAAAATAACAAAATACAACACGTATAAAATCAATTAATTTTCAACATAGATAAAAAAACTCAGCGCATCACGCGGGCAAAGTTGCTCGTCAAACACTAAATTTTGACAAGTAATCATTAATTTGGGTGTTCCATTTGATTTTTGTTCTTTAATTTCTATATGGATAAAAAAAAAAGTAAAAATTTTCCCAGCCCAAAGAGCTACTCTAACTAACAAATTGAGTGCAAAGCCCAAAATCAAAACCCAAGCCAGCTGCCAGCCCATCCAAAAAGATTGCTAGGAAAACGGCGACCACAGGAAGAAGACAGGAGCTACAGAAACAACAATGGAGTTTTCAAAATCACAAAACACAAATAAGTTTCCCAGGTCGATGGAAGAGGAAAGAAAATCTTCTCTCCTTTCGATTGGGAGAGGTGAAAAGGGAAGGAAATAAAAGGTAAAAAATCACCTTGAGCTCTTATACTTCCATTTTTTATAATTATATCAAACTTTTTTTTTTTAATAAAGATATTCAGGTCAATTTGCATGCATATTAACTAATTCCACGAGGTTTAAAGTTAATGACCAGATAAACTTCCAGTAACCCTAAGATTGGTAAGGCTCAAATTGGTAACTTCTAGAAAACAAACCTAAAGACTAACCAGTCAAACAACACCTCTTGTGTTAACTCCTTTTTTTTAATATATCCCAACGCTTTCTAGTTAAAAGTTCTTAGATTTTTTAACTATTGATTAATCCTTAATCAATCATATGTCAACAAGTTTCATTTTATGAATAAAAATCATTAAATGTCTATTATTTTTATTATTGTTATTATTATATATAAGCTTTGTAGTTTTGTTTGGCTTATTATTTTAATGGGTTATTTTAATCTCATGGTTTAGAAAATAAATTTGACGAGTTAATCTAGATTAACTTACTTCTTATTACTCAAGTCATGTTTGTCATACTAATTTTGGTTGATTTTTTTTTTGTCTTTATTTTACCATATTTTATTATTTCATATTTAATTAGTTGAAAATTGAATTGCATATTTCCCCCCATGTTATCTTGATAGTTTTTTATTTTATTTTGGCTGGTTTGCTAACAACATTATTTTTTTAACTAATTAAAATAAAACTAGCTTATTTGATGCATTTAGGTTTATAAATTGAGTTGTAGATTTTTTTTCTCTTTTGTTTTTTTTTAAATCTCACTTACAACATCTAAATATTTTTTTTTTATAAAAAAAAATAGCCTCATGAAGTAGAGTGAGCTCATGTATAGTTAAATTTAAAATAAATTTGGTGCATATCTTGATATCTTTCAAGCAAATAAATGAAAGTCTCCATCACTTTACAAATATATATATATATATTTAAGAAAGATTAAGTGACTATTTGGTAGTGAACTTGAAGTTATTTTTAAAAATATTTTTCGTTCAGATATTTATTAAAATGATATCTTTTATTTTTTTAAATTATTTTTGATATTAAAACATGAAAATGATATAAAAATATTTAAAATTTTTTTTTAAAAAAATTACAACCTTTTTTAAAACGCAGTGATAAACACTACATAAGATAGACAAGTATCACATAAGAAAATGCTCCATCTGCTAATAATCCTTTTTCTACTATTTAATAATTTCACCTCTTTTTTTACAGCTAGTAATGTTATTTTATTTGGGTAAAATCGCATAATTAAAAATCTTAAGGACCAAATTAAAACAACTTATATAACTGGAGAACTGATCTTTAAACTCCTAAGGGCATCTCCAGCGGGAGGAGCTATCCCGGGAGCCAAGCAAAATTTCAAAAATTTGGCTTTTTTGATAAATTTCCGTCTCCAGCGGGAGGAGCAAAATGAAGAGCCAAAATGGCTTCTTCATCTTCGGGAGCCATTCTTACATGTGTATCCTGAGAAGGCAAAAAAAATATGACCATTGCATATATTACCGTTGCAATCTCCACCACTGCCTCGCTCTCCATTTCCAGATTCTTCCTCTCCTCTCCAACCCAAAAACAAAAATCCAGGAGAAAAACAACAGATCAAAACCAAGAAAAAAAAGCAACAAGTCAAAAGAATTAATCACCTCAGTTTGTTCACCACTGTCTCCAGGACTGACTCTCCTTCGCTCTTGATGGCAGCTGAATTGCCTAGTTCAATGGTTGCTATCTTGCTATATAGACATCCAATATATTCGTTTAGACTTTAGAGATATGATGGAAGTGAAGCTTAGCCATAGACTGGAGAGGAGTGGACGGTGGGTGGTGGGGGGGGGGGGGGAGACGACGGCTGGAGGGAGAAGAGAAAGATGGGTAGGGTTTTTTTAATTTGTGATGAAGGGGAACAAGCGGGGTGGGTGGGTTTTTATACTAATTATTATTATATTATAATAATTATTATATATAATTATTATTATTATTATTATTATTATTATTAATTATTATAATAATATTTAGCATAAAAAAATAGGGGTATTAATTTGTAATTAATTTGATTCAATTATTTGTAATGGAATGTATTTTAATTAATTATGTTTGAACTTATTAGTTATTTGTTAATATGCTCATTTTGTTTTTCTAAATTTTATTAACACTCAAAGACAATAAGTAACATTGATTAACTTCAAATACAATAGCCATAAAAAAAACATATAATTACTTGAAAAACATAAAATAAGCATCTTAAATTTCAAATATTGCGGGTCTTATTTAATTTTATTTTTTTAATTTAAATATAATTAAAAAAATAATAATTTTATTGTTGGAGGGTTTTTCAAAAGCAATTATTTAATTATATAACTTACTCCTATTAATTGTATAATTAAACTATATACAAAATAATTGAACTTTATTTAAAATAATATAAAAAAAATGGCTCTTCAAAATGGCTCTTTATCATTGGAGCACATATCACCAAAAAAACCATTTACATACTATTCAAAGAGCCATTTTAGAAATTTAGCTCCATAAAATGACTCTTACCATTGGAGATGCTCTTATAAACACACACACACATGCAAAACAAATAAATAAAAATAAAAGATAAAAATAAAAAAGAGGGGTCTTATGTAGGGTTTAGTCTCTTTCGCATCCTAGCAGAGGCCGTCACTAACAGCTTCTTTCCACTCCAAATCACCAAACAAAGAAAATCCACCGATCCACAACCATCGATCTCTCCCTCTCTCTCTTGAAAATCACTACTGCTTAATCAGCGATTCGATTTTTGTGTTTTTAGAAAAAAAAGAATCGATTTTTTAGTTCTTTTATTTTTTTTAGCGGCAGCATGGAAAATATATTGATAAGTAGTAGTGAAACAGAGCTGAAAATCGAATCGGGTGTGGAGATTGAAAACGGATCCAAGGTCTATTCTACTTTGGAACGAAATGTAAAGTTTCAGCTGGCGACTACACATTGCAGTGGTTTCAAGAACAGCACTGCTGATTTTAAGATTGAGACTGTAAATCCTGATAATAATTCGAGAAAGAGACCCTTCGGGTTTGACCATCACCATCCGGGTCATTCCGGGAAGAGAGTTGACGGGTCCGATTTTGTCGAGAATGGGCTTGATCCGGAGCTTTGTTTTGGGATCACTTTCAGGAGAATTGTGAGTTTTTGTTTATTCATTTATGTAAAGTGAATTAACCTTTGCTTGTTCTAGGGTTTAAATGTCGAGGAGTTATTCTGTTGAAGTTATTTCTTTTCTTTTTTACTTCTTAATTTGAAATTATGGTTTCAAATACTGTTTGTGGATCTGCTGCTGTGTAATGTTGAATTCTAAATAATAACTCGAAATTAAAAATAAATAAAATAACTCAATCAAATAGCATCATTCATTTTTGAAATACTGAAAATTAGGCTATATATTATATATCTTTTTTTTTTTCTATTTATCTATGTTTATTGACTTTTCTTCGTAGAACAATTTTGGCACCCCCATGCTTTGTGGATCTTCTCTTTTTTTTCTTTTTCGCACGACTCTTCAAGCTTTTTGTTTGGATTTCGCTAATTGGCTTAATTATGATGTCGGTTTATTTGGGAAGATGGAACTTAAGATGTAATTTGGCATTTTTCATATTGACCTTCGTAATACTCTCTAATTTAGCCTCTCCGTAATAATAATAATTATTTGGTATTCAAGGTCCATTAAATATAACTTGCCCCCAGCAATTTTACTTTAATTTAGCCACTGGTTACCACTTTGAGGAACTTTAGTTCATTGTTAAACCTGGCCAGCAGCTTAACTTGGTGGATCACATGGATTATTTTTAGGGTGCTGGCCTTGAAAATCTTGGGAACACTTGTTTTCTCAATTCAGTGGTGCAATGTCTGACTTACACTGAGCCCTTAGCAGCATATTTGCAAAGTGGAAAGCATCAAAATTCATGTGAGTGATTCTTCTACACTTTCTTCTGAGAAAGCATTCTCTACATTACCAGGTGTCGGGTCCTCTATGTGCTTGATACTTTTCAACTTAATTATGGTTGCCGCCTAGATTTCCTGCATTATTTTCCATATCTGGATTGGACTATTCTTAGTGGTATTGAAGGTTAATTACCCCTGTCGTACTATTTCATCACCTAATTTGGCTTAACATTTTTCCGTAAAATTGGGGAATAAATTACTTTTTTAACCGGTCAACATCTTTGCTCTGTGCAGGAGTGCATTAATTTCATGAAACTGGTTTCACCAGTTTTTAATAGCTGTATTATGGTTTATTACTTCACAAGCACCTGTTTTTGACTTGGAAGAAGTTACTAGTTTCTTACATTCTTCTGTTCTGTTTGGCCATGAACTATTCTCCTTATGGACTTACCATTTGAAAACAAAACTAATTGCTTGAGTCTGGAAAATTTGGGGAATGGTTGTTATCTCTGTCCAGTAGTGGTCGGACATATACTGAGACTTTAGCAGCATATTGAATAGTGGCAACAATCATAATTCATGTGAGTGACTCTCCCACACTTTCTCTCTAGGCATGCTGTCCATCACTGGCTCTTAGTGCTTCTCAGTAATCTATATACTGATTAGTTAACTCTGGGTAAAATATGGTTTCATCATAGGTTTCTTGCATAATTCTAGGACTGGGCTGTTGAATGTTTCTGGCTAATTTACATGATGGTGGTGATCAGTTTCTGATGTCCTTTCACTGATCCTTGTACTTTGTAACTGCTGTAAATCAAATGGTGCTTTGTTTTTTTCCTAATTTTTTGTTTGATTTATTTATGAAGGTCATGTTGCTGGATTTTGTGCCTTGTGTGCCATCCAAAAACATGTGAGCCGTGCTCTACAATCAAGTGGGAGGTCACTAGTGCCCAAGGATCTGGTCTCAAATTTGCGCTGTATCCTTCTGATGCTTTTATGTCCTTTAATTTCTCGATTTTTAGTTTATGGTGATATTTTGTTTTGTTGGTCAAATATGATTATTTTATCCTTGATGGTTATTTATTACCTTGGTGAACTAAGGAGGAGAAAAACTATTATGGTCGCTGCAACTTAAATTACACACTTATGATCTTTTAGTAATTTTTCCTGTGCCTAACAACTAGTGTTTTTTCTTTGGTACTAAGGAAAAGTTTGAACTTGAGATCTCTTTGAGGGAGAGGGAACAGTAATGCCAGTGGAACTAATTTTCTTCATTTATAAAATATGGATTTAAAAAGACATGTACAAGTAAATTTTTGCATTTCAAATATTTGTACTGCTTTAGAGAGCTTGTTTCATCAATATAGTGACTGATGAAGTCCTCAAATGTTTATACCAGGCAATGGTTTTGCTTGCTGTTCACATGATTCGGTTTTTGTATCTCTTGACCACATATTAGGCATATCTCGGAACTTTCGAAATGCAAGACAGGAGGATGCGCATGAGTATATGGTTAATTTGCTGGAATCAATGCATAAATGCTGCTTACCTTCAGGAGTGCCAAGCGAATCCCCTGCTGCTTATGAGACGAGTTTGGTACACAAAATCTTTGGTGGTAGCCTTCGTAGTCAGGTAAACTTTTATTGTTTTATGGTGGATTCATTGACATTTTCTGAGGAATGAAGTCCTCTTGTGGAAGCTCCTCTGTGAATAAATGTGTTCATGGGTGGGTGGTCAAGATGTTGAATTAGTCTTAGGGAAGTGATTGGATAGTAATAAATACAGCCATTTAGAAATGGTTGTGCGTGGGATTTTTTTTATATTATTGATTTGAATGTTTTATTTTTCTTTGCAATCTTTTTTCATTCTCAATAAATGTTCTTTCAGAATATTGCTTTGTTCAGAGCTATCTTGAATTTCTCAAAACACTAAATGTTTCTCTCAGTATGTTTTCAGGTGGAATGCCAACAATGTACTTACTGCTCCAACAAATTTGATCCTTTTCTAGATTTAAGCCTTGAAATAGCCAGAGCAGATACCTTGCCAGCCCTACTTCGGAATTTCACTGCTGCAGAGATGTTGGATGGAGGAGAGATGCATTATCAATGCCAGCGATGCAAGCAGAAAGTTAGGGCTAAGAAACGGCTTACAGTTCACAAGGCACCACATGTGCTTACAATACATCTAAAACGGTTTCATGCACATGATCCTGGACGGAAGGTTGGCAGGAAAGTTATATTTGATCGTTCATTGGACATGAAACCATATGTCAGTGGTTCCTATGTGAGTATGCGCATTACTGCTGTAAACTATCATTCTTCTAGACTTGATGGGGTATCTTTTCTATCACATTTAAGCTTTCAGGTTCTTGAACCAATTTTAGAATCCAACTTCAAAACTTGTGGCAGTTGATAACATTCCAAAGTATGACTTATTCTTCTACACTTGATCAAATATGTCTTCTAGAATTCTTAAACATTTGATATCATTCCAAATCTTCTGGCTCATTTTTTAATGGTGTAGCCTGTTCCATGTTTTTGGCGAGGTAAACTTTGTTTTGTTATATATATATATATATATATATATATATTTGTGTCCGTGATTATGTCCAAGATGGTATATGCTTTTCTGAAAGATGTTTTTTTGTTTGTAAAATAATAGGCAAGAAAGTTGCTCAAAACACGAATAAAGTGTGGAGATCAGATATTCAAAGAGCAATGCTCACTAGAGTAGGTGAAAAATATTAGACAAAGCTTGTTTTAGGTGCAAATATATTAGTGCTGTTTATCTATTTTCTTTAACCTATGTGTTGCATGGACTTGCTAAGCGTTTTCCTGCTCTCTTTTGTGTTAATATTTCATGTTAGTACACTCTTAGTTTGGTGTAAATGATTAAATAGGTAAGCAATAGAATACCAACACAAAAGTTTATACTGGTTCAAATGGAAGATACTTGGCACTTTGTATCGTTCTTAGCATTTTATGCTTGTAAATGATTTTTTTTTGTTACTTTTGTTATCTTTGGTCATGTGCTCTTTTTTTTTACATTATTTATTGAGTTCGTTATTCTTGGCAGGAGGGGGATTTAAAGTACAGTCTATATGGTGTTCTGGTGCATTATGGTCACAATACCCACTCTGGTCATTATGTCTGTTTTGTTCGGACATCAAGTGGTGTTTGGCACCTCCTCAATGACAATCAGGTATGGTGGACATAAGAGGTCAGTTTTAGAAAATCTGCTGCATGTAGAGAGCTGCAAGCTAGATGCATTTTTTTTTTGTATTACTGGTTTCTGTGATCAGATCTTTTATGAGTTTAGGCTATCTTGATCTAACAGGTTCGTCAAGTTAGTGAGAAGGCTGTTTTAGAGCAGAAGGCTTATATGCTGTTCTATGTTCGTGATAGAAAAACTATTGTTTCAAGAAAACCCGTCGATGTTGTTCAAAAAGAAAGTATGAAAGCAACCTTTGGCAGTAACTTTGCGGATCTGGTCACCAAGCAATTCTCAAATGAATGTGTGGGTAGTGGTGTGACTGGGAATAGATTGGGGGCTACTGACTCTTCTGCTGCTATGAATAAAAAAGATGCATCAAGTGTTGTTACATCATCAGAGATCCATCCAAAAGGCACATCATGGAAACCATTGCTGAAAGTGGATTCTTCCTTAGAAACCTCAAATGCACCATTGTCAACAGACCCATCAAAATTGTCAAATTCTCAGCTTAGAGAATGCTTGCCACCATCAACTGCAAATCTGAACAGCAATAGAGTTGCTCCTAAACTTGAAAATGCTTCTATTATTACTGAGGCCAAAACCAGTGACTGTAAGGAACCATCTAGCAGAAGCAGTGCCCCCCAATGTTCTGCCATTGACAAACTTGTCACAAGGGAGACATCACAAAAGGTTAATAGATGTTTCATGCCCAGCATGAGCCTGTCTCCTTGTTCCTTCACTTGGGTGGCATTTTCACTTTTGTTCCTAACTCATGAATTCATTGATCAATCCAGATTAATGCTGACCGAAATGCGGGGGTTTCAAGTCAAGCTCCATACAGGGATTCTTGTGGTAAAACAGTGGGTGAGGTTTCAAGATTGGCTCCATCCGAGGGATGTACTGACAAGGCATTTGATAAATCAGACACTGTGAAATCACCTAATAAGCCAGGCTGTGAAAGTGATCAGGTAATTACACATACGTGTTCCTTTGGATGCTGGCAGCTTACATCACTTTCTGGCCAAGTTTTGATTTATTTCTCTATTCTCAGGGCGGGAATATCCCCATTGAGAGTGCTGATGGGAAAACACTTAGTGATAAGGCCGGTGAAGATGGGCAATATATTGTACATCAGTTGGTTGAGGGATTAATCCCAACAGAATCTGTCCCATCAGTCATTCAAAATGAATGTTTTCAGAGCCAAGCTCCTGATTGCTTACCTAAAAAAATATTAAAAAACAAGCTTCTCAAGAGCAGGATGCATTTTGGTACAAACTTATTCAAGGTGTCCTTGGGCCTTCGAAAGAGGAAAAAGCACAAAAAGAGCAATTGCCACGCTTGGAAGACCGATAATCTCATTAAAGACAACTTGCTGCAGCATCTGGAGAATGATGCTTTTTCATCTGAGTTGGGGCCATCTACATCCAAAATCTCATCTACAGTTTTATTGGCGTCAATGAATTCTCAAAGGAAGATGGCTAAATCTGATTCAATAAAGGGAGATAATGTAAGAAACTGCAGTGATATGGGTGTGGTAGATGTAGTATCTGTGGAGAGAATCAGTCCTAGCAGTGCAGTGCTTGCAATGGATGAACATAGACGAAAGATCTCTATCTCAATCTCTGAAGTAAACCAAGGAGATCCAAGAGAACCTGACTGCACAGAAAATAGCATAAGATATGCATCACAGAACAGGATGATGAGGGTAATTACTGGGGGCGTGGAGGAGACTTGTGAGTACTGTTCTGAAATTCTAATCTGACCATCTGCGGCATATCATTTTCAGTAATTGAGCATGCACACTTGTTACCCAATAGTTTGCTTATGCACTGGTCATTGCTTTCTGGATTGTGCTCTTTTATTTTCTTGCACGTACCTGTTATTCAATGCCCCCATAGCTTTTCCCACTCTTGGGTGCTTGGTCTGTTTAAGGAGGGCTGGTGTCTCTTGGCAGGTGCCTCCATGCATAAAGGTTATATGCCCCAGGTTCATGCCTTCAGTGGGGCAGGGCATTTTTTTCACTCAATTGCTGAGGCTATATAACAAAATGCTTAATTCTGAAGAAAGTGATGAAGGACTCATGTTCATAGGTTTTATTATTATAATCCCTTGAAATGAAATTCATGCATTTGAGACTTGAAAGTTTGCTTGGGTAGCAGGGGCCAGAAAGCTAGATTTTAGCTCTTGCTTAGTCATATTTCTGCCTGTTAGCTCAATCCCTAGACAGTCATCTTTTCTCAGCTTTACTAATTCCTTACGAAGTAAAGACACGTCAAGCTAAAAAGAAGGGCATGAGATCTATTTGGATGCAATCAGGACTAAATTCTTGATTGGAAATATAACTGGCAGTTCGACTTGCTGAAAGTTGTTTTTTTGCCTTTTTTTTGCTTGTCACAGTTTCACCTTGGGATGGAGTAGAGCCACCTCAGATTGTGGAATCCAGTGGGGTGGAAAATCTCAGCACTGGTTATGTAGCAGATGAGTGGTGAGTTTGGATTCCACCGTTGACAATCTCCCTTCTTAGAATGAAAAGAAAAGAAAAATATAACCCTTACAGAAGGGGTAGTTGCTAAACTAATTAGTTTGCTTATTGGACCTGCTTTCTGTAATTTTAATCCCGTTCTGCATGGTGCAACTTCCATTTTACTCAGGGATGAAGAATATGACCGAGGTAAGAGAAAGAAGCTAAGGCAATCTATGCCCAACCTCGACGGGTCAAACCATTTCCAGGTATTCGCCACGAAGAAAACCCAAGTTAAGAAGGCTAGGATAGACCGATCTAGGTCGGGAAACCAGCCTTTCAGGATTTGAAGCAATCTCTATGACTTTCGTTTGTAGGATCATGATCTGTCGACATGCCATTATATTACATGTAGCAATCAATTATTGCTGTGTTTTGCCTAAATTGCCTCGGCGGTCAAACGTGATGTTACCATTTTTGTTATCTTCCCTGCTTTTTGACGTTTATGCTTTAGATTGTTTCAATGGAAAGAAGAGTATATGCTTAGATTTATAGGGAATTTCAAACCAATAATTTCAATATAACCTTCCAGTTTATTATCTTTCTTGGTCATTTTGACATATTTAATTTATAACAATCACATTGATCTGAGAAAGGTCGTGTTTTCCTGAGGTTTAGATGGATGATACTTGGGAAAAAACATCAAGGGAGGATGGTACTATTGTGTGCAAGTCATAGATTTTTCTTCTCTTTCCCGGTTTTCCATTTTCAATAAAAATAATAATTATAAACCATATTCATTTGTGAAATTTCAGTTTTTTATTCTGAAAATAAAAGTATCCCTCGCTGTGTAAACAGCCTGATCCATGCTGTCAATAATGATAAAAGCTTCAGTGATGATTGATACGACAGGCAGTTTCATGCTCTGTTTACGAGAAACAACATCATAATCCCCGGCCAGTCGTAGAACAGAAGACACTTCATTTCTAACATCCACACCCATTGAGCTTTCAATTTCCAGTTTCTCTCTCTAGGGATATAATAATTCGTTCGCGTAGTGCAAATTGTACTGTGTTTCTGGTCTTTTAATGGGGATTGCCTGTGAAGATGGCTTAAAATCATTTGTAGATAATAGTCCAGATATCCATTTTTTAAAGTGTTTTAAGAACATCAGAAAAATCAGAAAAAAGGAGAAAGAAAAACAAATCTAAAAAGGTTGTATATATGGTGTATGGAAGAGTATTTTTTGAATAAATTCGAATATTTTTATTTTTAATTTAATTTTCTTAGTGTCTTCATATTATTTTAATGTATTGATATTAGGAATGATTTTTTTTTAAATAAAAATAAAATATTTTTTGATATATTTCTAAACTTCAAGTATTTTGAAAAATAATCTCGATCATATTTTCAAATATATTCATAATTTGAACTGAGCTTTTGAGTTTATGAATCGCGGTATTTATTTATTAATTAGTTTGAGAAGCAATGATGAAAACTTTATTTAAAGAACAAGGGCATGCTCAAAAATATTATGAAAAGAATTAAAATTATTATTTTTTATTTTAAACTATATTTTATAGATTATTTCCAAGCAAAATTAATAATTTCCGTTAAGTTTGGTGGCATGCATGAGAATGACACGAAGAGATATCAATGTCATTCGAATAAATAACAGCGTCGGTGGATTTATGGTTACCCTTTCATTCTCAATCAATTTAAGATTTTATTAAATTTATCCTTTCATGGACCAATATTAATAATAAGGTGAAATACTTTATGTTAAAAATATATTATTATTATTATTTATCCACAATCCAACGATCACTCCAAAAGTACAGAAGGTTTGTGGGGCCTAAACCACCTCTACGTTCACACCATCACCCCTAATCCAATCGACCTGAGCTTGGAATCATGATTTTGTTAGTGTTAATGGATGGAGATGACCCACCAGGTTGATGGTCCAATTCTTTTTTTTTTTTTAATTTAATGTTTCGGGAAAATTGTTGGTTCTCAAGCTGGCTAATTGGCCACCTCATCATTTCATATTTTTATTTATATATATAATATATTTTTTTATATTTCCAAAAATATATTTTATGAAACTGAATAAATAAATAAAATTTCAGTTATTTTAAATTCTTATAAAAAATATACTTGGTACAAATCTTAAATTTTTTTTATCATTGTGTGTGTGTATATATAGACGGTCTTTAATTTTGGCCGGGAAAATCCCGTGAGGGGAATGGCCGGTTGGATCAGGCACTTTGTCAAAGCCTGTGCGGCGGTCAACAAAGGAAGCTCCACCACCAACACCAGCCTCCAAATATGCATGTTGGAGCATGCGAATGAGGATCTGTAAGTGGGCAGAACAGTGGTGATAATGATGGGGTTTTACCCAAACACAAATTCAAAGAGAGGAGTTGACAGGGTTTTATTTATTTATTTTCTGAGAAATTTCATTTTCTGATTCAACTGCTAT
Organism: Salix caprea; assembly: GCA_964035475.1. Lineage (NCBI taxonomy): Eukaryota > Viridiplantae > Streptophyta > Magnoliopsida > Malpighiales > Salicaceae > Salix > Salix caprea. The sequence goes on from OZ037751.1 coordinate 15,843,879, forward strand.
ATGATTGCTACAGCAGGCATTAAAGATCTTTTGCTTTGTAGAGCAAAGTTTTGGTTGGTGTTTTGTTTTTTCAATTAAAACGGAATGTTTCGGTTTTAGAGTGTTTTGGTGTTTTATTTTGGGTTGTATTGTTTATATATAATTAATTAATTATACGTTTGAAAAAATTAAAATATTAATTTAACAAACATAATTCAAATTAAAGATAAATTAACTTTAAATTATATAATACAAACACAAAGTCAAATAAACATAATGTTAAAATTAAAAACATCTCTAAAATTCTAAAATATTATGAAAGTAAAATGTCCTAAAATAAAATAAATATAAATCAAACATCCTCTACATCATTAATATAAAAATAAGGATATTGATCTTGTGGTGATATGTAAGGAAAGCCATCAACTAGACATTCCAATAGTTGGTCATTTCCACCAAGCTCATTCTCCTCATTAAAACATGTCTCTTTATCTTCTAAATTTAAAGTAGACAAAGGTGCTTCAATAGTCTCCTAACTTATATCATCTCCGTCAAGAAGGTTGAGTTCTTCACAAATCCATTCATTTAATAGGTCAATGTTATCAAGGCTAATGGGATCTAAAACATCTTTTGTTTTGCTCAAATTCCAACAAAGAATTAACATGAAAGAAATTACAAAATTAATATCAATGTAATAGAAAATAATTATTATTTTCAATATTATTATTAATATAATAGTATTGATATTTTACCTCTGTTGAATCCTTAGATTATAACGAACGATTAGTAAATCATTTAATTTCTTGTGCTCAAGCCTATTTCACCTTTTAGAATGGATGAATTCAAATACACTCCAATTTATTTCACACCTAGTTACACTACAACATTGACTAAGAACTCGAATCTCAAACTTTTGAAGTTCTTGAGTACCATTGCCAAATTGCTCCCACCATGCAACTAGATAAGAAAAAAAATCAATAAATCAGATATTATAGATTCGAAAAAACATTATATTTAAAAAAAAAACTAAAATTTATTACCTGGATTTAACTTTTTTCTTTGACGAATAGCTAGGAGTAAGCCAAAATCACAGGTTGCTTTCTTATACTCTTCAAGTTGGTTAGTAATTATATCTTGAATGTCACAATCAAGAACCAATATAGTAATTGCGCTAAGCAAACCTCGAGTAACCTCCTTTTGTTTTAAAAAAGAAGGCCTAAAATATATTTCAGGATTAAGAAAACAACTGCTGAATGTATAGACTATGAAGTTGCTTATCTTATCTAGCATCAATTACCCGAATATATGGTCCATATTCGTACTCTATTTTTCAACCTTGTCGTGATGGCTTGTTTTGCTTTATCCATTACCTCATATAAATAACTCATTGATAGTTTTTCTTCACTGTTTGTTAACCTAAGAGCTCGTACCAAAGGCTTTCTAACTTTGACTATACGTTCACATCTCGTCCAAAAATCATTATCTTGTAAAATTATAGCAGCAATTTCCTTTCCAACTCGAAGTTTACCATAACTTGATTCCACCCATTTTGTGCAAGTAAACATTTGTCAAAGCTCATTCTTAAACTTAAGTAAATATTGGATGCTTAAAAATAGGTAGCAAACCTTGTTATGCCAGGACGACATAAATCATTTCCATTAGTAAATTCTTTCCTCATCAAAGCTAAAACTCATGCAAGATTATGTATAAACTTGGTTATATTTCTTGTATTTTTAATGGTTTCATCAATCATCGGAAAATATCTTGGATCACAAATATTTTCTAGCATTAAATCAATATAATGGGCAGCATAAGGAGACAAAAAAAAGGTGTCATACCTTTGTTGCAAAACTTTCCCAGCAGCCTTGAATGCAAACTCATTATCACTAACAAAGTGAACAATATTTTCTTGTCCAACTTCTTTCACAACTTCATTATACATCCCAAGCAATGCCTCTTTATCTTTTCGAAGACCTGAACAGACTTCAAGAATATGGTACCTCTTGGAGAATAAGCATCCATACAATTTCCAATCAACTTTTATTCCTAAAAGATATTCATGGACATCATGAACCATATCTTTCAAAAGTGGTCCCCTTAAATCATGATATGATGGTCCTTTAAAACTAGGTCCCATTGATGTCATGACATCTATCATTGGCTGATAGTAGTATGATTTAGTACAATTAAATGGTACATTAACATCAAACCACCATGTTTCTATGACCTTTCTTGCATTATGTTCTTTCTCTTTAGAAATCTTTGCACTTTTAATGTTAGGTTGTGAACCTCGGGTAGTTTGTGGAGCAAATAAAATCATCTTTTTTCTAGTTGCACTTGTGCCTTCCATTGTCAATCTTTTATTTATTTGTGAACTCATTTCACTTAAATTAGGATTTGCATCATCACCCTTTTCAACTTCATCATTGGAAAATGTGTAAGAATTTCCAATATCAGTTCTAAGTCTCTTTCTTTTCTCTTTCTCCATTGTTAGGTCCTCTATCAATTGCTTCATTTGCCATTTCACATCTAGAGGGACCTTTTTATAAGGTTCAACTTGGCCTTTAATGTCAGCAATGTGATACTTCAAACGAGTAATATCACTACCATTGATTTGTTTGCTATAATGAGCACAGATACCTTGCACCAACAACCACTTGTCCATGAGCCCATGCTGGATCATCTGATCTTGCTGGAGCTAAAACTATGGAAGTCCCACCACTAGATGAGTTTTCATCCATGTAATTTAATCTGAAGAAAAAAAAGAAAAAATGTCAGCAAAGAAAGGGTGGGACTTCCATAACTTTGAGAAACAATAAGCAATAGTTTTGAGAAACAACAAGCATCGGATGGTAGCTACAATAACCCAACTTCAAAATTAAAACGACAATCAAAACAATATATTTTACAATTCTATTATTGTTTTCATTGCATATCTCAAACCTTCAAATTCGCTCTTTACATTGCACTCTTGGGTTATTGCAGTTGATGTTACAATTGGTTTCATATACAAACACACTTACTGCACCAGTAATAATTCATTAAAATCCTCACAAGGAGGTTGCCCTTTATGAAGTCATTATAATTTCCATATATCATTCTCGCACTAAAACCTTTTTCAAAGAATGGATGAAAAAAAAAAGAGACATATACACTACATATATATAGGTGCATTACAAATCATGGTAAAAGCCCTACACAGAGAAGGAACAAACACTCCCATTATCATAAGACTTTTAACCAATCGAATCACAAATAGAAAAGAAGCACTTCTAGGAATGATCTCTCGAAATTTCAGTTAAGAAAAACTTATATTCACTTTATATCCCAAATTCTCAATATCCATACATGATTAAATCAATAAAGTATTATATCTAGCCCATCATTATAAGAGGATAGATTTTTTCACAAATAAAAAAGATTGCAAGAGAAAACAAGAAAAATGAAAACCCCTCCCATAGTAGTTTCACGTACATGGTCACAAATCAAAAGAGGAAGCAAGAAAAAAAAAACTAAAATTATTATTATTATTGCGTGAATAATGGAAAAATAAATTCAATAAAAGAATAAATAAAAAGCCCAAAAACTTTAATAAAGAAGAAAACAAAAAAAAATTAGCTAAAAAAAACATTTGACATGAAAATAATAATAAACAAACGAATAAAAAAACCCAAAAGAAAGAACAAAGGAAAAAAAAGAAATATTAATTTTTAAATAATCATAAAACACAAATTAAAATTTAATAACATAATTTTTGAAAAAAAATGTTATCTCAACAAAAGAGAAAATAATAAAATTTTTAAAAAAAAACTAAGAGCACATATATATGAACATGGACAAAAATAGGAGCTATTTAAGAAATATAAAAAATAAAGGAATTAAAATAAAAAATTAAAAGTATAAGGGCCAAAATGAAAACCAAATATATTATCAATTTCAATCAAAGAACAAAATTGAAAAAATCAAATCTTATGTACCAAAAATATTAAGGGATTGAAAAGCAATCCGAAAATTAAAATAATAAGGATCGAAATGAAAAATACAATATATAATCAATTTCAATCGAATGACACAATTGAAACAAATCAAAATTTACATAACAGAAATAAGGACCACACAACACAATTAAAAGAGCAGGGGCCTGAAATGAAAAGGCCATAAAACCAGGGGGCTGCTGTGTAGTTTAGGGTGAAGGAGAGAGAAAAGGGGGGAAATTCAATCGCCCACTGTCTTGTCTCCGGCCACTTTTTGATTGCACGTGCCATAGCATGAGGAGAAGACATGGCGGTGCATCCACGGAGATGTCGGATGCACATTTTACTCCACCAGATGACGCCACACGCGCCTATCTAAGAGGGCGTGAGGCCAAATACTATCGGCCGCGTGTGGCACACGCGCCAACAGTAACCAAATAAAAATAATTAAAAAATATGATCAATTACCGCAACACCTCTATAACCAACTCTTCATTTTTCTCTTATTAGGGGGCATATCTGTATTTAGCCATTTTAAAAAAAATATGAAATTCTCGTGGCACCCCTCTTGCCAGAGTTGATTTTTGTCTTTTTCTAGGGATAGAATGGTTATTGTACTGTGCAGAGAAATATAAAAAAATCAATAAACCGGTGACCCGAACCAGATCAAAAATGTACAATTACCATGACACCCCTCTTGGTAGGGCCTGATTTTTGTCTTTTCTAGAGACAAAATCATTATTTTACTATGCAAAAATATAAAAAAATCAGTAAATCAGCGAATCAAACGAACCGAACCGATCCAAAAACTGAGCAATACCATTGTAATTCACAGTGATTCTCCTCACATGCTACTGTAACCGAACCTGATCTTTTTTAGTATATTTGATAATATGTGTGGTTGTAGTTACTTCAATAGACTAAATGAGACACAACTCATGACTCAATAAAATAAAAATTATTTTGTAATACCCTACTTCAGCAACAAAAAAGAAAGAAAGAAGAGTTTAGGCGTCATAAATACATCTTGAATCATCCAGTAAAAAAATTAACTCTTTTTTATTTTAGATATATATATACACACAGACAAGAGAGGTTTAAGATGAAGACTTTTTAAAGGATGAAAAACATTTAAGATGTATCTCATGGTTAAATCTATAATGAAATATATTTCAGTGTATCCAACCACCTTTCTTTGCCTTATTAAAAACAACTTGCATTTATTAAAACTTCCCCGATCAGGAAGTTTGCTACCAAACTCTCAACACTGCGAAGATCTGTCTCCTTCATTTATTTATTTATCTATCCACTTTCTTTTGGGAGTTAAAAAATCTGATGAAAAATCTTCTTTTTTTATCACACATTGAACGGTACGTGGGCCAAAAAGGAAGAAAACGAAGGACTGAATTGTGACACCTTACTATTTATACATGGATGATCCTTCAAGTGACTGAAAAACTCGGACCGATGAGACAATCAATATATATATATATATATATATATATATATATATAAATTAAACTTTCTAAAGGATAAAATTGTCCTTCTCTTTCTAAATATACAATGCATTTCAAAAGTTTTTTGAAAAAAAAAATTATTTTTAGATTATTTTGATGTATTAATATCAAAAAATAATTTTAAAAAATAAAAATTATTTTGATACATTTCTAAATAAAATAAATTTAAAAAACAACCACACTCATATTTTTAAACAAATACCAAATTAAAAAAAAAATTATCGAGTTTTGTTTCCTCAAATAGCATAGTTGACAATAAATAATTAGTAAAATACAATAATTGATTTTGTTTTTAGAAATATCACATCTGTGATTGTGCTACTAGAGGTATAACAACCTATTAAAACTTTTATAAGTAATGATAGTCTCAACTTATAAAAGTAATTAAAGGGTTGAAAATGCATAATTGTTTTTTTTCAAAGGTTGCACTACTAAAAGTAGCACAATCTTAATTCTTCGTTTATGCTAAATTTTGGCATAAAATAGTACTAAACAAATTACAAAGGCCACATTGCTCCCAGTGGTGAGACCTTTAAATTCTCTTTTTTTATATTTTAAATGTGTGTGTGTGTGTGTATATATGTATATATATATATATATATATATATATATATATATATATATATATATATCATTGATCCATAGCGACAGACCAGGCAATTCTTTATAATTTATAAAAGAGATGTTCAAACATTTTAATAAAATAATTTAAAATCAAGTGAAGGTTAATTTTACATGACTTGATTAACTTGATGGGTCTTAAAGCAACACAAATAACTGATAAAAAATTAGTTTGATTCATAAAAATTCAATACAATATTTGTTTTTAAAAAATATTGAAACGACAACTGGATTGATTTGAGCCAACACGGGTTAACCTGAATATTGAAAGCAATACAAAATAAATTATCAAGACTATTTTTCAATCAACCCAATATTATAAGATAAATTAAAAAATATATATTTTTAATAAAAAAAATATTGAATCAATCTACCAAACTCATGATATATGATATAAGACCGAGTTAAGTTGACTATGTATAAAGCTACAACAATGAATTAAGCCTAATCTCCAATAAACTAAACATTAAAATATAAAATTAGGGGAGAAATAGATTTGAAAAAAAAAATGAAAAAACTATTAAAGAAATAATATTTTGTGAGGTGGTGTATAATAAAAGCACCACTTTTTTTTAGTTTATAACTAGTTACATGCCCGCACTACGTTGCGGGCGTAGTGCGGGCAGAACAAATAATCTTTATAATGTTGAGATTAAAATATAATATTTCAGTATGTAAAATTTGATATAATGAAAAATATCAACATTCTCTATCATAATAACAGTAACATCGAAGTCTTAACTTCTTAAATTATCATCATTATCACTGTCAAAACAATAACATTATTGAACAAATCTGAGAGGGAAACAAAAAAAATATTAATAAAAAAGCACGTAAGAACAAAAACTAAAATTATTATTATTATTATTATTAATATTAATATTATTATTGCTTTAATAACGGGAAGAAAATGAAATTAAATCAAAGGCTTAAAAAAGCCTAAAAACATTAACAAAAGAGAAAATGTAAAAATACAATAAATGAAAAGAAAAAAAAATTATTGACTCGGAAAAAAATTACTTGAACTGAAATAAAAAAAATTATCACACTACGTTGCGGGCTGAGTAAAAAAAATTTATAATTGTTGGGATGAAAGAAATTAATAGGATATGCTGGTCCAAAATTAAAATATAATATTTAAATATGTAAAATTTAATATAATAAAAAAGATCACACACCTTATTCTAAAAATAGCAACATCGAAGTTTTAACATCTAAAACTATCATTGCAGTTACTAAGAAAACAATAAAAAACATCAAATTATCCCTAGAGAAAAAAACTGAAAAACATTAACAAAAGAGTACGTAAGAAAAATAACTAATTTTTTCTTCTTCTTATTGTTCTTGTTCTTGTTCTTGTTCTTGTTCTTGTTCTTCTTCTTCTTCTTCTTCTTCTTCTTATTATTATTATTATTATTATTATTATTTTATTATTATTATTATTATTATTATTATTATTATTATTATTATGTTAATAATAATAAAAAAGACAAAAAAAATCATAATAACTTTAACAAAATATCAAACAAAAAAATAAAATAAAAATTATTAGGTAAAAAAAGTCATATGACGTAAAAATAAAAATAAAAAAACGAATAAAAAGCTAAAAGAAAGAACAAATGGAGAGAAAAAAAAACACAAATATTAATTTCCAAATGATCATAGATACAAAATAAAATTTAAGAACTATTTTTTTTTGGAAAAAATACCACCCCAATAAATAAGAAAGCAACAAAAATTAAAAATCAAAGCCGAGCACACTTATATATACATGGACAAAAGTAGGGATTATTCTAGAAATAAAAAGAAATATAGGGATTAAAATAAAAAAATTAAAAGTATAAGGGCTGAAATGAACATTAAATATAAAGGGATGACAATCTAAAATTAAAAATATAAGGGCCAAAATAAAAATCAAATATATTATCAATTTTAATCAAAGGACAAAACTGAAGAAATTGAAACTACTGTACCAAATAAATTAATCTTTTTCAATCCAATCCGGAAATTAAAAGACGGAGGACCGAAATGAACAATGGACATTGAATTAATTCCAATCGGAGGACCCAATCGAACTAAATCAAAACTTATATACCAGAAATGAGGACCAGAAATGAAATTGAAAGTGAAGGGACTAAAGTGCAAAAGGTGAACATAAGGGTGACTCTCCTGCACTTTTACGTGCAGGAGAGAGAGAAACATGGTCAGCGGCTTTAACCGGTTGTCGCCGCGTCCACGGCCATGTTTAGGCGACATGCGCCGCCGTGGGAGGAAGAACACGCGAAGACGCATCACGAGATACTCCGGAATCGCGTCTCCGGCCACCTTAAGACGCCGCACGCGCCACCTAAACAGGGCGTGGGTGGAAAATCGGCTGGCGCGTGCCCATCACGCACCTAAACAAAGGCACATTTTTTTGTCTTATTAGGGGCTAAAATCGTATTTAGCCAATTCCAAAAAATAATAAAATAAGAAAAAGACCGGCGGGGCGGACCGGACTGGTCCGGTTCGATATGCGTAATGACTACGGAGCCTCTCGGTCTTTTTGGTGTTGTTTTTTGTCGTTTTCGGGGGGGCTTTTTCGTTAAATCACTGTTCAAAAAAAAAAAAAAAAAACAGGCGGACGACTCGCGCGACGCACGGACAAAAAATGACGAGTCCACAGTGAAACACTGAGCTCTTTTAGTATATTGTATAATAGACTTGTGCTACATGGTAGGCATATAAACTATTTTTAACATACAAAATTAATGTTTAGGCTATAGTAGTATTTGTACAACATGAAAGTTTAATCTCATAGAAATCAAATCAAAATAAATTATAAAGTCTACTTCACAATCAACTTAATGACAAAGAATGAAATAAAAAAAATATCAATTACAAAAAGATAAAAAAAAAAAAAACCTATGAGTCATTTGGATTTCTAAATTTATAACTTGAGTCATGAGATTAGAATAAAATTATAGAAAACAAACCAAAATAAATTATTAAGACTAATTCCCTATTAACTCAATATCAAATGATGAAATTAATTTTTTTTTTAAGAAAAATACAAAAATATTGAGTCAACTTGTCAAACTCATGACATAGGATATGAGAATGAGTTAACCACTATAAAACAAATCACATTAAATTATGAAGTCTAACCTTCGATAAACCACATATTAAAATATAAAAGTAGGAGAAAAAAAACATTAAAAAAGTGTCTTATGAGGTGGTGCAGAGTAAAAGCACTACTTATTTTTGTATTTACTAGACTTATGACCCATGGCATACGGAAAGTATATCAAAAATAAATTTAGCACGCAAATAGTATTAAACACATACTCAATGAAGGTCAAATATAAACCAATTAAATACTTAGATCATGTAAAAAAAATCAATTTTGAAAATCTTACAATGCAAAAAAAATAATCAAAAGAAATGATGATTAAATCTATTAGGAAAAAAAATAAGGAGGGAGCAATAAAAAAAATACAATTCTAAATATTATCCTACATTAAAAAAAAAACAATTGAAAGATCAAGAATAAAATTTCTCAACAAAGTGATATAAATACCCATTAGGTTGAGAGTTAAAGTATTTGATATCTAAGTAGTAAATGTTTTTTTTTTATTGTGCAATAAAATTGAAAATCATGAAATGACCCTTCATTTGCCTATTTTCTTTTCCAAAGGTAAATAGATTACTATGAATTCATTATATAAAAATACAAAACTAACTTTCATTATAAGAAAAACATATCTTTTTTAAAGAGTTTTGTACAAATTATTTAAATAATATTTTTTTATTTTTAAAAAATTATTTTTGATCTCAATATATAAAAATGATATAAAAATACAAAAAATTAATTTAATATAAATTGTTTTTTAAAAACCTTTTTGAAATGCAATACCAAATAAAATCTATATCTATTCACAGTGACACGTGTTGGTGTGAATAGTATTTTCTCATTTTTTTTAGTTTTTTTTTAATATAAGAAATTAGGAAAAAAGATTAATTGAAAAAATCAATTGAAATATATTCTTAAAAAACAACGTTTTTTTAGTTTATACTATAATAACAATAAAAAAAAAAACCCAAACATTGAATAAGAATTCATTGAATACACCCACCAACAACAACATGCATGATAAGTTAACCAAACCACATATTTATTTATTTATTTTATCGATAAACCACATATTTATTTATTTATTTTATCGATTTCCACCTCATTTATGAACCCCAACTTCTGCCCACTTTTAAACTGTCATTTCTGTTCCCAAGATCACCCTCGTCTCTGTGTTTTTCTAACTTACACCGTAAGAAATATAAATAAATATCACCACTCCTCTGATTATAACAAAACATTCAGCAAAAAGCCTAGAGCTTTTTCTTGTTCTTCTTCCCACAACAGAGACAAAAGTGCTTCTTCACTTGCGTTGTTTGTTTTGCCGGCTTTGCCTTTTCCCCTGCAAAACTAGTCTCACATTCTCCTTTTAAACTCCATAGCCTTTATAATTCTCAAATACCTTTTGCTATCTCCGTAGCAGCTTTCCATTGTTTTGGTCTTTCTGAATCCTTTTTCGGCCCTTCTGAGCATTATTACACTATCACCACAAGTTCTTAGCTCTATGGTTTTGGAGAGTTTTTAGCCCCCAAACACTCTGTTTAGTGGAGTTGAATGTGCCTGATAGTATGAATTAAGATGGAGTCAGAAGCATGAAGGGTATATAGTGGTGGAGTGGTTTTGAAGCGCTAGAGAGGTTGAGTTGTTTTTGGGGTTTTGGTTCAAGTTTGGAAGTTTTAGTCTTTGATTCCAAATGGGGTTTAGTTTCCTTGGCTCTATATTGATTCTTTCACTGTTCTTCAAGCCTTTGGCTTGTCAACAACCCAATACTGATGGGTTCTTTATCTCTGAGTTTTTGAAGAACACGGGCTTACCATCTTCTCCACTGTACAACTTTTCTGCTTCCGTTTGTTCATGGCAAGGTGTGTTCTGTGATGCCAAAAAAGAACACGTTGTTGAGTTTCTGGCGTCTGGTTTAGGCCTTTCTGGCTCTATTCCTGATACCACCATTGGTAAACTTAGCAAGCTTCAGACTTTGGATCTTAGCTACAACAAAATCACATCTTTGCCTTCAGATTTGTGGAGTTTAGGCTCTCTCAAGGTCCTCAATCTATCTTCGAATCAGATTTCTGGGCCCCTGCCCAACAACATTGGCAATTTTGGTGCGATTGAAAAGATTGATCTATCAAGCAACAAATTTTCCGGTGAAATCCCTGCAGCAATAAGCTCCCTTGGTGGTTTGAGGGTTCTTAAACTTGACAGAAATGAATTTGAAGGAAGCATTCCATTAGGAATTCTGAATTGCCGGTCTCTGTACTTTATTGATCTTTCAATGAATAAGCTGGATGGGTCCTTACCAGATGGTTTTGGAGCTGCTTTTCCGAAGCTCAAAACCTTAAACCTTGCAGGAAATGGGATTCAAGGCCGGGACTCGGATTTCTCATTAATGAAATCCATCACTAGCCTTAACATTTCCGGGAACTCGTTTCAGGGTTCAGTTATGGGTGTGTTTCAGGAGCTGGTGGAGGTGATGGACCTGAGCAAAAACCAGTTTCAAGGTCACATTTCTCAGGTACATTTTAATTCTACCAACAATCGGTCTCGTTTGGTTTATTTGGACTTGTCAGAGAATCAGCTTAGTGGTGAGATTTTTCAAGATTTCAGTCAGACCCCGAATCTCAAATACCTCAATCTTGCATTCAATAGATTTACTAGAGAGGTGTTCCCGCAAATCGATATGCTTTCGGAATTAGAATATCTCAATTTGTCTAAAACTAGTCTCGCAGGTCACATTCCGAGTGAAATTGCACAATTGAGTAGTTTGCACACACTTGATCTTTCTCAAAATCATCTCAGTGGCCAAATTCCTCTGTTAACCATCAAAAACCTTAAAGTTCTTGATGTGTCAAATAACAACTTGAGTGGCGAAATCCCAGTGTCCCTCGTGCAAAAACTCCCATGGATGGAGAGATACAATTTCTCTTACAACAATTTAACCCTCTGTGGCACAGAATTTTCCCCTGAAACTTTCCAAACACTCTTCCATGGATCATTAGAAAGCTGCCCAATTGCTGCAAACCCAGGCTTTTTTAAAAGAAAAGTCACCAACCACAAGGGATTAAAGCTTGCTCTGGGTCTATCCCTTTCCTTGGTCTTCTTGCTTGCTGGACTGCTATTTCTCGCCTTTGGTTGTAGAAGGAAACCCAAAATGTGGGAAGTGAAGCAAACCTCGTATAAGGAAGAGCAAACTATTTCAGGCCCATTTTCCTTTCAGACTGATTCCACAACATGGGTTGCTGATGTCAAGCAGGCAAATTCAGTCCAAGTTGTGATTTTTGAGAAGCCATTGTTGAATATCACATTTGCAGACCTCTTGTCTGCAACTTCAAATTTTGATAGAGGAACCCTTTTGGCTGAAGGGAAATTTGGGCCTGTTTATAGGGGATTTCTACCTGGAGGAATTCATGTAGCCGTAAAAGTGTTGGTCCATGGATCTACGTTGACAGACCAAGAAGCTGCCAGAGAACTCGAGTACCTCGGTCGAATTAAGCACCCCAATCTTGTTCCATTGACTGGCTACTGCTTAGCTGGGGATCAAAGAATTGCCATATATGATTACATGGAGAATGGGAACTTGCAAAATTTGCTCCATGACTTGCCACTTGGGATTCAGACAACTGAAGATTGGAGCACAGAGACATGGGAAGAAGATGACAATAATGGAATTCAAAATGTTGGTTCTGAAGGGTTATTAACAACCTGGAGATTCCGACACAAAATCGCACTTGGCACTGCTCGTGCATTGGCATTTCTTCACCATGGTTGCTCACCTCCAATTATTCATAGAGATGTCAAAGCTAGTAGTGTTTATCTAGATTATAACCTGGAACCAAGATTATCTGATTTTGGCCTGGCCAGGGTCTGGGGGAATGGTTTAGATGAGGAGATTGCTCGTGGCTCACCTGGTTATGTTCCACCAGAGTTTACTGATCCAGACAACGACAGCCCTACTCCAAAATCTGATGTATATTGCTTCGGGGTTGTTTTATTTGAGCTAATTACTAGAAAAAAGCCAATTGGAGATGATTATCCTGAAGAGAAAAATTCAACTTTAGTTAGCTGGGTTAGAGGACTGGTAAGGAAGAGCCAGGGGTCCAGAGCAATTGATCCGAAAATTCGCGATACTGGACCAGAACGTGAAATGGAGGAGGCCCTCAAGATTGGATACCTGTGCACAGCTGACCTTCCCTCAAAGCGACCAAGCATGCAACAGATAGTTGGACTTCTCAAAGACATTGAACCAGCAACTCATCAATGAAGAAGTGGAAGTTGATTCCTTGTGTGTTTTTTAACTTCTACTTTTTTTGACAGCCATTGGGAAATGGGAAGGATTGTATAGTAGTCCTCAAAAATCTGTTTAGAGATTCTGATGTTCTCTTTACCTTTCCCTTGTCGATGACATAAAAGTTAAATTATACAAGAGAGCTTGTTCCCAGGAAATTGATTCTTCTTCCAAGTTTTCATGTCAGATCTTGGCATTTATTTGATTCCTTTTCTGGTGAGTAAATAGCAGAGCACTTACAAAGGCTTTTAACTTGCTAGATTAGTGAGATAATGGAACAAAGAGTTTTCTATCCTGTTGTTCAAGTTGAGAATGGAGATTAATCACTGCCTTTTCATTATTGAACCAACTTTGATAGAACTTCCTGTGCCCCACCCAGAGGCACATTCTTCTGGCTTCTGCTGATGCAGAATTGATGGCCCTCGGTGGTTAGCTGGGTGCACAAGAAGAGTGATCCTTACTGTAAAATGGATTGATGAAACCATGGACCACTGCCGAAACATTAATGGATCATGGGATCTCTCTGGTTATGCATGTAGGAAGATAAAACGTCAGTTGTGCTTTGCAAGGAACAGTACAGTGTAACTGGTCTCACGTTGACTATGCTACTAGTCTGCTTCTCAGGCCATCTTTAGAGTAGAGACCAGACCAGCCCCGTAGATTAGTAGGGGACCCAGGTTAGAGAGATTAAATCTTTAATAAAACCAAGGGGTGAGGGAGAGAGAATCATGTGGCAAGTTCTATACCATAGAGCAAAATCCATTCTTGTTTTAACTAATAGCACGAGCAGCATGTTCATTTTGATTTCATATATTCTACTTCTTTTTTTATTAGCATGGTTGTTTGGTCAGCTTATATACTTCGATTAATTCTATGTGCTCAGAAGTTAATGACCATGTAAATCTCTAGTAACCATCATATTAACAACCACATACCTCGAATCTGAGATCACTGGGGAACAAGTCTCGATTAATTTTACAGGTCCTGAACTTAACGACCATATAACCCTCAATGATTATTAAATTAACAGTCATAAAACTCGAACCTGAGACCACGTAGAAAATAAATCTCTTAATTCCAACCTCTTACCATTTTGCTTATTTTACTGTTTTTTTCCTGACACATTAGTGTTGAAATAAGAATGCTTTCCCTCATCATTATATGGCATGAAGCTACATATTAATAATGTGTAAGGACATATTCTTGATTGCTTTGAACATGACTGACATAACTGGTTTCGGCTGTCACATGCTCGATTCTTTTGACCCTCAGCTACGTGAAGGATGACACCCACAAAAAGCAAAGACCATCTTCCATAATGTCCTTAAGTACGGGTTATATTCCAAATTAATTACATGTTCAAGAACTCACTTTCCTGACAGTAATAAAAAATCACAAGTTGCATTGTTCTATTCTCATCACGCAATCTAGTTTTCATAACCACAAAGGATCCTGTACTTATTTATAATTCCAGTTGGGAAGGTTGTGCCATGCCCCCTTTGCCATGTGAAAACAATGATCTCATCTCTTTTGTAATCATCTATCAAAAATGAATTTGGAAATCTAAAGCGCAGGCCGATGTTTCTTTCTTGCACGTCATGGTCCTGATAGAAAAAGCTGCCCCATACTTTGCATATATGCTAAGTTTTCCACACCCAGGCATCAATGGAAGTCCAACTTATCAAAACGAATAAAAAAATGCTGAAAACGATTTGTTTTTCGTCCTTACTCACCAATTTGTGGGGATAATGACCGCCACCCACATTCATCGTCATCACCATGCTCGATAGCTCAAGTCATGTTTAAAAGCTTCCTTGCTCACTGCCCAGATCTGTTTGCTTTCTTCTTTTCATTGCAATAAATGGAAATACAATATTCCAGACCTCGTTTGGAATCGCATTCCGAACAGAGTTTCATGAAAATTTATTTATTGAAAGGCAAAAATAAAATGCACTTAAACACAGTTGAGCATTCTTGTAGAAAGATGATAACGGACAGGGTATGATTAGAGAAAGTAAAATAGAACGGCAGCAAAATAGGACTTCCATGCAGCGTCAAGGCAATATGGGTGACATTACTTTATCACGCCACAAAGACGAAGAAGCATAATATGCAACAAAAATAAAATAAAAAATATATTGGAGATGCCATGATCGGCCGATGAGATGAGAGCAATTTGTAGTTGAGTTCATTAATTATATTATTATTTGATGGAATGATAGAAAAAGACTCATTGAAACATGGGAGGAGACGAAAGCAAACATACATGCGAAAAAGATTTGTACCTAATCATTATTATAAGAAAGTATATAATATATTGCAATCTTTATTTCCGGTTTTTAAAAGTGTTTTGAGTATTTTAAAGGACATAATTATGATTAGACTTAATGTTTTTGAAGATAGGAAAACTACAATGACTAGATTTTTATATGGTTTAAATAAAGATATTGCTAATGTGGTTGAATTACAATATTATATAGAATTTAAAAATGGTATATATGGTAATAAAGGTAGAAAAAATAGTTGAAAAGAAAAGGTTGTGCAAGACTAGATGACTATTTTGAATCTTTTCAGGATTAGAAATTGAGTCTCAAAAGAGAGAATAATGCGCAAACAAAGTCAATAGTAATACCTAAAATTGTGAAACCTTTTTATGTAAAAAAACAAATTGCGGTAAGAGAGAGAGAGAGAAAAGATATTGTTCAGCATATGCATAAACAAGATATTAAGTATTTTAAGTCTCAATGACTTGAGCATTATACATCTCTTTATTGACCTTTTTAGACATACTCGAGTGGATTCTCTTATTGTTTGGGTTACACTAAAAAGTTTTATGAAACTCTTTTTGGTGGGAAAATTGGTGTTTAAGTGTGATATAAGTTTTGCATAGAGGTTTTCAAACCCCATGATGAAGTTTGACTCTAGGTTATTGTACCATGCTCAAAACTCACTCCCTAAAAGTTGTTGGTAGATTTTTGCACTTAATATTGATGTCCTGAATGATTAGTTTTAGGTTGTTACAAATGTTTTAAACATATTTTCATGGATCCACCACTCCATCATAATTGTCCAGGGTCATTTTTATAGAGATGTGCTCCCTATGGATATGAGTGTGCAGTACTATTTAGATAAGAGAGATATCTTTATCCCTTGGAGGTTGGGTTATTTTTTAGAATAACGTTCCTGGCATTCTTCTCCCCACCTTCTATATAGATGGCTTAAGGGAGCTGAAAGATTTCAAGGTAGATGGCAAGATCATTGATTGATTTCTCTCTCATGATAGCCTAAAAGTCGTGTTTAGAGTAATGGCTTCTTGGGAAAGCATCACCTGAATAGGAGTGTCCCCTCAAAAGGCTAATAGATTGATCAGGTGAAGAGTTCTTTGCATTATTCTACCCTGTTTTTTCTTGACAAGATAATTGTATTTTACCAGGAAAAAAAATTCTTCTTGTTGTGGGGATGTGACTAAAAGAGTTGACTCCTATAAAGGTACCTTTAAGGTAGAGGTATACTAAGAAGTGGATTGCGGTGTTTCCCTTGAGATGCCATAATGGATTGAGTGAGTATTTGTATTTGGTTAATAAATCATTGAAAATCTAAGGGATTTTACTAGACATGGATGCTTGTATCCAAAGAAATCATTATCCTAAAAGAACATTGTCCTAGTATTCCGTCAAACTCATGGATGCTTAAGTCCTACATGTAGTTTAGCCTTAAAGGGTGGGTCTCGACATATTGTCATACCCACAAACACTTAAGTTTAGTGGGCAACCGGTTTCAATGGGGTTTGGTGTGACATCTTACCAGACTCAGACACTTAGACCTAACTCGTAGCGAAGCTCAAATGAGATTCGGTCTTACATCTTGTCAGATTCATATAAACTTGGACTGAGATATAAATTTGACATCTTGATATACGCATAAACACACACGCACACAAATAATGATTTTTATTCAATTTTTTCTTGATTGTATATATTTAATAAGTTTTTAAAATATTATCCTTGTAAATATACTTGGAAACACGATGTATATAAATACGACAACACATCATCGGTACATTACCCAATATAGTGCGTGTCATAAAATAAAGTCATATACAACAGGACCACTCACACTGTATTTGAGCATATTAAAAAAAATCATTGGATTAATTCTTTTAATGTAAAACGGTTTATAGTTTTGAGACCAAGCAATTCACAAAAACCAGCAATAGTTTTGGACTCGAGGTGGCATTACTGCTATGGAGATTTCAACAGCTAGCCCTAACTTCCCTAGACCAAACTGTCTCCACACTGCTATATTTCTTTACCAAGGTTTTTTATTTTATTTTAAAAAATGTATGGTGTTCAGGGTTAGTTTCTGTGCTTCGGACCCAATTTACACAAGATGCTTTGTATCTAGCGATCCATGACCTCAAGAGGTTTTTATTAACAAAATAAATAAATTGAAGGCATGGAGGAAGCAAATTTCCAACAATACCGAGCTGCCTTATTAGTGTTTTAAAAGAGGTTTTGAAAATAAATTAAAGATTTTTTATTTTGTACTTCAAATTTATTTCTTTTAGGGTTTTTAGATTATTTTCATGTTCTGGTGTCAAAAATAATTTATTTTTTTTTTATCATTTTAATGTATTTCTAAACGAAAAACACTTTCAAAAGTAATCTCAATCATAATCTCAAACTAATACCGAGCTGGCTTATTAGTGTTTTAAAAGAGTTTTTGAAAAAAATTAAAGATTTTTTATTTTGTACTTAAAATTTAATTTTTTTTTTTGTGTTTTTAGATTATTTTCATGTTCTGGTGTCAAAAATAATTTTTTTTTTAAAAAATATCATTTTGATGCATTTCTGAATGAAAAACACTTTCAAAAGTAATTTCAATCACAATCTCAAACTAATAAGTATCAAAATGGTCAGTTTGGTAGTATAATTGAGTTGTTTTTCGAAGTGTTTTTCGTTCAAAAAAATATCAAAAAGATTTTTATTTTATTTTTAAAAAATCATTTTGATATCAAATAATTTAAAATCATAAAAAAAAATTTTAAAAATAAAAATTAATTTTTTTCAAAAATATTTTTAAAATATAATGAAAAAAGTGCCACTATGCTAACTTTTTTTTTCCTTGAATGTTTTGTTAAGATCTATGGTGTTAGCAAAAGGGAAGATCTCAGTGACAACAAATCAATTATTTTCTTGTGTCAATCAAAATATATGGCATTTCCTTGTTGCTCTCCTCTGGCTGCTCTTGAAACAAAGCTAGCTGAATCATATTCATGGTGATGCTTCAATTTAATTTTTGTAAATTATTAAGCTGACTAAAATTTGTTAAATAATATTATTTTCTATCTCTCTTTTATTTCTTGGTTGGAAGGTTTAATGAATTTCAAACTATACAGTACAATAATCTTATTTCATTATATTATTTATTTATTTTTTATATTTATCTATTTTTAAAATAAAAGGGGAAATAAATTGAAAGAAGAAAAAAGAACGGGTTAAAAGGACTAGAAAAATAGTTTTTAAAACAAGTGGGGCTAATTAACTCATTTCTTAAGACTTGAGGGACTGCTTTATAATTTCATATGAAAATAAAATAAATTAAGAATATTAGTTTACTAAATATTGTTAGTGAATGCTTATTGATTGGACCAAAAGAAACTTAAATATTGTTCTGTCTTCTTTTAGATATTTTAGACTTTGGAGATGTCTTTTATCTTGTAGCTTGTGCTTATCAAGGTTTTGTTCCTATCAGAAAGCAGTTGTACTTCTTTGATTCTATCCTTTTGCTATTTTATTCTTTTCATACCATGTATAGGTCATTTTTTCTTATTCGTATGTTTTTATAAATAAAAAATTAAAAAATAATACATTTAAAAATTATTAGTGAAATATTATAGTTTGATGAGAAACTTGATTTTTAAAGTTATTACTATTAAAAATATATTTCAAATAAATTATGAAATAAATTACACAAATTACAGTAAGAAGAGAAGAAAGAAATTAAAAAACCCCTTTAAAAAACATCAAGGTTTTGATTACGATATTATTTGTAGTATTAAAAATATATCAACAAAACAAATCCAACAACACTAAGAAAAGTAATCAAAGATGACCTGAGTAAGTCACACTTGCCTTCCAAAGATGGTGGGATGCTTACTTGTTTTTAACGTCAAGTGTGCTCCACTTCGATAATCTATTGTGACCTCGTTGATATTGTTAGATTCGTCTTGTTAGGATCTTTTTAATGATACTAATAATTTTTTAATTGAATCTTTGGTGTGTCTATATGTTCTTTTTCTTTATTTATTTTCTCTTTCTCCTCACGAAATACAATGAGGATTAAAAAGAGAAAATGATGGAAAGAAAGAGACCTCAAATACACATAAAATCTCCAATTATAACACCACCAATACCATTAAAAGATCTTGATGAGACAAATTAAATGACATCAAGAAAGTCACCAAAGATGACCATATTGGTCTAGAATTAAGGCAACACAAACACCTAAAAGAGAGTGAATTAGATATGCAAGGTAAGACTATAAATTAATAACTTTTTACCTTATAATATGAAATTTTACACACTCAATCAAATATAGAAGCAATAAACACTATAATAATAATAATAATAATAATAATAATAATTAAAGAGTGTGACTTTAGAGAAATTGCACCAAGATTTATATAGATTTGGTAAATTGTTTGCTCTTTTGTTTTTTGAGCTTTAGTTCAACAGTCTCACTAACACACCGGTTTTTTTAATGGGTAAAACCAAACCGTTACTTGATCTTTTGCAGGTGCAAGATCAAACTCAATTCTTTTATGGCTTAGAATCAAGTCATTATCTCTAGTTCTTTTATGGGCTAAAGAATAAAAACATTTCACCAATACTTGTTGAAGGATATATATTAAATCACTCGTATTGTATTTAATAAGAGATATTTCTAAGTGTAGTGTCACTTATACTCTTTACAATATACTTTCTTAATAAAGTTGATTGGAATATCAATTAAATGTTGTAGAAGATTTTGTCATTTCACACCTTACCTTGTTTTTGGACGATTACAAGTGAAACAAAGGTGATATAGGTTGCTTTTGAGAGAGTGTGTGCGTAATTTTTTTTCCTTAGGAGTTCCACACTTATTTTGGCAAATAAAAAGCTATTTATAGGTTTTTAAAACAATGAGATTGTGGATACTATCTTGTTGTTTCCATAATAGTAAGATTGTTTTGGCTACTGTCTAGATTTTGTCTTGTTTTTGTATTTTGGTCTTTTCCTGGTTTTCTTTAGGGTTTGTTTCTTAACCTTCACGAATCTTTTCCTTGCTTATTTGATGATTTCTTGAATGTTGCAAATTTATTTATATCATTGCAAGGATATATATAGCACACATACATAAATATGGCATATTAACATATTCTTATTTAAATCATTTAAGCATGGAATGCATTATGATATTAATAATGTGATATGCATGTATCAAAACAATGTTTTATTATATTCAATGTTTATGTTATCATTAAAATATATAAGTTAATCATTATCGTTAATGATCTTTTATGGTATTGTTGGATTTTCTCTTTGAGATTTTTAATGATATTGAGGTGTCATTATCGGATCTTCAGTGTGCTTCCAAAGTCTCTTTATTTATATCTCACCTTTCTTCATCATAATTTGTGCAACCTGTTTTATATTTTTTTTTGAAATGTCATGTTTTTAATTATTAACAAGCTTGAAATCATGCTCTAAATCATGAGATTTGCAAGCTATGTTATTTCATTAATTCTTTTTCAAAATGTGTTATTTTTCTAATTTTATTTTTTGAAGAAGAAACATGTTATTTAAAAAAAAATCCTTGTACAAGGGTTTTTTTTAATCATTTTGATGTGCTAATATCAAAATTAATTTTTAAAAAATAAAAAAATATTATTTTGATATATTTCTAAATAAAAAACACTTTGAAAAACAACCGCAACGACAATTATATACTCAAACATCCTCGTAATCTTCATGGTGTAAAATATATATATATATATATATATATATATATATATATATATTTTTTAAAAATAAAAGCAATATAAAATAATTATATGAGGTTTTTTTGTGATTATCTTTTATAAACTTGAAATATAATATAGTAACAATCAGGTTCTCGAGATAAAAATCTCACCCCATCGTTGCCTTATCCTGAATAATTTATCTTTACTTCTACCAGATGTATTGATAGCAAGTCAAAAATAATCTTAGACATTAAAATCAGATTTAATAAGAAAACCCAACAAAACATTAAAATAATTTTTATTTTTATTTTTATTTTCCTGCGATAATTAAAAAGCGAGTATCGTCCACTAGCCAACTTGAAAAGCTTGGCCGCACCTTTTCTTTCTTTTTTTCTTTTTAAAATTCTAAATTCTATAGGAGATCACCTCTTTCACATGCGTATCACCAAATATGCTGTTATCTACCAAGAAATTATTTTTGCTTCTTATCAAATTGTGGACGCCAAAGTCAACAAATAATTTAATAATCAATAGTATTGATTTTTTCAAAGTGAAGAATGATAGGTTGAAGTTGTGTTTCTTATAAGCTATTAAAGAAGTAGGGGGATAATATAAATTTCTTATCTTTTCAATTTCATTATATTTTTTTTTTTGAATTTAAAAAAATCTTATCTTCTTTAGTCATTTTATACAGATTCAAATTAAATAAGTAAAATCTCGACTATTTTAAATTTTTATAAAATAAATATATATTAATTCGAATCCAGTAAATTCAAGTGTTTTATCACCGGAAACTATTCGTCTAGTACAAATTCATAATATGAATCATTATATATATATATATATATATATATATATATATATATATATATATATATATATATATAAAAGAAGGGAAATATTTTCAATGCAAGAGAAAGTAATAATAAAGATCAACGATGAGTATTTCGTGAATATATTCCATGTGGGACCCCAAGCATCGAGTACCAAATGCTGCTTGGTGAAATAAAAAAAGGAAATAAATATCCAAAAGACGACCTTCTTGCTGGAAAAGAAATAGCCCACCACGGCAATTGAAACTTGAAAGGGCAAAACAGAAGCCGACAAAGCATCCCATCAAAGTTAAGAGAAAAAAATGAAAAGAAAAATTGTAAAAACATAGGAGAAAGGGAAGGGAAAGTAATAACGTGAAGACGAGAAAAAAAGAAGACGAAAAGCCAGGAACTGAAAGGTCAACACTCAAAAAGTCGAGGAAATAGAAGGGCCTCGGCTCTCCACTTTTCCTATCCATAATTAGTAAATACTAGCTCTTTCACCCATACATTATACTTTGACGTGGACTAAATGTTTATTTAAGACAATAAATATTATTTAAAAATATCAAGTATAAATAAAAAATTATATATAATGATTTTTTTATTAAATTGTTTTTTGTTTAATCAAATAATAACAGAAATAAACACACATAAAATTGATTGAATAAAATCAAAGAAAAAATAATATCTCGTAAGGTTGTACCTATTAGAAAATACTATCCATAAATAAATATTTTTTGTTTTAAAAATAAATTTCAATTATATATATATATATATTTATATATAGATGAATTAGAATAATTTCTACAAAACTTAAATACAAACAAAAAATTAAAAAACAACCATCATTTAAAAAAAAGATAAATATAAAAACAAAAAATCACAAATCACAAATCACAAATAAAGGGTAGTAATTTAAATTTAAATTAAAAGATTATTTAAAAAAAACATGTTTTTTTTTTTTTTTAAAGTAAGAAGTATAAAAGAAGAAAGATGTCAAACATCACTAGGTTTAACTCATCTAGAAAATGTCTGCATGGGAGCCTTATTTAAAAAAAATATAATCAGGTTATATATATATATATATATATATATATATATATATATATATAAAGCAAATAATGTCATTTGGTATTCTCTAGGTTTCAGTCCTTGTGGTGCCCAAAAAAGATGTTTTATTGACATAAAAGTTCATTTTTCAAACCTATTGTTAACATAAATTACATATAAAAAAAAGAGCTAAGTACCTTGACAACCTTATAAATGACCCTAAAAAACACACAAAAACCCAAACACAAAAAATTCTTCTCCATCAATAGTATCAACTTTATTGAAACCTTTTGACATCAAGATAAGTTATTTCAGTGATCAAAATTAGTATCAACTCTAATATATTTTTTCCACCATCAAAATCTAATGATCTCTCTCTCTCATATCTTGAATTGAAGACTAAAAAACTACAAAAGTATTTTATAAAGTTTGAGGTCTAAATTATTATTATTTATGTAAACTTTGAAACCACCTTCCATGTGTGATGTCTTTCCTTTTTTGGTTTTTTGTATTTTAATTTTATCCCCAATCAATAAATTTGACTCAATTGTCTTTAAAGTTGGTTAAAAAATGATGTCATTACATAAAAAGGTTTGAAAACTAAAATAACAAAATGTAAAATTTTGAACAATAAGTCCATGGTAAAATGTGAGAAAGTAAATGGTAATGTGTGCTCAATATTTTTATCACACTATTTAGTATTTTCTATTTTTAACACGCTATTTAGTATTTTCTATAGCTAGATAGGTTTTATATGTTATATGGTGTGTTGTCTTTCAATATGCAAGAGAAGTTTTATCAAAGTAATCAATGAACTAGATGAAAACAAATATGTAGGTGTTGTTAACGCATTCTCGAGCACTTAAGATTTCTTTTAAAAAACAAATATGTTCTTTTTTATTTTTAAATATTAACAATGATGACATATCAAATCAAAATAGGTCAATTCAAGATCACCCATCAAATATGTACCCTAGGTCACAAACTCAACCTAGTTTATTTTTTTAACTATATTTTATTTATTTATATGATAATAAATATAAATGCCGATAGAAAGTCAAATAATATTTTTCTTAAGGAAAATAAAAAGGACAATAGGTTGTTAGAAAATACTTGTTAAAAAGAGACAACCATAATATTATTCAAACACAAACTAAGATTTTTATGGCATTTAAAAAAAAAATCATTTAGTTAATTTTAAAAAATTAATAAGGTGATATATGTAATACGTATTTAGTGATTTAATTTCAACATAAATAAACATAAACGGGAGAAAAAGGAAAAAAAAAGTCAAGCATATGGCTTGGGAGACCCAACAAACTTAGTTTACTCAAGCCCGAACGCATGGGCTTGACAACACACCTTGCGCATTTTGGCATGAATAATTTTTTGTAATTATTTAAATGGATAGATGATGTGTTGTCTCCTTAAATTTTTTATTATTAAAAAAATAACATGTGATTTGCAAACCCAAAATTTGATTGCTATAAAGGTGGTTAGAAAATGGGATTGTGCATTTTTTGTACCTAAAAACATTGGAAAAACACAATTTTATAACCTCAAAAAACATAAAATCAATTTGGATAAAAAATTCAATCCTCAATGTATTCAGATGATATGGGATCTTAGAAATTTTTTAATGACACTCCTCTCATCATTAAAAACAATATGACACCAAGTTTAGTCATTTCCCAAAAAAAAGAAGATGAATTGATCTATTTTTCTCTTTTGTCATTCTCCTATCTTTAAAGCTCAATGACTAAAAAGTGAAGAAAATAAAGTTTTGGACTAAGCTATTTAATTTCCAAAATAAAAACATCAAAACAATTTTTTAAAAAAGTTATAAGGCAAAGTTGATAAAAAAACACCACACCATTTATTATATTTTTTAAAAAAGAGCTCCTATTTTTATTTTTATTTTGACTAAGCTATTTAATTTACAAAATAAAAACATCAAAACAATTTATTAAAAAAATTATAAGGCAAAGTTAACAAAAAAACACCACACCATTTATTTTATTTTTTAAAAAGAGCTCCTATTTTTATTTTTATTTTTATTTTGACCCCCTTATTGTCTTTCAGACAATAAATTGGATTTAGTTTGAGATTAGAATAAATATATACAAATTACAATAAAATAAATAATAAACCACACATCTCAATCAACACAACATCAAAGGATAAAAAAACTCAATTAGATAAGATTTTAATTTTTTTTTGTTTTGATTTTGATCCCTTTATTTTTTTAATTTTTTTCAAACAATAAAGCTCAACTCTTTTTTATACAATAGAGGGACAACAACAAAAAAATCAATCCATAATATTTTATGCATGAGAAAACTATTTTTCCCACATCTTTTAAGTTATTGTTAATTTTAAATTTCAACTCTTCTTTTTTCTATATCTTTCTGAAGATAATCTTCAATAAGGTTTGATATATGCAAACGGTAAAGAGCAAAATATGTCTATTAATAAAATAACATTTTTCAAGTTCTTCATCAAGTGTATAGTTGATCAATCAATAACAAGAAAGAAAACTCATAATAATAACAACTAAAAATAAAAATAGTAAATTTGTGAATAAATTGAATCAAAATGTTGTGATTTTTTTTCCATCTCAATCAAATCATCTTAAATGGAAAATTTAAAACGGATTATCTTGTAATACCTATAAATAAATTAATAAAATTGAACTTTTTCGAGAAGAAATCAATCACATCCTTATGAAGCCCTATTTGATATTACATTTCAAGCGTTTTTGAAAAAAATAATAAATTTTATTTTTATTTTAAATTTTTGAAAAAAGTTTTTTTCAATAATAATAATGCAAACGTCTCTTTTTCAATAATCCTTATAATTTAAATAAGAGACGTTATGAAGGGAATAACAGTAAAAGTGTGACTCCTCAAGACAATAATCAGCTTTTTTTTTCTTTTTTTTTTTTCATTATTATTATTGAAAAAAACTTGTGAAACCATTATATTACTATTCTACTTACATAAGAAAAAAAATAAAAAAAAAGACAAAATAAATGCTTGAGCTTAATCTAAACCCAAGGAAAGAATCCAACGGCCAGGATTGGGTTTAAGACATCAGACTCAATGTCTTTCTCTATCTATATCAAGGAAGGCATACAATAGAAGTGGTGGTGTTCTTCACAAGTTATCGTCCTCTTCCACTTGTTTTTCTTTTTTCTGCTTAGAGAGAATCGTTCCAAACCAAACCAAACCAAACCATCATGTCGGACGAGGAGCACCACTTTGAATCCAAGGCTGATGCAGGAGCCTCCAAGACTTACCCTCAGCAAGCTGGTACTATCCGCAAGAGTGGCTACATAGTCATTAAGAACCGCCCTTGCAAGGTCTATCTTTCTCTCTTTTTTCCATGCTATGGATTTCTATCTGGGTTTTTGTTGTTTTTACCAGATCTCTTGCGTGTTTTTTTTTTTAATTTGATTTTTTAAGTTATTTCTAAATTTCAGTTTTAAAGAACTTATTCTTGCAAATTTAATGTTTGGATTGTTGAAAATTAATTAAATCTGTGTGGGTATGTTACAAAAAAAATGATTTTGATTTTGGTGATGATGGTGTATCCTGAGATTTGCTATTCTCTAGTTGGGGTTTTATGTATCTTAAAGCTTGCAGTTTTTTAAGCATGTCTGTTTGGCTTTGTTATGTGTGTTTGTGCATTTTAATGGTTTAAAGGTTGATGTCTTTGTGTGCTATATGTGTCAAGATTTCAGATTGGGAATTATCGAATTAAAAGCTTAGAAACTTTTGCGTGTCAAGATTTCAGACAGTGGGAATTAGCGTATTCAAAGTTTAGAAAGTTTTGAGCTTTCACATGGTACACGTGTGTGATGCCCTCAAGGCTCCCCTGCTTTCGTTACTTTAGTTCCTGAGTCGCCTCGCAATGTAACAACCAAAAGAAAATGCACGAGTTGTCCCAAAGATGGCAGGGATAATTTTGCTCCATCTTGCCATTCCTTCTAATGAATTTGATAGAGTGCAGCCATTTGAGTGTCATTTACAGATCAGCTGGAATCACAGTCTTTTTTCATAAAAGTAAAGATACTAGTGTCTACAAAATCATGGATGCAAGTAATCCAATTCTCCTCACAGAAAAAATAGTATAGGAGCTTCTGTACTTCAGCATAGACTGAAACTTTGAGGCATGCAAGTATAATTTCAGCTAATTAAAGTAGGTTTTATTATTTCTGTTGCTTTCGCCACTGTTTCATCTCTCGTATTTGTAAAATCTCTATAGACAATCCCCAAATTTCTTGATCCCCAAATTTCTTGAGTTTGGTTGAAGAAAAAACTTGCAGTAATCTAGATCATGAACTTCCTAAAAAACCCCATAAGCATATATAAGTGCTTCAATGAGGTTTTCAACTGAACCAGAACTGAAACAAGTGTTGATTGGAATTATCATTGTTCCAATAATCGTAGTTCTTCATCATGGCCAAACATGGATTAAATGTCATGCTGGACAGATGTAGGGAATTGCAGCTCTACAAATTTGTGCTTATGCATTAGCATGTCGGCAAATTTCACTAAAAGTATCAATATCAATAGTTGTGTAATGGAGGATTATTTAGATAGCTTATGGTGGTCTCTTTGGTTGGTTCAGATGGCAGCACATATAGCTATAAGGTGTTGTGTCCTGTTCATGCTAAAACAAGCTTACATGTGCACAGTTGTATTCAATTTTGAAGTTGTGGATCCAAGTGCTCTAATGATGATTAGCTTCTATCAACACCACTTCATTTTCTTACTCTGCTTGGTCTTGATTTTCACAGAATATTTTGCTTACTAAAACCCCATCATAACTGAAACCATCACACCTTAGCTAGAATAGAACAACCCAAAAATGGTAGGGCTATGGGCTCAGTTCATAATATGGCTTTTATATCTTATCATGAGAAGCTTTCTCGAAAGAGGTGGTGATATTGTATTGGAAGTTTTTGTATTCGGTATATTGTGATTCCTTAATGGTGTCAATGTTTCAATCTTTGTTGTTCATGTATCCTTTTCAACTCTTTTCATTTACTCTTTGCTTTCTAAAAAATCAGGTGGTTGAGGTTTCCACCTCAAAGACAGGCAAGCATGGACATGCTAAGTGCCACTTTGTGGGAATTGATATATTTAACGGGAAAAAGCTTGAAGATATTGTTCCCTCCTCTCACAACTGTGATGTAATGCTCTTGCTAATCTTACATTTCATATATGTTTTTTTTTCCTCTTACACAAGTTGTTTTGGTCTTATTTTGATAAATTTCTGCTTTGACAGGTTCCCCATGTTAATCGTGTTGATTATCAGTTGATTGATATCTCTGAAGATGGTTTTGTAAGTTTGTTTACCTTCCCAATGTTTGTCCTGGTGAATTCTGTTTTGTGTCTGATTACTAGACTGGCTTGGGACAAGTTGGAAATCTTCAACTATAATCTATTGCATGCATCTTTGTTATGAATAATTTTAACTGAAAACTACCATTTGATGTTTTCTTCTCCATGTATAGAAGACTTGGAATTTAAAATTATGTGACTCCCTAAGGCACTATGGTGTAAATTCAACTAAAATGGGAGCATAAATCACAAAATTCAAAAGTCGGAAGTATTAATATCAACCATTGCTCTGATGTATATTGAATAACACCTTCCTTCAAGGAAGACTGTAGAACCCTAGACAGAAGAGAAATGGCAAAAGCTAATGTTTCCAATTGACCCAGTTGTTTCTCTTTTCAGTTTTGTTTTTTAAACACAGCTACGTAACTAATTGATGTTTATTGAACATCATGTAGGTGAGTCTTTTGACTGAAAATGGAAATACCAAGGATGATCTGAGGCTTCCCACTGATGACAGTCTACTTACTCAGGTTTCTTGCATGCGTTTTTCTTTTCTCTTTTCCTGAAGCATGTTTAGTTTCTTGGCTTGCTTGTACATTATTATTTGTGGAGCTTTCTCTGTTTCCATAGGCTCTAGTTGGTTTTCTTCCCAAAAACTGACATTCCGTGTTTGTTATCACATGAACATAGATTAAAGATGGGTTTGGCGACGGGAAGGACCTTGTGGTGTCTGTCATGTCTGCCATGGGAGAGGAGCAGATCTGTGCCCTTAAGGACATTGGCCCTAAAAATTGAAGATGATGCTATAGCAGTAGCTATAGTTGATGGAAAAACGATTTCTTTTATGTTGCTAACAAGGATTTTTATCCACTATGCATGTGCAACAAACTTATAAGATGGTGTTTTAGCTACGAAATTGAAACTCGCAAGGCTTGTAATGGAGGAGGTGGGAAGGAACCCGGAAATGCTGATTCCCTGATGAAAGGGAACTTGTGGAATCAGCAGGTTGGAATTTATATATATATAAATATAAATATTTCTATTTCGCGTTCATCGTTGTTACGTAAAGATAGATGAAGGTTTGTGGCCAATCCTTTTCCTTGCATCTTATTAAGAGAGAGACCGTGTTTATGCTCTTCAAAAGTATTTTTTAAAGAAAAAATTAAAAAAAAATTATATTTATTTTTTGAATTAAATTAAATTTTTTTAATGTTTTTAGATTAATTTGATTTTGATGTTAGAGATAATTTTTAAAAAATATAAAAATATTATTTTAATATATTTTTGAATAAGAAAGTATTTAGAAAATATTATCAAGTAATTTTGGAAAAAAATGATTTTTTTTATTTTAAATTAATCTTTTGATATGTTATTATGATATAAAAATATTAATTTAATGTATTTCTAAAAGAAAATACTTTAGAAAAGCAAATTAAACCTAATTCAAATAAAATAAGGCTATAATGGTAGATCTAAAGCCAATTTATTTCTGCTGTCATTGTCACTGTAGCTGTGGCGTTAATTACTGGATTAGGTGAGTGGTGCTCGCGTATGTGATTATTATGAATGTGACGAAGTGTTTTCACTGTTTTAAATTGTTTTTGAAAAAAATTAATTTTTTTATTTGTTTTAATTTATTTTTGTATTTTCAAATTAATTTAATTTATTATGTTAAAAATGATTTTTTAAAAAATATTATTTTAATATATTTTTAAACAAAAACAAATTCAATTGAACAAGCTAAAAAAATCTACTGGAGGCTGCTAGCTTTAGTGATTATTTTAAACTTGGATGCTGAATTAATGTGGCTTTGCTGCGTCCTTTTAAGAGCTGGAAACTTGCTCAAGCCAAATCCTTTTAAGAGTTGGGAAACTCCCCAAGTTCTGGAAAAAATTTGTCGGGTCAAAACACGGGCAGGTACTGTTACATTTAGCTACTGACAGCCAAGGTGTTTCCGAGTTAAAATCATGACTCGAAGTTTGCCTGAGGCATATGATAATGTCTTGTCGTCAGAAAAATCCCATTTCTACTGGTAGAGATGATTTTTTATTTTATTAACGTTTGTGTTCGGGCTAGTTTGTACGCACCTCGACTAATCTCACGAGCCCTGAAGTTAACGACCAAATAAGTTTTCAATAACTATCATAATAATAATTACAAGAATTGAAACCAGATAGGATATTTTTTTACCGAAATTCACATTTGTCACCAGACATAACAAGTTTGGTCTGGTCAGATTTTTGATTCTTCCAGGACCATCGACCACCTTGTGAATTTTTATGTAATCATATCATCCTATCGCGTGGTTGTGTTATCGTGTGACGAGATGCATGCAAATGATAAGCGCTCAAAATGGATTTGCAATGGAGGCCGGAGCACGGAGAATGTCAAAATTTTCCCTTTTGTTTATTGAATGTCATTATGCAAACGTTGTCAAATGCCCTGCAAGCTTCAATTATCTAAAATTCTGGCCATGATATGCTTTCTGGATGACAACGGATGGCCTTGGCCTGTGGCAATGAGGATCGAAGAGGATCCCTAACAACATATCTGCTGTACACTGCTTCATTATCAAGCTTCTGTTCTTATTTCCAAGATCCGTTCTCCAGGCTAACAGTTTATACACCGCACTATATTTATTTTTCGATCATTATTGTTCACTACAAGTGTTTTTGATGCCAGCCTTGGTCGTTTCTGTGACAGCCACCCTAATAACTCATTTTCTAAACAGACTAGTGAACCTTTTCTTTTATCATTGGCAGAGACCACTATGTTATCAGATAGATGTAATGTTTACAAAGGTTGGCTACTCCAGTCTAATGTTATCTGTGAAGGAGGAAGATACCACTTGAGTAGCGTCAATTTATGTAGATTTTTCAGTAATTATTTTACACATTTCTGAAAGTGCCATACAACTTGCAAGCAAAGCAATAACGCAGTGTTACATGGAGTGCAGAAAAGTAATCCAAGCTATATAGCAAGAACAGAAAAGAAAATAAGATACAATGGGAGCTTACCAAGAATTATGACGGGGAGTGTTCGCTACTAGCTGAGGAATTTCCGTATATGTAGGACGTAAATCCCCAAAATGTGATTAATAAGGAAAGAATCTTGAAACCACTCATGGGATCATGTAGCAGAATTACAGCAGCAACAGCTGTGATCGGCACCCTTATTGCATTGAGAACACCGGCCATCACGGTGGACGCCAAATAAAGCACAGCAGTTCCTCCCAGTACCCCCAGCTGGAAAGTAATGGCACTCCAGACAAGAACCAGGATATATGAAGATCTACCTCCCTTGAATGATCTAGCCTCAGATGCCATCCCTTCAAAATCATTGTTTAAAATGACCCCGATGGTGGTAAATACAAAACCAAAGAAAGAAACCATGACCTGCTGCTCCAGCACAACATGGAAGGATCTTCTTCCCATCAACTTAATGAAAACCAGCTCCGAGAGAGCAAAGATGAGGCCATGAAGGGCGGATCCCAGAATATCCCATATAAAACCCATGATATATTGGTGATCAGTAACATAATCGTACTTGTCTGAATCCGAATCTAATGCAATTATTGCCATGGCAGCAGTAATTATGACAATAGCATTTACCATGGAAGCATTCAGTTTGTTGTGCACAAGAAAATATCCACAGAGAGCAGAAAACACCAGGGATGATGAGGCCAGAAGGGCAGCAGTTGATGCTGGGAGGTAGGCGTAGGCATATGCATACATGAGATTATCCGCAGCACTCAAGAAACCCAGCACAATATAAGAAAGAAGGAGTTTGAAGGTCAGCGGAGTGGGAGAACTATCACCAAAGAAGTAAGAAGGAAACAGAATTAAAGCAGTTAAAGGCCACCCAGCAACTGCCACCCATGAAATAATCCACTTGCTTGCACCTCCATTCGAATAATAGACCCGTGTGAGAAGGCTTGATGCAGGAAATGCCACGAGCATGGCCGCGATGCTCAAAGCCAGAAGAATCCAGTGCGAGATTGTCTTTCTTTTGTATTTTTCCATGGCAATGTGCTTCAAGTCGTGAATTTTGTCCCACAATGAATTTGAAGGTTTTGATGATCCCTCCTCCATAATTGTTTCTGATAATAATCAAGGAACATGGTAAATATAATGAATAGAAATGGCATTAAAATCAAATACATTCTTCGGAAAGGCTGTGCCCATGTACAAAATTATGTTGGAAGTCAGTGAAATGTGTGCGTGCCTTCGTGTGCTTGAGCCATCTAGGGGTGAAACATCATCTTTTTCTCCCCCTGCAGGCTAATTAGAAGTGGTTGCAGGAAGTATTCCAGTTCAGAAAAGCCAGCACAGATGAATAAATCAATCTAGAGGGATAAGCTTAAGATAATCCATCCTCAACAGCAAAATAGCATATCACATAAAAAGCGTCAGCTCACAGAGATAAAATCTTAGTAATTTGAAGAGTAGCCCATCCATATTCAGAGATCTTCACTGGAAACAAATATTCATCTTCCTTAGCCAAAGATTAGCTTCAGAAGTTTTCTTCTAGCACTTTGCTTCAACCAAAATTCATTTTTTTTTTGTCAAAAAAGATGTACATGACAATTATTGAAAGTTCACAACATTGCAAAACACAGCCTTGAGATTCTTGATACTATCAATTTCCCTCTGTTTCTTGGCGGCCGAAAAAGAATCTCACAGGTCTTACAGTTAAAGGGACAGCAATTCACAATCCAAGACTCCATAAAATTGTTTCCATGCCAAATTCAATTAACACGGAAATACAGAGAACAGCCAAGAAACCCAGATAGTAAATCGTAATTGAGGCTAATTCAGTACAATTATATCTCTATTATGAAGATAAAATATAGATAGAATGTAAGAAAGAGAACCTGGCTGGAGAAGTCGTGTTTCTATCATGAGATAAACAAGAGAGCTGGCTAAGGTAGGAGAGACTGTTTCTATGAGTAAGTAAAAAGATCATACGTGGCTAATAAACAGGCAATAATCTTATATAAAAACATCATCCTTACCAGATCTTTTCAAATGCAATGCTATATTTACAATGTATTTTCTCTTAAAATTTTCTTTTAATTACCATTAAATCTGCTTATTTTCTAAGCTTATTTACAATTTATATTTTAATTATTTAGGAAGAATTTGATGTCGGTTTCTAAAATAAAGACCTATCAATTTGACCATTCAATTTTTTTTGACATTAATCCAAAAAACAAATCTTACAACTCTGAGGAATCATATCTGAACGCACATGTATCAGACATCCAGGCCCACTCCTTATATTAAATAAATATAGTTGGTGAGGTGTGGACATCTGCTTCCCATAATAAAATATGGAGATTTGTTTTTTTTATATTAATAAAAATAGTTTGAAATGGCCTACAAGCTTGTTCTCACATTTATTTTTATTTTAACAGCATGAACACACAAATAAACACAATTTATTAATTTCATCAGCGTGTATAGTGAAACCATTTTATGCTTTGGGTTATAAGGAATATATTGAAGTGGAGCCAATTACCATTTGTTTTTCTAATATTTCCGTTTATTTTTGTGTAATTTCAAATAAAAATTATTTTAAAAAAAAACAATTATTATTACAATACTAAACCAATTTTAAAAACGCAACAAAAACTTGGGCCAAAAACAATATTTTTAAAGTATTGTTACGGCAATTAATTTTTAAAGTGTTTTTTTAATTTAAAAAGTTATTGAAATAATTTATTTATTTTACATCAATAAATCAAAACAATTTAAAAATATAAAAAACAGATTAATTTAAAATAAAAAATTATATTTTTTTTTTCAATTTTTTTTTTAAAACATAAAAAATAAACTTTGGACCACACTAATATAGACAATGCTTTAATATCCTTAACAAAGAATCATATGCCTGTCAGTGTCACGTCATCAAATTCTGACCTCCTCCTTCAATTCTTCCTCGTAAACGACACGACTCCTGAATCATTTTGGGATCATGAGCATTGAATATAGCATCGTTTCCATTTAAGATGTCAAGAAGGTGGCCTTCTGGTGTTTTGATATCCCCTCTTTACAAGATGATTGATAGCATCTTAAGCTTCAGGCTTTACAACATTGCTTTTACATGTGATATCTGTCCCTCTGCATTTGAATGACTCGTTAGAGATGATGATTTAAACTATGTGATCAAGGATTTTTACTGAATTGAGGGAGTAACTTCCAGAATAATAACCAGCTCAAAAGCCTTACATCATGCATTTCCATGGAAAACGGAGAATTTGTTGGCATCCACTTTTCCATGTCTTGATTTAGACCCATTTTCAATATCTCCATGTCTGCAGCAGCTCGTTTTCTGCGGATAATTAAGACAGTTAGCTGGAAGCTTTGAAGGTGCCCATTTGTTGAGTGATTGATCAGATAATTTATAGATGGTGGCATCGCTGGTCAACCAAACATCCCGACAGCCGACAAGGTAGTGGTAGATATGGTTTAAGAGGTAATTCTGGGGCAAAGCATTGTATTGAATTGAAGATGGCAACAGCCCAGTGACTTTAGAATATATATATATATATATATATATATATATATATATATATATATATATATATATATATAAATAAGAGTGGAGGAGAGCTTCAAAGATTTGCAAGACCCGAGTATGCATCAATTATTGTCTCATTTCTCCTCCCCAGATCGCTAGGATCATATGAATTAGATCCGGGGCATGGAAGATTTCCCAAGCCAGTGTATCCATCGGTCATTATTTGATTTAATGTAAATCCTGAAACAGGCATACCCTACGAACATGTCTTGTCCTAAGGGGCATCAAATTGTCTCCACTTATCAGTTCAGAGATTTGAGCTGTCAAGCAACTTCTGAGGCTGTCCACCCGTGAGATCATGAGCATGAAACAGAGGATGGCAAGGATGATACCGACAAATGGTAAGCTCTGCTTCCTAATTACCATGTTGGGTTCAAAAGATGATTCTGATCACTGGCTATTTCAACTGTACAAATTATCAACATCAATTTTTCAAGGCTCGCTCGAACAGGCACAGCCCGTTCATCTGTTGATTTAATTCGTTTTTAGTAATCTACAATCTAGGAACCCGTCATATGCTGCATAAGAATCCATTGAAATTTATACAGAAAAGAAAAGAAAAACATATTCATTTCTACCCGAAGAACAGCTGAGGATCAGTTGCAGCTGAGGATCAGTTGCTAGGGTAAACTGAGGTGACTGAACCTGGTGTCCCAAGTGCCACGTCCATCATTCCGAGGAGAAACTCAACTCATCAATAGCTATGGATATTTTGGACTCCATGGTGTCATCGGTTTTTATATCTTCAGACTTGATGCCGTTTTCTTCTTTCCCTTCCTCTGCATCTATGCACTCCTGGAATCTGAAGCAACTAGTGAGGTGATCATTTGTCACCCCTGCTACCTGCATGAACGAGTAGATGACCGTGGGCCCCACGCAGCGGAACCCTCTCCTTACAAGGTCCTTGCTTATTGAATCTGCTTTGGGAGTTTTCACAGGGACCTGTCGGGGATACCGGAACCTGCTAACTATAGGCTTGTAGTTCACAAAGCTCCATATATACTTGTCAAATGACCCAAACTCATCAATGACCTGGCATCAACAAAACCTGTAAAAAGTTAATTGCAAATGATAATCATAGCAAATATATGGAGTAAGCAATCATGGCTGCCTTCCTCCTTCATTAACAAAGTTAAAGTGGTTAATGACTGGAAGTCATCAAGTCACATAAATCATTTGCAAGTTACCAACCAAGCAAGCTGGCATCTTGAAGAAAAGGAATAATTAGGTTGCAAGAGCAACTCTTGACATAAGATAAAGTTATTATCAAGGTCAAGCTGTGTGGTTGTAATAGTATAATTTTGTCCCATATGGTTCATACAAATTGCAGGGGAAATCAGGACCACCACTCAACTACTTTTCACCAAACCAAACTGATCGAGTGATCATTAAGCCCACATTATGTGCCATTTAATACTTCCACAAATAAGACAACATCATGTGCGGTCCCCGATCGGACTGCGATGATCTGATTAAGGTAACCAGCACTAGGATATTGAAGCACAAAACGAGCTCTACCAGTTATGATTTTTAACACTCATGGTAACATGATTAAATTTGGCTTTACTAAGATGGCCACACTACTCTTTCTATCTTCCATGTATTAGCACAGTTTTACAGTGTCCTCTGTAAACACGTCTTTCTGCTATTCAGAATAAATCGATGCCAAAAAAATGAGAATCTACCTTGGATATCTGGCGAGCATTCTCGATGGTAGCACGGAGCTTAAGCTCTGATAACAGGGAAGTTGCAGTGCTTCCAGGTGCTATGATCTTCTTCTCATTAAATTTTGAGACTGCAATTGGATCAAAATCTGCAAAAACTTCCCTGCAAATAAAAGTTGTTTATAAACTCTAATGTAGCAATACAATTAAGGTAAGGAGGAGACTGCAGCTAAAACGATGCAGTTGGTCAGAGTTCATTGATGAGCATAGGAGCTTGGATAAGCAAAGTACCTAAACATGTGTCTTTTGCTTAGAATAGCAGGCCAAGTAAGCTCAGCCAAAGCACCTGAGAGGACAAGAAGCTCAAACAGCTTCCTGCATGCGGACAAAAGTAGCAAGCAAACAACAGTTAAAAAAACAGATCATCATATCAGGAATGACAGATCATTTAACAAGTTGACAGATGCAAACAATATTGCAATTACATACCTGTCATCATGAACCGGGAGCCCCCATTCTTCATCATGGAAAGCGGTATAACATGGATCTGGTTTCGATACGAAAACCAGTCAGCAATTAATCAGAAATAAGCATACATAAAGCAAGTGGACAGTGCTATTTAGCAAATTGACATGTTTAAGTAACACATGACACAGCAATTCCTAAGTGGCAATTATACGCTTTGATTATTACCTCCATCAAACATGAAATTAAATCCAATCAATATTTACAAAAAGCAAGTGCACAATGTCTTTCATTTTTTTTGCAACAATGACACAAGAATGCAATTTCAATTTAACAGACTTGTGAATTCCTTTCTAACACCAACATAAGTAAAAACATTGGAAGAGGCATATTATACAGCAGCAAGGAAAGGAGAAACAAAAACTGCATAATTTCATTATTTAATCAAAATATTTACTCTCAAGACACAAAACTGAAAGCAAAACATACAGCTAAGTATCCATGTTTGTGGACAATATTCTGAAAGTCATAAAAAGCCACTTTATCTACTATTAAATAGTTATGATTGAAAGGCAAAAGCTTGCAAATCTAAACCAGAAAGTCCAAGTCAATAAATCAGCATGATGGAAAGTAAAACTGACTACCTATGGAGCTATAGCCTGATAGTTACATCAAATTCTTAAAATCTACTACAAAGAGCACTTGGCAAGCTTTACAAATTAGGAGTAGCATCAAATTATATTTGCAATATTAACACAACACTTGTTTAGAACAATCCAAGAATAAATCAAGCCTGGTTTTCTGCTGGTTTAACTCAGTTCTTTAACAATCATAATTGACCTCCAGTTGAGGTTCAACTTGGTAATTGAACCAACCTTCATGAGGTTGATTCCAAGAAGAAATCACGGTGACTGAACATTGGACCAAGTTTCAGAAACAACATTCGAGTGAAGCAGCAGAAAGCAGGGCTGCATCATCTATTCAATGAAAACCATCACATATCATATAAATTTCTCGCCTTGCAATGTACCTCCATATAAGCACTCCGAATAGCACTAACCATAGCACTTTCAAAATAAGTTTCATTTTGGTGTTGGGAACTTTAACTGTATGTAAAACATCACTTCCAAAAACACTTACCAAACCTATTCCACATTCATAGCATTAAAGCTTAAACGAGATCTCTGGTAAATTTTTTATATGGTTCAGAAAGACAAGCTGACAACAGTTAACATATACAGTTTGCTACATATTATCAGTGTCACAATTCGACTGAATCTTTCATAAAAGAAAGGGGAAAAAATGAATAAATCAAGAGCATACCAGTATTTGGTGTCACCCAGGCACAACTTTTCTTGGACTGTGATCCATCAGAAGAAGGTGGAGATTCTAAACCCCTATCAGAAACAACACTTCTTGGCTTTGAAACATGCTGCTTCTTTCTAGTCCCTACACTATTTGACCGAATCAACCTCCCAGTAGATGCTCGGCTATGAAATGAATCGGTGGAGGCATCAGATGAACAAGAAGCATTTAGCGACAAATTCGAATGCAACAACTGCTCATGGCGGCGAAGCACTGAAGAAAAATTGCCAAAATGTGATTTGGGGGATAAATTACCGACAGCGGGCACCGTTAGGACTTCCTTCTCATCCCCTAATTTAACCTCCTCAGGCGGTTTCCCGGCCTTTCTTAATTGCTTTGAAGCAGGTTTCCGAGCACTCGTCAATGGCCCTGCCTTATTGTTTCCAGTAGGTCCTAACACAGGCCTGGCCTCAGAGTCAGCCACATTCATTGACCTCACTCTTGGAGCTCCTGACATTATCCAAACCAACTTCAATTTGACACTTTATTTCAAGAGATCTTCACCTTGTTTGCCTCAAATTACCAACTTAATCAAGCTTCGCTCAAATCGTCCTCAAATTAAACAAAATCACCAGAAACCCACCAAGAAAATTCACTAAGACCCCATTTTGCAAATTAACTGAACTCCAACCAGCACAAAACGCTTAAATATCACAAACCCATTACAGTTATCCACCTCCAGTACCCACATTCACCAGCCAAACCCTGACGTCCCAAAAAATATCTTACCATTTCAACAAATTCACACTTCAACCACCAGCAGGGCTCACTCCACTGAACATCAAATAGAAACACACAAATCCATTAAATTTCTCCCTCAAATCAGCCCCAAAAACCTCACTTCTAAAACAGCCCACTTCATCGAAGACAGGATTTTTATACACTACAAGAAGAAGAAGAAAAACACAGTTAACTACAAAAGACCCTCCATTGTATATTCAAAATAAGCCTCGAAACACAAAGATTCCATTCTGCATTGTTAAAAACGAGATGGAAAGAGAGAGAAAGGTACTGTTACCTCCTTAAAAAAGTAAGGTTTTTAAACTGTGTCGTTTCAGTCAATCCACCACCACATGGTAAATAAAGCTGACACATTTCTCTACACTACTTGAAATTTTCATTTTCAATTTGTTTTTTGTTTTTCTTGAGGAAATGGAATCGGATATTGCAGAGAAAATTTGATCTACTATGGAAGAGAATTGAAGTTTCTCTATTTTTAGAGATAGAAAGCGAGAGCGACTGAGAGAGAGGGAACGAGAGAAGATTGGGGTTCTTAGTTTAGTGAGGGTGATGTTGACTGGGATAGTCGGTTTAGAGCTGTGTTTTACTTGCTGTCTCCGGTTATCATCTTGTGCTTTTCTTGTGTCTCACACTAGTTTAAGAAAACAAATTAAAAAAAAAAAAAAAAAAGTTGTCAAAGTTAACATCTGTTTGTTCATACGATACACATTTATAAAGAATATAAAATTTAATTCATTTTATTTTATTTTTAAAATAATAGGATATACGAATATCTTTATTTTATTATTATATAATTTTAAAATATTGAATTTAATTTGGAACACTCAAAGTAACTAAAACATTATATTTCATTAAAAAATTTAATTTAATTTAAAGAACTCAAGCAACCTTGTAAAAGAAATTAGAACGCTAAGTGCTAACAGTTAATTAAATGGGGTTTCTTCCCCACCAATTAAATTTATATTTTTCAAGATTGCAAATCAAAAATCCCTATCACAGATCATCAATACCTTATTTCAGTGAACTCTCTCTCTCTCTCTCTCTCTATATATATATAGTGTCCACTGATATTTCAATGAATAAACTTGAAGATTAAGTGAATGTTTGTCATTTTGCTTTAAAAATATTTTTGAAAAAAAATTAAATTTTTTATTTTTATTTTAAGTTCAGTTTTTTGATATTATTAGATAATGCTAATATCAAAATTGATTTTTTAAAATATATACATATAATTCTAATATTTTTCTAAACAAAAACACAATTTAAAAAACAAATAACGTAAACCATATTCTCGGACAACTCTTGATTTCAAGCTAAATCACATCTTCTTCAAATACAATATGAAGTTAGATTGATCATTTGTCCCACCTTCCCAGATCGCACGTATATCGAGTTATCGACTCTGTGAGTCGCTAGGGTTCTACCAGCTGGGCTTTGACGCAAATACTTTTTATATCTTCTCCTGTTTAATGGCCAGCAAAGCTAACAATTTTCTCGTCACGGGTTTTGCCGACCCAAACTTTTATAAAGATGTGTGAGTACGAGCACGATCAGCGAGGTGGTGGCGAGGTACTCTTTCTTCTTCTGTCCATTGCAGCCATCAAACACTGCTTTCACTGATCCAAGAAAAGCATTACAAGGTGAGCTATCTGACTGCTGATGTTTATCAGATTGCGGCATTGAAAGGTTGCCGCAATAACTTTTTTCAAAATCTATCTTCTTCAAGGTCTTGTCACCGCAGCTTTCATATGATCCAAAAGGGTGCCGCAAGAACTGTTAGACTGCTGGAGTTTCAACAGTGTTAGCTATGTATAGGTCAGTGCTTTGCAATCTAGAGAGGAATTCTATCAGATTTTCTGGGAAATCTATATTGATTTTAACCCTAGCTAGTCGATGTAGAGAGAAACTACCTGCCTGCTGCATGGCACATGCTAGATGATTACACTATCAAATATGAGTTGAAACATGGAAACGTGGATGTCACGGGACAGGCAGGTGCAGCAAGGACAGCCTCGATCTTCACGGGTCATTAAGAACAGCAAGATCAATCAATCTTGTGATAAATTAGGTGATTAACACATAAAATAAAATAAATATAATTAGCGAATTAAAATAGAAGTCAAATTCTTTAGCAAAATGACATACTTTCAGCTTCCAGTATGACATTTATTAAATGTTGTTATTTATAAAAGCATAAATTTAAAATAATGATATTTAGTTGATGTTATGTTTTTTAATCGCGACAAGGTAAAACTTCAACCATCTGACTCAATTGGCTAATCAATTTTTAATTGTCAGTAAAATCGGTCGACTAATTCCGAAAATAACAAGAAAAATGTTAAAACTTCTGTAAAAATTTGAGCACGATTCAATAGTTGAATAAAAAAACATAACCTTTTTGAGTCATTATTTTGGTCTAGCGTGAACTAGACCTTTTTTTGGACCTAGACTTGTGACACTAGTTCATGAATGAATATACTAGGTCATCCACGTATCTATTTGGACATATCTCTATTTAGTTATGATAGACTCGCATCTAACAACTTAAAATCATTTGGTATCGCAAGTCGGATAATGTCATTGACATTGAAAAACAAAGGAATACTGCTATGTTAACAATAAATTTGAGATTTTATTTGGAGTTTATTTTTCTTAATACAACAAGGTCCAATCGATTGAGTCAGATGATAACTTTCACCTTGTGCGCTTCAAAAGCATAATATTTACTGAACATTGTTATTCATAAGCATGACAACTACTCTCTCATAATTAGGAATGTTGACAATTAGTAAATGTCACGCATCAGGAGCGCAAGAAGGTAAGAGTGTATCCTTTCACCAAATCTTTCTCCAATCATGTTATTCTATCAAAACTTCAAGAAAATATGCTAATTTTGATTTTCTAAAAAATCAAATTAGCAATCATGGCAAAAATATGTATAGGTTGATTCATAAAACATATTTGAATGAGAAATCATAAAATTATGATTTTACGTGAATCGATAATCTAATTGAGCCAAATGATAAGACTTTCATTTTATAATGGTTTTGAAGCACAATATTTACTAAATATTGTTATTCCTGAGCACTACATTTACCTTGTCAAGGTTAGAAATATCAACATTTAGCGAA
Organism: Salix caprea; assembly: GCA_964035475.1. Lineage (NCBI taxonomy): Eukaryota > Viridiplantae > Streptophyta > Magnoliopsida > Malpighiales > Salicaceae > Salix > Salix caprea. The sequence goes on from OZ037751.1 coordinate 15,886,530, forward strand.
GTGAAGAGTCACAGGATCCATCCTTCACGTGAAGGAGATGCGTTGGATCTGCAGACTGGAGCTTGATCATTGACATATCCATTTCGGGGTCGTTATGACAGACCCCCCCATTGAATATATGATTGATTTATTGAAACACTAAGACATGCACCCGTCAAATATATGGCTCTTTTAGGTTTTGCCAGAAAATAGAAGTCAAAAACCACAAGTATATGCTAGCTAGCAAGTTTCATGGAGGCAAAATACATGAGAAATTTCTGTCTATTCTCTGCTCATATGCAGAAAAAACCATATTCATGTGTTATGGCAGGTGCAAGCGGTCAGTTTATATGAATCAGTGGATAGAAATGGACATGTTTCATGAAATGCAAGGCTGAGACATCTTTGAAAGTCAGACAAATTTTGAGAGCATAGCACAAGTTGCTTGACCAATATCTGATTCTTGAAGACTGAAGAAACAATTTTTTAATGCTGAAATGCCTATCCAAAACAGAGTCTTGAAACTGGCAATAAATCCAACCAACCACCTTCCTTGTTCTCCCATAAACAATTATAAGACCCGGAAACTGCAACTGCAAGCATATCAAATAAAAAAAATTTAGCAACTCATGAATTAGCAGTAGCAAGGTATATGTGTGATGATCGATATATAGCACGCACGTCCATAACAACTTAGCTGTAGCAGTTCTAAGCATGGCTGTTAGAATCTTACAATTAACAATTTGAATCTTACAATTCAGCTCGATTCACTTTCAAAACAAAGTGAAACAAGGGTTAAATCTCAGATGTACATGAATCTTGTGAATCAGTCATGATTTGATTCGGTATGGTTAATTATTTTTTATGAGTCTAACCCTGATAGAAAATCAAAGTATTACTACATAATTTTAAAAGAGATGGTAAGAATAGGAAGCTAATATTCTTTAACAAAAATGTCTTTTCATACATACATTGAAACCCATATTTTTTAAAGAGGTCACATTCGATCTTGCAATATTATAACCGTTTGTAGGACATCTTTTCCAAAAACTAATTTAAATCGTATGTAGACTACAAGCAACAAATGACAAGTAACAAAAAAAGAAGCCTGCTAAGAATACCATACACAACTCAGGCTAGTCAGATTTTTCATCTTGGTGCTGGTAGTAGTAGCATATACCAATAGTTTTAGTATATGGAAAACATTGTTAGATAGAACACATTAAAAACAAGGATTCAATCATGAATTACATGGAATTGTACCAAAAGAAGAGAATGGAAGGCAGACATACCCCAGTAGACCCCTTCCAGGCCACACTCTAGGAGTCAATGATAAGTTGATCGGAGCACCCTGCCTCATAACTATCACTGGTACTGCATGACCCTGATTTGCCTGAGCCTCAGAAGCAAGTTTTTGCAAAAGATTCTCACCAACTTGATATTCCACAGCTCCAAATTTTACAAGCTGATCTCCAAGTTGCAGACCATCCTCTGCTGTTGGGGAAGCATCAGCAATTTCATCAACCACAGCAAAGGGTATGCTAGCCATCATGTCCACATCCATGGAACTGGAAGAATCTCTAAGAACAACATTGTGGGAAGTTGCAGATGGAACAGCATTGCCAGACACTGAGTTTTGATGATTTGACACCCCATCATTTCCTTGCAAGCGAGGAAGAACTAGTCAGTCAACTTATCACAGAGAAGAAGCCAATCTTGTATAGAGATATAGCATAAGTATTTCTATCTAAAAGTATAGAAATTAAGCAGAGATAATTGGCTCGTGGGAGACACATAAACTCTACGATAGATATTAACAGGAAACGATCAAAGATAATTGAGAGAAACTATGAGCAAATAACATTGCTCAATCAATAACATTATTACATATCTACGTACCTGAATCTTTGGTTGCAAGCCTGGATGAATGCAGAACTTGTATATTTTCATCTATCTTCTCTGTAATCTCCTTATGATCATTCCGCAGCTCTATTGATACAAACACACAGAAAATCTACAGCGTTTGAAGTAAGAAAAAAAAATAGGGGAAGGGGAAGGGAGATACCAGCAAGACGGTGTCGTTCAGCTCTAACGACTGGAATATCAATATCCGACCGAGGAAAACCCTAGAATTTTTTAAATAAACAAAAATACTCGGCAAATTTTAACAGCCACAGATACATAAAACCCTAAGAAAGAAGAAGAATTCATGTACCTCAGAATCAACGAGGTTGCCGGAGAGACCAGGACCGCCAGGCTGACAGAGGCGTTCAATGATGACATTCATCTCAGTTTCCAAAGCACTTCTCTTATCCATCAGTTTCATTGTTTCTGCTTTCAAGTTCGCTCCCACCATTTTCTTTTTGAGTCGGCTTTACAATTAACAAATAAATTTGGAGAAGAACAAAGAAATTCGAAATTCGTGTTGAGTCTTTGAATCTGTTCGTTCTGGACTGGGATGGGATGCGATGGCTTCTAATGTTTGCCTGGGATTTTTCAAAAACGACTTGTCATTTGTTTCATAAACCCTATAGTCCTTGCATTGTGCCACCTTCTCGTTCACTGTCGTTGGCTTGTTAATTTCCATTGATATCCTTCGAAATTTAAATTTAGCAATTTTACATGCCTCATGCCTTTATGAAAATGTCGAGTTTTGTTTTCTTGTGATTATTAATGTATATTTTTTATTTTTTAAAATACTTAGCATTACTACATTAGAGAAACAATTTCAAGGGAATAATTAAAAAAATCTAAAACAAGTCGGGGAAAAAAGAGTGCACCTACACTTGGTGTATGTTTGGCATTATGGTTGATATTATTTTTTAAAATATTTTTTGTTCAGAAATATATCAAAATAATATTTTTTTTATTTTAAAAAATTATTTTTGATATCAGCATATCAAAATGATCTATAAATACTAAAAAATTAATTTAAAGTAAAAAATAAAAATATTTTTTTATTTTTTTTTTAAAATCATTTTTGAAACGTAGTGTCAAACACCCATTTAGTTTACTATTTATGACTACAATAAAATTATTTTTACACTTTTAAAAGGTACAATAATTAAATTATCCTCCTAGTAAACAAAAAAATTGTGTGAGGGTGTTTCTGTTATTTTGCTTTTTAAAATGCATTATAGAGATATTTTTAAAATAAAACATGCATCTAGTGACTTTGTTATTAATTCCAAAAGTAGGAGGGTAGTTTGATATTTTTTTCTATATTAATTAATATTTAAATTCAGAAAGATGAGAGAGTGTGTTGTCCACGCGTCAACACATGGAAGGCGCTCCCATGCTTTGGGCAGTGTCTTTTGATAGTTAAAAATATCATTTTGTTGTTATAAAAAAAATAACATAGAAGAAGACATTAAAATATAAGCAAAAGAGACAAGAGAGAAATACTTTGTTTATTATGAATTCTTCTATTTTTCAAAGTGTAAAGAATACAAGACAAGAGGTCTATTTATAGGAGAAGAAAATGAACTCAAGAGTTATGGAAATCCAAGAGACTAAAAGAATCATGGACATTCAATATACATAAATATAAATTTATAACATTTCCCCTTGAATGACCATGTACTTTAAAATTCAATAGAGGACTTGATATAGATACTTCAAGATCCATATATGAATACTTCAAAATTCATTAAAACAATGTCAAATTATCTCATTAAAACCTTGCAAAGGAAAACCCAGTGAGAAAAAACCTAAACCGAGGGGAAAAAGTACAATTTGCATTGACTTCCCCTTAAAAGTACATGTCTCATAACAATAAGTACATGGAACTCGTTTTGTTTTAAAAGAATCTTCAGTTATTATTTAGTTATTGTTAGTGATGTGCCCATGCTCCGCTATAGGGTGATTAAAAGTATAAGAATGACAGAAAAATGAATTTTAAAAGTCAAAAGAGGTATGAAGTTAGTATTTTTATGGTGTTAATCATTATAAATATATAAACTTATTATTTCTTACATAATAGCAGAAAGAGTAAGAACATAATGTAACTTTAGACTTAATATTTAGGATATGCAACTTAAAAATATATACAAAAGTACTCATATATTGATCCTACATCAAGCATAATCTTCTCATTCATTAAATAAAGCATCAGGGAACTCCTTTGTGAGTATCGTAGTATCATTTTGCAATTGATAATCAACTCACTATATAATAAATAAATTGTACATAATATTAAAACTTAAACTAAACAACAACACATATCATTTTAATAACACAACCAAAATCCCAAGTTAGCAAAACTCATTTGTTCCTACATTACCATAATTTTTCATAAATTAAATTCAAATGATAATCCTTTAAGTTTTATCATCTTAGAATCAAATAACCATATTTACATTTACAAACATGGATGAGAATGATGCATTTGAAATGTTAAAAAAAATGAATTTTTATCATGTTCCATTAAAAATATAAACTTTTCCCTTAAGATTAGTTATTATTCCACAATTCATTATTAGCTTATTTTAACGTTCAAGTATATCTTAATAATAATACCTAAAATCTTAGTTCTACAGCAAACTAATAGTAAGAGCAATAAATTTCAAATTAATCAAAAAGGTAAAAAACAGAACAAAATGATACATATTTAGGGATGGTGTCACTAAAAAATATTATGGTGACTTTGCTATAATTAGTTCCAATAGTCATAACTTGTATGCCTAATACATTGACACTCTATAGTCATAAACAAATAACATTAACACAAAATCAATATCATCAAATATGTATAGTATATTTCAGTTCAATTATAAACTAACTTAAATTGCGAAACAATTTCCACACATATTTTGAAGTTTTTGCAAAGCCTTTAATGCATTCAAATTTTGAAACAATAGCAAATTAGTCACATCTTATTCTTATTATTATTATTATTATTATATAGAATTAAATTAAATTAAAAAAGTTATAAATATATGTAGAGATATTCATAGATAGGAAATCATGTGTGAAAATAACATATATAGATCAGAAATGTTAGCGATGTAGATTAGCAGAGTACAAAAGCTAGAATATTTAAGAGGTGAGAGCAAAGAAGTTATGAAGACATAATACAAAACTCAGTCTCAATGTTTGTTTAAGAGTGTGGTTAAAGTTGCTTTTAAACAAAAAAATCATTCAAAAATACATTAAAATGATTTTTTTATTTTTTAAAAACTATTTTGATACTAGCACATAAAAATGATCTAAAACATAAACAAATAATTTAAACAAAAAAATAAAAATAAAAAAATTTCATTTTTTTTTCAAAAGCGTGTTTGAAACGTGATTTTAAACAGGGACTTAGTTGTAATTGATTATGATTAAAAACCATCATACTTTATGAGATAAAGAAGACAAAAATAAAAATAAAAAAAGGTGTTTATGAAAAAAAAATTAAATGAATATAAAAGAAATTACTAGAACATTAGACAAAAATGACATGTATTAAAAAACAATTTGACAGGTGGTTAAGAGAAAATATATAGAACAAAAGACCAAAAGTTAATTAATAATATAAGAATTTAATATCTCTAAGAAAATAACATGAGGAAAAAATGGTAGACATAATGAAGCTATCCATATAGTAAAAAAAATAAAAGAAAATATTATGAGTTGAAATAAACTACAGTAATGCCATTTATATAATGAATGTCCATCTTGCTTTAATTTCTCTATTACTTATATTATAATACATGCATATTATCAAAAAGTTGAAATACAATTGTTCTACTTGAAATTATTAAACTTAATTGGTCCTTAACCCAACTCAAGACCTGAATTATAGGTTAGAAGAGTTAACTTGAGTCATTCAACATAATGTTATTTTGAATTTGTTTAAAAGTCAAAATAGATTTTGATATGGTTAAGGGTTGATTTGTTTGATTGATCAAGCTTAACGAGGTTAACTCCCACATAATTTTTTTAAAACCTAATCTAAGTTAGGTCTTAGGTTAATTAGATCCCAAGTCGACCCATCAGGGCTGAGCAAGGTTTAATAAGAGTAGTTTTACTCACTTATGTTTTTGCTTTTATTCTTAGCTTTGATAAATAGTTTTTTAGTTTATAATATTTGAATTGTTGTTTGATAAAGAAAGAAGGTATTTCATTATGCATTACATTTGCCCACTCAAAGAATTTGTAAGATAACTTTAGTTTGTGTAATTTATATTAATTCCTTAAAAAAATAATTACAATTACAAAAATACATTAAAACCAAAGTTGTAAATTCTATTTTGTGTTTGGTCAAAATATTTGATATATCATATACCATTTTAAAAAACAAAAATAAAGTGGAACATATTTTTTCTCACTCAAGATATGGTTTCATTCTAGATTTTTTTATCCAAATTCTAGTCGAGATATTCCAGGTTTAGGTCGACCATTGTATTCTGGATAAAATTTTATGGCTCAAAAAATCTGTCTACCATGTTTCATTACTATCAAGGAAATGTTTAAAGACTATTAACTTTTATGCCTAATTGGAAAAAAAAATCCATTATAGTTCTTATTTATTAATAGTTAGTTATGGCTATCTAGTAAAAAAAAAATATATAATAAAAATATACAAGGATTTATGATTTTGTTTGTTTAGATAACCTTCAAGTGCTTTTCTAGTATTTGAGTAGTATAATGGCCTAACAATCTTTTATTAAACTATTGTTATGGGCTAAATAGCTAATAACTACTCTAGGTAGGCAATACTACTAAAAAGTAAAGCCCTAATGCAACTTCTGAATGACTTTGCACGTGATACAAAAAGTTGAAGGCTTAAGATGAGATTAGGGAATTTAAGGACGAGTGTTTCTTGTTAAAGGTTTATAAATGGAACCTAGTCTTTTTGCTATTAGGTTTTCCAACCTTACCTAGTCTTTTGATGATGTGCTCATTAAATCAAATAAATTTATAAAGTATCTAATTGATTTACAAAAATATTTTAAAAGAATGAGGAAAATTGATTTGAAAATAAATCAATTAAAGTGTATATTTGAAGTTTTAATAGGAAACTTTTTTGTTTTCTCATTTGTAATAAAAAGGAATAAAGTGCAAGACAAAAATATTGAATAGATAAAAGAGTTTGAGATTTAAATTAATATACAAACAACAACAAAGATGGTCCTATTGACTATTAATTCCCGTTCTTTAAAAAAAAGATCATTAATGAGCTATTTTAATAGAGAATAAGTGATATACAATCAAATTAAAAAGAGGATAATCTAGGCTAAAGACAAGAAAAAACTATTTAAGAAAGGGTCAAACCTAATAAGTGTGTAACAAAAGTTGAGACAAATTAAAAAGAATATAATTTGGTTATAATTTGAACTATAATTACACAAAAGAGAAGTTTGAATTCAGTGAAAGGTAAATTAGAATACAAAGTAGATATAATTCATATTGGCCAAAGAAAACCTAATAAGCGTGGTTATTATCAAAACAAAGATCATCCTATGAATGTAAGTCTTATGATCTTTGAATTATTAAAATTGTTATGTATATTAAACTATTTGATTACTTCTTGAGTTTTGGATTATATTTTGGCATTTCTATAAGTGCAAGTTTACAAATCTAGAATCATAGCTAAAGACTAGAATTTTAAAATTTAAAATTTAAAATATAAGTTACAAAATCATCTTTTTAGTTGAGGTAGACATAAAATAACTTGAAGCATTAATCTAGTAAAATCATAACTTATAGGTTAATATAATTGATTATAAAAACTAAAACATTTAATTTAAATTTGTTAAGGTACTTTTATTTACAATATTAATAAGAATAAAAACAATAACAATAGCAACAATTATTCTTTGGTAGCTTTTGATTATTATTACATGATAGAAGAGATGAAGACAATGAAGATGGATAAGACAAGATAGAAAAGGCAAGAAGACATAATTGTGTTTGGTGTGATGTATAAGATAATATGATTGTTTTTGTATCTTGTTTGGTCATAGTGGACAAAGCATAATAAAATATATTTCACCTTTAATATGTATTGCTATCAAACTTACATGTTTTTAAAAATAATTAGATATTACTATTTTTTTACTTTAGTTTATATTGAGTGTTTGAACTAATAATATTATAATAACCCTAGTTATAAAACCAAAACTATCTTGACTAGTTGACTTGAGGTTTGGACTAGTACGAGTTTAAAAAAAAATAGAGGAAAGATTGATTCGACCTAACTCGATAAAAAAACTCATGTTAACTCAGGATAAAACTCAACACCCCGTTGACTTTGTTGAAACTTTTGTTTTCATCAAAATAGGGTTGCTTTGATTTATTTTTGGTTAGCACTTGAACCTTGCATCGACTCAACTTTTGAGTCAAGTTTTAAAATTGTGATTGTAACAACTTTTATTCATAGATTGAGTAGGATAAACCCGTATTTACTCTCGACCCATGACTTGGGTCTTTCCCTAATTAACCCTCGAGTCAAGTTTTTAAAATTTTGATATTAATCAATTTCGTTTATATTGACCCTCTTGATACATGATCTCGGTCATGCCTCAGGTCGAACTTTGAGTAAGATTTAAAAACTATGATAATAATAAGTTTTATTCTTAGATCGACTCGGGTCAACAATCAACCCCTCTTGTGACTCAGACCTTGCCTAAGGTTGGCTCTGAATTGGATTTAAACTATTATAATAACAATTTTTATTCGTATGTTGACTTAGAGCAACCAGACCCATAACCCATGCCTCGATTAGGGACCCAGACTTTTCTCTTGATCAACCATCGAATTGAGTTTTAAAAATATAATAATAATCATTTTTATCTTTGCATATCTGAGGTAGACAATTTTAAAATTGAGAGTTTTTTACAATGATATTTTAAAAATAAAAAATATTGATTTTCAAAACATGCCTCTATATACCTCCTATTTTGAAAATACAAAACCTAATCCATAATTATTCAAAAGAAAAATTTATTTTAATTTATATTTTCAATCAAATATATTTCTGTTTTTATTTTTTTATTTCAAGAAATTGCTAAAACACTATCTTAAATTACATATTATAAAATCCATTAATAAACTATAGGATGGCATGGAGTAAGTGGCATTTATCCATGCCTTTTTACATTGGGTGAGTATTCGATATAATGCATGTTTGAGAGTGTGATTGAGGTTATTTTTTAAAATATTTTTCATTCATAAATACATCAAAATGATATTTGTTTATTTTTTAAAATTATTTTTGACATCAGCACATGAAAATAATCTAAAAACACTATTTTTTTTTTAAATACAACACCAAATTGATCCAAAAAAACCTAATTGGACCGCACCATATAAAAAAGAATTAAAAGATCCAATCCGCCGATGTTGACAAAATCCCCCTAATCGTCTATTTATGTCTTCAAAGTTATGTATTTCTTTTTTGAACTTTTAATGTTTGACTTCCGCTTTACTTTTTGAATCATTTAATAGAGTAAAATATATTTTAAAAAATATTGAATTTTCAATTTTCTCCTTCATCTTTTTAATTAACATTACTTTTCTAGTTCTAAAATATATACTCCCGAACAATAACAACTAACAAAATATGATGATAACAAACTTTGTTTTGGATATAAAAAATTTCACCACCTGGGAAGCACATCTTGTAAATCCAGGCAAGCAAGTAAAACTCTAGTTGTTCTAGACTCTTACAATAAATATTAAATTTAATTGATCAAATTAAGGATTTTCATGATTTTGATAACAACATCTATAGTTAGAATAAAATTATCTAAAACATATATATAACAATCCAATTTCTCAATTATATAGCCAAAAACTTCTTTTTAGGGTTTTTAGAGCTTTATTATTATGTTTGAATTAATTAAAAATTATTCAATTGTGTGTCAAAATATTTTAACAATAAACTCACATACATATCATTCAAAATTGAGATTTTCTTAAACAACTTACATCCATAATTATTCATTGTTCATGATGAGAAAGGGTTGAATAAAAAAACATCAATAAGAGGTTCTCAACTCCTCATATTTATATAAAGAGATTAAGTATATATAAAAAAAAAAATCTTGCTTTAGATTTAGTGTTTGTGTGTGAGCATGTCGTGTTTTGAGATAAAAAAAAATTATTTTGGGAGGGAATAAATGAGGTATGTGTTGAAATTATACAAATTTAGATATATTATATATAAGAGTAAAAATATCATTTCTTTTAATTTGATTTTTTTCATTGATTATGGAGAGAAAGTGCAATTTCCTAAATCTTGATGGGAAAGTGAAAAACAAAATAGAGTATAAAAGGTTTTTGTGTATTGTAATTATTCAAGAAACAAAAAACTTGGAGTGAGCATGTTTATTTCTTTAACTAGGAAAACATATACTCTTGAGGCTTATGGAGTGTTCAAGATAAAGATATCAATTGTTTTTCAAAATATTTCTAGTATAGAGATACATTAATTTTTTTTTATTTTAAAAAAAATTATTTTAACACTAACACATTAAAAAGATTCAAAAATAAAAATAATATTTTTATTAAATTTCCTTCTTTAAATTTTAGGGAAAAAGTTGTGGGGAATGTAGTTCCAAACCATAGATCATGTTTATTTTTGCATTTCAAATATATTTTTGAAAAGATTTGAGGATTTTTTTTTCTTTTTCTCAAATCAATTTATTTTGTGTTTTCATATTGTTTTGATGTGCTGCTGTTAAAAATAAACTTTTTTTTATTTTTTATTTTGATGCATCTTCAACTGAAAAGCAATTATTACCATAATACCAAATAAGTTTTTAGAGCTTATTTGTTTTTATGTTTCAAAGATATTTTTGAAAAAAATAATTCTTCTTTGCTTGAAATTATCATTTTTTTTTATTTTTTAATGTACTGTATTTAAAAATAAATTTTAAAAATTTTAAAAAATATTTAATGTATTTTCCACCAAAAACCACTTTCAAAACAATTGTTAGTACAATATTAAATTAGCTTTAATGTTTTTATTTTTTATATTATTTTAATATATTGATATGAAGACTTTTTTTCTAAAATAATAATTTCACTATATTTCCGAATATTGCTTTTAAAATAAAACAATCATTACATCCATATAATCAATAGTTGAATAGTTGCGGATTCGTCTTTGCACATTTGCATAGGAAAAAGAAAACACTGAACAGCCCTGAATCTAATCAATAAAAGTTCGCAAAGCCTAAGCTCACTTCGCAAGAATGGAATATACTATTGCTTAATGTTAGCTGTTTCACTCTTCATTTTTATTTTTTTCCTTGGAATTATTTATGATTTATAACACCATGTAATGCTTGTTGAGATTTCAGAAAAGGATACACACAGAAAGAACGAAGAGCTAGTTTATATTTAATGAGAAAAAGAGAATAAAAAATGAGTGTATCTTTGACTGTGATGACCTTTAATCTTCATGAAGATCAGGCTGAAGATAGTCCAAATTCATGGGAAAAGCGGAAGGATTTGTGTATTAGTGTCATTACTAGCTACTTTCCTATGATTCTTTGTACTCAACAAGGTTTGTTGCTTCTCTTTCTATACGTCTGCTTCTGGTTGTGTTTTCTGTGGAAAGGGTGTTCTGGTGTCTTTCATTTCTGCTTGGGACATGGGTTTTTGTTCTTTTGAGCTCTAGTTGAGTTATGTATATGTACGGGTTGTATTGTGGCGGTTTCTGTGACTTGGGCTTCTTGTGCTTACTACACCTTGTTGATCTGATTGTATTTCAATCGGAATTTGAATGGTTTCCTATTGGTATATCGTACTGTTCATTTCTACCTTTTATTTTGTGTATGGATTTAGGTGTGAAAACACAGTTGGATTATCTTCAGCAGTGCTTGCCAGGTAACTTTTCTCTGATGGTTTAATCATGTGGCCTCTAACCTTGCGCAGTAGTAATTGAGAAGTTGTTTTTGTGAATTTCTTTTCTCAATGCTGCAATGTAATTTTGATGCGTTTATAACTGCTATTGTAGTCAACATATTCGTTGAAAATACCCAAGACATTGTGGAGTTATTCAATCTTCATGTAGCAGCAAATTGCCTAGCCATGTCACTTCGGTTCTGTGACATTTATGAAGGCCATATGATTAAATTGGTCTATATTCCTGATGCATTAGCATCTGGCAGGATAGATAACACGTTGAACTGCCAAAGTAATCTTATAATTTTGATTTCTTAAATAGAATCATGGTCCTGAGGGTTTATGCAGGACCATCACCAATAAAATATGGAAGGGATAAGTTCTAACATGCTTGTGTTACTCTTTTCACATGTTTCTGCTTTTCACAGTATTGTGTTTTGGCATTCAAATGTATTCAGTAGTCAAGACTCTTGTTTTCAGCTAACCAGAAAACCATTCACATCTTGGGCTGATTGTTTATATCTATTAGGTTATGGTCAATTTGGGATATCAAGAAAAGGCTCTCAAGATGCTTCAGATGAGCACTGCTCTATCTTCTATGACAAGGAAAAAGTATAAACTTACTTGCTCTTCAATCTGTTTGAGATTTTCAATTTTGTTTTGTCTGAGATATTGATGGAATTTGGCTACTTTTCTTGCTCTTTTCTTGTTGAATGAAGGTAGAGCTGCTAGAAGGTGGAACTTTTTGGCTATCAGAGTCACCTTCTGTCCCAGGAAGCATGTCATGGGGTGCTGCAGTTCCATGCATTGCAACATGGGCTATATCCTTTCCAATATTAGCTCTGTCAATTTTACATTGTTTATCTTCCAAGTCCCTTTTTTTTTATTTGGACTTTTGAAAGTGTCTTGCCATGTTTCTTTGACATGATGTCACACATTCCAAATGAAAGGGATTGAGCCCCCAGGATTTTCGTTTCAAATAGTGAATACAAACATGGATGAGTTCAGTCCTCGTGCACGTAGACGAAGTGCTTTACTCACATGGCAACATATTGCATCCTTACCTCCTAGCTTACCAGTTGTGTACTGTGGAGGATTTAACACCCAGAAAGAATCGACTACAGGACGTTTTCTTCTTGGGAGATCAAGGTTATTGCTTTTTTAAATTGAAATTTGTCTCTGTTAGGTTATTGCATTTTTAAATTGAAAGTTGTCTGTGTTAGGTTATTGCATTATATCAATATGAGGAATCCATGGTCATGTTCAAGTTTGAAACTTCCTTCTTGTAGATACCAGTAATAATAATCAATTTGCTAGGCCAAAGAATTTTTTTTCCCCGGATGCTTGTGCTTACAAAACTGTTAATTGACCTTTTTTTCAAAATGAATGATTAAGACCCTTTGATAGTTACTTTCTGAACGAACTTGATTTTTGTGCAGAGACAGGAATAGATTACCCAATGTTCATACATTTCATGTATAATATGAATTGTAGTTTTTTTTTAATTAAGCCCCCCCTTCAGTTCTAAACTTTTTCTCCCTGTCCAGTAATCTGTAGCTTAGTCAGGTGATGATCACATAGTTTTTGTGCATCACTATTATCACTGATTACGGAATCTTGCTATTGCTGCTAGTCAACTCTGTTTATTTGCAATGAAACTGAAGTTAACAAGGAAATATTTGATAATGCTGGGCGGAAGTTGTTATATATTGGTCTATAATAGTATAATTGATGAAGTGCCTAGTTTGAGAATTAAGGCTTCCATTACCAGGTTATGAAGTAAGCAATGGTCTGGGAAGCGAGAAAAAGTCTTTATCTTGTGAAACGTTGCTCAAGGATTTTATGAGCATTTCACTTCCATTCTTAATGACTGTTCAGGGTTTGATTCAGTTTTCCTCTGCAGAGAGCATGGTGTGGTGGGAGATATGAGGGATACATGGCCCAATGCTCGAGTGAGGAAAAACCCTTCTCTCATACACACTTATCACGGTTTCAAAGGTATCATTTTGCTACTTTTTCTTAATGATCATTCACTATTTTATTATCCTGTCCCAACTCAATTATTCGCCATTGTCAGGTGACAAGCAAGGAGCTCTTGAATTCTTCAAGCTGATCTTGAGGGCACTCTGCCTCTGCTGGGACCGCCAAACACAGGATCTGCATGTAGATTGGATTCTTTTCAGAGGTAGATCTTTGATTCCTGTCCTGTGCGAAGTGGTGAATGATAATATAGATGGGCATTATCCATCATCACACTACCCTATATTCTCTGAGTTTATGCTTCCTCGTTCTGTGAGACTGCTTGAACCACCTCCTCCTCCTCAAGAAGAAAATCCAGTTGCTGTCTGATTTGAAGTCGACCATTTCGCGTCTCTTCCTTCTTGCTCTTTCCAGTTAAACGCTAAGAGTATCGACTATCATTCATCGATTCCAGTGAGAATTAGCTGCCTATTTTAAGCACAACAATTCTTTTTTCTGGCCATATCAGGATATTCCAGTGATTTTCTTTTTATTGTATCCAAAAGCCACTGTTGTTTTTTCGTGAGGATAATTTATTCAGTCCTTTGCATGGAACTTCTACTTTCACCACACTGGCCATTCCAAGAAGGGGGAAAAAGAACTTTCAAGCTAGCACATACTGAGCTGATCAGTTACTGTCACATTATTCTTCTCTGTAATTGCTAGGGCGAAGCTTCTAGGAATTTTGTTCATCACCCCATCAGGATCTTGATCTGGTGTCCTCTCAGATCTCGAGTTATAAGGTAATTGACGTTGAATCTCTGAAATAGTGCACTTCTGAAAAACCGAGACCAGGAAATATGGAGTTGAGAAAATGGGAGCCAGCCAATTCTATGCATGTTTATGCCAACTACTTAGGCAGCAATTGGAGGACGTTTTGATCGGTTATAGATAAGTACTGGTTCATTTGCCCACACTCCGGTGCATATCGAAATATATTTTTAAAAATATTAAAAACACAGATTTTTTTTTTTCTTAACAATGTTATAAACCTGACCAAGATGATATATTTATTGTTATTTTGGATGTTTATTCACCACAAGTTTTCAATAAAATATATAACAGTTAAATTCAAGTGAGTTAATTTATTTAATAGGTTTAAAGAAAATTTAGATAATTTTTATTTTATTTTCAAAAAATAATATTGAATGGTAATTAAAATTGAAAAAAAACAAGGTAAAAAATAAAAGAGAATATTAAACCATGTAAACTTTTCAAACCAGGAAAATAAATTAAAGGTTGTACATGGACAAGCAGTTAACCTCAATTCCCCCACAAATCTAACATCAAATTATAAATTATCACTATTATTATTATAATAATAATAATTATTCCCCCAAAAATCTAACATCAAATTATAACTTATCACTATTATTATTATAATAATAATAATTATCCTCAACGTATTAGTATCATTACCAATATTGTCACTATCAATACAATTATAACAATTACTAGTATTATTATTATGCTATTATTATCACTATTAATGAAATTAACACTACCACCACCACCATTATTGTATCATCACTAGAATTATTATTTTTTATTAATATTATTATTATCATCACAATTATTGATATGATAACCACTACAATAATTTATAATGAACTATTATTATTACCACCACCATTATTACTACTATTTTTATCACCACCACCACTACTTTCATGATCACCATAACCATTATTATCACTACCACTACCATTATTCTTACCACAATTATCATCATCATTATGGCCCCGTTTGTTTGCTGGAAAGTGGTTTCCTTTTGGAAAGTGAATTCCGGGGAAAGTGAATTCCTGGAAAGTGAATTCCGATGTTTGGCAGTGTTATGGAAAATGAACTGGAAAACACTTTCCAATGTTTGTTTGTGTTATGGAAAATGAACTGGAAAATAATTTATTAATAAATTAATTTTTTTTTCAAGTTTATTAAAATAATGAGGAACAAATCTTACAAATTAAAAAATTGAATGAGAATGAAATTGAAAAAAAATATAATTTCATAAATTATCTCAAATAAAATAAATAATAATCAAAATAATAGAGATCAAATCTAAAAATTAAAAAAAAAATGAAAGGTGAATAAATTAAAATAATAATAATTAACATTTCATAAATTATTTCAAATAAAATAAGTAACAATAAAAAAAATGAGGACCAAATTTGATAGATAAAAAAATTCAATAAAAAAATGATAAGAAAAAAGCAAATAGAAATTATAAAAATAAGGACCAAAATTAATATAAAAATTAAATTTTAAGAGATGGAATTGAAAAATAAATATTCAAAACAAATTATATATAGCAATCAAAAGTTTGAGGATCAAATTTGATATAATCAGCAAATAATGACATTTTTAAATTTTTCACAACTTCCAGAAAGTGTTTTCCGCCCAAATTTTCCGGAAAACATTTTCCTGAAAACCAAGCCAAATTTTTCTTTGACTGAAAAGTGTTTTCCGTTGACCAACTTTCCAGAAGACAAACAAACACAGAAAAGTTTAGAAAGTGGTTTCCCGGAAAGTGAATTCCGGGAAACAAACACAGCCTATATATATATATATATATATATATATATAATGATTTAGTTCATCTGCTAGCTAGTAGGAAATGAATGAGAGAATCATGTTGCTGGTTGTCAAAGTACTTTAGCCAAGGGCGAAGTTACCAATAAAATGTTTTCTTAAATTAATGGTGATAATTTTCAATGAATATAAGATCTTTAAAGAGTAAACTCGAACAAAAAATAGAATCTTGAATAAATAACTTAAAAAACAAAAAAAAAATGTATTTCTTAATTAACATTAAAAAAACGAGAGAGAAAAGTGGGATAAAAAATAATTGATAAAATAAAAAAAATTGATAAAAATTGATATATATATATATATATATATATATATATATATATATATATACCCTTTAAAGTAATTTCACAAGTTAAAAATAATATGAAAAAGTTTGCTAATCAAACACATGAAACTGCTTTTTATTAATCTCAAATTCAAAAGCAGTTTTAATCAAAACACTTCAAAACTTATTTTGAACCGCAGCTAAAATGCTTTTTACGAGATTGTTTTTTTAAAACCTCAACCACAAAAGCAAAAACTGTGTCAAACACACCCTTAATCTCTCTGGGTTAATTAATAAATCTCCACGAGGGCTAATTTTTGTTCCTTGCTAAATAATAATGCCGTGAATCTATTTTGTCCTGCAATCACTTATTGATGTAGAACTTTCATTCTTGTTTCTTGAATTGTTCTTCAACCAAAATATTTTGCAAAATTTTACTCTTACCTGCGATTGTACATTTCAGGCCCTCTGGTGTGGGTGGTCAGGCAAAGATGTCGCTGTCATTGGACATCAGAGCAAGCTGTGGGAAAGCTGAGGGCCATTACCAACCACAACCTTGTGAGGTCTTTAACTACAGGTTATTTTGCATCGCCGAAGACTTGAATTTATAATTTCCATTTTCATCTCCTTTTTAGTTTCATACCTTCTAGAGTTAAGAATGTCAGTACAAAATAATTGAAACCCAGAAAATAAAACAGGATAAAGCAGGGCCACTCCCAGCCAGCCAGCTGTCCCTCTACAGGTTCCTTTCATGTTCTTCATTGGCCAAGAATGGGATGTATCATTATTTTATATTGTTATGAGCAGGGTATCGTTTGTTTTGGTTCTATGAGAATGGGCAAAGCAACTTTAACATGATTCACCCTTAGAGCAAAGAATCCAGTAAACTAAGGTGGTAGAAATCATATTGGGATAACAATTGTTGTTATATTAGGACCAAAAATCTTTTGAGGGTTTTTTTAGCGTTTTATATAAATCAAGCACCGTGTTATATTAGGAATTTTAAAATGTGGATTATACAAATGGTAGAGACACATACCTAATTGGATTTAAACTTATTATAGTAAAGCTTCATAAAAGATTAAGTGGAAGCGTTGATTTGCATGTTTATTAGAGGTTTAGATTTGCAAGAGGAAGCAACATCATTGAATCATAAAAATCAAAGCATGCGGGTGGAGTTGAGCAGACTTTATGTAAAGGTCTGGCTTACCCGCTTCTTCGGAATTTTAAGGTCATCTCCAACGCATTAATCATCAGAAAAACACAAAATTAAAAAAATATATTTTTATTTTTATTTTTATTTTTATTTTTAATTTTTTCAACGTAACAACTATCTGAATAGCTAAAATAGTTTTTCTGATGCTCGAGCATCTCCAAGATAAAAAGCTATTTAGAAAAGTCAAATTAGTAATATGACTTCTTGATTAGTGTAAATATAGCATATTTATATTTGCATTCCAATGGAAAAAAAACCATTTAGAAAAATCAATTCTATTTTAATATATATATATATATATATATATATATATATATATATATATAATAAATAACTAAAATAAGTACAACCAAAACCTCTTTTTTGTATAGAAATATATTGAATAATTTTTTGACTCTTTTGATCAATATGCAGAAATAACTTTTCGACTTAAAAATATTATTTTAGCTCTTTAATATAGATATCCCTTTTAAACAAAAAAAATTAAGAATAAAAGCTATTTTTTTTTGTCTTTTCCTTTTAGCTCTCTTCTTGTAGTTGCTCTTCAGCTGCTATATCTATATATTTTAACAGAAAAGCCAATATATATATATATATATATATATATATATATATATATATATATTATTTTATCTTTTGATTTTTCTGATGAAATATATAGAAATATATGAGTGTAGCTTAGCTTGAAAGCTCGGTGAAAAATATTATTCAAGCTAATTAAAACACATAAGTTGCTTCTCTTGAAAACCAAACAGAACACGAAACCATCACTCTTCATCGATCTTCTTCTCTTTCTCCCTACCTCTCTCCCTCTCTATGCACCCTATACCAAATAATCTTCATCATCCACTCTTCACGTGATCCTTCATCTCTTTGTTAATTTCATCTGCTGATTTTTATTTATTTATATTTAGGTGATCTCCCCTCCAGCTCTTTCGCTACCAAGATAATTTTTTATGTTTGTTTCTTTCTTTTTCCTTTTCTTTTTCTTTGGAGCCTATTGTCAAGCTTTTTACTCTTCTTCATGACATACTGTCTTCGGAGGCACAATCAAATTTAATTTATTATTTCCAGGTGCCAAGAAAAGATCAAGAAGGCACTTGACCGAGACAGATGAATTTTTAATCAAAGTAAGGTAATTTTTTAGAGTTGATGTCAAAATTAGGGTTCACTTGTTATGATGGTGTAGCTTAGCTTGAAAGCTCGGTGGAAATATTGTTTTATTTTTAATTTATTCACAAATTCTCCCTTAATTACCAAATTTATTTTTTATTAATAGCTGTTTAGCTCCACTTACAATAATGCAAGCCGAGGCTACGGATATAGAAGAGAGAATTAGACCAACCCCAATACGTTGAAGGTGAGTTATACCTGAAGGGAGGCCTGTGAACCTACGTGCAAATGGCACGATTAAGCAATCATATATTGGGATTGATATTGTTTTTTGCTTTTGTGATTGAGGTTTTAAAAAAGTAGTTTCATTAAAAATACTTTAATTGTGATTCAAAATAAGTTTTGAAGTGTTTGGTTAAAACTGTGATTGAGTTTGAGGTTGATAAAAAGCAATTTTGTGTGTTTGGTTAACATGCTTTTTATATTGCTGTCAACTTGTAAAATTACTTTAAAGTGTGTGTGTGTGTGTGTGTGTGTGTGTATTGTTTTTAAATATTTAATAATTATAATAATAAAATGTAATTATAATTCAAGTAAATTAGACACTTATTTTTATTCTCCCATCAAACTACTTGTAATTTCATCACGAATTAAATTTATACGTGAAGGCCTCTGCGATCCTGGAACAACATATAGTGCCTGTTTGGCGTTGTGGTGCGATCTGCGATTGCAGATCGCACCACAACTTTGGTGTTTGGTTAGCAGCCAAACGCATTTTTTTTCATGTGGGACCCACACCAAATTTTCGTCAAAACGCCGATTCATGCAAAGTACCAATTTGATGCTTATTTTTTGCCGATTTGGGGAGTCACGATCTGCGATTATAAACCATCTGCCTACAATATATCCGTTGAAAAATCTTTACCCTTCTGACCTTGTCTTCTCATCCGAGCCTTATCTTTCTTCTCCGTCTGCACAAACCACAGCCAAACATGCACACACATAAACAAATACACCACCACCCCGCAGCACTATCATCACCCACAGCCTCCATAGAGAGAGAAGAAAGCACGAGAAACCACCTCAAGAATCCTGATGATGATTCGCTCGCCATCCACCAGATCATCAATCTGCGACGAAGGGTCTATAGCAGAGTGCATGGCCGAGGAGGACGGGGAAGAGTTTGAGTGGTGGTGGTTGTGGTGGTGGTGGTGGTGGAAGAAGAGGGAAGAGGGAAGAGGACGGTGGGGGAGAGGGAAGTAGAAAATGGGGTCTGGTGTATTTGGTTTTGGGGGGGGGGGGGGGGTGGGCGGCGCAGGTAAATAGAATTGGGAAGATGGGAATGGGAATGGGTAGGGGTTTATATTAAGGGAATCGGGTGGGTGAGGGTTAAAAAAAATATAATTATATTCTATAATTATGTAATTATTTTAATTTTTTTAATATAATTAAAATAATAATAATTAAACACATTTATTTTTCATGTTTTTAAATTTTCTTTTAAAAAAATCAAAAAAATAAATCTTTAAATTAATTATTTTGATATATCAATGTCAAAATATATTTTAAAAAATAAAAAAAATTAAAAATCAGCCATTACTATAATAATAATAATTATTATTATTATTATTATAATATATATATATATATATATATATACCCTTTAAAGTAATTTCACAAGTTAAAAGCAATATGAAAAGTTTGGTAACCAAACACCCAAAACTGCTTTTTTTTCAACCTCCAACTCAACCACAGTTTTAACCAAACACTTCACTGCTTATTTTGCACCACAGTAAAAGTATTTTTTTTGAAACTGCTTTTTTTCAACCGCAATCGCAATGCCAAACACACCCATAGTAAAATATCATCTAAAATAAAATTAAGATTGCGAGACAAAAATTATATTCTGATATTCTTCTAATATATTTATTTATTATTATTAATTTTTAGATTATTATAATATTAAAAATATATTTTTTATGAGAAAATATAATAAATAATATATATATGAGGGCTGGGGGCGGGATATATATATATATATATATAGCCCCCCTAGCCAATTGCAACGTAACAATTTCCTGTTTTCCGTAAAACTTGGTTTCTACGGTAAAAAAAATGGGCCCCATGATCAAAACTTGGTTTCTAACAATTAACCAAACACTCATATTCTGATTTTTTTTGCAATTTCCAGTTGCACCACACTCCAAAATACCTTATAAGATAATCAGGAATATGACTGGAATGATTGGTAAAGAAGCTGGGGAATGTTGAAAGATTTGGTAATGCTGGTGTCCATGATTGGAGCTTCTCTGCAGATGTTTGGATTGCAGCTTTATCAAAATTATATTTTGATCAATAATATTTGCTTATCGAAACAGAGATTTTACCTCAAAGTATCTCTGTGGAGTAGAAATCCTGCTTCGACAGCAGCTTCCTTGTCCTTCTTAATCTCATAGAGGTCTAAAGGATCTCCCGGAAGTTGAAGCTTTCGGTTACGAAAAGCTGCAACATAAACCTGCTAGAGAAGAAATGACAAAGATGAAGTTAGTATGTAGTATATATAAACTGATAAAGATGCAGTACAATGAAGTTTTGAGTTTTACTATTAATTTTGGTGCTAATCTTTTGTTATTGTTATATTCAATTAAGCATATTCTCAAATTCAAGTTGAATTGAATACTTTAAGTTCTTGGTTGGACGATGATGTTGTGTGCAAATGAGTATTAGCATATTCTTAAAATAATTACATTATATTTAAAATAATATATAAAATATATTAAAATACATTTGGCTTCGAAATAATTTGTATCATTGGAATAAACTTAAATAAATAAATATATATATTTATACTATTCAAAAATTATTTTATCAGTTTAATTTTCCAAAATAACATTTTGATGAAGAGGTAAATGATATTTACATCTGGTACATAAACTTCAATGCCTGGAGAACAAACAAAAAACATCTAACCTTTGAAGTGGAGAAAGTGTGTCAGACCCCCTTAATTGTACCTTAGAGAACAATTTACGTCAATGTGATATTAATGTAGCTGTACCTTAGACAAATTGATCCCGTCAAAGTAAAAATAATAATGTGCACACATACAAAAGGCATATGCTTACGCATCTTCAGTTCTTTTATTAAAAAAATTACATGTTTTTTTTATAAAAAAATTGTTTTAATATCGGGTAACTTGTCCATCTGTAGTTTATTTATTAGAAAAACTCAATGTTTTTTTTCAAAAAATTGTTTCAAGATCACGTGAAGTAGTTATTTTCAGTGTTTTTTTTATAAAAAAAACTCCATTTTTTTTTTAAAATAATCTCAATATAAGGTGACCTGCATATTTTTTGTTTTTTTAGAAAGCAAGATCTACGAGCTTGTTGATGTTTCTTAGTTTTGGATACATGTGTTTTTTGGCGATTCTACTATGGGAAAAAAAATTAAAAAAAAAAATGCTCCCCATCATTCAATCAACAAGTTTACAGATAATAAAGAGTTGTAAGCTTTCTCGTAATGTACACTAGTGCAGTCCATGATATTCCTTTTTTTAATTTATTTTTTTATAAAATTAGGATTATGGAGAATTGATTCTTTTGTAGGAATATGGTGGGGGGGCTTCTTTCATGGTGGGTCAATCACTCAGTACCGTACTCCAGATTGGAGGGTGGCCTCATTATTTTGGCGAGACATGCAGGCTAGACAAGAGCTGAGAAGAGAGGAGTCAGAACTGCGTTAGAAAAACATTGCCTGAGCCCTATATGGGTCCTATCACTGTTTTTCATGCTTTAGAAAAGCTGGTTTAGTGAATTGGAAGAACCCAACATTGTCTAATATGATGCTTTGAGATTCTTGTTTTAATGATTCTTCTATTTAGTTTTGGATTTTAACCATTTGTTTTTAATTAGTAATTGGGAATTTTAGTACTAGACCAATTCTATTAATTAGTTAAGTTTTAATTAAGAATATTTTTTTCTACAAAGGACTTTAGTTTCAAATCTTAGAATAATTCTTCAAGATTCACCTAAACAACTAGTTTTTCATTTGGAAGGTGTTGGTGGAGATGAATTTGATATGGCCTTGACATTCCAAGACAAACCACTGCAACAAACACATGGTTTTCACATCAAGATAAAAAAAATCTCGACATTCAATGAGGATCTAGACATAGATTTTTTTTTTGATTGAATCGTTGAATGTGATAGGGTTAAGGAGTACTTAAATTTCTTGAAAGAAAAGATGGTGGTCGAATACAACTTGAGGTGAAGCTTTTTTCTAGTTGAAATGTTATACATACATGATCAAGTCATGAAAGTAAATGATGTAGTTGTTGCATGAGACTCTTTCCTTTTTGAATATGAGTAATATTTGTTTTAGCAATACCATGATTTTTTACATGGTAATAAATTTATCAATGAGAATACTAACGAATCTCAAAGGCTGACAATACATAACATGCTCCAAGAGACAAAGAATCAACATGTTACAAAGTTTATGAGAGGGTTGAAAATAACAACCCAAGATAATATCAGAGTACAAATAATATTTACACTCTTTAAAATGAGAAAAATGATGTTAAAAACCAAGATGTTAATCAAATAGAGGGCTCGTAGCAGTAATAAATTTGACAGGTCTGACTCTTTTAAGAGGTTGTACAATATAACAAGTAGATTTGGTTATAATAATAAGTGGAAAGCAAAATAACCATCAAGGCCAACTCTAGTAAGACATGATACTACTAATCTAGCAAGACTTTAGGAAAGTAAGTTGACATGAGCAAACTCATCGAATAACTATAATTGAATGGAGAATCCAATCTTAAGGCTTTTAAAGTCAAAGGAAAAGCCTTCCTTACAATAACTAGTTTAAAAACTAAGATGTAAGAATATGTGCATTAAACTAGGAAAAAAATAATATACATTCTTGAAGGGATTAAACTTTCACCTGTCGAGTTTAAGGAGATTTTATCTAATAAACTTCCAGATGATTTTCCATTAATAGGAGCCATTCAATATTATATTGATTTGGTGTTAGGAGCTAGCCTTCCAAATCTGCCACATTATCAAATGAATCCTAAAAAAGCTGAGATGATAAAGAAGCAGGTAAAAGAGATGTTGAGAAAAGAACAGATCTAGGAGTCTAAGTTCTTATGTAGTTCCAGTATTATTAACTCCAAAGAAAGATGATAGTTGACACATGTGCGTGGATGATTTGTAAACAATAAAATAAACATGAAATACATATTTTTATTCCTCAATTAGATGACATGCTTAAACACGGGGCATCGATATTTTATTAAGATTGACTTGAGAAGTAGTTAGCATCATATTCATATTTAGTCAGGGAATGAGTGGAAAACAACTTTAAAGCAAATAAAGGATTAAATGGTTGGTTATGTCTTTTAGACTTTCTAACACACCGAGCACTTTGATAAGGGTGATGAATCCGGTCATATAGCCTTTTATTAATTAATTTATAGTAGTTTTTAGTAATGATATCTTGATTTGTAATAGATATGAGATTGATTATGAAGGGCAATTGAGGAATATGCTTATGGTGTTGTTAAAAAATAAATTCTATATGAATCTGAATACGTTTTGTTTTATGATTGATAAAATATTATTTTTAGGTTTTTTTGTACATAAGACATCAATGTTAATGAGGAGGAGGCCTAGGCCATTAAAAATTAGATAGTTTCTAAAACAAATAGTAAGGTTCATAGTTTTCATAGGTTAGCTACTTTATATTGGCAATTCACATGAAGTTTCATTAATATTATGAACCTATTACTAAATTCATGATGAAGAGGAAATTTGATGAGGTCACACTAGCTTTAACCATTCTATAGAACGAGTTTTAGAGTTAATTTGCTTCAAGAGTGTTACTGAAAGCTCCAACATTTGACATTGGAATCAAGATAACATAAAGGCTAGAAAATAAAATTGATATATTAACGACGTTTTAAACAACATATTTTCATTGATTCTCTCAACATTTTCCCTATCAAATGTAATTTAATTATTCAAACTGTGATTGGTTTAATCAAAAGCTTAGTCATTGGCTGAGGGTTAGGTCTTATGATATCAGGCATAGGTCATATGCCTTAGTTGGGGAGAGAAAATATAACATTTAGCTAACGAACAAGTGAACTTCTAGTTCAAATGATGTTTCTTAGAGAATCTCTAAGAAAAAAACTATTTAGAGAAGTCAAATTATGACTTTTTAAATAGTATAAATATAGTATTTTTTATATATATGCACTTCAATGAAAAAAAAATCATTTAAAAAGGTCGGTTTTATTTTGATATATATGATATTAATATAATTATTTATTAATAATAACTAACTAATACAAGTCAAATCAAAACTATTTTTGTGTAGAAATATATTAAACAAAATTTTGGCTCTTTTGATTAATATGTAAGAATAACTCTTTAATTTATAAATGTTATTTTGGTTATTCAGAATAATATTTTTCTTGGAGATATGAAAATATAAAAGCTAAAAAAATTATCCTTTTCTTTTAGTTTTTCTTTTAACTCTTTTTTTGAAGTTGCTTTTATGCTGCGACGAAATAAAGAGTTAGGCTTTTTTAAAATATTTAAATATACGAAGGAACTTGTCCTGTTAATTGAACAATGAATTGTGGATGCAAATTTCGACATTCCACATTGAAAAAGAAAATCAAGATGATTGATGATTGGCATTACTTCTTGGTACATCGACTAGCTGACCACATGTAGTTCAATGCTGTTGGATAAACTTGCATACGTGTCAATCACTAAGACAACCTCAATGTTGGTGGATGGTTTAAGATGGCAAGTCTACACGTTACTCGCTCAGTTCAGGCCAAGCTGTGTGGGAAAGAATAAATAAATAAATAAATATATATATATATATATATATATATATATATATAATTTATATATTACCTACATAAAAATTTGTGTTGGTAAGGAAATAAATTCATGAAAAAAACGAGATGTGAAGGGGAAATTGTGATACCTTGTATGCTAGAAAATAATACATATTTTAGTAGATAATTTTTATTTAAATATTATATTTTTAAATTTTGATTTCCGGGACAAAGCTCTTGAAAAATAAAAATAATTAGTGCATAAAAAACTCTGCTAATATACATCAAGAAAGAGAATGCTTAGTAACAGAAAATTAAATCCTGTAGAGTAATTAAATTCTAAGTAAATTATTATACCATTTTTTTTCAATTCAGTAATCAACCCACATTCCAAAGGCTGGATCCTCCCTATGGACTTTTTTTTTTATACATAGAAGTATTCTCATGTTAGCTTGCATTAAAATTTAGATTAAGTACTACATTGTTAGCATATGTGTTCTGTTGCAGATTGGACTGAATTTATTTTGAACATATAAAAGAAATATTTACATATTGCTAATATTTTAATAGTAATTTAAAAAAATATATTTGAAGAATGATATGATATGATCAACTTGATAAACCCTAAAACAACTCAAACAATTTGTAAAAAGGTAAGTTGACTTGCAAAAAACTCAAGACCACATTATTTTTTATACAAAAGCATTAAATCGGCAATATAATTGATTGATTTGGGGCAATTGAGCATAACCTTTCAAATTCAAAGCCCAAATCATGAGATCATGATATTTCCATATACAACAAATACAAAACAATTATAAAACTTAATTTTCAATTGATCCAATGTTAAGGAATGCAATTGAAAACAATTATTTAATTTTTTTTATCTAAGTTAATATGTCAAACCAATAATCCGAGTCACAAGTTAATTGGTCAATCTTGGTTAACTTGTAAAACTCGTGACTAATATTATGAGACTGTGATAATCCTCATAGAAAGCAAATCAAAACAGATTATGAAGCTTAATTTTTAATAAACTAATTATTGAAGGATAAGATTAAAAATAAATTCAATTAAAAGATAGGATACAAAGAAATAACTTGAATCTATCAAGGTTAACCTGCAAAACACATAATCTAAGATATAAGACCAGAATAACCTCATAGAAAGCAAACTGTAACAAATAATGAAACATAATTGCTAATCAACTAAATGCTTAAGGCTCGAATTGAAAAAATACCAATTAAAAAAGACAGAACAACTCGAGTTAATTGGGTTAAACTATCAAACCTGCTATATGAATAATGAGATAGAGATAACCACATAAAAAAAAAAAACTATAATAAACTATGAAACTTAATCTTTAATAAACCAAATGTTGAAGTATGAAAGTATAGAAAGAAACAAAATAATAATAATAATAATAATAATAAAAATAATAAAAATAAATAATAATATCTTGTTCGTTGTGTATAGTAAAAACACCACCTATTTTGATTTATTGTTGATAATAATAAGGTGACTTTTTTTTTCTTTCCTTGTATCATGTAATTGTTTTGCTTTTTTTTCCTTTGAATGAGATTCTCCTATTATTTGTCTTGGATATCATTTAAAGCTATATAATTTATTTTTTATTACTCATTTATAATGAAATATCTTATCTTTGACAAAAAAATAATAAACAAATAAATAAGAAAATAATGATATACGAGGATAAATTTATATCTTAGGATTTATTTCAAAAAATAGTTTATTTTTTCAAATAATATATTTTTAAAATCTTTATCTACAATGATCTTTATTTTAATTAGAGATAGGGAGGAAGTTGTTTATAATCATTAATAAGATATTGTAATGTTATATTAATATTGTAACAGTTAATAAAAATCTTTTTCAAGTAATTCATGTTTTTATATATAATTATGGATTCAACTAAGTTATGAATATTGGATACTATGTTGACTCACAATAGAGGCAACATTATTATCATCCCTCGGCATAAATATAAAACTCTTTAAGTCATTGTTTTACTTGAAAGAATTATTTGTTCAGCTAATTAAGTTAGCTATCCATCCCATTTAATATTATAAATAAAAAAAAATAATATAAAGAAATTGATTGATTAAAGGGTGAAATTTAAAAAACAATTACGAAAGAAATAAAGTTAAAAGCCAAAAATAAGAAGAAAGGATCAAATATAAAAGAAAAGAAAATGAATTTGATACCCCCATATATATATATATATATATATATATATATATATATAGACAATATACACCACCTCATTTAGAAGAGGACTTCAAAGCTCACCATGGATGGGCAATTTCCACCGCTTAAGGCTTAACATGCCAATGCTTGAAAAAACACATCAATAAGATTTCTTCTTTATTTTTTTGAAAAATACTACAATGACATTGTATTGATCCCACTAACTATAAAAAAAAATGAAAAGAAGAATAAGCCCTTTGACCCTAGATTAAAAATTCTTGGCTTGAGGGGTAACCAAGTAAATTTATTATTCATTCAAAAAGTAAAAGACAAACTCACCCCTATTTCTTCTTTATGTTTTTGAAAAATACTAAAGTGATCTTATCTTGAAATCTTGATCCCAAAACTACAAAAAAAAAAATGAAAAAAGCATAAGCCTTTTGACCCTAGATTAAAAGTTCTTGGCTTGAGGGGCAACCAAGCAAAAATACTATTCATTCAAATTGTAAAAGACGAACCCACCCTTGTCTTGACCCAGTAATCACAAAAAACCCAAAAAGAAAAAGAAAAATAAGTCATTAGACCTTTGTTAAATCTATTTGTTTCAAGGGGCAACAAAGTTAATTCAATATATTATTTTAATTAAGAAGTTAAAATTGTCTCTTAGTCAAAGCATTGTTTTTTTTTCATGTTAAAGGCATTCAGGTCATCACATTATATAATATAAAAAGAAGAATACATCCTAGACCGCAGTCAAATTGATAATGACTGATTGGTTCCTATGCAATTACAATTTTACCCTTAAAAGTAACGCAAAAGATGTTTAGAGCCTGTTTGAGGGTGTGATTGAGATTGATTTTGAAAATGTATTTTGTTTAGAAATATATCAAAATAATTTTTTTTAAAAGATTTTGAATGAATGAATATTTTCTTCTTTATATATTATCAATGCTTGAAATCCACAAAGGAGAGCAGTAGTTATCCATTAGCACTAAGGAACGAAAAGAGGAAAATGATAGGTCTTTTTTTTATTACATAAACTAAGGTATACTATGATTATTTCATCCGGGAAAGAACGTGAAATTAATATATGGTCCCCATGGAATATGGGAGTAAGGGATAAGGTCCCCTCGACCTTAGCCTCTCATAAAAAACAACAATATTTTAAATTATACTAAAATACATTTCGTCCCACCAAATTAAAATAAGAAAAAACTACCAGGTTACATCGATCTCTTGCCTCACCACGGTTTTATGTCTAAAATTAATATCCCATATCTGTATCTCGGCCAGATTCTATATCGAGAAACAATGTAGCTTCGTTCATATGCGAGCCTGAGCCACAAAAACATTCTGTGCGGTGCGAAGTGGGGCAGGCTGCTCCTCTGTATGTGCTGGCCTGCCATGTGGTGGCAACCTTATACCTAAAATTCTGAGGGCGACTTATGTGTGTGAGATTTTGAACATCATAAATGACTATGGAAATAATGTCGATCGATGGCATTAGATAACACGAGGGACCACCGTTAGATCAAATACAGCACCATGGTCCCCGTGATGCATCATGGGGGCAGTGTTTACGTATTCTATGATTAATTAGGGCAAAAAAAAATATCAACGGGTATTAGTTTCAGTACTAAGATGGTGGTTAAGAGGAATCAGAGGATTAAGTTGTAATTGCATTCAAAATTCAAGGACTAAGGAATAATTTTACTGAAACAAGTGGGGTTCTCTCTGTCGGAGGCACCGTCTACTGAGAAAACAAAAGCTCGCCGATCTATCAAATGGGCGAGGAAACAAAATAACTCTGTCACTCTCAGGTCTCAATCTATTCCCTGGAAAGCATATGGAGGGCACGTGATCGAGCACTTGCATGTGATTTTAATCCCTACCAGCTGATCCATATGTTAATTGTTCTTGTTCTGTGCTGGCTTTTCTTTTTCCTCTCAGCTTAATTTTGCTTCCCTCCGTGCTTAAATTCCT
This sequence comes from Salix caprea, assembly GCA_964035475.1. NCBI lineage: Eukaryota > Viridiplantae > Streptophyta > Magnoliopsida > Malpighiales > Salicaceae > Salix > Salix caprea. Next base: position 15,916,599 of record OZ037751.1, read on the forward strand.
TCTTTCGAATTATTTAATTAGAATAATATTTTTCTGGTGGTGTTTAACAAATCATTATATGCATATGCGTATCAAATATTTAAAAAAATTATTCATTAAAGTGCATTTATCTTTTATGTTTCTCTCCTCTCTTTGACACTGCGTCAATGCGAAGGCTGTATGCTAAACCAGCGAGTCCGAATCCATTGTTTTTTTAAGTTTTTTTTTTCACATATTTTTATTTTATTTTAAAAAAATTATTTTTAATATATTACATCAAAATAATTTAAAAATATATAAAAAATACAGTGATAAAAAGTCCCAATATCAACACCGATGTAATGCTCTAGTTTATTAGTTTCTGCAATCTATGGTTTTGGTTTGAGGATTCATGAATTCTTCTCATGGAATTGATAATTAAGATTCCCTCTTAATTAATAATTAATTACCCACATAGGTAATATATGGAAATTTTAAAACTACAGCTCACCAGTGATTATTAATTTAATGATAGAGTCTATCCACCCCTCGTTTAATTATCAAAAACTTAGGTAATATATTCAATTATTTTCACAAGAAAACAGCAAAGCTAAGCTAGGTCACGTAATGGAACTAGAAAGAAAGGACGAGGGTCCAGACTAATCCACGCTCGCACCGGGTCGGCCCATATAAGAGTAAAGTGCTCCTCAAGAAAGTGTCTCCATACACAAGCAGGAGTCGAACCCCGGACTTGCTTAAGGGAAAAGAGCACCGAACCACTCACCCCGTGCCCTCTTGGAAAAGAAAGGACGAGGGTGTAAAAAGAAAAGAAATATGAGAGTAGATAACTCTATTTAATGAGCAAAAGTACCGTCATTTTCAATGACTTCAACTGAAAGACGTCCACTTAAAGCTCAAAATTTAGGTGCTGATTGTTTTTTTCAGTAAAAATTATGTTTTATATATTTTTTACTTTTTTTGTTTGAAAATATTTTTTATATACTATTATACTGTTTTAAATTTTTACACAAGAAAGTGTGCAAGTCCCCACAAACCTTCTCGGCTACTCCCGTTTCCCTCCCTCCTCTCTGCATATCTTATTCACCACTTGTTTAAAATCTGCCCTCATAAGTCATCACCCAGCTGCCTCTATGAACTTCAAATCCATAAAGAAGCTCTACAAAACTCTGCATTTCTCACCGCCGAAAACCATATGAACCAAACTTACATTTCTCTCTCAAGCACGTCGATCTTCGGCGAAAACTTAAACCAAACCAGCTGATGGGCAAGAAAATGAAGCTCCCTTTTCTCTCCAAGATGAATACAAACACAGATCAATCAACGAAGCCTTCATGGCCTTGGCCTGCTTACTGTCACCAGCCAAGAACTCTCTCTTTTAGTTTCAGAGCAGGCGATGGCATGTTCAAGACCATCAGCTCAGCTTTCTTAGATGCTACTAACAATGATGTGGTGGACAGTACACCGGAGTCATGGTTCACCGACTCTTGCGAGTCGGCTAGCTTCTCAACAGCATCAGATGATCAGTCAGGTGCCGGTGACCCTATAGAGAGAGTAATCAAAGGTTTGAGGTCAGAGAGGCTGTTCTTCGAACCAGGAGAGACCAATTCAATCCTGGAAGAAGCCAAGGCAGGTGAGGAGTTTCCATTCAAAGAAAGTGTGGTATTGTCAATGGAATCTCAGGACCCTCATTTGGATTTCAAGAAATCAATGGAGGAGATGGTCGAGGCTCATGGTTTAGCAGACTGGGAAGGTCTTGAAGAGCTTTTGTCTTGCTACTTGAAAGTCAATGGAAAGAGCAACCATGGATACATCGTTAGTGCTTTCGTAGATTTGCTTGCTGGTTTTGCTTCTTCTTCTTCTTCAACTATTACTATGGCTAGTACCAGTACCAGTAATACTCAGCATCGCCATGATTTTTGTTCTTCTTCTTCTCATCATTCTCCTTCTTCTCCTTTGTCTTTTTACACTTCTACTTCTGATGATTCTTCTTCTTCTACTCCTTGTTGTGTATCCTCATCAGAAAATGGGGCTGATATAATTAGCCCCTGTTTAACTCCATTAGAAGCTGATTAAAAACATTAATCAATAGATGATGCTTCTTAATTAATTGCTTCTTTTACATATCTTCTGTTCCATTTTTGTTTTGCTAATGGCAGTAAATGTAAGAAAATAAATTTGTGTACTGTAAGCTTTTGTTTTTATGATTTCTCTTCCTCTGTGTGGTGATGGTGCAAAAGTGTAGGAAACTTGCCCGAGCCTTCATGGAAACGCACTGTTAGGGTTGACATCAGGTTTCTTTCGGTGCATTAGAGAATTAGACAAGGGAAGTTTATATTCTAATTATGATCTTGCTATTTATGGAAACTTTTACTGAACAAATGAGCGTATACCACTAAATAGAATTTAATTTCAAATAAAAAATAAAATATTTTTTTTTGAAATTCAGTAAAAAACAACCACTAAATAATGGCAATCCGGATACTTTTATATGAGAGAAAAAAATATTTTTTTAATATAAAAATAGTATTATATTAATGAAGCTATCTTCAAAACATGGTGTTATAAAGGTACGAAGCAAACGTAAGATTCTTTAGTTCAGGGTGTTTTTATATTATTTTAATATTATGATATCATAAAAATATTTTAAAAATAAAAAAAATATTATTTTAATATATTTTAAAAAAAACAACCAATACAATACCAAATAAAATCCAAAGTAAATAAGTTATTGTATGAACACGAGAGCTTGGTGAAACCATGCAACACAATTCACAGACACGCACGTGTACCGCTATGATGGAGCAAAATCGACCATTAAAAGCACTGACAGGATGGGATTAATCACAACTCACAGCCGTTGGTTTAAAATTAGATAGCCATCGTCGTCATCAATTGATGGGTACAGTTCCAGCACATAATCTTGGCGTGTTTCTTTCACTCGCCACCTGCAGCATTTTCCTCCCCTACAAGTCCACAAATTTTGAACACATATTTTCAAATTTCCTTTAATTTAATAAATGCTCCCATGTGGTTTTCTTCTATACAAAGCTATCCTCATTACAATATTTATTCCAGCAATGTCTGATTAAAATAGAAGGCCAAGCAATTAAGGACTTCGAAATATGTGGGAGATAAATAAAATGGAAGAGGAATATATATATATATATATATATATGAATATTTTGAGAATCAAATAATTGGAAACAGCTTTTAAAAGGGAACAAAAAAAATGCCTGAGAAAATCAGCTTTTGTAATATGCTAAATAGATTCAGATAAAAACATATTAAAAGTTCTTCATGATTTGAAAATAACGAACAGATGTTGTAGGCATGCACACACACACCTTATCATGAAAAGATACTGCCCATAGTATTTTGAATCTGAAGCAAACAAAATGTTGAGAGAAAAAACAAAAGGAGGGCATAGTCTTACTGAACTGTGTAAGAGACAATGCCATCCCTGCCAGAAATGTAATAAGTGCTGCCAAAGGGACCATTGAGATATTCATCTTTACAAATTGGATGAAGGTTGTTTATTTCTAAACTCGACGATGCTAGCATTTGATTATTGTTTCTAGATAGAAGAAATGAAGACAATCGAAATAGATATAATTTTGTTTGGTAATAATACACGGGACAAAATAACTATTTTTGTATTTTATTTTATTATGGTGGACAAGACAAAATAAAATATGAGATAAACTACTTTTAATTTTATGTTGACTCGGGTTAACCTGGTCCGTAACTCGAGTCTCAACAAGTGAATGGAGCTTTGTCCTGGGTTGACTCTCGGGTTTCATTTTAAAACTATGATAATAATTATTTTTATCTTTACATGTTTTAGTTGAATGATTTTGAAATCGAGGGTTTTTTCCAATGATATTTTAGGAATAAAAAAAATTAAATATTGTCTCCGGAGATATGTATTCTTTGTACCTTTTACTTTAAAATACATAAATTCTCTCTAAAGTTGCTTCACAACAAATTTATTTTTATTTCCTTCAAAGACAATAACCAAATGCTATCCAAAAATATAAAATTTAATTAATTTGCACTAATAATTGAGAGAATTGTGATATATTTAGTATTATTCTATTTAATTGTTAATTAAATTATTTCTATCTATTTTTTCAAAACAGTAATTAAACGCTATATAAAATCTAAAATTCAATTAATTTGCATTAATAATTGAGAGATTATGATTTATTTAGTTACTCACTATCATTATTAATTAAATAGACATTTGGCCCAATACTATTATCGGGACTCCATCGCTCTAGAAAAAGAAATTAGGACTCTTAATTTCTTTATATATGTTAAAATATGACCGTTAAAATATAGCCGTTAAAATATGGCCGTTAATTTCCAGATATGGAAATTGTGTAAAGTAGGGATAAATTTGTTTTTATCTTTAGCTAAATTAATCTTGTAATTACTCTATAAGTTCATTCTCAGTTGTAATGGAAAATAACTCTCTGAAATATATGAATTTACACTTTCAACATGGTATCAGAGCAAATCTTGAATTTTTTTTTGAACCGTATTTATTCATCCCCAGTTTTTTTCTCTTGAACAGTATTTGTTCATCTCGAAATTAATCCCAGAAATCTCGAATTTTTTACTTTGCATCGTATTGCTGAATTTTTTTCTTGTTCCTGGTTCAAAACCCAGAAATCGATCTCTACAGTACCTGTTTGTTCAAGTTACTGTTCATACCCAGAAAAAACCCAGATTTTCCCGGAAAATTATATTTTTTCTCGGCAAAACCCAGATTTTCTCGGAAAATTATATTTTTTCCCGGAAAAGGAATCAGGGCTTCTTCGTCATCTCCGGCGAGTCCTGTTCATCGTACCTCTTCATCATCTCCGGCGAAACCCTTCTCGAACTAGCAAAACCCATCAGCTCACAATTACTTGTTAGAAACCCAAACGAAAATCAATTCAAGCCACAACCCAGAAATTCCACCCAAACCCAGAAATTCTAGCCAAAACCCAGAAATTACAACATAAAAAACCCATGAACACGAACCCCAAACATTGAAAAAAACATCCATCGAACACCCATAACTCTTCATTTCACCCAGAAACCCATAACCCACAAATGGAAATCAATCCAACGAACATACTTACCTCTATCCCGTCACCACAAGCTCCAGGTCGAAACCAGAAACACACCATGGACGACGAGCAGGTGGTGGGAGCCCCTTCGGCGTTCCATGACAGCTCGGTGATGGTGGCCGGGAAACTCCGATCAGTGGGGAGCTATGGACGTGACAGAGGTCACGTGAGTGAGAGGGCTGGGGGAGAGAGGCAGACGGGAGGAAATGTAAAACAAATGGGTCACGGACACCCATTTAATTCGGGTTACAACCAACCGGGTGGGTTGGTGTGTTTCCACTGCGGTGAGACTGGGCATTCGAAATCACGGTGTTATGAAATTATAGGTTACCCGTGTTGGTGGGACTTTACAAAAAAATCTTGGAAAAATATCAGAAAATCTATGGTACATCTGACAGAAGCAAACCAGGTATCACCTACAGCAAATGTGGTCCATCCAGGTATTATCGAAAAAACTTTTGCACACTCTGTTATTACTAAAAATAACACTTGGATTATTGATACAGGTGCATCTAGTCATATGACTAACGATTCCGATAATTTAACCTGTCATAAAGCCTCCTCACATTCAACTATATGCACTGCTAACAGTAGTATCTCCCCTGTTATGGGGGAAGGATCTATCATTTTGACTGACACTATAACCCTAGATACTGTCCTTATTGTTCCATCTCTTGCATATAATCTTTTGTCGGTAAGTCAAATTACTGCTACTCTTAAGTGCACGGTAACGTTTTGGCCTCAGTTTTGTGTTTTTCAGGACATTCTAACCCGGAAGATTCTTGGTTATGGTGTTCGACGGGGCAACATGTATTATTTAGAGTTAACGGAAAAAGGGGGGTCAATGATGGGTCACGCACATCAGACCAGAAGTAAGGATCACGCTCATGCTCTCGTATGGTTGTGGCATCGACGACTCGGACATCTTTCATTCGGGTACCTTAAGAAATTACAACCGCATTTATTTTCCAGTTTAAGTATTTTGGATTTTCAGTGTGAAATTTGTGAACTAGCGAAAAGCCACCGTATCTCCTATTTGCCAAGTTTGAAGAAAAGTATGGAACCATTTGCAGTCATCCATTCAGATGTTTGGGGTCCTGCCAAGATCTCGTCTTTTTCTAATGCACGATATTTTGTTACATTTATTGATGAATGTACTCGGATGACCTGGATATCTCTTCTCCGGAATAAAAGCGAAGTAGGTACAGTTTTTCAGAAATTTCACAAAATGGTACGGACCCAATACCAACGACATATTTGTACACTTCAATCAGATAATGGTACGGAGTTCATGGATCAAGTGTTAGGTGATTTTTTAAATCATCATGGAATTCGACATCAGACCTCCTGCACGTATACTCCACAGCAGAATGGATTAGCAGAAAGGAAAAACAGGCAGATTATGGAAATTGTTCGTGCTTCGCTATTTGGCATGAATCTGCCAAAATACTATTGGGGTGAGGCAGTAAAATCAGCTGCTTACTTAATCAATCGAATACCATCAAGTGCAATTGAATTTCAATCTCCTCAACAGAAAATGGAATCTCTTCTTTCTGTTCCTCATCTACCAAATCTGGAACCACGAGTGTTTGGTTGTACGGTATATGTCCACATCCCGAAAGTCCTGCGAAGCAAACTGGATCCTTGTGCAAAGCGGTGTGTTTTTGTAGGTTACTCGGAGTTCCAGAAAGGATATCGGTGCTATGATCCTCACCATCGAAAGCTACATGTAACCCTGGATGCATCATTTCGAGAATCCGAACCCTACTATTCAGGGGGAGTTCCCGGATCTTCTCTTCAGGGGGAGAGTAACATTGAAGAGAACGAAGATATATTCGAATTAGAGGAAAATAAAGGGTTCAAGGAAATGAGACCAGGCTGTGATAACCTGGAATTCTACATAGACCGAAATGATCTCAGAAACGACCCCCCTATGTCTCTGGAATTACCAACGCCTACACCATTAACTGAAGAATCAACCGAGAATGTCTCTCCTCAATCACCTCAGGTATCCCTAAATCCTATTTCTAATGAGATAAATGAAACTCCTTTCTTAGAAAATAATGTGATTAATAGGTACCCACAAAGACTAAACCGGGGAGTCCCAAAGAAACAGTATGAACCCGATCCCAAAAATAAAACTAAATACCCCATCAGTAACTATATCTCTACTCATAAATTATCGGAATCATATGCATTTACTGTTAATCAATTATCCAATGTGTATATTCCTAGTAATGTACAGGATGCATTAGCAGACCCAAAATGGACCAAGGCGATGAATGAGGAGATGGCGGCACTTCAGAAGAATAACACTTGGGAGTTATGTCAACTACCAAAAGGAAAGAAAAAAGTTGGGTGTAAATGGGTGTTCACAGTGAAGTTGAATGCAGATGGGAGTATTGATAGATACAAAGCAAGATTAGTCGCAAAGGGATATACACAGAAGTATGGAGTGGATTATCAAGAAACTTTTGCCCCAGTTGCAAAAATGAACACCATCCGGATTCTCATATCTATAGCAGTGAATCGAGACTGGCCCTTACAACAATTTGATGTCAAGAATGCCTTCCTAAATGGAGATCTTGAAGAAGAAGTGTATATGGAATTACCACCTGGAGTTAAAATCAGGTCCTCGTGTGAAACTGAAGTATGCAAATTAAAAAAGGCATTGTATGGTCTAAAGCAGTCACCTCGGGCATGGTTTGGAAGATTCTCATCTACGATGAAGGAGTTTGGCTATAAGCAAAGTAATTCAGATCATACTTTGTTTATAAAACACAAAGGAGGGAAGGTAACAGCACTAATAGTATATGTGGATGATATGGTCTTAACAGGAGATGATCCAGAAGAAAGGAAGGCACTACAACAGTTTCTAGCATCGAAATTCGAAATGAAAGATCTCGGGCAACTGAAGTACTTCTTAGGGATTGAGGTCTCAAGGTCAAAAACGGGGATATGTCTATCACAGCGAAAATATGTGTTAGATTTATTGGCAGAAACCGGAATGCTTGCATGTAAACCGATAGATACACCTATGGAAATGAATCACAAACTGGGACAAGCAGAAAATCAGACGCCAGCGGACAAAGGATGTTATCAACGGTTAGTTGGAAAACTAATATACTTATCACATACTAGGCCAGACATCGCCTATGCAGTAAGTGTGGTAAGTCAGTTCATGCATTCACCAGGAGAAGAACATATGGAAGCTGTATATCGAATCTTAAGGTATCTAAAAAGTGCACCAGGAAGAGGACTTCTATTTTCTAAAGGGGAGGTCCAAGATATTAAAGGGTATACAGACTCAGATTGGGCAGGAAATCAGACTGATAGGAGATCAACATCAGGATATTTTACGTTCGTAGAAGGCAACCTTGTCACTTGGAGAAGTAAGAAGCAGAAAGTGGTCGCAAGATCAAGTGCAGAAGCAGAATACCGAGGTATGGCTCATGGTGTGTGTGAATTACTATGGATTAAACAAGTATTGCAAGACTTGGGAATTGATTATGGAACATCTATGGATCTACACTGTGACAATAAGGCCGCTATCGAAATTGCTCATAATCCTGTTCAACATGATCGTACCAAGCACGTTGAAGTCGACCGACACTTCATTAAGGAAAATCTTGATCAAAAAATTATACAACTTCCGTTTGTTCGATCTGAAGATCAGCTAGCCGATATTCTCACAAAAGCAGTCTCCGGAAGGGCGTTCTATGACGCTATTGACAAGTTGGGCATGATAAATATCTACGCTCCAACTTGAGGGGGAGTGTTAAAATATGACCGTTAAAATATAGCCGTTAAAATATGGCCGTTAATTTCCAGATATGGAAATTGTGTAAAGTAGGGATAAATTTGTTTTTATCTTTAGCTAAATTAATCTTGTAATTACTCTATAAGTTCATTCTCAGTTGTAATGGAAAATAACTCTCTGAAATATATGAATTTACACTTTCAACAATATAATACCTAAAAAACAAAATATAATTATATATAAATTATAATTATAATCACCTGGACCGTGAAAGCATGTTACTTGTTTAGATCAGAAACTCAAGAGGTACGTACTGTTTCTCTAGATATCAATTAGAAGAAATCTATGAACTTTGATCAGATGCACAAACAGGTCGCCTGGCATTTCTTTTACCAGCAATTAATACGTACTGTTAATTGTGTTTTAATGAACTCTGATTTATTTAAAAGTTCATGGAGATTGAGTTTGACTCGCCTCTTTGTACGCTGATCACCACATCGGTTTAATCAAAAATAAAAAACAACTATTTTAACCTGTCTTTAATTGATTTCCATTGCATTCTTAATCAATTGTTCTCAAATCTGATGTTAATTAGCATAATATAGAGCACATGATCTCATACAAGTAATATACAAGGAAAAAGCAGCTGGGGGTCTTGGCCTCGCGAAGAAAATGACTTTTTCAAGTCTTATTATGTATGTTTATCATTCTTGTGATGTTTTATTTATTTACTGGGTTATATGATATTTAATGAATTTAAGAATTAGTTATGGTGTTTGTAAACATCTGGCTATAAAAAAAATATACAAGAAAAAAAACCCTACAGTTGTCAGCAATCCATGTTTGAGATTAGAAAAGCCTCGGCTTTAATCTCCGAGCTTAAGATTCTCTTGTATCAGTGGTGAAGCTTCTAATCCTTGAGCCATGGCTATTTAAACATCATTTCACGGCAACCAATGAGGAAATAATGCTAATTTAATGCTGGCAGGGTAAGCTTTTATGTTAATAGTAATAGTTGATGATTCTAATACAGCAGATAGAAATTTCTCTAGCACTAATGAGCACACATCACGATATTGTAATAAGTTTGATAATGATCATGTTGGGAATGCAAAAGTGAAAGAAAAACAGGTAAGAATAAACAATATTACATATTATTTATTTACGAGCTCATGTTCGTTCGTTCGTCTTGCTATGTCTAGTGATACGATTCATCAGAAATGGGTCCAAGATTTCCTTCCACGTTTTCCTCTCCGAAGTTTCGAAATCCCATGTTAATAAAATTGCACTTCTCAAGGAAAGTTTCTCGTTACCTATGGAAATGTTGTGTGGGGTGTCAAGTTCGTCCAAAATTATCAGATACCGAACTTAATTAATTGTTAAAAAATAATATTTATGAATGGGAAATTGAAGCTAGGTGTACATCTGATCTTGTTAGGAGAGTTTCAGGTAAATATATCCATCACTAACGTTGGTGCCAATCAAATAGACATCTGCATGCATTTCAGCCGAGATATATATAATTAACAGCATCAACCCGATCATCTGTATATATTAGTCTTGGACTCGTATCACCTTTTTCTTGCTTGATGAAAGAAAAAATAGATTCATGAGATTAATCGAGATATATCCAAGTTGATCCGGACATCCATAATTAATAAAAAAAACAAAAAAAAAGAGAACAGGCTCCACCTAGCATGTTGAAAGGGCACATTTGTGAAGAAAAAAAGGAAGCATGTTTTTTGTTTTCTTTTTGATGTTAAGATAGGCAAGTGGCCATTCCAGGTAGCCAAAAAAACACAAAAAGAGGTGATTACTACTTTCATGGAAAATCTAAACTCAGAAGTCAAAGTAGTAATTAAAATAAACAAGGCTAGCTCCGCTGGATTATAATTTGTGTCTCAGACAGACAAACAAACCCTATAGCTGTTTACTCCGCAGGCTTCTACCTGTCAAAACTTGGAAGAAACCATTACACGAAAACATGAAAACAACTCGACTTTGGCATGGTATTTAGTGAGATAATGACTTCATTTCACGAGACAAATATTAATTTTCAGCACTAATGTTTTGACCAAACAATATAGAAGTTGGTGTCTGTCTATTTCGATTTTGCTTTGGCATTAATTGCCCTGTGCATGTGCCAATAAAGCTGGTCCTGTTTTCTAGCAAGGGCCACTCGTTTTTTTTGGTAAAATAAAGCTGATTTTCATATAATTTAATTTTAAATACTTTTAGGTTATATGACATAATTATCCTTTGTAATGTTAAAAAGAATCACAATATAACTTAATTAAGTAAAAAATAATTAATTACCAATGGTAAGCATGTTGCTTTTACATTCACTGTGAAACACAATCATCCATAGATTTATTTAAAACTACTTTGTGTCTTCAATCTATTATAACTTGTATTTTTTTTCAATCAACTCTTACAATGTAACGGAAAATGATTATTTCTCATTATTGTTAAACAATTCAAATAAATAAAGAGAAATTATTGTTTTACAATGAATAACTTTAATAATAATTAACTTAACCTAAATACAAGGAGGCTATATACAAGGTAAAAACAAAGAGATCCAAAGAGAGTATTATACCGATAAAATAATAAAATAAAATAATCTTATATTTTTAATATCACTTCTCAAATTCATAATAAGACAATTATGAGTATCAAGAGTTTGACAAATAAAAAACAAAAGTTGTGGTCATCATTTTATATTTAGAGTTAGTTATAACTTTGTCTTTTCAATTTAACAAAGTTAATTAATTAGTCTTCGTGATTTCACTATTTTTATATTTTGATCCCTACATTATAGAATCTATTATAATTTAGTCATATGAAGGATTGCATGTTTGTTTTTTCAATTAATTTATATTTTTTTATAAGTACAAGAAAGAAATGTGAAATATATAATATGAAAAAGTTAATAAATAAATTGAGGGTAATCAATACTTTTCAGAGGGTTTTTTTTAATGCAATACGGATAAATTAATTAATTTTGATAAACTACAATCACAATAGTATTTTGCATAATAATGATGAAATATTTCACTCATATTAAACACTAATTATTTGTAATTACATTGATAATTGAATTCATATTGCCGATGAAATTAATTCGTCAATGATTTAAATATTGTTAATGACAATTAATATTTAATATATTTGTTTTTGAAATCTCTAGAATTTTATAAAGGAATTTAGCAACAAAGTTCTATAAGTTTTTTCAATTCTCTAGAACTTTTCGATGGAAAAAAATCTTGGTAATTCTATTAAAATCTTATTTAATATGTTCAAAAAAAAAATCGAAAAGGAAATAAAACTAAAATAAGAAACCAATATTTAATGCTGATTTAAAAAGCCAAATAGTTGAAATTCAATTTATCTAGAGGCTCTTAGTATTTGCTTGGCACTAGTTTCTGGTAACGAATCTTGTATGCACTGGAGTGCTCAATTTCAAGGACCAAAACAACCTAGATTTGAGGGGGGGAATATTCTCTTACAGAGAGGCTTGTTGCCACAAGTCCTGAACAAATGGCAAGAGAATAAAGGAAGCAACAAAATAGCCGAATTAAAGAGATGGCTTTGTTTGATCGTGAGCGTGGCTTTTTTGGAAACCCTAAAAAAAACACAAATTTATTTGTTTGTGTTTGAAGATACACACACACACACACACATTTTAAGTTGAAGAGATGAAATATAAAATAAATAAGTTTTAAAGATAATTTTGAAGTGAATTTTTATAATCTTAAAATAGAAAATACACAAAAACATATTTTTACTATGAAAGAATAATCAAATGCTATATTTATTAGTGTGTGTGTGTGGACGGTGAAGAAAAACCAATAGGCCTAGTGAACTTTCTGTAAATATTAGCCCAACATCTAGAAAAAGTGGAGATATAAGACCCGTTTATTATTGGGCTATCTCGGCCTACAAGTTAGATTGGGCTCAATCATTTGGGCCTTCTTAGAATTTTAATCGAGGGATCCACTTAAATACTTGTATAAACACCCGTTTCTAGCTCTTCATTTTAGTGGCCCAAACACAATTGGTTTTACTTTTCTTCTTCTATTTTTTAGGTTGAATATAATATTAAACTCAATTGAGTTTATGGTTCAGGTCACAAATTTTGCAAGTTAAGTCGCTGCAACCAGTTATTATTTTCTTTTAATATTGCTTTTTTTTTGTTTTTTACTGATATCTTTGTTTGATATATTTTTTTAAAAAAATAATTTTAAAATTATATTCAATTAATATCACTTTTTTTTCTTTTTTGCTTATTTAACTCTTTTTTTTTATATAGAGTTTGTTTTTTAATGGCATTATACTATGTAATTTTTAAAAAGATTGTTTTGAATCATTTATATTTGTTTTTTAATCTTTTGTATACAAGACCTAATATTTTTTTTAATTTTGGATAATATTTTTAATATATACAAGCTTGCATGATATTTTTTATAAAGAAAACATATGAAATATAACTGAGATAGGGCAAATAGGGAAATTCCTTTCGAAGGAGAAAAGTGAAGTAATGATGAATCGTTTTATCATATTGTCATTGATTGATATCTCCGTGTCTGAAAAGTGATGCCCCCAGTCAAGATGTTTCATGGCTTTCAAAAGAACATCTCCTCTTGCTCTCTCTGTTTAAAGTGCCTTTCAAACCTCATTTTCTCCACCTTTTATCAAACCACCTTTAATTCTATGTAGAGAAAGAAAAAAAGTATATAAAATCTTACAAATTTTATTTGGTCCCTGTATGTGTCACAAAGAACTTCTCTGGTCCATTAAATGTTTTGACAAAGAGACTCTCGGATATGCATGAAATCAATTGCAGACATGGCCATAAAACTCCATAAATGATCTCTGAAACTCCAGCACATTTGTTTTCCACAGGGATAAATAATCGTCAGACCTAATATTTTTTTAATTTTGGATAATATCTTTTCCCGCCATGGACGCTCTCTTCTCAGAACCTGGCAATAATTTTGACCACCTCCACCCTGGTCGCCATCCAATCCGAGAGACTATGGCAGCCACTCTGGATTTTGGGTGTACCAAGCCAACGGTGCACCCACCCTTTCTGCATCAAAATTTCTGCATGAACCGATTGATGTCAAGCACAATTATTTATTGATCACTCCTATCCTGACCGATCACTTCTTATTCTATTTGAACGGTCAAGAACAGATCCGTGGAATTTGATCATTTCTCTTTTCTTCAGCACATGAACTACTGCATTTTATTTTATTTTTGCATATTTTAAAAAAAAAAACATTGTAAGACAATGAGTATGCAATACACATAAATAAACATTTTTTTTATGCTATAGGAATACTATTTTTTTTTTAAATAATGTATTTTATGGATCCAGATGAATGAGTAAAATTTTGACAATTTCATGTTATTACAAGTTTATAGATTTACTCAAGCCAATTTATTTTGTTCAATTTATGTGTTGTGAATACCCTTTTTTTTATACTAAAGAATTAACCACGTTTATTGGATTTAACAGAATCTGAAGTGCTAGATTTATTCACAGCTTGCTCATTCATCTGATGATCAAATGGAAACATGAATTTTATATATATATATATATATATATATATATATATATATATATATATATATATATATATATATATTTACACACACACACTAACAACTTGATCTTATAGTCCCAAAGTAAATTTTCATTAAAACTATAATATCTGCACACTTGCCGCCATTACATAAACCAACAAGAGTTAGCAAGGTCGCTCAGACATTTACTCTGCCATTACATACACAAAAAACCAAACCACTGATGATAAATTAACTTATAAAACTTCATGTCAGCAGGAAAAAAATAAAATTAAAAAAAGACTTCCATTTTATTAAGCAACCTTTCATTCTACACGTACAGGAATATTTTGTGCCCATATAAAACTTTCACGTGCAGAACAGCGGGAACCATTTCATGAGCCACGTGACTAGCAACCATAGTAATAATGTACTTGTTTCCCGACACCTGTAGTGGTATTGGACCTCATCAAGAAGACTCCATTCCAGATCTCAGTGAAAGCTTTGATAATAACCCCATGATAGTAAGGCGAATTCAGTTGCAAGAAACAATCAAGAAGCTGTCTAAGATCATCTTTCGAGTAAATCTGCTTCTCCAAAATCATTTGCAACATTGAGTGTCTGAAATCCAAATAAGGGTCATCAGAATCTTTTTCAACGGTAACACTTTCATCTCCAACACGACCGAATCCTCGTACAGCTCCTGAACAGTGCCTCATGCTGCTGCCTGAGTCAGAGAAGAAATGGGGTGGAGTGTTGTCCACTGCGGGAGAAAAGGTATTCGGGGTGTCATGATTTTCATGGCCATTTGGAGACTGTTTTGCTGTTATTTTTGATGAAGAGGTTGACGAAGAAGAGGAGGAGGAGGAGGAGGAGGAGTAGAGATCTTTTTTGTGTTTTTGGTAAGTCGGGGCTTGGAGTTTTTGTTTCCGCTGGCATACGCTGGAAAGTTTTTGTTTCCTGCAGCTGCTACAGCCCAAGCTCACTGATACTATGTTGAGAAGAAACTTTTTCTTATCAGTGGACATTGTTGATTGCTAGAAGCTGTGCGTGAGAGATACAGAGAAGAAAGGAGTCTGCTGGGATTTTCCTCGAGGAAGGTGAGGGTTCTGATCTATAAATCCTGCATGAGTTAAGATGATGGGTCCATGAATGATACCATGACTCACCTGCTGATATTTATTTATCACATCAACCGTACACCAATTATTCTTGATCAGATAAATATTGTCATATAGGAATTGTGTAAATCAAATGTTTGACTTGGCTCCATATGCGCTCCATATGCGTTGAACAGTGCCTCATGTTGCTGCCTGAGTCAGAGAAGAAATGGGGTGGAGTGTTGTCCACTCCCGGAGAAAAGGTATTCGAGGTGTCATGATTTTCATGGCCATTTGGAGACTGTTTTGCTGTTATTTTTTATGAAGAGGTTGACGAAGAAGAGGAGGAGGAGGAGGAGTAGAGATCTTTTTTGTGTTTTTGATAAGTCGGGGCTTGGAGTTTTTGTTTCGGCTGGCATACGCTGGAAAGTTTTTGTTTCCTGCAGCTGCTACAGCCCAAGCTCACTGATACTATGTTGAGAAGAAACTTTTTCTTATCAGTGGACATTGTTGATTGCTAGAAGCTGTGCGTGAGAGATACAGAGAAGAAAGGAGTCTGCTGGGATTTTACTCGAGGAAGGTGAGGGCTCTGATCTATAAATCCTGCATGAGTTAAGATGATGGGTCCATGAATGATACCATGACTCGCCTGCTGATATTTATTTATCACATCGACCTTACACCAATTATTCTTGATCAGATAAATATTGTCATATAGGAATTGTGTAAATCAAATGTTTGACTTGGCTCCATATGCGCTCCATATGCGTTGAACAGTGCCTCATGCTGCTGCCTGAGTCAGAGAAGAATTGGGGTGGAGTGTTGTCCACTGCCGGAGAAAAGATATTCGGGGTGTCATGATTTTCATGGCCATTTGGAGACTGTTTTGCTGTTATTTTTGATGAAGAGGTTGACGAAGAAGAGGAGGAGGAGGAGGAGGAGGAGGAGGAGTAGAGATCTTTTTTGTGTTTTTGGTAAGTCGGGGCTTGGAGTTTTTGTTTCCGCTGGCATACGCTGGAAAGTTTTTGTTTCCTGCAGCTGCTACAGCCCAAGCTCACTGATACTATGTTGAGAAGAAACGTTTTCTTATCAGTGGACATTGTTGACTGCTAGAAAGCTGTGCGTGAGAGATACAGAGAAGAAAGGAGTCTGCTGGGATTTTCCTCGAGGAAGGTGAGGGCTCTTATCTATAAATCCTGCATGAGTTAAGATGATGGGTCCATGAATGATACCATGACTCGCCTGCTGATATTTATTTATCACATCGACCGTACACTAATTATTCTTGATCAGATAAATATTGTCATATAGGGATTGTGTAAATCAAATGTTTGACTTGGCTCCATATGCGCTGAACAGTGCCTCATGCTACTGCCTGAGTCAGAGAAGAAATGGGGTGGAGTGTTGTCCACTGCCGGAGAAAAGGTATTCGGGGTGTCATGATTTTCATGGCCATTTGGAGACTGTTTTGCTGTTATTTTTGATGAAGAGGTTGATGAAGAAGAGGAGGAGGAGGAGGAGTAGAGATCTTTTTTGTGTTTTTGGTAAGTCGGGGCTTGGAGTTTTTGTTTCGGCTAGCATACGCTGGAAAGTTTTTGTTTCCTGCAGCTGCTACAGCCCAAGCTCACTGAGACTATGTTGAGAAGAAACTTTTTCTTATCAGTGGACATTGTTGATTGCTAGAAGCTGTGCGTGAGAGATACAGAGAAGAAAAGAGTCTGCTGGGATTTTCCTCGAGGAAGGTGAGGGCTCTTATCTATAAATCCTGCATGAGTTAAGATGATGGGTCCATGAATGATACCATGACTCGTCTGCTGATATTTATTTATCACATCGACCGTACACCAATTATTCTTGATCAGATAAATATTGTCATATAGGAATTGTGTAAATCAAATGTTTGACTTGGCTCCATATGCGCTCCATATGCGTTGAAAGTGCCTCATGCTGCTGCCTGAGTCAGAGAAGAAATGGGGTGGAGTGTTGTCCACTACCGGAGAAAAGGTATTCGAGGTGTCATGATTTTCATGGCCATTTAGAGACTGTTTTGCTGTTATTTTTTATGAAGAGGTTGACGAAGAAGAGGAGGAGGAGGGGGAGTAGAGATCTTTTTTGTGTTTTTGGTAAGTCGGGGCTTGGAGTTTTTGTTTCGGCTGGCATACGCTAGAAAGTTTTTGTTTCCTGCAGCTGCTACAGCCCAAGCTCACTGATACTATGTTGAGAAGAAACTTTTTCTTATCAGTGGACATTGTTGATTGCTAGAAGCTGTGCGTGAGAGATACAGAGAAGAAAGGAGTCTGCTGGGATTTTCCTCGAGGAATGCCCGAGGAAGGTGAGGGCTCTGATCTATAAATCCTGCATGAGTTAAGATGATGGGTCCATGAATGATACCATGACTCGCCTGCTGATATTTATTTATCACATCGACCTTACACCAATTATTCTTGATCAGATAAATATTGTCATATAAGAATTGTGTAAATCAAATGTTTGACTTGGCTCCATATGCGTTGAACAGTGCCTCATGCTGCTGCCTGAGTCAGAGAAGAATTGGGGTGGAGTGTTGTCCACTGCCGGAGAAAAGATATTCGGGGTGTCATGATTTTCATGGCCATTTGGAGACTGTTTTGCTGTTATTTTTGATGAAGAGGTTGACGAAGAGGAGGAGGAGGAGGAGGAGGATGAGGAGGAGTAGAGATCTTTTTTGTGTTTTTGGTAAGTCGGGGCTTGGAGTTTTTATTTCCGCTGGCATACGCTGGAAAGTTTTTGTTTCCTGCAGCTGCTACAGCCCAAGCTCACTGATACTATGTTGAGAAGAAATGTTTTCTTATCAGTGGACATTGTTGACTGCTAGAAGCTGTGCGTGAGAGATACAGAGAAGAAAGGAGTCTGCTGGGATTTTCCTCGAGGAAGGTGAGGGCTCTTATCTATAAATCCTGCATGAGTTAAGATGATGGGTCCATGAATGATACCATGACTCGCCTGCTGATATTTATTTATCACATCGACCATACACCAATTATTCTTGATCAGATAAATATTGTCATATAGGGATTGTGTAAATCAAATGTTTGACTTGGCTCCATATCCATATGCGCTGAACAGTGCCTCATGCTGCTGCCTGAGTCAGAGAAGAAATGGGGTGGAGTGTTGTCCACTGCCGGAGAAAAGGTATTCGGGGTGTCATGATTTTCATGGCCATTTGGAGACTGTTTTGCTGTTATTTTTGATGAAGAGGTTGACGAAGAAGAGGAGGAGGAGGAGGAGGAGGAGGAGGAGAGATCTTTTTTGTGTTTTTGGTAAGTCGGGGCTTGGAGTTTTTGTTTCCGCTGGCATACGCTGGAAAGTTTTTGTTTCCTGCAGCTGCTACAGCCCAAGCTCACTGATACTATGTTGAGAAGAAACGTTTTCTTATCAGTGGACATTGTTGAGTGCTAGAAGCTATGCGTGAGAGATACAGAGAAGAAAGGAGTCTGCTGGGATTTTCCTCGAGGAAGGTGAGGGCTCTTATCTATAAATCCTGCATGAGTTAAGATGATGGGTCCATGAATGATACCATGACTCGTCTGCTGATATTTATTTATCACATCGACCGTACACCAATTATTCTTGATCAGATAAATATTGTCATATAGGGATTGTGTAAATCAAATGTTTGACTTGGCTCCATATGCGCTCCATATGCGCTGAACAGTGCCTCATGCTGCTGCCTGAGTCAGAGAAGAAATGGGGTGGAGTGTTGTCCACTGCCGGAGAAAAGGTATTCGGGGTGTCATGATTTTCATGGCCATTTGGAGACTGTTTTGCTGTTATTTTTGATGAAGAGGTTGACGAAGAAGAGGAGTAGGAGGAGTAGGAGTAGAGATCTTTTTTGTGTTTTTGGTAAGTCGGGGCTTGGAGTTTTTGTTTCCGCTGGCATACGCTGGAAAGTTTTTGTTTCCTGCAGCTGCTACAGCCCAAGCTCACTGAGACTATGTTGAGAAGAAACTTTTTCTTATCAGTGTACATTGTTGACTGCTAGAAGCTGTGCGAGAGAGATAGAGACAAGAAAGGAGTCTGCTGGGATTTTCCTCGAGGAATGCCCGAGGAAGGTGAGGGCTCTGATTTATAAATCCTGCATGAGTTAAGATGATGGGTCCATGAATGATGCCATGACTCGTCTGCTGATGTTTATTTATCACATCGACCGTACACCAATTATTCTTGATCAGATAAATATTGTCATGTAGGGATTGTGTAAATCAAATGTTTGACTTGGCTCCATATGCGCTGTCATCTTGTATGATGAAAGCCGTTTAGTAACGTCACCGTTGTTTTTTACTTTATAGTTAAATCCAAGTAGTAGTATGCCGTGATACGAAGGCAATCTGAAATGTTTAAAAATGTATTAAACAATCCGAAAATACCAAATTAATTTTTAATTTGAAGTAAATAATATGATATTTTTATTTTTTTCATAGTTTTTAGAAAATATTTTTCATTTAAAAAAAAATCAAGTTAGTTTTTTTCATTAACTTTTATAATAATATATAAACATAAAAAGATGTAGAAAATATTTTCAAAAAACTATTTTTATTACACGAGCATTAACTCAAAAGATTCTGTTTAACATATTGCAGAACGAAAGTAGAAAATTCCCCATTTTCAAGAAATATATGAAGTTATGATTATGAATGATTCTGAATCATACAAACTTGGCAAGAGATTAAAGTAAAAGCTAATAATGTTTGCTGCTCTGCTTTTACCCTGGGCCAGTGCATATGGCACGGACTTTAATATATAGTTTACAAAATAAAAAAAAAACGCAGTACCTAGCTCGAATTTACCAAAAACAGAAGTTAATTTTGAGTTACAAGATTGGCGTGACAAAAATAATATAGTTAATTTTGAGAGGTGCAAGAAAAACTTGGTCCGGCTGGATCAATTTTTTTAAGAAAAATAAATAATTAAGAAAAATGTTAATAAATTGAATAATATAATAAATAAATAAAAACAGTGAAAAAAAATTATTCTTGGCAAAATTAAGTCAATATGTGAAATTCATGATATTAGATCATAAAATGAGAATAATTCAATAGAAAAAAATAAATATAAATAAAATTAAAATTTTAAAAGATAAAAGATAAATATAAATAAAGATGTTTAAAAACGCAACATGTATTATTTAAAGTTGAACATATTAAAAAATAATTATTTACCTGATTTTATTTAATAAAATGAATTTATAATAGAAATTAATAGGCACATGGAATTTATTGAATAAAAAAAGGGGGAAATTATGTAAAGTTGAACATATTACAGATATCATAACAGTTAAACATTTTTAATTTATAAAATATAAATTCAATTTATATAAAATATATTTCAACTAATATCATAAAAAACTAAAAACATCCAATATAATTAAGAATTAATCTATATTTCTGGGGTCAAGTCTAGCCAGTGAGATACAGAGCAAGTGCGCGGGGACAAAACAAGTGCATGAAAACCTGTCCCACTTAACTCATTGGCACGCAGTACCTGGGGGTAAAAACAATAGTGCATGAAAAAATTGCAAGGAGAAACAGACGAAGAAGAAGTGAGCAAATGGGATTGAAAACATATATGATTTCATTAGGCGGTGATAATAAAGAGTTTAAGACTAAAAGGTATTTTTCTTATATGATTTCAAGTTTGGATTTCGTGGTTGCTAATATAATGGTTATTAAAAAAAATTCTAATGCAAACCCTCTATGATATCAAGTTTATATTTTGTGGTTACTAATATAATAATTACTGAAAATTTAAATAATCATTAATTTTGAAATCTATAAAATTAGTCTAGATGTACATAACTTTCAGCCACTTCAATAGAAAGAAACAAATGGGATTGTTGCCAACAAGGTCTTGGCCTAGCGGTAAGTGAAGCGCTTATTTCTCCTAGTTTACCCGGGTTCAAGCTTTGTCAAGCACCCCTGTTATCCCTGCGGTGTTTTATTTGTTCACTAGGCTTACAGGATGTTGAGTGGATCCGGAGATTAATTGTGGTACGCGTAAGCTGACCCGGATACCCCAGCTATAAAAAACAAATGGGATTGTTTAGTAACCGAGAGTTTTGTTTGCTGGTGTGCTTCTCAATGTACTTTGAATTCCATCGATCAGATAAATAAATAGATGAAGCATGCAACTAAGTATATAGTGACGCAAATGGGAATTATGAAAACAACTGAAAAATAATGGCATGCTGTCCTTTGACTGGGGACGAAAGTATGAAACTTCACTTACCATTGAGCAGAAATATGAAAAAAGACGAGGATTTATATATAGCTGCTCAAGTGCAGCAGCAGCACATTCTCCGTCCAAATCGGTGGTGGCTTTTTGTTGGAAACGTGTTTTTACAAGTATGGAGACAAAATTGGGCTGCTACAACAGAATTTCATTTCCTGAAAATCAATGTCACGGGGTTAAGCTTTCACCCGGTCATCTTGAGATTCTGCTGGCTTTCCTGGGTTTCTGCTGAAAAACATGAGCCCTTTTTCAAAAAAATTAATTTATTTTTATTTTTATTTTTTAAAAAATAGATTTTTTTGGTATTTTTATATCATTTTCATGTGTTATTGTTTGGGAGTGTGGTTGGGGTTGTTTTTAAAAGCGATGTTCGTACAGAAATACATCAAAGCGATGTTTTTTTTATTTTTTTAAAATCATTTTGACATCAACATTATATAAAAATAATCTAAAAATACAAAAAAAAATATTAATTTAAAATAAAAAATCTTTCAAACTTTTTTAAAATATAGTATAAAACACCCAATGAGCATACTTTGACCTGGAAAGCAATCGAAAATATGGAGGAAGGTTCTTTTTCTGATGGGTCTGGGGAATTGTAACCCAGTTTATCGATGCCCTAACTTAACACTCCTGGTCTTTTATCTTGCCAAGGTGACACAATCCAACGAAGTCAGTGGGTCTTATTTTAACACACAAGAGTACGATCCAGTAAATTTCCCGTGCTTTTTTTTAATCTTCTTTACGATCCCACGTTTGAATTGCATTTTTTTTTTTAATTTCCAGCTTGCTAAAGCAAGGATACATGGCTTTGATCTCTTAATCTCTTGAACGAGATTGTATAGCATTGATGAATGCCATGAAAGATAATTTGGAACCCAATTAAGCAGATAAATCTAACAATTAATCCATCTATTTTCGGTTGTCATCTAGGGTTTATCTGAAAATGAGATTGAGGGAAGGAGATGGAATCTATGTTCTTTCTTTCTTTCAAGGTCAAGTCCTGAAGAATAATCCCTTCAATATTTATTACTTGGAAGCATTGAAAAACAATATTCACATCTAACCACACATACAATTAACCAATTATGTATGGAGAAAAGGTAAAGAATTTATTAGATGGCTTAGAGAACAAATTACATGGAGATTGCCCTAAACTGGGACCTTTACCAAAATTGCCACCATTTTTTATGGCTCATGAACGAAATGACAGAAACACCCTCGGTAAACAGGAAACTTCAACTGCCAAACGGTGAATCCGTTGGCAGAATCCCAGGAACCCCTCTTTCCCTCCACTTGAAAAATATTCGAGAGGCGTCCATTGCAAGAAATCCCTCCCTTCCTCCATTCTTTATATATACAAACACCCACATTAATTCTGTGTTTTATTAAGAACTTTTGTCTTATCCTCTGCTCTCACGTCTCTGCGGGTTTTCTAGCCATTATTCGCAGAATCAGAGATCCCTCTCTCAAGAGGTTTAAACCCCATTTCTCTTCTAAAGAATCTACAATCACTGTTCTAATCCCTTTTTTTGTATTTATATCTTCTTTATAATGCAGAGTTTGAAGAATTCTACTCGTGAAAGCTTCCTCGAGATTTTGTCTCTTTGCACAAGTAGGTCATTGCAAGTTCATTGGTGTTGGTAGTTTCTTCTTTTGTCAATTCATTTATTTACAGGTGCTTTATCTTCTTCGTCGTCGTCTTTTTCTTTGGATGTCAACTTTTGTCTTTTGGTTTACCCTTCTTTTTTTCTTTTTGTGTTGCATGTTGATTGAATGTTGAGAATTTTCTCTTAAAGGTGTTTCAGCAATTTTGGAGAGTGTGATCAGAGGATGTTAGGAGATTTCATCATCAGATTTCTTGTGTATGTTATTCAACTATGTTCCTTCCTCTTTCCCCCCCATTGTTTCTGTATGTTTCTGTTGTTTCACTATGATTCTTATCTATGTTTCTCTTTCTTTTCCTTTTTTGAACGACGTTTCTTGAAATTGAACATTGTGTTTTTCTGGATGATGCCAGATTGTTTTTTGGATATGCATACCCAGCATTTGAATGTTACAAATCTGTGGAGAAGAACGATGTGGATATTGAAGAAATTAGATTCTGGTGTCAATATTGGTAAGTCCCAGCATGTCAACCCAGCAGACCTGGTCTTCATTTTTATGTTGAAATTAGTTCCATTCGAGGTCTCGTCAGAAAATTTAGTTTGATGTTCATTCGCAATAGTAAGGTGAATAATCCATTATCTTTCAGAAATGATTAGAAAATGAAAGAAATTGAGAAAGAAAAAGAAAAGAAAAGAGATTCTGAGTTAGAATGGAGGACAACCAAATCTTTACTGGTGGCGATGGGGATCATGTGTTGGGTTCTCTACTCCCTGATCCGTTCCGGTGTAACTTTTTAGTAGCAGTAACATGAATTTTCTTTTATCCTTACGCTCTGCAGCAGTTGAATTACTAGTGTAATTCTTATTTAACTTCGCAGGATCATTATCGCCTTTATAACGGTTTGTGAGAGGATAGGAGACATATTTCTTTCATGGTAAGCCGAGTTCTGAGATTTTCATGCTCTGCATCAATTTGATAGCAGCACCTCTTCTGTGGTGTCTGATTTTATTCTCATTTCATGGTGAAGGTTGCCAATGTACGGTGAAGTGAAGCTGGCATTTTTCATCTACTTATGGTATCCAAAAACAAAGGTAAAGGGAGAAGATGATTGGAAGGAATTTTGATCACCAATCTCAGCAAATCATAATGCCAAGCTTTTGCTCAATGCAGGGAACGAGCTATATCTATGACACCTTGTTGAAGCCTTTGGTTGCCAGGCATGAAACGGATATCGAAAGGAGGTTACATGAGATGCAGGCTAGAGGCTGGGACTTTGCCATGCACTACTGGCATAAATACACAGAACTGGGCCAAACTAAGTTCTTTGAAGCTCTGCAATACTTGGCGAGTCAGTCAGGAAATTTTACAGACAAGACAACTGAGGTAGAATGTTTTTCCTTCAAAACAAGCCATTGAATCTGTAAAATCTGACTGCATAACATGAACAGTTCCCATGATTCCAAAAGTGGACGCACAAGTAATAACTAGCTAGAATCAACAAATTTCACATCCACAAGCTAAGCAATGATACTAGTTCCATTTATTGTTCCTTCCTGCCCTGCCCCTGCCATGCCAATATTCTTTATTGCTTGAAAAAACCTGACCCGTCAAAGTATTTATGATCAAATTCAAACTTCCATCACACACTATAGTTACTAGCCCAACAGTTCATAAAAAGCTCACGTCCCCATAGGCTATGTAATGGACTACCCAGATCTTCAGGAAGAAACATCTGTTATTAAACACACTGCAGGCTTTAGAATTAGTGAATTGGATCCAACTTCAGAATCGACAGGTTTAAGCATAATGCAGTTGTGAATAGATCAGATTGACAATTTTCGTATTCATCAGTAAACAGACACGCACATGCATTCACAACTTTGGTTTCTTTGATATTATCTATGATCACAGCTCTTAATAGATACATAAAAGATCAACTAATACTTGCTGTGAGTTCTCGAACCAACCTTGCAGAAGACCAGTGGCGATGAACCTGATACAAGCAAGGACTCCGAGTGGCCACCAAGACCACCGGCACCGCCCGGCAGCAGCACAATCAACCAAGCAGTTGCAGGATCACCAAAATCCAAACGAGCACAAGTCCGCCTCAATGAGGAAACTGAATCTGTCACCATAATGGACACGGACAACTCAACTAGCATTGATCCTAATGTCAATGAAAAGCTCCACCAATTTCGTATGAGGCTTCGAAGATCAAAACCAGTTCAACAATGAAAGGATAATGTATCAAAAGAAAACTGTACTAAAAACAAACTCGAAAAAAAAGGATAGAAAAAAAAAAAAGGAAACTTTATACGTCATTCGTTTCTTCATTTCCAAATTGAATCCCAATTATTCTTTCTTTTATTGTACATGATTCTTTGTTTGTTTGTTTTCTACATTATTTCTGATTCATATAACTAAGATACGCATTGAAATTGAAATTGAGACTGAGTGACTGCTATTTGTTCAAGTGGGGACTCGAATGGCATGGAGGATCCGATCAAAAGCACTTGTTATGCTCGGAATTACATGACCACTAAGGAACCGAAAACAGGCGGTGATGGGGTTCTTGATGGAGAACCCAAGCCAGAGACGTTGTAGGAAGTGGGTGCCAGACGAATCAGGAGAGGAGGACATGGGCTGGAGGTAAGCCCAGGCAGCATGTTTGACCAGGCGGTTGCGAATGGAGATTTCATAGGCGGAAGTGGTGGTGGAATTCGAAGCTGTTGGAGAGTTAACGGTGGCGGAAGGGAGAAGAAGGTCTTTAAGAGAAGTGTAGGATGAAGAGGATTTTTGAGAAAGGAGGGAGATGTCAAGGGGAGAAGGGATGGCGCCTTTTAAGTGTGATGGAGGGAAAGTGGAGGAGAGGAGGGAGAGCTTTGTTGGGATAACTACCGACATGGCTATTGAGTTTCTCCGGCGGAGGGTGGCTACTTGTGAGAGCGGTGGTTCTTGGTTCATCGTGAGGGAAAGAGGGGGAAAGGGAGGGAGAGAGTTTTAGAGTTTAATGGGGAATACGGTGGCTGGTCGTGTCGTGTTGTGGGTGGTTGGGTCAGTGATGGCTGAGGACTAAAGGCTACTGCCGCCTGCCATTCATTTGACTGCTACAATCATTGACATAGACTGTCGTTAATGTTATCTCTTACGATATCATTTGGTGTCGTTTTGTTGTTTTAGTAAATTCTCGCTTTAAAATTAAAATATAATATAAATTTAGGCTGACAATTTTGGTATGTATTGAAAATTTTGAAATGATAAATTTTAATTCAGAAGTATTTTGATGTTTCATTTTCAGGTCTTATACTTATATATAATTTAAAAATATTCATTATTTTAATTCAAATCTAAAAATATAAATACAATGCCTAGCATGTAAATATAATTTTTAAATATAAATTATTTTTAAATAATCAGTAATCAATACTAAAAAAATACAGCTTAAAGTAATTCAACATAAATAAAACATTAAAATATTTAGTAAGAATGATATTAAATCAAAATTACCCTCTTATTAACATAAAAATAATAATTTTAATTTTATAATAATATATAACAAATACATATTTTCACTAAGCTCGTTCATTGTCATTAAATGAGTCTTTTCATTCAATAAAATTAAAATAAACAAAGATATTTTAATAGTCTCCCAACTTAACTTATTTTTCATCCGGAACACCAAGTTTATGAAAATCTAATAAATTAATGTTATCAGAAAATTTACAAAGTTAATAATGATGGATTCTTAATTATGATAATTAAACCATAAAAATTGGTAAACTATTGGAGGGTTAGGAACTTAACATGTGCGAAGGTATCGTGAAAGAAATCACGAAGTACGTTCATATGTGTAATGATATAGGGATTATTGAAATATTTGATTCGACTAAAACACTTCTGAAATTTTATTAACTTTATGGATAAAATAAGAATCTAATTTTTTTAGATGAAAAATGAATACTTTTCCTTTTTAATCGAAACAATTTTGTAAAAAGGAATAAAGTTTGTATCTCTCTCTCTCTCTCTCTCTATCTATCTATCTCTCATTCTCTTTATTTTTATAACTCCATAAGAAAATATGAGACTTTCTTACAAAAGCAACAAAACTAATTATTAAATATAAGTTCAAATGTAATTTCTTAAATATTAAATATGAGCTCATCAATCTATAGAAAATATAATAAAACTTTTTAGTTTTTATTCATTAAATGTAAAGTCATTTGCAATTTTCAAGAATTACAACAACATCAACATTGTAAATGTTAATAATAATAATAAATTAACTATTAGTTTGGTTCCCCACCTCTTACAATACTGTTCATCTAAATAGGGAAGGAGATAGCATCTTTTTCTTAAAAAATATATATATCATCCATTTTTTTCTATTAAGTATTTTTTTGGTAATTTCTCTTTCAATTTTATCTTTTTATTTTTATTGATTTTGAATTGGTCATGATAATTTATTTTAGTTTGTTTTTTATAATATTATTGCAGTCTTAAATAAATATCTCAACATTTGGTTTATGCTCAATTTTCCAATTATTTATTTTGTTATAATATTATTAAATAAAAAAACTAAATTTTTAGACAAAATAGTCCATAATATGGATTGCGAGTTTGAAGAATTAAAACGTTAAGCCATAATTTATCCAATACATAAAGTCAAACAAAGCTTCAACATTAGATTTTAAGAAGTGAATTTTATAGATCTTTTTTTTGTTTTCTATATGCTTATTATTGTCTTAAACTGGATGACTAAAAATCTCTTTATCTGTTTTTTAGTTGAAGTGTTTTTAATTTTATCTGTCAATATTGAATTGATTGTAAATTAAACTTCATAATTTATTTTAATTTGTGTTCTTTAAGGTTTTCTCCATCTAATTACCCAGGTCACAAGTTTAGTCGATTGACTTAGGTGGTTTTTATGTATTTTTGTTAAATAATTTTTTTTATTCTTCAATATTGGATTCATTATAGATTGAGTTTCATAATTTATCTCAATTTTCTCTTAAAAAAATTTATCTAAGTCTTATGATCCAAGTTTAACAAGTTAATTTGGATTAACTCAACTTATTTTTTAGTTGAATTTTATTTTCAATTTTATTCTTCAACATTAGATTAATTGATAATTGAGTTTAATAAAAAAAAAAAACTATTTGTTTTCTATAGATTTATCAGTCTCATGAACTAAATAAATGATTTAATAGGTTAACTCAAGTTAATATAATATGTTTTTATTTCAATATTTTTTTATAAAAATATCATTTTAATTTTAGTCAAATTATAGTATTATTTATCATCCTAATTGTGGTTAGACTTGTCAAATTAACCAGATTATATTATATCAATCCATTCGTATACGTAAAAAAAAAATCTTAGGAGGCCTGGTCTACGAAAATTGTACAAGAGAAGTAGCAAAATCCCACCAAGTCCACAAACAAAAGGGGAGAAAAGATGAATAATAATAATCAATGAATAATAATAATCTCAATCTGGTTGGGCTCGAGGGGCTGTTTGCTTTATCAGTTAGGCTGCGGCTATGAACTCAACCACGTCCTCCGTTCATTTTCACGCCCAGTGTCAGGTACTCGAGGAAGGTAATTTGGCTTTGTACGCTCCTAATTGTCCTTATCCTTCCATTACAGCCACACACAACTGCTTCACCAAACTTCCGGCCTTAACACTCCCGTCGCCACTAAGCATGAAACCCAGTAGACGATCAGCAGTTTTCCACCACTGCTGATCTCCGACAATGGTGTCTACTATCCTCTTAGTAAACAGTAGCATTCCTCTGTTGGCCGCCTCCGATTCACTTCCTGGATGAACAGGAGCCGAGCATAATTGGTGGAGGAGGGTTCAAAGAAAAAACAAACAATTTCATAGAACAATATGGAAACATGATTGGTTGTCCAAGTTCATTCAGCCATCTCGTGGGATTTTTTCGAACATGAAATTATGATGAAGCAGGCACCATTCCATCCCAATGAAATATGAAATTGATGTTTACAACTTAAGTACACAAAATTAAATATGTAACTAACTCTCGGCTGGAAACCACTGCCGCCCCTATATTATCCTGATTCCGGTGCAACATTCTGACAGCGTGCCACTATAATAGCAACTGGCCAGATTTGTTGCCTTCCAACGCTAGACAGGTTACAGTACCAGCTATAGCAACATGTACATGTATGATATAAAAAATGTAAATTAACTACCATCATCAGAGACACCACTACTCAGTCCCATCATGAACATCCACCATTTCAAACAAAATTTCCTCCTTTGTTATCCTTTGATTTGCTAGCAACTAGACCACAAGGTCAATTTCTACCATATGACATTAACCATGGATTATCATCTGCCAACTTCTAACACTTTCCTGGTTTGTCTTTCTTAAGCCAACTCATAAGTGATGAGCATAGAAGGATGCAGATTGGTAAGGGAATAGAATATCCTCAATGCACTGGATAGGTCAATATTTACCTCCTAATAGAGTTTAGACACCAGGAGGCACTTCAGTAATCCCAGGCGATGGAGTTTGTGTCCTAGGAGTTTGGACATCAGTCACCCCAAAATCAGCCCATTCAATATTTGCTGTTGCACGGGTCAAGGATTGATTATTGAACACTTACATATTGGGAGAGGGGGGGGAGGGGGGGGGGGGGGGGGGGGTTTATAGATGAAAATAATTTCATTTCAAGGATACAGCCTGTCTTCCACATATCTGTAATACTTATGCCTGCGTCTGAAAGAAGCCAGTAGTCTGAATCATCCTGCAAGACACAACTTAAACATTTAAATGTCAACTCTGCTTTAAGCCATCCAAACAGTTGCAAAATCTTTGGTATGAAATGACAACTCTGCAAATCTCATTTGTTTTATCCATGTTCGAAACAATTTGGGGTTGGAAACTATCAACATACACGTTTCACAGATGGCATTTACATGAATGAAGATGATTGAGTAAAGACTCACAATTTGACACCTTGCTGCTTGAAAGAATTTTGCAAAAAAACAGCATTTTAATCTATTTGTACTATATAACAAAGTCATGCTTGCCTTCCTATTTAATTATATTAATGTGGATTATCTTGGCTTTGTATTCTATGGAACTGATCTGTGCCAGGCAATCAGCAAAGGGATTGAAGCCAAAGTTTGAAATCATTGGTCAGTCTCAGACACAAGCATTCCACATACCCATCATTATCTGAACGAGTAAGTACCTTTGCTGAAGTCAAAACTATTATCCATAGAAAAAAATTGTAAGACTGTTTCACAAGTAGTTAATTGCTAATATGGACGAAAACAATATAAGCTACACTTACATTTATATCTGAAGGAACAATCTTCATCATTCCCCCTAACTCCTGAGTAGCATAAGGATCAGAGAACATAGTTTGTGCCTGTTGTACCAGAGATCCACTTCTTTCCTGCGTTCTCACATCAGTGGTAATCTCTGTCATTGGGTTTCCATGGGATGTTGAAACAGAAGCAAGTGGAATGCTCTCAGATGCCTCAACGTTATTCATTTCCTCAAAATTCTCCTCAAAACGACTGGAAAATAAAGAACATGAAATTTAAATATGAGAAGCAAAAAAAAAATCAACAACCTGATTCACAAAGACTCCAGTGCACTCTCTACAAAGGGACCACACCTCACAAGGTAGACATCAATAGGACCCATAGAGCTTCTAAGGATTATCTTGTATCTCCTTTGTGGATAGTCAACAGCCTGTCATATACGGAAGCAATACCACTTTGGCATCAAGCACATGACCTCTAGTGCACAAATAACATAAACTTCTCCCTAGCCTCCATTCTTTTTTAAATCTGCTTTTGTCAACTTACCTCATCGGGATCAGGGACTTCTAGAGTAGTTCCATGGGGAGCTTTAATTGCTATGAGGGTTTTATTCTGGAACAAGCAACGATAGAAAGTTAAAAAATATCAGACAGATCAGTGTCGAAACTGGAAAACAGTTACAGCTCTATAAAGTTTGAAGATAATAAACAGACCAGGAAACAAGGCAGACTCTTGATATCTTCTTCGGTCACAAAAAGCCACCTGTAATTGTGAGAGGATGGATAAGGGTTATTATGGTTAACAAATAAAACACCTGGTAAAACTAATTTAAAGTACATAGGGTTTGCAAAGAGGATTTTACTTCTGATTGTTCTCATCCTCACTCAGATCTCTCAATCGTTCCTGCATTTCTCTGCAGCAATTTGACAGCATCAGCATTATCCAAGTGATTCAAGATTAACTACTGTAACAAGGAAATCAACCATGTAATAACCTTATTTGATCATCTAGAGTGTGCTCTTCCATAGTAAGCTTTGCAATTTCTTCCTGCAGGAAAAGAAGCACAAGATAATCTCATACATAAGAAAGCCAATATGTAATTTGTTTTCATCCCCCCCCTCATCATTTGAATAGCTTTGTAAAAATTGGACTATGGGGTAACATGAAAAAATTATCAGTGAGCAGTCACAAATCAAGATAAAAATATAGAACAATCAGACCTATGATAATTTGCAGAAAATAAATTTAGTCAGGCTTGGGGAACAAACATATAATGTCCATTTCCATTTACCTGTAACAAAGT
The DNA here is from genome assembly GCA_964035475.1 of Salix caprea. Taxonomy (NCBI): domain Eukaryota; kingdom Viridiplantae; phylum Streptophyta; class Magnoliopsida; order Malpighiales; family Salicaceae; genus Salix; species Salix caprea. The sequence continues at coordinate 15,948,606 of OZ037751.1, forward strand.
TGCATCACCTTCTACCTGCCCTGGCCTTGAAGCATCAATACCCCTGGCCAACAATTCAATCAAATTAATCCTCACATGAGTTCCCACGTGCTTCAAATGCTTAGAGTAATCAAACGTAGAAACAAAATAGTATGAATTTTCCAGAAAGTTTACAATCATTAACTTACTTCCAACGTATCCTGTTCTTGAGTGTTTTTTCTATGAGACCAATTCCTTCCAAGACATTTGTTATGTCATATATCCGTCTCTTTTGTACCTGTTTCAGTGAAAAAACTTTTAACAAGTATGATCCATCATCCTCAATGTAAATATACAATCAGAAAGATGATCACCTCCAAGGTTTCGGCTGCATTGTTTAGATCAAGAATTCCATCGTCAGCATGTTTAAATAGATCAACAAACCTTTTTGTCAAAAGACCTGAAATCATCAGTGGAATAAATATGAAAGCTTTCACAGCTATACAAGACAATCAAAATAGATATGAAATCATCTTGAATGCTAATGTTAGAAAAAATACTTAGGGAACTATCATAACGGCAGCTGCCAGCTGGAGTAAGAGGAGAAGCACAATCTGCAAGTTCACATATAATATTCATTAGGTTCCTCTTCTGTTGGTGATGCTTGAACAATAAAGACTTGTGCAAACCATAATCCAAGGATGAAAAGACATAATCTATATACCAACAAACTTACCTACAAAGGCTAAACAATCTTAAAGCATGAAAAAGGGATGCAAAAGAGCTTGCAAAGGCAATAACCATATTTCCTCACCAGACTTTGACACTGGTGTTTGAGGTCCTGCTCCACTGCCCTTTGAGGCCTTGGATTTGTTGTATGTCCTTCCTCCTTTTGCTGATACCGGTGTCCTGAAGGGAATATTAGATATGTTAGTGCATCCAGGACTGCTAGCTTGATTGCTGGAGCCAACTCCATTATCATCCATTGCACTCTTCTGTTTTAATTGCTGAGAGATGCCAAAAATTACAATTGTGTTAAACGACTGGGAGAAGTCAAGCAAGCAGTAACACCTCTTAAGAACATAAGGTTATAAGATGTTACTTTTAGGATACATTCCATTCCAAAAATTGTCATAATAAAACACTAGGCAATTCAGTTTCAATTGGCAGAGATAATAAAACGTGACCACAGCCAAATTAACTGTAGGATGCATCATAATCATGTTGTTAGCTGCTAAGATCACAGAAAAAATGATTTCATGCATGATCATCAAGATTCATCAGAAGTTCTTACACCATTCCTTCAAGCTACATCACTGCTAAAGCTACAATCAAAATATTATATGAAACTATGAGCACAAGTAACCCTTTCTTGTATAGCTCAGAAGGCAACACAACTACTACCAATACAATCGTCCTTAAGAATTATATAAACCAACTAATGCAGTAACTGGAAATGGTGACCAGGTTAAGGGAGGGAAAAAGGCTATGCAGCATTTTAGTAAAGGATTTCAACAAAAGGGATGTGTGTGGCTGATTAATAGAGTAAGGATTCGAATGAAGTTTACATAAGTAGATTATTGCATGAACCAAATCCCATACTTCAAAACAAAAGCAGAGAAAAAGGATAGAAAACAAGTTAGCACCCTGTTATAGAATGTTAGATTAGACAAGGGGAGGAAAGAAGGGTAAGTAAAAGTGACGTAGCAACCCTCCTAACCTTGTTTACATGTATCAGAAGGGAAAGGAGAGTGGCATACCTTCTCCTTGTTGGGTTAAAGGAGTAAAGGGGGGTTTAAATAAAAAAAACGAGTAAAATAATTCTGTATTGTTACAGTGTGAAGGGATCATAACAGACGTTGTGGGTTTTCTTAAAAGTGGAGTTATGTTGTAGTAATCCCTTCAATCCCCACCCTACCATTAAAAGAAAACTCACAAATCCTTGACCATTTGAAGGATTCGATACCCTCTCTTATCTTCCTTCCCGTTTGAAATCCTCCTGCCCAAACATGGTTTGGGTAATTAGACACAATTCATATTCCCTAAACATGAAAAACGCACTCGGACATCAGCGTGAGAATTTATATGGACAACGGGCTTCCATCAAACACTAATATTTATACCAAATATAACAAATTACAAAATTCAACACCATATCCAAGATTATCAGCAATAAAATAAATCAAATGGGAATTCAGTTTTCAAATAAACATCCATCCAGATTCTGCAAAATAATAACAATTATAGCATAACTGTCAATCTCACAGCAGCCAAAACTAAGGTCTCAATTTATTTTCAAATTCCAAATTTTCCCTTCCTTTCCCACAATTTCTCAGCAACCAAACACACCACGACCAAAACAAAAAAAGGTCAAGTAAAACACAATTTAACTTTCATTGACATCATATACTCACACATACAATCCCTACAAAAACACATTAAACACCGACATGAAAACACAAAAATTAATTAAAAAAATTCAGCTATTCATGAATATCTCCGTACAAATATAAAAGCAGAGAGAAATTGAAACGCACAGGAGATCTCAAAACAATAGCTTCAGCATCCCGGTCGGCGGCGACTCTACTAGTACTCGGTGAAGAAAATCGATGATAATCATCACGAGGAACAAACGATGGCTTCATCGTAGCAAATGCAAGGTGCCGAGAGAAAGGAGGCTGGATCGGTCCTGATGAAGGCGGCGCCGCAGCCGGTCGGGTTGAGGCTTTAGCGCCGCCGGACATGCTAAGTGAAATCTCTAAACAAAAATCGGAGTGAGAGAGAGAGAGAGAGAAGAAATTATTTGATTGGGAGAAAAGATATTTAATTAATTTGAAGGTTAGAGAGAGAATGTGTTTGCAGAGAGAATGCAAGAGTTGGGGAAAGTGGGGGTTGAGAGAGAGAGCAGAAAACGAGGGAAGGGAGGGAATTGTTTTGTTTCGGATTTAGGTGGAGGGAAGATAATTATATTTCTTTTATATTTTGGACCGTGTATTTGTATTTTATTATTTTTTGACCCCATAGCTCTTGCAGTTTTTGGTGTTTTGAGCGTTCAAGGATGTGTTTTGAAATTATTTATTTATTTCTTATTTTTTGGCAAAATGTTGAGGAAAGAGAGACGGAATCTTTTATTATGGGTCTTGCTAGGCTAGCTTTGGAGATGTCTTTGTAACACTCATGGACATTCAAGCTTTTATTTGATTGTTTTTACATTTTTTTGTATAAAAATTACACTTAAATATTCGTACTTAATAAAAAAAATTAAATTGGATGAAATGGTATTATTATGTCATATATAATATAAAACAAACATATAAATCTCATTTTTTCAATTTCTTCTCTTATCTCTTTTCTTGATTATTCATGGTGTTAGAAGAGAGTTTGTCCGTTTCCAAGCTTTATAGAAGCGATTTAATAATTTGCCATTCATCCCCGCTAATGATTTTCATTTAAGTACTATACAAATTACATGGGTTGTTGATCACATTACAAGAATCGATAAGATGTTGGTAATCAACCTAGTGGAGAAGATTTCCTTAGATTTTCCACGAGCCATTTGGTTTTAGATCAAGTCGTGTTATTTATGATTAACAATAGTAATTCTTACAAATCTATTGATTTCTTATCTTATAGATATTTCAAGTTCAATAAACTTTCACTACCGATATAGCTTTTCTTGTTTTTGGTGTAGTCACAACATGAATTTTGAGAGACATCGTCAATAAAAACTTTCACGGTAATGAAATGTTTAAGATGAATTAACACCCAAATAATATGAATTCTGTACAAGTACCCAAACTCAAGATGCTTAAAAATAAGGTTGATGAGTAAGATAATTGATTAATTTTATAATATTAATCATATATTTTAATCTGACAACTAAATTGAGATGAAATTTTATAAAGAATATCTTGATATATTTATATATATTATGTTAAAATTTCATAGTAATCAAAGAATGTAACGACCTTGTGAGATTAATGATAACATTCTTGTAATATTATACAAGTTTATAATTTTGTTCAGAAAAATTATTTTTTTTTAGATTATTTTTTTCTTAATTTTATTATTCAACAACGAGTTTATTACAAAATGAACTTTATAATTTGATTTGTTTTATTTAAGATTATCATTGTTTTATAACACAGATCACACATTTGAAAAGTTAACCAAAATTGACTCGAGTTGATTTAATAAATTATTGTCAATATTTTTTTTAAGATATCAACTTAATTTTTTAAATTAAACCATATTTTTATCAATTTTCTATATTATCTTCAAACTCATTAAATCTGACAAGTCATATCAGTTCAACTCTCATTTTTTTACTTATGTTTGAAATTTAAATTACATAATTTTAAATAATTTCAACACCAAAACATTCCATTCCAATTAAAAAAACAAAATACCAACCGAAAAGAAATTATGGTTTCAGAAACAAAAGCATTTGCCTTCAAGAATGCAGTGACATTGTTCTGCCTCGTTGTCTACTGAAAGGAGTTTTTTCAAGCGGCAATTGCTTGGATCTATGTCAAGTCGAAAGTCCCGTCAACCTAAGAAATCTCTTCTTAAACTGGCAACTACCCATAATAATACACAGGCAATTCAGTTTCAAGTAGCTAGAACTGATTTCTTTTTGCTTTTGGTTTGATGGGCACAGTTGATAATCCTTGATAAATTATCAGTGGAACATATCAACGGAACATATAGCAAATCAAATTATCCTGCTCAGCCAGTTTCCCAAGTCTCGTGCAAAAGACGGATAGATTTCGATCTCGAAATGCCAGGATGCATGGCAGCTAAATTGCAGACTGACTACTTGAATTCCTATCTCGACGCCATACAAGCAAAGAAGTCAAAACTTTAAAGGGAAAACTATCAGCTAAAGTCCAACAAAACTCTGATCTGTTAACAAATAACCACACAAGTTTTCTCACCACATGCTGCAATAGCATAGTCGATTACCATAGCTGAGAAAATTTTAAAAAAAACATCACCAATGAAAAGTCATAACTTTGAAAACTAGGCCCTCTCATTGTTTACACCACCAACTCCTATACCAGTGTCCTCTCCTTTACCTCCACAAACATGACACATTCCTTGATTGTGTTTTTAGAAATAACATAGAACTCAAATTTCACAGGTATTTCATCTTAAGTTTTCAAGGCATACAATACCAATAAAAAAACCCTGATAACATTGCTTAGTAGCAATTCAAATTTGACAACATACAGCTACATGGAAAAAGCTAAAGTCGACACAAGCATATAGATTCACAAGCAAACTAGGGTTAGTCCAGTATAATACACAAAGATTATATGTGTAATGTAAGAAAGAAACACCATTTCAATGGGATTGACGAATTTTGTAACAGCTGACAGTAACATACCAGCAGTGACACCATCTAGCCACACAGCAATCCAAAGGATACATCCACTACATAAATATAAATTTACTCTGTAATAGTAAAAGAATCAATGTCACAGTTTACAGAAAACAAAGGGGAACTTCTCAAAGGAACAGAAGAATCTGAGCAAACATCAATCTTACTAAGAAATTGCGCCTCGCTTGTCCTTAACAAAGTATGGAGAGGAAAATACAAACCTTTCTCAACACAGCATTGATGTCTAGGCTTAATTATTTTCTCTAAACTAAAAGAAAAATACTGTGGAAATTCTTTTAATTCCTTCAAATCCCTTCTCATTTCCACAACAAAATAATTCAACTTGGGCTCAATATTATTCTTAATACTGAAATTAAACAGTTGTGGAAATCTCCTGAACATGGAAACAGCATCCTTATAAGAGAACCCGATTGTTTCAAAGTATCGAATTCTTGGTAAGAGTTTCGTTTCAACACTGCAAGACAGTAGATACGTGTGTCTTTTTACCTCCTCAAGGCCAATGTTTTGGAGGAAATAGAGAGTGGGGCGCAAGCAGTGTTTGACGCTGGATACGAGTAATCTGGGGCGTCGGTTTATGACATGTTTTAAATCAGAGCCGCTGACGCGAGCTTCGCGGAGTAGGAAGGTGATAGTTGGGGTGATAGTGGAAGGAGTGGAGTTGAGGATTTCTGGGCACATGGAGATGATTCGGCGGAACTCTCGTGGAGTGAAGTTCTTGGAGGTCAGTAAACCAACGATGGATTTGATGTTTGTCAAGGAGGCTGAGAGGATGATCGGACGGTGGTTGTTTACGAGGGAGAATATGTCTAGGCCCAATGAATCAAGGTAGAGCATCTTTTCTTGAAATCCAGAATCGGGTGGTTGCTGGGGTCGGGGTCGGGGCGGTGGCGGAGGGGTATGGTGTGAGGATATGGAGGGGATTTCTGGTGTTTTGAGGGGCTTAGGAGGAAGGGAAATGGTGTTCGTCTTGGGGGACAGAGTGCGAAAATGAAAGTTTCTCGGGCATGAAAGTGGAGAGAAATAATCATGGCAGGATGGCGAGGGGAAATTGTGGGGTTTGAGATGAGGAAACGGGGCGGGGAAATGGAGGCGCGTGTCTTGCATTGTGTCGGGGTTACATTACGTGGCTGACTGTGAGGGATGGTAATGTCAGCTGGTTCAAGGGAGCGGGGAGAATTGTGGTGGATAAGGCTCTACAAATTTTGATATTATGATTTGGAGATGGAGAACAGGTGCTGCGCTGGCCTAGCATTTTAGCTGTGCAAGATGTATGTTGCTGGACCTGGCCCATAAAATGGATGGGCCTGGCCCATGTTCTTTATCTTGCCTCGCTAGTTATTGCAACCGTGCTATGCTTTCACAAAATTTAAAGTTAATTTTTAATTTTTTTTTATTAATATACTTTCTAGTACTGTAAAGTTTATTAATTAAGACATAACAAGAAGATAAATACACTTAATTAGTTAAAAAAATATATTGATTTATATATAAAAAATTGTGAATGTTAATTAAAAATATATTGATTGAGATAGGCAATTTCATCATTTTTTTTTCCTTATATTTCAATGCTTTTATATTTAAATTTTTAAGATATAATTTTCAAAGCCAATTTTAAAATAATTTATGAGAAAATATTTTACATGCAAAATATATATTCTATGCAAAACAAACTCCTTTAATTTGGATCATGGGTTTAAAAATTGCGTTGTCACTAGGAATTGGAAAGCTAATTCTAGAGTAAAGGTGTATTTGGTATTGCTTTTGTTTTTGTGGTTCAGATTTTAAAAAAATAATTTTATAAAAAGTACTTTAGCTGCGATTCAAGATAATTTTTAAAGTGTTTGGTTAAAACCGTGGTTGAGATTGAGGTTAATAAAAAACAGTTTAAAGTGTTTGATTACCAAGCTTTTCATATAGCTTTCAACTTGTTAAATTACTTTAATATATATATTGTTTTTTTTAAATATTTAATAATTATAATAATAAAATGCAATTAATAATTCAAGTAAATTAGACACTTGTTTTTATTCTCCCATCAAAATAAAATGTTATTTCATCACGAACTATAAATCCATATGTAAAGGCCTCTGCGATCCCGAAACAACATATAATAAAATATCATTTGAAACAAAATTAGAATTGCGAGATAAAAATTATATTGTGATCTACTTCTAATATATTTATTTATATTTTAATTAATTTTTAAATTATTTTAATATAAAAATCTATTTTTTATATGAAAATATTATAAATAATAAACTAAAAAATACCTCCACTCTCAGCAGCCCTCTCACACATCAAATTCTCAACTTATTTATAACCTCCGGTTGCAGATTCATCTCTAGTAGATTTTATTTCCAAAAAATCCATAAAAATTGACAGACGAGTGTTTATCATGAAATCCAAAAAACTGGTTTAAAAATATCTGAATTTGTTTTTTATAAAACATAAAGAGTGGCCAAAACCGATAAAATAGCAAGGTAATAAAATGAAAAAAGTAAAATCTATGAAAGATGAGACGGCCAAATTAGACCTTTATTTTAATATATTTTCTAATAAAACAAACTCTTAAAAATTGCAAACTGCACCGCCAGCCACCATAACTGGCACTATGCATCCAGCTGGATTTCCGGGCAAGGAACGGTTTGCCTACTTGCCCAAGCCTACATAATAACAATCTATTATTCCATTGGGTTTTTATCCTATCGCTCACCATTTTTCCACCCTATAATTGCTTGCAGCTAGCCCTCTGCTCTGTCCCCGACCCCCGCCCAAAAAATAATGGCCAGCTCTGCTACTTCTACCCCTTTCATCTCCTCTATCGCCGCCGCCGCCGCCGCCAAATCCATGGCCACTCCTCTGTGTAAAACCCTAACTCTCCCCAACTCCTTCTCTGGTACACGAAAATCTATCCAATCTCGCGTCCCCCGTTCCATTTCCTTGACCCGCGGCTCTCATTCTGCAAAGTCCTTCGTTGTCAAAGCCTCTGTAAGTTCAAACATAAATAAATAATTCAGACTCGATCAGTGATTGTTATGCCCTCAATTTGCATCTCTATAGTAGTTCTTTGTAAATGTTTCTCTTGTGTGTGATAACTAGTCTCCAACCAGGTTTGCTTTCCTTTTCATCTGTGTAGAGTGAACTTCCATTGGTTGGAAACGTAGCACCGGATTTCGAGGCTGAGGCTGTTTTCGATCAAGAGTTTATTAAGGTAGTTTGTGCTTACAATGCTGCTGGATATAAGGAGTTAACTCACTTTTTTTTTGGTTAAATTTCTTACTGTACATTGAAGTATTGTTTGATTAGAGTATTTTCTTTTCTTTCTTTGCTGAAATTTGGACTTGAAAAAACAGTTAATTGCTGCTTTAATTTCTGTAAAATCAAGTTGTTAACTTGATTAACGACGATACTGTGTCAATCAAGCTAGTGGAGATATGTTTTATTCAGGTTTTTTTTTTTGTGAAAATTGTGCTCTTGTAATGAATGTGAATTGATATTGTTACCACCTTGAAATCGCGGCCATGTGCTGTTTTTTTTTCTTAAAAAAAAACTCCAGTTTGATTTGGTAATTTTGGTTTCAGGTTAAACTATCTGAATATATTGGGAAGAAATACGTGGTTCTATTCTTCTATCCACTGGACTTCACATTTGTTTGTCCCACAGGTTTGTTTTGAACTTAGCAAATGTAATTTGAAGTTTCGATGAGTTGTAGATGCTAATTGTTCTTTTTTTTTGTGCCACTTCTGTGCAGAAATCACTGCTTTTAGTGACCGTCATGAAGAATTTGAGGAGATGAACACAGAAGTATTGGGTGTTTCAGTTGACAGTGTGGTATGTTCTTTTGTTTCTTCAAAATCAAGAAAGAAAATTCTAGGAATTGTATGACTTCAGCCTGAAACTTTGGTGGTTTTTATGTCTTCACTTGAAGTTTTCAACTTTATTTGATGATCTGGCACTCACACAACACACATTTAGATAATCTCTCTAGACAATCTCACTGAAAACTTTTGTTTCTGTGAGGTGGGGGAAAGGATTCCTGTGGCCAACCTAAGCTTGCTTGGATTAAAGCTTGATTGCGGTGATTTTGCATGTATGTATATGTATCGGTTTCTTTAACAAGAATAACATGGGCCTTGGGTGCTAGAACAACTGAGAAAATTGCATGGCCTTTGTGTGTATTTTGAAACTGGATGACTCCAATCACAGCATTCTGAGTTGCTCAGCTGAAGTGAATATTGTGATGGACAAAACATGGACTTGGTTGAAGAAGAAAATAGGAACTGATAATCATTGTAAAGAATCTCAAATTTGGTTTCTGTCATAAATCTATTGACTTTGGCTATAGAAGTTATAATCTTCATATAATGCAATTGCAACCTTTTTGTAGCAAGTTGGTTCATTACTGCTCAGTGGCTGTTATTCCATAAGCTTTTGTCTGTTTTAGTAATACATAAGCAGTTGTTTTAATAACTGGAAGTATCCGCTATCCATTTGCTGTATCACAGCTGATTTTGGTCTTGGACTAAAAATCAGAAATTGTTTATTGATAATGGTTATGTCATGATACTTTTTGTGCAGTTCTCGCACCTTGCCTGGGTCCAAACAGATAGAAAGTCTGGCGGGCTTGGAGATTTGAAGTACCCTTTGATTTCTGATGTCACCAAATCCATTTCAAAATCTTATGGAGTGTTAATCCCTGATCAGGTATGAGAAGAACTTTTTTTTTTTTTTTATTATTATTATTGTCATTCTAAAAGAACACAATGAACTCATTAAAAAAACCCTTTGATTCTTTTACTGCGGGTACATGCACGCATCCATGCATTAGTTGTCTTCAATTTATTACTGGCACGAAGCAGTATGAAGCTATACAATTGTGACTTGGGTCTAATGCACGTTTAGTTATCTAAGAATCAGACTGTCCTGTTCATTCTCGTGGTGGTCCTATGGATCCTGAAGTTAATGCAGTGCATAACTACGTGCATGTACATGCACACATCCATGCATTAGTTGTCTTCTGTTTATTACTGACACGATTCAGTATGAAGCTAAACTATTGTGACATAGGTCTAATGCACATTCTCTATTGAATATGGAATGGGAATCAGACTGTCTTGTTCATTCTTTCAGTGGTCTTATGGATCCTGAAGTTAATACTGTTCCTGCTGTCTGATAATGTTGGGAAAAAGGTTCTCTCATAATAAACACCATCGCCACTCAGCCTCTGCACAGTGCTTGAAGGAAGAGCCTTTGCCTCTGCATTCCTTTTATTTTAATTTATATATGTTTTTAATTTCAGGGAGTTGCTCTGAGAGGACTTTTTATCATTGATAAAGAAGGAGTCATCCAACACTCCACCATTAACAACCTTGCCATTGGGCGTAGTGTTGACGAGACAAAGAGAACACTCCAGGTGATTTCACATATACAGGGAAAAGATATTATAAAATTGGAAGATTTTGTTAATCAAGACTTGGTTTTATTATAGACCTGAATTGCCTTTGGGCACATGTTTTCCTTCCTTTCTGATTGATTTCTGTTTAATTGTTTTTTTGCTTTTGCATTTTCGTGCAGGCCTTGCAGTATGTGCAAGAAAATCCAGATGAAGTTTGCCCAGCTGGGTGGAAGCCTGGTGAGAAGTCCATGAAACCTGACCCAAAACTGAGCAAGGATTACTTTGCCGCATTATAGAGGGGGTAGTATGTGCATTGCGAATTTCATATCCCGGTGAATCAGGGAGATGTGTAAACTATTTTTGTTTGTCATGCAATGTCTTTATAGACATGCGAGTTTTGACGGGAATCTCTGTCTCTCTTTTCCCTTCTTGTAATGAAATGAATTCTAGTGTGTTTGGGAAGTATAACCAGCTGCTATCTCAATTCAACACAATCACAACAGAATGAATCACAAAAGAGTAGTGAAAAAATCTGTTTCGCTGAAGTAATTTTACCAGAAGGTAAAAGGAACGGGGTAAAGTCTGATCACGTTTTGGATTTTGCCATGGCACAAACAAAGAATTATAACTAGAAAGGATGAGGCATTTGTCTGAAATGTTTTAATCTTCGGTCTTTTAAAATTATTCCAAAAGCATCTAGGCAATGAAGGCTGACCATGGCATGATTTTCTAATTGAAGCAATTGCTCAGGACGAGAATTCCTGGACTTCTGATGAAAAGGCCACTGGTTTTGCCTTTCCAGTGGGTTCAGATTTGATGAGCTGACCCGCTGAACTCCAAAAACTCTGTTGGTTTTCATTCTCAGTGGTCTGAGAATTGGGGGGCATAGCCAACTTGCCATTGCCGAAGTCCTTCGCAGATGCCTTTGCAAACTTTGGAATAAAATATGGTTTCGAGTTCATTGCTCAAATTTCACAAGAGCTCAAAGGAATTTTCATGGAAATACACCTCAAGGCAATTCCATTTTTATAATCCGTGTGCTGTGTGCTAGGATTTCTCCATATTATCACCAGCAATTGTTGTTTGGTGGATTGTCTATTTTTCAGAGTCTGTCCCGTGTAATTAACAACACCAAGTGCCTTCAATTAGGTGACCATACAATGGTTGACTGCTAATAATCTCAAGTAAGATTGCATTAGACGCAAGCAATCAAATGCGATTACACATTAACAAAAACAAGATCATGTGCCTCACTTGAAGACACAAGCTTGAATCACGTCCTCCTTAAAATATGGTTCTTTAGCTTTCAATCTCCCACAAAAACGGAGGGAACTACTCTTCATTTCCATGCTCACCTAAGACTAAAGAAAAACAGGGAATACTATTTAACTGTAGGTAGTTTGATAGAGATTGTTTTTAAAAATGCATCAAAATAATATTTTTGATATACTTAGTTGCATGGTGTACTTTCTATCGATATTTACATGATTTATCTACAATGGGTGAGGCACGAAACACTTATCACAGCTAATATACAATCATGGCCATATACTTGATTCATTATAAAAAAAACTTGGTATAGTTTCAGTCATTAATTAGTAAGATTAGGATGGCTCACACCACACAAGACTTGGAATCTTAAAATGGACTTCGTGTTATGAAGGATGTTGTCTCTTTTTTTTTTGAATGGCTATTAAAAAAAGATGGAAAACTCCATGAACAAGAAGTCGTTCCTTCTCAGACATTATTTGTTTTTTCATGATTTAAAAGATAAAATATTCTAAAATATACTTTGATAATCATTCTTGTGGCTCCAGCATCCTCAAATATTGTTGGAACAACCCGGATCATTCTACATGATTATTAATTGTCGGGAGAAACTTGTGGAGCGTGGAAAATGAATGCCCAAACATGAAGACATGCTAGTTGCAGTGCATTTGAACGACGGAGAAACCTCAAATTTGTCTCCCCTTGTGTCGTAATGTTCTGAACTTCCACCAACTGATTATAAAATGAAATAAAATATACTTTCTCAAAGATATTGAGTTCTGGTTGGGAACTAAGTAGGGGGTGTCTTGATTCTTTAAACTTTGATGGTTCCATGTGATATAGCTATATCATAGGAGAAGAAGAAATAAACCCTAACCTGTGATCGGCTTTGACTCCTTTTTCATGTTTTTTTTGTGTGGATGTCATAGTACAAATTATTCCATATTACAATATGTGTGTCTCATACACTTCAGATATCTTAATCTAACCCTTTGGTTAGTAATGGTTTGAAATCAAAGTATTTACGAGTCCTTGACAGATTAAAAAATTATCTGAACAATCAATAAAAAATTATTTTCTTAAGAAATTAAAGATGACATGTATTTTTTTTTAAAATGTTTTGAGATAACAACATGTTAGATTGATCAATCCATATTAATTCACTAAACTTTTGATCGTGTCATGAACTCTATTAGGTTTAAGATATATTTTCTTAGAATTTTTATTTAATTGTATGATAAAAAAAACAAATATCTACCAAATATTGTGATATTTATATGAGACCATAACAATTTTACAGCAAGCAAACCAAAATAGATTATGAAACACAATTCTTAACATACTTTATTCTTGATTGAGAAAAGAAAATATGTTATTTATGTCTTAATACATAAATAAAAAATATATGAACTGAAAAATAAAAAAAAAGTTGTTCATACTAAGTTCCATATTAAAGTGGGAAACTAATCTTTGTAGTAAAAATAAAATATAGTTTTTCAAACTAATTTAATATTAAAATTGGAAGTTAATATTTATAGTAAAAATAAAATATATGGGCACATACAAGTTTTTCACACCAATTGCCCTTTTTATTTTAAATATTGTCATTAGTTTGATCTTAGTGACTAATTATTGTAGCCAATAATAAATTATATTTGTTCTTATAAAATTTTATGCAGATACAACTAATTCATATAAAATAAAAGAGAAGAAATATCAAGACAAATCAAACTAATCTCTTCAAAATATCATGTAGCTAAACAAATATATATAAAAAAAATCAATGACTTCTTAAAAAGCAGAGCTAATTCAATATAAATAGTGAATGTAAATATATAAAAATAACAAAAGAAATAGATGGGCTAAACCCACATGTTAGGCCTTAATAAAAAAAAAAGTTTAGGAGTTTAAGTGGAACCATCCACCAACACCATAAAATACCCCAAAAAAACTTTAAAAATAAAAAACAATCGAATAAAAAAATCTAAATGAAACCTGATTTATTTTTTTAGGCTTGATTATAATCATCAAACTCTCATCATTGAATAGAAATCGTTAATAGCAAGAGTGATGAGTTTTGTCATTCAATAACTTTATCTCTTCCTCGTTGTTTCCATATAACATTCTTTGTTGTAATTACATCAAGCTAGGAGATACAAAGTGTATAAAATTTTGACTTGCATGAGGTGCTATAAATAGGCTTTAAGATGAGTTTCTTGTTTTCTTATATATATATATATAAAGCCTCGAAGATAAAAGAAAACAATTGTTATGAATTTCTTATTCATTCATAATTGATTTTATATATTTAAATATTTTTTTATAATAATAAAAGAGTATTTTCCAACAAATTCTCAACTCAAAATATTGGATAAATACTAATCATAATCAGTCCCTGAATATTTTGTCAATGTCACCTTGAATCCGCAAAATAGTTCTGTTCTGACACGAGGAGCTGCATTTACTCATAGAACTTCAATCATTACAGTGGAACACGTGGGGAGGCAGGGACAGAAGGTTCAGATGATCTGGTCACTTGGATGCCCATAGAAGACGCCTTGACCTGATGCTTAGAAATATTTAAAACGTGATCGTATTCTGTTCAATTTACTTTACAAACAGGAAAACAGATTGTTGCTTTAATTGGCTAAACTGTAGATAAATTTACTTCTTTTTTTTTTAGTTACTCGATCTGGTCACTTCGACTGCATAATATCATCCTTCTCGTCTTAAGAAGGACGCAAAATAATAAAAAGCCTGAATGGATTCCATTTCTTCCTTCCAAGTTTTCACAAAAGGGAAAGAGAGCTGCTCCTTTTCCATTACATCATGTATATATTGGAGACTCCGAGACATTAGAGCTGGCCCAGTGGCAAAAAGAAACCCTAAAAGCTCTTCTTCTCAAAGCTTGTTGACTTGTTGTATACGGCATACAAGACCGTACGTGTATACCTACCTGTATCACACTGAGCAAGCAGGCAAAACCCTAAGTCCATGTTGTATATACCCACGCAAAAAGATTACTAGCAGCCCGGCCGGCCCTCATTCAGGCACGCAAGTCAGTCTATCAACCTTCTCCCACACCAACTTGGCTGTTATTTCATCATGTTCTGGCACATAATCCTGAAGCAACAAAAAAGTAGCCGAAAAATAATGAGACATGATTACAAAATCAGGTTACAAAATAATAAATTACAGTGCCATTTATTTATATCCATTCTTGAGATGTGATTTGAGTGGAACTTGACTGCTAAGACACGTAACCTCACTTAAACAAATATAACTCGGAATGTTTAAAGCTGTCACCCTTTCGAATTCTTAGGCTAAGAACCATGTTTTATGAACGAGAAAGGAGTGTTTACCTCTAGTTGTCTGAACAATTGTTTAGCTGTGGACGCAGACACGATGATGCGACGTGCGGCAGGCGATATGAAGCCTTCATCAACGGCCTTGTCAATAAAAGACAGCAGCGAGTTATAGTATCCATCTACATTCAAGAGGCCCACCTGCAAAAATAATATGAAAGACCCACCTGTTTAATTCCCTAATTCGGATACCAAATTCACCTAACCTTCGATTAAAGAAACTTTCTTTTCACATTTTTTAAGTCTCTATTAGGAACTTACTCCCATTTGGACGGACACCCTACCAATCAATCAATATATCATATAAAATTATATGGCTTGAATATGATTTATAAAGATGGCATATCTTAAGCAAATCTTCCCATGTGAGTCAATGGAAGGGCCACATGAATTGATTCAACGCTACATTACATTACTTCTCTTTCACAAATCCATAACATTTATTGACCAGGATGGTGTCAGGCTGGCTTTAGAATAAGCCTATGCAACGACCAAACAGCCGTGAACTCGAGAAACACGACATATCTGACACATTCCAAGCTTACAGGGAAACTAAAATATTTTTAAGATGAACAATGGGTTCTAGAACTTGAAACATGACAACATGTGACGCAACTTAACGGCTGGTGCTGAGTTATGGGGAAATGATCTTGAAGAATACCATTTAAATTTTGGAGGCTGATCTAGACGAAGTTTCTGGGCAGGACATGTACTGCTATCTTAAATTCCCATCATTTTAAGTCTGATAATTTTCTAGTAACATAAAAGTAAAGCACCTTTGACTCCTTTCCTCGTAAAAATGATGTCTTTACATTATGGTTAAATTCTATGAATTTATTATCCCTCTTAATATTAAATGGATTGCCATGCTTGTTCATTGCTAACAAAGCTATTCAGCAAAGTTCTGAGAATTCTTTTTATCCTCTGTTAAAAAGCTATATGCCACGCAGATGTCGGATACTGTCTTCTGGCCATTCTTATTCTGAGAATAGCCATGTAAATGTCAAATAAAAGTAAATAAACCTGATAGTTTCTTAATCAAGCAAAGAAAAATGTTAACAAAAGCAATTGAAGGGCATATACTTTTATCTAGGTTTTACTTGTAAGAGACAATGCTAATCAAATGGAATCCTTCAATTTTTATGCCTTTGGAAAAGCATAATTGTAACATGCGCGTGTTAATCATTCTAGTTTTTGGATAAGAGAGTGTCATCATTTTAACTAATCTTTTCTTCAGAATGATTTCATGGTTTGACTTCCTGTTGCCCCCTCTAAAGCAAATCTTTGGATCCGTCCCCGCTAATGATCATACTCAATAAAAAAAAAGGAGAAAAATTCTTACAGGTTTGTGATGGATATTAAGCTGAGCCCATGTAATTACTTCGAGCAATTCTTCTAGCGTCCCATAGCCCCCTGGCATTGACAGAGAACACATTCAAGGAAATTATGAAATTATTGTAATGCATGATCATATAAAAGTCCAATTAGTCCACGAATCATGTGTCTTAATTCATGACCACTTCAGTTTTTCACATCCTGATTCGCTTATCAATCCAAGACCCATAAAACATTTTGCAAGTCAAGTCCTTACCAGGGAGGGCAATGAAGGCATCGGCTTGGCGAGCCATTTCAGCTTTCCTTTGATGCATATCAGATACAGCTCTAACTTCTCCGACAGGCTCTCCTGTTACCTGCAACAAGATTTTATATAATATTAAAAAAGTCCTTAATTCTTGTCATTAATCAATGCCCCGTTTAGTTTCAAAGCATTAGACTTTCCAAAAGCCAACAAAAACACATCCGCTTCTTAATATTATTGTGTCAATAAACAATTTTTAGGAGCTTGGCTAAATGAAAAGATGTGTCACGAAATGGGAAGACAGTGGCAGAACAAAACATAACAAGTGTGTCCAATGACATAATATTGTCTTATCATTGGATAGTTTTCTTGCCATTAAAGTAGAAAACAAAAAAGCATGATCATGTAAAGCAAAAAAGAGTATTCGCTTTATTCTAGCTAGGGTGTTTTAGTGTTTGCATACCTCTATGGGCATCAGAGACCTTGGGATAACTCTGCAAGATGAAAACAATCCAAGAACTGATAGTCAGGAACAATATCCAAACAGCACCGTTTCACAGAGAATGAAGCATGTGAAATTTCTTTTTGAAAGCTCAATGAGTTTCAAGGAAGCAATTTGGTTGACCCCAGGTAAGTCATTTGACAACCTAAACAGGCCTTCGATCTCGTAAAACCTAATCCTACATAGCACCACTTTCTACAGGGGTAGCAAGGTCTTTTTACGAGCCAGAATTGCAATTGCTTTCTTGTTCATGAAAAAGAAAGGGGCTCCAATCACTGCCTTAAAGTTTGCATACTTTTCCACCAACCTTTTCAGTCTCTTTCTATCTAACAGGAAGACATGGTAGCATTACACTGACATTGCTAGGACCAAAACGGATCCACTCCATCCAACTCATGATCAAGGCTGCTCAAAAGGCTTCCCAAACATTAGTTAAACACTCGCTTTTATTGAATAGAACTCTAGACGTGGTCATAATAAGCATGAACCAATGATAATAAATTCAGAACCACGTCCAACGTTACTGGCTACAAAATTAATGTGTTCGAAGCACAACTTTTTGATTCAAAAGAAGAGATTGTCAAATTCCGACCAGCATTTGATCCCATGATCATGTCTGGCTTTGAGTAGGTTCGAGAAGTGGGAATTCCAATTCCTAGGAAATTAGGAAGTCTGCATGGCTCGAGAGGGAAAAACTAACAGTACTAAACAAATAAACAAAAGAATGTCTGCGTAACCCCATTTCAATGCATCAAAGGGGAAGGTAACTATTATAAAGAGAAAAAATGATGCAGACTTCTTTTATCAAGGAGAGAGAGAGAGAGGGAGAGAGAGAAGGAGAGAGGGAGAGAGAGAGACCAACCCTAGAACATGGCGCCCACCATCATGAACCGCCTGAGAAACAAGGCCCATCAACCCCACGCTCCCACCTCCATAGACCAGATCGATTCTTCTCTCAACCTTCAAGACTCATGGAAAACCAAACCCAGTTAACACGTGTCACATATAACAATCATCAACACCACAAGATATTCATTAGTATGATTCAATAAACTAACCACGGAATTCATTATATGACAATAATAATCATAAGCTTCTGGTGGAGCAAATAAAAACTCTAAACACCAGGGAGTGAAAAAATATATATTCGCAGCGAACCCCATAAACAAAAATCATGGAGGTTGAGTTTGTGAAGTAGAGCCCAAAGGAAACACGCTTAAAAGAGTCATGATATCAAGGCAGCACGTTTGGTTCCCCAGGGGATTAACCAAAGAATATCCATCTTGTTTTTATTTTCATTTTAATATTTTCATTTTCTTGAAATTAAATTTACAAAACCACAGAAAAAGGAGATCATGCAAGAAGGCTGCTCAACTGACAGGCAGGTTACAGCTAACAGGCTCTCATGCCAAACATAAAACCCTAACTCTTCTCTCCCCCAGCTAATTTCTCTAACAATCATAAGCTAGCCCACGTTGAAAGCTTGTGTTGTGGCAACTTGCAGACACACCACCACCACTCCCACACCCACTTGAGGAAGTGGGGGAAACATAGAAAGAATATTTGCAGAAACACGGAGAAAAATCATTCAGGCTTATGGAATGAATAAATATACAAACGTTTTTCAAAAAAGAAAAGGAAGACTAGATGAAAATTTTGAAGAATCTAAAAAGTGGGTGTCTTGTTGCACTAAAAGCCAAAACCAAGACCATGAAGAAAGAGAGTAACTTTAACCAAATGGAGCGTTGAATGAAGGATTAACATTGAAATATTGTTATGTATTCACCCCACAGATTTAAGAACAGTTTTAGAATCTCTCCTTCAATGAGCAAAGTTGAATTTCCAAGAGCCCGAAAGAGATAAGGGCGGAAAAGGAACATAAAAAAGAGGTGCAAAAAGAGAAGAAATCGGTCCAAGTTGAGGTCGCTGTAAAGAAAAGCTATTCGAAAGAAATGTTGAATGTTAAAGATGAATATGCGAAAAGATTCAGGAGAAATCCATTGTTTCTGTGAGCTGATATGAAGTGTATATAAATACGATTACCAGTTCCTTGGCCAACTCAACAGCAGCTTCCTGGTAGCTGGCTTTCTTGCCTGAACTACTCCCACAAAACACGCAAATCCTCTTGAACTTGGATTCAGTACCCTCCATCTCTCTCTCTCTCTCAACTCTGGTTTTCTTTTCTCTCTCTCAATGATGGCTTGTTTGGAGAGCGAGAGGGTTGAGAACGAGATCAAAGTGAATATTTGTTTAAATATAGAAAATTCCTCCCGAACTCACGTTAACCCTTAGCCGTGTTATTGGTAGGTATTTTTATTTTTTATTTATATTTTATCTCTTGGAGAAGAGGGAGAATTTTGTAAGGGTTTATTTATTTGTTTGGCGAAATTGACGACTTGTATACCCTCTTCTTTCTTAATTTTCATCTTGTTGTCTTTTTTATCGATTATGACGATTCATATTTCTACTGCAGTTATTAATTTAAATTCAATGATATAGATTGGGTAAAAACAATTATTACCTGTATATTTATTGAGTTTAATTTAATAATTTAGATCTCATAAAAATCATTATTATATTTATAAAAAATATGAGAGGATACAAAAGATATTAATTGTCACGAGGTTTTGAGTTATATAATATGGTATGAACAAATTATGTTGGTTGGGAGATCAATATATCTATTTATATTCTAAACTTTCATTCATGTTAAAAATGAAATTTAATAAAAATAACATTTCTTTTTGACAAATTAGTAAAAGGAAAAATGATAAAATACCAAGCATTTAATTTTGTCGGGTTAAGGGGTGCAGTGAAAAATTATTAAATAAAATTAATTTCTCTGATTTAGAAGTGTATTTTAAATTGATTTTTATTCAAAAATATATCAAAATAATATTTTTTATATTTTTTTTAAATTATTTTTGATATCAACATATTAAAAAAATTAAAAAACATTAAAAAAATTTAATTTAATATAAAAATTAAAACACAAATTCAAAAACATTTTTGATATCCAATAACAAAATAACAAAAAGTGTCCTACTCTTTCAAAATCACTTTTCAACAAATCATATTAGTTTTATTTTATATATTCAAACCTGGTACGTTATTCAATTGATCAGTGATTTCAGGCAAAGATTTTGGTACTTTAAAATTGCTTGGAATTTTTATTTATTTATTTTTATCCAGTGGCTGGTACATCTGGTTTGAACTCATACGGGCGATTGTTTATATGGAAGTTTAATAACACATTTTAGCTGTTAAGCATGAATGGGCGATTGTTTATACTCTCGATTTTCGTTTATTGATTGAAAAATTCATTCTTTTTTCATTTATATTTAAAGATTGTTAAAATTACCTTCAAGTTTTTATGTTCATTTCCTTTCCAAAGTTGTTTTTTTCTATTATTAATAAATAAAAAAGGGAAAGATTTGATATATCAAAAATAATCAACTTCTCTATAGCACATAAAATACCAAGAATATAGATGTATCTCAATATATGCGCACCTAAACATAAAATAAATAGGTAAATTAATATACAAAATTATTTTAAGAAAATCAATGGACAATGCCAAGTTCAAAGCAATATATATATATATATATATAAAGTACAAACAAAATTGCATAAAAAAAATTATACAATTTCATTGATCAATATTGTTTTCAAGTAAATTTTAATACAAAAGTTTATGTTTGTTATTTTTCTAGTTCTTGTTTGAGAGAGAGAAAATTACTAGATTCAAGTGGTAAAAAAGAAAAATATCGTTCACGTCCAATCTAAACTACCCAAACAAACAATATTTGTGTCAAATTATTACTTTTTAACACATGGAGTTCATATTAGGTTTATTTTACCTTTAAAGTTCATTAAAAAAACATATTTGAACTCGGGTTGAATTTCAGTTTTAGGTTGATTTTGATTTTTGTGGTGGTTTTTTGGGTTTTTAGGTCATGAATAGGTTTATCATATTTCAAAGTTAAAAAGAAAAAGATGAAAAACAAGTTTAGGATTCAAAAAAGATTAAATTTCATTTTTCCAAACACCAAAATGGTCATAATCTAGGCAAAATTGGACAACATGTTATCTAATTTATTTTTCAAAAAAGAATAGGGTGCATGACATGTTGTTCACCTAGTATGAAATAAGAAAACAACCCCTAATAACATGTACTAAACGGGGTTGTCTGGCTTACTAGGTCTAATAGCTCTCGACCCTTATTTTTTCTAGGTAAAAAAATACAAATGAATTTTCTAAAAAATATACTCATATTTAGATATTTTATTTCTTTTATAGTTTTTTATCATCTTTTGTATGGATTAATTATATATGTGTGTGTGTGTGTGTGTGTGTGTGTGTGTGTTCATGTAATATTCTAATATGTGTACTATTTCATAATATTTATTTTATTCAGTCAAATTAACATGTTTGCTTATTTATATTGTTGTTTGATAAAAAAAAAATAGAAAACATAATCGAGTAAAACTCTCATCTTGCGAGATTAAATATCTTGTAATGCAATTATCTCTTGATTTTTCAAATTTTATTTTTAGGTATCATTGATAATATTTTATTTATTTATTTTCACATATACTTCTTAATTTATTTGATTAAATGTATTCATGAACTTTTTTATCTTCACTTTTAACTTTATCATATCTATAACTTTTTTTATAAAATATAAAAATATTTGACTGAAGCAAAAAATAGATGACATAACTAGTGAAAATATAAAATAAACAAAAATAAGCATTAAATAAAAAAACAACATCACATCTACCATCGCATATACTAAATCTATACTAATATCAATACTACCACTACTACCACTACTACCACTACTAATACTAATAATAATAATAACAGAAACCATAATCGATAAATAAACAATTATTTGGAATAAAAAATCATTTGTTGACAAAAAAAAACTCTAATGTGAGAAATCAGGATTGGGTTTCTTTATAAAATTCATTAATATTAACAAAAATATTAGATGATGTAGCTAAATTATTGTAGTCATACCCATATATATATATATATCCCTTAAACAACTTATTTTTTTCTTTAGTTTTTTTTTCAGTTTTATTATTTAATATTTTTTTCTTTTGGATTGTGTTTTGTTTTTGTTATATTCAGATCTTATATGTGTTTTTTTTAACCCTCAATTATATATGTTTTAAAAGTGAGGCTTCACGATTCTTTTTTAATTTATTGTCTATAAATTTGTCATGATCTCTTTATTTAAATTATAGGTTTAATAAGTTAATCTAAGATGATTCATGTTGTTGTTGTTTTGTTGTTTTTCTAAAAAATTAATTTACCCTTTAACATTAAATAAATTGATTGAAAATTAAACTTCATAATTTACTATTTGTTTTTTATTGGATTAACCTGATCTCTTGACTTGGTTCATGATTTGACAAGTTGGCCTAAGTTAACTTTTTTTTTTATCCTTTTTTTAATTGACCTTCATAATATTTTAATTTTCTTTTCATAAGATTATTTGATATCATGAATTTGGTCACATGTTTAGGAGGCCAAGTGGAGTAGCTCAATTTATGTTTTATTATTTTTTAATTGATTTTTTTTCAATTCCACCATCTAACAACTTAATCTTGTTTTATTTTTACTTTAGTTTTCAATATCAAGTTGTTTAGAGATTGGACTTCATATTGGTTTTTGACTTGCTTTATATGGAATTTTATTGGTCTAGAAAATTTATTTATTTTTCTCTATCCTAACCTTTAAGTTTGAATATATTTTAAGTTGAGATTTATAATTTTATTTATTTATTTCATGAAATTATCTTGATTTCATAATATAGATAACAAGTTTAACATGATACCCTAGGTTTATATGAAATTCTACCAGTCTCATAAGTTTATTTATTCTTTTCCATTTTAACCTTTAACTTTGAAAATATTGGAAGTGGAGAATCATAATTTTATTTATTTATTTCATGAAATTATCCTGGATCTCATGATATAGGTAGCAGGTTTAACATGTTATCTTATGTTGATTTTGAGTTTTTTTTCTCTTTTTTTTGTTGTATTATTCAATATTGAGTTTATTAAAAATTCAATTTCATAATTCTTTTTATTTGAAATTCATTTGTAATATACTGTTAACCAAAAAAATACCATTAGCAAACATGAGCAATTAGTTTCTCTTGTTTATTAAAAAAATAGAACTTGCTATATTTTTTACGATTGCTATATATTAAATGCAAGTAGAAGATGATGGATATCTACTCCATTTATTAATTGCCGACTTACAACCGAGTACTAACAAAAAGAAAATCTCCAAGACATCAATCCCACTTCGATGGGGTGCTACCCACCATTGATGGCGATCTAAGCTTGTCAAAATTACTTTTTTAAAATGATACGGAAATGTAATATAAAAGTGGATTATAAAATTGGAAGTAAATTGTGCTTGAGTTAGAGTTCAGATTTGAAAAAAGGAAAGGGAGGTGCCGAGATTTGAGATTTGGGTTCACACAGAAGGACTGGATTGGACGATAGTCGGGTTAGAGTGATTTTAAAACTCTCAGTAGCTGAGCTCATTCATTTTACGAGTTTGCCAAATTAACTCACAATTTCGATATTTTTCAATTTTTAATTCGATTTTACAAGATATATATGACTAACTTATATGATTTTACGAGTCAAGTGATTCAATCAAAATTGATGGCGATCACCCCGTAAATAAATGGTTAATTTCCACGTGGAAAGGAAAAAGTTTGTGAATACAATCCTTATTGATTGAACCGTCCACGTGATTGCGAGTCAACTTCTTCCACGACAAGTGGCTTATAATGGACCTTAAGTCTAAAAACAATGTCCATTATATTTGTCTCTACTCCATGGAAACGCAAAATGATTTCAAAGAATTACAAACAAATCTTTCTTTGATATCTCGATGCAAAGCAAGCTTCGGAATAACTATTTTATTCTTTATCATTTATTTTCTCTTAAATCGTGGCCCTACCTCCGCTGTATTAAACAAACACAGGAAATGCAAAACCTTTGGTTGAATTTTTTAACTTGTAATAATTACATTAATATTTCCACGACATCCTTAAAGTTGTTTGCTTGACATAAAAATTCAATCTTTTACCTTCTTTTACGCCAAACATTACAGCACAAAAAGGCCTCCTTTGAACATTCTTCTTATGCTTTCGTCATTTTATACAGTATTTCAAAAATATTTTTGAAAAGAATTGATTATTTTTTATTTTTTAATTTAAATTAAATATTTTTTATGCTCTTATATTATTTTCATGTGAGATGTCTCAAAAGTTATTATTTTTTTTAAAAAAAACATCATTTTGATATATTTTTAAACAAAAAATATTTTCAAAAACAATTTCAATTACATTTCTAAACACACACTTACAAAGCATGTTGCTCACGTGTGAACTCCAGTTTTTTGGGGTTCGCCTCCTGCTTGCAAAATAAAATAAACATGGGCAAGTGGCTGGCATATTTGATCCTTGATTGTCATTGTATTACATAAAAAAATAGCAAAATAAACCACTTGGCCTTAAAATTGCTCTCAGCATCGAACTAACGATAGTCGATAAAAGGATTTCTTGTTATCCTTTCAAGTCGGCTTTGAGCAACGTGTTCAGATTCAGAAAAATTATAAAAATCATAACCATTACCACCCTAGAAGGGTACCAATAAGATTCGTTTACAGAAAAAAATGATCTTAGTTGATTTATAAATAAGCTATTTTCTTTAAAAAAAAAAAAAAAAAACAGTAACTATCTAGAATTAAAATCACGTATTGATGTGGATTTGATAACTTTGTTTAAAAATAATAAGTAGAGTTGTCTTATCAGACTCATGGATTTTTAAACCCGACACTTGACTAAATTTAAAAGCTTTAGATGTGGTAGTCTTACCAAACTCATGCATGATTGAGTTTACCGCTTGATTCTGACTAAGATTTATTTGAATTATTCACCCAGCCCCCTGGTTTTCCCAACAACAATCAGGTAAAAAGCGAGCATGAGATGTTCTTTCTATCACGTTTTGGATCTTGATGTTTCACTTATAATCCATCATCCCTATGTGAAGGAAAAAATAAATAGCATGCCAAGAGTTTTTTCAATATGATGAATTGATGATTTATTTTCAAGCATTAATTTACACTAAACCTTAAAATAAATGGTAGATTGATACACACACCGACCATCACTCACCTTCTATTCTCGCATTTCAAGAGAACAAAATCCACGAAACAAAGAGGTGGATATTGATGATATGGTGGTTGTTTTTAGATTATTTTCTTTATTTTATAAATTTTATTTTTAATATTAATTTAAATTCTTTTAAAAATATAAAAACAAGTGGTGTGGAAATCTAATCACTCGCACGGGGGCGGGGCGTCTTAGGAGAGCGAAATGAAGGTGACAAATGTAGCTGCGGTGGCGATTACAGGCTCAGGACTGCAGAGGAAAACGCAAATGAATGCTTCTTGGGGACAGGTATTAGGTTTTCCTTCGCGTGGCATTATAATCATTACCCTTTTGCTTGAATTATGCATCTTGATTGATTGACGTGCTCTTTTTTGAAGGAGATATGATCAGTAGCAGGGAGAGGGTGTTCCATGCTAGGGCAAGCAATCAGAAGATTTGCACGTCTGTGATTCTTGTTTCTTGAATGGTCTCTGTAACACCTGATTATTAATGTTTTTTTCCATGGATACTGTTCCATTTTTCTTTTCTTTCTTTACTTTTCAACTGATAATACTATTCCATTTCGATGCAGAAAGTTGGTTTGCTTTTTCTAATGTACAGTCTCAGGTCACCGATGCTCTTTTACTGTGAAATTTATTGCTGCGGTAATTGTTTTTTAAGGCATTTTTTATTGTAAAATACATTTAAATAATACGTTTTTATTTTTTAATATTAATTCATCACAATAATCTGAGAACAAAAAAAATCATGTATATAAAAATACTATTAAAATATAAAAACAAATAAATGGTTTAAGCCTTGCCGCAATCATTTTGTTTGTGCGAGAAAGGCACTACGAGAGAGTCTTTCAAACGAAACAAACATTGTTCTTCACAGGAGGAACAGCAAATCACCCGTTTAAAAATCACAGCGAAAATAATGTTCGTTCTATTTTATTTTTTGAAAAACAACTTAAAAACTGACGACCAATGATCAAAAGTTTTCAAAATTAATTTAAAAAAATACACAAGTTTTATATTTCTGTCTGTTCAAATTTTAGAGCAGAAATTGCAAATGATAGCGCAGCCTTTATTATTCTAATATTGCTTACAAAACTACCAAATTCAAGCTACGAGGAAGCCATTTAGGGTGTGTTTGATATTGTTTTTATTTTTATGATTGAAATTTAAAAAAAATAATTTTATGAAAAATACTTTTATTGCGGTTCAAAATAAATAGTGAAGTGTTTGGTTAAAATTATGATTGAGTTTGAGGTTGATAAAAGACAGTTTTGTGAATTTGGTTATCATGTTTTTTGTATTGCTATCAACTTGTGAAATTACTTTAAAGAAAACACACACACACACACACATATATCAATTGTTTTTTAAATGTTATAGATTAATAATCATAACAATAAAATATAATTAATAATTTATGAAAAAAAAAAGATATTTTTTTTTCTCCCATCAAACTACTTGCAATTTCATCACAAACATATATTTTCCTTTCATCAGGACTAATCTGTATCTATATATTTTTTTAAAAATTGAACTGGGCCGAGAGCGGCCCAATCAAATTGGGCCAAAGCCAACTCTGCTGGACTTGGACTGGGCCGAGTGTAGGCCCAGGGCGAGTTCAGCTTTTAAAAAGGGAGGCGTGAAACGGTGCGCTACACTGTTCATGTCTTCTTAACACGTGAAAAGTGCACCACTGCTGTTCACGTGAATTAATTCACGTGAACAATAGTGTCTGACCGACCACGACGAGAGCCTCAATGGTCGATGACTAGAGGAGGCCGATGTGGTTCTTCTTGTGGTGGTGGCGTCGGAAATGATGGCCTGGGGTGGCCGATAGGAGCATCCGAAGCCTGCTACTGTCATCGCTGCTTCGACGTCAGGGCTTCTTGCTCTCGCTGGAGGTGGTCACAGCAAAGCTTCTGGAGTGGAGGAGAAGCTCTTGGTGATGAGAGGGATGATGGTGGTATCTATAGGAGCTACCCCTGACCGTGGAGAGAGAGACTCGCCACTGTGTAGAGAGAGAAAACTGTCAGCACCGAAGAGAGATAGAGCTGCAGTCGTGGAGAGAGAGACCCTTCGGTCCCCACCATGATGTTGCACCGAACACACCCAGCTAAGACCTGCAATCCATGAAAAGCAGGCAAAAAATATGAATCGCAATCGCAAGAAAAACTTGAATTTTCTGCTTCTCGTGAACCACAATTTGTATTGATTTTTTGGTAGGTCCCATGGTGAATTAATTTGCGTTTTCTCGTTACCAAACACGTGAAAATTGCATTTTGGTCAAACCTCCGTTTCGACTGCAATGCTAAACGCCTTCTAATGTGGTGCAAATAAATACAATATGCATCAACTCCTAAATACAAAAGGAGAAAAGAATTCTACATTGTTTATAAAAATAATGAAGCTGCTACGTTTTTTTTAATATTTTAATTACTTAATTTCATATGATAAAAAATTTCAATACAAAAAAAATTACCACAATGCAAAATACCAAGAAAACACATAGTTAATCTCAAAATTAGTAAAAGAGTATTTTTCCAACCCATATATTTTTATTTCTCTTCCAAGTGTTATGTGGAAAAAAAAGAAAACATCAAATTATCTAAATATTCCTACAATCAACTCTTGAATTTATTTTTTTCTGGAGGCATATCCATATTTGTATCGTTAAGAAAATTTTGAAATACCATAAGCACCTCCACCGATAACTCTTAATTTTTATCTTATTTAAAAATAATATGATTATTTTATAATTTCACATTAGTATAAAATATGAAAATACCTCTCGGCAATCAACTATTAGTTATCTACTGATAGGGGTAAAAAAAATAGTTTTATTGTACAAAATACCTCAAAAAAAACTTGAACACCGCTAAACAATCAAAGAATATCAACTAGTCCCATGAAAAAATCTAAAATGTCCCCCAAGTCTAAAAGTTAAATTTTTATGCACTGAAGGACAAAATAATAATTACATTATTACAATCCAAAATGATCTCCAAGCCTACAAAATTAGTCTCTATACATAACACTATCATGTTTTTTTCATCAAATTCCTTGAAAATAAATAATTTAAAATATATTTAAAATAGCATTCACAAGACTAATATTTTTATAAAATCATCAAGCGCTTTTTCATAATTTATTTGCAAGGTTACAAACTTTTGGGGACTATAACGTATGATTAAACCATGTGCACCTGAGTAAGCGTATCATTTGCCACTGCTATATTGAATGCTGACATTTTGGACGCCAGATAAACCTGTCTCTAAAATTAAGAAGAAAACAAGACAAGACCCTCCAAAACACATTAATTGCGGCGGTGGTTCTCAAACATAACATGATCCCTCGTCAAGAAGTGAAAAAACAAGAGATGGTTACTGTAATTTTAAGGGCGCGTGTTTTTCAATGTGCTAAGCCTACAGTTGTTTAATGAATCTCTCACGTGTTACTGTGATGATTTTTTTTTTTCATTTTAGTTCTATTTTTAGAATTGAAAACCAATTAGTTTTGATTTCTATTAAAAGATGAGATTAGAAAAAATAAAATTAAAAAGCATTAAATATAGGTGGTGTGCTATAAGTTTCATAAGATATTCACTTTGGACCTTGAATTTTAAAAATCATGTGAATTATTTAATTCCGGTGACAATATTCTTTTTGTTCATTTTTATATAAAAGTTTATTTTTATTAATTTTTAATTTCTAATACATAGAGAAGAAAGAAAAATCACTAAATTCTTGAGATAGAGAAAAAAAGTGTTATTGATGTTGATTTAGACCATTAAAATAGATGATATTTGTGTTAAATTATTTTTTTTCTTATGAGAAGAGTTCATATCTTGATTTGTACTTATTTTTTAGTTTTTAAAATTATAATTTTAGATATATTAATTATTATTTTTTAGTTATTTATTAGCTCACATACTTACTGATTTATTAATTTTTATATATAAACCTTTTAATTTATACATGCTTTGAAAAACTTATATATATATATATATATATATATATATATATATATTAATTACCTCGAGTGTTTGTCAAAAACAGAAGAAAAGACGGCATGTGCGCTGTCGTTCTGGTGCATCGTCCCTGGAGCAAAACGAAAGATTGAGTTCCTTGTTCGTTTGCTTCTAATTAGACTCGTGTGGTTTTCCTTTGGAATAAGATGCGACCGAGATTTTTCATCTGAAAATGATGAGTACACGTGTGAAGTTCTCACTATACTTTTCTCTTTCATGTCTCCATTGATATTCTCCATAGTTAAATCTCATGTTTATGCAAGAGGTCGAAAAATACAAGTGCAAGATAACATTCAATAATATACTTAATAATTTCCCACATCTCACCAACATTCCTCGTTCAACCCCGATCGAGTCCTGTGCAAGTGCTACTACTTTTAACATGCACAACGCCAATTGACCATCATTATGTAGTAGCTCTATTATAATTTAATACAAGGGTTTTTAACGATGAATGTCTGATTCAGCTTATAAATATCTCTACCAACCTCACGAGTATTGAAGTTAATGACCATATAAATTTTTAATGACTATCATATTAGTATTAACATAATTTAAATCTAAAATCACATGGGAATAAATAATTTAGCCACAAGTTCTTTCACTAGACCATCTACTTAGATAATTTTATTATAAAATTTTTTGTTCACTAGATGCATCGTGCAGGAAATATCTCAATAAAATCATGTGATACATGTTTTTTTATAAGATATACCGACGTGACACATCTCGTAAGCAAAAACACTAGTACATGAATAAATAAAAACAAAAATGTTATCTAACTAATTACATGCTTAATAAATAAATCAATAACATGTAAAGCTGAATTTGAGAATTACCCAACTTATTATTGAAGTTATTAAAATTATTCTGTTGCCAATATATGAAGAGAAACGTGCCTGAGTTTCTCGACTTTGTGATCACCGGAAGCAGCTGAGATTTTATTGATGTGATGAGCAACTCCGACTATGGAATAGTAAGGATCATTTCCAGGGCCTGAGCTTTTATGTGTGGCCTATTCCTATTTACTAGCTTTATTGCCGACACTGGCCTTCAAGGGCTGCCACGTTTGATCCTTGATTAAAAGTACCAATGACGTGGAGAAACCTTTATCGTTTGATTGTATGAAAGCATTTAAATGAGGGGGAAACGTGAAAAATAAAAATACGTGGGGCCCGAAGTGAAGGACACACGTGCGACCAGCCGCCGGCAAAATAATCGACGTGACCAGAGAGGGCCACCAGAGAATGGAGAACGCGTGTGAGTGTTGTCATTTTACGATCGTCTTTTATGTATCCAATTTTAGTTTTTAACGAGATTGAGCAGTGATTTTTTGGATATTGCTGTTGTATTTTTTTTTAAAAAAGTGTTTTTTTATTTAAAGATAAATAAAAATAATATATACTTTCTATTTATAAAAATTAATTTTAACATAAATAAAAAACTCTGTTTTTTGTAAAAATAAAAATATAACAGTAATGATAAACGGTGAGCAAGTTTTAATTCTAGTTTTCATTTTCTCTGTAGCAGCAGCAGCAGACACATCATAAACAGAAAAATCCTGTCTGAAATTATTTATTATTGTTTCTGTGTCAGTGTCATTGTGTTGTGTCTGTCAATTTCTCATATCGTTTCTTTTATGGATGTTCTCGAGATCTTCAAGATCTTGGAACCTGACAGCTCCATCTTGACGGTTTAGGCAGTTTAAGCTGGAGCACTTCTCTCTCTCTCTCTCTCTCTACTTGCCAGATCAGAATTATTGGCTTAAGGACTCTGCTTCGTGCAGAAACAATAAAAGCTGTAATTTGTTAGATTTTAATTTTTAAATATTTAAAATGTTATGATTTTAATTTAAGAGTCCATAAAAGATTTTTTTCTTGCTAGATCTAACTTTACGTGTGTGCCCACCATTATATATTTTGCAGGTTACTATTTCATTTTAAAATTTACTATATAAATACTTAGTGAATATCTTTGTTTTTTTACTCCATTTAACTTTATGTGTGCAAATTCACTATTATTTTTTTGTTGCTTATTATTTCATTTCAAAATTTATTATATAAATACTTTGTGAATATCTTATTTTTTTAATGTGGGATAAAGAGCTCTATTTATATTTTTTATACACAAAAATAAGTTATATTTTCTAAGATAAAAGCTTTTGAAATATTTTTACAACACTATTGATGACCTAGATAAAAACAAAGTAAAAGTAATGACTATATTATAAACTCTTGCATTTAAAGATAACTTGGCTTAATTACTTTTCTTGCAACTTTTTCTTATGTAGACATTAAAATATCTTCAATGCGGCACCTTATACTATATCAAGTTTAATATATTCCATTCATCAAATCTAATAAATCCAACAAGGTTTACTACACTCATCACTTCCACATTTTTTCTATAAAA
Organism: Salix caprea; assembly: GCA_964035475.1. Lineage (NCBI taxonomy): Eukaryota > Viridiplantae > Streptophyta > Magnoliopsida > Malpighiales > Salicaceae > Salix > Salix caprea. The sequence goes on from OZ037751.1 coordinate 15,980,725, forward strand.
AAAGTTTTTTAATTATTATTTTTCTATTAAATACAGGAGATTCGGTTAACCCGTCTTTAAAAAGTTGAATGAATGAAATGGGTGCTGGAAATTCTGCAAGGACTTTGAAATTCTAGTCGATAAGTGCAATCCACCCATTTTGACAAAATGATGTTCACATGGATTACTTATTTTTTATATAATTATTTAAGTTTTAAAGACTTTTTCAGTTTACTAAATCAAATATAATTTCAGGATAGAATTATTAGAATAGACCGAAATCTTAAAAAAAGATTCTATGTAATTTATTATATGCAGGATGAAGATTTCATTGCGACTTGAGGTTGGGAAGGCAATCTATAATTAACTATTTGAGATTTTGTTTTCATTGTTGTTTTTGAATATTTTTTTATATGACTTTAAATTAATTAGGTTTTACAAATGAAAATGTTTTTCTTGTATTTAAACAATTTTATAGGCTAGTTTTTAGATTGAAAACAATATTCAAACTTATTTCAATGTTTAGAGCTCTCTAATCTTAGTATGCACGTCACTTCTATATCTTCAATCGATATATTAAAACATTATACTTGTGCTTCATTACAAATCTAGTAAAGTGCTATGTTGCAAACAAATCAAAAATCAAGTTCCAAATCTATGTTGTTCACTTTGACTTAATCAGTAACTCGATTATTAATTTATAAGCTAAGAGAGGGTTGATGTCTTATGTCAATACATTTTTCAAAAGTAGAACTTTATCTCCACTGCCACGCGAGCTTATTAAGATTAATAAGGATAAATTAAAAAAATATCAACTCGTTTTATAATAATCAAGAATTCTAGTTGTTTCTCGTATGTCTTGGATAATAGGTTAATTATACAAAGGATAATACATTTTGTGTTCAGATGCTAAGAGTCTATCTAACTAATGTGAGCATTTGTTATTGATTTTAAAGAGTCTATCTAACTAATGTGAACATTTGTTATTGATTTTAAAGGACCATATGGATCTAAAATAGTTATTAATTTGGGACATTAGCTTGGTTATAAGGTTAATCCTTATTTTTAGTATAAATGTTAAACCTCAAAGTATATTCATAGTTAATTAGGTCCCCCCCTCTTTTTTTTTCTTTTCAAGATGGACTTGAAAGATACCAATCATATTTGTTAGGCCTTGGTGGATCATGTTGACCTAACCCAAGTCGACTTAGAACAAGATGGAGAAGTGATCCAAATAATTCTTTGGAGAAGTTATCTAATCCAAGTCAACTCAGAACAATACGGAGAAGTGATCCAAATGATTTTTGAGAGAAGTTATTTGTTTTCTTAGTTAATTTTAATCTTATTTAGTTTAGGACAATATTTATCTTGTGATGTTTTTCTTGTTTAGTTTAGGAATCATTAATTTTATTTTAATTTTCTTATTTAGCTTAGGCTCAGGACATTGTATTTTATGAGACAACTTGGAAAGAAATATCCGATAATATAATTTAAAATTATGATTTTTGTGTGGTGACCTTATTTGTTAGAGTTCGGTATTGCCTATACTTGCTATTTTTCTTATGTTATATTTATATGTGTCAATTGGTTGCAAAGCTCTATATTAAGTTGGTATCAGATTCCAATAATTCCTAGTGGTTTTTATTAAAATCATTGAGAACTTATATAAGATCTCAATAATTTCCAATGGTAATATCATTGAGAAATTCATCGTTCCAGGATTTAGTGAAAGACAAGTTATTTATTAATTGATGCTTTTTATGCAAAGTTTAACATAAAGAGATGATCATTATATATTTGAAACAAGAATTTTTTTTGAAGAGCCTTGATTGAATATCCACGAGATCAAGGCAAAAACAATATAAACTCGTGGATGAGTTTCTTCCACCATGGAGAGACTAATACATGTTGGTTTTTATGGGAAGTGACTTGTTTCTTTAATTGTTTTTATTCATATTTGGTTCAAGATAATATATATTTTTATGGCGTTTTTATTATTCTTTTTATTTATTTTGGAATCATTCAATTAATGAGTTTTTCTTATTTAGTTTAGGCCTAGGATGTGTATAAATATGGTTGTTTAGTTTGTATTTCAAGAGACTACTTGAAGATAATTTTTCAATAATATAATTTCATATCGGGGTTTTTATGTGGTAACCTTATTTGGAAGAATTCTATATTGTTTGTGTTTGCTATCTTTTTTATGTTTTTATTTTTGTCTCTTTGTCTTAGATCTACATCAAGAATTATATTACAAGACCCAAATATTCATATGCTAAAAAAACAAGTAATATTTTATAGAAAATAATATTTACATGAATATTATTTTGTTACGAAAACAATAAGACTCGGCTTATAAAAGGCATGATCATTTTAAGAATCTTATCACTCACAATTTAATTCTTAGATAAAAAAAATTATAATAGTTATTTTATCAAATAATAAAAATCTTAACATCTAAAAGATAAAAACCCTTTTAAGGATCTTACGTCCTGTTAGTTGATAAGAAAAAGGTAAAAAATCTTTATTATTACTACTACTACTACTACTACTATTATGTACCTAATAACGTCTCATTATCTAGAGAGAGAGAGAGAAAGAGAGAGAGAAAACCCCTTTAAGCATAATAGTGCTCATAGATTGATACTTTTATAAACAAAAATAAATATACAACCATAAAAAATAGCAATAAAACATACATATAATCACATTGTTTTAATAAAATGAAAGCATAAATTTTGTAATTAGGCATTCACAACTAAAACTTTACATCAAGTTCAAACAATTACTTGTTTAATAATCTTCTTGTAACTTATCTCCTCATTTTATTTGTGAGTTATTGACTCTAACCTTATCACACCTTAAGGAATAAATCTTTAAAGATTCATATCTCTATTATTTCCAAGCAACGATATTGATCACAATTTTGAAATATCCATAATACATTGAAAAATTAAAAATGCATTAAAAAATACACACAAAAAAACATTCAAAATTAACCCTTAAGAGTTATAAGAATCAATCTAAATCTAAATATCGGTGTATAACGTTAGCGTCTGTTTGTGAATATAATTGAAGTTACTTTTCATTTAAAAAATATATCAAAATAATATATATATATATATATATATATATTTAAAAAAAATTAATTTTGACTTTAAAATATCTAAAAACATTAATTAAAAAATAAAAATATTTTTTTTTATTTCAAAAAATACTTTTAATATACATTTAGGAGGTGTTTAACACTGCATTGCAAAATATATATATTTTTTTTTTAAAAATGAAAATTGAAAATTTTAAATTAAATTTTTTAGTGTTTTTAGATTATTTTGATGTGCTAATATTAACAATAACTTTTTTAAAATAAAATAATATTATTTTAATATATTTCTAAATAAAAAAATATTTTCAAAAGTAACTCCCAACCTACACTTATCTTGTCTTTGGTGCAGGGTTTTTCTGATCTCTATCTTTTCCCTGATCTTTAAAAACACGTCCAAAACTAAAACGATGTTGAGTGTTGATATTAATATTTCAGCCTGCGGCTAAATTACCCAAGACGAACAGATGGGCCTTGGTGATAAAACATGGGCTCAAAACAAGGCCTGAGAGGCCATGAATGGGCTGCGATCCAAAACGAAACCTAAAACCCTGCTACCCCTCAGGAGGTTATCTCAGCTCATTGGAGCAACGTCTGTAGTTCGCAAGGCAGGCAACCGACACTCACGTGCAGAGTCCCTTTCGCTTTCTATTAGAAGAGAGTTGGGCCCCACTTTCCTTGTCTTTGATGGGAGGACTTCAGTATCAGATAGACGACAGCTATTCTCAAGTCATTTATCTGGGTACCAGTATCTTCCACTTCTAGGTTAGGTAGGTGCATGTTTTCAATTCCTATGTTTTTGAAGAAAAAAAAAATATATATTTTAAAAATATCATTTTAATATATTTTTAAATAAAAATTAATTTTAAAAACAATTATAACCACAATCTTATTCATATAGTCATAAAGCAACAATGAATTCGCATGAATAAAAAAGAGTTTTGTCGAACTTTTATTTGACTAAATGGTAATTTTCCTGTTAAGAGTTAGACAAGTGCTGAGATGAACGTCATCTAGCAAGAAAGTGTATTGAAATCGCAAAGTTAAGATAATAAATTAAATTAAGAAAATTAAATGATATTCTCAAAAAAAGATAAAATTAAAAATAAATATTAATAAATTATTAAAAGCTTGGAGACGAGAGACCATTTAAAAGAACCATCTCTTTTGATTAAGAGAATATTTGAAATTATAGTTGTATTATGTTTTTGAAAAAAAAAAAGCTCTAATTTTTAAATTGTTTTAATGTGTTAATGTAAAAATAAATTTCAAAAAGTAAAAAATATATTATTTTAATATATTTATAAATTTACAACCACAACAATAATAGTGTTTATTTTGTTTGTACGTAGTGGTTGACTGTTAATCGATAATAATTTGATGATTATGGAAATGGAGGTTGATTCAATTTCAAAACTTAACTATTATTTTCTTCTTATTTTTGTTAACAAATAATATGTTTAGCTTAGCCTTTAACAGTGATCTTTTCTCTAATATTAATTAATTTTTTTATTTTCCTTTTGTTTTATTGTTCTTCGTTTATGATATTCACATTTTCATATTTCTTCCCCTATGTATACCCCCATTTCAGTTATGCGCCCGCCGCAAGTTAAGAGTTGAAGAAAAAAAATAAAAATGGATGAAGATGAGGAAATAGAACATTATAATATATACTATTTATTTTTTTAATCCACAATTTTGTTAGATGGCATTATTCTATGCCTAAATTGAGATATAATTTGTTCAGTTTGGGGAAAATTAAAATATACAGTATTGAGAAATCTCTTTACCAACCTAAATCTTGATTTTCGAATTCATTTTTACCCTTCTACTTTCTCTTCTCAGCCTTCAATTTTTCTATAATTTTTTTTAAAATTAATTCTGATCCAAAATTATTTATTTTTATATTTTTTAGTTCACGAGAATGAAATATGAGAGAGAAAATTACTAAATTACACCAAAAAAGAGAGAAACGTGTCGTTTCCATTGATTCAAGGCACTAAAAAAATCAATTTTGATGCTAATCAATTACATTCAACAAGAGGAGTTTAACGATAGTTTATTTGAATCTTAATAATGCTTCAAAAACATATTAAGGCTGAGAAAAAAAAATACTCCATTTGATTTTGTGTTCTAGATATTTTTTGGAATTTTTAGCTTGATAAATTATTATTTTTAACGTTATAAGAGTGTTGTTTAGGTGTTTTTAGAAACATAAAAACAAAAAAATGAGTTTTTGATCCAAAAACATCAACCCATGATTTTTAAACCACCATTGATGGCTAAAATCTAGGTAAAAGATGATAACACATCATCTGTATAGAAAATCGATGCATTGTCTATATTCTTCTTATTTCAAAAAAGAAAACCGAGGAGACATGTCGTCCACCCTTTACATAAAAAAGAGCTAAGGTGTATGGATGTTAGCTTTTTTAAGGCCCATGTGCTTTGGACTACTTGATTTTTTTATTGTTTTTGTCCTTTATTTTTTTCATTTCAGTTACATCTTTTTTTTTCTCTCAAAAAATAATTTTTCTTCTATTTTTGTTGTTGTATATCTAGCTTAAAATATGTTTTTAAGAAAAAAAACTATTTAACACAGGAAAATTCATAATTCGGGTCACTAATTTGATAAACTAAGTCATGAAAGCCAAGCAAATCTGATTTGTTATTGTCTCTATTTTTTTATAAGAGTAAAAAATATTTTTTTTATCATATATTTAGGTAAAAAATAAATTTAAAAAAACAAAACTATTTAATTTAATGAAGTTCATGACTCATGTGGTGAATTTGGCAAGTTAAGCCACGAAATAAAATCCGATCCCTTACATTATTGTCTTAATTTTTTAATTGTTCTTTTGAATTGATCTATGTCGTATGTTTGGTTTTGGTTTTTATAGGGTTTTGGCTAACTTTTTAAAGAGTTATAATAGTATAAAAAATTAAGTCACAAGTCTGATAGGTTAATCATAATGACCCTAAATAAATCAACTCATCACCAAGTCAAAAAATTTTTGAATACATGTTCTTGGATTTGCTTTAGTCATGTACATTTTTTTATAAAAAATTAAAAATATTATAGAATGTTGAATAATAAATATTAATTTTTTTTTATTACAAGTGTTAACTTGAAATTTACTAAATTACGAGGGATCCACACAAGGTAAAGTAGTAACTAAATTACTACTTAATTAGAAGGGTGCATTACAAGTGTTAAAAATTTTAGGATAATTCGAGGATTCTATTTCATCAACGTAAAAGATTGTTAGCTTAGAAATGTGATGATTAATCTTAAAAGTATTGTCATAAAGGCACACCTTAGACAAATTTGTATATTATATAAGTCAATTTACTTGAGCGAGGAGATACATATAGTTACAAGTCAAAATTATTGTATTCTTATGAATAGAATTTTTTTTTACTTCCAAACACAACCAAGTTAGGTTTGTTAGAGTATAGAAGAATATTCTAGAATAGTGTAATGTGTATAAATAGAGAAGTGCACACATAACAAATGTATGCAAAACAGAATTCAATACAATACAATTTTAAATTTCAGTTTCCCTCTATTTTCTCTCTTCTCCCTCTTCCTTTCTCTAAACTAATTCTTCTTTCAATTCTGCAAACTCTCTCAATCCTAACAAGGTTGAGTTACCTCTTTGACATTGCAATTCACTATTAAAAACATTAAAATAAACTATTCTTAGATTTAAGATTTTTTATTTGTGTTGCACGATACAATGATTTAAATGATTTTTAAAATCAAATTTTGTTGGCTTTGCATACAAGTACTCTCTCTCTCATAATCTCATTATACATTTTTGTAGTCTTTCGGATAAATCTTTTAGAAACATCGCATTCTAAGATAGTATTTGACATCTCTTGTTGTTTTTATCATAGTGGCGTAAAACGTACCTCTAAACGAGTTGTGGTTGGGCTCCATACTTGATCATTAATCCTTTTACTAATTTTTGTTTTCAATTCTATCCGTTGATATTTGATTTTTATATCAAGTTTAATCTTTATTTTTCTATTGTAATTTATTTTTTTCTTATGATTTTCTTAATTGATTTTGTTTTGTTTTATCCCTTATAATTTTTATTCATTTTCTTTTTATGTCAACTTTGATCCTTATTATTTTCAAATCTATTTTTTTCTTTTGATTTATGTAATCTTTTCCTTAATTATATTTATTAGTTAGGAATTTGACATTATTATTTTTCTAGGTTTGTTTTTTTTATCGTGCAATTTGATCTTGTGATCAGTGTCATGAGTTTTGAATATTAGACTAAGTTGGTTTTGGTCTTTTTAGTTCCTTTTCAAAATTAGTTTTTTTTCCTTATGAATTTCATATCTTAGCATTAAGATGGTTGAAAATTGACAATTGTTATTTTTTCTAACTTTATTCCATATTGGGTTATCATTATCTTACTTTTTTATTCGGTAGTTTCACAAGGGTTGACTTGGATTTTTTATGTGGTTTTTATTTTTTTTTTTAAATATTTTCCTTCAATATGAGGTTTGTTTGAGAATTTAACTTGATAATTTTATTTGATTTTTTTTTTCACAAAATTATTCAGATCTCAAGACTAGGTTATAAATTTGACATGCTAGCTTAAATAGACTCAACTCATTTTATAATTTTATTTTTATTTTTCATTCACTATTCTATTTATTGAGAATTATAATTTTGTTATTTATGCAATTATTCCGTTCTCATTCTATTTTTACATGATTGACAAATAAGATCATCAAGACTTTTTAAGAATATTATATAAATATATTTTTATAATATTGACAAATGTTTTTCTTTGGCATTGAATCATCATCGACTTTTTTTTGTTATCAATATCTTATTTTCTAACTATATTATTAAATTAATTAAGAATATTAAACTCAATCAAGCTAATGACTACGATTAAAAAAATTACATTATCTTAACATTTGATTTATATTAAAAAAAATCTATCCGTGGTAGCCACGTTAGTATTTGCCTTATTCGGAAGGGTTGCTTTTAACTTGGTTGGCAAGTGAGGAGTGAGTTTTATCCCCAATATCATTACAATTAGAAGATAAAAACTTTTAATTACTGATTTATATCGGTAAACAACAACCTTAAAACAGTAGTAATTATTAAAACCTGATAGAAACTTAATTTTAAGAATTGACAAAACTAAAATCTTATCTTTCTAGTACATTCTAGGAAAATAATACAAGTTAGAAAATATTAAGAAAATAGAACACAACATCGTGTTTCAAAATCCATATCCCATTTGAATTAATTAATATGTATAAAAATTAACCTAAAGTCTTATAAAAATACAGTGATAAATGAAAGATAGTTAAAGTGGCAGGAGAGAGAAATAATGTGTTATAAGAATCACACTAGTGCTCTATTTATTTTTCTTTTAACATATGTGGTACCAATAAAAAAGATTCCAAGACCACCAATAATGATTAAAGTTTTGTTCAAGGTTAATTATGATTATTTTTTTATGATTTTAAAAAGTACAGCTACAATTATCTGGTTAAAGTTTTTTAATCAATACCGAATTATTAGAGAGAACCCGAGTGTTGTTTGTTGCAAATACTACATGTGCGTCCATTTCCGTTCCAGTGGCACTCGGCTCCACTACGTGCAATGTTACGTTGTGTCTAACATGTACACGTGAGCTGCACATGTGCATATATACCCCGGAAAACCACGTTGTGAGTCTATATAAGCGAGTAAAATCTTGGTTGTCTGAGACTCTTACAATAAATACACGTTTTGACTCAAACTCGAGACTTACTATGCAGATCTTAAGTCTTTTACTATCACGTCTTCAATACATTGGTCAGACTATACACAAGTTTGTTTTAGATTTTTTTTAAATTTATTTTTAAATGATTTTAATATGCTCATAGGAAAAAATATTTAAAAAATAAAATATTATTTTGATATATATATTAAACAACTTCAGCCCTAGTCTCAAACAGTTATATGTACATATTTGAGAATATGTTCGAGGTTATTTTTTAAAATATTTTTTTATTCATAAATGTATTAAAATAATATTTTTTTAATATTTAAAAATTTATTAAAAATATTAAAAATATTAAAAATTTATTTAAAATATCAATATATCAAAATTATCTATAAATATTAAAAAAATAAATTAAAATATTTTTTAAATTTTTTTTAAATTTTTTTTTATTTACTTGTTAAATTTTGGTTGGTGCTAATCTGTGAAAGGGATTTAGTAAAACCAAAAAAAAAAACAGACCGTTACTTCTCCACCCTCAATTTCTTTCAAATGATGTTAAATTGTCATGTAGATATTTGACCAATTCAGCGCATGTATGTAGAAATCATACTCCAAACCCAAAATTTCAAATGATGAGATAATAAATAATGCTGTTAATTATAAATAGAGTTTTCGAGAGAATATTAGCTATTGTTTTTTGTTTTTTATTTAGAAATATATTAAAATATTTTTATTTTTTTAAATCTATTTTTGTCATATATCAAGTCAAACTGATTTAAAAATATTAAAAAAATAATTAAAAATAAAAGACACTCAATTTTTTTTGTTTTAAATAAACATCGTATCCATACAGAATTTACTTGTGAAGTTGGGTAGAAGTAATTAATTAGCCAAAGTTGTAATCTAGTGGGCGGTGGTCTATGGGCGCAAGAGACAAGAACGCGATGGCATTCTTTGTTATTTAACTTATTTCTGCGCATGGTATGATAAGGTTTCTTCCTCTGTACACAAACAACCACTCTAAGCAACACAACAAAACTTTCCACTCTCTTCTTGTCTTTACCGATCCCCACTCTAATCATAACCAAGAAGAAGAAGAAGAAGAAGAACACCCAACACTTCCATGGCTTCTTCTCGGTTTATTTTTCTCCTCTCTTTTCTCATCTTAATCTCATCATCAAAACCAGCACCAGCAACAGCAACAATCGCCATCCCTCTATCAGCTCCCAGCTCCACCAAGCTGAACACATCCTCAAAAAATCCATGGGGAGCAGTCTATCACCTCGCTTCTCTCTCTCTCTCAAGAGCCCACCACATCAAGTCCCCCAAAACCAATTTATCTCTCATCAAGACCCCTCTTTTTCCACGCAGCTATGGTGCCTACTCCATCTCTCTCCGCTTTGGCACGCCTCCACAGACAACCAAGCTTGTCATGGACACCGGTTCCAGTCTTGTTTGGTTTCCTTGTACTTCTCGCTATCTTTGCTCAAAATGTGACTTCCCAAACATTGAAGCAGCAGGAATCCCAACATTTATGCCTAAACTATCCTCCTCTTCAAATCTTATTGGGTGCAAAAACAAAAAATGTTCATGGCTTTTTGGCCCCAAAATTCAGTCCAGGTGCCAAGAATGTGACCCCACTACTCAGAACTGCACCCAAGCCTGTCCACCTTACGTACTTCAATATGGTTCAGGCTCCACAGCTGGACTTCTACTATCTGAAACTCTCGATTTCCCAGACAAGAAGACCATCCCCGGTTTTCTTGTCGGGTGCTCTCTTTTCTCCATCAGACAACCCGAAGGGATTGCCGGATTCGGCCGGAGCCCCGAATCACTCCCTTCACAGCTGGGTCTCAAGAAATTCTCTTACTGTTTAGTATCTCACGCTTTTGATGACAGTCCAGAAAGCAGCGATCTTGTTTTGGATACCGGATCAGGTTCGGGTGACACCAAGACCCCAGGGCTTAGCTACACACGCTTTCAGAAGAATCCAACCACTGCATTTCCGGATTATTACTATGTATTGCTGCGCAACATTGTCATAGGGTACACGCATGTTAAATTGCCATACAAATTTCTGGTCCCAGGATCAGATGGTAATGGAGGGACGATTGTGGACTCAGGGACAACATTCACATTCATGGAGAAGCCAGTTTACGAGCTAGTTGCTCAGGAATTTGAGAAGCAAATGACCCATTATACAGTAGCCACTGAAGTTCAAAATCACACCGGTTTAAGGCCTTGTTTCAATATTTCCGGTGAGAAATCAGTTTCTGCCCCGGAATTGATTTTTCAGTTTAAGGGTGGTGCTAAGATGGCATTACCTACGGCGAACTACTTTTCATTTGTTGATTCGGGAGTGATATGCCTTACAATTGTGACTGATAATGTGGTCGGTTCGGGATTTGGAGGTGGACCGGCCATTATTTTGGGGAATTATCAGCAGAGGAATTTTCATGTAGAGTTTGATTTGGAGAATGAGAGGTTTGGGTTTAAGCAACAAAATTGTGTATCATGAATCGGCTCACTTGCTCCTATGATATAATAATATAGTTTGGAATAGAAAAATAATTAGCATTGACTCATCTTTGCTAGAGGTTTAATACTTAGAGGCATGGTTGAGATGGCGGTGGTGGATTGGTAATGATGGCGGTGGCTGCAGTACTGGGAGCACTAGCGGCCGCTGTGATATGGTGGTTCCGGTGAAATTGTTAATTGTCGGTCAGCAAGCATCGGTTGGTTAACAACAGAATCTGGGTTTACCTTTTCGTACAATCACTGTTCCAAAGGTTGACGAAGCATATAATTGCTTAGGGAAGTTACGTATTGTGGCAATTATTCTTACGGGTTTTTATTTTCCATGGACCTTTTTCTCCATGAAATCAGTCTAGTATTGTGATGATTATTTTTTAAAATATATTGAAATAGTATTTTTTATTAAAAAATATATAATTTTGAAAAGTAAAAACAAAATGTCTCTATCATAGATCATGCTGTTCATGCATGTTAGCCGTTATTATACATTCGTCGCACTTTAGGATAAATCTGCAGCCATACCAAGGCCCTAATCTCGTGGCGGTGCAGAAGGTAAATTAATTCGTCGTTTTGTTCAACGGTCACAAGACCCGTTTTTTATTCATGGAGGAGACATCCACTCCAGCACATGCTTACAGTTTAATTGTCGATTTTATTTTTCAATTATGGTCCGCTGACTGTGTCTCAATTAAACTTTTAGATTTTTATCCATATATTTATAGATATTTTTCATAAAAAAACAATAGAATAAGTTAGTTAATAATTTTTATATTAGGAAACATGACCTAAGTAAATATAATCACTAGGATTCAAAATCTAAAAAAAATATTCTTTTAAGCTTTTTTTTTTTCATTTCTTTTCATGTAGGGAAGCGTCTTCTCGTTCCTTTACTGTGTGAAAATGACAGAAAAGGTTGTGTATGATGGGCGCAAAGCTCACATGGAAGAGTAATTAGATCATCTGGCCCTCGTGTTGTAGTGGTGCTCAATTATTATCGAAGGGGAATTTTTAGCGTTCATAGACAGGATAGCTTGATTTGAATATATGAGTTTTTTTTAATTTTTAACAAAAAACAATAGCTTGCATAATATCGACTAATTTCACTAACTTGAAGTTAACGACTATGTAACTCTCTAGTAGCTATTATATTATCAACCACATGGCTCAAACTTAAGATCACAGTTACAATGGTTCTTTTGAAATCGAAGTTGGTGAATTCTAGAGTTATAATATTTAACCTATTTGTTTTTTAAAAGTATTATTAATGCAAATATTCACCCTTGTTTTTTGTGTTTTAAGAGTATTTTTTGAAAATATATTTTTTTTTCATTGTTGTGATGTGTTATTATCAAAAATAAAAAATATCATTTTAATTTATTTTCAAATAAATAATATTTAAAAAAAATCATAATCCAATCACTTGATAAACCCTAAAAAATAAATAGCAAATAAAGAAGAGTTTATCTAATAAACATAACTTTGTAATACTGCACTATATATATAAGATGCAGACAGGATATTTAATTAATTGTATTTGCTAAATTTATTTATTAAAATAGTTTTTTTATTTAATCAAACACAATAGAATTAAACACGTACATCAAAATTGATTAAATAAAAGTAAAGTAAAAAAATATTACGTAAAGTTGTATGTGTTAAAAATATTATGTTAAATAAATATTTTTACTCAAAACACCCACAAAAAAACTTTAAAAACTCATCAATGACATCAAAACCCCATCAAACTGCTCTAAAAACCTGAAACCACAAATCAGCTTGAGCTCAAATTTATTTCTTTACGAACCCTAAAAGTAAAAAACACCAAAATGAACTCCTCTCATCAAACAAAACAATTTGATGGAAATTTCATTCATTTTGGTGGCCTAGATCGATGTTAATGATATGTTTTTTTCTCTATCGTTGAAATTCAATGACCCTTCTCTCTTCTTTTTCAATTAAAAATTAAAAAAAATAAAAAAATAAATTTATGTACCAAAAGTTAAAGTGAGAAATATCGAGGTATCAAAATTGTATAAATTGCATGATTTTTAAAGTTTGAGGAGCTAAATGTATTTGTTTTTAAACTCATTGCACGCCACCCATATTATGGGTCATTTTTATTCCGGACATTTTTTTTTAATTTCACCCTTTCTAGGGGGAAAGATCGAGAATCAAATTAAAAAATAATATTTGTGAGATGGTAATCAGTACATTAGCAAACATTTAGATTTTTAAGTAATTTTCATTACCTTAGACCATGTTTATTTGTGTGTATTTACCATGTTTTTTAGTATTTTTAAATTTAAATTGATTTGATGCATTGATATTAATATCTATCTATCTATCTATCTATCTATAATATAATATTTTTAAATAACTTTTTTTTTAAAAAACATGTCATCCACTTCACTATCATCATGCAATTATTGTTCACACGAAATGTGCCTCTGTTTATCTATTTCATACGAAAGTATCGATTGCTGAGAGGAAACACGAGGTAAAAGCTTTATATCATTGGATGGGCACGACACAATTAGGACAAGTCACCAATAAAAAAATGTTTTTAATATTAAAAAAACTAAAACAAATAATTACACGACAACCCCAAATAATCTCCTAGCATCAGGATTAAGTGATTATTTATATGGTTGAGATTGTTTTTAAAAATATTTTTGTTTAAAAATATATTGAAATAATATTTTTTTATTTTAAAAAAAATATTTTTGACATTTATACATGAAAATAATTTAAAAACATTATTTTTTTTAATTTAAAATAAAATATAAAAATAAAAAACTTACAATATTTTTTAAAAATATTTTTAAAATACAATAACAAACACGTTTAAAAATGCTATCACAGTTTGTCTCAGTGGAATGCTATCACAGTTTGTCTCAGTGGACCTTTTCTTCACCAAGAAGGAACAAGGCACGGACAGAAAGAAAGACATGATTTGGTCTATCACAAAAGCTATGGCATGAAATTCAGGGGCCACGCTGATTTGGAAGAACTTGCACAAGAAGTTTCAGGGGAGAAAGGAAGAAGAAGAAATGGGTTTTGAACCTATGCTTTGGATCAATGTGGCTATGCGAGAAGAACAACAACAAAGAAATGGGTCGAACTTGTGATTATTAATATAATAATTATTGAAAATTTATATGGTCGTTAATTAATTTTAAAATTTGTAAAATTAATCGAGATGCACGCAAGCTAATCTAGATAACCATGTTAATAATTATAAAAAAAAGAAATGAGTGCTAGCTAGGTCACATGGTTAGGAACTGGAAAATAATGGGTTTTGAATTTTTGATTGCATTTGGAATCTCTTCCCCCTTCCCATTATTAGACTTGAAAAATTTGTGCAACCACACTTTTCTTTATTCGACTCCCTTTGGATTTGGTGGGGTGATTTCTGTTTCCTTTAATCAGTGCGTAATCGCTGCTTGTTGAGTCATGATGGATGAGTTGGGTGAGGAAACTAAGATAAGATAGGATAAAACAAGACGAAATCATAGTTATTAATCTTTATTTATTTTTAATGATCAAGGTAACTTCAAATGTAGATTTTAATTTAAGTTATGTGGCTTTGATCGAATCCAGTTGAACAGATTGAAGGAATTGTGTCCTTTAAATTAATGTGCAATGACTAAACTTGGATAGGACAATTAACGGAGATAATTTAATCTGATTATTTTAGGAGTCGTAGTGCTTTGCTAGAAGCCAACTACGATTAATAGGGTTAAACCTATAGCTATTATAATTGGGTCCTATGAGGTCACACACTTAGAGATTACGAAATAGATCAACGAAAGAAAAATGGTTAATTATTAATATATATTAGATATTATTAATAATAAAGAATATTATTTATTTCTGAAATAAAATAAATATTATTTATTCATATTAGATATGATTAATTATGGAGTTATTCATACAACCTTTTATTTGATAAAAGGACAAAGTCTTCATTTCTATTTATTGCTCTTAAAACCATACGTTGGAAAAGGAAATGACACTTTCTATATATTGATGTGCCATAAAAGGAAAAACCTCTCCATCATTGAAGATGGAATATATAAATGATTTTTTGAAAATCATGTTATAAAAGAAAGATTTTCCTCCCAGGTAACGTATAAGGAAAGGCTAATAAAAGAAATGAAGGAAGTTATGAATAGGAGAGGTTTTGATTTTTGGGCTGCCATAAAACAAAACGTTTTGCTTGGCTGCCATAAAAAACAAAAGGTGTTTTGCTTGGCTGCGATTAAAAAAAAAGAAAAGGGTTCTTTTCGGCTGCTCTCAAAAAATCAGCAGTGGTGCAAGGAGAAACCACGATTTTTCTTTTTTTAACCAAGGCAATTTTGATTGCTCTCTTTTGTCCATTCGTCCTAGCAGTCGAAGGCAAGAGATCTATTCGGTCTCGTGTGGACTAAATAGAGGAGCAACACGTGGGGCTCTCATCCTTTCAGATACCACCATATCTGACTCGGTTCACGCATCAACAGGTATTTTGCATGAACAATACTTTGATCTATCAATTATGCTTGAAGATTCTACGATTAGATGTTTAGATATGATCTGAAATTCCGCTTAATGCATCTAACATTCTACAATGGTATCAGAGCCTGGTTTTTCTTGCATAAATTGATAGGATCAATGAATTAATTGTTAATTTGATGCGGATCTTGATTTAAATTGGTGGTGAATTTTATATGGATAAAATGTAAAATTAAAATGAAGATTTTGATTGGCCCATGGAATTTTATGAATATAATATGGTTTATTTTATTGTTTCCTAAAAGTTAGGAAATCCCATTTATATATTTTTCATACAATTTTATCCAATAATTGCATTTTATGATTAATAATGATTAATACCATGTAAGGATTTAATTTTAAATTAAGAATTTTTATTTTATGCTTGTTTTATATTATGATATATTGCATGCATAAGGAGACTAGTATGGCCCAGAAATACGATCTGCGTATCGTTATATTTTTGTAATTTATTTTAATAATTAGATTATTGTAAATAATTTTGTAATACAAAGAAGAGAAAGTCCATGAAGTTCAAGGATGGAGATCCATGAAGGGTACAAGGATGAAGACAAAAGAAGATTAGATCTTTATTATTATTTTTTTTTTTTTTTGGGGGGCCATACTAGGATCATTTTTTATTGCATATTTTTTTTATGCTTTATTTATTTATTTTGCATTGTCTTTATTTATGCCAGTTTTCACTTATAAATAAAAGATAATCAAAACTTAAGTTCCTACAGAAAATTGGGGCAATGCCTTTCCATGTCATAACCCATGAAGTTTATGGTTTTGGTTGGATGGGTTTCGCAAAAGCGAGGGTGTCCTACCTCAATCTTAGGCTCGTGAGGGTGAATCTATACGGGGGTTCATAAATCTTGATACGGTTGTACCCAACAAGAGACCAAAAGGCAAAGTTTTGGATCTTGAGGCATGGGGATGAATCCTACATTGGATGTGGATCATCAACCAAGAATTATAATAAGTTATAATTAGTAATTGTTACTTACCTTGAATACACAAGAACTAAGGCAGTGCAAAAGTACGTTGGGGCTTGTCTATGATGGGATCTTGGAATCATTTTATTCATAAGGGACAATAACAACTTGAATAAAATGTGCATTTACTTATTTTAAATTGTTTAAATTATAAGTATTTGCAATATCAAACATAAACTGATTTGTATGTCATTTATATTTTGTAGATTATGTCGAACGATAATTTGAAATTCTCTCTACGCTCAATTGTTGAGAAAAACAAGCTCAATGGAACGAACTTCCTTGATTGGGAAAGGAATCTGAGAATTATTCTCAGGTCTGAGGGATGTGAGGACGTCCTAACTACCCCTATCCCTACTGTGACCAATACCTCATCAGATGAGGAAAAGGCAACAGCAACTCGGGTAAAGTCTAAGGCATTACCTGTAACTTGCCTCATGCTTGCTGCAATGGAGCCTGATTTGCAAAAGAGGTTTGAGCATTCTGATGCTTATTCTATCATAACTGAACTAAAAACGTTGTTTCAGGATCAGGCAAGGATAGAGCGATATGAGACTCACAAGGCTATACTTGATAGCCATCTTGTGAAGGGAAAACCAGTAAGTCCTCATGTGATTAAACTAACTGGGCTTTTCAAGAGGATGGAAAATCTGGGGACCCCATATGACCAAGAGTTGGCCACTGATATTGTTCTTAGATCCTTGCATGATGGTTTTGCACCATTCAGAATGCAATACCATATGAATGGTCTGAAGCATGATCTGAATGAGCTTCATAGCATGCTTAAAAATGCTGAGGGCAATATAATTGGTGACAAGAAGAAGGAAGTTCTGAATGTCAACAATGGGAAGGGATTTAAGAGGGTGGCTAAAAGTAAGAGCAATTACCAAGGGAAAAGCAAGCAAGTTGCCAAACCCAAGAATGGTGAGAAGCCAAAGGTGGCTGCTGATCATGATTGTTTTTACTGCAAAGCCAAAGGACACTGGAAAAGAAACTGTCCCAAATACTTGGAAGACAAGAGGAACGGGACTGTGAGTTCCACTTCAGGTATTTATGTTATTGAGATTATGACAACCAATGTTCTCACATTAGATAATGGTCCCACTTGGGTATTAGATACTGCATGTGGTGCTCACATTACTTCATATGTGCAGGGACTAAGAAATAGGAGACAAGTAAGGAAAGGGGAGATAAACCTGTGCGTTGGAAATGGAGCAAGTGTTGCTGCACTCTCCGTCGGAGATTTAAGTTTATCTTTACCTTCTGGTTTAGTATTAGAACTGAATAATTGTTATTACGTTCCTTGCATTACTAAAAACCTTATTTCCTATGCTGTATTGGATCATGAAAATTTTGAATTTAGCAGTAAAAATGGATGTATTTCTATTTTTAAGAATGATATTTTCTATGCAACTGCTAGAGTGAGTAATGGACTCTTTGTATTAGATCTCAAATCAGAATTATATAACATAAATAACAAAAGGCAAAAGTTAAAAAGTTTGAGTGAGGCCTACCTATGGCATTGTCGATTAGGTCACATTAATGTGAATCGCATGAAGAAGCTCCACAAAGATGGACTTCTAAAAGACATGGATTATGAATCCATTGATACATGTGAATCATGTCTGATGGGCAAGATGACAAGGTCACCTTTCAAAGGAACGTTTGAAAGGGCTACTGAACTACTGGGCGTAATACATACTGATGTATGCGGGCCAATGAGCACAGAAGCTAGAGGTGGCTATAGATACTTCATCACATTTACTGATGACATGAGTAGATATGGGTATGTTTACCTTATGTCACATAAATCGGAGTCTTTTGAAAAGTTCAAAGAATTTCAAAATGAAGTAGAGACTCAAAGGGGCAAGAAAATAAAAGCACTTCGATCTGATCGTGGTGGTGAATACTTGAGCCATGAATTTGATCATCATTTGAAGAACTGTGGGATAGTAACACAGTTGTCTACCCCAGGAACACCACAACTGAATGGTGTGTCTGAAAGGAGAAACAGGACTCTGTTAGACATGGTCCGATCAATGATGAGTTTTGCCGATCTTCCGTTATCCTTCTGGGGATATGCCCTCACTACCGCTGTACTTACATTAAACAGGACTCCGTCAAGAACTGTAGACAAAACCCCATATGAGATATGGACTGGAAAGATTCCAAAGTTGTCTTTTCTGAAAATATGGGGATGTGAAGCTTATGTAAAACGTTTACAAACAGAGAAGCTTGCCCCAAAATCAGATAAATGTTATTTTATAGGGTATCCAAAAGGAAGTTTCGGATATTACTTCTACAATCCAACTCAGCAAAAGGTGTTTGTTGCAAGGGATAGTGTCTTTTTGGAAAGAGAGTTCTTTTCCAACAAGTCAAGTGGGAGAAATATTCATCTTGAAATAGTTCAAGATGATGAAGAGCAACAAACTCAACAACAAGAAGACATGGATGATGTCGATGATGAGATGATTACCTTTGAAGGCCTAGGGCCTCAGATCATCCAAGAGCCGGAACAAGAGGATCTACAAACAGTTATGAATCATGTTCCGAATCCAGTTGTTGAACAAGTTGAACCCACTCGTAGATCGGAAAGGCCAAGGGTACAACCAAGACGTTATGATGATTTCATCTTGAACGTAAGCCTTGATGTTCTTATGCTAGAACTTAATGAGCCTTCTACCTATAAGCAAGCAGTGACGGGTCCAGACTCCAAAAATTGGCTTGAGGCCATGAGGTCCGAAATGGATTCGATGTTTGAAAATCAAGTATGGGACTTGATAGATTTGCCAGATGGAGTAAAACCCATAGGAAGTAAATGGATTTTCAAACTCAAAACTGACACGGATGGAAATATATCTGTTTACAAGGCAAGACTAGTTGCCAAAGGTTTTAGACAGATTCATGGTATAGACTATGACGAGACATTTTCACCAGTTGTCATGATTAGATCCATTAGGATAATCCTAGCTATTGCCGCATATTATGACTATGAAATATGGCAAATGGATGTCAAAACCGCTTTTCTAAATGGTTTTTTGGAAGAGGATGTGTATATGACACAACCTGAAGGTTTTGAAGATCCAAATGAAGCTGGGAAGGTATGCAAGCTTAAGAAGTCCATTTATGGACTTAAGCAAGCATCCAGGAGTTGGAACTTTCGATTTGATGAAAAGATCAAAGAATTTGATTTCATTAGATGTGAAGAGGATCCTTGTGTTTACAAGAAGTTTAGTGGGAGTAAGGTAGCCTTCTTAGTCTTGTATGTAGATGACATACTACTTATTGGGAATGACATTCCGATGCTAGAGTCCGTAAAAGAATGGCTGAAGAAATGTTTCTCTATGAAAGACTTAGGAAAGGCTGAGTACATACTTGGAATTAAGATCTATAGAGATAGATCTAAGAGGCTTCTTGGATTAAGTCAAGGAACTTATATTAATAAGATTCTTAATAGATTCAAGATGCAGGATTCCAAAAAGGGATTTTTACCCATACAACATGGTATATATCTAAGCAAGAAACAGTGTCCTAAAACACCTGTTGAGCTTGAGAAGATGAAACAGGTCCCATATGCTTCTGCTATAGGATCTATCATGTATGCCATGGTATGTACCCGTCCGGATGTTGCATATGCTTTGAGCATGTGTAGCAGATACCAATCAAATCCTGGAGAAGCACACTGGAGTGCAGCTAAGAATATCTTGAAGTACTTAAGAAGGACTAAGGATGATTTCTTAGTATATGGGGGAAATGAAAAATTGATCGTACAAGGCTATACTGATGCAAGCTTTCAGACTGATCGAGATGGCTTTGAGTCTCAATCTGGTTATGTCTTCATCCTTAACGGAGGAGCTGTGAGCTGGAAGAGCTCCAAGCAGGATACAATAGCAGATTCTACAACAGAGGCTGAGTACATTGCTGCTAGTGAAGCAGCAAAGGAGGCCGTTTGGATAAGGAAGTTCCTAGATGAACTCGGTGTTGTTCCTAGCATATCAGTGCCTATCGACATCTATTGTGACAACAATGGTGCCATAGCCCAGGCAAAGGAACCGAGTTCGAGCTCCAAATCCAGACACGTTATGAGGAAGTATCACCTTATTCGTCGCATCATCACTATGGGTGACATTAGGATGTGTAAGGTGCATACTGATGACAACATTGCAGATCCATTGACCAAACCTATGCCTAGGCCCAAGCATGAGAGTCACACTAGGGCTAAGGGTCTTAAGCACATTGGAGAATGGCTTTAAGTTTGATTTTATATTACATTATATTTTTATGAGTGTTGGACACTAGTTTTATGTTTGACTTGATGATTTTATGATATATGATATTTCATCCTTATTTATATATTGTTTTGATCGATATTAAATAATATGTCCGAATAATTCATTATTAACAAATGGGATCACCTTAAGTGTTCTGGTGAATGAAACCCCATTAAGTGAAATGAAGTTTTGAATTATTAAATGTCTATAGTTTGAAATCATCAAATGGACATAGATGATTTTATAAGCTACTATATTGTAAGCTGACTGATAGCACCAGGTTTCATGGGCTATAGGGACATGGAGATGTCTAGTCAATTACATATATGTGTATGGATGATACATGTAGGACTGACCCACCTTAAGACTCTCCAAAAGAGATTGTAGAGTCTTAAATTAAACCATGATTAGTAGATTCCTCAGACATGAGTATGTTGTGGTCTCACTTGATGATTGGTATCTCTTTGACACTGTTAAACGCTTTCCGTAAAAGGGAGTTATAAAGGCAGTAGTTGGGATTGCCAAAAGTTGAGTGGGAGCCATAGTCATACAAGACTGGAGAAGTCCTCCTGCTTCGTGCATACTGTGATGCATTGAACAGGAATGGTGTCTCGGCCATTTGAAGAGCGAGAACTGAAAATGCATGGCCATGCTCGGATGGATTATTTGAAATCATCCGTTTAATTGACAGTTCAAACTCAGAGTTCAAGAAACATATTTGATAATAGATATGAATGTCACCATATCATCAAATAAGACATTAAGAGACAAAGGTATCTTATATTGCACACTTGTTTAAGGACAAGTGGGAGATTGAAGGAATTGTGTCCTTTAAATTAATGTGCAATGACTAAACTTGGATAGGACAATTAACGGAGATAATTTAATCTGATTATTTTAGGAGTCGTAGTGCTTTGCTAGAAGCCAACTACGATTAATAGGGTTAAACCTATAGCTATTATAATTGGGTCCTATGAGGTCACACACTTAGAGATTACGAAATAGATCAACGAAAGAAAAATGGTTAATTATTAATATATATTAGATATTATTAATAATAAAGAATATTATTTATTTCTGAAATAAAATAAATATTATTTATTCATATTAGATATGATTAATTATGGAGTTATTCATACAACCTTTTATTTGATAAAAGGACAAAGTCTTCATTTCTATTTATTGCTCTTAAAACCATACGTTGGAAAAGGAAATGACACTTTCTATATATTGATGTGCCATAAAAGGAAAAACCTCTCCATCATTGAAGATGGAATATATAAATGATTTTTTGAAAATCATGTTATAAAAGAAAGATTTTCCTCCCAGGTAACGTATAAGGAAAGGCTAATAAAAGAAATGAAGGAAGTTATGAATAGGAGAGGTTTTGATTTTTGGGCTGCCATAAAACAAAACGTTTTGCTTGGCTGCCATAAAAAACAAAAGGTGTTTTGCTTGGCTGCGATTAAAAAAAAAGAAAAGGGTTCTTTTCGGCTGCTCTCAAAAAATCAGCAGTGGTGCAAGGAGAAACCACGATTTTTCTTTTTTTAACCAAGGCAATTTTGATTGCTCTCTTTTGTCCATTCGTCCTAGCAGTCGAAGGCAAGAGATCTATTCGGTCTCGTGTGGACTAAATAGAGGAGCAACACGTGGGGCTCTCATCCTTTCAGATACCACCATATCTGACTCGGTTCACGCATCAACAGGTATTTTGCATGAACAATACTTTGATCTATCAATTATGCTTGAAGATTCTACGATTAGATGTTTAGATATGATCTGAAATTCCGCTTAATGCATCTAACATTCTACAGAACATTAATTTGATGACACTTAAGTTGAACAATAATAAATAAAAAAATGTTGATTTAATGAAAATAATTTATTGAAATTAATAAAATAACTTATGAATCGACAACTCATTAATAATTTTTATCTTCAAATTAATCTCTAAATGTACACGATAACTATGGTAAAAACCATGTAGGCTGACACAATCTCTTCTCAATTAACTTAATAATCCATGCGCTAATTCGATAACTCAATAATAAATATTTTTCAAATTAATTCCAAAATTAACATGATAAAAATGGTAAGAACCACCGTTGTCAGAAGAAATCCCTCCTCTCAACAATTTGAGAACCTTGTCATGATTAATGACATCCGGTCCACACCTACCAAATGTGACCCCATGTTCGGTCACATGTGATTGATTATATATGTGCTCGTGAGTTCTATTTTAACTACATATGTACATATGGTCATAAAATTATTGTTTTTGCAGTGAGAACTATTGTATAACATGTTTTTGTAGTTACATTTTTTTAAATAAAAATATGTTCATATATATAAAAATAAATCAAGAATTATGTTTGTTAATAAATAAAAACTAAAAGAATGAAGAAAAAAAATCAAGATATTTAATCTTGCAAATAAGATATTTACTTGCTTGCATTTGCTAAATTTTTTTATTAATTTTTTATTTATTTAATCAAACGATGATATAAATAGACATACATATTAAATTGATTGAATCAAATAAAAGTGAAAAAACAATATTATAAAAAGGTTGCACATATTAAAAATATTATTTAAAAATAAAAATATTATTTAAAAAATAAAATTCATATCTACTAAAGATAAAACAAAAATATAGATGAATAAGAAAAAATCTTTTTAAAACTAAATGCATAATAAAAAAATCATCATTTAAAAAAGACTCAAGACTCTCGATACAAAATAAAAGAGATAAACCGCAATAATTTAAATATAAATAAATATATAATTTTGATAATGTAACATGTAAAATTATATTAATTAAAAAAAGAAAAAAATATCAGGCACTGCTAAGCCTCATAAGCTAGACCAATTTGCCTAGCCCACTTCATTCGGACGCATGTATAAGCATAAATTTTCTCTTTCTAACATTGGATTACTGTGTAAAATGAATAAGGACTATAATAAATATTTTGCATGAACTTTTTAAAGCCACTTATTCCCTATGTGTTTTTACTTTGATCCCATGTCTTTTAATCTCACTCTTCCGTAATAATTTGACTTATAATTTGGTCTAATAAGAGTGAAATTAAAAACGAATAAAAAAAGATACCAAAAAATATCACTATGCATAATCTGTTTAGAGTGCCACGTGAGGTCATCCATATGCATTTTA
This sequence comes from Salix caprea, assembly GCA_964035475.1. NCBI lineage: Eukaryota > Viridiplantae > Streptophyta > Magnoliopsida > Malpighiales > Salicaceae > Salix > Salix caprea. The sequence goes on from OZ037751.1 coordinate 16,005,063, forward strand.
CACAGTAAATCCCCCAAACCATTTAATTTTCTAGTTAATAGATTTTTTATTTATTGAAAAATAGAAAATTACAAAACCTTTAACATGTGGGAAAAACATTGCAGTATGGATTGGTTTACTATGAATTATAACAGTAAAATTTATTTTTTTCCTTAACAAGAAAATCAGATGAACTGAACTTGAGGGGTAAAAAAGTATTTTCACAAGATCAAATTGTCATTCTCTATTTATTCAAATAAAAATAAATTGATAATAAAAAAACAAGTTGAGAATTATGTTTGCTAATAAATAAATAAAAGTAATAAATGATAACTAAAAATAGAATTGTAAAAATCAAGAGATAGGTGTAGATTAAAATATTTAATCTCATAGCATGAGATATTTAATTTGTTGTGTTTGCTAAATTTGTTTATTAAAATGTTTTTTTATTTAATTAAATAATGATAGAAATAACACCCACTTTAAATTGATTGAACAAAATTAAGTGAAAAAAATATTATGCAAGGTTCCATATATTACAAATATTATCTAAGAATAAAAATAAATTATTTTCAAAAATAAATTTCATTTATACAAAAAATAAAAAAAATATTATAGATGAATAAAAAAATCTCTTCAAAAACTAAATGCATAACAAAACCAAATAATCATCATTTAAAAAAACTAAATAAAATAAAAGATTATAGACGATGTTTACGCAAAACACAAAATAATTTTAAAATGCACGAAACGGTAAATTAAAATACATATATTCAAAACATCAAATACATACAAATTAATTAGAAAACAACCACTATTTAAAAATGCTAAATAAACAATCTAGAAAATAAGAAAGAATGGATATTAATCTACCGCGTAGCTTGAACCAATAATCTAAATATATAGTATTGTCTTTATAAAAAAAGAATTACTGTAAAATTAAAATAATCTTGTGATATAAATTATTTTTAAAAGTATATCTTAAAATTTATTTTCAAAATCATGGATTTAAAATAATTTAAAATAAACTAAAAAAAATAATTTACAAAGATAAAAAAATTAAATTTTTTTGGAAAGAGCAGCTGATAAACTAACGGTCCCTGAAAAGAAACTCGTAAATGCTAACAACAACGTTGAAAGTTAGTTGCACCAAACGGACATACCAAAGCAAAAGCCCAGCCAGAATAGATGGTCACGAAAACCATCAATTCCACTAGCAAAAATCAAGCTGCTTGGATCTACTAAAATCTCATTTTCTTGAATCGCTAGGTTTGATCCTACACTATGTGGCGTTTTCTTTGGCGATCCATCGATCGCTTCTCTCTGCAATACTTCAAGTAACTCTTCTTGCTATATCCAGTTTAATTTCAATTTTATGTGGCCGATTTGGAAATGCTGTAATGTTTTATTATTACGAGTCCCTTTTCCTTGTCCTCATAATTTAGGGTTTTAGTCACCTACTCTTCAACCACTTGCTTGGCTAGTAATTTCTTTCGTGTTAAATTCTGCATTAGGATGAAATCATGCAGGCTTTAGAAGATATGATTGTGTTAGGATGAAATTAATGATAGAATTGCTATTTGGTGTATAATTCATAAGTTAAAAGTTAGGCTGAAAACGGAAAATTGGGTTTAAGAAGTTAGAAAGATTGTTTGATGCGTTTGTGTTTGTGTGTGTGAGAGGGAGACAGAGGAGGACAAACAAAAAAACCTTCTTTTGTTTAGCAAAACTAAAAGGGGTTTTTGATTTTAGAACTTAAGATGACATGACTGCCTCATTTGTTATTTCCTGAGGATGTCCTTATTCCCAGAGTTTCTACTTGTAGTGAATTTGTTATTGATATTTGAATATGTTTTTGAATGTAGACATGTAATTAACGAATTGCAGAAGATCAAAGTTGTAGATATGTACAACAGGGTGAGTAAAATCTACCTATCTCTGAGTATTTCTAGGTAGGAGCTGTTAGCACTCCTCTTGATAGTCTCCACTTTTATAGAGGGAGAAGTTAACTGCTGTTAACACTTGAAAGATTGTTAATAGCTCTTCCTGATTCTCGTAACTTCGTGCAATCCTTCAAATCTTTTTCTTAACATCAACTTGTCATGCTTGTTTTTCACCTCCAGGAATTAGTTGTGGATCTCCTGCAGTCCATAGTAGAGATAGTTACATATGGCGACAGACAAGATTCACAGATTTTCGAGTATGAAATTCTTGGGTCATCCTTTTCTGTATATTCTTTGATTTTGGTGATATTCAAAGATTTATTTTTTCTGGTTTCTGCAGGTGTTTTATGGAACACCAGGTTTTGGCGGAGTTTGTTCGTGTACTAAAAATTAGTAAAAATTCAAGAATTGAGGCACCGTTACTTCAGTATCTAAGTATAATGATTCAAAACATGGATAGTGAATATGCAATCTGTAAGAGCTAATTCTCAATCATTTTGTATTTCTAGAATGTGTAGCACATGGCATTATTATACCTCACTACGTTTTTTTATGTTTGGTGTATTCATTTCAGTAACGGAGAACAGCCTTAATTTTTCTTCCTTATTGCTGAAACAAGTTTTGTGATTCATTTGGTGATTCTGTAATGCAGACTACTGTTTAAGCAATGACTATGTCAACAATATTATAACACATCCGTACAAATTTGATGTTGGAGATCTAGCTCAATATTATATATCTTTCCTAAGGTTGTGAATCTCTCTCTCTTTCTCTCTTCTATAACCTTTTAAACATTGTGACTTTCGTTGGCATTTTCAAATGTACTTCTCTGTGGTTTGAATTTATCAACAAAAATGTTGGTACATTTTTTCTAACCCCTTTCTGTGACCTATTTTTGAAATTATTTTATTAAATCAGATCTGTGAGCAACAAAATAAATGGAGACACTCTTTGCCTTCTTGTAAAGGTTCATGGGGTAAAAGCTCGCCACCTATTCTTTCTATTTTGTTGCTTTTTTGTTTCTACAGCCTGAGTTAAGAGTGAAATGCTTCCACACCCATAGTGTTATCAAACACATATTTGTTTCTTCGTGAAGACTTGGGAAACAAATTAAGAGGTCAAATTCTCTCATAATATCCCTTTGTGTAAGGTTATACTAATGAAATGAAACTAGAAAATTGGTTTAATTAAACCACAGCTAAAACAGTTGTGCTTCCCAGCCCCCTTTGTTATATTCTTGTCAGATAAGAATGCCGTGTGTGGTTGATTGATGTTCTATGAAATATCAGGGGGCATCTTTTGCTTCCTATCATCATTTTTATTCAATTGAAGGTTTATGGTTCATTTCTTTTTTCTTTTTCATAATATATAAAGATAGACCCAGGTCCATGGGCTGAATTTACTTCGCAGAAGAGCAGGGGTTCAAACATGCACGTGTACATTTTAATTGGAACCAGAACACATTGGAGCTGCTATCAGTTTCAGCACTTTTGCATGAATGCATTCAACATTGTTGTGTGTTTTGCATATTTTTGTACCAATAAGATTTACTTTATGTGAGGTCTCACCTAACACTATCTACTGTGTACTTCTCCTATTGCAGGATGCTGTTGTCTCTTTCCCCCTATACAGTGAGGCTCTTAAATTTACCCAGCATGGGGAAAAGATGATTCAGACTGCTATACGTGCACTGACTCTTAATATATATAATGGTATATTATTAATATATTTGTTTCCTTATGAATGTTGAATAGGTCATTGATGGCTTGCAACTTTACTGTTTTGATTTTGCAGTTAGTGATGATATGGTTTATCAGTTCATAACAACTCCTCCATTTTCAAAGTACTTCTCAGACTTGGTTCATAGCTTGAAAGAGCAATGTATCCATCTAGACAACCTTGTTCATGCTTTAGAGTATGTTTCATCAATTTCTCAAGGATATAATATCATTTGAACAATCATACTCTGTTCGCTGTTTAGAACTATCCATATGAGGAATGCTTCCCTTTTCTGCAGGGAGATGGGCATTAATCAAAGAAGAAAGGAGCTACTTTTAAAAACTGACAGACTTGTTGATGATCTGTACTACTTAAAGGATATTCTTTGTGTTGGTGAATCTCGTTTGAGTAACGTGGTCACGCAGAATGTTATCAATTTGCTTCTCTTTCCCATACTGCATCCTTTGCTTCAATTAAGGCAGAGTGGTGTAAGATGTCTTTCCTCTAATTCCTTTGGACTATTTTGTTTTTCTGAATTGATCAATCAATTTCTGACATCTTTTAAGATCAATTTATCTTGTGTGTCAGTCTATGTTTTGCATGCTTGTGTTTCTTTAAGCTTGCAATTCATCAGAAAGCATGCTCAAATGTGCTTTCAGATTTGCGGTCTGATGAAAATACCTTCTGCAAGGAACACTTACACAGTCTTTCTCTTTACATGTTATCTGCATTACTGCAATGAATGTTGAGGCAAAAGGATCGAAGAAAGAACTTCCACATGTGCATGTCTCCATTGCATCCTTCTTTGGTTAACTCTTTCATGTTCCCCTCACTGTTTCACTGATATTCCTATTGATTGTAGTGCTTGGCTTTGCCTTCATGTTTCCTCAGAACCTTGACTCTGTCTTTTCTCATTTACCTTCTACCTCCACTAGAACCAGCTACCAATTGAACTACTAGAACCCTTCTACCTCCACTAGAACCAGCTACCTATTGAACTACTAGAACCCAAATCATCACATTGTAATCATATACAGGTTTTGACAGTAGTGCACCATGCAACTTTTCTCTTGAAGCTTTTGTGCATCAAGTAACACATTGTTTTTGTTTTAGGGTTCAAATCTATCTCCAATCACTTCTCTGTATATAGTTTCTTGTCTTATTCAAGTCATTGGTGGAAAAAGTATTGTTAACTATGTGGCTGGAGTTCTTCTATATCCTTATATGTCCTCAAGTGTGAGAGATGCTTGGGAAGCGTGTTTGAGCAGTGCTGTTTTCAATCATTTTAATGATATGGAAAAATCACCATGTTCTACCAAGACTGAAGGTGCTGAAAGCGTCAATGGGAGCCCTCTTTGCAGGCATTTTCCAGAGTACGTATCATCTCTATAATCTTTTGAGCTTCTCTGTTGATGGATACCGTAACATTATAAGGATTTTGTTTCACTGAAGCAAATAAGAGAGAATTTTGAACTGCCAAGGGAGAGCTGTTTTCTCTTTCTAATACCAAGTTTAGGTTCCAATTTCCCATGTTCACTTGCACTTGATAACTTTCAATGGGATAGTTGAAGCTTGGCTGATCCTACTTGAGGCTAAACTTAATGGAATTTGGACTAGTTTTTTTAAGCTGCTCTGTTGATGACACCATATGCCCGCAGAGGTTTACAGAAGTAGCATTATATGGGTTTTGTTTCTTTGATGCAAATAAGAGAGAATTTTGTATTGATAAGGGAGAGCTGTTTTCTCTTTCTGATACAAGTGCATGTTCCAATTACCCATGTTCTCTTGCACTTGATAACTTTCAATGGGACCACTGAATCCTGGTTGATCCTACTTGAAACTACACTTAATGGATTTTGGGCTAGATTTTAGCTGTTGGATATAAGACATTGTACAGCAAGATACCTGGAAATCTAAGGCATGTTGGATTCACGAGCTATGTTTGACAACTAGATGCACTGCACAGCAGGCTTATAATTTTTGTTCTGTATTATGATCTTTGCAATCATGCGTGCCTTTGTACTTACCACAATTTTTCCAATTGCAGAGGCAGAATACTGGATTTAATTTTGTCTGACAATCATAGCCTCTCACTTGCGTCTCTGTTTTTATTGCTTACTTTAACTGAAAGTCAAGGTATCTGATATTTTCTGGTTCTTAAATTATGTGTATTAAAGATAGAGCATAATGGATCAGCAGCATTGTTTATGTGTCTTTCTTCTATTCTGTTGTATTCTCAGATCTTGAGGATAAACTGGCTTCAATGGTTAGCCTAAGTGCAATGCAGCATGGTATGGTAAATATCAACAACAATGGATCCTTTTTATTTTCTTTCTGGTACTAGAGATGCACATATGTTGTCCCCCTTGATTTCTGTTTTGTTTCTTCAACCTTCCCTCTCTTCAACTAATATGAAATTTAGATATTTGAAAAATTGTTTCTTTTTGTCTTGTGATACATGATCACCATGCACAGTAACCAATGCAACAGAGGTGTGTCGTTTGTGTGTTCCCTAGTCATGTGCGTGTGGGATGGGAGAGGACTTGAGATCACAGCTTGAGTTCCTTGACTAGATAAAGTGGTTTGCTACATGAATTCTGTAGCATCATTGTTTTTTGGGCATGTCTATATTAAACACTCAGTTCCGTGAGTGTAGCTGGCTTGGTACTTACATGGTTCAGTGAAACTTTCATGCTTTCTGTCTTGCTACCCAATTTAATAGTTACATCAACCTGGGTATTTGACTTACTGTAATGTGTTCATATTTCTCCCAACCACCATTTGACTCCTTATGCTTCCTTGACAAACATTTTGGATGGGATGATTTTTTTTTTGCTTGCTTCTGAGACAAGAAGAACGGCTCCTTATCACATAAATTACTAGAAATATGGAAGCTGGCATTGAGGTCTGATACCACAGCAATGTTTAACCAATGAATTTAATAATTCATTTAGAAAAGAGGGATAATTAAATTAATATGACCAATCTCAGTGCTTAGTCAACAGTTTCCCCTGTCTTTAATCTATATTATTGAAAAACTCACTTTTAAAATTAATACATCTCAGCTCCACAGGTAATGGAGGAAAGTATACTCGTGAAGTTTATGCCTCAGGTATATTTACAGCGAAGTAGTTATTTCCTTAAACTTTCCATAGGCCTGAATAGAATGTATGGTCTATGCTCTACACTACCGTTTGTGCTCTCCACCTGATTTATATCTAATCGTTTATAGCTTGGTGCCTTTTGACGTTCATTTTCATAATGAACCTATCATCATTGCTATCTTATTTTTTTTTTTCAATTTCTCCAGATTTTAAATGCATTATTGAATGTTTTAGCAAGTGAACCACCAACCACTGTGCAAATAAAGTGGCATACTGGATGGTTCTTGCGGAAGCTACTGATTTTTCAAGGAATCAGGCTTGATGAACACAATTTCCATCTATTCAATGTAAGAAGACTGAATTACCTCAAATACATAGCAATGTAGCATCATGCTTTACTGTTATCCATTCTTGAATTTGTTCGTGTGCTTATTGAAAGGTTAACATCCTCTTACCTTAGAACAAGTGTTTCATGGAGTTTCTTTATAATCTTGTCTCAAACTTTCTAAAGTTTTATATCTTTTAGTTCTCATTAACAGAACTCGTTTGAGCGGTCCTGCATATGTGTCGAGAAAGAACTTGATGGATGCTGGTTTGATCATATCATTGATGTGTTGAGAAATGAATGGGCAAGCTGTAAAACAGGTAGCTGTTTGATAATTTGATAAGGGATAAGAGCTGCTTCAGACAGCAGGGTTTGCACGGGATGTGTTAGTCTATTTTGGTGCCACTCATTTGATCTGTTTTGATGGTCCATACAGCTCTTGAGGAATCATCACAATCCAAAGACCCCCTTTTCCTTCTAGAGTTCACTATCTGCCAGATCACTGATGGTAAAGTGCACTTTTGTGTTCCTTTTCGCTTTGGTTTGTTCAAAAATTTTCATCTATATTAGTTTTATCCCATGCTGAAAGGGAAAATAAAGTAATTTACACATTGCAGGTGATGCGACTTCTTCCCATGTAGCTTGGCAAAGAATGGTGGATGTAGTGAAGGTTTTTACCATTTATTCTTATCAATTTTCTGGCAAGAGATGCTGTGTTGCAGCCTTTCTTCATGTTCTTGGGACTCTTTCATACAGCCCCTTCAAGTTCAGAGCTAGAACATTATGTTTTAGCCATGTGTTTAGCAAGTTTTCCTCAAGATTTCTGAATGCTTTTATGCTCAACTTCAGTTCATTTTTTTTGTCTACATTCAATAGTTTTGGGAGAGAAATATCTCTAACACAAGCATCTTTTGCTACCTTTTACTTTGCATTTGCCTTTTGAGCCCTTTTTTACACTTTGCAAGCATTGGAACACTGTTTACACTTCTTCATAATTGCACATTTAACATTAAAGTTATCTGGGATGACGGAGACCATATAACAATAACATGTGCAGGTCTTCATTTTGCATCTTCAGTTGAAGGCTTTTATTTCCAAAGGAGAGTTTCTTGAGAAGTCCTCGCTGGACTCCATAGTGGTCCTTCCCTTCGATTCTGCAAAGAACCTAGCTTCAGGTCTTTCATCCGCTAGCTTTGGGTCGGAGGTTTCCTTAGGTTAGGAGTCATTAACCTTACACTCCCCCTTCAACATATACTCCAATATGTCTTCACATTTTCACTAGTGAAATATTTGCAGCATCGGGAATCCCTTGCAGGATTGCCTTCTCAAATGCAGGAACCAGAGATATTTACCTGATACCTGTGGCAAGGGGAATATCTGGGAAATTGCTTCTTGTGGAGAAACATCCCTTCCGCAGTCAAAGAGGGGTTGTAATTGCCATTGCTCCATTGGCAGGATTGAGTGTAAGTCCAGACACTGTCAAACTTTAGTTCTTCAGGGCAAAATATTGCTGTGATGATAATGAGATTACCTTGCGTGGATGTTTAAAACTTGATATGATTAGACTAATCAATGAAATTGCTTTGCACTGTTGCCAACCAAGGCTGATGTTGGCCTTCTCGATTGGCTTTGGCAAATACTTGTCTCATTGCTGAGCAAATTTCATTTAGCCTATTTGCCCAGACTGCCTTCAGATTAGGTAACAATTACGATGTCAGTGGACTGTAGTGATGCCACTTCTTAAGAATAAATCAGTGACAAATACTCTTTACGAGCTTTTTTCTAAAATTTTACACAGGCTGTTTTCATGATATTCGTTGGGCCCTGGAAAGAGCCATCTCTTCTTGGTCATGCTAATTGTATAAGAGAGATAAATGGCGTTAAAATACACTTTTCTAGAAAGTGTACATCTTTTGTACTTTCTTAAATCTCAGTATCATCCGAAGCTCTTCCATTATTCCACAAACATTTTTGAATTTCTAATTGTGCATGTTTTGCAACCAAACACATAGATTATTATATATGGTCTCTAACTTGAGGCTTAAACTACGGATTTAATCTTGCATTTCTTTACATAGAATTTCTTGAATATAAACCATTTATATTGTTAGGAGTTAAAATTTACATGTCAAGAGTTTAAGGGAGATACCAAATGTACATGAACTAAGGAGATACAAAGCTTTTCTAGCCTGTTAACAACCAATTTACATCAGGGAAACTGGTATTGTTTGGCTATGATGTGGAATTAGGGAATGAGATACAAGTTTTCACAAGGAGAATCAAAACCTTGAAGTTTGCATGTGAACACAATATAGTTGAATATGAGCTGTCCATTGAGCAGGACTATGAGCCCTCTCACATTATTTAATCTTTTTTCCCCTTTAACATTTTTCATTCTGATCTGGTATAACAATGGAAAAAATTCTTTGTAGAAGACAAACTGCTAATCTCATTATCAATACTGTCAATAATCATATCTTTTCATATTGCAAGATAGAATCTTGTAACCAATACCTTTAACATTCTTCCTTATGCTCAACTTTACTTGCTGACATGCATGAAAGAAGTCATCCCATCTAGCTGATGGAGGATTTTAATTGCATCATGACAAGATATACTGTTATGATTAGGGTTATAATTCCAGTAGCAATAGTTTCACAATGAAGCTAAAGCTGGATACAAGTTTGATTTGTGGGAGGGGAATAAGAGGTAGGATATCAGTACATTTTACAAAGGTCAATGCCTATGATAGGGGCAATAGGTGTACAATTGAAGAAGCTACTTGGTTGGGAGGTAGTATTGAAAAAATACGAATCAAGGCAGTAAATATGGCTGAATTTTTTTAAGATAGGACTGTAATCAATGGCAGATTTCGACAAACAAACTGTGTAATGGACCAAAGTTATTTGTAATAAGTTTTGAATGAGTTGCGATTGAAATTAGGATATCATCAGCTCCCTTAGATTTGTTTCTTATGATAGTAGTTGAGGTAAGCTTCCCTGAGTACTTATTTTCTATACTCCAAACAGCATCATTACTTATTTTCTATACTCCAAACAGCATCATTACTTATTTATTGACATCTCCTTGATAACCATCTTTACCTGTGTCAGTTTTTCTCCTTTTGTGCCATGTTTATGTTTCCATTATTATTACCTTCTGCATTTTTCCTGTTTTAAGACTTTTAACTTCTGAGCAAGTTAATCTGGTTGCTTCTTTTAATTTCTCTGTTTTCAACAATAGACACTGCCGTGACTTTTTATCCCTTCCTGACAGCCAAAGATAGACGAGGATCAGCCCACTTGGCTGCATCTCAGGATAAGAGAGTTTGAACCCAGATTAAATGTGGGTAAAAATAGAAGCTATAACACAAAGGCATTCAATCAAGTTGCTGATGGGCGATGGACAATCGGTTTCCCAAATGCAAAAGCTTGTGATACTGCTCGATTGGCAATACTTGAGGAAGCTAGCAAGCAGAAATCCTCTGTTGGGAACGCACTTGGTCCTCTATTTCAGAACGATTATGGTGGAGGGTCTCCAGATGGTCAAGATGGGTGAGCTCTAGTGTGAGAGATTGTACAAGGCAGGTTAAACTAACAATCTCTCCCTCTTTTATTCCTTTCATCTTTCCTTTGTCGTTTGATTATACTTGGGTGATCTGGATAGCAATAACGTACAATATTCTTCTGTGTAACTATTAGACCAGAAGCTTCAGAGTCTTCTGTTCTTTGTTAAAAGAATATAGGGGCCACCTGATTAATGTGAGTTCTTGCGTTCAGCTTTTATTTCATCCAAAGTAGTTGTTTTTTGCTTAAATATATATTTTTCTGTACTCATAACAGTCATTGATCTCTGTTACTAGTACATACTTTGTCTATCATTGGCATGCGTTTGCATTCGTACATCTCTCTCTCATATATATATGTGTGTGTGTGTATCTGCTTCCATGAATATTGTGATCATGCGAGAACTGTGCTTGTTGACAATTAACCAGTGCAAAATTTGACGGGATCATTTGGATTTAGTTTGACAGGTTTTTTCCGAGAAGTCAAATAATTTAGCATGGTTCTGGGACAGTGCCAGACTACTGACCCCTTCCACTGGTTTGAGGACGTTACTAGAAGTAGAGAATAGACTGTATCTTTGTGGCGGGGTTATTCCTCGGTGTATAATTTAGCAAATAATGTCTTAAGAACCTCATGAGGTAGAAAGCAGTTTCAATCTCAAGAAATTTTGGCATTTGTGTGCTTGTGATCGAAGGGTAGGATGTTGAAATGCATGAGAAGACGAGAGGGGGAGCGAGCATCTTGTAATTGTAATATTGGAGCTGGGATGTGAAATACAATGATGTGGCCGCGGATTGCAAAGAATTTAATCCTATCTTAATTATTTGGACGGTACTTTCAAACCACCTGCCGGCTAACTCTTCCTCGGAATTGTGAAACATTAACCCATTAAACTCAAACAAGGCAACTTTCAGGGCCGATTATGATTCAAATGCTATAAATAGCTAACATTATTATTAATAAAACTCAAACCCAGCTGTCAGTTGATTCCATATAATTATTATTATTATTATTATTATGCAACGCAAATTAAAGCTAGCCATCCTCTACATGACCGGCAATGAATTAAAGCGTCCCCAAATTTGCTCGAGATTATGATATAAAAGTACAGATGCTTGGATGAAACTGCCGATCAAGAGCAACCATTAATTAATATATAGCAAGAAAACCTACACCATCGGCTTCAATCGAGTGCATTCGATTTGGGCTAAACTAAGAAACAAAACCTTCGTTATGCCGGGCTTTATAAGTTAATGAAACATCATTAGCTAGTTGTGATATATATATATATATATATAATATATTGCAGATACTAAGCATAAAGTAATACTACATAATATAGACATAAGACTAGTTAATTGCCCGCCCTACGTTGCGGGCGGAGCAAATAATTTTTACAACTGTTGAGATTAAAATATACTATTTCAACATGTAAAGTTTGATATAATGAAACAGATCAACATACTCTATCTAACAACAATAACATCGATGTTTTAACTTCTAAAATTATCATCACTATTACTGTCAAAATAATAAATATCATTAAACAAAATTGAGAATAAAACACAGACAAAAAAAAGCATGTAAGAAAAAAAAACTAAAATTATTATTATTATTATTGTGTTAATAATGGGAAAAAAAATTAAATCAAAGGCTAAAAAAAAAGCATGAAAACATTAACAGAAGATCAAATAAAAAAATAAAAAAATGATAAAAAAACATAAAAATTATTGCCTGAAAAAAAATCATTTGACTTGATAATTAAAAAAATATACCGCACTACGTTGCGGGCTCAGTAAATAATTTTTATAATTGTTGGGATTAAATAAATTAATAGGATTTGCTGGTCCAAAATTAAAATATAATATCTATATATGCAAACTTTAATATAATAAAACAGATCACCACACCCTATTATAAAAATAGCAACATCGAAGTCTTAACATCTAAAACTATCATTGCTATCACTGTCAAAACAATAAAAATTATCAAATTATCCTGAGAAAAAAAACTGAAAAATAATAACAAAAAAGTAAGCAAGAAAAATAAGTTAAATTCATTACGTTGCGAGCTCAGTAAATAATTTTTATAATTGTTGGGATTAAATAAATTAATAGGATTTGCTGGTCCAAAATTAAAATATAATATATATATATGCAAACTTTAATATAATAAAACAGATCACCACATCCTATTATAAAAACAGCAACATCGAAGTCTTAACATCTAAAACTATCATTGCTATCACTGTCAAAACAATAAAAATTATCAAATTATCCTGAGAAAAAAAACTGAAAAATAATAACAAAAAAGTAAGCAAGAAAAATAAGTAAAATTCTTCTTGTTCTTATTATTATTATTATTATTATATTAATAATAAAAAAATAAAAATAAATTAAAGGTTAAAAAAATCTAACAAAAAAATAAAATACAAATTATCAGATAAAAAAAATTGATGAACAAAGCAATTTAGCATGCAACAGTAAAGAAATCGAAGAACTGGATATTCAAAAGAGAGAGAAAATGAGTGAATCTTAGCAGGGGCCCCATGAGCCCCAATCTTTGAAAAGAGAACAAAGATATGCAGCTTGCGTGCGGCTTGTTAGAAGGTCGAGCACGTGGCGCAGGAAGAACGGGCAAAAAACACAAAAAAAAGAAGAAGGTGGATGAACGCTTGCGAAGCACGGACGAAGAATGGCCAGTGAACAGTGAATTCACTCAGAAGCTACAGGAACGGGCTGATGTCTTTTAGTATATAGGATAATAATGCAAACTTTTAGGAAAAGGAGTGTGTGGTACGTAATTCCATCACCTTTACACTAACAAGGCTGTCGTGTCAAAATTGGAGCAACTTTTTCTCCATGAAACCTTTAAAAAGTCTGGCCGCCCAGAAGGATAAAAAAACAAAAATAATAACAATGCTCTCAGTCCATCTCTCAGTCGGAGTTCTGTTCCCTCCCTTGGATATTGCTTTCATCCACATGGCCACGTATTACTCCAAAGATGCTTATTTGAAGCTTAAAAGCATGAAGTGAGCGACCCTTTTGAGTAGATAATGCCATATTTTACTTTTATTAATATATGCTTTATGAGAGAGTGCTTTACTTTAAGCAAAAGAGAAAAAGAAGCAAGTATAAGGGTCTCTAATGCAATGTGCTCCCTCAAAAATTAAAGTTTTCGATGGTGAAAGAAGAGAAAAGATAGAACCCTAACTTTCACTTTGACGAACTTCTTTTGGTTTGCCCAAAACGTATATAGATTTAGCAAGAAATAAACAGTCGTGAATGGCTTTCGTTACAGTTTATTTAAAACAAAGTTAACTGTTATTGGAGAGGGGATAATTAAGCTAGCAAGGGTGTGAAGCAACCATCAATATTCCTTTCTTTCATTCAAAATCTCCTTTTATAGTATTGCCGTATAATGCTTTGTTGTTCAAATTATTTGGTGCGCTTTGCATGTCTTTTTAGGCCAACAAAGATAGAAGCTTTTTGACCGGTGACCGCCGAGAAAGAGTAACACAGTCCTAAGTTTAGGTTATTTGCCGGGTTGTAGATTATATATACAACTGTATTCAAAAAGAAACTGGCTGTGCCTCACCATGTTCCACACAGAGATTTCATTTTTATGAATGCTAAAGCTTCTCTTTAATGGATGATTAGCTCGAAGGTTTTGAGTTTATATCCTATTCCTTTCGTTCAAACGGCAACAATAATAAAAAAATTATCTTCGTGGTTTAGTCGGAAATACCCATACATAACATTGGTGGTTGAATCTAAAAAAGCTTTTCTTTCTAGAATATGTGACGGTACCCCCTAGTATTATTATTCCTGACCTAAGTATGGACATAATAGCTTCTAATAGATTTGTTGACAAAAAGGGTAAGAAACAACAAAATATGAGAATATTTACAAGGAACCCTGTCACATTAATTTACAAAGGAAGTGGAGTTCGAAACATTCCACAAACTCACGTTATTCCTCGTGTCTTGATGTCTTGTCATGTTAAGTAGTGAATGATATCTCCTTCTGGGGTTCAATGCTATAAACGAAATATGACGTTCTTCTATGATGGCCTGGAAGTTGCTGGCTAGACCAAAGTTCTTCATGGAGATGACCTTTTATTAATTATATGATTGTTATAAGTTAGATCACTCGATCTCTCTTGATTTCTTCTTCTGGGTTTCTCTAACATTCTCTCTTGTGACCTACTTTTCTCGCAAGGAGACAATGTATGTAGACTGAAAGTATTAGCACTGCTGCTAAACACAGATTTTCCAAGGGTATTTCTATGAAAAGAAACAGGTAAAAGTCGAAGATGATTGAGGAATGAAAGGGAGATCTCTCGTTTGGCGTGTAAAGAAAATATGTTTTGATTTGTTTATATTTGAAATGCATGCTGTAGATATGGTGGGAGTAGTAGTAGTGTAGCTCTCCTTTCTATGCCAAGGCACGCTAGCTAGGAGCAAGACCATATATATATATAAACCTAACTTACACTAGCTACGCTAATCAACAACCGAGCAGGAATATTAACCTAAGTTCATGTACGCATTAATTCCTTTATTCTAGGATTATAAGACTTTGTCACCAGAAAACTTGATAAACATTATAAATTTTAATCAAACACTTACTGTTTGTTATTGGTTATGTCTTAAGATGAGGCTATATTTGAATTTGCTAATTGACTCTATATTACCGATCGAACTCATGCATACCATTCATGGAGTGAATCTCGTAGCACGCGATATATTGTTAAATAATAATATAATATATACTAAGCTAGGTAGCTAGCTAGGTCTATCATTTTTCTTTTGTAATAGTCGAGATATTTTATTGCAAAGACCTGTCTATCATTCAGACAATGATATACAATTTAGAGAAAAAAAGTAAATGTGAAAGCATTGTTCTAAAGTAAGCAACATATATATATATATACATAAAAGAAGAATTGAAGAAGAAAAATTCTGGACGATCATTATTTGTCAACTCTGAAATACTATCCGAGTTTAATTATAAAGAGATCTTCCCAATATATCAGAGACTTGCATCCATAGCTGTCAAATAAATGATGAAAAACAAGCTTAAACACTAATATTCCATAAAATAACAATGTAAGTGATCTTCTCTGGAACCCGCATTAGACAACAACACTCCATTCCAAAACAACTACTACTTGGGATACGAGAGGAAACATATATTGTCAAAAGGAGTGAGCAATTAGAAGAATAAACTCAGTCCCGTAAGGTGCTTTTTGATACTTTCATTTACAACCAGAGACTAAACCACAATTTTTCACAATTTAGAAGTAAAATTGTAATTTTCCAAAATTATAGACTAAACCATAAGCATCTCATATTCAACCTTAACATGGAATGCTAGTTTCATCGATCTACACAAATATTTAACATTTTCTTTGTAGCTAGTGCTAAAGTTCCCCAAGTTTTACCTCCTAAAATATACATCAAAGTATATCAAATAAACAAAATTCCATACTAATTCATTCATACTCTATTTTAACTCATATCCACACACATATTATTCCATATTTGAATCAATTCAAAGAAAATCACTAACATATCAATTAACACCACTAGAATTTAACAGTTGCCATGAAAAAAGCAAACACAAAAGAAAGAAATGAGAGATAGGGTTGATATTGTGTTTTAAATTACCCTCCTATATTAAATATATAGCAGAAAGGGCATTAAGTACTATAAGTAGGCTTTCATTTATTGATCTGTTGCTTTCAAATGTCTAAATGAGTTGCTATAATATATGCCCTCAAAGGTGTGATATTTGTTGGCTACGGGTGGTATATGGCTGTTGATTTTTTGTTAAATTATCTTAAGTAATTTTTTATTTAATTAATAGCTGCATAAAAGAGAGAGAGACCCACTCAGCTAGCGAAACAATATCTTTATCAAATTTGTGAGATCTGGAGAGAGAGAGAGAGAGAGAGAGAGGTGTATTTAGGGCAAAAGCTGAGTTGCCTTTGATACTGGTGCATTTGTCCTGCTTGTCAGCACATGCAATGCACTTTCCACTACAAAATCGACTTTGGACCCTAAATTTTACCTCACCTACAAGAAAAGCATACCTCAATCTCCATATATTTCACATACTCCCCCTCTATATCTCTCCAGCTAGCTAGTCGACCAACAGCAACTTCCATAGAAATTAATAGATGCAAATATATGATCACACCCTCTCTGTAAAACCCTAAAAGAAATCTTAAACCTGCACAAACCATTCTTAACTGATGAGTTCTTCGTCCAGAATTAGCTCAGATCAAACACAGCAGATGAAACTAGAATCCCTATCCATTAAACCTTTCGTGATCTCACTCTATTTTTAAACTTCTTTCGGTTTCATATCTTATTTGCGGATCATAACAAGCAGCTGTGACAGAAAATGAGAGCAGGAGGCTGTACAGTGCAGCAAGCTCTAACGGCAGACGCGGCGAGTGTTATTAAACAAGCAGTAACCCTTGCTAAAAGGCGAGGCCATGCCCAAGTCACTCCTCTCCATGTTGCTAACACCATGCTTTCTGCCTCCAATGGCCTATTGAGAACAGCTTGCCTTCAGTCACACTCTCATCCTCTTCAGTGCAAAGCCCTTGAGCTCTGCTTCAACGTCGCGCTCAACCGGCTCCCTGCTTCAACTTCGACCCCTATATTAAGTACTCACTCTCTGCAGTTCCCTTCAATCTCTAATGCCCTGGTAGCAGCTTTTAAGCGCGCCCAGGCTCACCAACGGCGTGGCTCTATTGAAAACCAGCAGCAGCCTCTCCTTGCAGTGAAAATAGAGATAGAGCAGCTCATAATATCCATTTTAGACGATCCTAGTGTTAGTAGAGTCATGAGAGAAGCTGGTTTCTCTAGTACTCAGGTGAAAAGCAATGTTGAGCAAGCTGTTTCCTTAGAAATATGTTCGCAAAGTGCTCCTGCTATGAGTAGCAAGTCCAAGGAAAGCAATGGTCTGGTCCTTTCACAGTCTCCAACCTCAGGTCAAGTTGGAGCAAAAGCAACAGTTTTAGATCCAATTAAAAACGAAGATGTGATGTGTGTCATAGAGAATTTAGTGAACAGAAGGAGGAGAAGTTTTGTTATTGTTGGAGAGTCTCTGGCTAGTATAGAAGCACTGGTGAAAGGAGTCGTGGATAAGGTTCAAAAGGGAGATGTTCCTGAGGCTTTGAGGGAAGTGAAGTTCTTAACAATCCCAGTTTCTTCTTTTTGCCATTTCTCTAGGGTAGAGGTAGAGCATAAACTCGAGGACCTTAAAATCCATGTGAGAAGCTACATGGGCAAAGGAGTTGTTTTGAATTTGGGAGATCTCAAATTGGCTATCGAGAATAGGGCTAGTAGTTCATCAAGTGAGCAAGGAAGGTGCTATTTCTGTCCAATGGAATACATGATCACAGAACTTGGCAAATTAGCTTGTGGAGTTGGAGAGAATATTAATGGAAGATTTTGGCTCATGGGGATTGCCACTTTCCAAACTTACATGAAGTGTAAACCAGGCCATCCTTCAGGATCAGGCACTGTTTTGGGCCTCCATCCACTTACAATCCCCGCAGGCAGCTTGCGCTTGAGTCTCATCAGTGACAGGTAAACAGTTTCTAAAGTTGCATGAAACTGCATAGCATTATCGGGGTCTATGCGCCTGCTTTCTATGATTTGAATTTCTTCTGAATTAAGCAAATGAATTTTCTTTTTCAAGCTGCTTTTAGAAAAGAAAAAAGAAATAGATGTCGGAGCAATGAAAAGCAGTACTTCAAATGAAGTTTCTACTCTATTTCCTTCTCTCTTTTGGAGACTCGGAAAATTCAATTTAGGGGAAAGAAAAGCTCTGTACACACAGAATTTTAATGTAATTTATGCTAAAATAAAAAAAAAATCATCACCTTTTCTTTGGCAAGGAGAAAGGAAGGAGAGGTATAACAGCTCCCTAGCAATATGGTTTTTTTTTTTTTTTTTGGTCTTTTAGCTTTTATAAATGTGCCCCATGTTATTATACAAGTTGCACTTTAAAAAATTCGAGTTTCAAAGCAGTGAAAAATATCAATAACCAACAATTGTAGCTTCATGTTATCATTATCCACTTCATCTCTTAACTTTTTCTATAAATCATCAACAAAGTCTAATAACATCCTCATTTAACTTTTTTATTTTTTTTTATTTTTCAGTGATCTACGATGTCAGTCCACAAGCAACAAGGCTGAGAATGAGTCTAGCAGCTGGATTATACATGAAGGCGGGGAAGATAAACAACTCAATTGTTGTGCTGATTGTTCAGCCAAGTTTGAGACAGAAGCTCGAAGCTTACCAAGTAGTACCTGCGACAGTGATTCCACAACTTCTGGCCTTCCTGCATGGCTTCGACAATACAAACATGAGAAAAACGTACAAAATATTGATAATCAGGTGATTCTAACTAGTTAATCGCATTTGATTCTTCAAAATTGTAAATATGTAGTCTACTATTGTGTACGTACACTCTCCCTCACACACACAACGTTGAGCAATGATTGTTTTCTAATTCCTCGGCTTCTCTTCCAGGATTCTATGTCAATCAAAGATCTTTGCAGAAAATGGAACTCATTCTGCAGTTCAATCCACCATCAACCCTACTTTTCTGAGAAAACCCTCACATTTTCTTCTGTGTCACCTTCTTCTTCTACTTCATATGACCAGCAATACCCTAATTTTCAACAATCCCGCAACGAGTGGCCCATTGTTGAACCCAAGCAGACATTGAGGGAACAGCCTTTCTGGCTTGGTACAGGGACTCTCAACAGGTGTCGCATTGATGAGCCAAGTTTGAAAATGTACATTTCAGAGCCTAAAGATTATACCAAACAACTACCATTTTCATCAAATCCTAATTCTACTCCAAACTCAACTTCCTCAAGCGATGTCATGGAAGTGGAGTATCTCCACAAGTTCAAGGAGCTAAATGCCGAGAACTTGAAAATCCTATCCATCGCATTGGAGAAAAAAGTGCCATGGCAGAAAGATATTATCCCTGCAATAGCAAGCACTATCTTGCAATGTCGGTCTGGCATGATAAGACGAAAGGGGAAGGTGAAAAACAGTGAGGCCAAAGAAGAAACTTGGTTGTTCTTTCAAGGAGTTGACGTGAAAGCTAAAGAGAAGATAGCTAAAGAATTGGCCAGGCTAGTTTTTGGCTCCCATGACAGCTTCATTTCAGTTTCTTTAAGCAGTTTTTCTTATACAAGAGCAGACTCGACCGAAGATCGTAGAAATAAAAGATCAAGAGATGAACAAAGTTGCAGCTATATCGAGAGATTTTCCGAGGCAGTCTCAAACAATCCACGTAGAGTTTTCTTAGTGGAAGATGTTGAGCAGGCAGATTATTGCTCTCAAATTGGTTTCAAAAGAGCTATTGAAAGTGGAAGAATAACCAATTCCAGTGGTCAAGAAGTTGGCCTTAGTGATGCTATCATCATTTTGAGCTGTGAAAGCTTCAGCTCAAGATCCAGAGCCTGCTCTCCTCCAATCAAGCAGAGAACAGATGGGTCTCAGGAAGAAGAAAACAATGGTGGTTCTGGTGCTGGTGCTGCATTAATGGAGGACACAACCCCTTGCATATCCCTGGATTTGAATATTTCCGTTAACGATGATAGCATATTGGAAGATCAATCAATTGATGACATTGGCCTCCTTGAATCCGTTGATGGAAGGATTGTATTCAAAGTTCAAGAGTTTTGATGGGTAGAAAAAAAAAAAAAAAATCAATCATGTTATATCAGTTCTTATTTTCATTTTCTAATTAGTGTTGTTTGAAGCTTATCGTAGAGTTCTAGGGACAGTATGTAAAATCACAATGTACATTATCCTCCTTTCATACTTCTTGACCAGAAAATATTTCTATTTCAATACATTTCGTTTCTTCCTTTTTCACGTCCACAAAAGTAATTATTTAACAGCTTTTTATTTATTTATTTAAATGCTTCGTTTACATTTGCATCAATTATATATTCAAACATAATTGCACATCGCAATTCACATGAATATGTAATAAGTTTTTGCTTTTTTTTGGACAATTTCAGGTGAATCCATAACAAATTACGTTAATTATGCTTTCGGTTAACCAGGTGAAGAGTTGCTACAGTACAATATCTTCATCATTATAAGTACCATCAAGAAAAGGAGGAACATTATCAACTAAACAATTGTAGCTGCAACTCATTGCCCTTCCTTTAACTAATAGTTAATGGGCATATATATATATAAACATTCAGGTATAGCAAGGCAATTATCCCACCATGATTGTCTGCGTCTGTTATATTGTTCATGATTAAGGGGACAATGAAAGTGGTTTCTCACTTAGATAGCACCATGCTAAGTCACCCCGTCATGATTAATCTGATTTGCAAATCATAGAGAATCAAACAATAACACCTCCATAAATCTAACTTAATTGGGATTGTTTTTTTTAATTCATTTTAACCGTGTTTGCTGCAAATCTCAATTTGAATAGAAATTTAAATCCTCTTTCCGTTTAGACATATGAAGTTAGATAAGTTTTTATGTAATTATATATTCCACATATCAATTCCATTAGTTCTGGATTGCTTCATATAATTACAGAAAAAAAACTTATTTTTACGTTCTATTTGAGTTTGATGAGGTCTTAATCCAAACATCTAATGTACTGAAATTAAAGAAAAAAATTATTTTGGTGATGTTTTAAAGTAATTTCATGGCTAGATGGTGGTCCAATTATTGAACAGTAAGAAAGGGGGTCTTTGTTCAAATATCCGATAGTTCAAGAATTTAGCCCGAGAAACACACATAAAATATGTGACTTTGTTAGAAATATTTTTTATACATTTATGAGTAAAACATATTTTAAAAAACAACAATTACCACACTCTTAAACACCCCTTAATAGAAAGGATGGAAACCCAAACATCTTATAGTTTAGTTCCTAGATAGGTGAGTCAAATTTTTTTGTAACTTAAAAAAAAAAGTTTAAGTATTGTTAATGTGTTTTAAAATATTTTTTTATGACTTCATAAATCCTAATAGGTCCAATAAGATGATTTAATTTAATTATATGATAAAAAATAATTATAATAAATATACTAATATCAACTCACGTTGACATTTTGTACCTTTAACCTAAGTCATAAGCCAAAGTTTCAAAAACTCAAGATTTAAAGATGAAATTAACATATAGCAATCAGGGGCAACATTTCATACTCGTGATGCGAGTCATGAGACCTAGATCACTAGATAAAAAATCACGAAACCTAGTTATCAACCAATCTAATATTGAATAGTAGATTTAAAAAAAATCAATCTAAAAAATAGATCCAAAGAAACTAAAAAAAGCATTTAATAGAATAAGGATAAAATGTCATAAAAATAAATAAATAAATAAATAAAATGATATAAAAGACAAAGTCAATCTAAATTAATATGGAAACTTCATGACCCGGATCATGAGGATATGTTATCCTCATATAAAGCAAAAAAAAAAAAAGAAAAAAAAAAGCTTAATCTTTAATAAACTTAATATTGAATGATAAGATTTAATGATTACCAATGTTAATCTGGGTTAACAATTCATATACATGTAACCCGAGTTATGAGACTAGGAACACCGCGCTAGAAAACAACTATGATGCTCAATTCTCATCTAATTTAATGTTAAAGGATGAAATAATAAAATAATTTTAAAAATAAGAACCAAGTATAATATAAATAAAATTTTCTAGAGATTTGTTATAGTTTCATCTCAAATGTTTTTGACGTGAAGTATACCTTATTATCTATTTGCTTTCACTATATTGGTAAGTTCATTGAATTTCATTATGAAAATTTTAAGAATTACTTCAACTTACTATATTATATATAGATAGACTAAATATGGATGGAGATAAAGAATTAATGGATATGATTTGATTAAACTATTATTTTAAGTCAATAGAAAATACCCCTTTGAATAAAAATAATTATTCGTATGCATGATAATTTTAATATGTAACCAAGTTTAAGTTTATCTTGTTTGAATCCATACACCATTGCACATTTGTTGTGAATTTAATTTATTTATTGGGGTGTTTTTTATCATGTCACTTACATACTACGCATATGTCCATTAATTTTAAGTAATTAAAATAATTAGAAAAAAAAGTATATTATGGATTATAAAAATAAGTTATATGATATAATTGGTTGAATTTTTATAGGAATATATAATTTGAGAATTGGTGTCATATATATATATAGAATGATCAAATTGAAAAGGACCATATATCTCATATTGGGATTAAAAAAGATGAAATTAAAAATAAATGAAAGTTTTACTAAGAAATTTTATAGAAAAAAAACAAGAAATAAAAAAGGATTAAAATGGATATCCCATAAATTAGAGAACATCTATGAAATTTTACACGGTCAACATAAGTTTTGAAGGAAGTAAGTTAATGAAAAGAGTTAAGAAAAAAAAAAGAAAGTAAACATTAGCAACAATAAATTGTGCCACCAATGACCACATATGCTGTCTTATATGGAAGAAGACACAACAACTCTTATAAACATAAGGCATGAAGGAAATTTCAGTTGCTAGAAGGTGTCGCAAGCACCACAAAAAAGCATAGACAACTTCAACATATAGACATGTGTAACACACACTAGTTTTATTTTTTCCCTTTTTAATATTGTTGTATTTTTGTTGTTTTACTCTATTATATATATATATATATATATATATATATATATATATATTTGATAATAATAAAAAAATGTCCTTGTATATAAATTGTAAAATTTTCACTTTCAATAATATTTTTATTGTTTCACTATGCTTTTAGAGTGGAAAAAGACTTGTTTGTTTCTGATCAATTTTATGTAAACCAATCAATCTTATGAAAAATCTCAATGCTGTAATAGCAGTTCTATATTACAACATGAGTGATACATGTTTTATTCATGAAGATCCAAATTGATATAGAATGAGAGATTTCAAAGTTTAATAGTTGTAGCCAAACTTGAGCATGAGAAAAACAAATTATGGTATATTTTAATCAATAATAATACTTGGTAAATTCCATAAATACTTGAGATATTTATTGAAATGGGTGCTGAAAAAGGCTAATATTGGGAATGCCAATTGCTTCTTCTTTATTTTTTGAGTGTTGTATCCTAATTTCCTTTACCAATTATTAAACATTACATTACATTATTGTTTGATTTCATTTCTTGAGTTTTTATTTTTTATTATTATATAATTAGATAAAAAAAATTAGAAAAAAAAACAATTAAGTCCAATT
This sequence comes from Salix caprea, assembly GCA_964035475.1. Taxonomy (NCBI): domain Eukaryota; kingdom Viridiplantae; phylum Streptophyta; class Magnoliopsida; order Malpighiales; family Salicaceae; genus Salix; species Salix caprea. The sequence continues at coordinate 16,029,001 of OZ037751.1, forward strand.
TTGGATCATGATTTTAGTGAGTTAACTTGAGTCCAATTATTTTTAGATTCAAGCTCAATTCTTTGAACCTATTTTTTTTTTTTTTTATCATGATCAATGTCATGAGTTTGGTGAGTTAACTTAGGTTTATTAAGAATCAAACTTTATAATTTATTTTGTTTTGCTTTTTATAAGGTTATAACTATTTTAAACAATTGTCTTCCCATTGAGCTATTTCTATTTTTTTCAAGAAATATTTTTTACAGCCCCAAATGCTAATTTCTGTAAAAAAAATTACTACAACATTAATTATCAATTTTTGTTTTACATACTCATATAAAAAAAAACAGATCTATAAGAAAATGATATCTAAACCTATAATAAATTATTTGAACCTAGGCTAATTTTCTCTTTCTCTCCTTGTATCTATATATTTATTTGAATGGAAGCTTAATTTCTTCTTTTTGTACCGTTTTCTTTGCTTTTCAATTTCGACATGTTATCTAAAGAAGAAAATATTCTACCTTATTGCTGCAAGGACTTTATAGAGAAATATCCTAGAGCACTTTACTTGGGCAGAATGATTAATTAACAGTTGATGTAAATTTTCCAACCCATCAACAAAAAAGTTCTAGCTATTATCTATGACTTTTTCCTTCTTTTTTTTTTTCATCCAGAGGTTGCTGAGTTTAGAGTTACATAATATATAGGTTCAGCTCTCTTCCAATATTTAATTTGAACAAATTAAAATCATTAGAGCATTATACATGCTTATATGTCTATGATTTTCTTTTTGGTATTTTTAGATTATTTTCATGTGTTGATGTTAAAAATAATTTTAAAAAAATAAAAAAAATATTATTTTAATATATTTCTAAATAAAAAAACATCTTTAAAAAACAACCACAATTGTAATTTCAAATATTCCCAAAGAAGGTTAAAGAAGGTTAAGAGAATGATCCATAACGTAAGGGTTGTGCAAAGGAGAAGCAACTTTTCTGATTTAGAAGGAAAAAGCAAAATCTTCTCTAAGAAATATCAAAAGAGCACTACTTTTCATGCTTGGCGATGCGTTTTGTAAAAAGAGAAAATAGCTTTACTTTCTTTGATTTTCGTAACCAAACATTCTCATCTTCGGAAAGCATTGAAAAGCTATGGTATAAGGGCTAAAAATAAATGAATTAAAGTTAAAGTAGAAAAATAAAGGATTAAAAATAATTAAAAAAAAAGAACAACTGACATAAGCATCTCTTCTTTAAACCTTAAAGATATTGCTACTTTAGAATCACAAAAAGATCATTATCCTGGCAACTTTAAATCAAAACTCTCAAGCATAAGAAGGGAATTTGTCGCTTCTTGCTTTAGCAAAGATTAGGGTTCTTGGGGACTGATGCATTCTTTTGGAGGACAAAAGTGGGTTTGATGAGTTGCAAGCTCTTCATCGCTCTTCTTTTGAACTAAATCCAACTTATTTATATTAATATTCCCTTCTTCTTTTCATTTATCTCTTTATGCACTTTTCTTTGATTTCTTAAAGGGAGAAGACACCATCTTAGACTCCCTCTCTCTTTTTTTTTTCTTTTTTTTTTTCGTTTCCACCTTACTTTCCTACCAAATATATTTTTTGTGTGTTTAACGTTGTGGCAACATTCGTTGCTCTTGTTAAGAGTATAGAAAGTTATAGGACATATCATGCATTATGACTAGATTCATATTGAAACAACTTGATTGTTTAGTGTGAAGTGTATTGCACTCTTAAAACTAATAAATTATTGCAGGTGAATTAGCCATACACTATAATTAGGTTTTTGTATTAACATTGATGTTAACATTTGACTATGTTTATGTAATAATTTCTCAATATAAGTACATATGGGAGCTTTATTGGTCATGATGAAATAAAACTAAGTTTAATGGCTTCATTTGTCCTTATGTAATAATTTGTCAATCATCCCTAATTGAGTCGATTTTATACATGTTATACCTCTAAGCTATCATTTTGGTAAGGGTTTTCGGCCAAATCAGAGGATTTAGTAACATTTTTTTTTTTTGGTATAAACCACACGGTGTCCCAAGCACTGGCCCAGACTAATCCACGTTCGCACCGGGTGGGCCCCAAAGGGGAGAAAGTGCTCCCCAAATGGCCGGCTCCATACAAGAGGAGGGTTTGAACCCCTGACCTCTCTTAAGGGATGAGAGCGCCCTCACCACTCACACCAGGACCCCTTGGAACATGATTATTTTTTTATATATGACTATTTTTTCTTCCTAAAATATTTTTATATGCCAAACAAATGGAAGACTTTTATGGGAAAATCACATGACTAATTATGGTGATTTAGCCTAAAAGATTTATCAAAATAATATACTAAAAACTTAACATATTTTTAAGGGTATAAATATAGATTAAATAACTATACTATTATATAACATAGGAATGGATTAAGCTAGTAACCTTAAATAAAAAACAAATCAAGGGCATACTTAACCTATCTTATTGGTCCATAAATATATATGTTAGATTATCCATGTAATTTATATGAGATAAACCATCATCTAGTTGAGGTAGATTTACACTTGGTTGCTCTGAGTCACTCGTTATCGCAAATCTGACTATATATGTTATTTCACCAAAAAATAAACGGTTTTATCCTGCCAATTTTTTTCATTTACTATGATAATTTAAAAAAATCCAAGATTTGTTGGCAATTATGCTATTTTGAATATGATACTACTTGATAATCTGGTTAATGCCCCCGGCAGGAAACTTTGGGTTCTGTAACCAAAGATATTCGAGTATATGGAATCTAATTCTCCCTCGAAAGCAGGAAGGTATAGTTTGTGTGTATGAATTAGATAAATATATGGTTTAATAATTATAAATTGCAGAAAGTGGGTGTCCCTTTTAAAGCAAAGCTCTTCTCTTTTTTCAATCCTTGTGGCTAGAATTTAACCTTTCTTTACCACCTAACTTTTATCTATTCAACTTTTTGTACATTCACCTTTTTTTCACATAGGATACGTTATTATAACGTAAATGAAAAAGGTGGGTGCATTGATTAGAAGCTCTATGAGCAATATAATCAATAAATAGACTAATTTTTTTAATCATATAATAGGTGATCTAAGAATTTAAGACTAAAAATTCTGCTCTCCTGTGATCTCAAGTTCAAGTCTTGTGGTTGCTAATATGATGATCATTGGAGGTTTACATAGTCGTTAATTTTAGAGCCTATAGAATTAGTCAAGGTGCACGTAAGTTGGCCCGGACACCCGCGTTAATTAAAAAAAAAGAGATAGAGTGATTTAGAGTTCGATTCATTTTATTTTACTTTGAATTGTCATTCAAAAATTATATTTTATAACTTAAAATAAAAATAAATTTAAGTTAATACATAGTATGTTTGATAAAAATGATTTAAAGTATTTGTTTTAAAAAAAACAATGTAATATAAATTATAATTTATAAATTAGAAGTTAATTCCTTTAATTATTAAAATAAAAGAACTTAACTTAATTTTATAATAAACTATTGACATTAGTTAAAAATCAACTCTAACCAAATATATTTATGATTTTTTTAGTAAATAATTAAATTTATTTATAAAATTTATACGAAATATAACCTTGATTTGATTTGATTGTTGTATGTGGTTACGAAACATAGATGTAGCACTTTCCACTCATTCTTTCAGTCTCCACATCATCCACAAAGACACTGTCATCTTTATTGACTTCAGAAGAGAGAATGACTTGGAAGTAAGTTTACGAGTTAATTTTTTATTGTTTAGCTTAATGATTGAAGATAAAATTATTTACATGGGATTAAACTTGTTAAGAGGATCAGAAGAAAAGTTTGCTAAGTTGGTCCAATAATAATAATTTCGTAACTTTTCTTTCTTATCTTTTCCTTTTTTATTGTATCTTTTATCTTTTGTTGTTGTCTCTCTTTTTATTCTTTCTTGTTTCTTTAGAAAATGAAAATTAGAGAGAAGGAAAATGGAGATTTTTAAATTAACAGAACCAATTAAACCACAGCTAATTAGCAAGACCATGAGATAAAAAGAAAAATGATAAAATGTTTGATAAATATGTCATTTCACCAGAATACACGAATAGCCGAATGGGTTTGCTCGTAAAGATTTTATATTTGAAAAGGAACAAAGAAAGCTTATCCAGTAACTGGAAGTCTGCACCAACTAAGAAACCTTTTGAACGAGGATTCTGGTGAGTGTGTGATTTGAAACACACATGAAATTCCCTGTGCTAAGGTCACTTAGATCATGGCCCAACGCCCATAAACGAATGGTTAGCCAGAGAGTGGAGCCATGTCGCACCACGTCTCAAGGTTCTCGAGCCTTGTCTCAGCGAGGGGGGTAATAAAAGGGTTTACGTCAGTAGAGGGGCCGAGTCGTAAGCCTTATGGGATAAGAGACATGCTGATTAATGCTTTCTTTGAGCCAATGGATTTATTCCAACCTTCTTTAACACCTGTCGTTTCTTTTACTTTGGAAACCTTTTCAATCCCACCATAAATATGAATACCTAAATAACTTTTGAGCACTAATCATGTAGTTTTATGTATCTTTCTTAAGATATGGGTTTCATCTTCAATTCTTTTTCTCTACAAATAATGGTGATTCCCATCACACCTGCGATCACTTTCTTTATGGATTTCTTAAATATATTTCTTTGATGGGACTAGTGCTTTTGCTTTGACAAGTGGTTCTGCTATTTTCCAACGTCCTTAAGCTGATTAATTCCACTGATGGTTAGGGTATCTGGAAGTCTAGCAGTGATTATTTATTAATTAAAAATTAAATCTCTGACTCGCATTACTCCATATATAGTGCTAGCTGGTGCCTGGACTGGATCTGGACATATCATGCATGGAATTAGCCACGCCATATTAATGTTTGATTATAGTTTTTGGGGGCATTTAACAACTAATTTATTTTATTTTTCTTTAATTCGAGCCTGTTTATACATGCTGTGTCCTGAATGTTGGTGGAGAGGTAACTAATGGTAGCTTCGAAACAATCAAATGGGATAAAATATATTGTTTTGTTTCAACAGCAATCTTAAGTTTAAACACCGCTAAACTTTCTCTTTTTACTCTCTAGTGTTTCTCTTTACTGTATTGTCAGGGGAGAAATGTCTGGTAGTGGTTTAGAAATACTCAAAGAAGATAAAATACACAATTTAATTTCAACAATAATCTCTAGTTTAAACACTGCTAAACTTTTTCTCTCATTCACCTGATGTTTTTCTCTATTGTCTCCCCCAACAATGTGAATATAAGGGCATTTTAGTTTAGAAGACAAAAATGTTGTCATCGCAAAGCAGTATATGTGGATCCTGTGATGAAAATGAGTTTGATCATCGAAAGTCAACAATTTTAGTATCCTTTTTCAATCGAAATATAATATTAGGCTGGCAAGCCTCGTATATATAGCTTGATATGAACTCCATACGAATAATTAAAATTTGTGGGCAATTTTGGCTGAATGAATTACTTTTGTGGGCATTATTACCTGAACTTCACATCCCTTCTTTTTTTGGGGGGTGGATTAACTACTAGTAAGCTTACAATGTCTTCCACCGAGACGTTTGAGGGCATGGTATGCTTACAGTAAGAAGTATTTTAGCCTAATTAACCCTCGGTGTAAATATAGAAATTCAATTAGATCACCGAAAAAAACCTTGATTTTGGTGGTGAAGAGGATCGAGCTAGTTAAAAGAGCGTGGAATCTTCAATCATCATCTCGACAGCAAAACAAAGCACATCACATGTAAGGAAGAACATCATGAAATTCTTTCCAGTTCTAATCAATGTACGTTGTACAGCTTTTAATTAAAGTGATCCCTTCAGCAGAACAAATTTAATTACATAAGAACGTTAACATTAATGGGATTGCACCCCTTTCCTTGCACCGAATACCAAGTGGGTTTTTCGAGCAAACAAGACAAGCTAAGAGAACCCTCTCCCCTCAAAAGACCCACCAAAAGAGAAGGATTTAAGTGTTTTGCATCTACAAAAGACAGCAAAGGCATGGAGACAAAGTTTCCACACACCTCAAGTTCTTTTGCAGTCTTTAAGAAAAGAGGAGCTAACAAATGGTTCTTTTCCACGAGGTCACTGTCCATGGCCTTCTCTCTCTAGCTACCTCTTTCTTTTCTCTCTCTAACCTTATACGATGAGTGATTTTCTTTTTGCATGAAAGTAAGGGAAGTCTGGGATCTGAAAGTGCTTACAATCTATGGATAAATTTATACATATTCAAGCTATTCAAAATCGAATCATCACCTCCTTTCTATTTTGGATGGATTTAATTATCATTTGAAAGTGATGAGTGAGGGATCCGATGGAATTGAGCGTACGTACTCCATAGCATGCTGTTTAAATCTACGGGAAAGACAGAGGGAGGCAATGTATACCATCACCTGGATATATATATATATATATACATATATGTATATATATATATATATATATATATGTATGTATGTATATATATATATATGTATGTATGTATGTATGTCTTTGCTAATCGTTACGTTATGGGTGCGGTGGTCTCTTTGTAGCGAGACTCGGTCAAAAAGAGAGAGGCGCATACGGGAATAAACCTTCGATTCTGGAGCTGATGATGCTTTTGATGATTGACGGGTCGTTTTCCATGAATCATTCTTATTTTGAGAGACAAATTGAGAGAGAGCGCTTTTCATGCATGAGGCAATGTTCCTAGCTAGGGTTTTAATGACCATTGATGTTTGCTGATCAGAATGCACCAAAGCATGCACAAGTATCATCCAAGTTCCAAGGCCACTTATTTTCATGGGTCCTGGACATGGAGTCTCAAAAAGATATCTGTGATGGTTTGGAAGTGTGACTGATGTTATTTTTAAAAGTATTTATTTTGTTTAAAAATATATTAAAATAATATTTTAAAAAAATATTTTTGATATCAGAACATTAAAATAATATAAAATACTAAAAAAATTAATTTAAAATAAATAATAAATAATTTTAAAAGGAAGTGAAGCATTAATTTTGTATCGAAGCAGCTTCAAACGCTTTTTCTCCTCGGAATTACAAGATTCCCAATTAGAGGCCTGAAATAACGGGCGATCGTGGCCCATCATGTTTTTCTAAAGGCCCATTCCGTCTTGGACTCTGTAGTTTCGGCTGTTAGATATTGAAAATTGACCTTTCAGTTTATAGTCTTAACCTTATAAGCCCAATTCAACCTCACTTGTATGGATTTCATAGCAGAGCTCATTCTAAATCGTGCTGGACACAGCGCCTACCCGCCCTGAACCAATTTCATTATGAAGTGAAAATTTTACAAGAATTTAATAAAATAATTAAATATTATATATATGCATTAATAAATGTAAGAGAAAACTTATGAACAGTAATAAAACAAACTACATTGAAAAATGCGTATTAAAATATTAGACTCTACGATGAGGTATTTAATTTCTTTTCTCATTTAATTATGTCCATGTTTTATCAACAAAATTAATCATTTATATTCTATTGAAACAAAATAATATGCAAGCATAATCCCTCCTCTTTTATTAACATTTTTTAACAAGAAAGATTTAATTTTTAAATATTCTTTATTTAATAAAGAAAATTAGAATCACTATGCAAAAAAAAATATTTGACAATTTGAATTAAAAAAATAGCCCTCTGATTAAAACTCATTTACGTTACTAACGCATGTCCTCGTATTTAGCTTTTTAAATCATAATAGTGTTTAGCAACATTATCATAATTATAAAAGTAAGGTTGAATTAAATAAAAAAATAATATTTTAATAATTTTGATACAAATATATTTTATAACAATAATACACCACTTGTGTATTGTCACATGCCAGGTCAACCTCCAGCCCTCTTCACCCAACCCTTGCCTAATATGGTTTCTAAATCAAACCTCGCTCATACGAGTTGATCGATTGGGTAAACTCAAACGTGATTCAATTGATCTTTCTAACACTTGGTTTTACCTTATTTTTTTTTTAATCTTTTTTAATATTAAATTGCCAATGGTTTGATCAATCTATATTAACTTCCTAAACCAATGATTCATGTCATGCAGTTCCTTATCTAATAACTTTATTTTTAAAATTTATTTTTTTATTTAATTAAATAAATAAAAAACATGCACAAAAAATGACTAGCAGAATTTGAGGGGAAAAAACAAATCATGGAAGGTTGTTCAAAAAAGAGTGGCTGCTGATATTTAAAAAGAATGCTATAACCTCATTTAAAAAAAGAGAGTACAAATATAATGGTGTTTGATAAAATAAATTCAAACTATATTTTTAATTAATTAATTTTAATGGATTTCATTTGAAATCAAAGACTAGTTGGGTTAGGTCCATGTTTAGTCTAGGTTTTAAACTCAACAAGGTTGAAGTTTTTTTTTTTTTTTGACGTGGTGGATTAAGCGAGCCCAAACATCACTTACTTAACTTGATAAAAACTCTATTTGTTTTTTTTAAAATATAAAAATAAAAGTATTTTAAATTTACTTTTTAAGTATTAAAACATTTATTGTTTTATATTAATCTTGGATGTAATAATCACCATGATTTTAGCATAGCCGTTAGCTTTTCTTTTAACGACCCATAATTGACCCATTCTTTCATATTTGTCCTACCTCTCAGACCCAACTAGTTGGATCAGACTTTCTTTCTCTAATTTGTCAATTGTCTTTTGAAAATGTTGAATTTTTCAATCGTATCCATAATTGTCTGATTAATTATAATTATGTCCCTATATATATAAATTCTCTAAGACGAGGACGGTTTTAAGAATGCATATAGCAAACGAAGTAATAAATGATGTTTGATAAATACTTCAAAAAAAATCAAAGGTGGAGAAGCTAACGGGGATAGAGGGATGTTACTTCAGAATAATACAAAAGATTAATATGTAGTATGTTATATTACCACTGCACTTGATGTCTATTTGAAAGTGTGGTTGATATTACTTTTAAAAATATTTTTTATTTAGAAATACATGAAAATAATATTTTTTTTTATCAGTATATAAAATGATATAAAAACACCAATTTTTTTAATTTAAAACATAAAAAAACAAACAAAAATCATTAAATTCCAAAAAACAATTTAAAACATAGTTACAAACAAGACCTTAATAAATGTCGTAATAATATGGAATATAGCATTATCAACGCTTGGAATTTGAACTCGCAGTTACAAGGATAGAAGCGCCAAAACCTCGACCATGTCCATTTCTGTAACTACGGATCCAACAGTTGCCTAGCCTCAGCCAGCATAATATTTGAAAACTCAACCTACCTAAATATTAAGGCATAAAACTTATTTCTAGCCCATGGGATGATGAAAATAAAATCTTACTCAAGCACAAGAAACCATTACAATATGCAAGTGTGGTTGGTGTGAGTGGTCCGGCGCTCTCATCCTTTAAACAAGGTATGGGATTCGACCCCTCCTTGTGTATGGAGCCACCTATTTGGGGAGCACTTTACACCTTTATGGGCCGACCCGATATGAGCGTGGATTAGTATGGACTAGTGTCTATGACACCACGTAGTTTATACCAAAAAAAAAACCATTACAATATGCAATGACACCGAGATGTGCACGAGAGCGTTCACCTGTATTTCAGAAAATGCATGGTTCATTCTCCCGCATATTATTATGGAAGAATTGTGGAAAAAAAATTACCTTTTCAATTTGGTCCGAGCAATCTCATTTTAATTGAAAACCAATTGGTTTGATTTATTAAGAAATGGTGGGATTGAAAGAAATGGATTTGAAATGAAAAGACATCAAACATGAGTGGTGTGACATGAGTTTCAAAACAAATACACTTGATCCTCAAACTTTAAAAGTCAACCAAATTATACAATTTTTGTATCTTAATATCTTTCAAATTCACTTTTGGTAAAAGAAAAATTATTTTTGTTATTTTTAGTCTCTAATTGAGAGAGGGAAGAGAGAAGTCGTTGGAGTTTGACGGTAAAGAAAGATATATCATTACCACCAAGACAAATAAAATTTGTGTCACACTTTTTCATCTAATGAGAGGAATTCCTAATAGGGTTTTTATTTTTCCATATGAGTTTATGGGGGGAAAAAACAAGTTTAGGTTGAATTTTGGTTTAAGTTCATTTTGTTTCTTAGAGTTTTTTATTTTATTTTTTTACATTATTGATAAGTTTATTATGATTTCTAAAGTGTTTTGGATAAAAAAATATGTTGAAAACGAGTTTTTAGATCAAAAACAAATAAACCCCACTTTTATAACCAATGTCGGGGTTAAAATCTAGGGAAGATCAAACAACGTGTCATGCACTTTTTTTTAGAAAAAAAAATCATGGTGGATGACATGCATTGAAAACAAATAGGGCCAACTGTGTGGGTCTACCAAGGCAGCCCCACGTGTGGGCCCTATCTAAATGAATCAAGCCCAAAAGTGCCAAAATCATTTTTCTAATTGTTTTCTAATTAATTCTTCTTTTATATTTTTTGTATATAAAAATATATATTTTGAATAGCACTTCTTCTAACTTTTATTTTATTTAGGAAGCCACTTTTGAATGATGATGATTTTTCATGTTTAAAGTTCATGAAAAATCAAATCTAAGTTGAGTTTGATTTTTAGTTTCAAGTTGAATTTGTTTTTTAAAGTTGTTTTTGGGCTTTTTGACATCATTGATAGGTTTATTATTGATTCTAAAAAGGTTTTGGGTTTAAAATGGGTTTTTAGATAAAAACAAATTAAGCCTAGATTTTCTAGTCATTGTGGTGTTCGGAATCTATGTAAGACACACTTCGTTTGATTTAAAAAAAATAAGGTGGACAATATGAAGAGGAAAAAAAAGGGTTTGGTTACGCAAGTTTACCAAGGTAAGTCAGTGTATGGGCCCTACATAAATGGATTAGACCCAACAACACCTAGCCTTTTTTCCTATTTTTTCCAATTAATGCTTTTTTATATATAAAAAAATATATTTAGATTAGCATCCCTTCTCTCTTTTATTTTATTTAGGAAGTCTCTTTTGCATGATGGTGTCTCTTTCGCTATATTTTGAATGATTATGACTTTTTTACCCGTAAAGTTTATGAAAAAATAATTTGAACTCAATTTGATTTTTGGTTTTAAGTTCATTTTGTTTTCCAGAGTCATTTTATGTGATTTTTTTAAAGCCATGGATAGGTTTATCATAATTTTTAAGGTGAAATGGGTAAAAATTAGGTTAAAATGAGTTTTTAAGTCAAAAACATTTAAACCCAATTTTTTCAATCATTATAGTGGTTGTAACCTAGACATGATCAGAAGACATGTCATCTAATTTTCAAAAAAAGACTCATTTACAAAGGGCATGTCAAGGTGGACCCATGAGTTGGCCCTACCTAAATGGCCAAGGCCTAACAATACCTAGCCCTTTTTTTTTTCTTTCCAATTAATGCATTTTTCATCATGTTTTTACATTAAAAAAAATATTTAGATTACCACCCCTTTTCTTTTTTATTTTGTTCATGGAGTCTCTTTTGAATGATGATGATTTTTTCATTATGCATCTAATTTTTTAAAAGGTTGTTTTATTCATCTATAATTTTTTATTTAATCTTTTGGATATGAGAATATATTTTGAAAATATTTTTTTTTTCAGATAATGTATCTAATATGTGTAGTCATGCATACTATTTTTATTTTATCAAGTCAATTTAATGTGTTTGTCTATTTCTATTATCGTTTGATTGAATAAAATAATAATAATATACAAAATATAGCAAATTGCCTGCGATATAAATGACATGACTCTTTTACTGTATATCCTCTTAATGTTCACCCTCTAGCAATTAATTGTGAATTGTAATGGTGTTTTTCTTATCACATTTTTATTTTGGTCCTCAAACTTTTTCTTCGCAAAAGCAAACGCTTTAAGCACCAAATTTCATGTTTTTTAAGAGAGGGTTTAATTGAAAAATAGATTATTAAAGTGAAAAACTCGGGTAACATAGATGGTTCTTTAAAATTTATTTGAAAAATACATTTTATACTTCAAGCTAAAAGATGTAAGAGAAACATTATTTCCCCCACACCCACTGACATTGTGGATTACAATAGTAATCTATAATGTTTATTATTATTATTATTATTATTATTATTATTATTATTATTATTATTATTATTTAATTTAGTTCTTATTTTATGTATTTATTAAGATTTAGAGTTGATAATTTGTTTTTAATTTGATTTTAATTTGATTTTAATATGATTATCGCAATATCAAACAAGTAGCATTAGGCTAGAATCAAAAAAATATCTCAGTAATATGGTCTATTTATTAAAAAGTTAAGTTAAATAAAAAATGATTTTAAAAAAAACTATGCTTCAAACTTTGTTGAGTTAATGACCTGGTTTACGAGTTTGGCGAGCTAACGTGGTTTGCACGTTTGGCGACCTAACCTTGCTTGCCTTGGTTCGCGAGTTTAGTGGGTATCTTTTTTTAATTGAACTTTATTATATGATCATATTTTTTTTATCATATAGTTCAAAAGGTAGTTTCATGAAGAAAAAACATGTTATCAAATTTTAGAAAATACATAAGTTTTAGAAGTTTGGAAAATTTAACTTTTTTCTTAAGAAAAAACTTGCTTTTATTAAGTTTATCCTTTGATACTGGGCTAATTGAGAATTAAGTCTAATAATTTATTTTGTTTTGTTTTCTATGGTTTGATGCTTTTTTTTTTTCATTATCTATTTTTGTTATTATACAGTTAAATAAAAAAAAGTTTAGAAAAAAACAATTTAGTAATCCCAATGGAATTCATTATTGAGTTTGCAAGTTTGATCTGTTGACCTGGGTGACTTGATTCACAGATTTAACTGATTTACCCATCAAACCTGATATGTTTTTTTTTAAAAAAATATTCCTCAGTTTTTTATATTTTTTATTTATTTTGTTTTCAATATTGAAGTTATTGAGAAATGAAATTCATGATTTATTTTTTTATAAAATCCTCACAATTTTAAATAAACATTTTTTAGGGTTGCTAGTTGATTTTGCAAACATATACTTTTATCATGAAATTAAATAAAAATAATTTCCAAAACAACAAAGCTATTAAACTCATTGAAGTCCATGATCCAAGTCGTAGGGTGATTGAGGTCAATCCAATGTGGTATCGTCTTAATATTTTTTAAAATTATTATTTTAAAGTTATGTCATGTTTTTACCAATCTTCAAAGTTGTCTTTGAAGTCATTAAATTAATTGAGTCATTTTGGATCAATTTCGATATGATTTTATTGAAAACTGGAGTTAGGCATGTAGCTGAGTTAATAATTTTCAAGACCGAATAACTTGATTAAATTTAGTAATGCCGTCAAAAAAATCTTCATACTCTTAATATTTCTTTTGAGTTTTTTTTTTAAAAATAATCTGAACCACAACAGAGTATGCGAAAAATTACTAATATAAACTATAATAAAGATTTTTTTGCCTTTTAAAAAAAAATCATTATCTTTGAATTTGAATTAGAGGTATTTTTATCTTTTCACGTAACAAGTTAGTCATTAACCAAAAAAAATTAGTACTTCGAATGGAGGGTAATAGGATCTTTTTACCTGGAGTATTTTGTTAATCGTTGATTTGATTAAAATAATAGCATGTATTATTGTTTTTCTAATTTATCAAACGTTTGTCAGTTGGATTGTCTCCTACCATGCAGAACTTTTGCAGAGCTAGCAATTCATGAAAGGTAAATTGAGTTCTAGCCCGCCCAGCTAAATTCAAAACTCTTTTTTTTTTCTTAAGGCAAGTATTGTTCAAGTCTATCCCTCGACATCCACGTCATCGTCAACTCTTCGTCTCTTCCCAGTAAAGGTCTCTAAACTAGCTATTTTGAAACTGTGGTAAAAGAAAAATATTTTTTTATATTAATATATTAAAGTTAAAAAAAAACTTTAATAAAATTTCAAAAAACAGGTATATACCACAAACAAACAGGCTCGGAGAGTAATTAAACATCACAACGACCAAACCTCCTCTCCTTACCTCCGGCAACTTGTATTACCATGTCCTTCTAACCCCTCGCCTCTCTCTTCATTCCCAAACAGTCACCGGCTAAACCCGTAAAAACGTGGCCTCAAACAACATAATAAATTACATAGTCTAATGTACTGTGCAGTTATTGTTGCTGTTGCTACGTTCTTTGCTGTCAACTATGAATGCTCCATACAATCTAGGAACAGTACTCACAGTTGTCTTCTCGGTCTGTCTTGCCGCCCTGGTCTTCGAGATCCTCTACGTTTTATGGAGCCGGAGAAGATTCCACCGACGTGGTGTTACAAGATCCGGTGATGACCTGGAATTCAATAGTAGTAGCGAGTCACTCTACCCGACGCCGTCTAAAGAGCTTCTCTACTTCTGCTGGAGAAGCCAAACGACTCGCGTCAAACCGGACTCGACAACACAACCAGCGGCCTCCACGGCGGCCACGACAGTTTCTGCAGATGGTGAAGATGAGTTGGTGGAGGAGATGTTGAAGTTGCAAGGAATGTACGGACCGTCGAGAGTTTTGTTTACGATCAAGGAGGAGGACAGGGAGGAGATGGAGATAACCGAGAACGAGGAATCGTCTATAGAGAACGTGCATGTTAAAAGTGAGGAGAGAAAGATGAGCAGCAGTGGTGTTTGTTTTGAAGAGATAGCCGTTGCTAATGATATGGTTGTTGAGGTTGAGGATGTGACGACGCCGTTTTGGACGCCGTGTGCGTCTCCTCAGAATTATTATACTCCTCCACCTTCTCCTTCTCGTGTTGTTTTAGGTGATTCTGTTGAGAACACGATGTCGTTTGCTAGCATAGAAATTCATAGCTAGAAAGTAGTTTTGAGCCACTAAAAAAGTGGAGAAAATTTCACCGGCCGGTAATTGATTGCCGGAGTAACTATTATAAAATGGTTTCTCCATGTATTTTCTCTAGAAAAATAGCTGCTCTCTTTTACTTGGTATATTTTATTTTGAGCTGTACAAAATGCTTCTGATCATGCCACGTTAGCATTAGGTCCATGCAACAGGTAGCTGATATGACGTGGGAAGATCAGAGTGGAGGCTGGCGCAACATTGAGGTTGCTGGAAAGAGTGACGGAGAAGATGGTGGTAAATTGACTACTCATTTAATTTTTTGGCGTACGAGCTGTAAAGTAAAAGATAGCAATTAATATGATGTGGGTGGGTAGGGAAGTGGACTGATTTTTTTATGACTGCATTAATTACTGTTACAATATTTAAGGATGATAATGAATATTTAGTTATTTACCAGTGGTTTTGATAATATTTATATTTAAATTTGAACTTAAAATAATTTTTCATATCTAACTATAAATATAATTTTTTCACATTAAAATCTGATACAATTGGGTTTAAGACATTCATTAACCATCTTCTTCTTCTTTTTCAAAATAAAACAAACATAAACTTAATTAAATTCAAACATGCTTGCTTTCTTAGAAAACAAATAGAAATGAGAAAAAGAAAGTGTGGGGAAATGAGAAATAATCAACTCCTCCATTGACGGAATCACAATTTTGCTTCATCCATTGCATAAACTCCAAGTTATCAAGCGGTATGCCTTTCATCGGCTTGCTCACTTCATCCATTGCTTAAAAAATACACATGTAAAATTAAGTTTAATTTTTTTTACAGATACTATTAGGAAACATTTGATAGGATATTAGTATACATATGAGCATGTACACACTAGGATTTCTCTATGCCTATATATAAGAGGCATTCGTATTGTGTGTTGTGAGAAACTGTAACAATATATTCAGAATTTTGAAATTTCTACATTTTCCCTCCATTTCTCTCTTCATCTTCTTCCTCTCAGATTTACAGAGATTATTCTTCTCTCTTGATATTAACATGGTATCAGAGCTAAAAATGCTCGCGCAGACAACATAAATCCATTGCTTCCGCAATCAAGCTTATTAAAGCAACAAATCAAAATCTCTCCTCTGTGTTCATAATTTTTTTTCGTATTCCAGCTGCCACTGAGTTTCTACAGTGTGTAATCAAAGCAACTGATTCAGTCATGGTTACTGCAGCCCAACTTCAGATTTTACAATCACCTATTACAGCTCTTATCTCCACGATTTCTACTTCCGTGAATGTGAAGCTTGATGATACAAATTATCTCAATTGGCAGTTTCAAATGTGCTTGTTACTGGAGAGCAATGGCATCTTTGGGTTTGTGGATGGCACTCACCCATGTCCTTCTCAATCTGCCGTGACAGAATGTGGTACACATAGCTCTTCTTCTTCTTCTTCGATTGATAGTGATGATGTTTTAATTTGGAAATTGCATGACCGAGCTCTTATGCAATTAATTACTGCCACACTTTCCCCAATTGCAATGTCTTGTGCAATTGGTAGTGTTAGTTCTAGAGACCTATGGAATTGATTAATTGAACAGTTTTCAATTGTCTCTAAGACTAGCATTTTTCAAATGAAGTCCAATCTCCAGAATATTAGGAAAGGGGCCGATTCTGTGAGTCAATATCTTCTCAAGATTAAGGAAGCTAGGGATTACTTAACTGCAGCTGGGGTTAATTTTGTGGATGAAGATATTATAATTTTAGCATTGAATGGTCTGCCATCCGAATATAATACTTTTCGATGTGTTATTAGAGGTCGTGAGAGTGTTATTTCTCTTACAGAATTTCGATCACAATTGCTTGCTGAAGAGAAGATTGTTGAATCAATTGTTCCTGCACATAATTATCTCTCGGCTATGCATGTATCTAAACCTTCTAATGCAGTGTTTGGTCAGCAGCAATCTAGAGGTCCTTCATATGAATCTGGAGGTTCTAGGTTCTTTAATAAGAACAGGGGAAGGGGTCGATTTAATAATGGATTTCGTCAAATGACTCCTCGTCCTCATTATTCTACCAAATCATCACCTGTTGCCTCTAACATGGTGTTATGTCAGTTGTGTAATCGAGAGGGTCATCTTGCACCTGTGTGTTCTTCTCGGAGGGATGAGAAACCTGGTTGTGACATTTGTGGTCGACCAAATCATACCACTTGGTATTGCTTCTACAATGACAGGGGCCCCAATTTCAGTGGGTCTACCTTTCCTCCTGCGGTTTCATCTCAGTCCAGTGGGGCTTCTTTTGGTATGCAGGCATTGAATACTGGTGTTCATCCTTCCCATTCTACTTCTCAGGTATGGCTGACTGATTCTGGACCTTATTCATCTATGCAAGCAATGCCTCCTGTGGTGCATCCATCTACCTCTTCCTCTCGGGTGTGGTTGGCTGATACTGGTGCCACGCACCATATGACTTCTGATCTTCATAATTTGTCTCTGGCTACTTCTTTGCCTGTCAATGACACTGTGCAAACTGCTGGTGGTGAAGGTTTGTTGGTTTCCCATGTTGGAAACTCCATGCTTTCCTCATCTTCTGCTAATATTCCCCTGAAATCAGTCTTGTTTGTTCCCCAATTGCGGCAGAATCTTATGTCAGTGCACAGACTTTGTTTGGACAATAATTATCGACTAATTTTTGATGCCTTGTGTTTTTGGATACAGGACAAGGCCACAGGGAGAATAATCTTCAGGGGTTACAGCAGTGATGGACTCTATCCCTTACCATGTGTTCCTACTTCTAGTTCGGGTTTGTCTTCCCTTTCTTCCCAGCCTCAAGCCTCCTTGGGTCAGCTTATTCTCTCTTCTATTTGGCACAGTAGGTTAGGGCATCCTACAAATAAAATAGTTTCCTTGATGTTACATAAGGCTGATGTCCAATGTCCTGTTGATTTTCAGTCTACTATGTGTCATAGCTGCCTTCATGGCAAATTTACTAAGCTTCCCTTTATTTCCAGTTCTTCAAAGTCTGTAATACCGTTTCAAATTGTTCATAGTGATGTGTGGGGGCCTTCTCCTTGTAGGTCTATGGATGGTTATAGATATTATGTGACATTCATTGATGAATGTTCCCGATATTGTTGGATCTTTCCTTTGATTAATAAAAGTGATGTATGTTCTGTGTTCATTGCCTTTTATAACTATGTCCATACTCAGTTTTCATGCCCTATTCAAACTCTTCAAAGTGATGGTGGTGGTGAATACATTGGCAAATCTTTTCAACTATTTCTCACTGCTAAAGGCATTGTGCATCACAAATCTTGTCCCTATACCCCAGAACAGAATGGACTTGCTGAAAGAAAGCATCGGCATTTAATTGAAACAACAATTACTTTACTTTATCAAGCAAAATTGCCCTCTCAGTTTTGGACCTATGCCATCCATACTGCTGTGTATCTCATTAACAGAATGCCTTCCCCAGTTTTGAATAACACATCACCCTATGAAATTCTTTTTAAATCTGTGCCTCTTATCACACATTTACGTATCTTTGGTTGTGCTTGTTTTCCCCTTTTGCGCCCCTATAATTCTGATAAATTGCAACCTAAGACTGTCACATGTGTATTCTTAGGATATGCCTCAAATTACAAAGGTTATATCTGTTATGATGTTTCTTCTAATAGAACATATGTTTCTCGGCATGTGGTGTTTAATGAATCAGTTTTTCCATATCATTCCTTGGTCTTAGGCTCTAAGTCTTCTTCATCTTTCATTGAGTCTCCTCTACTAGTGCCTGTTGTCAACACTGAGAATGTTGCTGTGATGTCCCAGTCTCCTTGTTGTTCTAATCCTGTTTCTCCTACTATATTACCTCCTGGGTCCACTGCTACTGCTCCCCTGCATGAACTATCTTCCTCTGTGGATCTTCAGTCCAGTTCTGGAAATACTACCATACATAGTGCATCATCTGGTGGGTCATTTGTTCCTGAGGTTATTTCTGAGGTGCAGCCTCTTCCCTCTCTGAATGTGCATCCTATGCAAACTCGCAGCAAGAGTGGTATCTTTCAGAAGAAGGTTTATCTTGTTTCTGCTCAGGATTCTTCTTCTACTGATCTGTCCTTGACTGAGCCCTCAGGTTACAAGACTGCCATGAAACATTCCTCTTGGCAACAGGCTATGCAGGAGGAGATAGATGCTCTTCATTCACAGGGTACGTGGACCTTGGTGCCTTTGCCCTCATACAAGAACTTGGTTGGGTGTAAATGGATTTTTAAACTGAAGAAGAATGTTGATGGCTCAGTTGCAAGGCATAAGGCCAGACTTGTAGCTCAAGGTTTCAGCCAAGAACCTGGTCTTGATTATGGTGAAACGTTCAGTCTTGTGGTTAAACCAACTACGATACGTATTGTTTTAGCTCTTGCTGCACAGTCTGGTTGGGTTTTGAGGCAACTGGATATAAAGAATGCTTTTTTGCATGGCATTTTGCAAGAGGAGGTGTTCATGGCTCAACCACCTGGCTTTGTGGATGTCACTTGTCCTGACTTGGTTTGTAAACTTCACAAGTCAATTTATGGACTCAAACAAGCACCCCGTGCTTGGAATGACAGGTTTACATCTTTCTTGCCCTCTTTGGGATTTCAGCACACATACTCTGACTCTTCCCTCTTTGTTAAATCACTTGCTGCTGGTGTTGTAATTTTATTGGTTTATGTTGATGATATAATCATCACTGGAAGTGATTCATGCGCTGTTAGGGATGTTATTGCTGCTCTTACTACTGAGTTTGATGTTAAAGATCTTGGTTGCTTGCATTATTTCTTGGGAGTCCAAGTTACTGCCACGGCTACAGGTCTATGTTTATCTCAATCTCGGTATGTTCAGGAACTGCTTGTCAAGACAGATATGCAGAATGCAAAGCCTTGTGCAACACCTTGTCTTCCTTACCAGCGTTTGTTGAAGGATGATGGGGTGCTATTTGATAATCCTACTCTTTATCGAAGTATTGTAGGGGCTCTTCATTATCTTACTTTCACCAGGCCTGATGTTGCCTTCTCAGTCCACCAAGTCTCTCAATTCATGCAACAGCCTATGGTTACTCATTTCTCAGCAGTTAAGAGGATACTCAGGTACCTTAAGGGTACACTGCATTTTGGGCTGACTTACACACAGGGTTCATTGGATCTTACAGCATACAGTGATGCTGATTGGGCTGGTGATCCCAATGATCGACGCTCCACGACTGGTCAACTTGTGTTTCTGGGATCCAATCCTGTTTCCTGGTCTTCCAAGAAGCAGCACACAGTCTCAAGGTCTTCAACAGAGGCAGAATACAGGGCTCTCTCTTCTGCTTCAGCTGAGTTAGATTGGGTTAAACAAGTGCTTGTGTTCCTTGGTGTCTCAATCACTCAGCCTCCAGTCCTGTTGTGTGACAATTTATCTGCTATAGCTCTTTCCTTTAATCCTGTCAATCATCAGCGCACCAAGCATATTGAGGTTGATGTGCATTTCGTGCGTGAAAGGGTTGCTGCTAATCAGCTTATTGTTCAATTTGTCTCCTCTCAAGAGCAATTTGCTGATATTCTCACCAAGGGCTTGAGCTCCCCTCTGTTCCTTCTTCACTGTCGCAACCTCAGGCTTGGTTTCTTCAAGCCAGAGGTTGAGGGGGGATGATAGGATATTAGTATACATATGAGCATGTACACACTAGGATTTCTCTATGCCTATATATAAGAGGCATTCGTATTGTGTGTTGTGAGAAACAGTAACAATATATTCAGAATTTTGAAATTTCTACATTTTCCCTCCATTTCTCTCTTCATCTTCTTCCTCTCAGATTTACAGAGATTATTCTTCTCCCTTGATATTAACAACATTTATGTCAGTAAATGTAGTGAAAAAATATAATAGGATTCAAAAAACCCAGAAAATACGACGACGATGTGGTATTGTTACTGAGATAATTTTGAATGAATTGACCGACTAATATATTTTATTAGTAAATCTATTGGTAATTTAAAATAGTCACAAGAATTGTTTCCCTTGTCTTATGATTGTCCATTGTAAACATTACATATGATATTGATAAAATGTTTATTTTTTCTGTATTTTTCAGTAAGTCAAGGGCCAATAATTATTGTGCTCATTTACCATTGATTTTTTTACCAATAGTATTACCATCATAATTCAAATTTTTGCGGGGAATTCTGAAATTTTTGGAAGGGTTTCTAAATTTCTTTGTACAAGTTTTAAAATTTTCATTTGAATTCATCAATGTAATTACCGATGAGATAATTCAAAATATTATTTTTATTATTATTAGTCTGTAAATATAATTAAAAAGATCAAAACTAGCACGCATAAATTTTTTATCTTCTTCTCACTCCTTCTCTTTCTCACTCGTGCGCACGCGCACCACCAATTATCTTTCTTATTCTCTCCTTGTTCAATTTTGTTTTCCTTGTCTTCTTATTTTCTTCTTGTTTTTTTTGTTAATTATCATGTCTCTTCTAATTTTTCTTGTGTTATTTTTTTTCTTCTAACAACTTCAATTACAACAAATTTAAGGTATGGTTTTTCTTTTTCTTCTCTTTTATGGTGTGTTTTTTGCATTCTTTTTTATTAATTTTTCCCAAAGAATTATTAATTGTTAATGTATCTGTTATTAATTAATTTTTATATTGTTAATGGATTATTAAGTGATAATTTTTGTGTAGTTAAGTTATTATTGCTATTATTTTTTTTAAATGATTTTTTTGTTTTTTTTTTTAATTTAGAATAGATTTACCATAGTATAGGATTAATTTAAAAAATATATAATATAGAAATAAAAATATTATATAAATTTAAATTATACAAAATAACAAAATTAATAAAATCAAAAGTTTTTCGCATATATGATGTCTTTTCTTCTCATCCTTCTAAACTAGGTATGTCTTCCTCCTCCTCTAGTATTGCTCTCGTTTTACATTTATTGTGTTGGAAGAACAAAATGAAGATAATTCTGAGTGTATTACATTATATTAAACACATATTTACATATTCTTTATATAGAAAAGGATCACACTAAAATAGAAACTTAGAAAGATTTTAGGCTAATAATATCTTAGCTAATTAATTTACACTGGAGCTTGGACAATAAAGTAATAAACCGATTTGGAGGATGAACCTTAGTAAAAATATCGGCAGTCTATCAGTAGAAGCAACATAGAGGAGTTGAATTGTTTCCTTAACAAATGTTGATGCACAACATAAAGGAGTATTGATACCATATTGGAAGAACAAGATGAAGAGAATTTTGAGTGTATTATATTATATCAAACACATATACATACTGTCGCACCCCATCGCGAGAGTGCGGCGTCGCGACGACCCTCCCCGCGAGGCGGGGGATTCTTCAATGTCGGGGTCTTATCTTTATTTTTGTGAAAAGGGAGTCACCACCTAGTATTATGGTTATTAGAAAATCTAGGGTAAGGGACTGGTTGCGTAAAGAGAAGGTTTTAGCACCCCTAGTACGCCCTACCTAAGGTAAGTTGCTTGGTGTTTTTGTTTGTCTTATGATTGCTATGATATTGATTTTTTCAAAAATATATTGGTTAAATGATGATGATGTATTATCCCCGCCGAATATTTGGATATCAACCCCTTAGGATTTATTTATCCAAACACCGACAGTGAATAATAACTTATCATTCCCTCCGAATATTTTGGATATTAACCCCTTGGGATTTATTTATCCAAGCACCGACAGTGAATAATAGCATATTATCCCCGCTGAATATTTTGGATATTAACCCCTTAGGATTTATTTATCCAAATACCAACAGTGAATAATATGAATCACAAAAAAAGGTTTTTATATTTTTTGGAATATTGGCCAATACCCTTTGGATTTTACAAACATGTTGTAAAATCCAAAATGCGAGAAATGATTTTTCTATGCAAAATTCATGCTAAAATACATTTTTCTTCAATCTCCGAGATAATATATATTTTTTGAAAGACAAGGATTTTTTTTTAAATATGCTAGTGTATTGGGCGTATGCATAAAAACACATTTTTGTTTTTTTTTTTATAAAATATATTTTTTTTTTGTGAATTTTGTATTTTTATATATTTTTGTTTTTATATATTTTTATTTATTTTATTATGGGTGGGCTGGCGCAGCCCACCTGTGTGAATGAATTCACCCCCACTGCTGCATGCAATGCAGCGAATGAAGACGACGATAAATAGTGAAATTTTAGAGTGTGATGAACGGTGTACCTGTTAACACATTTGGGTAGAGGACGTCGAGGTGGTTCTTCCGGTTGTGGTGGCGTCGGAAATGGTGACCTGTGTTGGCCGGAAATAGTGTCGGAAGGTGAAGGGGCTGTCCGGCTGCGTCGGGTGCTGCTGCTGCTACCTTCGACTGAGACCATGGCTGGACTGCTGGCGTGGAGGGGGAGCTTCTGGCAACGACGTGGGGGCGCACGGTGGTCAGAGACGGTGGCTGGAGTGTTGACCGAGAAGGAGAGAGAGAGAGCTTCGGGTCTGGTTTTATCTTGAGAGAGAGAAATAAAAACCGAGAGAAAAAAATGCAGTAGAGGGAGAGTGAAACAGACCAGTCACGAGAGGGATGAAGATTCAAAATTTACGTAAAATTTGCCCTGTATTCTATCTGCTTTTTTTACGTTCTTACTACTCATCCACCGTCTGTTCTTCCTCTTTTTTTTTTCTCTACTCTGTCTCCTCCTCCCTCTGTGTCATTTTTCCTCCTTTGGTCTTGCATGGCTGCTGTATTTAGAGCCGCCGGAGGTAGGCGTTGCAGCGGTGGGTCACCTCCTGCGGCAGCATGCTTAAAAAAAATAGCCGTTGGTGGCATGCGCAGGGGGGTTGTCTGCGGCAGTGCAGGAGATGGCGTGCGTTGCATGCTCTTGGGAGGTGTAATTGCAGTTTGGTCCCTCAATTTATAATCGTTCTAATTGCACCTCCAATTGGATTTAAATTTATGATTGTGTACAATTATACCCCTGTCAGAACTTCAATATTAACCTTAGCTTTGCGCGGCCCTTTTTATTCTGGTCTTTGGTTTTTGATTTTCGCGATTTAACCCTCAATCGACCATTAAACTCTCAATTTATTCAATTCGGCCCCCGATTTCGCATAATTGACTTGGAAAATTCAAATTCGATCTCCAAAAATTCCAATCTCATCAATTGAAACCGAATTAAATTCAAGAACTTGATTTCTTATCGATTAAGCCCTTAATAAAATTAATTTGGCCAATTTAAAATATAATCAAGTCCCTGCACTTAATTAAATCTTTCGATTGGACCATAAATTAATTCTCAAACATAATCACACTTTTAAATTAGCCAACGATTAAATCGAATTGACCCATAAAAATATAATTATATATTTTGACTTAAATTTTACACAGATTTATCGAATAATAAATTATTTGAGCCTTAAATCTGCGCTTTCCTTCATTTGTGGGCATAAAAGAGGTATGATCGAGCTCTCGAAAAACATGCAAATTTTACCTTAATTTTTCTACCGACACCAGCCCCTTTTATTTTATTTTTTGTTATTTTCGGGTAGTTTTGAGGAATGACCAAAATCGGGTTATGACATGATTCATCCCAGTTCAATATTTTCTGACTCATTAGTGTAAAATATCTATGTTTTACAGTCTAATTATGGAACCTAAGATTCTTCGAGCTATAAAGAGTATAAGCTCATTGTTTGGATGAGCTTGAAGGTGATAGAGCAGGCAAGCTCGATGACGGCGGACCTGTCAGTTTGCCAAACTTATAAAAATTTAAACTCATTGGTTGATTATGCTAGAGATGGGGTTTGACAACTCTCTCAATCTTGGTGGCGATGAATTTATCATCTTGTCAGACCCATAAAAATATGTACTCATTGCTTGATTGTGTCTAGTGACAAGTTTGGTATCTCGCTAAAGCCATATATGTCTGGACTCAATGTTTGACTAAGCCTTAAGATAACAAATTTAATTACTTGTTAGATTCATAAATATTTTAGATCAACATATAACTGAACCAAGAATATTGAATTATTACTATATTATTAGTTAGTTATTTTTCTAGGAAACAAATCCAAATAAAAACAAAAAAGATTCATCCTTTTAATTTACCTCTTGAATCTTTTGGTGAATTCTCATTAATTTATTATAAATTATGTATTTACGGTTAAGGACCCTATCATCAAGTGAATAGAGTTTACGATGAATGAAATCTTTCTTTCAATTCTAAAATTTGCATTTTGGTAATTACTTAGAGCTTGAATTGGCCTTTTCCATGAGATGGCTCCTCTTAAAATAAAATCTTCAAGTAAACAAGACTGAAAAGCTGAAGGAAATATCAATAATCAGATTGCTCATGATAAAGATGGATGGCAATAAATTAGTCAGCATTAGAAGAAATTTGACAATGCAGAGATGCAATATTTCCTGAGAAATGACATTTGATTTTATTGAGGCTTTGTAGCTAAGTTTTTGAAATAGCACCATCACATGACCTGTTTTATTTATTAGACTGCTAACTACTAATACAATTGCATCATAAATCATAATGATTTTTTTTTAAGGTTCATGGAGTGAGTGAAATGGGGTGGGTGAGATTATAATTGATGATTGATGTATACATGACATTCTAATGGTATCCTCCCTCATTTGGTGAAAAAGATAAATGAGGAGAAAAGATTAAAATCTAGTGGTTGGAGCTAGTCTTAGTATCCTATAGTCATATTCAAATAAAATATATATAAAGTGTCAATTAAAAAGGTTAATAATTCAATGTCTCTATATATCATGCCCCCAATTGTGTTTCAAGACCCTTTAAGCCTATCAAAGAACAAAAATAAAAATAGAAGATTGTCTTTCTATCTTAGTTTTAATACACATTAACAAAACTTATGTAAATCTGCTTTATCTTTCAAAAAACAATATTGAACTACTTATTAATTATCATGGATATTGATGTTAATTAATTATTACCAAATTAACCAGGAATATATATAAAAAAAAACATAGTAAAATAATCAAACTACCTTTTAAAGTAAAAATTTTAAAACTAGCATTCAAGAGTTTTTGTGAATTTTCATAATAGTTTTTTCATTATTAAAAGGTCAACTAAAGAACAATTTAATATTGAAATAAATATAAATAATTAATAAAAAACAAAATACATAATGAAATGACCAAAATATCATTGGAAATATAAAAAAAAAACATTACACTTGACTGCAAGGTTTTTTTTTTCATATATCCACAATGATTTTTTGGTTATTATCATGTTAAGAGAATTTTTTTGATATTTTTATAAATATAAAATATAAAAAATAAAAAGTGATTGACGAAAATGACTCCGCTTGGTGGCCAAATTACCACCTTTTGCTGTCATCAAAAGTGCCTTTATTTTTCTCTTAGGGTGACACGTGCGGTCGATGGTGACATATTTTGTATCTGATAATGTTTTTTTATTTCCCCATTTTTTCTCACCATCCTCTTGAAATTCATGTTGATCATGCAAAATTTTAGAGTTGTTATTTTATTTATAAGAATTTTTATTTTAGTTTTTATTCTTTCTATTTTTATTTTTTTGTTTTTGACTCCTTTGTATACTTTTTATTTCAATTTCATACTTTAATCTCAATTTTTCAATATGCATTTTTTTCAATTTGGTCCTCATTATTTTGATTGTTTCTTAGAGCCTTTTATTAAATCAAATGTTCTTTTCAATTTCACCCTTTAATCATTTTATTGATTGTTTTTAGGTAATTTTGTTAAATTGTTTTCTCTTTTCAATTTCACCATTCAATCAAAGATGAATTTTTATTTTGTAGTTCAATTTTGATCCTTATTCTTTTAATTTTTAACCTTTTTGTATAATTGATTTTTTTTTTTTTGCAATTTCATCTTTCAACATATGATTAATTGATAATTAAATTTCATGTTTTTTTCTTTCAAATAGGATAATTTTGATCTAATAACTCAAATCATGAGTTTGAAAAGTCAACATTGGTTGATATTTAAAAAAAAAATTGAGATTTGTGATTTTCTTTTTCTATCAAATTATTTCAATCTCATGATCTGAGATGCAAGTGTGTTGGGATAACTCAAGCTCTTTTTTTTTTTTAACTAAGTTGTGTATTTTTTCATAAAGTTATTTCAATCTCATAAATTGAGTCACAAGTTTGTCGAGATAACTCAAATTAGCTTATTTATAATTACCAAGGTTACAAGTTTGTCATAAGTTGAATTCAAGTATTGGTCGAAAGAAAGAGTGTAAATTGAGGCCAGGAAATGTATTAATGAATGGAAAAAATCCCAAGGAGAACGCAGAATTGGAAAAATAGGAGTAAATATTGCAATTACAAAGTGCAGCGAGCATTCATTCATTCATTGCTTTATTTAGAGGAGGAGGGGTCGGTGTTTTAAAGAGAGAGCAGATCGACCACAGGAAAAACCCTAAGGCTTTTAAGGCTAATTTTCCACAGCCCAGAATTATGTCTGGCTGGAAGCCCAATCCGGCCCGAGAATAAAATGGGCTAAAAGCCCAACTAGATGTTAAGTGGGCCGAAAGCCCAGACCGAGAATAAACGGGCCTAAAGCCCAGTAGAAGTTTAGGTGGGCTGAAAGCCCAGTCCAATATGGTGGTGGGCTGACAGCCCAGTCTAGGAAAGTGGACTGGAAGCCCATTTCAGGATGGGGTGGGCTGACAGCCCAACCCTAGGCAATGGGGCTGGGCAGCAGCCCATCCGGAATAAAAAGAAATAATAAAAAAAATATAAAAAGAAATAAAAATACAAAAATACAAAATTTGCAAGAAATATGTTTTTTTTTTGTTTTTTGTTTTTAAATATAAAAATATTTTGTTTTCTTGCATACGGCCAATACACTAGCATATTTTAAAAAATTCATTTTCTTTCAAAAATATATATTATCTATGAGTTTGAAAAAAACAATGTGTTTTAGCATTGATTTCACAAAGAAAAAATCATTTCTTGTATTTTGAGATTTTACAACATGTTTGTAAAAATCCAAAGGGTATTGACCAATATTTCAAAAATATTAAAATCTTATTTTTGGAAATTTATTATTCATTGTCGGTGTTTGGATAAATAAATCTTAAGGGGTCAATATCCAAAATATTCGGCGGTGATAGTATGCTATTATTCAATGTTCGGAGTTTGGATAAATAAATCGTAAGAGGTCAATATCCAAAATATTCGGCGAGGATAGTATACTATTATTCAGTGTTCGGTTTTTGGATAAATAAATCCTAAGGGGTCAATATCCAAAAATATTCGACGGGGATAGTATGCTATTATTCACTGTTCAGAGTTTGGATAAATAAATCCTAAGGGGTCAATATCCAAAATATTCGGCGGGGATAGTATGCTATTATTCACTGTTCGGAGTTTGGATAAATAAATCCTAAGGCGTCAATATCCAAAATATTCGACAAGGATAATACACCATCATAATTTCACCAACATATTCTTTGAAAGATCAAAACCATAGCAAATCATAAGCCAACCAACACGTCAAGCAGCTTACCTTAGGTAGGGCGTATTAGGGGTGCTAAAATCTTCCCTTTACACAACCAGTCCCTTACCTTAGAATCTCTGAAAGACCAGTTGTAGGTTCCCTGGTAACCATAATACCAGGTGGCGACTCCCTTTTCCACATAAATAAAGATAATACACCCGACATTGATTTCCCCCGCTCACGGGGAGGGCCACCGCGACGCCGCGCTCTCGCGATGGGGTGCGACAATAATCAGGAACAAAATAGGTCATCTGATTTTTAACTCGCTGGTATAAAATTGCCTCAAACTCTACTGTTTGAGTGTTTACATATGATTATGAGCATCCAACAATTGAAACACTACAAGTTGTCTGCAAGTCCTTAGCTGTAAAGTTAGAAAAACCATACACATGATTTCTATCGAGTTCATTAGATGATAGTGTCTCTAACCATAAATTTGGATCGAAAACTCAGATGGATTAAAGGATCATCATCATATGTCTTCACCAACCCAATGTTATATGTATCTTGGAATAAAGTGAACAAATTCAAAAAAATCACAAGTTTAGAAAAAAATGATTGAAAAAACATAGCACAAAATGATGAGCTCGTCTATCCATGATTATTGCCGGATTGTATCTATATTCTTATATATCTATTCTTCAAATACTTAAAATTAAAGTTGTACACCATAATAACATTAACTCATGTATAATAATAAAATCACATAAAGAAAATGTATCATTGTGATTTAATAATAAACAAATGCCATTATCATTACATTAAATTTATTTTATCTAGAAATATGACATTACAATTTATGGCATTACACATTTTAGCTGTGTAAATTAATCAAGATTGTCTTCTTTTTCAATTTCATCATGGTCATATCTATCATCATCTTCTATGTTTATTTCATTGTTAACATCTTGTACTGGTTCTCAAAATATCATTTAACTTCTTAATACCATTAAAAGTATTCTCGATTATGCAAAAATCTGATTTTTCTTCTAAATCACTAGACAAAGCAACTCAACATGGATCAATTAACTCATTAAATTTAAAAACATCATCTTCTATAGTGAATTCATTGTTGTCATTCTAAACAAAATAGACATGACCCTTCAGAGGTATGATCATGGATTTAACAATATAAAAGTTCTCTTTCAGCATATTACTTTTAAATAAAATGTTTTTCATCCATTTGACAATTTTATCATAATCGACCTTGCTCAACTCTTGATCTAACTTGATGGTGAGCATCGGGATAACGTCTAATAACTTATTGTGATTTGTGCACCCATCTCATAATGGTTAATCAAAGTCTTTCAAAAGATAAAAAAAAAAATTGGTTGTGTTTGCATCAGGTCCTTCATTTGCTATTATACATTAATCAACCTAACCTCAACTCATTCTCATCACATCTATAACCATATTTTTTCAAGGATTATTATTATAATTTATAACTTTATACATATTGTAAGAATTAGAAATTGACCCAACCATCCTCTCTATCATAGTCTCGTGAGGAACATATGGTTATCTATGTGCAAACTAACATGAGTATCTCTTCATGAACCTTTTTTTATAGAAGATGCATCATTAGAACATTTAAATCGATAATTTTATTTTATTTTTACACCTTTTATATGGTCATCTAATATCGCCTCCACTAATATTGCTCGAATTAGACAATGTATAATTAATAAATCCCTAACTGCATTACAATAATCAATCTTATATTTTTTTTAGGTGAATCTTGATACATCCATGAACAATAAACAATCACTTATGTCAAACCTATATAGAATATTGATGACAACATATATTTAATTAATTATGTGAACTAAATAAATAACACAACATTGATTTAATTCAAACTATTTTAATAATACAACTAATTCATTATTAGTTATTTATATAAATCCAAATTTCTATATATTTACCAAAAATCTCTACTCAATTAAAAAATAAAAATTATATAAAATAGACTCATTAAATAAGTCACTGTTTATTTCATCACAAAACATTTAAGCCACAAATTCAAATTCAAATTTATCATTTTATAAACAAATACAATTTTATAAATCTCAAACAAACTCTAACATCTACAGATCATATAAATTTCTATGGAAAAAAGCTATAAAACAAGTAAACACCCAAATAAAATACATACACTAAAAAATATGCAATAAAATTACAACTTTAAAATTGAGTTCAAATACAAAATAGATAATTCTGTTTATTTTAAGTATAGAATCCTTAATAAAATTTGAATAAGAACAAGGATGTAGACAAATTGAATGTTAAGTTGACTGTATTAATAATGAGGGGTTGATTTGTGATAAAATTAAAGGGATTGTGGTGTTGGTTGGAGAGAGAAATGGAGGAAGAAGAAGAAGAAAAGAGGGAGGGGGTGAGAAAGGGTCGTTCATCAAATTATAAATTAAATATAACATAAGAATTTAAATATGTTGCTAATTATGTTGATAAAAATAACACATCATTGTAATTTTTGATTTTTTTCATTCCTTCTTTTCTCATAGTAATTCTATTTGTATATATCAAATGAATATTTATGTCAGTACTTATCGATAGGTATTGTGAGGGCATATTCAGTCAACAAAATTCATAAATATTCTGTTTGTGTGTTTATCAATTTTTTAGTAGTGGATTTTTTTTTATAAATAAGATAACATATTTAGTATTCACTAATGTTTTTTTAATCTGTGATAGTTCTTAATATTTAAAGATAATTTTATAAAACAAGTATTTCAACATAGAATATATTATAATTTATATGTAGTTATGCATATTTGTAGAAAATATCTTTCATATATACAATCCTATCCTTGTACATAAGGAAACTAATAACTACCCCATGCATGAAGGACAAGTTTATAATTCTTATACATATAATCTTGGATGTGTGTGGTTATAGATACGCAGTATCCTGCACTGATCTAATGTGGAAACTAAAGCATACGAGGAAAAACCATATCTTTTGGATTTCATGGATATTTGTTGTAGTGGATACATATTGCTCGCTCGTGTATATATATATATATATATATATATATATATATCCCGCACTCTAAAGCGTAAAAGGCAAGAAATCTCATGGAATACAATCATTTGGATTGGATTAAGTGAGAAAAATCAAATAATTATTAGTTAAAGTAGTTTTTATATTTATTTTTCAGTAAATTATATATTCGATTTGAATTTGAAACCAGTGATTTCGCTTCAGCAAACATGATACGAGAAACACGAGGATATAAATCCATATGATGTAATATTAATAGAAAGAAAAAGGATTTATATACACACGCACGCAGGGGAAATCTAGTTGAGAGAGAGAGAGAGAGAGAGATGGCATTTACATCAAAAATGGCTTTTCAAGTGAATTGCTCTGCAGAAAGACGGCCTTCTCTCTTGGAAAACATAGATCGATTTAAAACCAGGTTCTGTTCGAGATACAAGGTAGTCCCTCCAAGTCTCTCTCTTCCACTCGACAGCATGTGGATCAAATGTTAATTTTATCTTTATTTGATCATTTCGCTGATCTATATAAACATTAATCGTGTGTTTGTTTTGAGCAGCCACTGCTGAAAGAGTTGCAGCAACTTCCTGCGCAGCTCGAGGTTTCCAAGAACATCAAGAACGCTTCTGCCAAACTCTTGGATGCATTTGTGGATTCAACGTTTAAGTTTTCTGACCAGCGCGTTCTTCCTTCTCAGGTAATACTTAAAACCTTCAAACCCTTACTGTAACCACTCAACTCTCCAGTACGTTGCATCGAGGATGGATGAGTTATTTTATAATCGGCTTTTTAATTTGTGATGAGTTTTTGCAGAGTAACTTCTTGCCGGTCGATGAATTGAACGAACCTCTTGTTATAACCAGCATTGAAGGCAAAATCCCAGATGATTTTCCAGAAGGAGTCTTCATAAGAAATGGTCTCTTCTTGAATTTTTCCAGAAGGATTAATTTACACTGTTGAACAATTGAATTTGGATCATTTCAAGTCGATCGGTTGAATATTCAAGACTTTTCTCTATTTGTTATTGCGTTCATATCGAAGACCACTAAATAGTTAAACATATATATAATTTCAGGACCAAATCCTCTATTTGGTGGTCTAAAATCTACGACATCAATATTTGGAAAGACTGGGCACATTTGGATTGAAGGAGAAGGAATGCTTCATGCTTTATACTTCGACAAGGACAACGATGGTGGAAGCAGGACTGTCGTTTACAAAAACAAACATGTTGAAACCGAAACATTCAAGGTTGAAAAAAGAAGAAACAAGCCATCATTTCTTCCAGCTATAGATGGCAGTCCGCCAGCCATTTTGTTAGCATACATGTTTAATATGGTGGGTCCACTAATCCTAAACCTTTACCCTTTTTTTTTATAAATATTATTCTTGAATATTTCTTCAAGGCATCATCATTCACGTCAAGTATTCTTAAGATTTCTCTGCCTCGGGGCCATAAAAACAAAATCACCTGTTAAATAAATTGATTTTAAAAGTAATTTTTATTTAAAATAATATTTTTTTAAAATTATTTTTGATATTAACATATAAAAATATTAAAAAAATAATAAAAAAAATATTTTAAATTTTTTCAAAAATATTTTTGAATCCATTACCAAATACTACCTATAATTAAAATGGATACGCCCAATTTTCCAAAAACACTAGGAACCAAACAGAAACACCTCTCTCAATCACAATTGCTCCTCCGGTATGTATAATTCTCAGCAGATTCTTACTTGTACATGAAAAGGGTGAATAAAGAAATTAATCTTTTATTGTTTGTTTCCTAAAAGCATATCGTGTTTGAAAGATTTCACAAAATTATCTGGAAATAAATCTATACATGCGCATGATTTATAGTCATTCAAAACTCGACCCTAGGAATTTGTACAAATGAACACGAGGTCTATATCATGTGCCTATTATTTTCTTTTCTTTTCCCCTAATTACTTGGTAATGAAAACTAGGAGTACTTTTTAACTAATAGTTTTTAATTTTTGTATTGAGAATTATTTAATTTCAGCTGCGATTTGAAAAGGTCAACAAAGATCTTAGCAACACCAATGTTTTCGAGCATTCAGGGAAGTTCTACTCAATTTCTGAAAATCACCTTCCTCAGGAGATTGACATCTTTTCCCTTCAGACTCTAGGCGATTGGGATATCAATGGAGCCTGGCACCGACCTTTCACGGCCCACCCAAAGGTTTTCTTGTTTAATACCTTGCACAGAAGTCCAATGTATGTATGCATGTTCAACATGGAACAGAAAACACAGCTTTAACTTGATTTCGTGTTTCTCGTTTGTTTCAGACAGCACCAGGTACTGGAGAGTTGGTTGTCTTTGGGGTGGATGCAATAAAACCTTACTTGGAAGTGGGAGTTGTTTCTGGTATGTATTAATTTTCCAATTTTCCCTTTATTTCATTCATGAAAAAAAAAGAGTACTTGCAAAAATTGGGAATAATTTTTTAATTACTTATGTGACAATTGACCTCGCAAACTCAATTTTCAGCTGATGGAAAGAGACTCGTTCACAAGGCTGATCTCAAGTTGGATAGGTGCACCCTTCTTCACGACATAGGGGTCACAGAGAGGCAAGTGATATCACATAGTTTTGGAAATTAACTAAATAAAAAAAAGTTTACTATTGAATATAAGAAGAATTAGCCTTTATTATTTATTCATTCATTCATTCATTTATTTATTTTGCAGGTATAATGTGATCTTTGATTTGCCTCTAACAATAGATATACTGAGACTCATCAAAGGAGGCCCGTGAGTACAGATGTCAATTTATTAGTTCTCATCTAAATATTATTACACCAATGAGAAGCACTTAATTTCTAATTTGGTTTACGATGTCAATGTATATATATAGATTATTGAAGTATGAGAAAGAAAAGTATGCAAGAATCGGGGTAATGCCCCGGTATGGCGATGCGGAATCAACCCGATGGTTCGAGGTCGAACCAAATTGCACATTTCACATTCTCAATTGTTTCGAGGAAGGAGATGAGGTAAGTAATTATACGAACATATATAATTTGTCGGCTCAATTTGTTGGTTCAATTGCAATGGAACTTTTTGCAGGTTGTAGTGTGGGGGTGCAGGTCTCTTGACTCAATCATATCAGAATCTTATGGTATGGATTTGGACAAATCTGAGTGGATTTCAGGAAGACTTAGGAGTAAAGAACCAGTTCAACAATACACTTCATTTTCGTCGAACGATGAATTGTTGTTCAGCCGATTCTACGAATGGAGATTAAACATGAAAACAGGAGAGGTTAAGGAGAGAAACCTCACTGGAAC
Source organism: Salix caprea (assembly GCA_964035475.1). Lineage (NCBI taxonomy): Eukaryota > Viridiplantae > Streptophyta > Magnoliopsida > Malpighiales > Salicaceae > Salix > Salix caprea. The sequence continues at coordinate 16,063,756 of OZ037751.1, forward strand.
CAAATTCTCCCTGGAGTTTCCTATGATCAATCCAAGCTTCAATGGCTTAAAAAATAAATTTGGCTACACCCAAATAGTCCATGAACCGGCCAGTATCTCATCAGGTTGGTAAATTATAGATTCCGAGATTCATCAATCTAGCTCATCGTTATAAATTTTATTATAACCCTGACCATTTCCATAGCAAGTAAGATTTCGATCTGGTTGCTGTAGGCATGCCAAAATTTGGAGGGCTAGCCAAGTTGTTCTTCGATGAGACTGCGAGTAAGGTAATTAAATTGTTCTTAGATAGCAAGTCCGAGTTCATTATTTCATTATTATTTCTTTACTTCCACACATAAATTTACGCTGATCCAGGAAGGGGAGCAAGCGGAAGGGCATATAAAGGTGGAATACCATGAATTCGAGGGAAACACCTTCTGCACTGGGTCTGCCTTCGTCCCTAAAGAAGGTGGTCTAGAAGAAGATGATGGCTGGATCATCACTTTTGTTCATGATGAAGACGTTAATACATCTAAAGTAAGTTAATTTTATAAATGGAAAGCAATCGCGTCGAATTAATTCTCCGATTCCATAGCTTGGTCCCTGATAATTAATTTTATTTTTTTACCTCCTTCAGGTTTACATAATTGACACAAAGAATTTCACGAGTGAGCCTGTTGCCAAATTTACAATGCCCTGCAGAGTCCCATATGGATTCCATGGAGCATTTATGCCGATTCCATTCCACAGTTAATTGGACCCATCATTCATGTCAAAGATTATGCAAACTGTAGAATTTTAAAAAAAAAAAGTTTACTAGAAAACAGAATCACAACTCAGGGTCAAAAACTGAAAAAAACACCTGAGGTCTTGATAAGGGAGTTGCTTGCAAAGAATATCCACTCTTATTGTCGAGGGTTGTTACAGCTTTTATTAAGGTACGTATTCTAACATCCCATGAAGCGATTTTGAGATCCTGTAATAACATTCATGTTGCTTGTCTTATATATATATATATATATATATATATATATTTGCAAATATACTGAGCAATTATATTGAAATCGAGTAATAACACACAAGGTCCTTATCGTGCATTTATTTCAATCATTGAAAGTACAAAATAAGCGTTTTTCGGGACAAAGTCCCTTCTGATTTGAGAAATGGATGATTATGATTCTAAATTTGGAAGGAGTATTTGGAATTCAATCGAAACATGGCAACACGAGCCTACAAGGGATAAAGCTGAAAACGTAAGACTAATATGATCAAATATAAATTTCGTCCATTCGATGAGCCATTTGCCAATAAAATCGTGAAAAAAACTTTGTTAAAAAGTAAGCCTTCGTGGAAGATTGTGATCATAGACAATGATTGAGAATACCCTATTTTAAAAAATATATATTTTATGAACCTTGATGACCGAGTAAAACAAAATCTATTATACAAATCAATTATTTTGCCATCACACCACACCTGGACCACTTGAAAAATAAGTCACTTCGGGAATAATATACTTTTCAATGTTTAAGTGCGTAAGCATTCGAATAAATATAAAAAAGCAAATATAAGAAAAAGTGACACAACCAAGAAGTGAAGTGAAGTATTAGGGTTCAATGCATGCTACAAGACCTAAAATAACACAATATAGAGACTATTAAAATACTCAATTTTATTCATTAAATCTCCACTTTTTCAAAACTATTGTAATCCTTTAAATGAATGTTTTTTTTGGAAAATCCTAATAATATTAAATAAAAAAAAACTATGAAAAATATCCCCTTCAAAAACTAGAAAAATAACTATTTTTATCAAAGAGCTTTTACATTAGTCTCCCCGGGTTTAAATAAACTCATCGTGGAGTTCAGCCTTCAATTATCAGCTTTTTTCCATTAATAACCTCAATTTAAAAAAAAATATATATGCTAAACTAAGTATGTATTTTGATATTAAAAATATTAAAAACAATGTGTATTGTTTTTTGAAAATTAAATGGAAAATTAAAAATATGTTAAAATAACTATATATTTTGATATTTGTTTCATGTTAACACATTACAATAATAATATAAAAAACTTTAAAAAAAGTTTCTAAACATTATTTAAAACTCAACTAACACCACAACGAATTAAAAAATCATTTTTTTATAATACAATGTTGATATAAGCAGTACTAATAAAAAAAAAGATAAGATTTTTTTGTTTGTTTTTTTATCTCACATTAATTTAATTTCAGTATTTTTAAGTCACACGTGGACAAATCGGGTGAAAAAGAGCACTAGGATAATAGACCACTCACAACAAAATATTCACTATACATGTATAAAAGAGAGTTTTGCTCTCATTTCACGCCTTCAAAACTAAACGTATTCTCTCTTTTTACGCAGACTGCATTTAATGCAGAGATAAATAATAAAAATAAAACTAAGAGTATAAATACATAAATACAAATAAAAAATATCCCAGAAAGACCAAAAAATTAAAAAAAAATCGAAACTAAACCAAAATCTAAAAGAATAAGGGTCGAGATGCAAAACAAAAATTAGATAAGACAATTTTTTTCGTTTGATGCTTATGTTAAGTGATAAAATTTTAAATTTTTGTTTGAACCATCCCAAAAGGATTAAAAAATAAGAACTATCCTAGAACGACCATCAAATTGCTTCATATCTTATTGGTCTGTAAACCTATTTGTTATGTGTTTGTCTAAGTTATATTTATTACCATTTAATTGTGACAGATATTCACTCAAATATTGAGAACCTCCAAATTTCACATGTACGAAGGAATTGATTTTGTTGTGAGAGTGTAAGCAAGAGTGTTGGTGAATTATTCCCTATTCTTTTAAAATCGCAACAGATTTTGAGTGGTGGAATTCACCTACTAATTAAGAGCAAAAATTTTATGCTCTTACTAAACTGATTTTAGATCATTAAAAAACACATTATAGCAATAGATGTCACTTCAGAATTTGGTCACATGAAATATACAAATGTAAAAGTGTGTAAGATGATCAGAGAAGATAATAAAATACCTGTATATATCCGGCTCTGGGGAATGGGAGAGGGTCTCTAAACGTCACTGTGTATCAAATCAAGAGGAGCATCAATCTTTCGTAGAACCAGAGGAAAAAAGTTATTTATGTTAAAGAATTATTTGATTTAAAAACTTAAACAGTTAGATAAAATTTTAAAATATAATTTATATTATTCTTTAACACACTTCTTCAAGTTAACATTTTTTGGGCTTGAAACTTGCACAAGTTCATATCACCTTGTATTTGATTTTTATCAAATAGAATGAGGGTAATGAGATTCGAACTCGTAACCATTGGGTTAACAAGGTTCTGATACTATGTTAAGGAACCATCTCACCTAAAAACTTAAACTGTTAAGTAAAATCTCAGAATATAATTTATATTATTCTCTAACAATTTAACCCATTTTGCAAGAGAACAAGTAGTGTTAAAGAATACAGCTCTCATTCATTTTAGTAGAAATATATCTAAATTAAACATGCATTCCAAACAATGAGCGTGGGAGAGGCCAAGTGGAAGATTAAGATAGTGCCTCAGATTTATTCGCTAAAAATATATCTGGTGTTGATGGAGATAGGAAGCAATTTGATGGGAGATTTTTGTTTATTGTGTCTGATGTCAATATGAATATATAGTCGTCCTTGTTTACGCACCCTGCCCATCACTTTCCCAGTTTGTAGATCCTGGATAGTACCGAAAGGACCAAAAGCAACTAAACAATTATATTCATCAAGTTAGACAGCTAGGATTTGATTGACATGTAATCTAAGAGCATAAAGAGTATCAGAAAAATTAAAGTTTGTGGAATGTGGTAGAGTGCCAATGCCAGTAAGAGGCATTTCCTTACCATTGGCTGCATAAATTGATTGAGGGGATTCTGGCGGCTGAATGTTTGGTAGCAGTGCTTGCGATACCCCCGTCATGTGATTAGAAACAGATGAATCAATGAACAAATATTGAGAGATTGGTTTTGGCCGGATTTGAGTTTTTTCTACTTAAGCACATTAGACTCACAAGATCAAGGACAACCAACCAATCACACAGTCCCTTCTCACAATGATGTACAATAAATTAATGAAAGCATTTAACTATCAGCTTTTACCAAGTGTCGTATCTGTGTTGCAAGAGGCATGGTGTGATGTTAAACGACTTACGATCTACACAATAAATTTTGAGTTAAAATTTGAACTTACATCTCTTGTAAAAATTTAAAACAACTAAGGTTTTACTCGCTCACTTGAACCCGTAAAGTGCACTTTTCAAGGACAAGGTTTCTAAAATCCAAAAAAAAAAGTGTTATATCTGCTACTCTCCCTGCTTCTGGCATCAAAGTTATAAAATCAATTTCTCAATATTTGTTCATTGATTCAGCTGTTTCTAATCATATGATGGGGGGTATCGCAAGCCCTCCTAGCAAACATTCAGCCGCCAGAATCCCCTCAATCAATTTATGCAGCCAATGGTAAAGAAATGCCTATTTCCAGATTCCAAGAACTTCAATTTTTTTGATACTCTTTATGCTCTTGATTACATGTCAATCGAATCCTAGCTGTCTAACTTGATGAATATAATTGTTTAGTTGCTTTTGGTCCTTTCGGTACTATCCAGGATCTACAAACTGGGAAAGTGATGGGCAGGGTGCGTAAACAAGGACGACTATATTTATTTAAATAATTATTTTTATTTTTTAAAAATTATTTTTGACATAGCACATTAAAATGATTTAAAAACACCAAAATATATTTATTTAAAATAAAAAATAAAAGAAATAAAAAAAGCAAAAGCTGCGGCACGGCTTTTTCACAGCCTCTATATATTCATATTGACATCAGACACAATAAACAAAAAACTCCCATAAAATTGCTTCTTATCTCCATCAACATCAGATATATTTTTAGCAAATATTAATTTGAGTCACCATCTTTATCTTCCATTTGGCCTCTGCCACGCTCAATGTTTGGAATGCATGCATGCTTACTGTAGATATATTTCTACTAAAATGAATGTGAGAGCTGTATTCTTTAACACTACTTGCTCTCTTGCAAAATGGGCTAAACAACCGTTTATCTCTGGTGCTATGAAGATTGATGCTCCTCTTGATTTGACACACACTGACGTTAGAGACCCTCTCCCATTCCCTAGAGCCGGTTATATACAAGTATTTTATTATCTTCTTTGATCATCATTCACACTTTTACATTTGTATATTTCATGTGACCTAATTCTGAAATGACATCTATTGCTATAATGTGTTTTTTAATGATAGAAAATCAGTTTAGTAAGAGCATAAAATTTTTGATCTTAATTAGCAGGAGAATTCCAGCACTCAAAATCTGTTGCAATCTTAAAAGAAGAGGGAATAATTCACCAACACTCTTGCTTACAGACTCTCAGCAAAATCAAAACCAATAAGATAAATTTAGGCTCAAGAAAATATTTGATCACGTCAAACTAGCTAGGTTAGCATATTAAAATGAAGATTACAGAATATTCTATCACTAAATCAAGCTTAAGTTTTTCTAGACAATTCTATATGTTGGTCTGCTATAACATATCACTCAATCGCTTATCGTATCATTAATTCATTATATTTTAAATTTTTTTATAAATTGTTTATGTTTTTCGTGTAGTTGTTGTCGCTTTCACCAAAAAATGACATGGTAGAGATCTAAAATCGCCAAGTGGTTGAAACTACACCTGCTTGGTTACCAGAATCAAATGCCTCCTGTTTGGTTAGAAGGTGAAAACACTTCCGCTCGTCTTATAAATAGCTAGGCAAAATACACATTTAGTTGATCAAAAGTCTCCATTCTTCTCTTTATAAAAATTAGTGTGGCTATCTCTATGGATCGATTACTTCTCATCATAATTCTTACCTTCTTCTTCTTCTTCCATGTCAAAGCCCAAGTCACTACCCAATCGAATTCAGGTAGCCTCCAACAAATCCCTCATGGCCTCCCACTAATCCTCGGGATCATCTCGACTATGCTGTTTATAACATTTTTCGTACTTGCCTACGCAAAATTCTGCGGGAGAAACCAAAATAATTTCATTGGCTTTTTTAATCTCCATCGCCAAAATTTGCATGGACTTGTTCGATCAAATTCTAGGTTTTCTGGGATTGACGAAGAAGTGATCAAGTCCCTGCCTTTTTTCAGGTTTTCTTCACTTAGGGGTTCAAAAGAAGGCCTGGAATGTGCAGTTTGCATATCAAAATTTGAAGAATCTGAGGTCCTGAGGCTGTTGCCGAAGTGCAAGCATGCATTTCACGATTACTGCATAGACGAGTGGCTAAAAAGTCACTCTAGCTGTCCTCTTTGCAGATACAAGTTAGATCCTAAAGATCCCAAGAGCTTCACTTACTCAAGAAGTTTGAGGGACTTGCAAAATCCTTCAAATCTTGCAGAGGATCCTAACCTTGAGATCTTCGTCGAGAGAGAGCATGGTCGTCAAGTTTCAACATGCTTTAACCCAGGAAGCAGCTTTCAAAATAGCGATGATGACAGCAGCAGAAAAGAAGAGTTTCTGATTCAAGCAGGTAGCAACGCTGATGATCGTAACAGGAAACTCTTTCATAAATTCATGCACAAGATCATTATTTCAGATGTTCTTGTCAAGAATCGATGGAGCGATGCTAACTCTTCAGATTTCTTGTCCCTGAACACTGAGATGCTTAGAGACATGTCAAGCAATAGATTTTCTCCTCAGAAATCAAGCAGTGCAAGATTCCACAATGGCCTGTCCAGTGTTGAAAATTTAGAGAATCCAGTCAAGGATGATACAGAAAGAAAGACACTGTGCGAGCCCCAGTTGACAACAGTTGACAGAAGTAATTCTGTTCCAAGCTCAGGCTTAAAATCTTCGAAAAAGCCTAATCCTGCGTGGAAGAGATCAGTGTCTGAGGTCACGATCTTTTCAAGGTTCAGACAGCTAAGTGTAAGGAACAAAACGAAAGAATCTACATCCCTAGGGAAAGATGAGAGGATCAGAATGCTTTGGCTGCCACTAGCACGGCGAACAATACAGTGGTTCGCCGGTCGGGAAAGAAACTCACGACAATCAGAGTACGAAAGACAAGCATCAAACGTGTGATTTTCATCTTAGCAGCTTAATTTGTCCGTTTTCACTTGTTTGTAATAGCAGCATGATCTGGTGATGACAAGATTGATGTATGAATTTAATTATAACTCACTGTCCTCGTGAATTGCTATCTAGACCACCTCTGTTTGGAGCAATAAGACACGCAAATATCCTTTCGCTTTGGCCAAGAACAAGAGTATTGTGACGAAAGACACAAAAAGCATTAATGTTATAGGAAACTCCTGTTGACAAGTACTTGCAAATTATTAATTATTTCCCACTTCAGTTGAAAGTCAAAGTTCTTATAGAACGTCGTCCTGTGATAGTCATGAACAGAATGGGTCAGTGCATTCAGTAACAAGACTTATAAGCCGACAAAATAGTTCTGCGTTAAAACCTCAAAAAAATAATTCATAACGCTAATCTTATCTTATCTTATCTTATATTCACACACACACACACACACACACACACGTATATATATAAATATAGCAGAATAAAATAATTTTTTTGTATTCAATTGTATTTCCACTATGCCCTTCATTTTTTTTCTTAAGAAAAAAGAGTGGTATACATGTAATAAAAATTAATTAATAATTTATCAAAGTCTAATTAGGGAAAGTTATTATTGTTGCCATTAATTTTGGAAAAAACTTGAATGATTTCTTATTTAATAAAGTCCAATTAGGAAAGGAAATTAATATTTTCATTAATCGTGGCTAAGAACTCGAAAATACAGTGAAGAGAATTAAAAAAAAATTGCAGGGCTCAGTTCAAACTAGGGTTTTAAAATATCTGGCTGAAGAAGAAGAAGAAAACACAGTTTAATAAAAAAAACAATCCCATCAACGTATCGCTAAGCAGCCCTATAACTTTGTCATAATCTTTTATTTAAGGATTTTCAACGGTTAGTTATGAGCTATTCTTGCAGGCCTGCAAAGTCAACTAATTATACTTTCTTCTTCATTTTTGCCAACCCCCAATGGACTAATTAATTTGAAGGTATAATTCAAATAAATAAAAGCTTTTGAGTATTTGGTGCGTGGACTTGCTTCTAATTTGTAGCCATTGTTGACTAACAATAGTGATTATACTCCGTAATATAATATACTCGTACAAGTGAATGAGAGAATAAACTTTAAGTTCTTAAAAAAAAAATTATTTATTTTTAGTTATATCTGATAAATAATATGCAAAAAAAAATAAGAAAATGTTTGTGATAAGACTGTTATATGTGATAAAAAAAAAATTAAACAGGGTTGGTGGACCAAAACAATATTGATTCATGTGTTCAAGACAAGATTTAACCATTATAAGTATATGAACAATAAAAAAAAAAAACTGAGATCGTAGGGTCTATTTAGGATTATGGTATAAATTATTTATTAAAGTGTTTTTTTATTTAAAAATACATAAAAATAATATTTTTTAAAATTTATTTTTAATATAAATATATCAAAAACAATTTCGAAAACATGATTGATCTGCAGAGTTAAACAAGATTATAATAGCAAACGTCATGATCAATCTTATTTTGTTTCCATTTTTGCCTTCCATGGTTTGCTGGCTTCATTAATCTTTAGATCTTCGCTCACTTGTTTTATATGGGCTTGACAGATCTGGTCTAGGGCTAGCTACTGGGCTTTATTCTAGTTGTTCGTGTAAGTTTGTCCGGCCATTTGCAAAAGCTAGAAACGCCCAGGCGGAAACAGAAAAAAATACAACGAGAAGGTTTTTTTTTTTTAATCCTCCCTGACGAGATATCTAAAAATGTCGAAATTATTTTGTTTTGTGTAAAAAAGAAAGAATCGTATTGTTCTACCCAGGTCAATAAAAAAAATCCCGTTAATTTTATTCTTAAAAGAAAAATCATAGTAGCTGTAATTAGTTTTAGAGTTTTAAATTATTATTATGTTTAGACATTCAAGTCCCCAAGAAACATGGCGTGATGACAGAAAACTTGTAATTTACATAGCAAATCTCAAGTTCGAGTCAGGAAATGTATTTTTTATAAGAGTCTGGACAATCAGGGTTTTATTTTCTCATTTAAACTCACAAAATAGTTTTCTCGTATAAAAAAAAGTTCAGACAATTCCCCCTCCTAATTTCTTACATTTGTCCTTGTCATATCTATGTCTAATGATAGTTTCACAGTACTTATGTTCCATTGTAGAGAACTACTAGTCTGGGTATTAGGGCAGAAAAATGTGCTCTCTCTTTTACCCTTACTTTCAAGTCCTAACACTGTCCTGTGTTTGATCCATTTATAATTTTATTACGAGCTCTCCCCACCATCATCAATGAGCTCAACTGCTTTGCAATGGATCATTTCCATGGATATCAAAACAGCTGAGTGCTGGAACTCAGTTTTCCCGATCCCAAATCGATCACTTTACTCACTGGCGCCACCACCGAGCCCTCCTCCCCCTTTGTTTTCTGTACCTTTGGCATGCAAACAACCACAACCACCGCCTTGAATTGCCCTTCATTTGGTTTCTTTATTTACCACCTAGCTGCTGCTATTCAGACATTAATCAATGGTGATCATAGAATTATCTGGAAATGGAACTTGTAATCATGTCTACAAAGACATGACGTGAAGGTAAAAAACTTGTGATCTGTTCATTAGATTTCGAGTTCGAGTTGTTGGAGTGTAATATAAATCATATTTTAGATTCTTACCTCATAGCTTAAGTTTTTAGGTGATATGATTACTTAACACGAGTTAGGACATGTATTTCTTATAAAAATTTAGAACAATTAAGATTTTATTTATTTATTTAGACTCACAAAGTGCGCTTCTCAAAAATAAAATTTTCTCGTATAAAAAAAATTAACCATCGATGATTTTCTTAGAGTTATTTTATTTAATTTTTTTATAAGCCGATAACTAATTAATTAATTGTATTAATAAGGGAAACTAGGAGCGGGCTGGGTGTAGGCAATTAGGCAGACAATGCAGCCAAAGTGCCAAATCAATCGAAACCAATAAAATTCATAATCAAACAATAAAATTAAAAAATATTTATTACAAAGGTCCAGCAAAGAGTGCAGGCAAAACCACAGCAAGACCACGCGAGGATGCCACGATTAACTTCATAGATTTGCTTATATATATTTACGTAGTTGAAATCAATGGATAATAGAATTTATTATAAGTTAAGAATCCTTAAAATAAGAATATTATAGCTAAAAAGACAATTAAATAGTTATTTTTATTCATCCGAATTTATTTAGTATTCAAAACTATAAAATCTTAATAATACTGAATATTAAATAAATTAAATTAAACTGTTTTTTAAATAGAAAAGCTAAAAAATATATAATAACACTGAATAGAAAACTAAAATTCTTTCAAATATATATATATATATAGAGAGAGAGAGAGAGAGAGAGAGAGAGAGAGAGACAACTTTAGAAATTATAATCCTACCTAATAGTTTCACTGAAATAAATACCAACATAATGTGCTAATAATTGTGTAACCAATGTAAGGCCCACTACTTAATGATCTCAACAATCTTATTTACGCATATGACCATTTCCCACAGCCATAGCCACTATTTTATATTTCATTTTATTAATAATAAATAATGAAAGAGTACTTGCATGTCTCTCATTTAATTTATTACTTAAAATTTATTTTTTATTACTTAAAAATCAAAGAGATAAAATTGATTATAATATATAAAAAATTATACGAGTTGAATTCAATAAATAAATAAATTAATAATTTCTTATAAATAACTTAAAACAATGTCTTGGGAAATAACAAAACACATTAATAGATGCCAGTGCTCCCTGTAATTGCTTCTAATCGTCTTTGAATGTTTCTATATATATAAAGAGAAGGAGAGAGCACCATCTTGTTTTCTAACCCACTTCACTATCTTCATAAATACACGAGCTCAAGCTCGAGTCCTTATTCTTCAACTAGAGCTCCCTGCCTCCAAGTGATCAGAAAACCATTCTCATCCCTCTCGGAAACACTCTCTGCCATGGATTTCTATGGCGGGAAATCTCTCTTCAGCTTCATAGCTGAAGAGGGAAACGCACCACAAGAACTGAATGATCAAGAGCTTCAATTTAGCCCTCGAAGGGCGCCTATCAAGAACGCGACTTTTCAATTTAATGGAAGGGTGAATGTACCTATTCAACCTGCCACTGCCATGGATGCCTATCAAGAAATGAACGACCAGGAGCTTCAGTTTAGCCCTCCAAGGTCTTCAACCACTCATTCCAGCAAGCTCACCCTGTTGCCACCATCTAGCCCGGAATCGCCATGGACACTCTCTCCTCACCATACCCCGTCACCTTCTCTTCTCTACCATTGCATAGCCTCGCTTCATCGACATGAAGGTAATATATACTCCATTGCTGTCTCAAAAGGGATAGTCTTCACCGGCTCTGAAAGCAACCGTATTCGTGCATGGAAACAGCCGGATTGCATGGAGAGAGGCTACCTCAAGGCGAGCTCTGGTGAAATAAGAGCCGTTTTAGCTTATGGTAATATTCTTTTCTCTGCACATAAAGACCTTAAAATTCGAATTTGGAACTTCGCAGTTTCAGATAATTTTAGAGCCAAAAAGGTCTTTACATTGCCTAAAAGAAGCTCATTTCTTATGTTTCCCAAACGTAACACACAGCAGCACAAGGATTGTGTTTCTTGCATGGCTTATTATCATGCAGAAGGACTTTTATACACTGGATCACACGACAAAACAGTTAAAGTTTGGAGAGTTTCTGACAAAAAATGTGTAGATTCCTTCGTGGCACATGAAGATAGTGTTAACGCTTTATTGGTGAACCAGGATGATGGGTGTGTTTTCACTTGCTCTGTTGACGGGTCAGTTAAAATATGGAGGCGAGTATACAGAGAAAATTCTCATACTCTAACCATGACACTGAAGTTCCAACAATCACCTGTCAATGCCTTGGCCTTAAGCTCATCTTTCAACAATTGCTTTCTTTACTCAGGGTCGTCGGATGGTACCATAAATTTTTGGGAGAAGGAGAGATTTTCTGGTAGGTTTAACCATGGTGGATTCTTACAAGGCCATCGTTTTGCAGTTCTTTGCCTGGTAGCTATAGAGAAGTTGCTATTTAGTGGCTCCGAGGATACAACCATTAGGGTTTGGAGAAGAGAAGAAGGAAGTTATTTTCATGAATGTCTAGCTGTATTAGATGGGCATAGAGGACCAGTGCGGTGCCTGGCTGCTTGTTTGGAGATGGAAAAAGTTGTGATGGGGTTTCTGGTATACAGTGCAAGCTTGGACCAAACTTTCAAGGTATGGAGGGTTAAGGTTTTGCCTGAAGAGAACAGGTGCTTGGATTATAGAGAAGTCGTCAGTGATTCAAGGTCAAAGGTGATGGAGTACGAGATGAGTCCTGTTCTGTCTCCTTCATGGGTGAAGAAGAAACTTAAAGGAGACTATTTTCAATAGATCGATCATGGTCATCAAATTAGAGACTGAAAATAATGTTTCAATGTAGAAATCTGTATACCCCACTGCAGTTGGAAGTATTTATCGTATTCTGAATATATGATCTTGCCATTTGTGTGTCAAATTGCTTTCCAGCAAGTCCAGCTTGTGAGAACTTAATTCAAACACAGCTTGGCAATAGTGGATGGAAAACCAGAGAAATTAAAAATGAAGGAGCCTGGTAATTAATGGCGCCTAGCATAACACACTCCATATTTCGTAACTTATTCTAGCTATACCGGTGTAGCTCAACCTATTATTGTATGAATTAATCCAAGTTGCTGCTTTGATTTTGCGCTTTGATTCTAATGTTGATCTCCAATTGAGATCTTTTTATTTTATTTTCTTAAGAACATATGAGATTATGCTTATTGAATCTCTGAATCATTGATTTCAAATCAACAAAATAGTTTCATCTTCAAATCATGTAACTTTGCAATCACATTCATGAATGAATGAATTGTTAGAATTTAGGAGAGAATTCTGAGAATTTCGTGAAAAACAAGTACTGTAGAGATTCGTACGGACGAACTCTAAAAATCTCCAGAAAACTGTTACTGTAGAGATTAAGAACTGGGAATGGATTTTTCCAGAAAAAGAACTTTTTACGAATTTGATTGTTTTGAGCAGAGAGAACAAACACACATTGGCAGAATGGTTTCGTATGGTTACTGCCATCCCATAAATTTTATTTATATGAAACAAACGATTACAACGGCTAGTTTCTTTCAAAAGTTCGTTACAGTTGACTTTTCCTTAATGTTGACTATTAACTGAATTTAGCTAAACAATGCTGTAAAAGACTAAGAACATTAAGGATATTAATAATCCGAATTACAATATGAATTCAAAAACAAAAACACTTAAAGCTTGATCTTCAATTCTTCAGTTCTTCATGATCCTGTTTCGCAGACCTGGAATCACATTTCCAGTTTTCAACACTCCCCCTTGATTCCTGAGCTGCGCATTCCCACCATGTTCCTCAGTTCCTCGAACCTCTCCTTTGCAAGAGACTTTGTGAATATGTCAGCTAGTTGTTCATTGGTGCTGCAGTACTTCATCACTAGTTCACCTTCTTGTTGGAATTGTCTAAGTGCATGAAACTTTATCTTCATATGTTTTGTTCTATCATGGAACACTGAATTCTTTGAAATAGCTATTGCTGATTGGTTGTCACAGAATAGATCAGTAGGTTCTTCTTGTTCACAGTTCAAATCTTTCAAGACCTTTCTTAGCCAAACCAATTGATTAGCAGCCACATATGCAGAGATGTACTCTGCCTCGGCTGTTGAATGAGCAACAACAGGTTATTTTTTCGAATTCCAGCAAAAAATTCCTTCTCCTATTGCAAAGCAATATCCAGATGTGCTTACCATTTCCTCATCACTACCACCCCAATCACTATCACAAAACCCTTTTAATTTGATTGTGTTCATTCTACTGAAATACACTCCAAAATCCATGGTTCCATTCAAGTATCTCAACACTCTCTTTGCAGCTGTGTAGTGTGTTTGACTAGGGTATTGCATGAATCTAGATAGGTAGTTAACTGTGAAAACTATATCTGGCCTAGTTGAAGATAGGTACAATAAACTTCCAATTAGGCTCCTATATATTCTTCCATCTGCACTAGGGGATCCATCTTGTTTTGACAATTTCATTCCAAGCACCATTGGTGTGCTGACAGGCTTGCAATTCTCCATTGCAAATCTGTTGAGCAATTTACTTATGAATTGCTTTTGACAAATAAAACACCCTTTCTTAGTTTGTGAGATTTCCATTCCTAAGAAGTGTGCTAATAAACCGAGATCATTCATCTCAAATTTGTTTTTCATGTTTCTCTTAAACTCATCAATAAAATGCTCATTGTTACCCGTGATTAACAAGTCATCAACATAAACTGAAATTATCATGATTTGATCTCCAACTTTCTTGACATATAGAGTAGCTTCATTTAAGCTTTTCTCAAATTCTAGACTTGTCAAGTATTCATCTAACTTGCTATACCAAGCTCTAGGAGCTTGTTTTAATCCATACAAAGCCTTCTTCAATAAGTAGACTTTGTTCAAGTTTGATTCATCTTCAAAACCTTGTGGTTGTTCCACATAAATTTCTTCATCTAAAGTACCATTTAGGAAGGCAGATTTGACATCCATTTGCCAAACCAGCCATCCCTTTTGAGTAGCCAAAACAAGCAGCAACTTAATTGTATCCATCCTAGAAACTGGTGCAAAGGTGTCTTGATAGTCAATGCCTTGTTCTTGTGCATATCCCTTAACTACCAATCTTGCTTTGTTTTTATTTAAGGTTCCATCAGCATTGAGTTTAATTTTGTATATCCATCTCACTCCTATCACTTTTCTATGCCTAGGTCTGTCCACCAATTCCCAAGTTTCATTTTTCTCAATCATATTAAGTTCTTCCTTCATTGCTGCTACCCACATTTTTGATCCCATTGCTTCTTCAATATTAGTAGGTTCAATAGTTACTAAGTTGCACCTATCGTAAATGTCACTTAACAACCTAGTTCCTCTTACAGATTGCTCCTCTTCATCTTCTAGTATTTCTTCTTCATCTTCATCCGAATGATGTTCTTCATCAATTTCAGGTGAAGCTTCAATTTCAACTGGTAAGTCCAATCTGTTTTCACTTAACTTTCCAGTTTCCCAATTCCAAATTTGATCTTCAGCTACCTTAACATTCCTTGCTATTACTGCTGAGTTTGATTTCAAATCATACACCTTATAGCCATTTGATCTTAAGCTATAACCTATCAATATTCCAATCTCGGCTTTTTGGTCTAATTTCCTTCTTTTCATTTCAGCTTGCAGTACATAGCATGGACTTCCAAACACTTTTAAGTGATCTAGTTTAGGTTTATCTCCATACCATTCTTCAAAGGGAGTTGTATCACCTAATGATCTTGTACTTAATCTATTCAAAATATATGCAGCTGTACTCACAGCTTCTGCCCAAAACTTCAGGGGCAATTTCTTCTCATAGAGAAGGCATCTAGCCATCTCCATTAGGGTCCTATTTCTCCTCTCACTCACCCCATTTTGTTGTGGGGTGTATGGGACTGTGAGTTGGTGTTTAATACCTTCTTTAGTAAGGTATTCCTCAAACTTATGGGAGGTGAATTCACCCCCATTATCAGTCCTCAAGGTTCTTAGGCAGCAGTTTGATTCCTTCTCAACTGCAGCCTTAAACCTTAGGAATGTTTCAAACACCTCACCTTTTGTCTTGAGGAAATAGACCCAACAATATCTACTAAAGTCATCAATAAAAAGAACAAAATACCTAGCACCATTCAAGGATTCATTGTGCATAGGTCCACATACATCCGAATGCACAATTTGAAGCTTGTAAACTGATCTAGATGTAGAATTGTTAAATTTAGTTCTAGATTGTTTTCCCAATTGACATGCTTCACATACATCTTTTAGTTCGCATATGTTAGGTAGGCCCTCTACTACTTTCAATTCTGACATTTTCTTTAGGGATGCATAATTGACATGTCCTAAACATTTATGCCATAATGTTGAGTTTCCAGTTATGTGTGTGTTCATGCTTTGGTGTTCTAGTTGTTTAGCAATACTAAAACATCTATTTGACATTTTTGCAGTGAATAAGGTAGCACCTTGATCATCTTTGATCGTGCATATGCCATCTATAAACAGCAATGAGTAATTGTTCTCAAGTAATTGACCAACACTAATGAGATTTTGGTCAATTTCAGGTACATATAAGATGTTGTCAAACTTCTTTGTACCACTTAGAGTATCAATTTTAACTTCCCCTTTACCCTCAACACCTACATATTGTCCATTTGCAACTTTGACTCTAGATTTATAGCTTAAGTCTAGGTTTTCAAATAAGCACAATTCGGCAGACATGTG
This sequence comes from Salix caprea, assembly GCA_964035475.1. Classification (NCBI taxonomy): domain Eukaryota; kingdom Viridiplantae; phylum Streptophyta; class Magnoliopsida; order Malpighiales; family Salicaceae; genus Salix; species Salix caprea. The sequence continues at coordinate 16,080,236 of OZ037751.1, forward strand.
GTTTGAACAACCACTGTCAATTAACCAAGTTTGATTACTTACCTCTGTTTGGCTGCAACTTTGAGTTGTAGTGGTTGTGAATAATACCTCATCTTTAGTCTCCTCCACTTCAGCAACATGAACTTGGTTTGCATTGCCATTTTTGCAGAGTTTCTCAATGTGGCCGAACTGCTTACACTTTCTGCATTGTGCATTTTTGAGGTAACACCATGCCTCTAGGTGATTGGTCTTTTGACAATATCTGCAGGTAGGGAATTGATCTCTTTTCTCCTTTCCTTTTGTGTTGAATCTGTTGGACTGGTTGGACTGATGTTGGTTATTCTGCCAACTTTTTCCTTGCCAAGATTTTCCAGATTTTGGCCTAGTTTCTGGATTTCTGAAGAACACCTGGGAATTTTGAGCCCTTGTTCTTCCTTTGAATCCAGCAGTGAAGGCTTCCTCACCAGTATTTTCTTGTCTAAACGCCTGTCTTTGCTCCACGGTTTGCAGGGCATTTATGAGTTCTTGAAGACTCATTGTTGTGAAGTCCTTAGACTCTTCTAAAGAGCAAATCTTGTTTTCAAATTTTTCTGGTAAACTGACCAGAACCTTCTCCACAACTCTTGCTTCTTGAATTTCTTCTCCAAGCAAGGTCATTTGATTTACAATCTTTGACACATTCGATGAAAATTCTTTGACAGTTTCTGATTCTCTCATCTTTAAACTCTCGAATTGTCTTTTCAAATTTAGGATCTGCATCCTCTTGGATTTCTCATCACCTTGGAACTCAGCCTTCAATTTGTCCCAAGCTTCCTTAGCTGTTTCACACGCCATGATCCTTGAGAAGATTTCCTCACTTACTGCATTGTGAATGCAAGTAAGGGCTTTGAACTTCTTTGCTTTTTGTTCATTGGGGTACCTTAGTTGGTTCATTGTTGGATCATTGTTCAGGGGATTTAGTTCCCTTTCATTCTCAACATCATCCCATAAATCGAACGCTTTCAGGTATATCTTCATCTTCACTGCCCATACTCCATAATTCATCCCAGTGAAGACTGGCGATTTTGAGGAGAATGAAGAATCCATGACTGTCAGCTTTTCTTGCAATTTTCGTTCAAGATTTCAACGAATGAAGAACTAGGATATCAATTGACGAATCTTTATCAATTGTTTATCCTTTTAAAGAACAAATCAAGACTAACTTCTTGATTTAAAAATCTGCCAATTTAGAAAAACTTCCTTCTTTCCCTTTCAAGATTTGATTCAATCTTGAACAAACTCACTTTTTCAAATCACTCGTGTGTTTCTCTTATCAATCCCTTTTCTAAGACCTATTCTGCTCTGATACCATGTTAGAATTTAGGAGAGAATTCTGAGAATTTCGTGAAAAACAAGTACTGTAGAGATTCGTACGGACGAACTCTAAAAATCTCCAGAAAACTGTTACTGTAGAGATTAAGAACTGGGAATGGATTTTTCCAGAAAAAGAACTTTTTACGAATTTGATTGTTTTGAGCAGAGAGAACAAACACACATTGGCAGAATGGTTTCGTATGGTTACTGCCATCCCATAAATTTTATTTATATGAAACAAACGATTACAACGGCTAGTTTCTTTCAAAAGTTCGTTACAGTTGACTTTTCCTTAATGTTGACTATTAACTGAATTTAGCTAAACAATGCTGTAAAAGACTAAGAACATTAAGGATATTAATAATCCGAATTACAATATGAATTCAAAAACAAAAACACTTAAAGCTTGATCTTCAATTCTTCAGTTCTTCATGATCCTGTTTCGCAGACCTGGAATCACATTTCCAGTTTTCAACATGAATGAATGACTACTCGTTCTCCATGCATGAAAGAAAATCCTTAATGTTGAGTAACGTGGATTTGACAGGTACAATAATCTAGCTATCAAATTCTCAATAAGATGAGAGGAAGCGAAATCCATTAACATTGACGCTCGATGCGTTGTAATTGATGTGAAATATATAGCAGATTGTGACGACCAGATCAAAAGTCAAATGAAATAAAAAAAAAAAAAGTGTGAAAAACGAATGGTACTGGGGGAAACAATCCCTGTGTTAGGTCTTCTTGTTGATATTTAATATGGATTAACTGGATATAAATATTTAAGCTAGCAATTTTCTAGATGAACATAAAACTGATCATCTTCTTCGTCAAAGAAATTGATAGGCTAGATTCATTGCATTAAAACAAGTTTATTATACATCTTTGGCTTTCCCTCTTCATGCTTGAGAATTGAAATAGCAGAAGAATATATATATATATATATATTAGGAAGTAGCTAGGTTTATATGGATTTGATTTGTTTTGCGGCTTAACTTCTTAAAACTCATATTAAGAAGAGAGAAAAAATTGAAAATCATTGACAGAAGGAATATTTCGTTGACAATTCTAATTTTCAAAGATTTTTATTCGGTACTTTCTAATACCAATATGTTTTTCGCAATATTCTGTTGATATTTTCTAGTAGCTAGTGTGAGCAGTAAGTATATGAACTGCAGTACTGCCATAATCGCAGTAGGTTCAAGACAGATGAGAACTTGGTACATATAGATGTAGATTATATTTCTTGCTTCGGTGTTTGCATTTATATCCCTTGCTTTAACAGACCAACTAAAAACTAGTTTTATGATCAGGTCCTGTAAATGGCTGTAGAGGTCTGCAAATTCATAGCAGTACATTTTACTTTGGCCATCAAATTCACCTGCATCGTACAGTTCGTGACAGCTCGCTCATCTATATTCAATGCTTTCACTATCATTTCTTCATCACCATGAATCCTCCTCCTCTCATATATATTACACTCAGTTGATGTGCTGTTCTCTCTGTAACCACAGTTGTTTTTGTTCATGCATTTAATTTATCTTTTTTCCTGTTGTTGGAGTGGGGGGGAGAGGAAGGAGGGCAAAATGAATGAATTATATGGAAGGTAGTACTATATATATACAACAACCACAACTATATTTCTGTCTCCCCCTTTCAAATGTTTGGTTTTTATTTTTTTGTTTATTGTTTTGTTAAAATGTGTTTTGGATTTCAATTTCATCCTTCAATTAAAGTTTTTGTTATTTTATTTTTTAATATGACCCTCATTCTTTTGACTTGTTTTTCTTTTTATTAAAGCTATTTTTCAACTCAATTTAACCCTCTTGTCACACATCTCCACGCGGCGTAGAAAGGTTGTTTGAGTCGTCACTTAGTTGTTTGATCCAGGATCGCTAGGAAAATCCAGATGTACTGGTCTTGCAAGAATCCAAGGGTAAGAGATTAGTTATGTAAATAGAAGATATTAACACCTCTAATATATTTTACTTGAGGTAAGTTGTATTATGTAATTTGATGTGGTGGTTTTGATTTTGATCTTTTTGCTTCAAATGTTTGTTGCAGGTGTCGCGGTTATGAGCGGTGGTGGTGACCATCACAAACGAGATCTTGGTGTGTTGGCCATTGTTGTCGTTGTTGCTACGAAGTGAGAGAGCTGTGTTGGTAGTGGATTTCAAAGCCTATTTGAAAGTGTGGTTGAGGTTGATCTTGATAATGTTTTTTACTCATAATTATATCAAAATAATATTTTTTTATTTATAAAAAATTATTTTTTATATTAGCCCATGAAAATAATAAAATAATATATATAAAAAATCAATTTATTTTAAAAATATTTTTAAAACGTGGTTTCAAATCAAATAAGGGTTGGTGGTCTGTGCTGGGTTCGATGGAAGGATGAGGTTTCAACGTTGACCGGTGTTGGGTCTATTGTGATGACAGTGAGGGAGAGTGGAATGCTTATGTTGGAGGGGTGTCAGGCTGAGGTTAGAAAGAAGGAAGCCACGGGTCAAGACTCAAGAGTGGTGGTGTGGTTGAGAAAGAAGTGGTCTGTGTGCAATGTGGTGTTTTTTGTTTTTTCTGGGGGGTGAAAAAAAAACAAAAAAATAAAAAGTCAAAGTTGAAGAGGAAGAAAGCAAGGAACCAATCCCCCACATCAATGTCAAATCAAATAGAAAAATTATTGATTTTAAAAATATCATATTAAAAATTAAACATATTGAAAAAACATTATAAATTTAAATTATTTTACGACAATACTAAAAAATATTGAATATGATGTAAATACATTAAAAACATGTTTATGTTTATGTTTATGTTTATGTTTAAAGATTTTATTTATTCTAATTCATATATATTTAAAAAAATACACAAGACCTTTATTTCTCTAAATAAAATATTTATTCTTAAAAAATGTTCTTTTCATGTTCGGTTTTATGTAATAATGTTTTGGGTTGTGAGTTTATTTAATCAGTTTTATTTGTGTTTCTATTTATATTATCCATTATTGACTAAAATAAATAAATTCAGTAAATACAATCGAGTAAATATCTCATTACATATAATAGAATATCTTGATCTACACTAATCTCTAATTCTTTTTCAATTTTCTCTTTTTTATTATTGTTAATGATTTTTAACTTATTTACATAGATGGTTATCACTTTATTTAACTAAGTGCTTGCATAGGATTTTTTATTTATATCTTGAATTTTTTGAAGCACAAAAACACATAACAATAGCATGCATACCCAAAATTTTCTTGAATTAAAAATTTATAGCCCATGATGGAGGGCTGGTTTAAATAACTAGTGTGTGTTGTTAGAGAATGATATAAATCATATTCTGGGACCTTACCTATAAGCTTAAGCTTTTAGGTGAGATAGTTCCTTAACATGGTATCAGAGCTTTATTGACCCAGTGGTCGTGAGTTCGAATCTCACCACCCCCATTCTATTTGATAAAAATCAAGCACAAGGTATTGGGTCTGTGCAAGTTTCAAGCCCAAAGGGCTTTCACTTGAGAAGGTGTGTTAGAGAATGATATAAATCATATTCTGGGACCTTACCTATAAGCTTAAACTTTTAGGTGAGATGGTTCATTAACATGTGTGTGTGTGTGATTTTAATTTATTTAAGATTTGTTTTTGACTATTAATCCTCTTTATAGATACTAAAAATATAACAATTCAACCCATCTCTATTTAAGGAAAATATCAACATTGTTGAAAATATTAAAAAAATTATTAATTTCAAAAATTATTTTTTTTCATGTTTTTACATTATTTTTATGTTTATAAATAAAATAGAATCCTAAATAATATAAAATAATAATTGTAAAAACAAAATCTAACACATAACGTACCTTATCTTTTTTAATACAATATAATAGTTTATGATCATGAGTTTAAATTGCATCATCTTTATTATTTCGTTAAATTAAAACTTTTGTCATAAGATAATATTGGATCAATATTACAAGTTCCAAGCATAAATATTTTTTATTTGAAGAAATATTTTAAAGTAAATAAAATAATTATCTTTGAGTTTTTTAGTTATTTTTCTTATAGAAAACATTTTATATTTTACACACACAGACAGTTTTTGAAACTCAATTTTCTCGCTAAGTTTCAATAAAATTGCTCGCACACTTTAAAAAAATATAAAAATTTAATTGAAATTAGTGGCTTGCTTAGAGATAGAAGAAGCAAAAATACTAAGAATAAATGCCATAAGAAACTCCAAGTACTTATCGATTATTGATTAGTATTTCACAAAACTAAGCAAAGAGACGAGGATGCACCACAGAGCACATGTAGAAACTGAATACATTGGTAAAAGAGAGGGGGGGAAGATCATTTGAAATCTAGAAAGACTCTTCTTCGGTAGGAAGAGGACGATGAGATCTTGTGATGAAGAAGTGTTCATAGATAAACCCAGCAAGCCCACCACCAATAAGGGGCCCAACCCAGTAAACCCAGTGATCTGTCCAGTCCCAGCTAACCAAAGCAGGCCCAAATGATCGTGCTGGGTTCATGGATGCTCCAGAGAATGCTCCACCAGCCAAGATGTTGGCTCCTACTACAAATCCAGTCAGAATTGGACCTTGCCCATCAATGGATCCCTTCTTGGGGTCCACAATAGTGGCATAGACTGTGAATAGCAAGGAGAAAGTCAGTACAATCTCCCATATCACTCCTTGAAGGTAGCCCATCCCGCTTGCAAGTGTATGAACTGGAGTAGCCTGTCAAAAAACCAAATAGATAGTTAATTATTTTCAATATATATATATATAAAAATAACAAAGTAATATTATTTTAATTAAACCAAGTTTCAAATCCTCACAGATCCTCAATATATATATATATAAAAATATCAAGTTTCAAAACTACATGATCATAAATTATACAAGTGTTATCCCTCAGATCTATGGCTCCAGCCAGTTGCCTTACCAATCCTCCGGTGAGATACTTGAGGAGGAGACAAGCAGTTGTAGATGCCAACAATTGGATAATCCAGTAGAGGATGGATCGGACAACAGTGATATGACCACCAAAAAGAAGGCCAAGAGTCACGGCTGGGTTGAGATGACCACCGGAAATGTGGCCACCGGATATCGTCGCAGCCACAACAAGTGCATGAGCCACAGCCACAGCAAACAAGCCCAGCAGAGCATCTCCTGTTAGCTTATCTGTTCACAGAAAGCACAATATTTTTCTGATATTTAAAATCCTGGCATTTATTATCAACGAAAATTAAGAAAACATTAAGTTGGGGCCGGCATGAATGTAAGCTAAAGTACCGGCAGCCATGGCAGATCCGACACCAGCAAAAACAAAGAGGAAGGTGGTAATGAACTCGACGACGAGCGCTTTGAGGCAGTCAGGCTGAGCAGCCTCATCACGAGATCCTATCGCAATTTTTGTCATCTTCACCCGCTATACCTTAACAAACCTTAATGGGATTGGGAGGCTGAGATGTGTGTGATTAAGTTTGGAGCTCCATTATTTATAGGCATCCTTCATGTGATGCCTTCACTAGCAACACGTTACCATGCAATATAATTATTTTGCTGCAAAATTACTTGGATACCCAGTACCCGTTGACTTAATTTTATTTTTCATGTATGGAACTATTAGGAATTTTTTCTATGGTGGTATAATTACTTTAATTTTCTCTTTAAATGATTGAATAATTCTTCAACTTGTTCATGCGTGTTTATTATTTCCAATCAATGGAGTACTTTTGTAACTTGTCTCTTCATGTTTTTATCACTAGTTCACGAACATCTCTTTTCCGAGAGAAAAAACCCCATCCCTTTCTGAATGAGTATGCTTATTTTGCGACCATTTATTACAATCATAGGTATTTAACAACAAGACACGACTAACCATCAAGTATTATTAGTATAGGATAACAATTGACATTGGTAAAGACACAAAGCTAACTAGAAAGATAAAACTAAAGCTTAATAGATAATCTTAATTTGTAATTTAATTACTGAATATTAGTTTGTCTTTTTAAAAAAAAAAACTAAATACCTCCATGCATATGCTAAAATTTAATACAGAAAGATCCTTTAACTTTCTAGGACTTATTTTACAATTAAGTATTCTAGTCATCTCAACTCTTGATAAGTACCATTGAAGCTTTCCAACTTCATACAACCAATCGATCATCAAAATGAGTTGAGAGTTGAAAAGGATAGACAATAAGAAATGAATATTTTGGCCTTCATTTTCCTACGAGTTCAAGTCCACTTTCAGCACATAATTATATCGACATGGACCCTACTAAGTTATAATTGCAGCAAAGCATGATGCATCATTACTGATCCACTACCGAACTCAAAGAGTAAAATTCGGAATCCTTGGAATGATTCCATGGTTAATTCTCAAAAAAAAAAAAAAAAAAAAAAAAAAAAAAAAACACCGCCATTAAAGAAAAGATATCGATGGTTGCTTCTGCAATTTAAAGAAAAGAGGGGTTTTGTGTTCAATCATACACCAAGCTTTACATATAGTAAAAGAAAATAGTATGATATACAGTACCCACCACCAATAAAGCTGAGTTGATGGTTTGTTGTTGACATAGAAAATGCCATACATTGTGTCGTCTTCTTCATTCTTTTCAATCAATTCGATTCTATGTTTTATTATCCTTTTTGACATTTTAATATGGTGAAGTTCATTTCATACCCATGTGATCCTACTTTATTTCATCTTTCTTGCTCTCTTCTTCATAATTTTTTTTAAGAGAAACTAGGTAGCTTTACCTAATCTATATCTTTTCTTTCTTTTGTTTTTTGAATGAAAGAAAACTTTATTTCTCAGAAACTACACTTTGTAGGTTTAGATGAGCAGGTAAAATCCTAGTTGTCTTACGCTGTTAAAGAAGATATATGTCCTAACTTAAACTCAATAACTATTATGCAAATCACAAGTTCTCTATCATCACGTCATGATTTTCTCAAACATAATATACATGTATAAAAGATCATTAATAAATATGTTTAATTAAACATTTTTTGATCACTAATAAGATGGAATTGAGGTTGCAATAATTTGATTCCCAGCTAGGGCGAGCACCATGTTGCATTATTATATTTAAAGAGGAGAGTGATACATCTCTCTGTCTCTTAGCCCGTCATGATTCCAATAACAATAATTGCTACAATACAAATTTACTGAGGCACTCTCTATTTAGTGACAAAAACACCCGATAATGAAAGCTATATATGCAATATCGCATGACCCAATAAACATGCAAAGCAAAATTTCAAGTCAAAAGATGGCCGATTCATAGCTGGAATGACCAGTGAATGATTCTTCAATTTCTTTTTTTAATAATAGAATCCCATGTGTTGAAGCATGATTACATACTAAGGTGGGATTTCTTAATTAGGTCAATGCCAAATTGATTATTCTTTTTGCTAATAAATAGCTTTAATTGATTGGCAAAATCTTCTCAGTTTGCCAACTAAGCAAACCTCGTCACGTTAGCCACAGCGAGACCAAAGGGATAATAATAAAAAATGTCCTCAATGGCCACGCTTCATGCAGAAATTACAACGCCAATTGATTAAGCGTAGCAAATGAAGCTACGGTTTTGTATATATCAAATTGGCTAGCGATAACATGTTAGTTTTAAATTGAAAAAAAAAAATATAGTTGTTACAAGTATGATAGTGCCATGCTTTATATATATATATAAACTTGCCATGCCCTGTGGTTGATTTGCAACCAACTAATTTTAAACTTAGACGGTCAGGTTTAACTATAAAATAAAATAATTAAATCTTGTTAAAAAATCAAGTTCATCCGATACTTTATCAAATCAAAATTTATTGATTATTTTTTTCTTTTAATTTTATTAAATTGTGTTATTTTGATTTTCTTTTTAAAATAATAATCTAATAGATGCTTGGCCAATGTCTTGCACCAAGTCCATCGCAGATAGGGTTTAATAAGTATATTACTGTTGACTAATTTTTTTATTGCATTGACCTTTTATTCTATTTTTCTGTTAGGCTTACATTGGAAACTAAACTCCCAGTCATAGCCCACCCCACCAATCCTAGATCATAATTTCTCCATGTAGATAAAAAAACAAAGCATAAAAAAATATGCTTATCTTTTATTGTCTACCCAGCCTTCCATTGGAAAAAAAAACAAATTAGTAGAACTGGCCGATAAATATATCCATGTAGATAAATAAGCCCAATAATTAGCATATGGGCCACATGCACTCAGCCCGAAAGCCAATGTCAAAACGTGGAAGTGGGCAACTCCTAACAGAAAAGTCAGAAACAGAAGACAGTAGACAGAGAAGGAACAGCATAGTGTTAAGGAACAGTAACAGTCCCATCATTATCTTCTTCTTTTCTCTGATCTCAGTCTCAACACAGAGGATAAATATAATTATTTTCCCTAAGAACTTAAAATATTTGGTAAAGTTATAAAATATAATTTATATTATTTTTTAATACATTCGAAAGTTTTTTAAGTTTGAAATTTATATAGGATCTTGTGCTTGATTTTAGAATTTAATTATGAACATGTATAATTTAGTTCATAACAAAAAAAATTTAATTCAAATCCAAAAATAAAATTATTTAGAATTGTGCAATTTAATCTCAAAAAGACAAAATAAAATGATTTTTCTGAACAAAATTATGAACATCTATAATATTACAAGAATGTCATCATCAATCTCGCAAGGTCATTACATTCTCTGATTGCTTTGAAATTTTAACATAATATATATAAATATGTCAGTAGACTTCTCATGAAATTTCATCTCAATCTAACTGTCAGATTAAGAGATATGATTGATATTATAAAAGAATTCATTATTTTAAAAAAAACACTATTTGGATGAAACGAAATGGGTGGAACGTTCCAGAGCAAGACAATAAACAAGGTAAAAACTGCACCATTTATCTCGTTTTATTAACTAATAGGAAATGTTTTGGCTGAAATGAAATGAAATTGACAACCCCTGATTTGAGAACTGGAAAGTTAGGTTGAAAACTCTTATGAGCCTGAGCTCTGCAAGGAACTAAGATATGAGTTTTGAGTGCACCGTGGCTACAAGAGTCATTGCAGCTAATGCACTAACAAAGTCAGCAAATATTTTGTTATTCGTTGGTAATCATTTCTACATCAGTTGATAGTCTTCAATTGTACTGATTAGAGCAAGACATGTGTAAACTAATTTCCTTATCATCCATTGATGCTAGATGAAGAAATCAGCTTGACAAGTCCAACTTTTTGCTTCCTGTTAAGTGCTTCAAGGGCTGTTTATCCTCTTTTAGCGAGATATGCTAATGAACATTATTGATCTTTTGAGTCTTCCTCTTAGTGCAGATCTATGTTGATAATTTAGACTTTTTCAAGGAACTAGAGTGACATGATAGCTTCAACCATTCTTTATTGAAGATTCTTAACGATTTTGACACCTCTTTTTCTCACCAGAAACTCCTCATTTACTTTGTACATGCATGATTGTAACAGCTGATAAGTGCATACTGCCTTCACCCTTCGGTCAATAATACATGTGTCGATTTAGCCTGAGATACAAATTCCACTTTAATTACTTCGTGAAGTCAAAATCTAGTTTTGCAGCAATCCGAAGTCGTGGATTTTATGATAGGCTGGTACGACAATTCAGCATATGCTGAATCCCCTCCGTCCACATCTGTTTGTCAGCCTTGCAGCATTCAAACTCTATTACTCTTTCATCTGTTTTTATCGCGAAGTAAGCTCTTCGCTCACTCCAGTCTTCTTTGTCCCTTCCGGGCCATGTCAGGATGTCAGTGTAGATTCCAGAGACAACACCTGCAATTACAGCATAGTTACACTCAGTTGATGGGTGGAGATAGGCAATGGATTGATTCTGGGCTTGAGACTCTGCTTACACTTTTTCTTTTTTGTGAATGTTCCTCCCATGTGCTTGCTTTTCATTTTAGCTACCACCTGTTTCAATTCGAGTTTTAAGTAGCTATGAAAAATGGAAGAAAAAGTTACAGAGCTGCATTTCATGAAAGAATGTTAGCAAAACTCCCAGAAAAAATATCTTTTAGGTCTTGAAAAATCTATTCAATTCATAGCTTGGAGTGGTTAAAAATAGCTGTGCAAGATGCATTGCATGACCCCTGCATTTTTACCTGCCAATTTGAGTTGGTGTTAAAAGAAACTTGTTTCCAGTGGAGAGCTCCTGTCATCAACATTGTGTGATGGTTAGTGCCAATTCCAGTCTTCTTATGGGTCATGCTGCAGTGACTTTAACACCAAAGCATGAACCTTTAGAGTATCAACTTTTCAAAATTTCTACCTTTCCTTGTACGCTTGAGAAGTTCTCCGCCTTTAGTCACAAAGTTCAGAGCAGCTGTGATGTTTGCTTCTTTGTCTTCTTCATTCTTGTCCTCCCCGAGAGAAAAGGCTTTAATTCCAGGCCCCTTTTGCATTGTTGCCTTTATGGTGGCTGCTGCTCGTAAGTCTGCATCTGTAAATGTTTTCATTTAGTCGACATCGATCCAATGTTTCTTTCTGTTATTTTCATTTCAGTACTTGAATGGTACCCACTTGAAGTCTAATTGCACTGCAGCCTCTATGATTTTCTACCTAAAGTTACTATGTACCGTCTCAAGCTGCAGTTATTGCGACTTTGTTGGGTCTTATAAAATTTAGTTTAGTTTGAGGGTTAATTTCTTAAGGAATGACAGGATTTTAGAGGCAATTTAAGTAATATCGTGTCACCTGTAGCTGCTCCAGCTGTTAGGGTCATGATATCCCCATCAGTCCTTGCATTAATTGCAGAGTTGACTACAGTTAAGATTTGTTCATGATCAGCTCCCATGTACTCTGCAATTTCGATGCAGTGAGATGCTACTAGAGCTGCTGCTGATGCCACTGCAGATGACATATTGGAAGGTGTCTTCTGTTGGGCTGCTGCGAATTCTCCTGGCATTGCATTTGAGGCAGCTAGTGCGGCGACAGCCGCAGCAACTCCCGCCACAGACACAGCTGCATGCAGCTGAGCATTTTGGGTTCTGACCTCCTGCTTCCTTTTCTCTTTCTGATCCTTCAGCCTTCTTCCCATTGTCCTTCCTTTCAATATGCTCTTGTATAACTGCAAGAGAAGCAATGAGCATACATAAAGATTGGCTTGTGACTTGTGAGTTGATATATTTTTGCTGAAGTTCAATGATGAGGTACCCCATTTTTGAGCAATTGTTGACTGGAAAGGAAATCATGAGTGAGTGCTTGATGAAGTAAGAAAATTTCCTGCACCAGTACATTTATTGCTATTAGAAATGTATAAAAGCAATTTATTCATGAACGGATCAAGCATTTTGGCAGAGGCAGACTTGAGCTGGGAAAGAATTCCAAATTACTGTTGATTGCTATCCTATGGATCAAATTAGCGAAAGTCATTTTGGGTTTTTAGCTCCCATTCCAAAGTAACACTGCAAGGAGAAGCAATAAGCACTACCTTCATTTCTTCACTGTCTCTTGGGGAGATTGGAGGGCTGCCAGTGGTAGCACCACTCGGAAACTTCTCAAGCAGCTACATCATTCAGGTTTGAGGCAACATGTAGAGGAAAACATGATAAGCATTGAGACAAGAAAAAGAAACAGAACACATAACACTATTTCATGTTGAATAATTGGACTACTATCAGTTTTTCATGTAATAATTTGAAGAACCAGTAGGCAGAACTTAACATATTCCTGTGATGTTCTTCTGCAATCATGACTGAATCATGAAGAAAAACAGCATTTTTTTAACTACTAGAATTCGAGCCTGGGATCTTACTGATTCCTTTGCAGTTGTGGAACTTTCATCCTGAGCTTCAGCCGAGCAAAACGATGAAGCCTTCTCAACATTATCAATGGCTACATGAGTGTTGGAAAGAGCTTTAGATAGATCCATAGCTGAAAGACTCCACGATCTTGCAAGAAACTCCATAGACTCGGTAGGGGTTTCAGGTGCAGCACATGACACTGGTAGCCAGCAAGCAGGACCATTTTCATCAATATTTTCCAGCTTTTGTAACAAGCTATTTGTGCTGCATGAGCTCACTGAATCACAAAAGGCCCATGACGAGAGAAAGAAGACAGTCACTTGGTGTTTCACTTAAGCAGTAAAACAAACACTTTAAAGACGTGAAAAAAAACTTACTTCTGAGCTGTGCTATATATCACTTCGTTGAAACTCAAGTGTTTGGCCTCTGGTGCAACTTCTCATGCTAAACAAGAAGAAAAACAAGAAGAAAACTGACGAAGAGAGGGGCACAGTGGCATATTTAAACATGGGCTTTAAGAGCAAAGAAAAACAAATTGAGGCACATACATTCTGTGATTCAAGAAAAGGGGCCCTCGATAAAGATTGTTCATCTTTGTCCTCAACTTAAACCTTACATGCTTTTGATATCAAGTTTTCAGTACCGCTTTGCTGGTGTATCGTGTTTTTCTAATTGAATTAGAATGTTTTGGTTTCGGAGTGTTTTGGTGTGTTATTTCGGGGTTGTACTTTTAATATATATCAAAAAAATTAATTCAAAAATAAAATAAAATTATTTAAAAATGTGCAATTTAATCTAAAAAAACAATAAAATGATTTTTCTGAACAAAATTATAAACATGTATAATATTATGAGAATATGATCATCAATCTCGCAAGGTTATTACATTCTTTGATTGCTCTGAAATTTTAACATAATATATATAAATATGTCAAGAGACTTCTCATGAAACTTCATCTCAATCTAACGGTTAGATTAAAAAATATGATTGATATTGTAAAATTATTTAATATTTAAAAAAACACTATTTGGCCGAAACAGAATGGACGGAACGAAATCAGAACGTTTCGGCCGGTATTTGACAAAAAAATCTAGAACATGCCATAATTTAAACCAAGATAAAAAAAAATATTGTTTTATCTTGTGTTTTTTTAATGTAACGAAATATATAATTGTGTTTGATATATGTAAAGAGCTAAAGACTCGATTTTTCTTGAGCGGCGGGACTCATGATTACTAGGGTTCTCTTTTCTCTCCATGATTGCTCTAAAGAGAGAAATGGGGCCTTGTTAAGCAGTTGGTAGAAGGAAATTGCAGCGAGCATCATTTGTGAATAGCACAACTTTCTTATCTGATTGTCTGTACATCATGAAAGGCTTCAGCATCTTGTAAAGCATTCATGCCTAATAGACTTGAAAAAACTTTCAGAGTATGTAATGTAGGCCACATTTTTAAGCTTTTATATTTTAACCCGTCGTGTTTATTTTTTCCACTCTCTGCCTTGAGTTGTACTGTCTGACCCTTTTTTCAATTTTTTTTTGAAGGTTTTGTTGTAGATTTAAAAAAAAAGTTTATTAAACTCAAAATATAATTCAAATTAAGTTTTGGATTATGGTTTAAATAAATTAATCTAAAACAATATTATATAAGATTATTTTAAAGAGTTAAAATACACCGTTTTGAAAAATAAAACTTAACCGAGATGTCAAGTTAATCAGATTATACCATATCAACTTTTATATAATTTAATATATAACTTGATTGAAGTAATGATGTAAACAAATATAATTTGAAATAAAGGGTAGCATTAACTTGCTTAAAGCAGCAAGAAAGTATGTGTGGACACGACACGGGCGTCGACGGAAACTTGGGGAAAAGGATTAAAGGGTAGGTTTTAAAATTGCAAGCGATAACCTGCGTCCCGGCGGTGTAATAGAAGTGTGAGAAAATCAAATCAAGCTTCGATAATCTGATAAAGCCAATTAAAATTGAAAACTGGGCCAAAGAGTGTTTTAGAAGTGGCAATTAGGGTTCTATAATTGCAAGGAATACCGACCAGCGGCATCTCTTCATTTGCTTTAAGCTCATTAATCTATTCAAGGTCCCACGCCCCCCATTACCATGTAAATACTGTGATTAACCCACCTAGCTGCTTGATTAATTCATTTGCTCCCAGATTTCAAGATTGATACTCCAATTAGCAATCAACAAAGGCTGCAGTGCGGCTAGGCTATGACAGCAGCCTATATAATATTTGTAATCGTGCACCAACACAATTTTGGATAGCATATTTTAAAAAATCTAGTATCTTTTCTTTTAATGGGTATTTTGATCACATATAATTTAAAACTTGACCATTTAGAAGTCACATGATATAATTTTTTTATTTTTAAGATAAAAAAAAAATCTAACTAAATGATAGATTAAAGCACAGTAGATTTTTTTTAAAATAGATTAGACGCAATTAAATAAAGAAAGAATATATTAAAACAAAACTTGAAATAGAACTTACAGAACCATTTCCCCAAATATATTTCAAAGCAACCTCAGATTGTCCAACAACGTTGATGGTTGAAGCCCACATTATACGTTTTGATATGCTAGTGAAGGGGGAAAAGATGATAATGCAAACCCTTACTTTCATGAAGACCCCAAACTATAACTTTTGTCAATTGGATCTTCAAATCGTATTAGCTATTCTTCAGTTGGATCTCATTTTATATGAACAAAAGGTAATTTTTTCCTAAAATTGCATCATTTTATTGCATATTAAAATAATTACCGACATGATGTAGCTGTAGTAATAATGCCTTTTGTCATATATATATATATACACAAGTACGTAAGGAATGGATACGGTGGCGATTATAGAAGGTGACAGGCCAGTAACAGTGTCTGTGGCAGTAGTGATGCTATGATGGGGGATCGTGAGGTAGCTTGTTGATGGCAATGCAAGTGATTGGTGCGATTGTAAGGTATGCAGTGGTGTGAATATAGAGAAAACCAAGCTTCAAAAAACGTTTTTGATAAAATTTAAATTATTTTATTTTATTTTAAATTAATTTTTTTTTACATGTTTAGATTGTTTTCAAAATAATTTTAAAAAAATAAAAAATACTATTTTAATATAATAAAAAACAATTTTAAAAACAACAGCAGCCACCGCAAATTACGAACAGAACAAATGCATGCATCGGTAGCGGTTACCAGGAAATTATACATGGCTTATGCGATGGGACAATCTCGGCAGATTAATAGTGTCTATTAATCTGCCGATAAAAGATCACGTCATCTGCTTTGGTGCGCATATTTAACCCAATGGGATGAAAGCTTTACCGCATACAAAACATTAACAAAGGTGAAAATTTACCCTTTCAACTCGTAACAGTCTGAAAAGTGTACCTCAGCTGAGCATAGCTAGGAGAAAACACTAGCCGTGTAGCGCCGCACCATGTGGGAGCCTGTAGCCCTAAAATGATCGAACGGCTCGATGCAATAATTGCGACAATGATTGAGCATAACCTATAAAGATCAAATTGCGAGTTCTGCACCCATGATGGGAATTATTGGTGAAGCATGGCAAAGAGAATAAGCAAATTATCAAGATCCTATAGCCCAGAATACACCGGTCATTTCTGCTTATAAAAGCATGTTACCGCTCAGGATATTCTATACGCAATAGGCGACGTACCTTCAGCTAAAAATTGAATACTCAGGTTATTATGACTCAAGAGCTTATTTAGAAGTAAGCGTTCTACCTGCAAGTCTATCAGCAGCCTCCTCGGCTGGTAGTATTGGCTTAACTCTCTCTAGATAGTGCATGTATGCATAGCTTTATTCTTCAACCCTGAGTCAGTGTCATAGAATATCATATTCCTGTAGAAGTAAAGTCATGAGCAAAATAATGAAACACACATCGCACAAGTAGAATTTAAAAAATATTGCCATTATGAGTAACACTTCTTTTCCACAATCCCTGTGGAATTTCTCACGTGTCCATCTTGTAGTCCATGAGGTATTCTGTCACAGCCTTCAATGACAGTTTGAAATATCTACTTTTCCCAAGACCTAGACACACACAACTGATTCTTATTATTTGACAGCAATAATACTTTGGAAACATAGAAAATATCTGACAGACAAGTGAAAGGCATATTCTTTCTTTCCCTGGCAAGAAGAATTTTAATCGAGATTGGTTCAAAATTAAGAGTTAAAGATGTTAATTACCTCATGTATAGGATTCAAAGCTTTCAAGAATCCACACACCAATTCAAAGATGGATATCTAACAAACCATCTTCATTTGCATCCATACTTCCAATAGCTCTTTCCACTCAATAAACGAATTTCTTACAAAACTTTAACTATAGCAATCTGAAAATGGAAATATATAAAGTTAAGCATGAAAAAAGTTTCCCAAACTTCATTGCAAGATAAAAAGATAATGGCAACTGAGAAAGCTCCACAAGAACAGGCAAGATGACACAGTACCTGAAACACTAGATTTTGGTACTTCTTTCAGATTATGAATAATGCAGGTACCTGGATTCAAATTGATCCAGGTAAAAAACCAAGGTTTGGATTGAAAAATAAACACTAATGGAAAACACTTTATTATGAATGAAATAAGTACATGTCAAAACACCCATACATCATCCAAGGATAGAGGATCCAACGGAACAATCTACATATCCTCAATTGAACAACAAACAAAAAACAGACTTTTCCATCTTAAACAACAGCAAAAAAAAACAAGCTTTGATGGGCCCAGCACCATCCAATGTGTCAACTTGTAGTCACCTTGTGAATAATACATTTAAGTAACTGACACTCTTGGAGCAAAGAGATCACGCCATCCAAACTTCATGTCAGTGCAAATGCTATCCTGGATTCTGTCCACCAAATTACATCTGCAAATATAAAGGAAAGCTCAGTAGTTGAAGAGATGACACATTGTTTCAAAGCAATTATTGCCATGAAAATATTCATCAATAAAAACAGTAAAGCGCAATCATGATGCATTAAACAGAATAATCTCTGAAAGTGAAGTCACCATACCATTTACTTAGCAGAAGAAATTCTCATCAACCTGCTTGAAGCACCAGCTCTGTTCCCAAGCCCGCGGCCAATGTTCACAGCATCAGCTGACCCATCTAGTTTCATAAAATCCCTTCTAGATGCACTGGGCGGAGCAAAAGAAGTTGACGGCATTGATGCATTGTTGTTCATATTCTGCAGAAAGAAAATCTCATATAGCTGTAATTCCACCAAATTTACAGAACATTGATTCTACTGACAGTAACAATTAGTAAGAAAAAAGCTGACACCAAATACATAAATAAGTTGCATCAAAGTACAATGTTGGCTATGCATTCTAGCTACACAAGGGCATATGAAGAGAACATAGAGAATAAAATACTATGGATTACAAGAATAGATGACTAACTTGTTTATCGACTGGATTATCAGCAATTAAATTCCGTGAAAATGATGACCCAAACTGCATGTGAGTATCTGGACGAGCAACCTTATTCAATCCTCTGTGAACAGCAACCTCGGCAGAATAAGAAGCACCATTGACCCCTGAAAGTGGAAAAAAAATGAACATATAAAATGATGTTTTCTGTAAATACCATATAAAAATAGATGAACTTCTGGAATCCAATAGAGCAACCACTTTCATATCCTACAGCAGATAAGTTTCATGGCATCCCTCTCCATGATCCCCTGTCCACTACAAAACTTTGTCCCTTATTCACTCAAGTGCATCTTCAGTTGAGAACCCAATAAGAAAAAGGCTTAGTGGAATGAATCCACGTAAAAAAGGGACTACAAAACATTAAAAAAATGGTTTTCTAGGTTCACTATAGATTGAATAGAAGTTCAACATGAACAAAGAAAACAGGAATAAAAAAAGTTCTACTTAGGTGCGAGAATGGTTAACTATAAATTTCCCAGAATCTAATTGAGGTCACTGTATCAATGTTCAGAAATTACTAAGCCGTTGCAGTACAGCTGATGAACTTTTAAATCCAGAAATCGCATGTTAATGTTGCCATAAAATGGGTCCGGCATGATTGTTAAAATAAACTACAAAACAACTATCAAGGACAAGTTCACTTTGGGATTCAAACCCTCATTTGTAGTTTTATATTTTTATGCTTATAATTTTCAATTTAAAATTGAGGTAACAATTCAATCATAAATAGTTAAAATGAAACTGCTGAAAAACATAGGAGACCCAGATAAATATTATGGAAAATTAAACATGAACAGAATGACAATCCTTGAGAATTAACCTTTATCCTTGTCAATATCCATTGCCATTGCTCGACTGCTTGTCATTCTAGAATTTGGCTGCAAGTCCTGAAAAATCACACAAAAGAATCAGATCAAAAGAAGATTAATAAGCCACTCCAGAAGCAATCGGATTAGTTTACCAGATGATTTGATGGTAATTTTGGACCAATTAAAAAAAATGAAATAGAAAAATAACTGCTAAAAAAGAATACGAATTACAATCTCAAGAATAAAAGTCTTTGCATGACTCATTATAAATATTTTAAAAAGAGAAGGTTTGAATAACTAACAGATGATTGAGCTTGTGGCTTTGGCCTTTGTGTCTGCTTGTACTTTAGGATGGTCCAGTCAAAAACAAAATCAAACTCAAATCCTGGAAAAAATTTAGATGAAGCCATTGAATATAACTGTCAACTCCAAAGGCCCACATGGATGTGATTTAACAAAATGGACTACTATAGTAATGGACAACATTTGTTCAGTTATCAGTTTCTATAATTCACAGACCTCAATGACCAAGAAACATAACTTCCCTAACATCTCCCCTCCAAAGCAACATTAAAAGAATCTCTCGTGATTTAATTAACCAATTACCTTCCTGAGTAAACAAGTCACGAAAGAGGCGCTTCAGAAATCCATAATCAGGTCGTTGGTCAAACGTTAATGAGTGGCAATAATGGAAGTAAGAAGCAAACTCCACAGGATGCGACTTGCATAGCACCTCCAGAGAAAAGAATATGTGATATTAATAGACTATTAAAGAAAGGCAGGTACTCAAACTAATACAATGGATAAAAAATGTATCAGAATTCAATTTTGAGAACCACAACTCTCAAAGCTCCTTTTCTTCTTTCCCATGACAAATGAGCTATCCATGCATTAGGAGGTCTCCCAGACTTGTGAAAAAGATAAATCTCTATATATGTTTAAGGAGAAAGAACTATGTTCAGATATCTTGATTTGAGGGAAATGCAAGGAGATCAGATTCTTTCAAATAGATAACATGAATTATGGAGCCTTATTTTCTTAGTGAAGTCGCTAATACTATGAATTTCAGGTTGCTAATATATTTTTTGGGTTTCAAATGAACATGCGTGTGATATATGACAAGAAATAGGATTTAATGAAAACATTTGAGAAAAAGGTCTCTTTTTGAGGATTCCATGTTGGTTAATTACATTTGGCTACATACCTCAATTGGAGTTGATAACTTCTTCTCGCATATTTTATCATACTTCTGCTTCTTTGTTGCTGCTTTCAGGCCCTGCCATGGAAGGCTAAACACAGAAAAAAATTATCAGAAAATCAAAGGGCAACTAATTATATCTTGTTAAAACATCACAGGCTCCATAAATGGTCATATAGTAGCATACCTTCCTCTCAAAAAGTATAAAAGAACATAACCAATAGACTCCAAATCATCCCGACGGCTTTGCTCTGAGTAGAAAATAAAAGATGAGTATGAAACAAATGGTTCATTTGTTGTACCATACACACTAGCAAAACATCTCTAACTTACCAATTCCTAGATGAGTGTTGCAACTTGCATACCGTGCAGTTCCTGTTAAGTTTTTGTTCTCTCTTTTCGAGGGGGGAAGAGAGGAGAAAACAAGCCTCAGTCAATCATGGTAGAAAAATGTAGATTCAGGGGAGGGGGGCTTACATGATATGCAAAAAAAAGATGCAGGGAAAAGGAGCATATAGATGCATGCACATTGTCAACAACAGCAAACAAAAATGTTGTGTCCCAACAGGTTTTAGACCTCAGTGGTTTTCTAAAAGCAACATGTAACATCATTATTTCCGGCAAAAGTTCTCCACACACTTGTTCATATCTTGATGCTAAACAAAATAAAAGACACCACCATAATAAAAACAAGCCAGTAACATCATCTTAAAATAAAAACCTGAAGATAAGAGGCCAACTCGACTCAGCAAAACCAAGCCTTTGCCAACTAAATTAGATTAGTAGCTAATATTAACTTCATGAATGAGAAACGCAATGTCCTTACTTACACTTTTGAATGTTATCTAGCAAATATCACACTTGTAACTGTTAAACCTGACAGCAGAAGCTAAGTCCATATCTAAAATACAAAGTTTCAAAAATCATAACTAATTCAACCCTCTTTCTCACATGAAAGCTGCATTACCATTTTCATTGACACATAAGAGAAGAGATGTCCAAAACCCACTAGATATCAACATGAGCTTGGTTATAAGAATAACTACCTGTACGCAATATGTTGGTGTGTTGTCGGATCCTTATATCTTTTCGCAAGTCCAAAATCAATGACATAGACCTGGCACACGTAACAAAATTAAGGGACATTTAATAAACAAGGAAAAAACCCAATAATCACCCACGTATAAGTAGTGCACATAACACAAAATGCCCAAAAAAAAGAAGGAAACAATTACCTGATTAGCTTTCCGTCCGAGACCCATGAGGAAATTATCAGGTTTAATATCCCTGTGCAAAAACCCCTTCGCATGCATGTATTCAACCCTCGCAATCTCCATTAAGAAAAAAACACACAACCAACAATCAAAACTCATCATCCAGACCCGAGAACTGCATTCAAGTACTGTAAACTGAATCTTATCATTGATCATTACCATTTGATCAGCCAACATTAAGACCGTTTTAAGTGAAAACTTCCTCCCACAGTACACAAACAAGTCTTCGAGACTCGGTCCTAACAAATCAATTACTAACACATTATCTTCTCCATCTACTCCGCACCATTTTATATTCGCAATACCACCTGAACAACACGATTTCCACAAATTAAATTACCTAAAAAAAAAAGGTCAACAGTCAAAATTTCCCCATACAAAGTTTCTGGAAAATACTTACTTCCTCCACCAAGAATCTTGTACAATTTAGCTTCGTAGAGTAATTGCGGATGCTTCGTACTCCTATTTTCCTACAAATTATTTACAATTAAAGCTTAATAGAAAAAATTAAAATATCAAAATCAAAATTAAAAATTAAAAAAACCAAGACTTACAATTTTTACAGCGACGATTTCACCAGAGTGAATGTGGGTAGCTGATATATATAAATATATACATATAAAACAAACGAAAATCAATCAATCGTAGAGTAATATTGAGGTAAATAATTGGAGAGATTAAAGAAAAAGTAGTACCGAGAAAGATTTCACCGAAGGATCCGCTTCCGATTTTGCGACCTAATTTATACTTCTCTCCTATAATTCTCTCCATTCTCAAGCATGAAACGCAGTTTAATTTAATGGAGAGAGCAGATAAGAGAGGAGAGGAGAGGAGGCTAACAGAAAACGAGATAAAATGAGAGGGGGGGGGGGGGGTCGCGATGAGGAAGAGGAAGATGGAGGAGGGCAACTGGTGAACGTTGTTTTATTTTTTGGTTTTTGGTTTTTGGTTTTTGATTTTGTTGTTATTTACGAAAACGTGGAAAATGAAATTGGATAAGAATGGAAAAATGACATGTCGGTTGTTATGTAACTGACAGCTCGTTTAGAACCCTAGGACTTAAAAACACGCGACTAACCCAGGTGCTAACGCCGTCTCTTTTCTTAAAGATTATTGTATTTTTAGGACTGAAATGGTCACTAGTAGATTGCCCTTACATTGTTGAGATCGGCTTTAATAATATAAATGTTAAATTATTTATGATTATGATTGGAATATGTGTTGAGGTTGATCATATTTTTAATTTGCGTTTGTAAAATAAAAGTGTTTTTTTTAAT
Organism: Salix caprea; assembly: GCA_964035475.1. Classification (NCBI taxonomy): domain Eukaryota; kingdom Viridiplantae; phylum Streptophyta; class Magnoliopsida; order Malpighiales; family Salicaceae; genus Salix; species Salix caprea. Next base: position 16,103,412 of record OZ037751.1, read on the forward strand.
AATATAAATGTTAAATTATTTATGATTATGATTGGAATGTGTGTTGAGGTTGATCATATTTTTAATTTGCGTTTGTAAAATAAAAGTGTTTTTTTTTAATATTCTTATATTAAAAATATAAAATATTTTTTATATCAATATATTAAAACCATATAAAAACATCTAATAAAAATAATTTAATATATTTTTAGACAAAAACAATTTAAAAAGTTGTTTGTGACAAAAGAAAAAACTCATATATAAAACATTAAATTATACTTTATGTTTTTATGACTTGAATGTTAGGTTTCAAGTACTTTTATGTCATTAATATTTGTAGTGTTAAATCTTTCTTTCAAGAGTTGTTGCTAAATTTTTCATTCCATATATTGAAATATATTAATAAAAAGATTAATTCACATGCTCTTACATCATTGAATATTGAAATATTATATGAATATGACAATAAATTATTGGATTTTTCATCACAATTTTTTTTTTATAAAAAAGAGCACCATATATGAACCAATTATTTATAGCCTTTAGGTTTTTCTAATTTAAGAAGTGAAATTTAGATTGAAAACATAATGTACAAAGAAAGAGGCTAATGAGCTCTTAATATATATTAAATTGATACCACAATCTCAATATTGTCATCAGAATTATTGTCATGAACATGATTATTATCATTTTTATTGTATTTACTCTCACCATCATCTTAGGTAAGTTAAAACATAAATAGCTTGTTTAATTTTATATTCTAAAAATATTTTTGAAAAAAAATAAAATTATTTTATTTTTTTAACTTCAAGCTAATTAGTTTTTAGTATTTATGATTATTTCCCAAAAAAAGTTGAAACTTGAGGTTTAAATTGTAGACGAACCTTCAAACCAAAACAATCGATCAAATACATTCATTTAAAACTTTGAATGGCACACAGTGTATGCCTCAAAGTTTCACAATGGAAGATCTTTGTGTAAGAGCACTAGCTCGTCCCCACATAAATAGGGTGCAAGGTGCAGGTAAATTAGTGTTTTGTTTTTCCAATGGCTAAACAAGTGGCCGTAAAATACTTAACAAAAAAAAAAAAAAGGAGTCCATGAACTTACAATTCTATTTCAAAAAGAGATTGAAATCCAAAAGATTGTTTTAATTTCAGAAATATAGAATTGTAAGAGAATAAAGTAAGGTAGGATTCGGCATTGCTGTGGTGCTTGTGATCTTGTCAACTCTCCCATTCTTCTTGGTTAAGGCTTGGTCGAGTTTTGGTGGCCTCCTTTATAAATGGAAGTGTCAAATCATCATCCCAGACCACAGACGAGAGGATCGAAACTTGTCGTGCCAACAGAAAAAATAAGGTACTCATAAACGGTGTCTTGAAACTTTCGTTTTATATTCAAGATTTCCTGCAATAGAAAACTATTTTGCCTACTCCTAATCCCAAAATCAACCAAGGATTTTCAGATGATTCTGAGGAATCCTAAAAGTTATTTGTTCTGTCTTATGTTTCTAAATAAAGCTTGAGTTATTCAAAACCCTGAAGAAAACCTGTCCCCAGATGGGAGAGCTTCGGGTCCATGGAATCTTTGTACAGTAGATGAAGTAGAAGAACTCAAAGCACTAATCAAGGAAATCCCAGTATGGTCAACAGGAGTCTTGATTTCTACAAATGTTCTTCAACACTCTTTTATGGTAATCCAGGCATGAACTGTGGACCGATCTGTGAGGGATTGATTATAGCTATAAGTGAGGTCCCATAATATGATTTATATTATTCTCTAACACACTCTCTCAAGTGAAAGCTCTTTGGGCTCGAAACTTGCACAGACCCGCATTACCTTGTATTTGATTTTTATATCAAATAGAATGGGGATGGTGAGATTCGAACTCGTGACCGCTGGGTCAACAAGGCTCTGATACCATGTTAAAGAACCATCTCACCTAAAAGCTTAAGCTTGTAAATGAGGCACCATAATATGATTTATATTATTCTCTAACACGACCGATTGATTACATTTCAGGTATTTTCTGCCGTATTATGGATCGCGCTCTACGATTATGATTTCAGGCATAAAAAATCAGAGGAAAGCCAACTCGTCTCAGCTTAAGACAGAGAGCTGGAAATTACAGAGTGTGTCTGTCAAAAAACCGCAATCAAGGAAGGATTTTCAGACGACCCTAATGCCGATCTACACATGTCAGCAATGTGGTTGTTGCTGAATTTTGTCATAAATGAATTTTCGGAGGGTTTCTGTGGTATTATTGTTCAGAATTGCAGCCTGCACTCTATTTGAGATGTGGCTGTCTGCCGCAAAATTGGTAGCGAGCTTAATAGTAACTATTGCCCGCATCTGCATCAAGGGAGAAGATCAGGAAAGTTGGCTTGCAAGCAACATCGGGGCATTATCTCGGTTGAGTTTTTGGCTAACTTCATATATTATCTCGGGGAGGCTTATGAGGTAAGGTTTTAGAATATGATTTATATTATTCTCTAACACTTACTTTCAAGTAAAAGTTTTTTAGGCTAGAAACTTGTACAGTCTCACATTATTTTATGTTTGATTCTTATAAAATAGAGAGGTGGTGAGATTCAAACTTGTGATCGTTAGGCCAACAAAACTCTGATACTATATTAAAAATTTATCTCATCTAAAAACTTAAACTGTTAAAAAATACTCGGAATATAATTCATGAAAATTAGGGGATGGAGAGGATGGAAGCAATGACGCAGATGAAGGGGAGCCGCATTGGAACACAGGCAATGTTAAATATTGAAATTTCGGATGCCAGTAGCTCTCTTAAATTTTTAATTTTCTTTATTTTATTAGTTACTGAACATGATGACAAAAAAAAGGGTACCTGTTTGTCTCGTTTTTTTGTTTTTGTTCTCTTTAAATTCCAATGCATCCTCCAACATCAGTATATGGTTTGTTCTTTGAATAAGAGACAGATCTCCCAGATATCATCTTCCATGTAAAATGTATACTAGTATTTTTTTTATTTAAAAATATGTTGAAATTATATATTTTTTTAATTTTAATTTTTTTAATATCAACGTATTAAAATGATATAAAGATAAAATAAAATAAATAATTTTTAAAAACTACTTTTAAAAAATAAAAACAAATGTGCTCAAAAAAAATATTTGATGATTTCGAAAGAAACAACAGATATTATAATAATGATTTCGACAGATACAATGGATGTTGTTATGATAGTTTCACTTGAGATGCACTTTGGAATTATGACATGGAAAGTATATAATTTATTATGATAATATTTTTAAAAAATTTTAAAATGTATTTTTAATATTATTATATCAAAATGATAACAAAAAAACAGTAAAAACATTATTTTAGAGTGAAAATTATATTTAAATTTTGACAAAAAAAAAAGAGTTGAAATTCAATGCCAAACATCCTTAAACTTAAAAATAAATCTTTAACAAGTTAAACGATTAGTTTGTCAAAAATGACACAATTTTTAATTTTACTGTTAAATTTGAAGTTTTACGATGGTGTTCTTCATGTTTGATTTTCTAGGAAGTAAAAGCTTGTTGCAACTAGTTATAGTGATTTTCATATCCAAAAAGTAGTTGTTTTATAAAAAAGAAATATTTTTTTAATTAGGTTTGAAATTTTTATTTCAGTGTTATTAGTTAGTTTATTTAACTTATTATTTAAATAATTTAGTATACTAAATTAAAATCATTGACATTCTCTTTTTTATAATTTCAGAATTCATAAAAAAATGATTTTCTTTTCTTTTCCTATACATTTAGCCAGAAAAGTGGTTTCTTGAAAAGTATTTTCTAAATTATTTTATATTTAGTGATTGTTTGGGAGTGTGGTTATAATTGTTTTTTAAAGTATTTTTCGTTAAAAAATACATCAAAATATTATTTTTTTTTAAAAATTATTTTTGACATCAGCACATGCAAATATCTAAAAACAATAAAAAAATTATTTAAAATAAAAAATAAAAATAAGAAAATTTCAATTTTTTTCAAAAACAGTTTTGAAACACAATATCAAATACCCTCTTATTTACCATTCAATCGCCATTCAATCGAGAATAATTTTCAGTTAAAGTATAATTTAGCTTAGTTTCTAGAAGAAGAAGAAGAAATATTTTGGAGAAATACAATTTTGAGAAGTCAATAGTCTTATGCGTGCAATACTACCCTAAAGTAATCAGAGTAATATAATTAAACTTAATTTAATTTTGCATGTTAACTTAAGACTGGGTTGATCCTGATATGATAGATAAATAAATAAATAGAAGTTTAATTAATTAAATTTAGTTGATGTTGTCGAAATTCGTAAAAAAAAAATCAAAACAATATAATTTTATTTTAAAAAATATATATTAAAATAATATTATTTTAGGTTTATTGATGAATTAACGCATTGAATTTGTAAAACATTACTATTTTAGATCTGATAGTGACTGTCTCGGTCCTGACACAGAATTAACTGAAGGCCTTAGGGCAAGTCCAACGGGACTAGTCATCAGAGGAGGCAAAGCCATTTTTTTAAAAAAATGGCTCTTTTTGTTCAATTTATCACTCCAATGGGTAGAGCCAAATGAAGAGGCAAAATGCCTCTTTCATTTTCGGGAGCCATCCCCACAGGTTTTGGTCGGGGAGCCAAAACCCAAAATGTGACCGTTGGGTTGTGACCGTTGGCATTTTAACAATAAAAATTGCTCTGAACAAGCACAAGCAAAATCAACACAGCCAAGCACAAGCAAAATCAACACAGCAAACCAACATACCCACAACAAACCAATTAATTGAAAAATTGCAAGAACAATTTACTGTACAGCAAACTCAAACAAGGAAAATAAAAAAAAATACCACAAATTCAACGAGTTGCATCTTCACTTCGTGTCAAATCTTTTGCCCACTGCATCTCATCGGTTTGTTTTCTAACTTAATCTATTTGTTTTTGTTCAAGTAGGTTTTATTTGAGAGGGAGCCGAGGGAGAGGGGGGAAAAGAGTAGAGTTAGGGGAGAGGGACATAGGCCAGATGGCCGAGAGGGAGAGGGACGGAGGCGAGATGGCCATGGGAGATAGACATGGTCGAGAGGGAGAGGGACGAGGGACGATGGCCAAGAGGGAGAGGGACGATGGGCGCGAGGGACGGGGGACGAGGGGGAGAGGGACGAGGGACGATGGCCGAGAGGGAGAGGGACGAGGGACAATGGCTTTTTTTATTTGGCGCCTGGAAATGAAATGCCGAGAGGGAGAGGGACGAGGGACAGGGACGATGGTGTGCGACGCATGAAATGAAATGGGTAGAAATAGGTAGGGTTTCGTGTGTGTGTGTGTGGGGGGGGTATATTAGGGAAAAGATGGGTAATAATATTTAGTAAAAAAAATAATATTTTTGATTAATTATGAAATTAATAAATTATGAATTTTTTGATCAATTAGATTAATTACATGTTTTAAATGTATTGTTAGATTTAAATATTGTGTAAATTTTGTATTTAGAATTGTTGTGGAGGTAATTAATAATAATATTTAAGAAAATAAAAGGAGGTCATTAATAATAATATGTAGTAAAAAAATAATTATGCGAAATTGATAAATTACGAATTTGTGAATCAATTAGCTTAATTACATGTTTTAAATTTACTGTTAGATGTTTAAACTGTGTAAATTTTGTGTTTAGAAATGGTGTGCATTTATTCGTAAATAGATATTTTGATTAGTTTTATTAATACTGTAATAAAATTTCAGTTAGATCGACAAGAGCAATAAGACAATGTATTTTTTATGCAGATGGACTCAAATGTGAGAAATTCATTCACTAACTTTCCTATAAGTGCGTCTGAACAATTTGATTCCCAACAAAGTGATTTTAATGTTCATATTACTAGAAAATAACAAAAAAGTAAAAATTTCTCACCGGAAGAAGATTGTTTACTTGTATCTGCGTGGTTAAATACTAGCAAAAATCCAATCACGGGAGTTGATCAACAAACAACACAATTTTGGGCTCGAGTACATGCGTGCTTTATAGAGAATGGAGGGAACCTGAATAATCGTTCCCAAATAAGCATCTCAAATAGATGGCAAGAAATAAATAGAGAAGTTGCAAAATTTGTTGGGTTTGTTACCCAAATTAAAAACCGTCAACAAAGTGGAACGACTGAAGAATCAAGGGTAATGTTTTATTTTCAACATTTACATATTAAATAAGTTGTTTAACATATTTATTATGTAACATAGTTTCATTTATTGAATTTGTTTTTCCAGCTTAATGATGCTCGACAAATGTATGCTTCAGTCGTTGGCAAACGATTTCATCTGGAACATTGTTGGGTTATCTTGAAAAAAGAACCCAAATGGCAATTTGAACGTGCAAGTCTTCATCAGAAGTCAGACAAGAAACAAAAAAATCATGGAAACACAAGTCCAGCTACTTCAACTCCATCAACCGTTGATTATGTTTCTTTAGGAGAAGACAATGATACATTTGTTTACTAAAATAGACCAATTGGTCAGAAAACTGCAAAGGAACGACTTAGACGCAGACAAGGAAAAGAGAAAGTTGGGGAGACAAGTGTATCAACTAGGTTACAGCAATTGAATGAAACTTTTGTTGACATTGAGGAAAACAAAAACAAAGACAGAAAAATCATGTTGGAGCAAAATGCTTTATTGCTTAAACAAAAGCAAGAGAAACAAGAAATGGAGATTATGAAGATGGATACTTCTACAATGAATCCAATGGCTGCAGCATATTTTGAAGAAAAAATGATGGAAATTCTGGCAAAAAGGAGGTCCAGTTAATTATGTAGTTAATTTCATTTAATTATGTGTAATGGAATGTCTTTTAATTAATTATATAAGAACTTATTGATTATTTGTTAATGTCATTTTTCAACATTTTAAAATTTCAAATTTCAAATATTCTGGATCTTTTAATTATAATTAAATTCATTTTTTTTTAAAAAACAATAATTTTATTGTTAGCGGGTTTCTCAAAAATAATTATTTAATTATATAACTTACTCATATTAATTGTATAATGGATTGTATAATTACACTATATACAAAATAATTAAATTTTATTTAAAATAAATTTCAAAAAATGGCTCTTAAAAATGGCTCTTACCATTGGAGACCACATTACCTCAAGAGCCATTTATACACTATTTAAAGAGTCATTTCTATCATTTGCCTCTTAAAAATACCTCCTACCATTGGACTTGATTTTAGTTGCCGAGAAGAAGTGGGGTATTACAAGGTACCTTCCTCGTACCAGCTGTTTCAAGATGAGCCATCCACGTGTTGGGAATTTAAGGTTATGTTTCATTTTCTTATCATTTTTGGTCTTATGCTCTTAAATGTTTATGGTCTTAAGGAAGTTAGTTTTTTTGCTGACGTAAGGTCTCATATGTTGTCATATTGCCCGATCTTATAACCTTTTTTTTTAATTTAAATTCGAGAAATCTAAACTCTTTTAAGATATTATTGTGGATCTGAATTAAACAAAAACTCGATATCTATAATGTATATTTTAAATTTTTTATTATCATACCACACTCCTAGAAAACATTTTATAATTACTTGTTTTTTTTTTTTGTAGACTCGATGTAGATGTTGTTTGTTTTTTATTTCTCTATTTTTTTTTCCATATCATCATTTCCACACCTAGAATCTTTTTTGCAAAATCGAATGCTATAGTAATCTTTATATATTCACATAATAATTTATTTAGCATTAAATAATATTTTAAAGCTAATTTATATATAAATTGAATCAAAGTCCCGAATCTTCATCTAACATTAACAATCCTGGATTCAAAGACACAGAAACACATATATAAATATACAATATCTATCCTTTTAATTATAATATAGTTTAATTTATTTAATCAATAAAACCATAAAAATAGTATATCCGTGCAACTTTTCCTATATATATACGTGAAATGTAATTTCTCCGAAGGTAGAGCGGATGTCATTTCTCATAATTTTCTAATAGTTATTATTTCATATGAGAATAAGAAATTCAAATTTATGTTTAGTTTGCCTAATTACACACACTATCCCTTGGCTTTTTTTTTTTAAAAAAAAAAACAATATTAAAGCTCACCGTTAACGAAATTATAGACTTGATGAATCTCATAGCTATATTCTAGTCTATTTGGAAGTGTGGTTAAAATTATTTTTAAAAATATTTTTTGTTCAAAAATATATTAAAATGATTTTTTTTTTATTTTTTAAATTATTGTTGGCATAATCACATCAAAATGATCTAAAAACATCAAATATTTTATATTTAAAATAAAAAATAAAAATAGAAAAATTTTATTTTTTTTAAAAACTCTTTTGAAATGCAGTGTCAAATACTCCCTAAATACTTGGTTTTCAATTAAAAATTAAAACAAATCCCAAAACACTATTTAAATTATAAAGGGACTAAAAACAAAAAAGAAATCCAAAAAATACCAAGTGTGAAGCCACCACAATTGGACCAGCCACCAATTTGTACCAAGAGACCAAACCCTTGTCTTTATTCCTATATTCTACCTTTGACCAAATCTTGATCCATGACAATTGATAATTCACAAAAAAACAACAACGAGGGGCTGCTATTAAATATTTAATTTAATTCATATTTTTTCCTGATCATGGTTTCTTGCAATCGTTTAATTTTCCTAGCAGGGCTGGACCAGTCACAAAGAATAAGAGCAAATACCCAAAAAATTGATGTCATTGCTTAGCACCTATGCTTTTGAGATTATTATATTATATTATACAAATCACTATCACATGTGACTGCAGAAATACAATAAGTTAGTAGTTTGGTCACCGCACATGAATCAGCCTATCAAAGAACAAATAAATCCCACAATTAGGGCACCTAAGAGCATTTGTGGAGTGGAAAGTTAATGATGATTTTCTTTTCTATCATAATTATTAAATCTATTCTAGTCTAGTAGATTTATTTAGAAATTTATGGATCTAGATATAATCCAAGTAAAAAACTCCTAAAATACTTAATTTTTATTCCCTCATTTCTCCACAGGCAGAAATTTATATATACCTTTTTATATAAAAAACATAGAAAAATCTAATAATATTGAATAAAAATATTATTTATTTATAAAAAAATATCATAATAAATTTTTTATATATATTAAAAAAACTAATGCATCACCTTCCTCATTGTCATCTTCAAAAGTTCACTGCATACCCTTTTAAGAAAAGTTGCAGTTTGTTTAGGAACTCCTTTTTTAAGTGTAGAATTTGATTCAGTTGAATCTATTTTTGCTTAATTTGTTTGGACACTTGATGTTCAAGAAATTAATTACTTTTTTCCTGAAAACCACGAATTTTATTGGCAGCTGACAAATCAGACTAAAATGATATGATTTGTGGAACTTATTGGGAATTGTGGAACTTATTCCAAACATTGTGTTTATAGATAGTGTTTGTGTGTAATTCTTTCCGTCTCACGATAAACTATATGGTATTATAATACTGTTGGAGAAGAGGAAAATGGAAAACTCAATAGTAGAGGAGAAGAGGAAAATGGAAAACTCAATAGTAGAGGAGAAGATGGCTCTCATCCCTAAGGACAAGGACCCCAGGAAGGGTGGCCTTAAGACCATGCCCTTCATCATAGGTAATTTGCAGAGTCTACTGTCAAAGTTTCTTTCTTGTTCATGTTTTGTTCTTCGTTTCTGTTGAATCATGTTGGCTTCTTTGCTTTCTTGTTCTATGAATTTATAGTTAATGAGGCCTTTGAGAGGGTGGCTAGCTATGGGCTGATGCCAAATATGATATTCTACTTGATGGAAAACTATCGCTTTGAGGCTGCAAGTGGGTCAACCATTCTCTTCTTGTGGTCTGCTATGTCTAATGGACTGTCCATTTTCGGAGCTTTCCTCTCCGATTCATTCATGGGTCGGTACCTGGTCATCTCTTTGGGATCATTCTTCAGCCTTATTGTAAGTCCATTTCCTGCTATCATATCCATCGATTCTCTGTTTGCCTAGTTGCCAAGCTTCTGGGGAAAGTAGGGGTTTGATCTCTTGCATCTGTTCTGTTCATGCAGGGGATGATTCTTCTTTGGTTAACTGCCATGGTCCCACAACTAACCCCTCCACCGTGTGACCGATTTACCGGTGTCTGCAGCTCATCCACTGCGGGCCAACTAGCTATTTTATTCTCCTCTTTCGGCCTCATATCAATCGGAGCCGGTTGCATTAGACCTTGCTCTATTGCCTTTGGTGCTGACCAACTAGACAATGAAGAGAACCCCAATAATGAGAGTGTCTTGCAGAGTTTCTTTAACTGGTATTATGCTGCGACAGGATTATCGACGATTATAGCATTTACTGTTATTGTCTACGTTCAAGATAACCTTGGTTGGAAAGTTGGATTTGCTATTCCTGCAATTCTCATGTTCTTCTCCGCTCTGATGTTCTTGGTGGGTTCTTCCCAGTACGTCAAAGTGAAGGCCTCCACGAGCTTATTTACTGGGTTTGTTCAGGTTTTAGCTGCAGCATTCAGGAACAGAAAGCTCAGTCTTTCTCACAGTGGCGTTGAACAGTATTGCCACAGTGATGATTCTGAGCTCGAGATCCCTACGGATAATTTAAGGTACAGCAGTATTGCTATTAGCAAAGTGATGAATCCACGTTCTTCTTGGGATTCTTGACTATCCAAATCAATTCTGTTTCAAGTACCATCAGATGACAAGTTCATTAACATTTCTCAACACTCTGTGCAGGTGTTTAAACCGAGCCTGTATCATAACAGACCCTGATACGGATGTAAATCCTGATGGGTCAGCTTCAAATCCATGGCGTCTATGTACAGTTGATCAGGTAGAGTCACTGAAAGCTCTTCTTAGAGTCATCCCCATTTGGTCTACAGGCATCATGATGCAAATCAACTTAAACCAAAACTCTTTTGCCACCCTCCAAGCAAAAACCATGGACAGGCTGATCTTTAATTTTGAACTTCCAGCAGGATCTCTCAACGTGTTTCTGGTTCTCACTCTCACAATCTGGCTAACCTTCTATGACCGAATTCTGCTACCACTGCTAGCAAAATTCACCGGCAAGCAACGCGGCGGGCCTGGTCCTAAAGTTAGGATAGGAATCGGCTTGCTAATCCCGATTGCAGCAAGAGCAATGTCAGCAGTGGTGGAAACCATTAGAAAGAGAACTGCGATCGCGGAAGGACTAGAAGAACAACCAGACGGCGTGGTGAACATGTCAGTAGCCTGGCTTTTGCCACCAATTATCCTGCTCGGATTGGCTGAAGCTTTTAATTCAATTGGACAGATAGAATTCTACTACTCCCAGTTCCCCAAAAGCATGTCTAGCATTGCGGTGGCTATTTTCACTTTCGGAACTGCGGTGGCTGATATGATAGGGAGTGGTTTGGTGGATGTGGTGGATAGAGTAACATCCAGAGGAGGGCAGGAGAGCTGGTTGTCTAGTAATCTTAACAAGGGTCGGTTAGATGATTATTACTGGCTGATTACTGTCTTGAGTATGATCAATTTTGTGTATTTTCTTGGTTGCTGCTGGGCTTATGGACCCACCAAGGACGAAAAGGAGGAGCGTTTGCTGGAGTAGAAGCAAACCGAATTGATTATTACAAGGGTGTTGTCCAAAAATACTAGGTTATTTAGACTAGTGTTTCATGGATTGTTTAGTTTGTTTGGCATACTAATAAAATTAGATATTTTAAGAACAAATTAGAATATATATATATATATAGATAGATAAGTTTGTAAATTATATGTATCATGCAACCAAAACTAAGATATTGAAAGATATTAGCACGCATTCTACACATGAATCTAACAATATGAGAGATATGATCACAATTCTAGCTTTTATACTTAGTATAAAATAAACTTAAAAGAAGAGTAGATGTTGAAGTATTTTAAAGATAATAAGGTTTTTGTTGCTGTTGAGGATGAATCTTTGTTCTTAATTTTTTATTACTCCTTACATGATGCAACTAAAATGTTTGCTACAAGTCATTTAAGATCCTAACACCATCATCTAGTTTAAATACATTTTTAAATAAGATCAATGAACCTAGAATAATAGAGTTAAATATCTTTTAACAAAATGAATCTAAGTTCTAGATTTATGAGGAAGATCAAAACTTAAAATCGAGAAGAACACTTTAGGAATTCATTGCACAAAAACCTTTCTTATTCATTATTATTAGATAATCTAGGGTTTATTATCATTAATAACATGTTTTTAATGGATTTTTATTATAGGGTTTTGGCTTTTAACCGAAACTCATTTTAACAAAATCATGATATTTTAATGATAATCAAAATAAATCAATAAATGCTACATTATGATCCTTGAATAATTTTTTATATTTATATGCTTTCTGTTTTTGCTAAATCTGATATATTTTCATATCAATATTATTGAGTTTATGTTTAAGTGTTCTTCTAGAGGAGTATAAGGAGGAGTAATAGGTCTAAGTTAGGCTTCATCACTAGTAATGTGTTTGGTGAATAAGAGAATGTCACATAGGTGGGCTTAGTGGGGAAAGTTCATGTATTAGTATCTGTTAGAGAGTATAGTTGTTAGAGAGTATAGTTGAGGTCGTTTTTAAAATATTTTTTTATAGAAATTTATTAAAATAATTTTTTTTTACTTTTTACAAAATTATTGTTAATATCAGTATATAAAAATAATTTAAAAATATCAAAATATTTAATTTAAAATAAAAATTATTTTTTTTCAAAAATATTTTTTTTCAAAAATATTTTTGAAATACAACGTGAGAAAAAATGAAGAAACATGTTTAGGAACATAGCTTGCGGTATGCAAAATTAGGAGGACATACAAACGACCTGTAGTCCAAATCATCAGTGCTAGGAAAAAAGAAAAATTACGTCGACAGCAGGATTCGAACCTGCGCAGGCATAGCCCAACAGATTTCGAGTCTGTCTCCTTAACCACTCGGACATATCGACGCCTTACTGATAACTCGCTATTATATTTTATATATATGTTTTCCTGAGTTGTTCTGATCTTGTCCACTTTAAAGCCAGAGTAGTTAAGTTTTGTAGAACGGTTTGTTAGCTATTGTTGACGCGAGTAAATTCCTTTATTGATTTTTAACTACATTTTCTAAAGTTTTCCTCGCCGCCTTCCATCCGTGTAGAAAGATTGCAAAACCCTATTTTGCATGGCAATCCAGGAAGGATTAGAGAAGCTCATTGCATCAGAGGTATCACTGCGTGTATAGAAAAAGAAAAGTTGAGGAGAAGCCTGCACGATGGATTAGACACAGACAAGTACCAAGTAGATTTTCCAAAATTGCTTTGAGTTTTACACACAGGATGCCCTGGACGTTAATACAATGTAAAAAAATGTCGGTGCCATGCTTGAACTTGAAGAGGGTGGTTTACAAATTTAACCACCCTTTCATCGAGTAATAAAAAATTTAGCCAATTTGTTTGTAAAGGGAAGCAACTCAGAAAATGGACAACTGATATGACTGTACAAAAGCAATGTTTAAACAGTGCTGCATGTACTCTGGTGTATTAAAGAGGTAAAATATAGGCCAGTGGTATCCATGGCCATTCCAAGCAGCCATCTGTCCATATAAACTGGTTTCACCCACGAGCAGGAAGATCTGTGATTCTGGGTGCATCCCTCCCACAGTGCCTACATTTAACACGAAAAGTTAGTGGGAGAAAGATAGAGGAGATACCGAGAAAATAAAATCATAAAGGCGTGATATGCTAGCTCAAATGTTACATGATAGATTTTGTTTCTTGAGTAAGATGTCTGTGCATCTCATGAGAGAAACTAGTTCTATCCTTTTTTTGTATAGAGCTTGAAATGCCACATAGCATAAGTCAAATCAAAGAACTGCTCCCCACAGGCTACTAGTAAGAAGGGGACAGATTTCAGCTGAGGCTTGTTAACCAATTGGAGGGGATATATTCCCTGGAATGTGAAATGACGATTCTAGTTGTAATTGAGAATCACTTGGTTTCATGAAGCATTTGAGTACGCCTCAAACGTTTCAACTAGAAAAGAATCCGATTAATTGGCAAGAGGTGGTGAATTAACAAACATCTTGGAAAATGGGCTACCTTAATTGTCCAAATGGACTCGTTGTAGCAAGAATTCATGCAGCCTGGGTGATGACATCCAGATTACCATCAAGGAACCATTTAGGAGGGTACAAGGAGTTAGATGATTGAAGCTGCATAAGCCAGACCATGACTCTTGAGCAGTCCTCCAATAAGCCTTCCATTTGGCTTTCATCTTCCACAACTTGCTCGATAAATGAGCTAGCCTGCAGAAGCAGATAAGTGAAGTTAATTATTGAAGCCAAAGCCCAGTATAAGTAGCGACTTGTTGGGTTGAGAATGTTAATCTTTTCAGAGAAAAAAATGAAAAAAAGACAAGGATGGAAAAAAGAAAGATTGATGATCTTTAAGGAGGCAAAGCTTGTCTGTATTGCTGTCACCCAATTAAAAGTAATAAACCCCTGATAGTATCAAATTTGTCAAAATCAAGGTTCATTTTTTCATTATATTTCACTTTCCCGTCTGTGCTAGTGCAAAAGGATAGCTAGAAAATATACAGACTGATCATTTTTAGTGGACAAACAGATTGCAATTTGGTTTACTAAATGGATAATATGACAAGACAAGGTACTAACCTGGAAGCCATCCCTTACTGTGTCAAGCTGCCTAATAGGTTCGGGCGTAGGGCGGTGCCATTGTTTTGGATCCCAAATGATGGAGCTGTTGAAGGCAAAACCTGACATGTCAGCATGGAATCTCCGAAACCTCATATTTGAGTCATTCACATGCCATCCAATAACTTGAGTTCCATTACAGATGGGGCCCTCAACAAAATCTTTGTTTTTGTTTCCTGTTAACTTGGCAACTGTCCATGTACCAAACCGCCTGCAAGGAAAAAAGGGCATGCATTCTCATGACAATAGGTAGAGGACCAGAAAGTTATGTCATAAAATGCATATCTTTACGAGATATCTGCAGCCAGATACATAGCATTTATTAAAAAATAAAATGAATGCGCAGAGTTTCCAATCCTTTCTCCCCATATGATATTTTCATCTACGAGTTTATATCCAACATTTTTTTTGTATTTTTTTGGCTTTTCTATCCATTTTAACACCATAGTCTACAGCAGGAACGCGGTCTATGGCAAGAAAAAATATTCATCGTCCATTATATTATGGTACATTTTAGTCTAGGATCTGGCGATGCAATTCCAATGATACTACTTTATTTCATTAAAGAACTGAACAGCTAGAAACTGTAAACATAATTTCAAATATACTGTGAACTGTAAAGGTTGTGCAAGATTTCACGGAAGGTGCAAAAGTGCAAAATTTCACGGAAGGTGCAAAGTCACATAATGGAAATTTGTCCCTGACAAAAAAAAAAAAAAAAAACAGATTCCAAAGGGAAAACCAATGAAGAGCAGCAGTGCAGGAATGGGGGTGTGTGGTCTGCACAGACTGATAGTTACCTGATCTGCCTCATTTGCTCAAAAAGATCTGCAGAGTAAGTGTTATAATCATCTGCAAAATGGACTATTCCATCAAGGTGGTGGGTTTCAATGTGAGACAATGCCACATTCCTTTGGTGGACACTTCTGTCTTTTATATCAGTTAAATTTTTCTTGCAAACAAGATGCCTATACATAACCCCAGTCCTCCTCAGGATGTCAGCTGTTTGATCAGATTGCAATGTCATTTCCACAACTATCCATAATAGAGGAGGTTGAACCAGTCTTAATGTGTGCGCCAAACGACTCAGATAATAGGCTTGAAGTGGTCGGGGATGAGTTGGGGTCACAATGATCAAAAGTTTCCGAGACACCAAATTCACATCTTCAAAGAGCGATAGACTAATGGAGGTAGCATTAGAATTCCCATCCCCCGACTCCTGTTCCTTCATTTCTGGCTCCAGTGTGGTGCTGTTCTCAAGTCCTCCCATTTCTGCTATTGTTGTTGCATTTCTTGTCATATCTTCATGCTTATCAACATGCCCATCAGTAGATAGCACCTCAAATGAAAACGCTTGGTGCTTCGACATGGGATTCATTGAGACAAATGGGGTTAGTCCAATAAAAACCCCAATCACAAAAGAAACCAAGAAATGGAAAAGGGCCCTCTTCCAAACATGTCCCTTGGGTTTTGACCTCTCCAATGGTCTCGAAGATTTTGGTGAAAAAACACCATAAGCAAAAGCTTGAACGTCTGATAAACCAAAAATTGAAGATAGAAACCCACCAGAAGTTGGGTAGCTCTGAGAATATGACGATGAGGACTTGGACAAAGGAGAGGCCACTTGACAGGCTTCCCCGTTTAGTAAGGTTCCAGCTCTAGGCACAGGAGACAATGTTCTCCTTATAGATGCCATCCAAACTAATCCACCGGAATATCACTAACCTCGAGACCCAACACCTTACAATTTCAAACCAGTATTATTACAACTACAACAAAAAGAGCATCCAAATCTACTTAAAATCTCAATATCCTACCAACTAATCACCATAAATATAAAGTTTCAAAGCCGACAAAGTTGTTATTTTTCATACATTCTCTTCAATATCTTAACAACTGCTTGAAACCCAAAATAGACCCTTGACTAAACACACATGGCCAAGCAACAAGTCTTGGATTTGCCAAAATTCAAAACATGTCTCCTATGCTGCGAACAGTTTACGGGGACCGAAGTACATGTATAACTACCCCTTTGCAGTGCAAAGCAGCTTTCTCTTGCAACTTCAAAACAAAGTAATAAATAGCTAAAACCAAACCCCAAAATGCAATTTCACAAGTCAATGGTCTACAATGAGCTCCAAAACACAAATCATTACCATAACAAACCGAAACACCAAAAATCTAGGTGAGTGCATACCCTCAAAGGAAGGAGATTGATGCCCAAAGTGCTTGGAAGCAGTCAGTGAAACGAAATGAGTCTTGAAATTACCCCACAATGGTAAATGATTCCTGGATCTTAGGAGCTAAATACCACCTTTTTTCAACAAAAAAAGAATTGACAAATACGCTATTTTGGGTCTTGCTGAAAAGTTTCACTAGTTTACACACACCCTCTAAAGTATTTGATGTTTTAAGGATCAAGAATTAGAAACAGTGAACAGAGAAGGCCTTGAACTTTGAAAATGGAATAGAAATCTGAGTTAGACGAAGGAGAGAGAGAAAGACAGAGAGAGAGAGATGTCATCCGTAGGAATACTTCACATCACTCTCTCTGCCAGTCATAATGATTCAGGCACAAGAAACTTTAGATTTATTTTTCAATGCAATTGACCCTGGTAATTATTGGAGTGGTTAATAATTGACATTATATATTTGGAGAAATTAATGAGTGGGTTATTATTAATTACACTAACGTATACATACCTTTTGAGGATTATAAATTTAGAATAATAATTATAATGTATATTCTAATTTTAAAACTTGATTTTGACTTAAATTTTAGTTTAAGTTGTTAATATAGTCATGAGATCATTTCTTATCACAGTCTTTTTTAATTTGAATTAGATTATATTTTAACTTTGATCAAGTTTTTAGTTTGAATAATTTATTGAGCTGATATAAGTTCTATAGCTAAGGAGTGTTTGACAATTGTTGTTATTCTAGGACAACTTTCTCATATAGTTTATTAAAGAAAATTTGAAAATTACATTTTATATATTAGAATTTATAAGTTTATGATAATTTACTTCCTCGCTTTAAGATGTGAAAAAATCAAGTTATTTATAAAATTATAATTACATTTAAATTAATAACTAAATAAGCTTTATGTTAAATATTACAACTTTGTCATCCATCACTCTCCTAGAAATTATAGCAACCCCAATCACATCTAAGGGCTGTTGGGAAGCGCGATTCAAAAATATATTTCAAAAAAAATAAGGAAAAAATATTTAATATTTCAAATTATTTTAATACGTTAATATCAAAAATAATTTTTAAAAAATAAAATATATATTATTTTAATATTTTTTTAAATGAAAACTCCAAACAAGCAATTAAACACCAGTGAATCACTTTTGTACCTTAAAGTTGCAGTCATTACCATCTCTCTTTTGCGTCACAATATGACCCATCATTTCCACCACCACCATTCAATAGTATAAAAAATTATTTTCCCCTTATGCAATGAGTGAGAACATTGTACAGAGTGTCATAATTTATTTACAGGTTATTTTCAAAATTTACTTGAAATAAGAAATAAAAATAAAAATAAAAAAAGCTAGTACAACAGAAAAATCAAGTTGAAAATTTTAAAAGGATTAAAGAGCTCAATCGTATCTATATTGTGCCCAAAAATAGAAAAAAATACAAATTCAAAGCTAAAATAAATAATTGAGAAGATTAAAAAATTTAGAACAATTTTATTTTTACCAAGTCAACTAAAGTGAAAAGACGTGTAAATTTAGGGGATAAAATCATAATAATCATAAGATAAAGGACCAAATTGAACTTTGATAAAAAGAATATCATGCGATCACTATTCATTTTATTCCCAAAATTTCACCAAAAATCTTGTATTGGTACCAACTTTGCAGGTGCATTTAATGGTTTCATCCTTCATCAAATTTTGCAAAAACATGCACGAAAATGCTCATCTAATTCTTGATTATACTACAGTATGGTCACTTATGGCTGATTGACAAAACATACGTGGTGGTTCAACCCCAAAGTTAATAGCTCAGATAACTTGTTGTAGTTGTCAAATTTGACAGTTCATGACACATACTTTAGGTCACTGGTTGGATGGCTATGCTTTGAACCAATAGTTGAAATTTAACCATGTATAAACAAGATTATCCTCTTCCACATGTTATAAATAGAAATGAAATATATGGCCTTAAGGGGGAGAAATCAGAAGCCAAAATTCAGAGGGGGGGGGGGGGGGGGGCTAGCCCTTTCCCAAGTTCCTTTTGTTTCGCAAACAATTCCTTTGGATTTTTGGGCCACCATTGTCGCCATATCGATTGCCAACACAACTTATAGCCACTAGAAAAATATACTCCACATTACGGAGCAACCCAAAGTCAACCATCTTCTCCTTTTTCTCCCTTCTCTTCCTCCCATGTGACTACAAGTGTCACAATTTCTTGCATTTTCCGAACACCACTGTCATTAATGATGCCACCATAACCATCAGCAGGGCTTTCTCTTTACACCAGAGTACTCCATGCCAATTAACCTTTCCACTTTCTCTCCTTCCTTCACTTTCAATGTTGTTCATGTAATACGTGAATAATGAACACTGAATAGTGAATTAATTCACTCTCACTATTCACTTGGTTGTTGTTTTTTTCCGGAAAAAAAAACAAAAAAACAAAACAAATCCAAAAAAAAATATATATTTCAAGATATTTGTGATTTCATCATATGTATTGCTATCATTTTTTATTTAATATTGATCCATAGATCTACATTAAAGTGCACGAAGGTGGTATAAAAAAAACTATATAAAAAATCTTTATTTGAATATATATATATATATATATATATATATATATATATATATATATATATATATATATATATATATATAATATGTTTTCTTTTCATGAATATGGCCAAATCCTAAAATGTTTTGGAACATATTTTCACAAAATGCATTTTTTGTCATGTTTTAAAATGCAAAATGGATATTGTAACAACTTTATGATTATCTGTTAGAGTTCATCCAAAATATAAAAAAAATTACCAACTATTTTGTTTATTTTTTTACCTATAGACTTTAATATTTGTAGTGAAAAACTACATTGAAAAGTACACTGTTAGATATCAAAGTATAATAAATACAATGCTAAAATTTAGAATTTATAACGGTTAGGTTTTTGACTCAATGAGAGAGAGACTCCCTTATGAAGAGAGATCTACATCGAAACTTAGAAAATATCAACAAATAAAAATATGACATATAAAAGCAATCAAACAATAACACAGCTTACCTTAGAGTGTACTGGGGGTGATACGTCTCTTCCTTGCACAACAAATCTCTTTTCGCGGACCCTCGCAGATCATTAGGTTTCCTGGTACGTTAATACTAGATGTCGACTCTTAAAAATTATAATCATAATTTGTTATGTCGGTTAGTGGATAACTTGTTAGTCTTATTTAAAGCTTTTAATGAAGCTTTTAAAAAACTATTTTCCACAGTCCCTATCTTCAGAGACAGGCACGCGGAAAATAATCATCGCAACAAAAAGCATAGGGTTGTTTAAGGCTATATATGGGCTTATCAAGGTATCTAAAATATTTTTATGTGTTTTAAGTTAAAATCAATTTTTTAGAGAGAAAAAAACACAATATAAGGCCTGGTTTTCCAATGACCCTATGGTTCTTGAAAACTAAGACAATAAATGATGTCTTATAGACTATTTTCCCCTCTAAATTAAAGTAATTTCTCCATTGCAAAAAAAAAAAACTCATAGTTAGTTTTTTTAATGAGTCTAGAGTGTTAGTTATAGGAGACGGGAAGGCCTGCATATATATATATATATTATGTATTTTATTTCTAACTTTAAAAAAAGATATAATTTCATCATTTATTTTTTAAAAGATCTACTCCTTTTTATCTTACTTGAAATATTATAACACTTTTAAAAAATTAATGCTATTTCTAATTTAGTCCACATATTGTCCTATTTGTCTTTTGTATCATATAAATGTTGTTTGATAGAAGAAAAGTCTCACTTACCTGGTTGATATATAATTAAATAAATTTTAAGAAATAAAAAGTTATTAGATCCAATATGATGCATGTCTCAGAGCGCTGATTTGGTAAGTTAACTTGAGTTAATTAAAGTCTATACTATCCTCTTTAAAATTGAATATATATTTTTTCATTTCATCATTCAATATTAAGTTGATTGGAATTTAAGTATCCTAATTTAGTTTGGTTTGTTTTTCATAGAGTTAGTAAAATCTCATAATCCAAGTTATAATTTAGATGATTAACTCGAGTTTGTCAAAGTCAATCCAATAGGGTGTTATCTCAATAATTTTATAAGATAATATCATCAAATACATTAAAATTTCTGAATTCATGATAAATGTTTTCTTTTCTACTAGAAAACACATCAATGATGCATTGGTACCTTTTTTCATAAGAGAAAAATATAATTCAACACCTTTCTTTTGCTTGTTTTTTTTATCATCTATCTCTGAATTTCTAATTTAGTTTTTGCTATTATCAATGACCTTTTTTTTTGCATTTATTATCACAAAATGATTCAAGACTTATTAAGTAAAATAAATAAAACTCATGCATAAATATTTTTATTTGCGATCATGAATATTTTCTCGATGTTAAAAAACATACTGTAAGCACATGTATATATTTTCTAGTTGATTTGTTTTTGATGCCAGACACAAAGATAGTATTGTGTGTGTGTGTGA
Organism: Salix caprea; assembly: GCA_964035475.1. NCBI lineage: Eukaryota > Viridiplantae > Streptophyta > Magnoliopsida > Malpighiales > Salicaceae > Salix > Salix caprea. The sequence goes on from OZ037751.1 coordinate 16,124,852, forward strand.
GAGAGAGAGAGAGTGAGAGAGAGTGAGAGAGTATACTAGCCATGCACCACGCTTCATCGCAGCCGAAACCACATTTTTTTCAATGCAAGAAAATAATAAGAGTGAGTTTTTTTTATAATGCTATAAATCCAGGTAAAATAATAAATATGTGCAGAATTTTTGTGACGCGCGAGTTTCCAATAAAATATATGAATTTCAAATCGATATGAATTTATTTATTTAACATGATTAAACAAAATCACCACCATAAAATTATTATCACCATTAAAAAAATAAGAAGATTTGGATATCTGAATCATTGAATTCACTATTAGGACGAGCTCATTTGATAGTTTAAGTTAAATTAAACACAATAATAAAATATAAAATTGTGTAAACACATACAATAACTAAACAAGAAAAATGAGTTGTTGATTTTCCATCTATATAAGTAGTTTTACTGTTTAGAACATGTGAAAAACCAGAAATACCCTTAACGTCAACGACTGTTTTTGTCCCATCCTAGGGTAACTTTGTTGTTATACTGTTTACAGTTAGATGAAATAAACCAAAAAATTACCCCTACCTAACCTTCGTCTTTTTGTAAGAACACAAAGGTAAATAAGTAGTTTCACTGTTCAAATAAGAACAAAAAAGACAAAAACATCCTAAACAATATAGAAATGACACATGTATAATGAAAATGTCTAAAATACCCATGGTAACGAGAGTTAAATTTTATAGAATGAAGGGAAAAATTATAATTTTATCATTGAAATCCACATTGATTTATATTTAGGAACACAATAAAACATAGACTCGTTTTATATTATTTGTTATGTGTGTATATATATCTTAGTTCCGTAAAAAAAAAATAATATGACCATTTTTGTCTTTTGTTAAACCTGTTTTTGAAACGAATTTGTAAGTATTTTTTAATAGTTTCAATATAATGATATTAAAAATATATGTTTTTTTAATATATTTTTAATTAAAAATTACATTTAAAAACCTAATGCTTAACATTATCAAACACACACAAACTTGTACGTTTTTGTGTTTCATTCAATTGTTAAGACTTCAGAGATTATTGAAAATCTGTTTGGCATGATTAATGATTGGGCAAAATATTTAAACTTTATTAAATCAATAAATAGAACATATATATATATATATTTATGTTATATTCAATTCCAGAATCATTATAACTTTTCTTCCTCTTTTTTTTTCTACAAACACTTTCCTGCCGGCTATAAATATAACACACTTGTTACAAAACCAAAAAGCCTCGTCTCCTCCTTAGATCTGTCTGTCTGTCTCTCTTGTTCCTCTCCCTCTTTACAGAAAAAAGGAGAGAAGAGAAACAATTCGCTCTTCTTAATTTCGCCATGGCCATGGCGATTAGGTCTTTTCTTATCTTTTTATTTATTCTATCACTTACTGTCCCTACCTTTTCTCTCCATGAAGATCAAGTTGGTCTCATGGACTGGTAAGCTCCTTTCAATCGCTTCTATTTCTTTTCAACTTCCTTTTCACTGAATCCAAACGAAGCTAAGCTGATTTTATTTTTTTAAATTACTGCCATTAACACTGTAGCTGCTAATTGAGTTTCCGGGTTAATTAGTTTTTTTTTTTTTTATATATATTTCGTATAGTTTGATTTAATTTTTAATGTATCTAGGCATCAAAAGTACATAGGGAAAGTGAAGCACGCTGTGTTCCAAACACAAAAAACGGGTCGAAAGCGTGTTCTTGTTTCTACCGAAGAGAATGTTATTGCTTCTCTTGATCTCCGGCATGGCGAGATTTGTAAGTTTCGTTCAATGGATCTGTCCAATGCATTCTTTAACGTCAAGTTTCACTGCTAGAGTAGTTTTTTTCTTTTTAATTATTATTATTATTATTTGCAGGGATGCTGATTAGTGTTATTTTTGTGTGTGTGCAGTTTGGAGGCATGTTCTTGGTGCTAATGATGCTATCGATGGAATCGATACTGCCATGACAAAATGTAGTGATGCTCTTTTTTCTTATCACCTTTGTTGTGTTTGTTCTTGCCGCAGTGGAATTGATATTTCCAGTAGAATTTTGTGCCAGCTTTTAAATTAGGTTTGCATCTTTATGATTTTCAAAAAACATATAGCATGTTTGCTTTTATATAAGTTCTTAAGTACTATGTGGATTTGAATTGCAATGTAGCTTTCGTCATTCTGTGTGTCTTACTAAAGGAAAGAATTGTTAAGACTGTCAATTTTTATATTATTTTTTGTGCGTGTTTGTATAAAGGATTTGAGAGAATATAAATAAATACAAATGGAATACATAACCCTGGTTTGTATTGCCTGCTTATTTATAAAGAATTTTGGTGTACAAATACAAGGCTTGAGAATTCAATTTTTGCAGTCAATGTTAGTTTTCTAATCTTCTATTTCAATATTTCAGATGCTATTACCCTTTCATCAGGAGGAAGCATTCTACGAGCATGGAACCTTCCTGATGGACAAATGGTGTGGGAATGTTTTCTTCAGGGACCAAGTGACTCCAAGTCACTCTTGTTTGTGCCGGTTAGTGGATAACTTGATAGATTTATTTGAAGCTTTGAATGAACATTGTTTTATTATCTAGTCCAATCTTTTAGTTTTTCTCCTGTATCAGCTGTGTTTAGTAATTCTTAGTTAATCTAAAGTCTATGAGGCCTTTGTGCTGAATCTATTCTTTTCTATTCCTCTTATCTTCACGTACATCTCACATAAAAAATGAAACCAGAAATTTCCATCCAAGGTCTCATAATTTAGTTCCTCTATTGAAGTGTTATTTTGTGTCTCTGTCATGGTCATAACTCAATCCCCAAAATCTTCCCAAGTCTCCTATCATTCTTCCAAATATGCCCTTGCATTATGCATTCCAACATTTTCAGAACTGTTGTTAACTGAGTTGTTGATCTGCAGACAAGCTCGAAAGTTGACAAGGACAACACAATCCTTGTTTTTGGTAAAGGAAGTCTCCATGCTGTTTCAAGCATACATGGTGAAATTGTTTGGAAGATAGATTTTCCTTCTGAAAGGTTTGTCCTTTTGAATTTTACACACCAACTTTCACTATTTAACCATCACCTTGCAATTGATGTGATTGTGATACCCTTGGTTGCAGTTTTGAGGTTCAGGAAGTAATTCAGCACCATGATGGCAATACGATACATGTGGTGGGATTTGTTGGTTCTTCCCAGTTTGATGTATACCAAATCAATGCTAAGAATGGGGAGCTCCTAAAACATAACAGTGCGACAATTGATGGTGGGTTTTCAGGGGAAGTTTCTCTTGTTTCAACAGCTAAACTTGTGGTGCTGGATGCTGCTAGGTCAACTTTGTTAACAATAAGTTTTCAGAGAGGGGAAATCAGCTTTCAGAAAACATACATCTCAGATCTAGTTGAGGATTTCTCAGGGATGGCTGTGATATTACCTTCAAAACTTACTGGTTTGTTTGCTGTGAAAACCAGTACAGCTACAGCATTTATTAGTGTGTCAAGTGAAGGTAAGTTGGAGGTGGTTGACAAAATCATGCATGCAACATTTATTAGTAATGCTCTTTCAATCTCAGAGGATCAACAGGCATTTGCAATGGTTTGGCATGGTGACAATGAGATTCACCTCAATGTGAAGCAAGTTCATGACTGGAACAGTGATTTGCTAAAAGAGAGAATCAAGCTGGACCAGCAAAGAGGGCTTGTCCATAAGGTTTTCATTAACAATTATGTCCGGACTGATAAGTCTTATGGATTTAGGGCTTTGATTGTTATGGAAGATCATTCATTGTTGCTGTTACAACAAGGTAAGGTTGTCTGGAGTAGGGAGGATGGCCTTGCCTCAATAATAGGTGTTACTACGTCAGAACTTCCTGTGGAAAAGGAAGGTGTATCTGTGGCAAAAGTGGAGCTGAACCTCTTTGAATGGCTTAAGGTATGATCTAATTGTTTTTCTGACAATTTAAGTTGACTTACCGAAGATGAAAGTTGCCAAAAATCACTCTTTCAAGACTTGAACAAGATTCTGGTTATTTTCATGTGGTTTTTTCTTATACTTTTCTTTCCTTCCTTTAGTTTCCATCTTTTTTAAACTTTACTTGGTAGAAGCCCGTGGTATCTCAATTATTGTGTGATTGCATTTGAATTGGTTGCATAGGTGATAATTGTTTGCTATCATATTCACTCCCTTATTTGAAAAAAAACATCTCATTGACTTCCTTTGAGTACTGTGATTTGACTCATGAAATTTTGTTGTTCTAAGGGACACATGCTGAAGGTTAAGGGTTCCTTAATGCTTGCAAGTGCTGAGGATGTCGCAGCCATTCAAGGCATGAGGTTGAAAAGCTCTGAGAAAAGTAAAATGATCAGGGACCATAATGGATTCCGAAAGCTGCTCATTGTGCTCACAAAATCTGGGAAACTTTTCGCATTGCACACTGGAGATGGACAAATTGTCTGGTCTCTCTTATTGAACTCTCTACGTCAAACAGAAGCATGCGAAAACCCAACTGGGATCAATGTGTTCCAATGGCAAGTTCCTCATCATCATGCTATGGATGAAAATCCATCTGTACTGGTTGTTGGCAGGTGCGGAACTGGTACTGATGCACTGGGAATATTTTCCTACATTGATACTTACACAGGGAAGGAGCTTAAGTATTTTGGTCTTGATCATTCTGTTGCACAAGTGATTCCACTCCCACTTACAGATTCAACTGAACAACGGCTGCATCTACTAATAGATGCTAATGGACAAGCACATTTGTACCCAAGAGCACCTGAGGCTGTTTCCATTTTCCAACGTGAGTTATCAAACATTTACTGGTACTCGGTAGAAGCTGACAAGGGTCTTATCAAGGGACATGGATTGAAGAGCAATTGTGCTGGTGAAGTTGCAGACAACTACTGTTTTGGTACCAGAGAAGTATGGTCCATTGTATTCCCCTCAGAATCAGAAAAGATCATTTCAACTGTAACAAGAAAATCAAATGAGGTAGTGTTTAGTTTCTGGTAAAAAAATTTCATGATTGTCACTTCATTCTTTGTCTTCAAGGATTTATTCACTTTACAGTTCAACAACTGCTTTTGCTGGTTAGTCTTTAAGTAACTTTCTGGTTGATTGGGATTGCAGAAAACCTTTTAAATTAGGCAAGCAGGCATTGTTTTCAAAAATTCTATTAGAGTTGTTCCATGAGGATATGCATTTTGTTTTTCACTGAATAACATTTATGTGCAAAATATCATGGATCTTCATCTATTCCTCACAAAAATGTTGGGATCAGGTTCAATAAACAAATTTTTTTCTCAGGCTTTGAATTACTAGCACTGTTTTCCAGGCAACCTTGATGCTTTTTCAGGGTAAAAAAATCACAGTTTCTGTAGATTCTTCTTGTCTCTTTATCAGAACCTCAATTTTTACCATTCAGTTTTGTTTTGCTGAAGGTTCCAATAGAAACTTCATATATAAACTCAATAGGATATCGTGTTTTGCTGACATGTTCCCATGGTATGTTTAATTGAGGGTCTTCCGCATTTGCCTCCAGGTTGTTCATACTCAAGCAAAGGTTATAGCTGATCAAGATGTGATGTATAAGTATATATCAAAAAACTTGCTTTTTGTGGCCACTGTTTCACCAAAAGCCAGTGGAGATATTGGATCAGCCACACCAGGAGAATCACAGCTGGTTGTCTATGTTGTTGATACTGTCACTGGCCGTATATTACACCGGATGACTCATCATGGTTCACAGGGTCCTGTCCATGCAGTAAGTTTTGCCTTCCATTTTTGATGTCTTCACTGATATGCATTACCTTATGCATTTTCACCTTTTGCAGGTTTTTAGTGAAAACTGGATTGTCTACCACTACTTCAATCTCAGAGCACACAGATATGAGATGACAGTAATTGAAATTTATGATCAGTCCCGGGCAGTAAGTAATCAATCTTTACAGTTATGCAATATTGTTTGTCTTCTTATTATAAACAGGTTAACTTTTGCAAATTGAAATTCAGGACAACAAAGATGTTTTAAAGCTTGTACTTGGAAAGCACAATCTCTCCTCACCTATTTCTTCATATTCACGACCAGAGGTCACAACAAAGTCACAGTCTTACTATTTCACCCATTCTATCAAAGCAATAGCAGTTACATCAACTGCCAAGGGTATTACTTCAAGGCATCTTCTTATTGGGACAATTGGTGATCAGGTTGGTTACATCCTTTTAAGAAACCTAGATTCCATTGTTGTTTCCAATTTTCTGTGACAAACTAGTCATTTAATGATTTACATTTCCTGCAGTAAAGAAGGATATATTTACTGAATGTAATTGAATGCTGTACAGGTCTTGGCCATGGATAAGCGTTTCTTTGACCCTCGTAGGTCAGTTAACCCCACACAATCAGAGAAGGAAGAAGGAATTTTACCTCTTACAGATTCATTGCCTATCATTCCTCAGGTGAGTTGCCATTCTTCCTTTTCTCCTTTAGTCTCCGTGTCACTTTCTAATGTTTAATTTCCTTGAGATAACACTGTTGATTTATGCTGAATCCACCTTCCCTGGAAGCGGTTCATTTCTGTACATAAAAAAACAAGTTGTGAGATGCAGTATAGAAATCGATTCCACATCAATATGTCTACCTTCCCTGGAAGTGGTTCATTTCTGTACGCAAAAATAAGCAGTAAGATGCAGTCTAGAAATCGATTCCACACCAATTAATCTAGAGCTTGGAGTGACCCATTGTCGGATCCTGTCTTGTTTTCCTCCCACCATCTTGTACCCCAAATGGTTCTGTTTTTTCCTTCAAGATTTTGGTTTGGAGACCAATGGCACCTGATATGTCTTCTACAATAGGAGCTGCAAGTAAAAATACTTGGAAGTAATCCATACAAGTGGAAGTAATTGCAGCCCTGGATTGTGAGTGCATGCTTGAAGGTTTTTCCTTGGGGATTTCGTCAACCTATCTTATAACTAATTTATAGCATGCAACTATATATACAACAAAGCTTGTTAAGTGCATGCTAGTGTTCATATCAGAGCAGGGATTGTAGGATGTCAGACTCTGGAATACTGGGACTTTTAGCAGAGTGACTGCCCTTAGCAATCACAACATTGAACTTCGCAGACATACATTCGTACAAAAACAAACTCACATCCCCCATGGGACTGTTTCATTCTTTATGGCCGCATGCTTTTGTTTGATGTTTTCTTTTATTTTAATGAAGTTTGTTCTTGAGCTTACACGGATTATCACTTCTTGCAGTCGTATGTTACGCACTCCCTTAAAGTGGAGGGGCTACGAGGCATCGTAACAGTGCCTGCCAAGCTGGAGTCAAACACCCTAGTCTTTACATATGGTGTTGATCTCTTTTTCACTCGCCTTGCTCCCTCAAGGACTTATGATTCTCTTACAGAGGATTTTAGCTATGCCCTGCTGCTCATAACCATTGTTGCACTTGTCGTGGCAATCTTCGTGACCTGGGTCCTGTCCGAGAAGAAAGATCTAAGTGATAAATGGAGGTGAAATCGTTTCTCCTCTAGTCTCTGTACCCTAACAATTTTCCTTCACATTTATTTTACACCCGAGTTACTTTCACTGGAATCAGATTTGTAGATTTACTCCGAACTTGTAATGTTAATTTTGTAGCATTTCCTTTTTCAATGGCATTTTTTGTACTTGCCATTATTACATCTTTGGTCATCATGTAAATTAGACATTGCAAAGGCAAGGGAATTGATATATTTGCTGTTCTCTATACAAGCCGGGGGTCCATGTTATCTGAAGCAATTGTTTTTGGAGGGAAACGCAAAATGGCCAGAAAAAGAGGACGACTCTGAAAGAGAACTGGTAAAGCGATCATTCAAGGGTGGGGCCAAAATTTGACCGAATTTGTGGTAACAATTCTGGTTTCTGAAACTGGAATAGAGTGCTGGGCCATGGTTGCACAAACCAATTTTTGTAGGTTTTTTCGAGTCACCCAAACCTAGCCATCATTGAAGCCAACATAACTTGAAAGAATGGTTGTTTGGAGAATTGGAATCTCACCATTGCCATTATTTGGAAGGTGGAAGGACCCATTGAATAGTAGCTTGATTGTCTCTCTAGGTTTACTTTGTCTGTCGTTTCGTACCAGTTGAGGGATACAAAAATCTAACATCCTCACCACTGTTTGCAACTATCTCTTCAGTCATTAGATGTGGAGTTGCGATGTTATTTCCAGCAAGGCTTCTCCACCTAAAGTTTGCAAGATTTACCTTTTACCTCGGATGAAAATGACAGACACTGTCACTGTAATTTGCTTGATCTTTTTGGAGTCTTTGTCTCATTCATCTCCCAGTCAAGGACAGTCTCGTGAGCATCTCTGCGCTTCACTGTCCGAAGGGATCAGCCCCAGAACCCTCTTCCCTCTCTCTCCCATAATTGAGAACTCTTTAACTACCACTTCAATGCCACAGAAAAAGCACCGAAGAAGCTTGGCACAGCACAACTTTCTTCCAGAAGAGAACACAAACCCTTGGGTTTCTCCATAGAAACAGCTTCCTACAAGGCCTTCCACTTCAACCATGAAAACCCACCATCCAAAACTCAAAACACAGCCACGTCCACTCTTTTCTTGTGGTTTTTTTCGCCAATGCACAGAAACTACTTTAAGTCCCACCACACCCAACCCACCTGCTCTTCCTATCTCCTCCACTATTTATACTCCAGCACCTCCACCACTAACAACAGCACCACCACCACCACCACCACAATTATCTAACCAACCCCACCAAAAGTCCACTCAGGCTGAATCCTCGTCCTCCTCCTCCTCTTCCACCACCACTTCCCAAAGTTTCACTCAATGGAGATTCCCTCTCGCGAACTCCCCCCTCCACCAACCCAGACCCGAACCGAATCAGGACTCCACCTTTTTACCACCTTTGGCGCCACCCATGCACTCCAACGACCTGAAAGAACTCCACCTGGCTGAGCTGCAACTTACAACCGGCTCAGAAACCGAACAACTTTCTGCTCTATATCTCTTAGAACGCTCGCTCGTACCCGACCCACCATCCGACCCGGTTTGCTCACCCGAATTAATGCGCGGGGTGGTGGCAAATTTGAAAAACAAAGCAGGGGTAAAACCGGCAACAAAAATTTTATTAGCGCTTTGCTTGGCGGAGGCAAACCGCCACGTTGCGGTGGAGGCTGGGGCTGTGGGGACGGTGGTGGAGGTGGCGATGGAGCTCGACGGGGCTCCAGCTGAGAGGGCGTTGGCGGCGTTGGAGCTGACGTGTACGGTGTCTGGGGGGGCGGCAGAGCTCCGGGCCCACGCACTGGCGGTGCCGGTAATGGTGACAATGATGGGTAAAATGGTTGGAAGGGGGAAAGAGTATGCGATAAGTGCTCTCGCGGTGATTTATGGAAGTGGTGGAGTTGGGTCAGATGAAGAGCAAACTCTTCATGCGCCGCCAGAGGAGGTGGCGCGTGCAGTGACGTTGGCATTACAAGGGGACTGTACTGCTAGAGGGAGGAGGAAGGGTGCCCAGCTCTTGAAGGCACTTCAAGAATATGGACGGATAGATTCAACTCAAGAGGGGAATGAACAGCCGTGATTTGATTTAGATTTGTACGTCATGAAGAGAGAGAGAAAATAATACTTCAGAATATTACTAGCCCATGTACACGTAGAACTTAATAATAATAATAATAATTTTTAATTTTTAAATTATTATTATTATTATTAATACTACTACTTTTTATACCAGCTGTGTTTTTTTTTTTTTTTTTTATAATAATCGGGGCTAAAAGCCCTACTAGATTAACCTTGGCCCAGCTGTGTTATTTAGTCCCTACGAGCCGATTTGCCCGCTTCACTTGGTTTTTTTTATCTATGTAAAAAATTGATTGATTTTATAAATGTTATATTTTGTTATTTTAATATTTAATTAGTATAATTGTAATTGATTAAATCTGTTACAATGGTTTTTTTCAACAAAAATGTGATTTAATATTGCTATTGCTAAAAAACTTTTGATAAAATTTGTTAGAAAATTTGCTAAGAAGGTGAAATGATTTATTAGAAATTTGTTTTCACGGATACTCTGGTAAAAAAAAAAAACAAAAAAAGAAACCCGGTTAAAAAAGAACAACTGACTTGGACACTAAAAAATAAAAAATACATGTGAAAAAAAGGTCACCGTTTCTTAAAAGGAAAAAAAAAAGTCTCAAATATAAATTTAAATTCAAAGCCAAAGTTTTTTTTTATAAGATTTATTCATCATATTATTATATTAAATATATTTAAGAATACTGATATTAATTTTTTTTTGCAAGAAATCGTAGGTCATTTTTTTTTCTCTCTTTATATATTTTTAGGCGATAATATTAAATAAATATTAAACACATATACTTAGTCTCACATACTATATAGTGTGATCGAAATGGGAAGTGCTTTTTATATTTTTTTAATTGTAGATAACCTAGGTAAATTTGTAAAAAAAAAAATATGAGTTGCCTTTTTTCCCTAGTAATATTAGATCTAACACATTATAAATAAAAATATTGCAATTTTTTTTAAAAAAGAAATATAAATTTTTTGTGTGCTATAATTACTTATTTGTCGTCTAAAAAGAACAGTGTAATCGAAACGGAAAGTGCCTCGTATATTTTTTAATTGTAGATAATCTAGGCAAATTTGTTGACCTTTTGTTTTTTTGAGTTGTATTTTTTCCTGGGTAATATTAGATCTTAAATATTAAAAATCCAATTTTTTTTTTAAGAAATAAACTTGAACAAAAGAGCACAAAATTAAAAATCAAAGCCAATTTTTTATTTTATTTTATAAGATTTATTCATCATATTATTATATTAAATGTATTTAAGAATACTGATATTAATTTTTTTCCTGCAAAAATTCCGAGGTCATTTTTTTTTATCTCTTTATATATTTTTAGGCGATAATATGCAATAAATATTAAAACATATAATAATAACTTGTTTGCCGTTTAAAATGAACAGTGTAATCGAGAAAAAAGTGACTTGTATCGTTTTTTAATTGTAGATAACCTAGGTAAATTTGTCTATTTTTTTTTCTTGAGTTGTCTTTTATCCCCAGTAATATTAGATACAAAATGACTATTGTTATTATTGCAAAAGCAATTAAAATTATCAAATTATCCGAAAGAAAAAACACTCAAAAACATTAACAAAAGAGTAAGCAAGAAAAAGAATATTATTATTATTATTATGATTATGATTATGATTATTATTATTATTATTATTGTGTTAATGATGAATAAAGAACAGAAATAAATAAATAAAAAAATCATAATAACTTTAACAAAAAAAAAATCATAATTATCAGGAAAAAAAATTTCATCTAACTTGAAAATAATAACAATAAAACCAATAAAAAAAATAAAAGAAAGAGCACATAAAAAATATAATAGATGATAAAACAAAAAAAAAATTTATTAGCTGAAAAAATCATTTAATTTGAAAATTTAAAAAAATATATGTTCTACGTTGCGGACTGAGTAAACTATTTTTATAGGATTTGCTGGATCCAAATAAAAATATAATATTTATTTATGCAAAATTTAATATAATAAAATAGCTCAACACCCCCTAGTATAACAATAGCAAAAGCAAAGTTTGAAAATCTAAAATTATCATTGCTCTTACTATTAAAATAATAAAAATTATTTATGCGAAATTTAATATAATAAAATAGCTTAACACCCCCTAGTATAACAATAGCAAAATCAAAGTTTGAAAATCTAAAATTATCATTGCTGCGAAATTTAATATAATAAAATAGCTCAACACCCCCTAGTATAACAATAGCAAAATCAAAGTTTGAAAATCTAAAATTATCATTGCTCTTACTATTAAAATAATAAAAATTATCAAATTATTATTATTATTATTATTAATCTTATGATAATAACAATTATCATTGCTTTATGAGCGGGCATAAAGCTTTTTACAGTTGCTTTCCAAATAAAAAAAAATGTATTTCAGAAAAAAAAAAAAAAAAACTTTCTTCCGTTTCATTTGTAACTGTGAATTCAATTCAATATTGAATACAGAAATTCAATCAAGAAAAAGAACACATAAAGCTTTTTACAGTAGCTTTCCAAATAAAAAAAAAACGTATTTCAGGAAAAAAAAAACCAACCAAAATCAAATTTGTTGGCTGAGGGGTTCGAACCCCTGCGCGCTGCATTTTTCAGCGAGCCGCTCAGCCACAGGCGTTCCTTTGTCATTTCTACCATAGAAATTATAAAAAGCATCTCTGCGCAAAAAAAAAAAACAAAAACAGGTGCACATACACGCTCGAAGCAAGGGTTGAAAATGGCCAGTCCACAGTGCACATGAGTGTGCGTGCACAGTGGCTGGCCGAGCTCTTTTAGCTCTTTTACTAATAAATCCTTACATTGAAATTCCATAATCCAAACTAAAACCAGAAATTAAAAGAATTGGGACCGAAATGGAACTCAAATACGTAATTTATTTGCATGGAAGGATAAAATTGAAAGAAATCAAACTTTAACACCGAAATTATTAAGGATTTATGATAAATTTGTCTGGAAGGATAAAATTGACTTAAATCAAAACTTTGATATAAAAAATATTAAGGATTTCAGGTCAAAACGCAAAATTAAAAGCACAGGGACCGAACTGAATTTACATTATCTAATTACTTTGAATTAAAGGATGAAATTGAAACAAATCAAAACTTATATAATTGTAATAAATAACAAATAAATATATATAAGTCGAAAAAGAAAAAAAAATATAACCAGAAAAAAAATATTTCATGGGAAAATATGAAAAAAAAAATTAGGAAAAAAGTAATAAGAAAAAAAAGAGCAAGAAACGAATAAAATGAAAAAAAAGAAAAGAAAAATGTAACTCGGAAGTAAAAGAAAAAAAAGAAAAAAAAATAGAAATAGAAATGAAAAATATAACCCGGAAGTAAAAAACAAAAAGCAAAAAAGCAAAAAAAAAAATCAAACTTTAATACCGAAATTATGAAGGATTTATGATAAATTTGTCTGGAAGGATAAAATTGACTTAAATCAAAACTTTGATATAAAAAATAATAAGGATTTCAAACACAAAATTAAAAGCATAGGGACCGAACTAAATTTACATTATCTAATTACTTTGAATTAAAAGACAAAATTGAAACAAATCAAAACTTATATAATTGTAATTAATAACAAATAAATATATATAAGTTGAAAAAGAAAAAAAAAATATAACCAGAAAAAAAAAATTCATGGGAAAATATGAAAAAAATAATTAGAAAAAACATAATTAAAAAAAAGGCAAGAAAGAAAAAAAATTAGGAAAAAAGTAATAAGAAAAAAAAAAGCAAGAAACGAATAAAATGAAAAAAAGAAAAGAAAAATGTAAATCGGAAGAAGAAAAAAAAAAGCAAAAAAAAAAAAGAAATAGAAATGAAAAATGTAACCCGGAAGTAAAAAACAAAAAAGCAAAAAAAAAACAAAACAAAGAGCACATGCACGGGCGACGAGGGAGACAAATATCCAGTGAATAGTGATTTTACTCTTGGTGAACAGTTGGAGCCCGAGCTGTTTTAGCTATAAGGTAATGTTTTAATCTTCATACATAAAACTAAGGGGGTGTTTGGTTTCTGAAAAAAAACCTTTCGAAATTATTTTTCCAGTTCGACGAGTCTTTAAAAAGTTAGTCAACATAAATTAACCTATAGTCAAACTTATAATATCCTTAGCTACATGCGAGCTAACCCTAGGAATCCAGCTATGCATAATTGACGACTCTTCGTTACTTTACTATTACGTGCCGGTAAGGCTTCTGAAGGTTTGGAAGGTTTGATGATATAATATATTATATCATATGTTTGTTTCTAGATGGTAAGTTTGTTGTGATATAATATATTCCTAAATTTGTTTGAATTAAACATAACAAACTTACTAGCAAGAAACAAACATATGATATAATATATTATATACATATATATATCTTATACTATAAAATAGGAATATTATATAAATTTAATAAAAAAACCTCAACCACCAAAGTTATAGATGTGAATGATAGGAAACAAATTTAGTTTCCATTTTTTATTTATGTTAGTGGACATGGGTTACTTGTGGGGTTGAAAGAGTTTAGCGTTTGTGTTTTCAAATGTATTTGAGTGCATTTGTCTTAAAAAATAAATCAAATTGATATTTTTTAGTAATTTTTTATATGTTGATGTAAGAATATAAAAAATATTTTAATACATTTCTAAATAATTTTTTTTTAAAAGTATTCTAACCATTAAAGTGGTTCATGCTTAATCGGACATTAACCTAGGTAGGTTAGATAATAAGAAAAGATGACGAAGAGCACCATCACACTTCTATCTCATATTTTGGAGAGTTAATGACAAAATTTTAAAACATATATATATATATATATATATATATATATATATATATATATATATATATATATGTGTGTGTGTGTGTGTGTGTGTATTGTACTGAAATCTTATTGATTGAATTCTTGTACATGTAGTGGATAGAGCACCGGTTTGAATGAAATCATGAAGTCCACAGCCACAACCTGATGGGGTAGGGCTACTTACTGATCACTAACCACAGAGAATTACGTTAATCTTATCAAAAGTGGGTCCTGGATACATGCATTATTAATCGAAAAGTGTAGTTCATTGGATTAGTAATAGCTACTGTGGATCCCACGAATCCAACAATGGATAAGCTTGCGATTAGCTTCATTGGAATAAACTGTTACAGTTTATTTATTTATTTTAAATTTGAGTTATAACGTATATCTCTTATAAGAATCTGAAACAACCACGATTTTACTAGCTCGTTTGAACCCATAAAATATATTTTTCAAGAGACAAGGTTTCTTCATATCCAAAATAAAAAAATATTATAACATATATTAACGTAACATGATTGCTTCGGTTTTTGTTACTGAGCACTAAGCATGCCATTGATAGAATACAGTCGACATCCCTAAAGTCTCAAATTAAACTTAATAATCTCTCCAAACTTAATAATCTCTTATAAACTTAAGAGATAAATTCTGAAAATATATATGCTAAAAATATTAAAAATCAAGAGATTATAAATTTAGAATTTAAAAAATTCATGAGATATTATAATTCATGAATCTTTGTTTTTTTATATAATAGAGAAGCTTAAAAGTTCTTTTTATCCCGATAATATTAATAAAATAAAAATATAATAGATATTCAAAGATTATGAAAGAAGATCCAAGATGTATTTTATCAGTGAGTTAAGCTTTTCCGAGCCTATAAAAACAGGACTCTTCTTCCTAATCCGGGATCATGATTTTGGTTTTTTCCCCTTCCGGACTCTTTCTTCAAACTGCGTTCATTGAGCTTGGATCCACTTTTGAAAGAAGCAGAAGTATCATTGGGAATGCTGGGTGCATACCTAAGGTTAGTTCCATATTCTTTCATCCTGTAACTATCCTAGACGCCAATTTCATGGCCATGATTTTCCACTTGTTTACTTGGTTAATTTGGTTGAATTTGAATTAAAAAATGCTAAATAATTAAGTGGTGAAGTTATATAGCTTGAGCCAGCACTCAAAAGAAGCTTAACATGCATATAGTTATACAGATGATGCTCACATAGATGATAAATTCATGGATCATGGCAAGAAATTAATAGGAATTGGTATCCATAGAGTTATTCCCTTGAGCAGATCTGGTGATGGAGAATATGATTTCCTTGGATTTCAGCCCTCATTTGTGCTCCTCAAATCAGCTAGATCATCAGGTTTTATTTTTCTTGGTCATGTTAATCTTCCCATTCTTCACCCTCTCACATTGTAGTTAAATGTAAAAGTAGGCTAAAAAGGAATTCCTTTTCAACCTGTGGCTGTGAAAATATGCACAGAAATTACTGGGGAGCGCGCGTAACATCTGTGGGGTTTCAGAAGTTAGTGGCCATCGGATTGAAGAATGGACTGATCCACACAGGCAATCCAGTAGTGGTTATCAGGGAAAAGTTCAGACCTCATCAGATTCATGTTTATACTCAGCAAGAATGCTTCAAAAAATCAATGGTCTGTTCTTTTATGAGACAACAGCAATATTTCTTGCTTCAAAAGTTCGCAGATTTCCTATAATTAATGATTGGGAGACCTCAGATTAAGAGATTTTTTGTGGGGTTGATATCTATAATGGACTCAATATATAGTTCTTGATTAATTTTAACTATTTTCGTGCTGATGATTCTTCAACTCCAAGACTAAACCAAGATGAATGCCTGGGAAGAAGTGGAGCAAATGGCATTCATCAAATAACCATTAGGCTAAGAATTCTTGGTATTGGATTTTAGAGATGATAATTTAATCAATGCTAATCCGACCGACCTGATTAATCATTCTTTTTTATGAATAGTTACCATATTTAATGAATAATTAATAGAGTATAAATATTATCAAATCCAATCTGAAATCTTGAATATATATTTGTATTATAAAGATATATACATGAAGAACATTTATATTTTTTTAACCTATGGCATCCATTACCATCTCTTACCAACACAAGTCACAAGTACCCCAAAATTTCAACAAGTTTCTAGCAGCAAAGCAGGCAATTGGGATTGTGGTTACAGACTTACTGTTGATTTTCGAAGTATTTTTTACTAAGAAATATATTAAAATAATATTATAATAAGATACTGTTTGGGACACAAGCTTTTCAAGCTGCAGAATGTGCCTTAGAGGGGCAATGTATATGTTCAAAAGATAAGCATTGTAGCCCCCCAAAACGGGTATTTCTGTAAATAAGGTCTAGTTCATAAAGAAGCTATAGGATCTGCAGGTGTTCATCATGAGCTACAAAATAATACTCTCACAATGTGACTACCATCAAGCTTGCTTTCGTATTTTTCCAGTTTTTCTGCTGTTTCACAATATGAAATGGATTCAGCTCAAAAAGTTAAGGAAAAAGAAGATGAAATGGACGTCACCTTAAAACCCATAATTCCGCAGTGGACCAGATGAGTGGAGCGCATGCATGCTGCCCCCCACTTTTCCACTTCTTTCAAAACACCAAATGAGGAGAAATTATTAATTTCTTGATGTTTTGGGAACGTCCCCTCACTAGATTGTAACGAAAATAAAATGTAAATATGATCCAGATTACATTAAATTGATCAACAAGGCTGATTGATGAATCTAAACCGTCCATAACTTTCAATCAAATGAGACTTGATTTCGACGTTCCCGTTTCCCTGGTGTCATTTTCTGCTTCCTCCATTAATGAAAGGAATCATACACTTGCACCAAATAAAATCGCAGCACATGAAATTTAAAGCACAAACCATGTGGCATTACTGTTTCTTGCTGGATGAAATCATGATGGAAGGGATACATTCCAAAAACACGTACGTACACAAACTAATTAAAATCTGTTTTTTTTTTTTTCTTTTTAAAATAGAAACTCTATTTCGAAGCATGTGTACACTTATATAAATCCGTGCAATTATATTGATTTGGATATAAGACCTTAACAGAAAGGTATATTAGAGAATTATATATTATATAATGATATAAAATGAGACAATTAATAATATAAATATAGAAAACTTGTAAAATTATATTCGGACATATAAACTCATTTTTCTTCTTTCTAATTTGAGTGCCTATATTGGCTCTTTTTTAAATAACAAAAATATCAAAAACAAATCCTATAAAATTAATTAATTAGATGAGTTTACTTTTATTAATGAGTAAAAAACAAACTCACATAGTTCGTTAGTTTTATAGGTTTCATTTCTGATTGCTAATTTTATTTTTTTTCAATTTCTTAATGGAAAACCAAAATTATTAAAAAATAACAAAATCATATTTATTTCGAATACATAAACACACCTGTGTTGAAAATAGCTGACATGCCAAATGATTTGTAATGGAAACTTATGGAAGTATTTATTGAATTTTATGAGCACAATTACTTAAATTAGAAAAAAATCAATACTAAAATAGAAAAACTCATAAAGTACTTTATTAAAATAATATTAATTTGGGTTCATGTGAAGTAATCAATAAAATCTCATAAATACATATATATTCCCAGATAAAAAAGACCACCTATATTTGAAATGTCATTATCCCAAACCAAATTAAAAGTTAGATAACAGGAAAGGGTGATGCGTAGCGGGTTTTCGGGCTTTTTCTCGAGGGTAAAGCAAAGCAAAGGGGGAGCTGGTTCTTTGATTTTTTTTTTTGTATAAACCACGCGGTGTTCTAGACGCTGGCTCAAATTAACCCACGTTCGTACCGGGTGGGCCTTGAAGAGATGAAAATGCTCCCCAAATGACCGGCTCCATACAAAAAGAGGATTTGAACCCCTAACTTCACTTAAAAGACGAGAGCACAAATCTTTTGGAAAATTTTCTAAGTAAGCAAAGCGATCTTGTCTATAAAGAAAGCTATCTCTAGCTAGCTATGGCGTGCATCATCAATGATAATCCTGCATGGAATCAATCTCTGATTGGTCAAGGAGACACTTTCCACATTTTAAAAGTGCAAGCGAGGTCGTATGAACAGGCTGGGTAATCTGATTAGGTTTCCAAATTATCACTCAGAGACGTCGGCGTGGACTTTGTTAACATCAACAATGGTGGGAAAATTTTGGAGGTAAGAAATATCGGCTCAAGCAATTATCTGTCACGCACAATCTTTCAAAATTCAAGCAACTTATCTGGCTAAGAACTTTTCTGGCATTCACAGTACTCTTCCACTTCAACTCCACAGTGTCTTATTCATAATAGCGACACCATTGATTTGATTAATTAATATGGGGCTCTGCATGCGCAGGTTGTTTGTTCATATTGGTATCAAACAATGTAATAATACATCACGACGAGGTAATCACAGGGTTTAAACTTGATTGACACAGATAGCAGCAGCAGCAGCAGACAACAGAAGAAGCCATAAAATATCTATGAATTCTAAATATGCATCATTAATAATAATTGAAAAGAGTGAATTTCGAATCCCGATACAATTTTACATCGCCCCACAAAGGATTTTCTGGCAATTGAAATCAAATATAAGATCCATCATGTGCATAGACACGGGTTAAGAAAAATCATATTCGAGTACATGAAAGAAGACATCAAACAAAAAAAAAGATAATTTTTCCTTATAATTTTCTTTTTCACTACAGGAACCCTAATTTGTATTTTAGTATTAAATATTTTTTTATAATCTAATCTTCATTTTAAAAAGATTTATCAATCTTTAAATAGGTTAGAGGCCGTAGAAAAACTTAGAATCCTCAGTAAAATAGAAAAAAAAACAATATAAAATCTGAAACCACACTAAAAATAATAAACAAACTTGTTAGATTGTTTATCAAAATAATCATCACTGTAGGTTTAGTTTTGTTCCACAGATTTATAAACTGGGGATGTTAGATTTTCTATCCAATTCACTAATAATAACAGATTTACAGCGAGCTATTAACCCACACGTGTCATTGTCATCCAATGCAAGGCTTTTTCGCAGATGTTGCCTCTGCCGAATCCTTTCCTTTATCTTTGACCTGCAGATAGTTAGCTTGGATCTTAATAACGTCAACGCATATTCAAATTGGTCAAAAAAGCTGATTAAGAAACAGTACTGGATTTCAATGTAAGAAACTTTTACTGACAGCTAGCTGATCGATGCTGCCTCCTTATTCTTTTGCTCTCTAGCTAGCTTTCTCATGAACTATACGAGAGGATGATTCGCTTGAATGACTTGAAATTTATATAATAAATTCGATTTACAGTATATAATTTTTATAAAAATTTAGAATAATCAAGATTTTACTTAGTTTACTTGATATTAAACTATACTTTTCAGATAATGTAAACTATACTTTTCAGATAATGTAACGGGATGGTGGTGTCATATGTTTATTTCTCAATATTCCTCCATAAACTCTATTTTTATTTCGACTTCTAACAATTCATGAACTAATAATTTATGATAACTCGGAAACTTTACCTTCTGAAACAGTTGCTAAGGCAAATCTTTATTCATCGATCTTTTTTCCATTTTCTGGAAACTTTATATTGCTGCTTTAAACTTTGATACATACACATATATATATGTGTGCGTGTTTCCTGAATCAAACATAGAAATGAGATATTGATCAGCCTGCTACCAGATCAGAAATGAGAGCAAGAAAACAGTCCAACCATGTCCGTCCGTTTTCACTCGATCGGTATCTCTCTAAACAAGTGTGCGAGTGTGTCAGAGAGAGAGAGAGAGAGAGAGAGAGTTGATGGTCCAATAGAGTTAATAAAAATGGGCAAAGTGCGGTTCCCAAGTGGCTGAACAAAGAACCAGCACCCCTCCTTCACTGGACACCTTACCATGCAGCCAGATCGTCAGTCAGCGCCACGAACACGCCATTAAACACATGCAATTTCTTGCGGCATAGAAACAGATGGATACAAGATGAAGGCGGCGCGTGTGCATGTCTCTCTCTCTCTCTCTCTCTCTCTCTCTCTCTCTCTCCATATATATATACTACACTCACCATGATCCCATCAGGCTATGAAATGTTATGCACGTGATGATATGTAAGTGGGTCCTAGCCTAGCTAGGGATTGGTGGAATATATGGCAGAAAGTATACATAATATATGATCAGAAGGAAAGGCTGTCGGTGGAGATGAGATTGCAGAGATATTATTAGTGGTAGGGAAGGAGTACTGATCAGATGCAGCTGGCAATGCTGTGATTGCTGTTATTGACATGGCTATGGGTACTCAAGTTCATGTCCATCCTTGTAAGCTAGAATTTATTGTTTCTCGTAAGTAAGTAAGTATGTATGCATGTATGCAAGCAAGTATGTATGTATGTATGTATGTATGTATGTTTTTTTATTATTATAAGTAGCGTGCAACCAACCATCTTGTAAGTCGATTGATAATAAATCATTCTTTTATAATTTTAAGATATGTTCTCTATATTGATCTAGTGTATTATAATAAATTAACTTAATAAATTCGTTTTTATACTGAATTGAAATCCAATAAATTTAAAAATAAAATAAACATAGCTCCTTTAACCACTAGATCAACCCTTATAAACATATATTATATATATTATTATAATTATTAAAAAAACCACAAAATAATAATCATATATAGTGTTTATATGTTATTTATCACCTACATGTCTGATTTCATTCATAAAAAAGGCTGCATATAGTATTTATATATGAGCACACTTAAAGTTAAAAAAAAACAAAAAATTCAAGTGAGATTAATGAAGAAAAGCCAATAGAAAATGGAATAGAATAAGTTCTTGGAATAAAGGGTTATTCTGTTGGCATAGACATGTATTAGATCGAGCTCGCTCCAGCAGCAAAATCTAAATTTGCGGGCAAACTTATATGATAAAATGTTTTTTTTTTAAATATATTAAAATATCTTTTAAAAGATTTTTCTTAAAATTTTAATACCCATAGATTAAAATAATTTAAAATACTAAAAAATATTAATTTATTATCTTTTAAAATAAAATATACTCAATTGTTTACCACACTCTCGGAGCATCTAGTAAATTAAATGCAATTAAACTAGGCTAAAAGAGATATATTAATTATATCACTAATCAGCATTGCATTCATCGAAACTCGAGGAAACCTTTTCCATGGATGCAGCGCGAAGTGTAAATTCTTAGGACCACATAAAAAAGAGAGAAAGAGAAACATATACATATAAAAGTTCGATGCGATGAAAAAAATCTCAAAAGATGTTAATATATATTAGGAAAGAGAGAGAGATTACATTTTTTTTTATGTTTTTAATTATTTTCATGTATTAATAATATTAAAAATATTTTTTTAAAAATAAAAATATATCATTTTAATATAAATTTTAATAAAAAAAACACTTTAAAAATTAACCTTAATCAAAGTCCAATTAGAGTGTGAGAAACTATAATATATAAAAATTAAACAATCTTTATATATTAATTAAGAAAACCACCATCCCTATTAAAGATAATGAAATATTGGCATGGCAACCATCGAATATATTTACGAGAGCTGACCACTTTCAATTGTCATTTGAAATGCTTCATCTATAATGTTGAAAATGAGAAGGTAAATATTATATATTCAAGGTGTAATTAATTAATTTTTTGTTTTTATCGCTTGATCCTTGTACTCCCCATCCCTCTCTCTACATTAGCAACTAAATCAAAGCTTTCTGCCATGCAATTAACTTCTTTTTTAATTTCTTTAAGCAATATCAACAAATGTAAATGGAAGTTGATGTTTGTCCTAAGACCGATTATGAGGTGTATTAGGGTTTTGACACTGATTTAATTAATTAATATAATGTATTAGATCACGTAACATGTAAGAGAACCAGAACAACTCGCAGAAACCAAGTATTTACAGAAGACAAAGAATCAGCAGGCTTATAATCAAGAAACACAAGAACTCTGGAAAAAAATCAAAATCAAAATCAAAACCATGCCATTGTTTCTTCAATGCAAGAAAAATTCCATTCCGATAGTGTCATTAAGGGGCCGTAGCAGTAGCTAGCAACTTCTGAAAAAACAAAAATCTTGCTGCTGTATCCTCCTGAGTTTCATTAAAAATCCAGCTTTATTAGAAAGTTGTCTGCGTCCTCTATATCATCAGCAATGATGTCAAAATTCAAATGATCTCGATTGAACCTCCAATAATAGCACTTTCATAATTCAAATGTCTAGAAGCTTGGTAAAACATGAAGTAATAGATACACACCAATCGATGGAATCGAGTGCTCGATTTCAAATCCAACCTAAATAGGAAGTGAAGAAAAAGTTAGCATGACAGAGTTGAGGCCGAGTTTGCTGGTGAGCAGCTCGACCAGAACGAGTCACAACACAAGGAGATGGTGATGAGGAGTGTCTCGTGGCTTGAGAAGAAGGAAAATGGTGTGGGGCACTCAAAAACACATTCTGCCAGGCGGAGAAGAGAGATTCAGGCCTTCCCATTTCCATCTCCAGGACATATGTATTGTATTGCAGTAGCCACAAACAATTCCTTGGAAGAGAAGCGATATCAGTTACAAATCTAAACATGAAACTGATCGCTTACTCTATTATTCAACTCTTATTTAGCAAGGTTGTTAGCCATAATCTGCCTCTCTTTTAATTAATTATTTTTAAGTGGTTCATATAATTACTAAATTCAATGGAAGCTCGTGATAATTAAATTTAAGTTGGTTTTTAATAATGTGTAAGCCTCTGATTCTGATGAGTCAAAAGCAATTAAACATGTCACCATCTGTGACCGAAACTGTTAGAAATAACTGTATAAAATCGAATCTGAAAAAAAAATTATTTTGAAAGAATATAAAAAACAAGAAAGAATGATTTAATGGAAGTTACCAATTAACACAAGTGTTGGTATAAACTCAATCTGCTAAGGTCCATAAAGGCAAACACCGACTACGGCCACTAACTAAAGCCACCAATAGTTACCGGCTGCATTTGCCAACCGCTTTCACATGCACCTATCATTTATGCTCATACTTAAAAGTCTATTTAATCAAGCTTTCATTTTGTGTATAAATAGAAAGTTTAGTTAAGGTGAATTAGAGTGGGAGACAATAGAGAGAAACACTAGAGAGAAAAGAGAAAGAGTGTTGAGAGATTGTTCAAACTCCTGTAAAATTGAGTTGTTGAAATAAAACGGTGTGTTTTATCCCCTTTGAGTGTTTTAAAGCCACCGCCAGTGGCCTCTCCCACCAACAATTGGTATTAGAGCCTCGTTCGTCAAAAACAAAGAAGTTTTTGGGATATATCTGAATTTTCAAGTTTGTCCAAAACAACTTTTGATCATTCCAAAGTGAAGAGTTCTCTAATAAGAACTCGATGGTGCAAGAATCAACTCAATCAGAGCTAGGGGTGAGCCACACTCTCTCTCTGAAAATCTCATACTATTCATCACTCTTAATCCACACGCCTCAAGGAAGAAGACAATTGATCTTCACGCGTGCCAAATTTAAGCCATCAAGCCGAGCCACTACTGCAATAAATTGAGCTGCAAAGAATATTCCCAATTCAATCACATCAAACTGATTGCCATCCAGAAGTTATTGGTGGACCAGTTCACCTGTTTTAGGTCTCATTTAGAACCAAGTCAGACCAATTCTCTACTATTTGGACCATTTCGGATCCATCTGCGGTGTCCATTTTGTCAAAAGAAAACGGAAAGAAGGTGATATAGTCATTTCAAGAATACAATAACTATAAAAAATGCTCAAACACTTATTTGAAGTTGACCAAAGATAATTATGATAATTGGTGTATCTGAACGAAGGCATTTATTGGCTCACAAGAATGCACAAAGACTGTGGATTATGGTTATGATGAACCAGAGTTTAGAGAAGTAGAGGATGCTCTACAAGAATTGCAAAAGCATTTTCTTAGAAACAATAGAAAGAAAGATAACAAAGCAAGGACCATCATTTACCAAGGTCTTGATGAAGTCACGTTTGAGATTATTGCTCCTGTAAAAAATTCTAAAGATATATGGTAAACTCTCGAAAAAAAATATAAAGGTGCTGATAGAATTAAGAAAATTCATTTTCAATCTTTGCGAGGTGAGTTTGAATCCTTATAAATGAGATCCTCAGAATATGTTTCTGATTATCACACGAGAATTATGGTGATAATCAATCAAATGGGACAAAATAGAAAGGATTACTGAGAAAATTTTGAGATCCCTATATCCAAATTTTGATTATGTTCTTGTTACCATTGAAGAAACCAAGGAAGTCGATAAATTGATGGTGGATGAGCTGATGAGTTCTTTACAAGCTCATGAACAAAATATTATGAGAAGAAATAGAGATAAGACAATAGAGAATGCTTTGCAATCAAAATTGTCTCTAAAGGAAGACAAATACGAACAAATGGGGATTTCAACACATGAATATACCCCTTGAGGAAGAAATCAATAAGGACGAGGAGGGTTTCAAGGAAGAGGATCTTGGAATACAAGCTTCAAAGGAAAAGGTGGTAGAAACACCACCAGAGAAGGACAAGGACAACAATCTTTGACTTCTAGAGTAAGTGTTGTATATAAATAAGGTTGTGTTTCTAATTTCTCTTATATTTTTTGTTATCCCATTTTGTTTTTATTATTTTAATATTATAATTTGCATTTTAACTTTTTATGTGTATTAATTATAAAATTTGATCCTTAATTCACAATAAGAAAAGTTATATAGAATAGAAATTATTTTCAATTTATGAAAGGAGTTTAATTTGACAATTTATTAGTGAATAGAACTTTTTTTTTTTATTTAGCAGTTGGTGTTTAATACGAGACTAATAAAATAGAATGAATTACTTTAAGAATACTTATAATTTTTAAGGATATAAAAATTAGTTTCTAAATATACCTGATATATTCATAAATAAACATTAGTGGAAAGAGAGAGAAGATAATTAAATTATCAATAATGATTGGCTAGAAAGAATTAAAAACCAATTTGATAAATGTTTTGAGAAAAAAAAAAGAGATAAAAAAAAT
Organism: Salix caprea; assembly: GCA_964035475.1. Lineage (NCBI taxonomy): Eukaryota > Viridiplantae > Streptophyta > Magnoliopsida > Malpighiales > Salicaceae > Salix > Salix caprea. Next base: position 16,150,423 of record OZ037751.1, read on the forward strand.
TTACTTAGAGGGAAATAAGCACGATTTTGGAAGGTTAGCCTTGCCCTGAAATAATTCACCTCCTGATAAAAAAAAATATCAAACAACTTAAAATTCATTGCCTTCTAACCCCCACGACAATATGTTTTAGTGATGGGTGGAAGCTTTTGGTTTTCAAAAATGTTTTATTTATTAATGTAAATATATTTATTATGGTAATAGTGTATCCGTCTCTTTTTTTAACAATTATGTCGAGCTTTATTTATTTATTTTTGTTAAATAGATATTAATTGTAGGATCTATATATATCAATATAATTATAGAGTAGATGAAAAATCGATGCCCTAGATTCAGGCTTATAAGGAATGACAACGATGATTTTTTTAAAATAAAAATGAACTCGTGATCTTTAGCCTTCTCTTTTTCGGGAAAAAATAAATCTGTAAAATAAAAATATTTCAGTGTGATTTTTTTTTATAATAGCATAACCAAGCTCGGTCATGTTGTAGCAGTATTCATTCAAACATGCTTCTGGTTGGGAACTGGTGTTCACCAGACAAATCTATCATAACTATTGAATAGATGTCTTAGGCAAGGCACCGGCCTTTCAAAGGATGCTCTGGCTGGTATTAGTTAGAACAAAACAAAAAAAAGTCCCATAAGAACAAATTAAAAAAGGCGCACTACTCAATCCTACTCAAGAATTTTTGGATAGAAACCAAATACCAGTATATTAGGTTAATCAGAAAGATCTGTCTCCATGATCTGTTTCCAGCTAACCCAAATCTTTCTAACACATTGTCTCTTTCCTTCCTGTTCCAAAAGATTACAAGCCTCCTTTTGATTTTCTTACCTTCTAAATTACAACACTGAAGTACAGCCAGCAATGGCTGGCTTGATGAACGCCTTAGCAATCTCCATTATTATACCACCAATTCCCTGCTCTCTATTTCCATTCCCACTCCTGATCAAGACTGGATCACTGAAGTTGAAGGAAGCCCTTTTGAGATCTCAGGCTTTTCCGGAACCTTGCAGGTTAATCACACCAAAATACAACTGAAATGAAAAGTTACATACATAAACAGTTACTTGTGGATCTCTAGGCATATATTGGTATTTACACGCCACCCATTATGCTTCCGTAACTCAGTTACAGATATTAGAACTCAACAGCTTGAGTAAATGGAATCATGATTACAAAATTAATATCAATTTCAGCAGTTGCTATCTAATCTTCACAAGGCTTGTGACTTATTCTGATTTGTAGAAGCTGGCAAGAGAAGCAAGACTTTACCGGCTGAAATGAAACAAGAAACTCAGGAAAAAGCCATGCAACGACTTCTGAAAGGAAAAAGTGAAAGTCAATCAAACAGAAATTGATATAGGTTTCAAAAAGCTACCGGCATTGAAATTTAGGACAATCGTGACATTGGAGGTCGCCCACGGCCTTTCACAGCAGGAAGCTTCCTCTGTCGTTTGGGCCCATCCAATTTAAGTGAGCAAGATCCATTTACAAAAGGAACTTCCTTTTCAAATTTCAGGTCTTCACCTGCAATCATATACATATTTCCAGCTTCCGGTACAGTAAAATCAGCAGGGTTTCTGTTCACGCTGCAAATTTCAGTCTCAGAACTGCTTTTATGGGGGTAAACGGTTCTATTATTAGCAGGGGACTCCAACTTGTGTTTTTTTGGGTTTTCCAATGAACGGAATGGAAATGATAACAATGAAGAATCTGAAGCACCAAAAAACATTGTCTGCATGCTATGAGCTGGAATGGATCCACAGTTGGTGCCAACACCTCCATTTTCTGATTTTTGTGATCTATTTACTTTATTCTGTGTGCGTAAATCAGAGCCTTTTCTCTTATTTTTATCTTGAATAACTTGAATGGGAAAATCAGTAACCATCCTAATACCTTTATCATGTTGAATTGACGAAGAAGATGCACCGGCTGTTGTTTGAATGACAGGAATATGATCACGGAATTTCTCTGCACGTTGATTTTTACCATGATGATTAGAAGGTGGGTGCTTCACAGTATTAACAGCTTTAAATGCCACGCTGTCCAGCCTAGGAAACTCCTTAGGTTCAGGATTCTGAAGAATGGAAGGTCTTTTGAGGACCTTTGAGTTTACATCCATATTGACGGGTGCACTGGACTGCACTCCTGCATCCATGAGGCTGAGCAAGTGCATAGCTGGTATGGTTTCATTAGAATACAGATCTAATGACCCCATTGGCTTCTGATTAAGCTCAATCCCGTTATGTTTTCCAGTAAAGGGGTATTCTGCACGTGCCCTGATGAGAGTTTCTGAACCAAAATTCCTGTTTTGCTTTCCAAGGTTGGCAGCATTCTTATTCAAAAACTTCAGCTCACGATCCCCATTCATATTTTCCTTGAGCATGCTTCCGGAAGAATGAGGAAACACATCTACATTGGTAGATTGAGTCACGCACTTTGGAGGAATTCTATAAACAAAAGGCATGTGATTCGACATCATTGATGACCAAAGGTGATCTGCTTCCTTACTTTGCTGTGGAATGCTCTGGCATGTGTTACGTGGTCCTGGGGTGTAGAAATTGGCATAACAAGATCTATTCCCCACCACATCCCCTGTCTGTTTGCAATTTTGAGAAATGTTTTGTACGTTAGAAATGGAAGCAGAATGTTGGACTCTTCTGGATGGCTTCTCTTGATGTTGAAGAAATGGTCCGAACCCCACAGGGGAACCAGTTTTTTCCAGTCGCCTCATACCAAATGAGTTTCGATCAGCTTGAGGAAAGAAATCAACTGCCTTCTGTTTGGTTGGTTCACCAATCTTTATTACGCCATTTCTTCTGGCTGGAGGGTTCTCTTTTTGAGTAGTTTCCTGATGAAATAAGCTTAACCCTCCAAGCCCATTTACTTGACTGAAATTCATCATTTGACTCCCCCTTGAGCTACTAGTTGTTTCTACCTGGTGTTTCTCATATTCACCATCAGAAAGACACCTCTCATACTGATTCTTTGCCATGAGTTCAACAATTTCCATTGGAATGTCATCTAAAGCTCCCTGTTCAGACACCTTACCAGCTATATGGTTGGTATATTTCCTTGGAAATGCTGAATGTTCCTGCATTCCAATGGTTTTCTCATTGCTTTTTGTACTGCAAAAGTCCTGGAACAAAGAGAAATGTAAATATGTCTCCAAACAAGCCATACTATGAAGCATGTGAGCTTGAAGCCTATCCAAACATGCACAAAAAATATGGCCACTATATAAGCTAAACTACCTAGTTCCCATGGATATATAGCACCCATGATCATGCAAGTAATTTTAGGAAACCAGAAATGAGAATGCAATGACAAAACATTCATGCAATAAAAGATTGGAGTTTGAGTGTTTATTTAAAAGGTTGGAAAGTTTCAATTTCAAATTAATTAACTTGAAAAAATGATTAGCCAGCCATGATCCTTTAGAAGTCAGGTTTTGGAAGGGACTTTGGTTCCTGGCAGAATTTTGAACCAGTTCCCTATCCTTCAACCATTAGTGCAATGTGGCAACTCTCCAGCCTCAAACCTGCAACTTGTAATTGCATGAATTTTCCCATTGCATTAAGAAATGTTCGAAACCGATCAGTTATCTAAAAAACTCCCCTTCTATGCAGTGATATTCCAACAATAACAGCATGAACAGAGGTCATACCTTTTTCTGAATAAGAGAACAACCCCCAATTTCAACCTGGGAGGTGTATTTCTGCTTCTCACTGAGGAAAGGAATTTTAAAAGATGGTCTCCTGGTACTGGGATCGCTATGTATTCCTTTCTCAAAAGGTGCATCTTGGGAATTTCTAGAAGTGAAATTGAAATTTCCCACTTGCTCAATTTCTGCAGCTTTCATCATGGCCTGATTTTTGGAAGTTCCCTCTTTGCAAGTAAATAAAGAACTTCGCCTATTTTCTAATGGTGGAATATGTTTCCCATCATAGCTTTGTGCTGTCCTGTAGCTGTTAAGAGAAAGATCCAGCCCCTTTTCAAGATATGTGTTCTTTGCTGAATGAAATGGAACAGGAACAGGTACAGGTCCAGTATGTATTGTCCCCGCATCTTTCCTAATCACTGGACCTTCTCTGAGAATGAGATGATTCCAAGGAGTCGGGGAAACCTGATAATCCTCAAAAAGTGGCATCTTTCCTTTCTTCTTGAAATCATTAACATTTGTCTCCATTTGTGAAGAATGCAAGGGGAAAAAGTCCATCTCTCTGCCTGTAAATTCATTGTGTGCTGATTTAGTCAAAACATCATCAACAGCAGTGGCCTTAGAATCATGTCCAATTTTCTCCCCAATTTCAGTTGGCGCCTTTTCTGGTGACAGCTCTGAGGACAAACATTCATCAAAAATCAGTGCCTTTTTGTTCTTCTTCTTGCTTACAACAAGACTTCTGTCAACTTTGTTTTTGGGCCACTGACTCTTCATGCCAGTTTGTAAACCCATTCTTCTGAATGCATCTTCTTCTGATTCAGAACCCCCAGTGAGTTCAGCTGTTTCCCCATCTCTCTGTAAGTTCCTAACCTCTTTACACACTTTATTGGTAGATCTCATCTCCAGAGGTCTTGAATCTTCATCCTGAGGTGACTTTCTTTTCCTATTCTGACCCAAGCCCCTTCTAACTTTGCCTTGGGTAGCCACCTCCCCTTGGAGAACAGGAACCTTGTCAGCACCAGCAGGTGCGTCAGGAAAGGCACGGGGCAAAGAATACTGAGTTTTGTTATCCGTATCTCCATCCTCATTTTCACACAACAATTCAGTCAACAAGCGCACCTTTCGAGTTCTCCTACGATGCAAACCACTTGAATTTTCATGGTGAACATCCTGAGAATTATTACCAACCATGATATCAGTGCTTTCAGATGAAGGATCATCATATCCATCCAATTCCAGGGTAGGGCGGCTCCAAGGATCCTTGTCAGCAGTGAGTGCCCCATCATCAATGTTACCAGCTTCTCCTGATGCCTCACAAGCTATTATCTCTTTGTATTGTTCATCTATGGAAGTTTCTTTTCCTGATTCACAAATTTCAGTAGAATTATTTACCATGCAATTAAGGTTTCTAGCAACCTCAGCCGCAACAACTTCATGATGTTCACAGCCTGGCTCGCATAGGTTGATACATTTTGACTTGAAGGCTACTGATGCAGAAATCAGAAGCATTATTATTAGAGAGAAGGTACAAGCAATGCAATGTTTTGATTTGGGTATCGGGAAGTTAAGCTGTTTTATTGCTTCCATTGTATGTCAAAGTACTTGGCACATTTACCTATTTTATCTGTATGATCTGTCTTCTGAATTGGGCTTGAAACAACTTCAGTTGCTACACATGCCAGTCTATGATTTTCCTGCTTCAAATTATCTTCTGAATCCACACTTTTCCCTTGAGAAAAGAGCGACACAAGAAAAATATAATTTCTGATTTAGTACAGTAAATTTATATGATACTGCAAGAAAGATTGGATTTCAGCATGCATGTAAATACCTATGCCAGAATCATTTGCATCTTCAGTCTTCCTTTCATTCCTATCAATGGACAGAGAATGATGACATTTACTAGTATTGGTCAAACCAGCAATAGCATCAGCTTGTCTTCCCTCGGGAATTTCTTGATTTGCAGCTCCCTGAACGTCAGATGGCAGCAATGCATCATCATCAAGGATTGGTGCATGGGAACAAACTTTAGTGGAATTGAATCCAGTACTGCATGGTTTTAGAGAAGTTCCGTGACAGTTTGCAGTGCCTTTGGCATCAACTTCCCACACACAGTTCTGACAACGCCAAAATCGAAATTTTGGAACATGTAAAGGAGGAAGAAGGCATGCTTGCTCCTCATAGTTATTGCTGTCACCATCAGACACAAATGGCCAACAGATCTTCCAGTCGCGTTTACGAATTTCAGATACATACCCACTGCACTCAAAATATAAGAGTTTTTTTGTTCATTTTCAGTAGCACAGAATTTGCAAGAGCAAGAGATGAGCACATAGAAAATTACTATGTGCAAAAAAATTCCTAATATCTTATGCTGCGCTATATTTTTGCTCCATTGTTCAATTTTATGCTTTCAGAAATCAATACTTGAGACTAGCAAGTAAAGTTGTCTTCCAAGTTCGTTGACGTTTCCAAATGGATTGTTCCAGATTTGTTTTGAATACCATTGGTGTTAAACCAATCCACTTCTTTGTCCACCAAGAAAATCTAGCTAAATATTATGGCTATTGTTTAGTTCTCATCAGTAGTAGATTCAATGATGAGCAAACAACAAATATAAAGGTTAAAGCCTGATATAGTATATAATATGAAAAACAAAAAGAAAACATAAAATAAAACTTGTAAAGAAGCTATGCATGGTGTTAACAGCCCAAAAATCAGACAAGCATTCCCATGGACAACTTTCTGAAAAACGATGGTGTTTAACCAAAACATGTAACATGAGAAACTAAATTTTAATCCTATCAAATGATTGGGATCAAGGCTTACCGCATAGAAAAATGTGAGCATTTTTCTACCTCAACTTTCTCATCAACATTGTCCAGGTCAATTGTTATGGAATCAATCCTAATAGATGATTCCACCTTGGAGACAAGTTTTGAATGGCTACCAGGATGATGATTCTCCACTGACATAATCCTTTCCATGGTACAAGGAAGCTGATAGCACAATGGTCAAACGACAAATTTCCTAAGCATATACGAATATATATTAAGTCATGATGTATATTATCATATGCTAAACTCACAAAATTATCCAGTTTATAACAACATGGATGAAAGGCAAACCCAAACAAGCCATTACAGTTCCAAAGTAGATCAAAAGATCTTAAGAGATGGTCCAAACATACACCTTAGGGTTTGTTCATAATTATTAGCAAATGCAAGCTAAAAACAAAGATTCCTTCTAGCTTTCGTTCTAAATCAATTAACACATCAAAGTTCTATAATTTAAACTGATTAAGCACATAAAATAACAGCCACTTGCAAATACAAGTACATGACATCACAATGCAAAACTTAGAAAAACCCTAGATTTCATCACGACAAACATAAATCTTCACTTCTATTTCCGTGCTTCACATAGAAATAATCAAACATGGAATGAAATCCCTTCATTTTAATTACAAACTAATTCAAGAGATAACCCCAGTAAGACAAATCATAGATTAGGGCTACATAAAACCAGCAGTACTAACTCAAGAATAGAAGTCATTAACCTATCAATTAAAACAACAAGAAACTAAAAACCCAATTCAAAACATCCTCTAGAAGCTCCAAGTTAACTATTACAATCATGTACCTCGATTAAAAAATGAAGACTTTAGGGTTTCATTCCCACACAAATTGACCATAAGTAAACAGTCAACTCATATTCAATAGCCACAAAACACACACACAAAGAAAACACCCATGAAATATCACAAAAACCAATCAATTCACACCCCAGAAAGAGCCGAAATGATAAAACACATGGATATGAACAAACTTAACGTGCTTCAAGCAGTGAAATGACCTAAATAACACTAACAAACAAGCTAAACCACAGCTAAAACCCACACAAATCAACAAAACATAAACAATCGAAAACACCCAGAAATCTAAAAATGAGTAATTCGAGGAAAAAACACACCTTTTTAACACTAGAAAATCAAAAGCTACGATCTTGAACGAACTTGACTTCAATTCTTCACGGCCAGTTCAGAAAAAGGTATCATCATAGAGAGCATTTGTTCACCAAGAAGAGAATATAAATTACTAGCTGAGATTCAAAGGTTACTGTGTAGAATTAGAGCGCGAAGTCTCTAAAAACCTAACTTTTCGAGAGGTTTTCGATTCTTCAGCTAGAGAGAGAAGAGGAGATAAAGAGAGGGAGTGAGAGAGAGTTTTTAACTTTTGTCTTTGGAACCAGGTTTTATTTTGAATTAAAAAAGCATGTCCTTGCCCATGTTATGCTATAACCATGCACATGACATAATCCCTGACATATATGTATAGAAAGAGAAAGAGAGTAAAGGTTGAGAGAGAAGCCGTAGAAAACACCCACGTGTCAAGAATGTGCGGTTCTTATCACTAATCCACTAGCTCTCTTGAGCAAGGGCGAAAGAAAAAAGAAAACCCTAGATGGCAATAGTAAAAGTTTTAACTATTTCCCCACACGTTATCTCCACGCTCCGTTAAAGATGGGATTAAATAATTAGTGCTTGTCTTGTCATGGTAGAATCAAAGATGCCTTGCGCATATAAATAGTTTTTGATTGGTGCGTGCAGCGGACTCCCCTTTCTAGAGAGTGGTGTTAGGTTTACACCATAAAAAACCCTAATTTGTTTATTTTTTGGGGGGGTCATGGGCATGTAACCCTAGAGACCGTATACGCTCTCGTACAATAATAAATGTCTAACCCTAAACATTGGCCTAGTAATCGAGGGTGGGCATGGCACTCAATTTTGCTCCCATTTTAGCCCAACCATATGAGTTACCTACCTTGTTATAATGATATGAAGTTTTATTAGGGTGGATCAACCCATCATTTACCAAATATTGCAATATGTTATTGCCTCTATTGTTATAAACGATCGATTTATATAAAATCTTCAGCACCAAATTTCTTGGTCATTACAAAGATAAACGCAACAGCATATGGGTATCATTTTTTTGTTGACTTTGATGGGTTTAATCGCACCAAAAAAGTGATCAAAAGGGATTGAGGAATGAATTTTAATTGTACCAACAATAAACAAAAAATTGATAAAAAGGTGAAGTGTAGAGAGGAATGTAGCTACAATGTAAGGTATGCTATACGCGTATGAATTTATGTATTTTGTATATATAAGCATGTGTGTGTATTTTACGTCAGTCTACACTCCATGTTTATCTTTCATGTTACCAGCCATGAAATTTCTTTCAATTTCTCGTTGGCCTTGAAAATCTTAGAAAATTGATTTAAATTACATTATCATCCGCGTTTGCTTTATATGGGCAATTAATGCAGTGCAAACATGGATGCGAATTAGATGTAAGGTATTAAATACATTGATTTTTAATTACTCAGATGATTATTTAATTTAATGATACGGCAGGTTGTAAAACAAAAACTATTTCCCAAACTGCAATTCCATAATTTTCAAAGACAGTGAAGCAATAATCTAAAGGAAAAATAGTATTTAAATGTAAATCATGTGAGCTGGAATACCCAAATCTAAAGACCCTTGCTCATGAACTATAAGAAAAATAAAACATTTAATTGCTAATTGCAATCATATTGTCCACCCCTAATTGTGACTTAATCTGACACACACACACACACACACACACACACACACACACCCCTTTTAAAGCTTCCTAATTTATGATTTCATGTACACCATGCACGCAGCAAATTGAACTTGCACGATCAAAAAGTGATGATAAGATGAAAAACTAACAAGAAATAACCCACCAATAAATAGCAATTAAATATCGTGTTCTTGATAAATTAATTTATCACACGGTGATGATTAACTGTCGAGAAAAAAACATGCATGGTTGGTACTCGCATGTAGCAGTCTCTAACTTTCGAGCAGTACATGTAATTATCAATACATGCATGTATTAATTGCTTCGTAGTTTCGTGTCATGGCTCGTGACAATGCTACGATTAATATTTTTTCAGACACCATTCATGGAATAGCTTGCCTTTTCCCCTTCCTGGTCATCACTTTCATGGGAAAATGACCACAAGCTTCTCATCTCTTGAGAAGTGGCACTCTCAAGGTCACAACAAAAGGCTTAGTAATTTTCACAGTACTCGAGCAAAAGTCATATCATGGGTGTTCAATTCTTCGCAGCTGATATTCTTTCATATAAAAGAACAATTGTAGAGAGAGAAGAGGGATGGGCCGGTGAGGTAAATGAGTGAAGATAAAGTATCCTATATCTATATATATATATATATATATATATATATATATATATATATATATATAATTGTAATGGTATAGAAGTATAGTTGCGGTTGGTTTTTGAAGTATTTTTCATTTAACAATATATCAAAATGAGGTTATTTTTAAAGTGTTTTTCATTCAGAAATACATCAAAATGAGGTTGTTTTTTGTTTTAACTGTTTGAGAGTATAGTTATAGTTACTTTTAAAAGTCCTTTTTCATTCAGAAATGCATCAAAATGAGGGTTTTTTTAATCATTTTTTACATCAACACATGAAAATATTTAAAAATACAAAAAAAAATTAAATTAAATTAAAAAATAAAAATAATTTTTTTTTCAAAAGCATTTTTGATATAAAGTGTAACACATATCATATTATAATTGTGATATATATATATATATATATATATATATATATATATATTGTCTATATTTCCCATTATTCGTACTACAGCACTGCATCCAGGTCAGTGCACCCATTGAGATGCGTGTTGAAATTTGACACAAATCTTAAGAAACGAGAGGGTCTTTTGGGTGAAAGGGATTCCTCACCCTTCTGATGAAGAGGGCCCTCTTCATATCATCCGTCATCATGAATATAAATAGGATCCAACAGATACTTCCAATTTAAAAAAAAAATGTTATGATGGCTAGTGCTTCCATGACATAAGGTCTTTGTCTCCTTAAAAATTATATTTGTTCATACTTATTCTTTTCCACCATGACCAGTTTAATTTAATTCACAAATATGGATGACCTAATTAATTAAACAACGCCAAAAGCTAACAAGCACTTTAATTAAGTCGCCCCCATTAAGTATTATCTAAATACATTTATTGCACTTATTGTGATAAAAAGGAATAAAAATCAATTATTATTGATTATAAACATTAAATATGTGTTATTTTATACGGTAATGTTGTTGAGTGTAAACGGTAAGTCTTGCAACTAAAAAGAAAAGGTGAATAATAATTTTAAACATTAAACAACTATTAACAAGTGTCCTAGGAGCACAGGAACCCTCGAAACAATAATAGAGAAACCAAGAAGGGGGGGAAATGAATTCAAATGTGACTAATTTCATCTAAGTACTCCATTCAAGGAGATTAAGTTTTAATTATTCAAAACCTAGTACATTTGTAATTAATTAATAAGTTTAAAATTATATTCAGAGATGTGTATTGTTGGTCCAAGTAAGCTTTCGTGCTCCATTCAACTTGGTGTGTGTGGGGGGCGATGCTAGCTAGATAGCTTTAGCCACAAGATATAAAGTTGGAAATGATACCCATAGAACATGGGTCCAGAATAGACTCCTAACCATGAATCCTAGAATACCTTTTTTAGCTTTTCTTTCTTTCTTTTTCTTCTTCATTAAAAAAAAAAAACTGAGGTTGAAAACAAACTGTTTATGAAGAGGGAAAAAACATTTGCTTGTTGATTCAATGATTTTGGATCTGTTTGTGAGTGTAGTTAATGTTGTTTTTCAAAATGATTTTTGTTCAAAAAAGTATTAGAATGATATTTTTTTTAAATTATTTTTGACATCATCACTTCAGAATGGTATAAAAACATCAAAAAATTTAATTTAAAGTAAAAAAAAAATTAATTTTAATTTTTTTCAAAAATACTTTTGAAACACAGTGTCAGTATCAATCGAGAATAAAGAAACAATACAACAAATTTAAGGCATACCTTTTCATTTTATTCAAAGAATTTAATAAATTTTCTAAATGTACATTCTAAAATTTGAACATAAAATTAAAATAATTAAAAAGAAAATAAAAATGAAGGAAACAAACCTCTTAATTATTAGACCAACCTCTTAAGAGTAAAAGAAAAAAAAATGTAAGTGTCATTACAGCTATAAATCGCTCACAATTAACTAATCTCTTAGTTCTATGATGACACTCACTCGAAAAATTAGGTTTTAAGCTAAGTCCGAGTTCTGTGTAATTAATATGATGGGCCCATTTTTAAGCAAATTCTCAAAGTCATAGTTATTAGACACTTTCATTGGATTTTACGATATTTCCCGTGACTATGGCCATGAACTACCATTTTTGTCCCTATTCCTTGTTCTTCCATTTGCGGTAAAAATATATTAATTTATAAAACAGGAGATATTTATTAAAATAAATAATTTAATCATTAAGAATATGACTAACTAGAGGAGAAGAGAAATAACAGAAGATAAACTAGAAAATTTACAAATTAAACATTAATCAAATAAACTAATTGATTTTTTTTTTGTTAACCCTTTAAAACAGCAAATCAAAGTTTTTATGGTTAGGGTTTGAAACACAATACCAAACACCCATATAGAGGTAAATCCAGATAACAAGTCATGGTATTGGTAGATTTACCTGCCACAACTAACCTTAATTAAGTGGTAATCTTAAATAATTAAATGTATATTAGGTCTGGTCTACATAGAGAGTCATAGGTTAATTATGGGGACATCGATCTGGGCATTAACCATCAGGCTGCATTAGTGATAATTCATGCTAATCACTTTCTAAACCCTATATACTCTCTAACCAATTCAAGAAACTTTGTTGTTTGGTCTTTGATCAAAAAAGAAACTACGTTAATCATCCTAAGAAAAACAATACCACGTTGACACCAAAATAATTAAGAAAAAAAAAAAGAGTTAGCCCCCACTTATGTACTTGTATACGCTACTGAGCATCACTGATCACATAGCCCCACCAAATTCACGAACAGTGAGCGTATTGCCCTGATCGGCAGAGTGTATTGCATTATAATTATACATCAAGTTTCAAATTCAAGTTAAAATATATATTTTTTATAAAAAAAAGTATTATTTATTTATTCATTTAGATGCACAAAATGAATTTTCAAAAAATAAAATTTCCTGGTATTAAAAAAAATATTGCATTATAAAAGAAAAGTCTATAGCATGCATGCAAAAACATTTGATCTGTGATTTCTACTGTATATGGGACATATACACCGCGAAAAATCAGGAAATTTATCTGTGTCTGTCTGTGCATCTGCAACATGTCAATAATTATGGCTACATATGCATAGTCGTTCTTGATATTGAAGATCTAGGTTGAATTTAACTACAAATATGGCACAGCTGGCTAGATAACTGATTCCTTGTATTTCTTTTTTAATTATTTTATAAATAAGAAGAGGTCTTACCAGAAAAAAATGATAAATAGCAATGAAAATATAGATAGAAATTCATATATATTATTTTATACCATTAATTCTTATTTAAAGAGATTAGGGTTGGAACTTGTGCTTATTTGATCGAAAGATATATTAATAAGAAATTCATGTATATTATTTCATAATAATCTAGATATATTATCGATTTTACTTGATCTGAATCACCATCGTCCCAAGGACTCGTCCTTGCTAATAAAGACTGCCCATAACAATACACTGGTTAATAATCGGACCCTTTTCAATCTTGATCATGAGTAAGCAGCTCACGCAGCATCATTCTGTTCTCCGATCCATACTGATATCATCTGTGTTTTTAAAAGCTGTACGGCTAGTTCAGAATTTCATCTCACGAATCTTTGCCAGTCATGATTGTATTCGGGCCATGTAAGGCACGTAGATGTTTTTTCTTTTATGGCTTGTGGACGATGGGAATTCATTATATTCTTTTTCTTTAGAAGACTTTGATTCCTCATAAAATGATATTTTGGTAATTGTCATTTCGTGTTTCATCAGTTGGTCAGAAAATCAAATTAATGGTGATTTTGTACACCCCAACACTTTGTAGAATTGTATACATAATTTTGATGTAGACTGCAAGAATATTCGACTCCAAGCTCCAGAATATATATTTGCTTTATTCGAGTATATATTAATTTAATTATATACCTGGCTAGTCCTCTACATTGCTTTATTCCAATCTGTCAAGCAAAACATCGATCCGAAGCTTCTTCGTGTTATTCTCTAATTAATAATATCATACACAGACGCGTGTATATAGAGAAAATTGTCAATTGTTTCTTCCTTTACGCGTGATCACTACTTTTCTTTCCAAATTTCTCCCGCGTTAGGTTTTTTTAATTTTAATTAATTTCCCTTTTCTTTTCTTCTCTTGTATATGGTTTCTTTCATTTTAGAAACTACAGAAAAATTATTACAGTATTAAACATGTGCAGCCATATTTTTATTTTTCCAGCTGGGCAAGGCTTGAGGAATTTTGACATGATCCAATGGGAAGTGCTGGGAAAAGAAATATAGATAAGCAGAAAACCTGTTTCTGGAAAGAATGGGAAATATATATGTGTGTGTGTGCTCATGAATTGAGGATTGAGGGAGCACTGATGGCCGCATGCACTGCAAAAATCTTGACGGAATGTTAGTTTTAACACCACAGGGTGACAGTACTGCTATTTGAATTACCTGCTGAGAATATTGTACAAGTTCTACTATTGGATATGCTGGCTTGGTGTTTCAGGGGAGGTGGTAGTGGTGGAAGAGGAGGAGATGGAGTGAACAACCGGCGGAGGAGGAGGATTCAGGTGTCATGATTAAATATATGGGAGGTGGAAAAGGGTTAGTTAGTTGGTGTGGGTGATGATTGATGAGTGACAGCCATCAAATAATGGATGCAAATTCCTAGTTAGTTGTGCAACATTTATCATATTTTATGATAGATAAATGCTGAGAAAAACTACCTCAATTAATAATAAAAAAGAATGAACGTAAAATTAAAAAATAGTTTTTTCCTCGTCGGATGTTAACAAGTAAAAAGATAGTTTGCTGTCTATATATGTGCTCTCCCCGTCAATTTTAGGCCAGGTTATGATTGCGTTCAAAAAATATTTTTAAACAATTTAAAAATATATTTTAAATTAAAAATTTTGATATTTCTAAATTATTTTTATGTGTTTTTATCAAAAATAATTCTTAAAAAATAAAAATAAAAATATTATTTTAATACATTTCTATATAAAAAACACGTTAAGCTTAAAGTACCCCCACTGCTCCTGCTTTTTTTTTAAGATATTAATTAAAATGATGAGTTGTAATTCACACATCGTACATAGGGTACGAACTAGCTAGCTAAATTTTATAAATTTATATGCATATATTACAATCATTATTACATGATGTTAGGAATTTCAATAATTAAAGTTTCATTATATAAAATCGCCACTTCTAAATCAATGATTTTTTTTCTTTAAGAATTCGAACAGAAGCTAACTTATATTTGGCATAATTACCAAAGCACCAGTAGTACAAGATTAAGGTTTATCTCTAAGAATAAAAATGTTTAAAGGTGGGTAACTTATAGATATATAATTGATGAAAAAACAATCCCAAGAACACTATTTAGTTAAGAATTCATTGATTTTTTCCACAATTAATGAAAGAATTGTAACAAGTCTAATTTAATTATTACTTGGTGTAATTGTTGGGCTTTCTAAATACCATACACACAGCAGAAATAATAAAATAAATTTATTTGGATGTCTCTAGAATCAAGTTAAACAATGTTAGAGTTGTTTAGAGATTTATTTCTTGAAGATTTAATCTCTTTTGTTTTTAAATATTTTTTTACAAGCTGAGTTGTCATAGATTACAAGTCATTTAATTGTCTAGTCTACAATGATAATTCACATAAACTACCAGTGAGAAATCTCTTAGATCTCTATTTAGGAGAGGGAGATTATTATGCCTAGAGTGTTAATTCTTTATTTTGTGATTTATGTAACAACAGGTTATTCAATTGTCTGATCTCTAACAGTAATTCACATAAATCATTAGTGAAAAATCTTCTAAATTCGTATTTAGAAGAAAGAGATTGTTATGAGTAAAGTGCTAACTCTTTATTATGTGACTTGTATAGCTTTTTATATCTAACAGATAATCCTTTTTAAAATAAAAGACATATCTTACTATTCATAGGAAAATTTGAAAAAGCTTATAAATTGATAAAGAATCAAATTGGACCCTGAATAATATATAATATTATTCAAGATAATTTTAAAAATTAACTCAATCAAGTCTTTATTTTATTTTTCAAGGTCTAGAAACATAATCTATATATTATTTATATTTTAGTACTTCATTTATAAAATATATTTTAACCAAGTCATATTTTATTAAACTATTCCAATTTAATTCCTGGTTAATAGTTCTTAATGTGTACGACATATTAGATTCCTAATAAATTGTGGCTAAAATAAGTGGAAAAGACAAATGCATAGTCAATAATTATTTTTATAATAAGAAACATATCTCATTATTCACAGGAAAATTTGAAAAACTTTGTCATCCAGGAAAAGGAAAAGTGAGGAACTGACTGGCATGGGAACCAAGGATCAATCTCCTCACAGTAATGTGAAATTCCCACAGGTAGTTTTCATAATGTTCATAGGAATGAGAGATCAACTTGATCCAGATATGGCTACACTCACCGTTTTGGGAAATGATGGCATACAAGCAATTATACTAAATACAAGCTGACGTATAAATAGTGAAGTGTGGGCCCTGGAAATATTAAATGAACTTATTTTTTTCTTTTGATTTTAATTTCATCTCTTCTCAGTTAAATAGTAGTATAATTTTCTTCCTTTTTTTTATTTCCATGAGGGAAATGGAATCTCTTTCGCTGCCTCTTCCTCCTCATTGTCCGTCCCTGTTTCTCACACTGCTAGTGGAGCGGTATTGGGATTGTAGATTCAATACGTAAAATTTATCTGTGATATTCTGTTTCCTTGTTCTTAGATTTTTGCTTCAAGACCATTTCGATTACTAGAACTAAAGTTGTGTTTCACGGTACGAACATCTTAACAAATCGTAACAAGTTGAATGTATTGAGAGAGATAACTATCTTCACTTGTATAGATAACTTGTTTATATTATGTAGAGAGAGGTCCCTATTTATACTAGAGAGGAGAAGTTATTTAGCAGTTACCTTGCGGTTACCAATAAGTAACACCCCTAGATAAACAGACTAGGTTCACTCCTTTTAGGTGAACAAATACTAAATCACATATCTAGATATATAGACCGGGTTCATCCCTCATGGGCGAACCAGATCAATCCTTAATAACGAACAGGGATCGTCAAAACCATACAGGCAACATTTTCTCAGCAATTCTGCTGCATATATTGTTGATGAAAATTTCATCCTTTTATCTACTTTTATTTCAAGATCTGGGAACTGATTAGCACTCACCCACATGAGCGAAGGTCTCCATTGACAGGCGACCTCCAACCACAGCTAAAGAAGGAAATATGCACCCCTGCTTTGGGATTGGAAATGAGAATATTCTCGAAGTTTCAAGTTGATTCTCATGGAAAAATGTTCGTTAGAAAATTGGTTAGTGTGAGCATCTGGAAGATCTCATATGGTTATCTGCATGTTTCCTATGCCTGGTGATCCTCAAATGGGAACAGAGCAGAAAACGTTGGAAGCAGTGATCAGGTGATGTTGAAAATGCAAGGTCATCCTCCCCAAAGAAAATCCCAGAAATCAGATGATGGATATGGCCCGGAGCTTCCTGCGGAGCAGGAAAAGATCATCTTGACGAGTTTCCTTGATCACTGAAAAAAAAAATATGCATAAAACGTTCAGCTGCTGCGTTAAATCTGTCAAGATTCTCACATAGTTGAATCTTTCCCCATAGAGTACTGTTTAATCGGGCTTTGTAATGAAAGAGCCATTCTCCGAGTTATGCATGCTGTCCAGGCAAATCTCAATATATATATGATATTCAAAATGGCCTGATGCCTACCACTACAAAAAAAGAAGGTCAACGGAATTTATGAAGGAATTCGTTGCTAACGAATATTAGCAATGAAATTTGCATAGGAAATTATCCGATATAAATCTATGATTACAAATTTATTTGTAACGAATTATCTATCGTAGATGAATTAGCGACGGATTTACAACGAAATTTCTTGCTTGGAAGGTTTACCTTTGGTCACTGGATGACAGTGGTGCAATAATTGAAAGAAAAGGCAATGGAAAATGAAAACAGCCTCTGGAAACTCTTCAACCGCCTGTTCTTGCTTTCCGTAGTTTGGAAAACGGATTGCTAGTTTTTCTTTTTGTGAACAAAAACTAAAACAAGCAAGTTCTTCATATTTTTGCGGTGCTCGGGCTTCTGAAGGATCCCGGTTTGGCCGTACAAACACGAGGCTGCTTTGACCTCAGCTGAGAGGTGGTGTGGTCAGCAGTTGGTCTTCACTACGAGGCATAAGATGAACTGCTCCTTTAACCCTTGTAATTGAATAGAAATCTTCCAACTTGGATGATTCTCGATTGATTTTATCTCTTTTTCTCTGTTTTATCATGAACAATCATCATTATTCTTTATGATGGACGCTTGTATATGTAAACAAGAGTTTAGGATGCAATATTTTTGGACTCAAGTTATTACTTTCCCATCCCGTTTCTTCTGCTATTGTAGGATGGCTTGGGCCAAAGAGAAAACATTGGAAACGATCTGCCATTTTAGATCTCCATCTTAGGGACTCATCAACTTTGACCAGGAGAATACATACAAGCTCTTATTGATCCATCAAGGAGATGGTTGCTCTTCTCCGAGGAGAAAACCAAGCCCTTAAAACGACCAAGCTGATACAGATTTTAAAGGAATTGTGGCGAGAATGATTGCCTGCCTAGTCAAATACCAAGAAAAGAAAGAGGGTGAAAAAGTGTAGTGATGATGAGACTGGTCCCGTTCCCTCCCCTTGACAACTCGTCGCATGCACTAGGCATGGTGCTTTTATAGATACCATAAATGAGTTAACAAGCTACCACCATTGATTACAGCTACCTCCCCTAATGGCGGTTCAGGGATGACTATTTCAACCCCTCAAAAATCATCCGTCAGGGTGATTTGTCTCGTCTTTCGAGGACCCTTTTCTTTAAGGTTGGGATCTTTGCCTTTCTTTCTATTACCCTTGACTGATCAAAGGGAGAGCTATATATATACGTACGCTCATGTATCTTTGTTCGGGGAAAGCCCTATACGTTGTGTTAATCAATGGGAAAGCTCAACCTTAAGCTACTTGAGCATCTCTCCCTGGGTGGATGCATGGCAACCTTAATTAATTACCTATTAGAAGTGGATCACTCCCCCGATGACCTTCAATGTGAGTTTGCCCTTAGTTTTTATCTCTCTTTTTTCTGGTCGCGTTGCTCTTTTTCTTAGGTGGTCTAATTGCAAACCCATATATATATAATCCCTACCATTAGGAAGCCAAGCATTAGTAAATGGCTTGTGTAGGATATGTTGCCCTTGACAATTAATGGCTAGGAATGAAGCTGATGAAGCCTGAACATAGTTCTTTCATCTCCGTATTGATGGGGATCGATGTCCTAGCTAGACAAGTTTATTAACATGTTCAACTAGTAACTTGAAGAAGATTATGATCAAGGATAAGTAATTGGTTGAAGTAATGAGTTATATTCACAACTTTTTCAATTTATCGATTTTTCTCGGGGCATGTTGTCATTGCTGCTGAAGCAGAATACTTAACCGAAGAGCTTAGGAAGACTCTGAGGGATGAAGAAGACTTGGGCAAGGGGAGCGCCACTCAAGTTTTTGACGAGGTTAATTAATGCTCGATCATTGCCCCAGTCTGATAGGGTCTCTGATGAATAATATTTGTCTAACTATATATAGATTCTTACGAGTTTTTACTTCAAAGTATTTTATATTATACCTGCTTCTTTTTTTCCAGGGCCCAACATGCTTTTAGGGTAAGAATATTGATGGGTTTTTTCCAGGGAGATTGCCGTCCTTGGCAGTGCCTGTGAAATCTTGCCATCGTAATCTTGCCATCAAAATATATTAATCTTGACTAATTATCATTTGAAGTGTTTTTTTTTTTTTGGGTGAAATCTTATGGTTTTAATATGTTAATATTAAAAATAAAAATAAATCTAAAAAAAATACCGATCAGCTTCCTGGAAGCTTCCTCACATCCGTTTTATTGTTTCTGGGAAGCTTCATTCGATCATCGTTTTCTTATCCAAACAAAAACCTGCACCTCCTTTCCGATGTTTCTCCGGATAGTGGACAAGTCCAGTTGACACCGTACAATACATAGCTAGCTAGGACCTTGCTACAACAGTACCCAACCGGAGAACCCTTGGGGAAAATGTCCTTCCGTTTCTTTTAAGCTCTTAATTTTGATATGTGTATATGAACTTGATTACTTGTTTGGGATGTAACCGGTTAGGGAGTGGGAGTGTGTTTTTTAAATTATATTAATCTTGACTAATTATCATTTGAAGTGTTTTTTTTTTTTTTGGGTGAAATCTTATGGTTTTAATATGTTAATATTAAAAATAAAAATAAATCTAAAAAAATATTAATGATTTTTCAATTAAATTTTATTTTTTAAAATACATTGCACTGTAATATCAAACAAATATTTAAGTGGTGTTTGACATTGTATTTCATAAATATTTTTATATTGCATTGGTATTTTTATATCATTTTGATATCAAAATAATTTTTAAAATATATAAAAAAATATTATTTTGATGTATTTAAAAAATACTTTAAAAAATAATCTTAATCACACTCCCAGGAATTTGATTTAATTGGTGCTTGCCAGAATAGATTTAAGCAATGTTTGAGATCTCTCTTTTAAGTGCATTTTAAGAGTGGGTATTACATGGGAAAAAAATGGTATTTTTTAATTATTTTAATGTATTGATGTTAAAAAAAATATATATATTTTTTTTATTTTCAAAAAACACGAATACCAGATACAAGTCATCAATCAATACCTAAACATAACATAATCAAATTAAAAATGACAACCATTTTATGCACCCACCCATATTTTGTAACATAACCATCTACCTAAACTAATATAATTATTAGCCATGATTAAACCCGACCCTCCACCATAACCAATAAACAATAAGAGAAGGGATCGGTTTTCTCAGCAAGGGCTGGCGTCCCAATCCTTTCCCTGACCCTGTTAATGGCGCTGTTTCCAACATCACGTCTCGGGACCCACATCTCGCACGTGCAAATTCCTAAACCCCACTCGTGTGGACTCAACTCCCCTTCTTTAAGAGCGTACCCGCCAAAACAACAGCAAAAAAAAACTGCCTATAAGTACCAGACCCAAGCCCAGGCTGTCAGAAAAGCAAGGAGTGAAGTCAAAATGGAAAAGGAAGAAGCTCATCTTGTGGTTGATGCTGAGAAGCTGAGGTTTGAATTCCTTCAAGTATTGCGTGGCAGGAGAACTGCTGAAGGTTTCAAATCTACACCCTATTCTTTTCCTTTCTTCTTTGGTTTGTTTTTTATGCTTTTTTATCTGATTGATTGAGTAATGTTATGGACACTCGTGGTCTTATAACAGGTGTACAAGATAGTCATTAGATGTTGCTGTTATTGTGGGATTCATGTGTAGATATGCATTTGTTCCCTTTGAAACGTGAGAGAATCCAGATCAGTTGTTGTTTGGATACTCTTTAGGTCTCGCTGTTATTATGAGTTTCATCCACTCCTATGTGTAACAATGATGGTTTTTTCCAAGGAGATTGTCCTTGGCAGTGCTTGTTTGTTTGGTCCCGAATTTTGATTTGTTTGATTGCTTTTAATTTGCTTAACTTTGAAATAACGTGTGGTTTTCAGTTCCGTTGAATGTGGAACCTGCAAGCCCAGTGAAGCATCCCTTGTTTCAAGAGATTCCACGGCCAACATTCAGTGAGGTTAGATCGGCATCCATTACTCTCTTTTTAACATTTTTTTTTTGTGAATTCGTATATCGTTAAAGAGAAGTTTAGAGTTTCTTGATGGATTGGTGGTTATTTTGATAATAGGCAATGGAGTCTTGTCCGAAACTAGAGATAGAAAATTTCAAAAGTTTACTCAAAGAGGAGAATCTTTATCTGACTACTGAGGTAAATTTCGTTTGTATTACTATGAAATATTGTTTTATATTGTTAATCTTGCAGTATATTAGGTAATGTATTTAGCTTTTGAAATGGGTTCAATGCGGATTTTGAGCTTGGGAGAAGTTTATTATTATCGTGCTGGTGATAATTGATAGGCAGGGGAGCAAGGGCGTCTGCCTGTGCTGATTCTGAGTATGAAAGGGAGTGAAGAAAGAAGGCCAGCTATTGTATTTCTGCACAGCACACATAAGAATAAAGAGTGGTTGCGACCATTGCTCGAGGTAGATATCAAATTGTTTGTTTTTTCCCCGTCTTTCAGTGTTTATTGCCTTCATCTTGCAGAGAAGACCATGATTGTTGTCTTTTTTGTTTTTCTTGTTTCAGTCATATGCTTCGCGGGGGTATGTTGCAATTGCGATTGACTCTCGCTACCATGGGGAAAGAGCCAGCAACTTGACTACCTATAGAGATGTGAGTACTAGATTGCGCTAATGGTTTTAGTTGATCCCAGTATTTTATTCTTACCTTATCTTTGTGGAAAGAAAAATACAATTTATACAAAAGTTTTTCTTTATTAGCTGCGCATACAGTCTCAAATTCTTAACTTTTAGACATGCACTGTCCTAGTTTTTTCAAGTCAAAGCATTTGCCAAATCCTGTAGTTATGGCTGTATGATGAGCTGTCTTAGAGTTATGACTCGCTGTTTCTCTATTAAACTTTTATCTTTAACATGTTATGCTATTCAAATGCAGGCTCTTGTATCATCATGGAAAAACAGTGATACAATGCCATTCATATTTGACACGGTACCTTCTTTGCTTATTCTTATTTTATTCACATAGTTAAATCTGAACAGTTGTCTGATTTTAGGAGAGTTGATGATCAAAGTCATGTTTAACAGAATAATTGTAGTTTGGTTTTCCATTCATTGAGCCTATAGAGAAATTAGGCCTGAGGTTTTTAAATATATTGTTGTGGAAATCAATGAGATCATCGTGGTTTAATACTCAGATGACTTTATTTTGACCATTGCAGGTCTGGGACTTGATAAAACTGGCTGATTATCTTACTCAGAGGGAGGATATTGACCCTACCAGGATAGGAATTACTGGAGAATCATTGGGAGGTTGGTCAAGTGAAATCTCCTAATTTAAGGTCATTGAGGCTGTTTTATGAACAACTTATGTTACCATGCGTTGCAGGAATGCATGCTTGGTTTGGTGCTGCTGTTGACACCCGATATTCAGTGGTGGTTCCAATAATTGGTGTACAGGTGTGTCTAGTAAAATTATGTAACTTGGTTAAGGGTTGAAAATAAATATTGAAAAACTAGCTGAAATTCCTGTAATGTGAATGTAGGGGTTTTGTTGGGCCATAGACCATGATAAGTGGCAAGGTCGAGTTGACAGTATAAAGCCTTTATTTGAAGGTATATCACACTGATAAATGAAAAGTAACCGATCCATATTCCAGCAGCATGATTTGATTGTGATTTCCACTTGTTATTCTATGTTTTATTATAGTTTTGGGTCTTGTTAAGTTTTTTTCTGAAACAGTAATGCTTGTGAAACTTGCTGAACTTTAAAGATCTTATCTTTTCCCTTTTCCAATGTTTAGTTGGTGGATGATCAGTTAATAAGAAAATTGTTTCAAGACACGATGTTGTATGGAATCACAATATAAATGGAATGTTATGACTGGCACATGGAAATTGGTTATAGCATTGAGCAGTGAGCTTCTTCTGGCATAAATATTGCGTGATTGCATTTCAATTGGAAGCTTGCGCCTGTTGCTGCTCTTGTTCACATAGTTTGTGTGGTTACAGGAGCGCGTAAAGATCTAGGCAAGAGTGCAATTGATAAAGAAGTGGTGGAGAAGGTTAGTTTCATTTTTATACTTTCTACATGTCTCCTCTTTTACTAAAGACATAATATCTATGACAGTACCAGTAACCTAAAATGGATTTTCAGCCTTTAAATATCCTGGATTTCATTCTTTTGTTCTGATCTTTTGCTGATTTACTCCAAATTAATCTTCAGTTATGCTGTTTAGAACTATGATGTCGTGGCAAGTAATATGTAGCTTATATAATTGTAGATTTGCATTCTTTACATGAAGCAAATCACATCCAATCTCCTTGTAGTGATTCTCCTTTTTTCCTTTATTACTAAATTGGATTATTCTTTATGGATTCCTTTTTCTGACCAGGTCTGGAATAGGATTGCACCTGGCCTGGCATCTTGCTTTGATTCGCCATATACAGTTCCAGCCATTGCACCAAGACCTCTTCTGATTGTTACTGGTATAATTATTTCTTTCACTTCAATAACCTAATGGCACATTCCAATTAAAAGCTTGTTTGGAGCCATGATGAACAATAGCTAATCAGATACATTTGAGAGCATTGGAAGTCAGGTTCTCCATTCAACCAGTTAGTTGAATTGAACTCTTATTGAGTATGTTAGCTGTATGTATGTCCTGGCTGACATGGTTTGAGTATTTAGGTGTTCTAGATTGATCTGGATTTATAAAATGTCATCTTTGCTTACTTTTGAATATTTAGTTGTTTGTGACATGTAAATTACCTGTCAGAATGTTAGTGTAAAGTCATTCTCCTGTCCATATTGGTTAATAGATCAACTTGAGTTTATTAAATGCATGAAGCCTTGTACATTATATGCATCGACAGAATTGTTCTGGAGATTGATTTTACGTTGAATCTGAATGTTCATTTTAATTGAAATATTGTTTGTATTTGGGGAACTGTAGGTGCAGAAGATCCTCGATGCCCCCTTGCAGGTTTGGAAGTTCCCAAATCAAGAGCAATTAAGGCTTATGGAGAGGCACACTCTCTAGATAAATTTAAGGTGCAAACTTGAATTGTCTCTGTAGTATCAAATTATCAATATATATATTACTGTCTTCAATTGTTTCTATTGCTTTCTTTTTCTCTGCATGGTTCAAATTTTGACTTTGTAAATGAATTTACCATATAAAAAATTACCATGGAGAATGTCATAGTTTGCGTTGTTTCCTTTCCTCTCTATCCCTCTCACGCAGCAGAGATGCAGTGTATATTCCGCATGTGGCCCTGTTTTCCCTCTATGGCCTGTTTGTCCCTTTCAGTTTACCACTCTTCTTCAATCGTTCCCAAGGAGTGTAGCGTGATGATAAAGGACTTGAGATCTGCACAGCAGGTCTCGAGTTCGAGTCAGGGCGTGTATCTCTTGTAAGAGTCTGGGATAGCCGGGGTTTTACTCGCTCACCTGGCTCCACAAAGTACGCTTTCAGGAAAGTGTGGTTTCCTCGAGTCCAAAAAGCAAAACTCTTCTTCAGTCATCATAGGGATAGTAATTAAATGAAACTGCATTCTGATCATGCATGCATTTTTATTTCATTTGATTCTCTGTGCTGTCGTGTCCCTTACGACATTACTTCCATAACATGCAGCTGGTTGCTGAACCTGGAGTAGGACATCGAATGACATCATTCATGGTAAAAGAAGCGAGTGATTGGTTTGACAAGTACCTTAAGCAACAAGCTGCGTAGTTCATCTTGACGGCATCATCGTATCAGTGTTTTCTTCTGTATTGTTATTTCCGCTAAAATCAAGCAGCTCTAAAAACAATTTGAATAAGTTGTTATAAGTTGTTATATAAGGATAGACCCATTTCTTGTATTGTAGTTCGTCACCTTCAAAAGAAAAAATCTCTGAAATTTAGATGACTGGTGCTTTTATAACAAGTTCATTTTATGAATCCCCTCATCGAAGCATGAGTCAATCTGATCCCAAGTCTCCCATTGACCTTTGAAAACTTGTACCATGGAAAGGATTTTACCGGAGATTATGGTTTGTAGATGCTTGATAAACTCAAAGGGTGACTCGATTTGCCTATTTGGGTGTGTCCAAATCCTGTGGGATAGGGAAGATAGGATGAGGAATGCATGCGTAGTCAAGTGAAATCTTCTAGTTCAAGGCCATACTGGTTCTTATGAAAAACTTGTGTGATTATCATGCGTTGCAGGGATGCATGGACTGCTTTTGACAACCGATACTGTGTTTCGAAAATGATTTTGAAAAAAATTGAAATTTTTTTAGTTTTATTTTGTAATTTAAATTTAAATTTAAAAAATTAATGCTTTTAGATATTTATATATAACGATATCAAAAATAATTTAAAAAAAATATATAAAATATTATTTTAATAAATTTTCAAATAAAAATTATTTTCAAAAACAATATTTGAAGCATTCCTAAACATAAACAGTCACTCTGCGGTCCCAATAATTGGAGTGCAGCTGTCTGATGAGGGTTGAAATAAATATTGAATAACCAGCTGAAATTCCCATTTACTGCGATCCCAATAATTTAGAGATTAAATTGTATATTCTAATTAATCAAGGGATGACAGAGAGATAAATGTGTGGTTCTGGGGATGCGTGAAATTTATAGGCTGAGAAGCAGGGTTTCTGTGTTGCGACTACTGCTTTGAATCATAGTTATACGAGCCAATTTGCCCGCACGATGTGCTGGGTATTTTTATCTATATAGAAAACTGATTGATTTTATAAATGTTATATTTTGTTATTATAATATTTAAATAGTAAAATTATAATTGATAAAATCTGTTAAAAATAGTTTTTTTCAACCAAAAAGTGATTGAATGTTGCTATTGCTAAAAAACTTTTGATAAAATTTGTTAGAAAATTTGCTAAGAAGGTGAAATGATTTATTAGAAATTTGTTGTCATGGAAACTCTGGTTAAAAAAAACACAAAAAAAAGAAACCCGGTTAAAAAAAAAACCTAACTTGGACACGACGGTTATTAAAAAATAAAAAAAATGTGAAAAAAATGTCACCGTTTACTAAAAGAACAAAAAAAAGAGTATAAAATAGAAATTTAAATTCAAAGCCAAAGTTTATTTTTATAAGATTTATTAATCATATTATTATATTAAATGTATTCAAGAATACCGATATTAATTTTTTTTTTGCAAGAAATCGTAGGTCATTTTTTTTTCTCTATATATATATTTTTAGGCAATAATATTCAATAAATATTAAAACATATAATTAGTCTCACATACTTTATAGTGTAATCGAAATGGAAAGTGGGTCGTAGATTTTTTAATTGTAGATAATCCAGGTAAATTTGTCAAAAAAAATTTATGAGCTGCCTTTTTTCCCTTGTAATATTATATCTGACACATTATAAATAAAAATATTGTAATTTGTTTTTAGAAATAAACCTAATTTTTTGCGTGCTATAATTACTTATCTGGCGTCTAAAAAGAATAGTGTAATCGAAACGGGAAGTGACTCGTATATTTTTTAATTGTAGATAATCTAGGTAAATTTGTCATTTTTTTCTTAGTTGTATTTTTTGCCCATTAATATTAGATATGAAATATTAAAAACCAAAATATTATAAATATTTTTTAAGAAATAAACTTTAAAAAATAAAGCACAAAATTAAAATTCGAAGACAATTTTTTTTATTTTTTATAAGATTTATTCCTTATATTATTATATTAAATGTATTTAAGAATACTGATATTAATTTTTTTCTTCAAAAAATCCTAGATCATTTTTTTCTCTCTATATACATTCTTAGGCGATAATATTCAATAAATATTAAAACATATAATTAGTTCCACATACTTTAATTTGACATAAACATACAAATATATAATAAATTTGACATACTTTAAACAATACATGTAATTTTAAGAACAAAATTGAAGCAAATTCAAACATTCAAATTAAATAATTGAAAAAAAACCTGAAATTAAAAGAAATGGGACCGAAATGAAACTAAAATCCATAATTAACTTGCATAGAAGGATAAAATTGAAAGAAATCAAACTTTGGTACCAAAAATATTAAGGATTTTATAATAAATTTGCATGGAAGGATGAAATTGAAATCCATCAAAACTTTGATACCAAAAATATTAAAAATTTCAGCCCAATTCAAAATATTAAAAGAATGAGGACCGAATTGAAAGTCCAATATATAATCAATTTCAATTGAATGATGAAATTGAATCAAATCAAAACCTATATAATAGCATTAAGGGCAAGAAAACTAAATTACAACGTTCAGGGACTGAAATGAACTTTGAAAAAAAAACAACTTAGCTGACGTCATCTGGCGCAGGTAGGAGAGAGAAATTGGGGGGGAAATTCAAATGACCATTGACACGTCTCCGGACACCATAGTGATACACGCGCCACCCCAGGTGGAAGATAACATGCCTAAAAATCATTCTAGACGCCAGTTGGGCATTTTCCGACGTCGTATGAAGCCGCACGCGCCGCCCGAATAACGCGTGAGCGTTGAAACGAACGGCGCGTCCAGTAAGTGACAATTCACCATTATTTGTAATGCATGACCTCACAAATGATTTGGCAAAATTTGTGTCTGGAGAGTTTGTTGTTTGTTTAGATGATGGTGATTCTTGGAAATTTTATAGGAAGATTCAACACTTATCTTATGCAAGAACTAGATCTAAAGACCTAAACAAACTTGTGGGTTTTGAGGAAGTACAAAATTTGCATACAATTTTGTTAATATCAAGGTTCTTTTTGGCAAACATGAGTGATGAGGAAATCGGTGACTTTCTGAGAAGATACCAGCGTCTTCTTGTTTTATCTTTGCTCCATGGAGGTAAGTTGTCTAGTTCGATTGCCAACTTGAAACAACAATGGTATCTAAACCTCTCAGGATCATGAGAACAGAGGTTGCCTGAAACCCTGTGTACCTTGCACAACTTGCAAATACTAATTTTGCGTGGGTGCAATAATCTTATGGAGTTGACAACCAATCTGATGAAGCTCACAAACTTGTATCACCTAGACATCAAAGGAACATGATTACACCAAATGCCGCCTCAAATAGGTAAATTATCTAAACTTCAAACTTTGACCGATTTTTCCGTGGGTACACAAAATGGATCCAGCATAAAGGAGTTAGGAGAGCTCAAATGCCTAGAGGGGAAACTTCGTATTTTGATGCTTCAAAATGTTGATGATGCTCAAGATGCTTTAGGGGCTAACTTGGAAGGCATGACGGATCTCAAAGTTAGATTTGAGATGGAGCGATGATGCATACGTTTCTATTGATGAACATTTGATTCATCAATTAAAGCCTCACGATTTCCTACCTGGTTAATAAACTCTTGCTTAGTGGACCTGAGGCTTAGTGGATGCCATTGTTTCTCCCTGCAACCACTCGGTCAGTTGGCATTTCTAAAAAGACTTCAGATCAAAGCAATCGATATAGTCGATCTTGTAAGTTGTAAGTTCAATGGAGATTGCACTTCCACAAGCATTACATTCAAAACATGCGAGAGCTTGACCTTTGAGAGGATGCTACAATGATGTGAATGGATTCTCGATGCTGCTAAAAATGATCAAGACATGAGTTTTCCTTGCCTCCAAGTACTTTGCATCAATGAATGCCCTAAACTAAAGGTCGACCTCAAGCTTAGTGGATGCCATTGTTTCTCCTTGCCACCACTCGGTCAGATGGCATGTCTAAAAGGACTTCAGAACAAAGCATTCGATAAAGTCGAACGTCTAGGTTGTGAGTTCTATGTAGATTGCACTTCCACAAGCATTCCATTCAAATCACTCGAGAGCTTGACTGTCGAGAGGATGCTACAATGATTTGGCAAAATTTGTGTACAGAGCGTTTATTGTCTGTTTAGATGATGGTGATTCTTGGAAAGTTTCTAAGAAGATTCATCACATATCTTATGCAAGAACTAGATCTGAAGACCTAAACAAACTTCTGATTTTGATGAAGTACAAAATTTGCGTACAATTTTGTTAATGTCAAGGTTCTTTTTGGCAAACATGAGTGATGAGGAAATCGGTGACTTTCTGAGAAGATACCACCGTCTTCCTGTTTTATCTTTGCTCCATGGAGGTAAGTTGCCTAGTTCGATTGGCAACTTGAAACAACAATGGTATCTAAACCTCTCAGGATCATGAGAACAGAGGTTACGTAAAACCCTGTGTACCTTGCACAACTTGCAAATACTAATTTTGCGTGGGTGCAATAATCTTATGGTGTAAACCCCGGGAAATAAATATAAGTGTTAAATTAAAAGAGAAATAAAATAAGTTGAGGGGAGGGTGAAATTGAAATAAATGTAAAGATTAGGACTTATAATATAAGAAGAGAACATGTGGGGTAAAAAGTAGCATTTAAAGGAGATGGGGGGCCTAAGTGCAATAAGAGAAATTGAGGAGTATAAATACCTCTTTTTTTTCTCATTTCCAGCAACATGAGATGGGAGAGAGAGAAGTTAGAAAGATGTTAGAGAGAAAAAGATTAGAAGGGGCGGTGCTCCGACATCCATATCTCGGCCGGACACCGTTGGATCGGTCTGATTTTTGGGTATGTTGTGCACCTAACTGTGGTCTTTAATCTGACCGGAGGGATTGTCAAGAACTAAAGCCGTTTGAGAAATATGATCATCTGAATATTTCTGGAAACCCCCCTCAAACCCGTCAGAGTTGCCGACCAGTTTCTCCTCTTTCCACCGTTGGATTACACTGAGTTTTTGGTATGTGGTGTTTCTGTATAGGATCTACAATGTGACCGTAGAGATGAGCAATATGGTCATCCAAGTGAGAGATATTGATGTTTGAATGCGTTCTGAAATTTGTTGATACACACCTCAACTAGTCTCAGCCGCCAGCTTTCGTTTTCATCTATCTACCGTTGGATCAAGGTGATTCTTTCTTTGTTGTGTGCGCACATAGAGTGACTACATCCTGACCGGAAGGATTTTCCTATTTCTACTCCGGTGGAGTTTTGCATTGTTTTGAAAAACCCTGCAAAATCTGCTTCTCCGGCCAGTCAGAGTCGCCGGCTGGTTTCTCATTAGTTTACCGTTGGATCAAGCTGAAATTTTGTTATGTGGTGCGTATGAGTGTTATTCATGTGCTGAACGGTGGAGATGAGAATGGTACACTTCAGCAAGGAGATATTGATGCTTAACAGTAGCTCTCCAGTTTAAGGTCAGTCTCCGGTTTAACTCCGATCTTGGTAGATCCAACCGTTGAAATACCCCGAAATTTGAATATGTTTTATATAATGGGTTGTTCTACATATTAACCGTTGGTATTTGATAATTGTAGAGTTAATTGTGATTTATTGCTATTACAATTACTGCTGAGTGCTGTCTTGACAGCAGATTTGTTTGTGTCCTTATATGGGTTCAATGTGTGTTTTCGGTTGGAATTTTGTTGAGGGATTATGTGTTGAAATTTATGGTTTCAATGTGTGATTTTGTTGAAATAAGTATGGTGACGAATGTGAAATTGAAAATAGAAATATATTGATTTTATGGACAGTGATGTCGCAGGCGGTGCAGTCGGGATTGAACCATCGTCCAGACAAGAACAACCCAGAAGTAGAGCAGGTAGGTGAATTACACCTCTCTTTTTATACGACACGTAAGAAGTATTTTAAGTTGAATATTATTCGAATGTGATAGAGTTTATATTAGATTGTTGAATGCTTAAATGTGAATAATCGATTGATTAGAGTTTATATTAGATTGTTGAATGCTTAAATGTGAATAATCGATTGATTAGAGTTTATATTAGATTGTAGAATGCTTAAATGTGAATAATCGATTGATTAGAGTTTATATTAGATTGTTGAATGCTTAAATGTGGATGAATGATTGATTAGCTTCGGCTAATGGCATCCAAATGGATGGCCGGCATGAATGATTGATTAGCTTCGGCTAATGGCATCCGAAGGGATGGCCGACATGAATGATTGATTAGCTTCGGCTAATGGCATCCCAATGGATGACCGGGATAAATGATTGATTAGCTTCGGCTAATGGCATCCGAAGGGATGGCCGGCATGAATGATTGATTAGCTTCGGCTAATGGCATCCCAATGGATGACCGGGATGAATGATTGATTAGCTTCGGCTAATGGTATCCGAATGGATGGCCGGCATGAATGATTGATTAGCTTCGGCTAATGGCATCCGAATGGATGACCGGAATGAATGATTGACTATCTTTGGTTAATGACATTTGAAAAGGATGACCGGGGTGAATGAACGATTAACCTCAGTAAATATGCCTTAAGAGGATAGACAGGTTAATAATTTTGGTTGTGTTGAGAACGATGTTTAAGATTTTGTAGACCCAGGATGATTGGAACTGTTATGGTTTGACCTGTTACTGTTAGTGCTTGAGACATGTTATTGTCTCGGGACATGTTACTGTTAAATTGATGCATTTATATGCATTACAAGCTATTTGTACCAAGTACATGAAGAAATTATAAATGTTAATGTCTCCTGTAACTGCCAGACCGTTTAGTTGCCATTATAATTATCATTAAGTAATTACATTTTCTTAAATGTTTTGTATTGCTGTAGGGACGTCACATCCACGAGATGTCTAAGGAACCCGATACACGGGAATCTACTTTTGCAAGGAACCATGTAGATGCATTCTAAATCACAATGTATTTTGTGTAAATCAATGTACTGAACACATAATTTTTATTAGACCTTTTTGTGTAAATTCGTAATGGCTATTAGTAGTATAGGAATGAAACCTCATGTCCATGTATGTATATTTTTAATATGAATTTCTAATTATGCAACCATAATACTACATGATTATGTAAGATCCACTTTTAATGAAATGTTGATTGTATGGATGGTAATCTGATGATGTGAGGTAATCAGGTTCGCTGATTTCCGGTACCATATGTGTTAGATATACATATAAAAAAAAAAAAAAAAAATTCGGGTCGTTACATATGGAGTTGCCAACCAATTTGATGAAGCTCACAAACTTGTATCACCTAGACATCAAAGGAACAAGATTACACCAAATGCCGCCTCAAATGGGTAAATTATCTAAATTTCAAACTTTGACCGATTTTTCTGTGGGTACACAAAATGGATCCAGCATAAAAGAGTTAGGAGAGCTCAAATGCCTAGAGGGGAAACTTCGTATTTGGATCCTTCAAAACATTGATGATGCTCAAGATGTTTTAGGGGCTAACTTGGAAGGCATGACGGATCTCAAAACGTTATATTTGAGATGGAGCGATGATGCATACGTTTCTATTGATGAACATGTGATTCATCAACTAAAGCCTCACGTGAATGTGTGTTGTCTTGTAAGTGTTGGTTATGAGAGTTCAAGATTTCCTACCTGTTTAATAAACTCTTGCTTAGTGGACCTGAGGCTTAGTGGATGCCATTGTTTCTCCATACCACCACTCGATCAGTTGGCATGTCTAAAAGGACTTCAAATCAAAGCATTCGATAAAGTCAAGAGTGTAGGTTGTGAGTTCAATGGAGATTGCACTTCCACAAGCATTCCATTCAAATCACCCGAGAGATTGACTTTTGAGAGGATGCTGCAATGGTGCTTCTAAAAGTGATCAAGACAGGAGTTTTCCTTGTCTCCAAGTATTATGCATCAGTGAATGCCCTAAACTAAAGGTCGACCTCAAGCTTAGTGGATGCCATTGTTTCTCCCTGCCACCACTCGGTCAGATGGCATGTCTAAAATGACTTCAGAACAAAGCATTCCATAAAGTCGAGCGTCTAGGTTGTGAGTTCTATGTAGATTGCACTTCCACAAGCATTCCATTCAAATCACTCGAGAGCTTGACTGTCGAGAGGATGCTACAATGATTAGGCAAAATTTGTGTACGGAGCGTTTATTGTTTGTTTAGATGATGGTGATTCTTGGAAAGTTTCTAAGAAGATTCATCACTTATCTTATGCAAGAACTAGATCTGAAGACCTAAACAAACTTCTAGGTTTTGATGAAGTACAAAATTTGCGTACAATTTTGTTAATGTCAAGGTTCTTTTTGGAAAACATGAGTGATGAGGAAATCGGTGACTTTCTGAGAAGATACCACCGTCTTCTTGTTTTATTTTTGCTCCATAGAGGTAAGTTGCCTAGTTCGATTGGCAACTTGAAACAACTATGGTATCTAAACCTCTCAGGATCATGAGAACAGAGGTTGCGTGAAACCCTGTTTACCTTGCACAACTTGCAAATACTAATTTTGTGTGGGTGCAATAATCTTATGAAGTTGCAACCAATCTGATGAAGCTCACAAACTTGTATCACCTAGACATCAAAGGAACAAGATTACACCAAATGCCGCCTCAAATGGGTAAATTATCTAAACTTCAAACTTTGATCGATTTTTCCATGGGTACACAAAATGGATCCAGCATAAAGGAGTTAGGAGAGCTCAAATGCCAAGAGGGGAAACTTCGTATTCGAATGCTTCAAAACATTGATGATGCTCAAGATGCTTTAGGGGCTAACTTGAAAGGCATGACGGATCTCAAAGTTAGATTTGAGATGGAGCGATGATGCATACGTTTCTATTGATGAACATGTGATTCATCAACTAAAGCCTCACGTGAATGTGTGTTGGCTTGTAACTGTAGGTTATGGGGGTTCAAGATTTCCTACCTGTTTAATAAACTCTTGCTTAGTGGACCTGAGGCTTAATGCATGCCATTGTTTCTCCCTGCCACCACTCGGTTAGTTGGCATGTCTAAAAGGACTTCAAATCAAAGCATTCGATAAAATCGAGCGTGTAGGTTGTGAGTTCTATGGAGATTACACTTCTACAAGCATTCCATTCAAATCACCCGAGAGCTTGACTTTTGAGGGGATGCTACAATGGTGTGAATGGATTCCTGATGCTGCTCTCAAGACCGGAGTTTTCCTTGCCTCCAAGTACTTTGCATCAGTGAATGCCCTAAACTAAAGATCGACCTCAAGCTTAGTGGATGCCATTGTTTCTCCCTGCCACCACTCGGTCAAATGGCATGTCTAAAAAGACTTCACATCAAAGCATTCGATAAAGTCGAGAGTGTAGGTTGTGAGTTCAATGGAGATTGCACTTCCACAAGCATTCCATTCAAATCACCCAAGAGCTTGACTTTTGAGAGGATGCTACAATGGTGCTGCTAAAAGTGATCAAGACAGGAGTTTTCCTTGCCCCCAAGTGCTTTGCATAAGTGAATAACCTAAACTAAAGGGTACCCTACTTAGCCACCTTCCTTTTTTGAAAGAGCTCACGATTACTGAACGAGATGGAGCAACAGGGTTATTTTCTTACAATACAAGAAATGAGCTTCCATTGTAGTTCACTCATTTGCTTTCCAGTAGAGCGTTTCCCCAAGTTAAAGCAACTTGATATCAGTTGATGCTCATATCTTGAGTCTCTTTGTTTATCAGATGGATCTTACACATCTACAAGCCCCTTAAAACTGTGTGAGTGGTCGAATCTGGAAGATGTTTCATTATTTGATTACTCTTATTTGAACTCAGTGGATTGTTCCCTCCCTTCCCTCGTGACACTAAAAAACAGTTGTTGTGGAGAACTCGAGTCATTTCCAGCTTTGGGTTCTCATCATATCCCGGAGTGTGTGTCCTCTAAATTGAAGTCATTTATTATCCATGACTGTTAGAAACTCTTTGCTCGCCTCGAGGAACTGGATTTGGAGGGTTTCTCTCTTACATGCTGTGAACTGCGTGGAATAAGCTCCTCCACAACCACCCATCTTCTAATGTGATCCTCCATATCTGTATTACAAAACTTTACAACGCCTCTACATGCTCAATTCACCATTATCGTGTCCACACTCACACCCTCTGCAGAGATTCATCATGGCAGTTGAGATTTGGTTATCATGTTCGTCTTCGTCTGAAAGGTGCTGCAGTTTTTCTGGGCCAGAAGGTGACTTCTAGGCTTATTGAAATGCAGGAAGCTCGATAGGTGGAGGGAAACATTGAATAATGTTAATGGCTTGCTCAATGGTGTCGAGGAGAAGTAGATAACATGTGCTATTGTTCCGAAGACTTGGATTGAAGATGCTAAAGAAGCTATCTATGAAGTTGAAGACTTGCTGATTGATATTGATAATGAAGCTCGACAAATAGAGTTGGAAGCTAACTTTAAAACTGGCATGTCGTAGGTGCGAGACATTTTTATCTCCCATCTTTGTCCTTTAAGCAAGAACGAGGAAGGAGAGGTGGCCCAAAAATGAGAAAAGATTTTGGAAAGACTTGAAAGGTTAGAAAGCAAAGCTCGTGGCCTTTATCTGATGGAGCAACGACCATCTCATGAGCACGTGCCTTTTACTGCTTTGCTTGTTCGTACTTGAGTTTATGGTAGGGACCAATCTAAGAAGGACATGAAGAAGTTGCTGCTATCAAATGATGCAGAAGGAGAAAGTTTACACGTGATTCCCATAGTGGGCAGGCCTGGGATTGGTAAAACCACCCTGGCTAGATTTGTTTACCATGATTGTGAAGTACAAAAGTAGTTTGATGTGAAAGCACGGGTCTCTGTTTCAAAAAATCGTGATCTTCTCATGCTAACAAAAAACATCCTTAAAAAACTTGGGTTTTCGGACTGTGATTCCATGCCTCCCAACAGGCTTCACTCTAAACTCCAGGAGATATTGAAGGGCAACAAGTTATTGCTTGTTTTAGATGATTTTTGGAATGATGTTCCAGCAGAATGCACCTTCGTAATCACACCTTTGATGGACGGGGCAAAGGGAAGTAAGATTATCACAACAACACGCAAGAGAAGCGAAACTCTTCAACCTTATCTGCTGTAAACTCTTCAACCTTTTCTCTTGCCGGAAATAAGCGATGATAATTATTGGCTATTGTTTTCAGAACATGCTTTCAGTGGTGCAAGTTTTAATGCCCGTCTAGAATTTGGAAAAATATTTCTCTCTTCAGTCGTTAGAAGATGCAAGGGTCTGCCTTTGACTGCAAAGTTGTGTGGAGGTCTATTAAAGTGTAAGACAAATGTTTATGAATGGAGAAAAATATTGGATAACAACATCTGGGATTTGTGTGATGATCAAGGTCTACCTGTTTTAAAAGTGAGCTATTACTGTTTGCCATCACATCTAAAAAGATGCTTTGCTTATTGTGCAATTTTTCCTAAAGGTCGGGGCATTGCGCGCGCACATAAATGGATGTATTATTGGGGGCCCT
Source organism: Salix caprea (assembly GCA_964035475.1). Classification (NCBI taxonomy): domain Eukaryota; kingdom Viridiplantae; phylum Streptophyta; class Magnoliopsida; order Malpighiales; family Salicaceae; genus Salix; species Salix caprea. The sequence continues at coordinate 16,187,283 of OZ037751.1, forward strand.
CTCCTATCCACTTAGCTAGCTCCATTGGAGCTCTCTCTCTCTCTCTCTCTCTCTATCGATACAGCTAGGAGAACAAATCTTTCGTATGGGGATCTGTAGAGCGGAAGCTAAATGGGGGAGATATTGAGGTTAACAGAACTAACTTTTTTTGGTTAGTTTGTCGAGGGCCAGCAGTGGAATACCAGTTTCCTATGTTTGATGGGTCCGTCACTTTTCAGGAGAAAAAGAGAGGAGCAACCAGATATGACACAGTTGGAGAAGTTAATGGTGTTAAAAGGGATCAGAGGCTCATTTGACAAGACACCATCATGATCTTCGAGAATTGAATACAAATCTCGTCTTTCTCCTCAGAGCTGTGAATATAGGGCTTTGCATTTTGTAAGGAGGAGGTAGTTCTTTTGTGGATGGCCAAGGATTTTCTACTTGCTTGTGGTGGAAATAAAGAGATGAAAAAAGCAGAATACAAGTACTTTGAAGATCTTGTATCAATGTCATTTTTTGAACAACTAAGTGACAATTCACCATTATTTGTAATGCATGACCTCACAAATGATTTGGCAAAATTTGTGTATAGAGAGTTTGTTGTTTGTTTAGATGATGGTGATTCTTGGAAAGTTTCTAAGAAGATTCATCACATATCTTATGCAAGAACTAGATCTGAAGACCTAAACAAACTTCTGGTTTTGATGAAGTACAAAATTTGCGTACAATTTTGTTAATGTCAAGGTTCTTTTTGGCAAACATGAGTGATGAGGAAATCGGTGACTTTCTGAGAAGATACCACCATCTTCCTGTTTTATCTTTGCTCCATGGAGGTAAGTTACCTAGTTTGATTGGCAACTTGAAACAACAATGGTATCTAAACCTCTCAGGATCATGAGAACAGAGGTTGCGTGAAACCCTGTGTACCTTGCACAACTTGCAAATACTAATTTTGCGTGGGTGCAATAATCTTATGGAGTTGCCAACCAATTTGATGAAGCTCACAAACTTGTATCACCTAGACATCAAAGGAACAAGATTACACCAAATGCCGCCTCAAATGGGTAAATTATCTAAACTTCAAACTTTGATCGATTTTTCCTTGAGTACACAAAATGGATCCAGCATAAAGAAGTTAGGAGAGCTCAAATGCGTAGAGAGGAAACTTTGTATTTGGATGCTTCAAAACATTGATAATGCTCAAGATGCTTTAGGGGCTAACTTGGAAGGCATGACGGATCTCAAAAGTTTAGATTTGAGATGGAACGATGATGCATACATTTCTATTGATGAACATGTGATTCATCAACTAAAACCTCACGTGAATGTGTTTTGTCTTGTAATTGTTGGTTATGGGGGTTCAAGATTTCCTACCTGTTTAATAAACTCTTGCTTAGTGGACCTGAGGCTTAGTGGATGTCATTGTTTCTCCCTGCCACCACTCGATCAGTTGGCTTGTCTAAAAGGACTTCAAATCAAAGCATTCGATAAAGTCAAGCGTGTAGGTTGTGAGTTCTATGGAGATTATACTTCGACAAGCATTCCATTCAAATCACCCAAGAGCTTGACTTTTGAGAGGATGCTACAATGGTGTGAATGGATTCCTGATGCTGCTAAAAGTGATCTTGAGAGAAGTTTTCCTTGCCTCCAAGTACTTTGCATGAGTGAATGCCCTAAACTAAAGGTCGACCTCAGACGTAGTGGATGCCATTGTTTCTCCCTGCCACCACTCGGTCAGATGGCATGTCTAAAAAGACTTCAGATCAAAGCATTCGATAAAGTCGAGCGTGTAGGTTGTTAGTTCAATGGAGATTGCACTTCCACAAGCATTCCATTCAAATCACCCGAGAGCTTGACTTTTGAGAGGATGCTACAATGGTGTGAATGGATTCTTAACGCTGCTAAAAGTGATTAAGACAGGAGTTTTCCTTGCCTCCAAGTGCTTTGCATAAGTGAATGCTCTAAACTAAAGGTCGACCTGAGGCTTAGTGAATGTCATTGTTTCTCCCTGCCACCACTCGGTAAGTTGGCATGTCTAAAATGACTTCAGATCAAAGCATGCGATAAAGTCGAGCGTGTAGGTTGTGAGTTCTATGTAAATTGCACTTCCACAAGCATTCCATTCAAATCTTCCGAGAGCTTGAGTTTTGAGAGGATGCTATAATGGTGTGAATGGATTTCTGATGCTGCTAAAAGTGATCAAGACATAAGTTTTTCTTGCCTCCAAGTACTTTGCATAAGTGAATGCCCTAGACTAAAGGTTAACCTCAGGCTTAGTGGATGTCATTGTTTTTCCCTGCCACCACTCGGTTATATGGCATGTCTAAAAAGACTTCAGATCAAAGCATTTGATAAAGTCCAGCCTGTAGGTTGTGAGTTCTATGGAGATTGCACTTCCACAAGCATTCCATTCAAATCACCCGAGAGCTTGACTTTTGAGAGGATGCTACAATGTTGTGAATGGATTCCTGATGCTGCTAAAAGTGATCATGATAGGAGTTTTCCTTGTCTCCAAGTGCTTTGCATAAGTGAATGCCCTAAACTAAAGGTTGACCTGAGCCTCAGTGGATGCCATTGTTTCTCCCTGCCACCACTCGGTCAGTTGACATGTCTAAAAAGACTTTAGATCAAAGCCTTCGATAAAATCAAATGTGTAGGTTGTGAGTTCAATGGAGATTGCACTTCCACAAGCATTCCATTCAAATCACCTGAGAGCTTGACTTTTGAGAGAATGCTACAATGGTGTGAATGGATTCCTGATGCTGCTAAAAGTGATCAAGACATGAGTTTTTCTTGCCTACAAGTGCTTTGCATAAGTGAATGCCCTAAACTAAAGGTCGACCTAAGGCTTAGTGGACACCATTGTTTCTCCCTGCCACCACTCGGTCAGATGACATGTCTAAAAAGACTTCACATCAAAGCATTCGATAAAGTCGAGAGTGTAGGTTGTGAGTTCAATAGAAATTACACTTCCACAAGCATTCCATTCAAATCACCCGAGAGCTTGACTTTTGAGAGGATGCTACAATGGTGTGAATGGATTCCTTATGCTGCTAAAAGTGATCAAGACAGGAGTTTTCCTTGCCCCCAAGTGTTTTGCATAAGTGAATGCCCTAAACTAAAGGGTACCCTACTCAGCCACCTTCGTTCTTTGAAAGAGCTCACGATTAGAGAATCTTCCCAGTTTGTGCTTTCACTTCCAAGGCCTACAACTATCAACAAAATGTCTTTAAAGGCACTTCAAATGATCATCCTGACCATATAGTGAAATTATATGATTGAAATCTGGCTAGCAAAGGCTTACAGTTTAGTCGTGTAACTCAACTTCCTTACTGAACGAGATGGAGCAACAGGGTTATTTTCTTACAATACAAAAAATGAGCATCCATTGTAGTTCACTCAATTGCTTTCCAATAGAGCATTTCCCCAAGTTAAAGCAACTTGATATCAGTGGATGCTCATATCTTGAGTCCCTTTGTTTATCAGATAGATCTTACACATCTATAAGCCCCTTAAAACTGTGAGTGGTCTAATCTGAAAGATGTTTCATTATTTGATTACTCAAATTTGAATCACTAGATTGTTCCCTCCTTTCCCTTGTGACACTAAAAATAAGTTTATGTGGAGAACTCGAGTCATTTCTAGCTTTGGGTTCTCATCATATCCTGGAGTGTGTGTCCTCTAAATTGAAGTCACTTGCTATCCAGGACTGTCAAAAACTCTTTGCTCGCCTCGAGGAACTTGATTTGGAGGGTTTCTCTCTTACATGCTGTGAATTGCGTGGAATAAGCTCCTCCACAACCACCCATCTTCCAATGTGATCCTCCATATCTGTACTTCAAAACTTTACAATGCCTCTACATGCTCAAAGAATTCAAAACCCAAGTTATGCTAGAAGAAATATATCAACGAGAGATGGGAAAATATTGGTCCAGTATTTCTCTCTCTTGACCTTGAGTTCTAGAAGATTAAATGAGGAAAAGAGTTTCACCAATTCCGTCGTTGTACTCTTCTTCAATTATTGAACACTGTGATCAAGTAATTAATTATTTTTTATTCAATCAAAAACTATTGCATCTCCACCTTATGCTACTAATTCTTTGTGAATTCTTGGCATGTTTCTGATAAGAATTTTATTTTTCCAAGTACACTTGGTGCTCTTAGTTTGTCCTTGTGTAAACTTGGTTCATTCCTGATTGGAATCGCTAACTCCATGAACATCAGAGAAGAAGAATGTTTGCCAAGGTAAATTATACTGTTTACAACGTATCAAATATCCACATGAATACTACTCTTAGGAGAGCCAAAATGTGTTTACAACTTGTAATTTCTTGAGTATTTTTTCATTCCATATTGCAGCATGCAGCAACCATCACTTTCACTCTCAGTGATAAATCACATGAAGTGGACTCTAGGTTCACTTGATTCCTATAGTTTATTGATTTGCTTATCACACTTAGGATGGAGAAACTGAAAAACTACAAGTCCTCGAGGATGGGCTAAGGTTTTTGAAGCAATTATTTGTGCGAAGGGTCGTTGGATAAGGATGGGCTAAGGAAAGCTGGATGAAAGGGCCAGCAGCTGTCAGCGAAAAAAATAATAAAAAATTGGCTAATTACCGGAAAGCCCCTCACCTCCAGGCATGTTTTTTGTCTTTTTCGAGGGACAAAATGGTTAATGCACTGTTCAATGAAATATTAAAAAAATAAAAAATCGGCCGGACGAACCAGGCCGGACCGGGCCGAAAACGGGCAATGACCGTTCAGCCCCTGAAAATGGCGGCGTTTTTTGTCTTTTTCGAGGAGTTTTTTCGTTAATACACTGTTCAAATGACGGGGAAAAAAAAGGTGGACATACACCCGCGATGCACCGGGTGAAATGTCCAATGAATAGTGACAATGAGTCTGGTGCTACAGTGCAATGCCGGAGAAAAAACGGTCAATGACCGTTCAGCCCCTGAAAATGACGGCGTTTTTTGTCTTTTTCGAGGGGTTTTTTCGTTAACACACTGTTTTAAGCCGAAAAAAAAAAGGTGGACATACACCCTCGAAGCACCGGGTGAAATGTCCAATGAACAGTGACAATAAGTTTGGAGCTACAGTGCCTCGCCTGAGGGTTGCCGGACGACTGCCCAATTCTCTTTTAGTTATATGTAATTACCTGCCGGCTCCACTCATGATTCGGTTCAATGCTCAAGTTATGGGTGGGGTGAACCCTTGAGTTGACACAAGTCTAGGGTTTTTTAGTAAAATTTTAATATAATAAAATACTCTAAAATTGTATTATTTTAAAAACAAATTAAAAACTCTAGCTTTGATTTACCTGGGATTTGAAGGGGCAGGTCCTTATTAACCCTTTAGGTAACCCGGGTTTAACTGGTTGAGCTCCTCAAATAATTCAGAAATAAAATAAATTGTTTCTCATAAACTTTATCTCACCTGAGATAGATAGATCAAGGCAAGGCTCAGATTAAGAGGTCATGGTTTGACAAGTTCATAATCCTTTTAGCTGCTTGTAAGACCAATAAAGAGCAGGAAAAATGGCACCTTTTTTTTTATCATTGACGAGTGTCCATAAGTGCTATTTTGATTGAAGATTGTTTTGAAATTTCTTTTTATTTAAAAAAATATTTATATATTTTTTTAAAAATTATTTTGATATTAGCACATGAATAATCTAAAATCACAAAAAAAAAAAATTAAAGTAAAAAAATAAAAATAAAAGTTTTTTAAATTTTTTCAAAAATAATTTTAAAACGAAATATGGCAATTCGATTCGTGGCTGAACATAAATTATATAGGGCTCCAGCTCAAAAGGTCAGATGGCATTCATCAAATCTGTCAGCACACAGTTATATCAAGATGTTTTTACAATGTGCTTTTATGACTAAGAAACCAAATTCATCCTTTCTTTGGCGAGGCTGCAAGTCTAGTATACATTCTTGCCATGGATTGATAACCTCTAACATCACCAGAACGTAGAAGATTGCCTGCACAGGAACGATGCACATCAAATTTGCAAACCTTGGAGATCGATTTGTCAAAGCTCGAAAAAATAAACACTATTTGATGCCTAACTCCACAGTTCATCCTGTCATTGTCATTATTGTTTCAGTGTTACAGAATTATGCCTGGTGACCTCAATTCAGCTCCAATATACATCTGACTAGGGTCTTATATGCAAGAAGAAAATACTTTCTGCCATCGAATTCATGCCATGAATAGTGAAACAGATAATCGTTGCCCTTTATTTGTGGGTCCTACAAGTGGACCTGTAAAACCAATGGCTGTGATTATTTCATGGCATGTGTTTTCTACGATTCTACATAAGAACCTATATTGACAAGAATGACAATGCCAGTTCCTTTCCCGATCCTTGCATTCTCAGCTGTAACAATTCCAAACCACCAATGGAGGCAGCAATACTAATGGGAATGGCAAACTAGGACAAGCATGACTTGGCAAAGATATGAGGTGGATACTGACAGAGAGATATCCCCATTCTTTTAGGACCCTTTATTAGAAATTGTCTCAATATCTTACTTTCAGTTTTACAATCCCAGAGGTAGTTGCTAACGGAGAACTCACCAATCTCTGGAAAAACCTTCATCAGGAATTATCTCAATATCATATTTTCCATTGTTACTATCCTGAAGGAAGCAGTTACTCATTAAAGTATGTCTTTAACCCTCATGTTAAACCATTGTATCAGTCTGAAGTCATTGCTAAGGATTACTGTTGTTTAATAACTGGCCAAAGTAAATATATAATGTTGAAACAAAAGGTATATAAACTAAATTACCTGAATCACAGTTTAGGGGGCTATCAGGTTCTGGGTGGGCCATCAAAGCAATTATAGCCCTGCAAACAGACTGAAGAGTCCAAGCTGGGCTCCAAGCATTCTTCAATATATCAAGGCATATTTCTCCTGTCTGCAAGTTAATCATAAGCCATAGTCAGCACTCAACCAACCATCTTCGGTGTTGCATTCCAAAAAATTTAAACAACAATTTGCAATCTAACTAGTACAGGAAAAGGGATGCTCCAATTTAGATATATTAAGATTCAACAGAATCTTAATAACACCATGGATCCTAGCTACCCAGTCCTCTCCCTCTTGCTCTCTCCTCTAGAAGGGAAAATAAAAGAGTAGCTTTTTTTTATTATTAAAAACAAACTTTTAAATGGGATTTCTTTTGACAAACTCTAAAGGAAACAGATATAGAAAGCCTGGGTTAAAAAAAAAAACATGTCAACAAAAGCTTGTACCAAGCCAATCCATTTCCTTATAAGACATAAATAGTTCAGATAACTATGCCAGCATGGCATCAGCAACAGTAAGATCTATTCTCAGATGCAATGCTGTACATCAAAACTGATTTTTAAAATATCCAACCAATATTACAAGCTCTTAACATTCAGCTTTGGTCACTTCAAAATTTCTAATGAGTCCACAAAAAACATAAAACAAGACCCACTAGACACTAGCAGCCACAGACTTCAGGTCTAAACAGAAGATTATTTGTAAGCTCTCTACAACAGCACTAATTGCCAACAGTTGTCATACATATTAAGTCGTTTCTTATGGATCTTATCTCATGTTTTAAATCAACCTATTAAATGAATTAAAAAGGAAAGAGGCCAAACAGATGAAGGTTGAGCTGGAATCAAACTGTAGATTATATCAGAGGGGGCAATTATCTCATGTTTTAATCAACATATTAAATAAATTAAAAAGGAAAGAGGCCAGGCAGATAAAGGTTGAGCAGGAATCAAACTGCTGGTTATATCAGGGGGGCAAATGTAACAAAATAAACTGACTGTAAACACTTTGTCATAACAAAAGGATTACAATTACTTCAAAGGTAATAAGGACATATGATGTAGTTTATATAACTCGTAGCATATTTGATCACAGCTGATTTTGGGGTTGAAGTTTGAGTAGCCTTAAAAAATGCATATTTGTAGGAAATGAACCAAATTAAAATGTACATTTTTAAGATATAATTGTAACAACTGAACAAAGAAAATGCAGTAAAAATCATTAAATTGATTTAAGATATAAGATCTCCACTACCATCATCTGCCAAAACATCGATAAACAACAAGAGAGCAAAGCTACCATACCATACCAAACAATTCATACCTTAAAATGCACATTAGGGTGAAATATTTTCGTCAAGAACCGCACTTGCGGAGGCTGCAAAGGATACTGTTCAGGAACAGAAAACGCAAGCTGAAAAACTCCACCCTCAAAAGGAGTCTCCGACGGTCCCTATACACAAAAATTACACAGACCAATCCATAAAACCACACAATACTACCACTTTTCATCACGTCCAGACATCTTACCTTAACCAGAGCAGTCCATTTAAAAATGTTAGAATCATCACAAACTAATTGAATATCCGGATCAGCTACTTTCTCTCGCTGAACCTCCTTGTATTCCTTTAATAACCTCGCTCTCGATGCCTGAATTTCTCCGTAATAACAATAATTCAATTCACTCAATCTCTAACACAGTTCTATCATCCAATCACACGCAGAAATAAATAAAATTAGTAAATTAGCAGAGACTGCTAACCTGCATGTTTATAAGCAGCCGTTGATGACCTAAATAAATCTCTTCCAAAAGAAAATATACCGAATCGAGCTTCAATAACTGCATAATTACGGAGATAAATTATCAGAATAACTCATTAGTATTTCGAGTTTCGATTCTGATTTTCTCGGAATCCAAACAGGATACCAACAATCGGTACAGGTTAGATCAGGCTGACAAAACAGGATAATGATACGATAATAGAAAGCGATTAGAGTGGGGAAGATTAGAATTAGAATCTCACCGGGTGGAAGTTATGAGGGGAATTTATTCGATAATCGAACAAGTTAACAGCATTTTTTGTTATGTGGATCGTGGTTTATAGATTTTTCTTTTTGAACCGGTTGGGTATCTGACTTCTGACTATCTGCACAGCTGATGAGAATATCAACGGACGAGGATTGTCAGGTGACGACAATGGTGATCGAAGAACGGGTAGGACGTGGTGCGTACGTGGATGCGAGAACAAGAGTTAGAGTATACTGACCAGGGAAAGGGCCGTCCTTGGGATATTTTAAAATGCGAAACCAAACATGTTAACTAGATGTAGATGCGAGGTACTGGATGGCTTTTTCAATTTAGACCCCTAAGATTTATTTTGTTTATTTAAACCCCTGAATGGTGTTTTGATTTACAATCCTACTATTGTTTCAGTCCATTTTAACCTTTAGATAACACATGTTGGTCACGTTTTTTTCTAAAAAATCATAAAAAGTTAGTGTTTGATGTCTTGGTTATAAGAAAACAAATGATATTTTTATCACAACATTGATAGAGATTGGTTTTATTCATTATTTTTTCATGCATTTTTTTTATATTTATATAAGCAATTGGGTTCAACTTGTGTATGTATTATTTAATCAAATTAAATGGAACGTGCAAAAACAATGCCATTCAAAACACCATATTGTAAAAAAATATTTTTTTGTGTTATTCAAAGATGTAAATTAAAAGCTAATCATAATTCAATGAATGTTTGTATAAACTAATCGATAAGGAAAAAAATACCATTAAAACTCCTTGTATGCATCTCTGACATGTCACATTTAGTTTACTAGAATACCTTATAAATTGATTTTCATCTGGGAAAACATTATATATATATATATATATATATATATATATAAATGTTTTTAGATAATTTAAATGTTTTTAGATAATTTAAATGTAAGACATTGCCAATCACGGACTAAATCAATTTCATCCCTGGTACAAAGCAGAGCTGTGAACCGCTGCTGGTCGTTGATACAGAATGCTGTGAAATCCGAGTCAGCTTAACTCTTAGCCATAATTATGAAACCCGCCTCCTCCTCAGCCAGATTTCATTTTAAATCAATTTTTTTACAAAAACGATAATACTGTTTTAATTTTAAAAAAATAACTTCAGTTTCATTAAAAAAAATAAAAAACGAATTGACACAGCAATCCAGCCAGGTCAAATCAGACCGAGTCATGTAATGATATTACTGTTTATAACTGTTAAGAAAGTAACAAGCTTGCTCCAAATACAAGGAAAGGGAGAAAAGTCATCAGTAATGAAGGTGCTGAAAGCATCACATATAAAGGGAGATGATCATTAGAAACAACATTCCTGATTAATCAAAAACAGTCCCTTTGGAGACTGAAAAGAAATGAACTCTTGAATTCAATAAACCTAATCAGTTTACATCATCGATCAATCAACTGATACGAGAAAAAAAAGGTAAAAAAAATTGAGGTATCTTTTAGAAAAATGTCCAAGTTGAAACTGTTAAAAAGAAATCAAAATCAGAAATCCAACCTAATAGAGAGCGTCAGTTTTTTTTCCTCTTTCTCTACAAAGAATGTACATGATTTCCAAACAAACACGATTATGGGACCCAAAATAGACGAAAAGAAAAATAAAATTATATATATATATAATGAAATTTAAACAAAAAAAACATGGAAAATAAGATGCCAGATGGTGAAGAAAAAAAAATGAAAATGAAACCAGTCATGTTTTCACATGCTACCAGCTCTCCCAGGAGTGGATTTTCCTGGCTTGAATTTTGAAATATCTACTAGGTCTCCAAAAAGCTTATCCTCTGGCTTGGAAGGCTTACCAGATGGCACATACGAAGAAGTTGGAACCTGGTAAGATGAGTTTCTCAAGCCATTGTCATTTCTAACAGATAGTCCATGCATTCGCTGATCAAGGTACTGTGTCCCTTGTTGCGGTCCATACCCATATCCAGCCATTTGGTTGCCATACGCTTGTTGAGGATACATTGACGCCATCGGTCCAGCTTGCATTGGTTGTGAATACATGCCCATATACGGCCCTCCCTGCATTGCTTGAGGATTCATGCCGAAAAACTGATTGCTCGGTGCTGTCGGCATGTACATACCCAACTGTTCATTACCCACTGGTTGAGGACCATGGGGGTGCATACCACCAGGCAGTGGTTGTGATTGCGTGGCAGCCATCTGAGTAGCTTGCAATGATTGAGGGTATTGAGCACCTGCCACTTGACTTGTGTCTGCTTGCTGAGCTTCCCAGGGAGGGGGGGGCAGCGCTCCACTACCTTGAGCACCTTTCAACAACCAAGGTGAAAGCTTCATGAATTCTAATGCAATAGTAATAAATGAAAGAGAAACCTTATTCACTAAAATATGCAAAACTAAGATAATCAAAGAGCCCAGCAACAATGATTTTTATTTCAAAGGAACAAAAGTTAATTTGAAAACAGAAGCACACCATAGTCTGGTGAGGCCGGCTGCTGGTGCTGCTGGGGAAGCTGTCCATTCCAGGCAGGACCAGTGGCTTGCATGTATACTGACTGCTCGTAACGTGGTGATCCCATATTAGGGGCATTTCCATTCAGGTAAACACCAGCTTCTGGTATTTGAAAATTCTGTTGCTGTTGGAAAGGTGGAGTCAAGGAATTGGCTGGTCCTGCCAGATTAGTGGGCTGTGTATTGACTGTATTTGGAGCATTGTTACCATCAGAAAACATGTCAAACAGAACAAGTTCATTATTCTGTGAGAGAGGTGTGGACGTCTGTGGTTCTCCTACAGGAACAAGAGCCAGAGAAGTTCCAGCCTTTGGTGAGTTATAATCGTCACCACTCAACAGGTCCAATTTGGGATTGGCTGCTGCTGGAGTAGTTGGACCATTAGTTGCAGGAGGTGCAGGGAGTAACAACTGGTTTAGTGTTTGAGAATTTGAAGTTGATCTGCAGAAATATTCACTCGCAGTCAAATAATATAAATCTCATACTAGAATTTTACGAGTTTAAAATTCTGGAACTTTCAGCCACATAGTTCGACAAAAGTTAAACAATTTTCAGACACCATTTTAACTTGACCAGTTCTGAATTTAGTGCCAGATCTTTTTCCTTGGGGGTGTTGGTTGGAACCTTATTTGAGTTGAGAACTGGATATGTTTCACAAAACTAAACTGAAGGCTATCAAATGGTTATAATAAATGGGTGACTCCATAAGTGATTCTTTAAGTCATGAATTCAATATCCTCAAAATCATTAATAATTTTGGCAGGCAAGTAGTGACATATAGCCAGATTCATAACCAGTCTGAAGACAGCTTAACAACACAACCACAAACACATTATCCTAAGAGCCTAATTTAACATACAATGTTGTTCCGACAAAAGGAAATAAAAAGAGAGAGAGAAAAAGAAAACAACGGCAATAAAATAACAAGACATTATCAACACACAACCATCATGATTGAATGAGAGCTTAGTGAGTGTTTGTTTTTACATTACAGCCTGTTTTTCGCCAAAAAAGGCATCAAATTGATGCTTTTTTAGGTGTTTTTGGATGGTTTTGATGTGCTGATGTCAAAAATTAAATATATATATATATATATATATATGAAAAAACATTATTTTGATACATTTTCAAATAAAAATAACTTTTGAAAAGCAACCTATACCAAAATTACCACACACTCAAGCAATCAATTCATGTATAATTCACAATGCCTATCCAGTCAAGATAAGAACAGTTGGATAAATCTGCTTACCCCCCATCAGGCTTTTTCTCCTTGTTATCTCCATCATCAACTAGAGGAGCATCAATGTCTACAAGTGCTCCACTAGATTCAGCTTTTGGTTTTTCTGGCAGACCTGGAGCAGAAGTTCCTGAAGAAATGGATTCGTGCCTGACTAATACTCGCTGCAGGTCATCATTCAATGATAATCCTTGACACAATAGGGACTCGTCCCTGAAGAAGAAAGTCCAGATTACCAAGCAAAATATGTAAACAGTAGTTTCAACATGCATTTAATACAGGTAGTGGGTCCAATCAACTAGCATTCTGAACCACATCGTCTCATTCTACTTCTTATGCAAATGACTATTCTAGCACACTGGTCAGTCACTCCACCGCGGGTTTGACAACACAGACACAACCAGCAACAATACTATCAAGTTACACAACAAATCTAGACTATGACATTTTGCCCCACTCATAAAGATTTATTTAATACAGAACAGCCTTTGCAAACCTCATCTCAAAACAAAAATGTCACATCATGCCATCAATTTTAAATGTTATTATGTCCTCCTTAGATTCAAAGAATAGACTCATTACTCTAGCATGTCAGAAGCCTGCCAAACAATAATGCACTTTTTGGAAATTATTGATTATGATTTGTACTGATTAGGACTTCACTGCTAATGGGGCTAATATCTAATATTAAAAAGGATTTTGATGTTTCCAAAACTTAATTACAAATATTTAATTTTTAGGTGTGCCTCACACACATATTTATGAAATGGGTGAACTATTTTGACAACTGAAAAGCTATCTAGTGAAAATGGAGCGAATTGGATTTTTACCGTAAAAATCTGGATTTGATCCAGCAGTAGCTTTAGAGGGACAATGAGTAAATGTAAAAGGTAGTTAGCAGGACTGCGGGTTGTTAGGTTTCATGGATTCCAGGAATGTCATTCATATCATCATTTTTATTCATGGCCAAACCAGACTTTAGTTGCATACATAGCAAACATTTTTTTCTAGAATGAATTCCTGGAACATACAAGAACAGGGGAATTAATTCATTCTAGCAAAACGGTGCATAGAAGGAACTGTGATGAACCCATCAACTAAATGAAAAGATGTGCATTACTTCTTAGTGGGTGTTTAGGATTGTGTTCGAAAAGCGCTTTTGAAGAAAATTGAATTTTTTTTATTTTTATTTTTATTTTTATTTTTATTTTTATTTTTTATTTTAAATTAAAAAAAAAACTTGGTGTTTTAGATCATTTTGATGTGCTGATGTCAAAAATAATTTTTAAAAAATAAAAAAAACATCATTTTAATGCATTTTTTTAACGAAAAGCACTTTCAAAAGCAAATTCAATCACACTCCCAAACAGGCACACTTAGTCAAGCAGGGAGTTTTGAGAAACGGTCTAAAGGTAACGGTCAACTTATTTAAATCAAATCTTCTTCATGTCATGCCTTCTTCTTGAGCTCCTGACAATTGCCCTCCCTTCAATCCAACACTATCCTCAAGGTTGAAGTCTGGAAACCTGGCTTGAAGTCATTAACATACTATGCCTTTGATTTGCCTGTTGGGACATCTTGTTTTGAGAAATAATAAGTTTTTCCTTATTTGATATGTTGTTCTTCCCTTCTAGTTAGCATTTTATTGACAACTTCATTTGATGAATCTTTAGGTATATGAGGAATATGAATAGGAGGAACCCCATATAAAACTTTATAAGGAGCACATTATGTTGATAAATGAAAGTTGGTGTTGTACCACCACTATGCAAGAGACAACCAATCAACCTATTTGGTAAATCAACCTATTTGGTAGGATTATCACTCGTCATACACCTAAAATAGTTCTCAAGACATTTGTTTACCATCTCAATCTGCTTATCAAACTCTGGATGGTGAGTTGTAAAATAGTGTAGATCAACCCATTTTTGCCTGAAAAGATCCTTCCAAAAATAGCTTAAAAAGACTAGATCCCTATCACTCATTATTATGGCTGGAAAACCATGTAACTTTAACACATTATATAAGAAGACATTTGTTTACCACCTCAATCTGCCTTATTTGTCTTTGGTTCAAACATTTTCACTAGGTTTTTTATCTTTACCTTTAACCCTCCCAATAAGAAAACTAAGGCTTGCTTCTCGGTTGTCTCTACCTTATTCCATTACATATTTGAATCTTAAATGTAAGTTTCCAAATCACCCTCTTGTTTCAGGTCTTTAAGCTCTTCTAATGGGTTTTTCTGCCTACCAAACCTTTTCATAATGCCTATACATACTCCCACCAAGTAACACCCTGGTTTTCCATGTTTCTCAAAAAACTTTTGTGCCATTATAATGTTCTCCCATCTATATAATATGTTGCCAATTTGAGCTTATCAACCTCTAGGATTCCTTCAATCTCGAAGTACCAATTGCACTTGTAAAGCCACTTGTGAACATCATCACCATAAGGTGGATGATGATTCCCCACTTGTAAATAATGCCAAAACTTGGGAAGTCATGCCTTGGTTTACAAACCTTATAAGGTGGATGATTATTCCCGCAATTACAAGCACTAGGGAACAGATCATGGTTCTAAGCACCTTGAGTTTCCATGTTTGCACTAGATTCCCCCACAAGTAGTTGTAGTTTTTGTAGAAGAGAATGTTGTTGAAATGACAGACCACTGATAACGTTCTTTAGTTCATTAATCTTCTTTCATGACTGATTTTGGTGCTTTCTAACTCTAGCCATACCCTTCTAATGGCCTCATCACTTGTTCATATTTCTGAGTTTGCTCCTTGTTAGCTGATTCCAAAGAGTCTTCAAGCTTCTTAAGATCTTGGGACCTCATGTCTGGTGTCATTCCCTAAGCCCAAAGATTTGCTCTGATACCACTAGGAGCGATGTGAATTTTTATCGTACCAATCTAGATTTGATTCAGCGATAGTTTTGGAGGAAAAATGAGTTAACGTGAAGGGAAAGAAAGAGCAATTGCACCCAAGGTCTAGCAATGGACGGTGTAAAAAAGTAGTTGGCAAGAAAGTGCGGATTTTAGGTTTCCTAGATTCCATGAATGTCATTCATATCACCATTTTTATTCATGCCCATACCGGACAAAGTCTGTTAAATGTATAGCAAACATTTTTTTTTCTAGAATTAATTCCCAACATACAAGAACAAGGGAATTAATTCATTCTAACAAAACATGGTATAAAGGACTAAATCAGAGAATCTAGCTATTCTAGTAAAACAGCACGTAAAAGGAAATGTGATGAACCCAAAAACTAAACGAAACGATGTGCATTTCTTAGCCACAGTGAGTTTTGAGCATCAGTTTAAAGGCAACGGTCAACTTGTTTAAATCAAATCTTCTTATTGTTATGCCTTCTTCTCTAGTTCATTTTGAGCTCCTGACAAAAATCTTATCAATTCTTATGGATTTCAAGTGTGTGGGTGGGTTCTTAGGAATTCAAGAAGTGCTTCTTGTAGATTTCAAGCGTTTAGCCTAGTGGATTTTTGGTTTTCAATCTTCTTACAATCTTTCCCTCTTATCGTTCTACACCAACATCATATATCAACAAGCACCACATAAATGACACCACTCATCATGAAAATCAAATACAGGAGAAGTTTTCAAAATACTGGAAAACATTATAGACAAACAAAAAGAGAAGAATAGAGGATGGAACTTACGAAGTAGAATTAACAAGATGCACCACTCTTTGCTTATATGTACGACATTGTTCCACTAGGTCAACAATAACCTCCTGCCTAAGCCCCTATAATTTGAGGAGAGAACTCACCAATTTAAGAATTGAATATGAGCTTAAGAATATTGATTCGCATTAAACTAATTTACATGTGAGTGCAAGTTTTAAGCACTTGATAACAAGCAATTTTTAAATTTAACTAATGAATTCAAAAGGACAAATTAAAAAATATTGTTGACTTTCAGCTAGCCTGCCATATTAAATAAATCACAAGCTTATAACTACCCCAAGGATTGGAGAATGTACCTCTTTGTTACTTGGGTCTAGTGCATTTAGCATCTCTGCTAGAACATCCATGATACCCCGAGCATTTTGAATTTCTGTTAAGCTAATGAAAGGAAGTTCAAAAATTAAAACAAACACACATCTTATATAACCCTTGAATACAACCACATAACACAGGATGCGATACAAATAATGCAACCATAACAAAAGTTTTCAGCATATGCCAAGGAAAGGAAGTGCCAAGGAAAGGCCAAAGCTATGAACAACTTGTGATGTCTTGCTAAATTCCATTTTTTTTAAAAAAACAAAAGGTTATTGGCTTACCTCAATGTTGGGAACTCTGACTCTACAGAAGATTCAGCTGCTCCTTGTGGATACTCAATACTGCGCAGATTTTGAGGATAAGATGATAGAGGTTGTGTTTGTGGAGGTGTGAATACGGGTGCGGACCTCTCAGCCCTTGGAGGGAACACAGCCCCAGCACGCTGAAATAGAGTAATTCACTTAGAGATGCAAACCAAAACGGCCACATTATGCTGATCAGAAGTGATTGTAAAACAGAGTACTGGCAATGAAATGACAAAGCCATGCTTGTTTGGTGATTCATAATGAAATGTACAAATTATTCAGCTATGCCAACAAGGATCAATGTGGCTGAAGAAACACACAAAAAAACGCACCAACAGCTCTTGGTATGCAGCATAATATTGTGGATATCTTGCCCTCGGTCCATCAAAAGCTTCTTGCCAGGTATCTATTAGAGTCAATATCTTCTCTTTGACATGAAAATCAGGCTACAATTAAGCATAACACAAACTATGAGCAATTTTTACAAAAAAAAAGATACAAGTATAAGATATGTACAGAACAGTCTCACCTTTTTCTTAGCTATTCTGACCATCTCGTGAAGAAGATCTTTCTCTGCCACATGCATATGTACAATGTCCCCACAGTTCTTTATCATTGTCTCTAACAGCTAGAAGAGCCCAGACCAAAATTGAAACAAACTTAGTCCTCTGGAAGCAGGATTGTTAAAAAATGACCAGAAGAGTGACAACATTACACTGTTAAAACTGGTGCTACAATTAATACTAAATTAACAGCATCCCTAACAAAATTTACTACCTTCTATACCTGACCATACCATCACTCTCTCAGAAAGAGAATTAAAGTTCAAACTAATTTGACTTCATTTTCAAATACCATACCGAGACAAAAGAAAAAAAGGATCTCAGACCAAACCCAAAATCACCCTAACACAATCAGATCTCACCCATCTACCTCAATCAAACACACCATAATACTCTACTTAGGAAATTGGCCAATTTGTGACAAGTATTTCCACCGCACCTACTTGTTCATTCTCTTATGCACATGACTCTCTCCTAATAAAACCTAACATTAATTCAATTTACCTTTTAGAGAAGAAAAGGTAGATTAAGCCCTAATGTAACAAGCATGCTGAAAACTATATTGCACTCGTATTACATAAACTAAATAAAGTATACAGATATATTCATCAAGTTAAAAAAGAAACCAAGAGTTGTCAAGCTTACTGTTAGGGCAAGTAGTTGCACTTTTGAATTCCTGCTACCAAGTTTCTTCTTTATTCCTTTGATAATATCCTTCGCTTGGCTGGTAATCCAAATCAAACCAAAAACTTCAAAACTTACGCAATCTTAAAAAGTTCTTAGTATTTAGCATAGCCGAACCTATCTAAAGCCATGAAACCTAGATTTAGACTGACAAGCAGCATGCTTAATAATTTATTCAAAATGCAAATAGAAGAAGAAAAATAACAAGCCACGATAATATAGCATGATTCTAAATATTGAAATTTTCTCTTCCAGTAATCAGAATCGACTGTTCGATCAAATTATTAAGAGAGAGATTTATACAACACATTTACAAATTAAAAAAAAAAAAAAAAAAAACATATCAATTTAAATTACAAGATAATGATTTACAAAATTATATACATAAAAAAAGAGCTTAGGCAAGAAATCAAGAGAGAAGAATCAAGTGCTTCGGCGCATACATAGGGTCGCGATTGCAAATATCACAGATCTCGATATTCATAGCCCAATCAGGCCCGATCAGCATGTCGCTCGTGGCTCTTTCCACCATAGAATTCACCATCTCTGTCTTATTTTACTTCTCAAAATTCAAGCAATAAATTAATCAAGTCCTCAATTTCTTCCACCGGATACCAATTTCCCGGCGAGTCGCACTCAATTCCGGCTCCTAGATTCCGGTTTGCAACCTAACGCACGGCTCCCTCTCTCTCTTTAGATCCTTTCTCTCTCAGAAGCTTCTCTCTCTAACAGAAGCACAAATCAAAAGGTTTCTTTTCTATTTTCCATAGATTTAAAAAAAAAAATCTCGATTTTCCTTTTTGAAGAAGCGAATTTGTTGTTTTTGTTTTGTTTTTCCAATTTTTCAGTTGGATTATTTGAAAATGGTGGACCACTAAGATGATGACACGCGTGGGATAGTTGTGCCATGATTTCGAAGACGGTAAACTACATTATGACCCTGGTATATTTTATACAATTCCACTTCAGGTTCTATCTATAGATTTCCTATTTTTAGTCCTATTGTTTTGAAAAGAAATCTAATGTTACTCCTTTTTGTTACATAGATGTTAGACAATGCGTTTTTCATCTTTTTCTTATTTATCTCTTTCTATTTTTTATATTTCCTGTTATACATATGATAATTATACACAAAATCTTTAAATTTAAAAAACAAGAAAAAATAAAGGTGGGCTTCACACTAATTGGCAATGATGATAATACTACACTCATGTTCAAATTGTGATGTACTCATTTTTAATTTTAATTTCAGAATATTCACGTCTAACACCCTTGAATATATAGAATTGGGTCACTAGAAAATATGTTTCACCGAATATCTAACCTAATCATGAATTATTATAATTATTCACTCGTAGAATATCCAATTTATAATTTGTTCTTGTTGTTTCTTCGAAACTCCTGTAAAACAGCACTGTAATGTTAAACTAAAAAATAAATACAAATAGATAACTGATAAATCTATAAAATAGTATAAATGTGAACTATGTGTATAAAGTCAAGATTCAAATTCACTTGTTGCATCCAAATATAAAATTAAAATACCATAGAATATATTATATAATAAAATATTTCCACATAAGATCCACTTTGTGGTATGCTATGACTATGTTGAAGAAGAATGATTAAAGCAATACAATAAAGTAAGTTGAATTCAACCTCTTCCCGAAACAAATGGGTATTCCACGTGTTCCAGCATCTTTTTGTATTTCTTATGATGATTTTTTAATATACTCAATTATATCAAAAATCTCATGGGCGATGAAATGATTAACGACCTTTTTTAACACAAGTCGTAATAATTTATAAAGATTATTAAGAGGTTACATGTTCACTCCCTAGCAAGGGCAGGAATAGTGGACATCAAAACTAGCTCATTGTTGATTTTCAAATATTATTATTATTTAAATAAATGATTTTTAATAAAAGCACATCAAACAATAAAAAAACACAAAAAATAATTTAAAGCAAAAAGTTATTATTATTTTCAAAAACATGGTTAAACCAAAAAAATAAACACGCCATGAGTACAGCTATTTTACAGTAAAGTAGAATTTAAAATTATTATAAATTATATGGTAATATAAGAATTATCATACAATGGAGACTAGAATCGAATGTTCCTAGTATTTAAGGGCTAAAATGTACCTTCCCACTGAGCTCATTGTTGATCAACCGACCATTTGCAATCCAACGGTTTGTATCGTTTATGCGGTGATTTCTATGGGCAATAATCTTAATTACCGGCTGTTAAATGACAACTTTACTAGAGCTGACATTTAAAGAAGAAGAAAAGGTTTATTATATGATAAGGTTTAAAAAATTCCATTAGCTCTTTATCAACTAGTACTTTTTGACATTGTATTTTAAAAGTATTTTTTAAAAATATATATTTTTTTTATTTTTATTTTAAATTTAAAAAAATAATATTTTTAGATTATTTTCATGTGCTAATATCAAAAATATTTTTAATAAAAAAAAAAAATATTCTTTTGATATATTTCTAAACAAAAAATATTTTAAAAAACAATTTCAATCACATTCTCGTACTGTCACTAAAATTATAAGGTATGGTAAACTCCACAGTAAAGTGGTGCCGAATTTTAGAATGATCATAAAATTAAATCCATAATTTCAATAATCACATACAAGTTGACCACATTTAAATTTTTCAAGGAGAATAATTTAATCTCTGTGTACTATACTCTTCAAGTTTGCTCATGAATTTTGCCATGTGATTTAAAAATTCAGGTAGCAATTGAATATTAGCGATGTGCATATGAAAAAAATCATTTAGAAAAAGCCAAATCTATTTTAATATATATACTATTGACATAACTATTTATTAATAATAAATAATTAATACAAGTATAATCAAAATCATTTTTTGCATAGAAATATATTAAATAATTTTTTGATTTTTTTGATCAATATGTAAGAATAACTCTTCAACTTAAAAATACAATTTTAGTTTTTCAACAAAACTCTCCTCTTAAAACACTTTTAAGTGTTTTTGTCTTTTTTTTTTAGCTCTTCTCCTGGAGTTGCTCTAAGAGCACCTTTAAGGAAAAAAGTTATCTAGAGAATCCAAATTAATAATATGATTTTTTGAATAATATTAATATAATATTTTTTATATCCGCACTCCAATGAAAAAAAACCATTCAGAGAAATCAATTTTATTTTAATATGTGTGTATATATATATAATATTGATATAATTATTTATTAATAATAAATAACTAATATAAATACAATTAAAACTATTTTTTTATTAAAAAAATATATTAAATAATTTTTTGCTCAAATATACAGGAGTAGCTCTTCAATTTTTCAATATTATTTTAGCTTTTCAATATTATTTTCCTCTTGCACTATGAAAATAAAAAATAAAAACTTTTTTTTTGTTTTTTTCTCTTTAACTTTTCTTTTAACTTTCCCATTAAAAGTTGCTATACGACATGTTTCCAAGCAGAATGCTTTACAATTTCAATGGACAAGAAAGCTTCAAGCCATTAAATAAATAGACTACCACGATGATGGCATCTTCTGGTCCTCGAAAGAATGACAAGAAGACAAACAAGCATATCATTTTTGCAAAGCAATGGTTCAGATACGCGTTTTAAAAAAAAGTTTTTTATTTTTTTTTAAATATTATTCTTTACTCTAAATTACTTTTCTGTTATTTTCATATTATTTTAATGTATTATTGTTAAAATTGATTTAAAAAATATTACTTTAATATATTTTTAAATAAAACTATATTTAAAAATAATTTTAATCATATTTTTTTAAAAAGCATGTTAAATAGTGTGGTCGAGTTTGAATTTTAAAATAATTTATGTTTAAAAATATATTACAATAATATTTTTATTATTTTTAAAAATTATTTTTTAACATCAGCATATTTAAATAAATTAATAATATATAAAAAACTAATTTAAAACAAAAACAAAAAAAATTAAAAATGCTTTAAAACACAATGATATCATCACTAAATAGATATTTGAGAGAAAAAAACGTTTTTGAAAAAACAAATCATTTAATATAATAATATCAAAAATAATTTTTTAAAAAATATAAAATATTATTTTAATATATTTTTAAATAAAAATAACTTTTAAAAATCAATGCATCCACGTTATATAACATTGATGAAATATACCATAGCTACACGGCAAATTTGAGGATGATGACTAGATATGGTCCACTCACTAGGATTTAGGCACAAGTGTCCAGTGTCGACCACATGCTGATGCCAGCTGTCTGCTTCTCTGATTCACCAGTACTACTTTTAAGGTTCCATGATCATCATGCCTTTGATTAGATGCCAAATCAAGGAACATGCGATAGTGTTCCAACAATTTAGCTCGTTTGTAGACATGCACATACAATAGTGCCCCCAACAAGTTGCTGATTACTCATCATGATTTTTTTTATGTTGTGTAATTTACTTATATCTTAACTAATTTTATAAATCCAAAAATTGTATTTTTTTTAATAATAATCATATTAATAACCACATATTAAAATATCACAAGTCAACTCGGGATTAGATTGATTCGTTTCCATGTAAATTCCAGTTTGAAGGATGCATGGTATATTGCAGAGTTTTTTTTATATATAAGAGGAAACATCGTCATCTGAAAAGTGTATTTTTTAGGTTTAGATAAACGACTAAAATCTAGTTATCTCAGGCTCTTACAAGGAATGCACACCCTGACTCGAACTCAAAACCTACTGTATAGATCACAAATTCTTTGTCGGTCACGTGTCACAGTACTCTATTGCCAATAAGCATCATCTCATCAACTTTCCTTCCTCTACGGTCACTTTTTCACCTTAAAGAGGATCTTGATTAGCAATTAATCCTCGAATGACAGCTTGAGAATGTCCATGATTCATCAGTATATTAGCATATGTTTCTTTATTTCACTTGCCAAAGCAGTTAAACTTTCTCATCCTCGAATGCAATATATTCGAAGAGACATGTAAAACAAGGAGCTAAAATAACATGCTTGATATAAGATGAGGTGAAAAAATGCATAAAATAAAATAAAATAAAATGTTGGACTACACAAAAACAACATTTAAATGAACATTGAAGAACTTGGATCACACAAATTTAATGCTAGTTAAGCTTCTGTAGCAGTGGTTGCTTGACAATAGATTTGGGAACATGAAATTCGTTTACAGGTCCTGGTAGTAATACACTTCAAATTATGAAAAACAAAAGCTTTAAATTGCTTGTATTCTAGTAACATACTTTCTTCCCCATCAGAAAAAAATAAAATTAGACTAACACATCTGCTTTCACGGAAGTATCGAATACACCATGTCCCCTGTGGATGACAAGAAAAGGCATAGATCCAACCTATAAAAAAAATGAATACCCCGGATACATGTTCGTGAATTTAACTAGGTTAAATGAAAAAAATAAAAACAATTCTTATTTCTTTACATGAAATTAGTTAGATGCTCATAAAATCAAACATCAATCATAGATGTTTGTTTGGGATTGTGATAACCTTAAATAAAATAGAAATTTTTTTATTCACGATGTCTATTTCCTAACCAATTAAATATCGATGGATAAAATTGAGGAAAAAAAATATTTTTTCATTATTACTAGCATTAAGTAAAAGACTAAATTATGACGGTTAAGGGTATGTTTGATATTGCTTTTACTTTGTGGTTGAGGTTTAAAAAAAATAATTTCATGAAAAGTACTTTAATTACGATTCAAAATAATTTTTGAAGTGTTTGGTTTAAAACTGTGGTTGAGTTTGGGGTTAATGAAAAGCAGTTTCAAATGTTTGGTTATCAAACTTTTCATATTGTTTTCAACTTGTGAAATTACTTTAAAAGGCATAGACACACACACACACACACATATATAATCATAATTTCATAATTTAATGAATAATTTAAGTAAATTATACGCTTCTTTTTATTCTCTCATCAAACTACTTGTAACTCTATCACGAACTAAATCCATACGTGAAGGTTTCTGCGATCTTTGACTATTTCATGAGGAACAACATTTTGTAAAATATCATTTGAAAACAAAATTAGGATTGCAAGATAAAAGTTATATTGTGATATCCTTTTAATATAATTATTTATATTTTAATTAAGTTTTTATATTTTTACATTATTTTAATATTAAAAAATATAATAAAGTAATATATTCTACCCCCCCCCCCCCCCCCCCCACCCCCCACCCCCCCCCTCTCTCAACTTAAATTGAAAAGCAGGTATTAGCTGTTTATTGTAGAACGTGGTTTCCATTATATAATTGCGTGGACCCCATGTCAAATTTTTGCTTCTTAAAGTTAACCAAACACTCAATCCATCAGTTTTTTTATAATTTCTGGTTGCACTACAAAAACAAACACCCTCTAAACCGTTAAAATCACGTTTATATATATATATATATATAAAATCAAGCTGAAATTTTCAATAAAAAAACATTTAGGATAAACTCTAAATGGAAAAAAGAACTCGTCAACACCAAGATTATCCTTTTTAATTATTAAAATTAGTATTAGCCAAGAGTTTCTCTCTTTACCACTTGAATTCAATTACTCTCTTTTCTCCAGCCAAAAACTGTAAAAAAATAATAAAAATAACCAAGATTGAATTCTAGAGATATCGGGGGACCAAAAAAATTAATTTCAAAAGATGACGAAACTGTTTTTTTTTATTAGATTTTGAAATAGCCACCTATTTTCTTTGTTCTTTTCACTTTGATTCTCTTCCTTTCATTCTTGCACTCCCCTGGCAAGCTTGAAGCAATTGTTCTTCAATTTGGCCATGAAATGATGAGATCATCCAAAAATACATTTTGAAACCAAAATAAAAATAATAATAATTAAACAATGAATCCACAATGAATGCGAGAGAGTCGACAATAATTCATCTACGATGTTTCTCATGCACGTTTTAGAGTTCTTCGCTAACTATTTAATTCATCTATATTGTTTTAATATATTTTCTTTACCGGTAAAAAAAATGAGCATGTAGACTTTTCTTTACATAAATAAATTCATAAATATAATTAAAAAGTTCATGCAAATATCTAATTAAATAAATCAATAAATAGTTTTTTATGTGAATAAAGTCATTTACGATAACTAAAAACAAAAGTTGAAAAATTGAGAGAGATGTAGAACAATATATTAAATATTGCAGCACATGTTATTTACTAGTTATGTTTGATAATTTATCTATTAAAATAAATATTTTATTAAATTATAATAAAAACCGACACACATAAAATTAATTGGATAAAATAAAAACAAACATGTAGGTTACATATATTAATGTTATTTTTGTCTAGAAAATCATAAGAAATTAACTTTTAATTTATAAACCCAGTTGGTGACATGTCGGCGATTTATTACCAAAAAGAAAGCCATATAAGTTGCAAAGTAACCCAAGCAAGAGGTAGACGCATCACTGACTCGTCCCATCTGCTCCTCTCTCCCCCCCTAAAAGTCATCTCCTTTCTCTCTAGTCTCTACTACACAACAGCTGCAACCAGCTACAATGGCTACCTCTTTTCTTCTACTACCTTCTATTCTGTTCTTCTTTGCTTCTGCTTCTGCTCATATTCACTGTAAGTAAAAGCCTCCCTATTTCCTTTTGTTTTTAAATGCTGGAGTGGTTGTTATAGTATATGATAAATGTACTTAACACGTTGCTAGATTTGAAATTATAACCTGCATTTAATGCTTGATCTGCTTTCCCCTTGTTTGTTTATGTGGGCATCTTTATTTTGGTGGGTTATTTCCAAAATGTGTATACTTGTTTTCCTGAGATTTCATTCACCAGTTTCGTGGCATTGTCATGAGTTTCGTTGAATATTGCTTTTTTAGATTTGAGACTGCTTTGTTCAAACAGGGTGCTGGTTGCGGTGTCAATCGTTGTAGTAAGATAATAGATCTCTGTTTTTTAGGTTAGAGTTTAGACCCATGCCTGCTCTGCCGGAGCTTACACACACGCACAAATATATATATATATATATATATATATATATATATATATATAGAGAGAGAGAGAGAGAGAGAGAGAGAGAGAGAGAGAGGAAAGGAGGCTACTTCAGTTTTTGAATCTTGGGTTCTTTAGTTCTTGGTCTACAAAAGTCAACCTTAGTGATTTGGTGTAATTAGTTCAAAGAAAATTCTAATTTTTGCAACCAAATGAAAAATACAAATGTCGCAAATAAGAGAGGTGGTTGTTTCCGAGGATTAGTTGTTGGAGATCTATGAAAATTTGAAGTTTGGTTAGTGAAGACAAGATCTAAACTTGTATCCTTGACTGTCGGAGATGTATAGCATTCTTTTCTTTCCTAAAAATACGTAGCATGTATTAGCTCCTTCCCTCCCATTTGAAATGCTTAAAAACAGGTATGAGACCCGTATTGTGAGATATACCAGTGGTACTCTTCACTGTCCTGGAACCTTCCAAAAAGAAATATTTTTCCACTTGTCACGGTTGCCTGGAGCAGAAAGGCAGAGGAGTTGAACAATTAGGAAAGCACTGTTTTTTCCTCAGTAAATCTTGTGCTCTGAGTGGATATTGCTTCTTAAAAGATTTTGGCAGTTTGTCCCCTTAGAGTTTTATTGTGCACAATACATCTTTGCTAGTCTTAAACAAGATGATGCCATGCTGTTATTTTTGTTTTTGTCTTTTATTTGGGAATTTGTCATGGGCTCATGTTTACAAGAATCATGTCCCCAGATATGTGCTTGGCATGCGGGGAAAAAGAAATAGGAGAATGACGTCATAGATGAACTAATGACCAAGTTGATGCCATTGGTCAGCTGAAGTGATACTCATGTCTATCTTAGGAACGGGATGGAACAAGCTGGCTTGAGACTTGTAGGAAATTATGATGCCCCTATGTTTAGCTTCTTTTGCAGGCTCTTGGGACATTTAACTTACCATGGGAACTGTTACACACATGCATACACTAAAACGACAACCAGATAAATCTGTTAAACATCCACAATGCAAAATGTTCATATTTTTTAAATCAGACTCTTTACTTGCGTTGATGTAAGAATCTAAAGCACTTTATCTGCTGGTGTGTATGAATAATAGTTATTGTGAGAATCAAGTCCTTGCTGCACACTTCATTTACTTTATTTATTCAATACCTGGGGTCTCATAAAGGTTTCTCTTACTCACTTGTAACAGATGTAGCGAGAGTAACTGATAACCCTGCCGATCAACTTGTTGCTGCGCTTAACAATAATCGAACTGCGAAAAAGGAATCAACCCTCTATGACAACCCAGGCCTAGGCTGCATTGCTTTGCAGTACATAAAAGCATACCAAGGGGATTGCGGTGCTGTAGGAGGAGATGATGCCAAGAAGCCTCCTGATTCTCAATTCACCGATACGTTTGCTCCGAATTGTGGCGTAACAGCCTCAACTCTCAGCCAGATCACTGGTCGGTTAGTTGCCTGCCAGTCCAAATATGTTGAGCCTTCTAAAGTATTCTCAGAAATTCTAATGAAGGATAGCAAGAGCTTAGAAATACTCTACGATAAAAATCACACTGAAGTAGGGGCTGGTGTTACCGGCACTGATGGCGGGGCTCCCTATTTTTGGTGTGTGTTGTTCAGCAATGGTACGCGCAATAGTAGCTTTACTGCGGAGGGAGGCGAGGCTAAGATAACAAGGCCTGGGTGCTTTAGTGGTGCCAATGATGTGTGCAGCAGTGCTAATTGGCCTCGGTCGATCACTCTGTGGTCCTACATCGCCACAGCTTTCATTGCAGCTGCATATGCGTTTGGTTTATAGATGCTATATCATGTCTTCTCAGAATTCAAGCTATTTTTTCACTTGATTTTGGGCCATCTTCTGCTCCATTGCATTGGTTGGCATACGTGGCCTATGCACTTTCTATACTCTAATTCATTTTCTGTTTATTGATTCATATTCTGTGTTTGGTAGTGTGGTTGATATTGTTTTTTAAGGTACTTTTCGTTTATAAATGTATCAAAATGATTTTTTTTAATTTTTAAAAATTATTTTTGATATCAACACATGAAAATAATCAACACACAGTCAAACAGGAGCTATGTCAGTATTGGGAAATTCTGTGTTACTAAAGTAGAGGGACATCTGTTTATTTTCTCTCATCTCTTGAGGAATTTTTCTTTTGATTAATTGGATAGCATATATAGCCTGGAGATGGCAATTTGAACCCTTTGATCTCATAGAGGCCAAAATGCTACTCCACAACTTCAGCTGCATCTTTTGATGGAAATTATTCTGCAGGAAAGGTTGGAGCTCTGAAATGATTGTGTAGAGAGCAAATCCAATGCTCAAAAGATTGTGACAAAATACTATAACAATTATACTTTGTTTTGTTTATTACAATAATTAGTGTCAAGGTAATAGTGGCGAAAAGGTGATTTTTTTCCTAATGCAAATGAAGTCTATATAATTTTAAAAAATGGTAGCAGGTTTGCACAGCCCATAGATTCATTAACTTTAAGTATGCGTTTGGTATTGTGGTACGATCTGCGATTGCCAGATCGCACCACAATTTTGGTGTTTGGTTTGTACCAAACACAGGTTTCTTGGCGGGTCCCACGCATGCTTTTTTTCTGAACGGCATCCCAAAATAAGCAGGCTTTTGATGCTTATTTAACGCTGATTTGTAAAATCACGATCTGCTTTTTTTCAAATATGTCCGTTGAAACATCTGCTGAAAATCCTAACCTTATCTTCTTATCCTACCCTTCTGCCTTATATCTTCTTCTCCGTCTGCACAAAGCCACACAAGCCTTCTCCTTCTGCCTTCTCTTCTTCTCGTTTGCACAAAGAAATAGATGAATTGTTGTCGTTGTTTTAGAGAGAGTGAGAGTTGGATTTCATTTGCAATTGACGAATCCCTGAATGGGTCTGTATATATAATGGATTTCTAGCCATGATGAATTGTTGCAGTTGAGAATCCCTGAATGGGTCTGTGTTTGTTTCTCAATTAACTGGGTCTTTGTTCGTCCCATTTTGACGAAGCAGATGGGTTTGGGTGGGGGGTTAGCAGATAAAAATATTAAAAGATAATAATATTAAAATATTTTTAATATTAAAATAAAATAATAATATAAAAATATAAAAATATTAATAATTTAATAATAAAATAATAATATATTATTATTATTAAAATAATAATAATACATTTTATTGTTATGATTATTAATCTACAAAATTTTAAAAATAATTTATATATGTATATGTCTTATTTAAAGTAATTTCACAAGTTTGTCTGATCTATATATTATTTAAAAAATAAAAAAATATGTATGTGTCTCCTTCTCTTCCTGCTTGTCTTCGGATTATTTGTGTTCGAGGTGGTTGGGTTCTTTTAAGAGCGTGGTTTGTAGTCTAATATATATATATATATATATATTCTTTAAAGTAATTTCACAAGTTAAAAGCAATATGAAAAGTTTGGTAACCAAACACCCAAAACTGCTTTTTTTTCAACCTCCAACTCAACCACAGTTTTAACCAAACACTTCACTGCTTATTTTACACCACAGTAAAAGCGCTTTTTTTTAAACTGCTTTTTTTCAACCTCAATCGCAAAAGCAAAAGCAATGTCAAACACACCCTTAGTGCATGTTTGGTAACACGGTGCAAACTGCGTTGCTCTTGAAACGCAGTTTGCACCTGTTTGGTACTATAATTACGGTTTATATTGCCATGGGACCCACTAAAATCACGATCGCAACCAAGGTTCACGAGAAGCAGTTTTTTTATGCTTTACCTGCATTTCATGAAACGGGTCTACTGATTCTGGATTGCCATGCATGAAATAGCATGAAACAGACAGAGATGCCAAAACAAATCATGCACCTTCATCAAGCAAACTTAGCCTTAGATAGAGACTTAAGTTACCCCACGTGTTAGATATATTTATCTTTTATTAAAAAACTATATATCTATTGGTTTTTTCAATGTATTTTTCTAGCTGTTTTTTTAAAGTACAAATCAAAATTTTATGCATATATGTAATTAAATAAATTAAAAAATATATGTTCTAATATATTATATGTAAACAAATCATTAACCCTAACTAGAAACAAAAACTGGAAAAAAAAAAAAAGAAACACGCATAGATCAGGATATTTAATCTTGCAAAACAGGATATTTACTCGATCATATTTGTTAGATCTTGTTGATTATTTTTTTATTCAATCCAAGGATAATAGAAAGAGGCACACATATCAAATTATTTTGATAAAATAAAAGAGAGAAAAATATTATGCAAGGCTACACATGTTATAAAAATTATCTAATTTTTTTAAGAAAAAACTAAAGTTCATCTATATAAAGATTCTAAAAAAATTATATAAAAAAATGCTTCAAAAATTAAACACACACAAAATAATTTTCAAAGAATCTTCATCCAAAAAGGTTAAATGAGCAAATTAAATATATTTCACGAATGGATGATATTAATTGAAACATGAATTAAAAAAATATTGAAAAAAAGGTATCGGTAAAAAAAACTAAACTAAACTAAATAAAAACCTTAATTTTATGGTTTAACCTGTCAAATTTACTATTCGGGTCATTGACTCAAACGAGTTAAATAATGTTTTCTCTCTCTGTTAGTGTGTGTGTGTGTGTGTGAGAGAGAGAGAGAGAGAGAGAGAGAGAGAGAATAATTGTCATTTAAAAGAGATTATATAAACAAAATAAAAGATAGAAAAAGTATTAATCCTAATAAAAATAAAACTTAGTTTAATTGAATAGATATTCAAAGATAAATAAAAATTAATTTAGCTTAGACAAAAAAAAATCTAGGTCCAATCATGAAGTTTATTAAGATCTAATTTAAAGACATTAATTTTAAAAACTTTTCACAACATAAATAAATAAATCAAAAGAACAAGGATTAAACTTGCTATGAAAAAAAAACAAGGGATGGTGAAATCGTAAAACAACATTAATTTAAAAAATAATTTAAGATAAAAAAATAGCAATTAAAAAAATAATGACCAAACTTGAGTGATTAAAAAACTCATGAGAAATTGAAAATACATGCCAGTTTTTATAGATTATTCAATATAAAAAAAGAAAAGAAAAAGAAAAGGTACCAATTATTAAGAATCAACAAATTAAAGTGTTGTTCCAAAGGATCTCTGAAAAAAAAAAAGGTGGGAGAGAGAGAAAATGAAAAAAAAAGGTTATTGGTGTCAAACGACTACAAGTCATGGAACACACATTGCCAGGTTTGAGATAAAGTTGTCAGTTTCATGTCGGTTGGTGTTTCTTTTTTTAATTGGAATAAAATGTTTTGATTTCGGAGCATTTTGGCACGCTGTTTTTCCACATATATAACTAATTAATTATATATGTGGAAAAATTAAAATATTAATTTAACAAACATAATTCAAATTCAAGATAAATTAACTTTAAATTATATAATACAAACACAAAGTAAAACAAACATAATCTCAATATTTCTCTACAAAAATCATAAAATCACGGTTAAAATCGTTTAGGTAGAAAAATCATAAAATTATAAAATCGTAAGATCATAAGTAAAATATTTTCGAATACAATATAACAAAATTATAACCATAAAATTTCACTAGTTAAGGTTCATACATGATTTAAAATAACTTAAAAATACATTACAAAACAATTACGTCCATAAAATTTCATTAGGTAAAAACTAACAAATTTAAAACAAATATTATGCTGGCATACTATATAAACTAAAATCAGTCTCATCACCTTCATCACCCTCGCTATTTCTAAAACATTCATCAAAAGTAATAATATTATCAAAGTTTAGTTGATTATTGTTGATGCAGTGGTTTTGTTCAATAATTTATATATTTGTTGACGAGATTAATAAGGAATTGCAAAACTTAAAAAAAATTGTTTTTTTGCAGATTTTCAGTCCATATATATGCGTACAAAAAAAAAAAAAAAACCAAACAAACAAATAACATGTACACCTTAATTAATTAATAAAGCATTCAAAACCTTTCCTCAAAATCTCTACCAAATTATTAAATTTTTTATGGAAATTCAAATCAGCACCTAAATATTTTCTTCTAGAACTAAAATCATAAAATTTATGATTCCACCACTTCAGTCTCAACTTCACCTGCGACGGGCTTGGTCTCTTTCCTTCTCTCTCGCTCGCCGTCTCTTTCCTTCACCGGCGACGGGGTTTTCAATTTAATTCCTTTTTTTTTCAAGCTGAAACGGCATAGCCAGTATGATACTGGCTAGTTTTGGGCAAATTTTTTGGAACAAGCTATAATTTAAATTAAAATAAAAAAATATTATTTTATCTATTTTGTTACTAATATAAAATATTTCGGTCGATATCTACATGTTAGCAACCTTAAAATCTACAATAAACCAATATAAAATAAATAAAAAAAAGACATTGCCATAGAGTTAAGTTGATTTTGTTATTAAGAATATCAAAATAATTACACCATTTTTTATAAATTAAAAAGACCAAAACATCCCGAGTAATATATAAATATAATTTTTTTATTCTACTGCTAAATTTGATTTTCACCAAGATAACTAATCTAATCTCTATATAATTTGTAAAAATCAATTCTATCATTGTGAAAAAACCTATCCTGTCCAATACCTACTTAAAAGGTTTTTTTAGGCAGAGCAATATCTCCAAATCACCATTTCAATAAATAGTAATCCAAGTCCCGTGTCACATTATTTTTAGGGGTAATGTATCCACCAATCCTTATATACCATTTTTAAAATTTCTCACTCTCATGACATCCCTAAATAATATGTAAATATCACACAGGTCCTCTAAAAATATCCAAAATATTTTTGGTATCGAAGATTAAAATTTTTGATTTCTAGAAGCAAAATAATAATTTCAATGTTGAAATTCAAAATGATTTCTGTCAACCCTTTTAGTTTTTTTAATATATATATATATATATATATATATATATATATATATATATATATATATATATGTGTGTGTGTGTGTGTGTATTATACTGAAATTGCATTTCAACTACTCTTGGTTCTAAGAAAGTGGTTGAAAACTGCGTTGTACATGATCAGACACATAGCCCAAACTCTGTCAACTCTTTGGTCCATGTCACAGATTTGTTTATATATATATATAAATATATATTATTTTAAAATCTCAAGTTTCAACGCGAAATGAATGATATGCCTATACATTATTGAACGGAATTAAAAGAACGTGCAAGTTTTAGGAGTATAATTGCTTGAAATGCTAGAAGAAAAAGAAGAAAATCCCGTATTTTCTATATCAAAATAGTTTTTTTTTTGGCTTTTCTTGAAATGTATTTAAAATTAATATGCCAATATTTGAACATTGCACAAGGACCAAAGAAATTTTGGTTACCTTGAAGCGGGAACTATACAAGGCAAGGAAATAGCCGAGAAATGAAGGGAAGAAAAAGGTTGCGGCTTCAAAAAGGTAAGACCTTTAATTTTGGAAAAAGCTAGTTAGATTCTTGGTAGGTTTATTTCAATAGTGTTTGGTGACCAAAACGAGGGTTTCTCAAAGAGAAAAGAAACCCTCTTTTGTCGTGAAACCTATGGAGTCTCAACTCAAATTTTAGTTTATCTATTATTATTATAGAGCAAAAGAAGCGAAACCAGCTTCGAAGATGGGCTCTGGGGAAAACAAAGAGAAGGAAAAATGGGGTCTTGATTTAAATTTATCTATACAGGAGGAGTTTTTAAATGGTTTAGGGTTTCAAGATTTTTCAGGGGAAGAGAAAGAAGCTGAAAATGACCATCTGGGTCATGATTTTGGTAGAGGTAGCGATTTTAGGATAGGGGAAAGAGACTTTGCTGTTGAAACGGATGATTTTACTGGTAGTAAGAGATTGAGGTACACAATTGAAGAGAAGGGAAAGGCTAAAGTTGATTGTGGTGGTAGTCAAGTGAATCTTGATTTTGATCTTAATCTTGATTTGCGGGGATTTGAGAAAGATCCAGTTGGAGGAAAAATGGATACATGGCCATTTGAAGCAGAGGTATTAAGTTCAGGACCTGTTATGCATGATTTCTTTCCTGATAGAATAGAGAGAAATACCCAGGTGGAGAATTATGATGTTTCAAGAAAGGACATCGTTTTTGAACAAAGAAAGGAGATAGCTTTGTCAAGTGTAAGGAAGAGACAATCAAGAAGAAAGGAACAGAAGTTGATGCAGCGTGAAATTGCTAGGAATGTTGCTCCACGATTTGCACATTTAGGTCCCCAGGAGCAAATGAAGCAGCATAAAGAAACGAAAGTTAAATTGAGAGAAGTTGATGTGGAATTGGATGATTCTCAAAGTCCATTTTCATTGGCACTGGAAGCAATCAAAATGCGGCAAACTGTTCGAAAAGGGTCATTAACTGGTTTATCTGAGTCATTCTTCAAACGAGTTCCTGCAAAAGCTGAAGATTGCAATGCCCTGAAACGCGATGTTCCTACGCTTCTGGACCTCAGTTTGAAAGCTCTTGCAAAAAATGCTGATGCTATTGTGTCACTTGAACATGTTCCAGACAAATTACGGCATAGACTTAGTCATTTGGTTAGTGATTGTGGAGTAGTGGATGCTCACTTTGTTGAACTTCTTGCAAGGGGATCTCCAACTGAAATTCGTTTGAGGAATATATCGCGGTTGACAGAAGAGGAGTTTGCCAAGATATTTAGTGTTTGTGATACCAAGGACTTGACCGTGAGTAACTTTACAGGTTCAATTTCTTTTATGCATGCATGTTATTGTAGAATCACCTCATCCTTGTTGGAAACTGGTTGTAGGTATCTTCATACCATTCTTATTTGAGATTATTTTTTTTCAAATATTAATTATCACAAAGAGTTTGACTATAAACTTTACTATCTTGCAGGAGCTTTATATGAATTGTGTGTACTTACTTCTATTCATGATAACCATTCAAAACTACATTTCTTGAAAAGTATCATAATACTTGATTAAGTCTGCCATTTATTAAACATCAACTATTAACTGTTATATTGCTTGAAATCTGGTGGCAGGTGCTACAACTTGACCTTTGTGGACGATGCATGCCTGATTATATATTACGTGACACCTTAGCCAGGTCATCACATAGACTTCCTTCCTTAGCTACCATATCTTTGAAGGGTGCACATCGTTTGACAGATATTGGACTAACTCAGTTGGCTGTGTCTGCACCTGCATTACAGTCTATAAACCTGAGCCAGTGCTCCCTTCTCACATCTCAAGGCATCAGTGATTTTGTTAGCTGTTTTGAATCTACTTTGAGGGAGCTGTATATAGATGATTGTCAGAATATAGATGCGACAATTATTTTACCTGCACTGAAGAAACTCAAGTGCCTAGAAGTGTTGTCAGTAGCAGGCATTGAGACTGTTTGTGACAATTTTGTCATTGGACTGGTCAAAGCATGTGGCATAAACATGAAAGAGCTTGGTTTCGCCAATTGCGTGTATGCCTCCCTTGCTTTGGACTGTATCTTACTTTCACAGATAGATAGGAGCTTCCCAACCAGCTTCTGTAAATTTTTTTATTGACAAGTGTGCTTTTGACTGGATGCAGGCAACTGACTGATATATCACTTCAAATTGTAGGCAAAAATTGCCCTAACTTATGTGCTCTGGATCTTTCCTACTTGCATAACTTGACAGATTCTGCATTAAAACACCTAGCCAATGGTTGCCAGTCAATTAGGAGACTCAAACTTCGCCGAAATGATTTCAGGTTTTGTATCTGCAATCCTGCTTCAGTTCCCAATTTCATCCACATGTTTGTTAATTGAGTTTGATTTTGCACCTCACTTGCATAGTTAATATTGGTAGCCTTTTATGGTTTAACTAATGCTAGTTCTAATATTTTGAGGTGTCTGCAACATAGCTTTTTAAAAAAAAAATCTTGTTTTTTGCTTTCATACAATAACTAAGCCTCAATCCCAAACTAGTTGGGGATCATACTTGTTTTCATAATAATGACATGAGAGTTGTAGGATGTCACAATCAGTAATTGTTTTGCTTAGTTCAGAAATACCTATCACATTAATTTATATCTCATGTTAATTTTGTAAGCTTAGATCTAGCCATTTGAGGGCCTCAGTTTCATCACATTCACCTATGAGGAGGAAACTGAGTTCCTGGCCCTTAAAAATTTAGTTAGATGGCTGGAAAGGAATTTTCTTTGGAGATGCCCTAGGTCCAAATAACAAACAAACAAACAGGAGAGTCTATGTTTGGTTGCATATGCATTCAGTTCTGTAGGATATGAGATAACATGAAAACATTGATGGAAAAACCCAAAGTCTTCAGATATGAGCTAATCCTGTTGAATGGAATCAATATGAACTAGTGCTAGTTGAAAGTCTATTGTAGAATACTGAAAATTAAAAGGAAAATTTTCCGCGACTACATTCCATAGTGATTTTGTAGTTTACTTTGCCAGTTATGCTAGGAGATTTGTTTATAAGTTTATGTAATCTAACAGTTGGAAGTTCTACACATGACAGTGATGAAGCTATTTCTGCCTTCTTGGAAGTCTCTGGACAGTCTCTGGATACGCTTTCAGTTAACAATATTCATAGGGTGAGACATCATTATGCCTTACCAAATTTCTCATAGCATTTGTAATCTGTCTTTTCCCCATAAGCATGGATAAGCTGTCTTGCAATGGTATCTCATGATTACTTCGTACTGCATGTTGCTTTCTAGTTTTTCACAATGTTATCATTCTGTCTTCTGATTTTGACTGTACTTGCAAGCTCAACCTTATGGTTTAAGCTTCATAATGCTGAAGATGTTTTCTCACGCTTGCTATTACATTTGGGGTAAAAGGTGCCTGTCTGAATTGTTCAAAGTACGATTAGTCCCTAAACAAATTATTTGGCACTCAAAAGTCTCTGAACAAAATTGAAGAGCTAATCAGATCCTTATGTTAGTCAAATCTAGATTTTCACCCATTATTGTTAACTCAAGCATGTGAGATGCACATGACTCTTGTACCTTGACTTTTAAAATTAAGATCAAATTAAAAACAATGAAAAAAAAAGAAGAGGACAATTGAAAAAAGGGAAAAATATCCACTTTTTCTCTCTCCATTTTTTCCTTCTCCTTTTCAGATTTGATCCAATTTAGACACTGAAATATAACATCATGTGCATCTCACATGCTTGAGTTAACATTAATTCAATGAAAACCTAAGTCTAACTAATAGAAGGAAATAGTTAGATCTTCAATTTTGTTCAAGGGCTCCGAGCTCTGAAAGATTTGTTTAGAGACTAATTTTACTTTGACCAATAGCTTAGGGGGTTTGGCTTATCCTTGTATTTGTTATATGAGTATAAGTTAAGCACCAATGAATGACATTGAGCTAAGAGTTGGATCCATAAAAGCTTTTCTTATGTAATATATATTTCTCGGGGGATTAACTCCTGCTATTTTTGATTTGGGAGTCATTAGAAAATTAGGATTATTCTGCAACCAATATAATACAGTTAATGCTTGAAATTCTTACAGATTTGCATCAAGAGAAATTAGATTTTTGACTGAAGTTTAGTTTGTGTCAAAAGGAGGCTGTTTTTGGTTGAAAATGAGCTGCACAGGGTCTGTGAGCAAGGCACGCTGATGATTCTCATGGGCTGATTTGATGAATTTCAAGATTTGCAATTAAGAGTCTCACCAGGGCATTCTACAAGTCTGAACCTAGAACAGATTTTTTAATTTAATATTTCCCACAGAAAAGTTGCAAGCTTGAGAAGAATTTTTTTTTTTTTACTAAATTCTATTTTTTGTTTTTATAACAGGGCCTGTTTATAGGCCTGAAAATCCTGATATGGTTAGGAAAACCCAAATCCCAGTAGGGGAAAAGAAGAGAGAACTTTCAACTTAAGGTAGAAAAAGTTCCTGCAAAAAATAAAATTCTTTTTCAGTTAACTTTCTTCTGTATAGGAGCCTAATTAAAAGCATTTATGTAGCATCAAGAATCTTCATATCAGGATTTCTATCCATATAATTTTGAATCCAAAAAAGAGGAGCCACCTATCTTCAACTTTACATCTGAGTAATTTGTAACAGGTTGCTCACAACACTGCAATATCAATTGCCAAATGCTCAAGAAATTTGGTGAGTTTGGACTTATCATGGTGCCGCAAATTAACAGATGAGGCACTAGGAATGATTGTTGATTGCTGCTTATCACTGAAGCTGCTCAAGCTATTTGGATGCACACAGGTATGTAAACCCACTACCAGCCCAGTTTCATTTTAACCTTTTTACATGGTATTTATCTGGATTAACGTTAATGACTATATAGAAAAAGCATTTTTATCACAGTATTTCTTGTACATTTAGTCAATCATCCATGTGGCCTGCCAGTCCTTGACTAGTATAGAGTCCATACAATAAAATTAACCAATCACAAAATACATGACGGCAATGATGCAAGGGTTGTGGACTCCAGGGGTAGGCCATGGGACTGAAATGTAATTCAAAGATGACCAAGTGCAATACAAATTACTCACTGGCACTGTTTAGGCATACTTTATGATCTTTTTTTCCATCTTTTGTTTCGTAGCTACATTGAAAATCCAAACTTGCATTGCAGTTTTTTTCCATCGTTTAAAATGTGCATGGTAGTAATACAAGTTAGAATGCATGGTAGTATAGCAAGTGATGTTTTGCCGCGTTCTGTGCAGATTACAGAAGCATTTCTAAATGGCCACTCAAACTCCAGGGTGCGAATCATTGGGTGTAAAACTGGACCAGTTTTGGAGCATCTTGATGCGCTTGAACCTCAAGAAAATCCATTGCGATATTCTCCACTGACAAAAGCTTTTGCTGATCAACAACATATCATATACCACCTGGATGCTTGACTTTTCTACTGTATTGCCTGCATCCCTGCTGTACATCAAAAAACACCCTGTTTCTTCTTCAGTAACCAGCTTTTTCATGGCCCATGGAACACTGAGAAAACCACAGCATTTATCACACCTTGATTGTCAACTAAAAAATTCCCCGAGTGTATTTAACACCGGACCTCACCTGGGCTCCCCCTTGTTTATGTCTTAATTTATTGATACTGATGTAAGATGGATGATGCATCAGAAAATTGTATAGACAAGGAAAATTGGACAGTTGATATAATATGATTAAAGAGAAGAACATACTGCTTGAATGAGTAAAATTAAGATCTTTGTTCGTGCAATATTTTCTTTGCTTCAGGTAATGTGATACAGCAACATTTTTGTGTGGCAAATCAGTTCAGTCTGTTGATGCTTCAGCATTACAGAACGAAAACCCTGATCACCACTGGACGAAATATGTAACATTGTAATTACAGGTCTGTTGTCATTAAGCTCTGCATGAAATGTTCGAATGGTATGCATAGAACCGACTGTTCTCCTATCAATGCCTGGGGTTTTTAAAAAAAGGTGACCAATATCTAGTTTGGTCGAGTCTGTGCATCTAATTAATTGCAGCCAGCAAGAGTTTTGCTTATGCATCTTGGAGCAACACAACTTATTCAACAGCCTTGTTTTATCTGCTATCTCAAAATAGTTTGTATTTAGAAGCAAATTGCAGTCTCTAGTCTAAAACTAGTCTCCTCTCTAGAGAGGAGATGGTATCATCAATTAGGCTAAGCCTCGTGCTAGGAATTGGATTTTGGCGAGAGGCATGAAGATAGAAAAACATATTTTCTACTTAAAAAAAATCAACAAAATCATTATTCTTTTCTCCAAATGTTGAAATTAAAAACCCCACAAAGCAATTCTAGTTAAAGTAGCTAGCTCTTTGAAAAGAAATGGCAACAACTCACAGGAACTGCCTACTGTAATTCATGGAAGGAAATAGTGAAGTTTTTTCCTGAGAAACTGACTTCTGTCGGCAAAGCACATCAGAGAGTTGTCAAACTGTCACAGAAGCAGCTCAAGCTCCAGTTTCATTGAATTTTCCCAGTTCTTCAAAGAAATCCGACGCCTTACACTTCAAAACTAATGCAAGAATCACAAGTATTAACATGATACCACCAGAAGAGCCACCAACTCTGTGAATCCAATAGGGATCAAACCTGGTAAAGCTCCTGTCTAGATACAATGATACAGCAGTGGCCAAGATCAGCACCACGAGCAGAAGAGGCACCCAAGAAGCAAGGATGATGGATTCCTCATCAAGTTCCGATTCGCTGGATGGTCTCCGATCAATAAACAGAGGTGAAACCACCGCTAGAAGGCCCAAGCCTATGGCCACAAGCTTCTCACAAGAGGATACCCTGCTGGTCCTGCATGTAGCTATTGGCTCCATTTAGGAAACAGAGCTGGAGAGAAACTACCCCCTTATGTTTAGTCCACTGAAGCTTAGCGAAGTCGGCACAGGTATCACCAAATTGCCCCGTTGATTATGCCGTCGAATAATTTAATTCTTAATTGTTTCTATGAAGAGTAAAGTTTGGTCCAAAACCAATTTTGTATGCATATCTAATGGCCCAAAAAGGTTCGATCATCAATTCTATTTTTCCGTAATATATGACAGCCGATTTGTGATCAATCAAACGATATCAGATGGTTGAGATCATCTGACAATATAGTTTACTCGTATAATACAGATGCTTTCGAGAGAGAGCATAGATTACTCAAACTTGAGAAGTCTGCATCTTGATCGTGGAAATGGAATATTCTTTAAATTTGCAGCTAAAGTAAAATTTGGTTCTCATTGCCTTTCTTCAAGAATGTCCCTATCCGAAGCAGGAAAGGAGAAAATAGCACTCTCTTTTAACCAAGTTGTTTTCGGAGAATCCTTCCAGATGTTACAAGATAATCTTCTGTGGGAAATATAGGGATGACAGCTTGTTAATGAAATTCTTTGGTGTTAGGTTGGATGGATGTGAACAAGGCAATAGAAAAGGATAAACTATTCTCCATGGACACAATTTAAATTTAATTCTATTGCTGCATAAATAATTGGTGGGAATCTGATGCTATTTAGCATCCTATGGTTTTTATTTGCATGTATATATATGCTATCAGCATGTCAAGAAATTTCTGATTTGTACTTCAAATTCTTTCAACAACAAAATAAAGAGAAAACGAGATAAACACACAGGATCACCAGGTGAGAAGAGCGGTCGATTAATCAACACACCGCTGGTGGTGTTCGTTGTGCTCAGCCATCCAGTGACACAGTTTTCATTGATAGCATGAATTAACTGTTTGACTTTAAATGTCCCCAGCTGGAGCCTGAAGAAGTGAGATGCTTCATGGAGGAGTTATGGGGCACCTTCAGGCTTCAGGATAAAAGATTTCAATTAACTTCAGAATGGAATTGCCATGTATATAATCAGACTGCCATGCTGATGAAAAGAACATATAACTGAGATTAAGAGATTAAGATACAGAAACAGATTATCCTATAGTTCTATCAGCTGATGAACATTCATATTGCTAGCCGGAAGATCACCACCCAATATTCAGAACTCTCACAAAAATACAAAGTGTATACCTAGAAAACTGTCAAGGGAATGACCTAATCGGCGCCAGTGGAGCTCTTCGACTTGTTTCCATGGAGCCTTCTCGTCCATTTCTTCTGTGCTGCAGTGAGATGAGTGAACAATGTAGGGGATGATCGACTTCTTGGGGAAGCTCCATTTTCTGGCAGTTCAGCAGGAAGTGCAGAAGCAGTGCTGGTAAAGGCATTTAAAACCAAGAATGCTAGTATAGGAGAGAGGTCCAGCGTCCCTCCTAGTGGTGGAATGATCCCGCGGAATATGTTCAAGTATGGGTCACACAGAGTGCTGCATTCCAACATCAAGACTGAATTACATGCATGCGTATAGATTATAACATAACAAATTCCAGTAAGCAAATAAACAAGATATTATCAAGCTTTTCATTATCACTGAAGCAAAAAGCTGCTCGAGCCGAAAGTGATACGATATCGATCCATTTTGGCATGGCAACAGATCCATTATCAAACATATCAGGTTTGACCAGGCGATCTATTTTCACCAAAGTTAACATTTACTAGCCATATCAAAACTCAAATTAAGTGGTTTCGGCAAGTCCAGGACTGTTATATCAATTGGATTCTAAGCACTAAGCCTATAATTAAGAGAAAAAAGTTAATTTAGATAGATGGGGTGGATGTACCTTAGGGGACTAACGATAGCAGGAGGAGTGTTAGGAAACCATGTCAAAACAAGCCTTACAACCAACAAAGTGTTGTAGATACTCAGGAAATTAGTGATCCCATTAGCCACCACTAGCCCTGCCACTGAATCACCAGGTAAGACAGCTGCAAAGTTGTGATTTGACAGATGGTTGTTCATATTCCTCCCGCAGTACACCCTCCTGCATTGAATCTAGAATAAAAAGGAAAACAAATTATTTAAGCAATATAATATTACAATGAGAGAAGAGAAAGACAGGCACTAACCCGGGTCATATGCTGGTTAACATCAGCTATAATGTTTTTGAGAATAGGGTTTTGAGAGGCAAAGGAATGGAGGAATCTCAGGCATTTGTCAGCTGCTGAAGTGAATGAATTATGAAGCTCACCCATGAAAATACTTGGATTTTGCTTGACGGGAGGTCTGAGAAATAAAGGGTTCTGGAGGATTGAAGAAGAGAGCAACACCATGGAGTTTAAAGCAAGACTTGGTGTTTGGCATTTTGAATTTGTTTTCTCTAAACAATTATCGTTCAAAGGAGCCATTTTTATTTATTTAGTTAAAAGAGAAGGTGGGATGAGGGGAAGACGAGAGCTCAGAGATAGAAGCGGATGGATAACGTACAGGGATTTATGTATTTACTAGACTAGCTTCGATGCGGATATTTGTATCTCCCACGTGGTAAGCTTTCATTCGCTCCCTATCCAATCTCCTCATGCTAATGCCTTTACTTTTTTATTTTTTAACATTTTTCATCGAGATACTAGTTACTAGAGGAAATTAAAAGAGAAGCACGGAGTAAAGAGAAATACTAACTGAATATATTTTTATTGATGATTTATGGGTTTTTTATTCATATATTATATTATATATGTATACTTTTTTTATTTAAAGTTAATTGTATGAAATAATTATTTAAATAATACTAATTATTTTATGTGATATTAACCATGTTAAATTAAAATGGATAAAATTCAAACTATCAATTTAGTTAGATTAGATCACTGGCCCACAATATCATATCATTTTTTAATAATAAAAAATATAAGTGTTGTTAATATGTTTTATGGTGGACAAGAGCTCAAACTATATTAAAATTGAATTGATATAACTTGGTTAATATAATATATTCACATGATCCAAACTAATGGTAGATATATAATTTTATTAAAAAAAAAACAGTACAATATTTTTTTAAAAAGTAAATTGTGAAGATGACATATTTGATCGATTTTAGTCAACCTGAATTAACTTGTCATACATATAATCCAAGTTATGAGACCAAAATAATATTATAGATAACAAATCAAAATAATTATGAAACTTCAATTTTAATAATTTAATACTAAATGATAAAATTACAAAAAGAATATTCTTTCAACAAACAATATTTTTTTATGACCTCTTTTTATCCACGGGATTTCATCCACTCATCAGTTATACCTATTTTTTAAAAAGATAATTTTATGAAGTTTTAATTTTAGTTTTCAATATAACATACAAATCTTTATTTTATAATCTATGAAGAGTTTTTACAGTTTAATGTGTGAATTTTTAATAATATACTGGATGCTAAAAAAAAACGACAAAAACTTTTTCGTTTTGTCGTTTTTTTCTTCAAAAATATCTGCTCCTGTTTTATAAAAATGACAAAAATGTAACTCTTCACAATTTTTTTTTTTAAATATCCTTTTTCTGCCACAACCCAACAAGATATTAAAGGGAAAAAAACCCATTTTCACTGTAATTTTAGTTAAAATTTCAGAAGCCAAATTATGCAAAATATAGAAA
Organism: Salix caprea; assembly: GCA_964035475.1. Lineage (NCBI taxonomy): Eukaryota > Viridiplantae > Streptophyta > Magnoliopsida > Malpighiales > Salicaceae > Salix > Salix caprea. The sequence goes on from OZ037751.1 coordinate 16,231,420, forward strand.
ACCAAACATTCAATTGAACAACCTTAAACCCGGGGCATCATCTGTAGCCAACCCCAAAACTACCGAATTAACAACCATCAAAGCAACAGTCTTGTCGTCTAAATTCTAGACCATCATTTCACAATAAAAGACACGTCGTCTTAAACAATGGTACAGAATGAGAAAATAATTGAGATTTTGAATTCTTGACCAGACATGCCTCGTCTTCAATTCTGGCGCTTGCGCGGAAGCCCAAATTGATAACAATCATCGCACGTGTCAAGACATAATTCGCCCGCGTTCGCCTGTTCAATGCTCTCCTCTTCTTGACCACCTCCATTAACAACCATCAAAGCAATCTCTCTCTATGTTGTCTCCTCAGCAGTTTCTACCTCTAAAACTTTAATTCATCTCTCAAAATGGTTAACAGTTTGTTTTTCTTCGTCTCTCCGAACCCGAGGCTCTGCCTCGGTCGAACTTCCAAATACAGTCTTGACCGCGTTGACTTCAGTGCTGGCATCTGTAAACGGCCGCGTGTGGCTCTCCGGCCACGCGCGACCCCTAACTTCACCCTCTCAAGTTCTCTCCAAACCGAAACTAACCTTCAAAACGCTGCGTCTCAAGCTCCGAACAACAAAAACAATTCGCCGATTCTCCTTGACGTGACCGGAATGATGTGCGGCGCATGTGTTTCGCGCGTCAAATCGGTACTCTCTGCAGACGAGAGAGTTGAATCCGCCGTGGTCAACATGTTGACCGAGACAGCGGCGGTGAAGTTGAAACCGGAGGCGTTGTTGGAGGGAGAAATGTCGGGGAGTATTGCTGAGAGTTTGGCGAAGAGATTGAGTGAGTGCGGATTTGAAGCGAAGGAGAGGGTATCGGGTAGTGGAGTGGCAGAGAACGTAAAGAAGTGGAAAGATAAGGTTAAAAAGAAGGAGGCGTTGATCATTAAGAGTAGGAATCGTGTGCTTTTTGCTTGGACTTTGGTTGCTTTGTGTTGTGGATCTCACGCTTCTCATATTTTGCACTCTCTCGGGATTCACGTTGGTCATGGTAATAATACGAACACTCAATCATGCATGCAATGCACACACGATAACGCAATGTAATGCATTCATTTCAAACATAATCTCTGACTCATGCTACTTTCAAGATGTTAGGTGAAGATGATGTAAGTTGAAAATTGAAATTTTTGTGAATTGCTTATATGTGGTTTTTGGTGTAGGTTCGTTTTTGGAGGTGCTGCATAGTTCGTATGTGAAGGGAGGCTTAGCTCTCGCAGCTCTTTTGGGACCAGGAAGAGGTACTTAGTTGCCTTTGCAGTATCACTTTTCTCAAGCTTGATAGATTTATTTATCACCTGCATAGGAATGAGCAATAATTCACTTGATCATGCATACTCTGTTATTTTTTCTGGGCTACCAATCGGGCAATCTGGTGAAGTTTTGTTGGTTTTGAAATTTGGGTCACCGCTTAACATTCTTGCCAACTGACTATCGTATTTCTGCTTTCAAATTAGACTGTCTTGATATTCTACTGGTATGTTACAACCGACAAAATGTAATCGACTCCCTAATGTTGAGACTAGCAATCACAACTCTGATAAAATCTTTTTTAACTTGACTTGAGAGAAAATCTCTTGCAGACTTGCTTGTTGATGGTCTAATGGCGTTCAAGAAGGGATCACCAAATATGAATTCTCTTGTGGGATTCGGGTCTGTTGCTGCATTTATCATCAGCACGGTGAGACCCTAGTCAGTGCTAAGATTTTCATTTCACTCACATTGCAAAAGAGCTCATTTAGCTAAGTTTTTTTGTGCCGAAATCTTCTCTTGTGTAGATCTCACTTCTCAATCCTGAGCTCGAATGGGATGCATCCTTCTTTGAGGAACCGGTGAATTGCTTACTTTTAGCATTTGCACTTTCTTCTCAAAGTTTTTTATTTTATGTTTTTTGATTGTATGAGAAAAATACTTAATCTTCCAAACTGAGTCTGACATAATGCTCAACTCAGCTAATGGTTTACTCCTTGATCTTGTTGAGACCTCTCAAATGCTGTCACCCATCTTATTATATAAGAACCTTTTTACATGTATTGGCCACTAGTTTTCTGTGTATTAAATCCAGAAGTTAGCTTTTACTTTATGTCTCAGTAATTCTCACGGGTGGCAATTGCTTGTTAGTGTACAGGTCATGCTTCTTGGTTTTGTGCTTCTAGGACGTTCTCTTGAAGAAAAGGCAAGGATCAGGGCATCTAGTGATATGAATGAACTTCTTGTAAGTAGTAATGACTTTTATATCTATTATTGTAATAAGTAAATGGGATGCTTAGTTGATTCCCATGTGAAACGCAACTCTTTCTATTCCCGGTATATTGTGGTGTTTATTGTCATTTCTTCAAGTTGAGAAAATGTTGGTCATCTTTTCCTCCTGTACTTTCTATGTCCTTTGACCTTTGTTGCATCGGGTTTATCTGCTTTCGTAGATGAATAACACTGGTATTGGCCAATTAATGCAAATTTGAGTAAACCCTTGACAGCAGAATGCTTCATTAGTTTCTGAAAATGTGATATGCTTCATACATTTCCATTCAATGCATTGTTGCAATATCACAGTGTATTGATTTTAGACTGATTACTATTGCCAATGTGAAGACAACAAGGGCAATATTTATTTTTCAACACACGAGAGAACATTGCTTGTTGTGAAGGAGCATGCTTGACTAAGCATTGATGGCTGAATTTTTTCAAGCAAGCAGACTTGGTTAAGTTTCATTACGTTGGGCTCAATTCCTGGCTAGCTGCTTAAGATTGGTTCTGTTGTTTTCTTGTTTGTTAGGAAAAAAGATAGGGGAGAAAGGTAGAAGGGAAGCATGGTGGAAGACATATCTCTATCGCATCATATTACTCCCATAACCGAGGAATTCCCAACTCTTTCAATACTTTATATATAGTAGTATATAGATAATTCTAGATATTTAGTTAGTCACATCTCCTACATACATGTACCTACGATAACTAAAAGTACACTTTGAATATATAATTCAAAATCAATTCTTACACTCCCTCTAATTTTTTAAAATCTCATAACACTTGAAATTTAGATTGTGCTGGAGGATCAACTTGTCATGGTTATTGCACCTTTCTCATCTTTTGTTGAAGACAAGCAATTCGATATCTTCTACATTTTTTTTAGATAGCCACGTTGCTGCCACTATTTTTTGAAAATTCGTTCTTCATCTTAAGAAGGTCTTTCTTGTATCTTTGTCTTAGCCACTCTTTTCATTATGACTAGCTCGCATCTCATTGCCATATGCTTTTCTTCAATAATTATATTTGTCCGAACATGCCTACTTGACCATTTTTCTTCTCTTGTGATTGTTGTCACATTTCTCTAACCAGACATCTCTTTTCAAGATTTGACTTTTCAAGTGACCTTTGTTTTGATTCACCCTTCATAATGCTGCTGCTTTTTTTTATAACATGGCTCCCTGACCATTTTCTACCTTTTTCTTTAGAAAGAATTTTGTCTTTTTTACTACACTTTCTCTTGTGCAAGGACTTGTCAACTTGCACTACTAGGCCTCTCTCTTATGCTTCTTCTATCTCTCTTGATACAAGATTTCAATTCTCTTGTTGGACTCTGATATCACTTTGTTAGCAAGGAAAGGATCTTTTGTAAGAGAAAGAGGAAGATATTTATTTTCTCACTCACGCATGCTCTAATCCCTCTAAACACGCACTAGATAGAATCATCTCCGACACCACTTTGTTGGAAATAATTGAAGAAACACTTCTCATTCATATCATATTACTTTTCTAAGAGAAAGTCCCATGAAACTTGGACTGATATTATTGAGATTAAAATACTTTCATACATGTATTTATATTAGTGTACTGAGAAGTTTAGATATTGGATAATCAAATCATCAATACTTATACATGCATCTGGAAGAACTGAAAAGACACATTGAATTTACCCTTCAAAATTAATTCCAACATTTTTGAGTGATCAAAACAAGTTGTTGATAGACTTTATTGTTATCTGCAAGATGGATGGATTTTATTGTTAAACCATAGCAAGTAAGCTTTTATAATATAGTGTATATGTAATAACCTGTGTGATTTCGTTGATCTTGTAGTCACTCATGTCCACCCAGTCACGACTTGTAATTTCTTCATCAGATAGCAATAACCCGACGGAAACTGTTCTTTGCTCTGATGCTATTTGCACTGATGTCCCTACTGATGATGTCCGAGTTGGAGACACAGTGTTAGTTCTACCTGGAGAAACTATTCCTGTGGATGTAAGCATCACATGTTCTTTATCAAATTTCTCGTGGTATTAAAATTATATTTTGATTTTATTTTCTCATGTCCCTGTGCTTAATTTATATACAGCAACTCTTTTTTCATTGATCCAAGTCTCTGGATGTGTACGCAGTTTGTGAATGCACTTATTGTTTACAACACTATAAAACTTGACATAAATTTTCTGTAGGTTTTGATTTTTGGCACAAGTAGAAATCTTTAGAGGTAGTGAAAGAAGTGATCCTAAATTATGCTTCAATGATATAATGCTTATGGTATATCTGTAATTGCTACTTCATACATCTATATTCATGAAATGTTACAAGCCATGTAAAAAACATTTATTTCACATTTTCAATCGTAGAAATGCTTTGTGTATTTAGATATTCAACTAGCTTGCTCCATCTACTTACCAATGACTTTGTGATGGATTCGTACAAAAGTCAATAAACCTATTTTTTATAAAGAATTACACATAGTTTCTGTTCAAACCAAAAGGAACTTACTGATTATTTGACAAATAAGAGGCCAGTATTTCAAATTTGCAATGTCATTTGAATCTCAGTAGCACTCATGTTTGATTCGGTTAATTAAATATTCCCATCACAGGGGAGAGTTCTTGCAGGAAGAAGTGTTGTGGATGAATCCATGCTTACTGGGGAATCACTGCCTGTATTTAAGGAAGAAGGGCTCAAAGTCTCAGCAGGAACAATAAACTGGGTATGGTTATAATTTTAAATTGCAAGAGATGTGTCTTATCACTGCTTATATTTGCAACCTGGGTGGCGCCTTTTGTATTGATACATTTATTACCTTCAGATGACTGGGATTAGCCTTGTGGGCTATCACAGAAAAGATACTGTGGAGCTCCAAAGTTGTCTCTTTGTTAACAAGCATAAAATTGTGTTGCATATCTATGTGAATATCTCAAGCTAAAGTAACTCATTTGAACATGGAATAGAAAATCCTGTTCTTTTTTTTTGCAGCCCTTTCCTTTTATGTTTTGTTATGGCATTGATGACAATCAGCATTTCTTAAAAAATGTTTCAGGATGGTCCTTTACGGATAGAGGCATTGTCCACTGGCTCCAACTCAACAATATCTAGGATCATTCGTATGGTATGCTCACTGTTCTTTTTTTTCATTTGTATCCCTCTAGTTAAAAGTATAAACCTAATACAGATGGATAAACAGATTTACTCCTTTTTTTTATCACTTCATAGTAACTCAATGTGTGATCCTAAACAAGATTCCCGTGACATTTTACATTTTGAAAATGAGCTGCTTATTATACCAACTGAGTGCAGATACAAGTATCGGCGATATATTACTGTGTTTTAGCCCAAAAATAAAGAAAGAAAGAAAGAAAGAAAAGGATGTAGATCCATGAAGCTGATCTCAACTAGTTTCTTATTGAGGCTTGACCTGAATTGAGTTGATTACTAGACTGCAATGCAAAGTAGAGCAAGAAAGTACTATATAATTTAGTCATGATTATTATTCTTAAACATAAAACCATGGGGAATATTCAGAGTTCATGATAATGGCATGCATGAAATGTTAAGATGATTCTTTAGAGTCTTGTGGTATTAACTTGTTACATTTGCATGAGCAGCTCCAAAGTCTGCCTGGAGCTTTATTGGCTGTATTTCACCTCTAGATGAATGCCGCTCACTGTTTTATTGTATTTGGGAATTATAACCTGACAGCAGCTTCAAACTTTTTTTACAATTGTTAAAGCTTTATGGTGTAATTTCAGGTTGAGGATGCTCAAGGCAATGAGGCGCCTATACAAAGGCTTGCAGATTCAATTGCAGGACCTTTTGTTTACAGCGTAATGACTATATCTGCAGTAACTTTTGCATTTTGGTAGGGTTTGTTTCCCACCTTTTATAGCTCCTGCTATTATCAACTTGTTAGAATCTAGGATGCAACATAGTTGATGATAGTGATGTTACCAAACTCAACAATGGTATAACAGAGCACATTTTTTGTTGGGTATCTTTTTTACCTGGCTAAGAGACCAAAGAGACCTTGTTCCCTTTATTTATATCACACAAGTCCGTATTTTAGTTTTCTTCATTTGCTAGATCACTAAATTTGGATGGCTTGCATTGTTAACTTCCATTTATCAGTGCAAGCCTTCAACTTGATGCAGATAACTCATGTTTCTGTCTGACAGGAGTGGGGAGTGGTTTTAAACAGTCTTGAAATTATGTCTTTATTTGAGTTTTTTCGTTGCTTCTTGGTTGAATAATATCGTTTAGTTCTCACTAAAACATTGGATTTCAGTTGTAATTATAAAATCATACATTTATCCTTCTTGTTTCTCACACTTTGTTACATGCACATTCAGGTATTTTATTGGTTCACATGTTTTTCCTGATGTTTTGCTCAATGATATTGCTGGACCAGATGGAGATCCTTTGCTTTTGAGCTTGAAACTTTCCGTGGATGTCTTGGTGAGTGAACTTACCTCCCAGTGAATATGGATATATTCCCCAACCTAATCATGATGAACTACTTAACTGAGTTTGAAGCTGTATATACAATTTCTTTGTATTTCTAAACTGTAACATTAATTTGCATTCCAGGTAGTTTCCTGCCCGTGTGCACTGGGACTTGCCACACCCACTGCAATCCTAGTTGGAACATCGCTTGGTATGTTGTCTAACTTGTCAGTTGTTTCTTTCAAGTTTAATAACATGTATACAAAGGCACTTCTAATGTAGTGGTAACTTGCCATTATGAGATTGTAGTTTCTCCATTTTAATGATAACAGAAGCAAAGTCTCATATCTTGCATTTGATGGTTATGTTCTATTTAGAAAAGCTAAGTTCCCTTTCTTTTGAAAACATTAGGAGCAAAGCAGGGACTTCTAATAAGAGGAGGGGATGTATTGGAACGCTTAGCAAGCATTAATTATGTTGCTCTAGATAAGGTTAGCTCTACATGTAATAGAATTATGCTCTCTCTCTCTCTCAACAGACACACAACACACAGCACACTCATGTGAATTGAGATTGACATGTGAAATAAATCATGAAATTGATGCACTTGACTCTTGATCATCGAGAATCTTCACACTCCATCCTTGCCCATTTTCCAATTTTCAGACAGGAACCCTTACTGAAGGAAAACCTACTGTTTCTGCTGTAGCCTCTATCTCTTACAAAGAATCAGAAATTCTTCAAATGTCAGCTGCTGTAGAGAAAACAGCATTGCATCCAATTGCGAGGGCTATTGTAAATAAAGCAGAATCATTGAAATTGACTATCCCGGTAACAAGAGGGCAATTGACAGAACCAGGTTTTGGAACCTTGGCTGAGGTAGATGGAAGTTTGGTTGCAGTGGGTTCTTTGGATTGGGTTCAGGAACGATTCCAGAGAAGGACAAGCATGTCTGATCTAAAGGATCTGGAAACCGAAGTGATGTATCAGTCATCAGAAGGGATGTCATCATCAAGCTATTCAAAAACAGTTGTCTATGTTGGACGTGAAGGGGAAGGCATTATTGGTGCTATTGCAATATCTGATGGTTTGCGCCATGATGCTGAATCTACTGTACTTAGGTAAATTTCTTTCTCAACTGATAACTCTTGAGTGAATTTTGTTGCAAGTTGTTATGGCAGCTTTCTTTTTCTCTTAGACACTTGTACCAGGATTCAGGTTTTGTAAGTTCCAATTTGAATTCTCTTTTCCATGACTAGCAGACTTGTTCTTAGTTTCTCCAACTAGAATTAGTGAAATGGTTGTCATTATTTCCTGATCATTGTTTGGTAAATACTTTGTTTTCTAAAATCCAAACAGAAGCATTTTTTGGAACTCTTCAAGACAATCTAAGTGATGCACAATGCACCTGATGTATTTCTTTTGCCTTTGTCAATGGTCAGTCGGTGACAATATTGGCCAGCCACCAAAGAAATTCTAGAGTATGTCCTGGATCTTGAATCATGATAGGAGCTTTGATACAAGCTTCGCAGCGGATTTTTACTTCAGTACTTTATCCTAATTATTAGGTGCTGTTGGCAGAACTTGGATGATAACCAACAAGCTGTTTAGATACTGACTTAAAATCAATTTACTATCCTTGCATCATGCATGCTGACTTAAAATCTTCTATTTGCTATTTAAGTACATGATTTCCTGCTTTATTCTCTTGTTTGCTTTGCTCTGATTGGTAGGCTCCAGCAGAATGGTATCAAGACGGTCCTCTTATCAGGAGACAGGGAAGAGGCAGTTGCAACCATAGCAAACAGAGTTGGAATAGGTAGTGAATACATCAATGCATCCTTGACTCCAAGGCAAAAATCTAAAGCTATATCAAGTCTGCAAGCAGCAGGGCATCGAGTTGCAATGGTAACCTTTATCTATCTCATCTCTAGTGCCTCCAGAATTTTATTTGGACCTTGACAAAACAACATCACAACAATCATCTCATCTAGTTAAGAAATCCGTTCATTCTTTTCAGTGAAATAGTGAATGCAGTGGAAGTTAATTGGAGGAGAACTTGAGTTCTTGAAATATTTTTTCTGAAGAAATGCCATTGAAACTCATTGTTCAATATGGTGAATTAGTGTGAATTCTCCATGCATTTAAATCTAACCTCTATGAATGCTACATATATAGCTCTGCAGTGGATTTTAGATTTTTTGCAGTCCAACCATTCTGTAAACATGAGATTAGCAATGTAAAATATGAGCCTATTCTGTCAACACATTAAAGTTAAAATTACGACTCTGGTGGAAATCATACGCAGCTGACTGTTAGGTTTTTAAAGGTAGGTGACGGGATAAACGATGCACCTTCTTTGGCTCTTGCCGATGTTGGGATTGCCATCCAGAATGAAGCTCAAGAAAATGCTGCATCTGACGTTGCATCCATTGTACTTCTTGGCAACAGGCTTTCACAGGTATGATTTGCTTTTCTGATAAATTTCTTTAACTAATCTCTTTTTGTAGATGAATAGTGAATCCTTGATTTCATTTCCCTGTGTATTTATGATTCTTATTGCACGTAGGCATTATTTGTTGCCAAGAGTATTAAGATGATACCACCTTCCAATTTTATTTTTCCGTTGCAAGGGAGAGGGCTGAACATGAGATCTCTTGAGGGAGGGGAGGGGGAATGGGTGTCGTTGAGCCACGAGGCTTCTGGGAACCTTATCATTTAATTTGTTATCAATGACATTGAATTTTGATTAAAATTTTGATTCAATGACATTGAATCTGTTATCAATGTCCTTCGGGATATTGTTAAAAGAAGAAGAAGAAATGAGATAGTATTTTTCAGGCATGAAATCTCAACCCATTGATGATACTAATGGGATTTTCAATCATAACTAACAGTGAGCATAACTAAGATAAAAACCTCATGAATGGTTCTGATATATGTCATGACAGGTCGTAGATGCCCTGGATCTTTCACGAGCAACAATGGCCAAGGTGTACCAAAATTTATCATGGGCAATTGCATATAACGTTGTTGCCATTCCTATTGCAGCGGGAGCACTGCTTCCCCATTACGATTTTGCCATGACTCCTTCGCTCTCAGGTTAGTAAAGTTACATTGCTCATTCCATAACTGAGAAAAATCCTTAAAAGTGAAAGAAAACAACGAATCATAAGCTGATCAAACAAGTCTTTGACTCTACTTTACTTTATGGACCCCATCCTAGAAAATTTCATTTCCATGTTTACGGAGCAACTATTGATGTGGTGGCTTGACAGGTGGGCTGATGGCTTTGAGTTCGATATTTGTTGTCACCAACTCATTGCTTCTACAGCTCCATAGGTCTGAAACTGAGAGGACCAGATGAAGAGCTAATTGACTTGCATACATGCCTACGTTTCAACTGGTTTGCGAGATGGCTTGTATACATAATCGAGTGGAATAAAAATGAGAGGTGCCTCTCTGTACTCGTGTTAATTCTACAGCGCAAGCATGGAGTATTTTTCCAGCAATTGGGCGAGCAGTCATTTTCAACTCTACTCTATCTCCCAGCCAGGTCAATTTGTCTTTTATTTCTTTCACGTCACGCAAGTAAAACTAGATGTTCCTTGCTTCACATAGTCGATAGCTTGAAATTTATGAAGATCAAACCCTTCTAATGCTGAAGAAATTAGAGTCAGCTAGCTGAAATAAAAAACACAAGAACTCAGTTGAATAAATTATGTAAATTGGCGAAAACAAGGAGGTTTTTCCAAAAATATATAAACTATGTAAATCTAATTTATGAAGTTTAAGGTATAGTGTGTACCCCTGCCGCATTTCTAAATATTTTCTCATTTGAGGGAATTTTATCCCTCAAAAAGTGTGTTTTGTAAATCTAAATAAACGAGTAAAATCTGGATGTCAACATCGGTGCTTTGCAGTCAATTGAAGAATCGTTGCCCTGTAATTAAACTATGCATAGATCGATGTATGCTTGTGCTGCTAGAAACAAAGCACATGTTGGGTTAGAATTTACGAGCTGATATTTGATCATTCAATCTCAAGGGCATCCATCGTTCCTGTCGTGTTGAGAGAGATGGGGATGATTTTTTCTTTCACCATCCCACTTTTCCGACGAAGGTGACTGGATTTTTTAAATGTAGGGGAAGCATCCACTCTAGTTGAAGCAAGGTTTGATAGCAGAAAGTCATTATTACTACTACCTATTTGAGCCATTATATTTTCTTAGTCGCATGCTAGAAATAAATAGATATACCGGGGCTCTACATTTTTACAAGAGAGAGAGAGAGTCATTAAAATTTTCAAAAAAATTTAAAAATATTTTTGAAAAGTAATATCAAATAAGTACCGGATGCAATTGGTTTTTCTCTTTCTTTACGGGAAGTAGAGTTATCGTTTACTAGATGGGCAGCATGAATACCCTCAACAACATATGACGTAATATATAGCGGCAAGGACAACACTGTCTTCTACTGGATATTATTATATAATTAATATATAATATATTGGTTCAGTCGATCTTAACGGATGGGATATTCTCCTGTTGCCTTTTTTTATATATATAAATAATAGAACTGTTTATTTTCTGGCTACCAATGGAGAAGAGCGGTAGACCATGAATCCCTTAAATATACGCATTAAATGGGCACGTGAACGTGTATAGCTGTTGCTGAGAGGGGTCTGCGCGCAGAAACGCTATACTTACTAGGCGCAGAAGATTACTGCTAGTACAATAGTAGGAAAAGTTTTTGCCATCTTGTCACCAAAAAATAATCTTTTTAAGGAAAACTAGTGTCCACTCTGGCACTGCATGGGCCATGCACCACGTTACACTGTCTAGCAATTATGAACGGTTAACAGCATGGCTGGAACAGGCAAATTACGAACATTTTTTCTACAAAAACTACACTGCTGAAACAGTCCACGTGTTAGGAAAAGATCGTGCATATAGGGCTACGGATATGTAGAAAAAGTTTGGCACGGCGGGTGAAAAAAGTCCCGCCGTGCCGCGGTTTTTGGTTTTTAATATGTTTTAGTATTTTTAGATCATTTTGATATGTTGATATCAAAAATAATTTTTTTAAAATAAAAAAAAATATTATTTTGATATATTTCTGCATGAAAAGCATTTTGAAAAGCTACCGCAACTGCTCTCCGCCAATAATCAAATCACTGTGCTACACCACATGCTCTCTGCCATGCTTACCCTCCTGAGCTAAGATTCCCATGCCCGAAAAGGATCGGGGATGAAATCCCGATGGAAATGGACCTTCTGTCTAGATTAATGCAATTGATGCGTGGTGAGTTGGATCAGAAGGTGACTCGTGGTGTCTCTTTGCTTTAATTACGATAATATTGGTTTTGTTTACTTTCGGGTTGAGTGTGAACTCGAGTGCAAGAAGATGATTCTAGCTAGGGTGGGCTAAGATTATTTATTTTGGTTATATTGTTTCTATATTCTGATTCTTAGCTGGTATCTTCGACTCTACGGTTTTAAATTAAAAGGTAGGATGTGTTTTTTTATATTATTTATAGTTTTCGTTCTTAAAATCGGAAAATAGACCTTTTGCTTTTATCTTTTGTTTTGTTTTTTTTTTCAAAAAAAAAAGGCCATGACTCGACATGAAAATTAAATGATATTTAAAAAAAATATTTTTAACATTAGCATATGAAAATAGTCTTAAAATATCAAAAAATAATTTAAAATAAAATATAAAACTAATTTTCTAAAAAAAAATTCAAAAATATTTTTAAAACACATTGTTAAGAATTAAGATGTTAATTTGGCCACAATGACGAGGAGTATTGAATTTAAAGCATGAGTTGTGAATAGATAAGTAAAAAAAAAGTTTGAGATCATGGGTAATTTAAATGAGCCATAAATGTACTTGAGAAATATTTTAAAATTTTAAATAATACAAATGAGCCATATTGGGTGAGATTGTTATCTAGGATGGAAGAATTTTATTGGTAGGTCATAAATACAAATGACTGAAATGACATAATAAATACAATTAATTTAAAGTCTAAGTTATGAGTATTTATTGTTTTAAAAAAAGAATATATTAAACTAGAGAATTGTCAAATATTAATGTGATTAATAGTGCATTCCCTCAACCATGAGAGGGGACATTTTTTTAATGTAAAAATTAAAAAATAAGAACACAAGGAATTATTATTTTTACTGTTATTAAAACATGATTTAAATGGTCAATCTTAAAATCTGCAACCTATCTCCTTGTCCAACTGCAGTTTTAAAATATGTACTCCAGCTATTATTCATTTCAGTTTGTCAGTATTAAATTTTAAAAATTAAAAGAATATATATTATTTTAATATATTTCTAAAAAAATAAAATAATTACTACCACAATATCAGACATCACATAAATTACCATTCCTTGAATTTTATTTTTATTTTTTTTGTTTTAAAATCATTTTAATTTCATATTGCGTACGAGAGAGAGGTGAAAAAACTCTTGCAAGTTCTTAGAGGTCAAAGATTCTGAGTACTGAAACAGTAAAGTTAATTTAATCATTATTTCAATATATATATATATTTTATCTTAGAATAAAATTTAATTCAATATAAAATAGGCTGTGCCTGTGTCCTAGCACAAAGCACAACCTATTTTACGCCACCACTTATCAGCTTAATACAACCGTATAGCGGCCACGTGGTACCGGTATATGGGGTCGACGATAGAGATATGTTGCTTTAAGAGGAACAAACCCTAATCCAGGAAACACTACTCCGGTTAGAAATGTAAAGGTTTAAAGTTAGTTACTAACAAAATCCCAAATTCCCCCCATAAAAATAAATAATTATTCTTTTAGCCAAAGCATGTCTCGTCACAGCCAAACCAGACCCCGAGGAAATCTTTTAGACAAACTACAAGTTCACTACCACCTGCGATGGAATATTCAAGTCAGTCCCTTTTCGATTCTATACCTAATTTAATTATTATTACTATTATCAATCCTAGTGAGTATGTTTTGGGGTATTAAAAGAAACAAATCCCACTCCGATTATATCATAATATATTATATTCTATTGCTTTAAATAATTATTATATTGACTTGAATCTGGCACTCCATGCGTATAATTTTATATAATTGATAGTTTGGGGACTGGTCGACATTTTTAAACAGAAATAAAGGACTGGTTTGTATAAGGTTTCTCCGTGGCTGATAAAGATAAGGAAAGCAGGCACAGGATAGTTTTAGACAGGGACGTTAACGACGTTAGGGAGCCGTCAGGTAGGGGCCCACGTGACAAGCAAGTGGGGGGTGTCAGAAAGTCTGGGAATGGACGGGACAAGTGACCTTCCCGAGGTGAAAAGGCTAAGAGAGTAATTGGAGGGTAAACCTTTCGCTCGCTGGTTGACGGAAGTTAAAGCAGAAGTACTGCGATTATACGTGTTGTGGTCCCCACTGAGTTGCAGTTTTTGCAGATTATCCTTTGGCTGTCGTTTTCCAACTCATTTACCGATGTGTCCTTTCTCTTCCTTTTTTAACCCTGGTCAAAATTACTTTACTGGTATTTACTTGAATCGCCGAGTTACTATTCCTCGCCGAATTCCTAAAATACATATACAAGACAAGGTCTCCGTTATGCCTGATTGCTAGTAAATGGCAAGTACGTATTGCATGGTTTATTGCCTACTCCCCGTGGTAAACGGACACGTGCCGTGCAATTTGCTTACTCCCCGCGTTAATCAAAATAATAATTACAATATATTGCCTAGAGCATGATAAACAAACCCCAAACCTGCAAATTCAATGGAAAAAAATTAAAAACAGTTTTGCAATTATAAAAGAAAACCAATTTAACAAGTGACCCAAAATAAAACAAATAACAATAAAAAATAAAAACCATTTTTGAAACATGAAAAAATAAAAAGAGGTCAAATTGATTTTCTTCTTCTTTAGTTTTGCAAATTATTCAGAATAAAATAAATAATTAAAAGGACATGAATCAAATATCAAGAAAAAGAATTAAAAAAATTTAAAACTAATTACCGTAGAATAACCTGAAAATGACATTGAAGGGTGTATATATATTCAACAATAATAGTGTTATAACGAGCTAGCTTGGGCGTCAATGGAAATTCAATCTTTTTTTTTTAGTGTTAGTAAATGTGGCTAACATTGTTTTTGAAAATATTATTTTTACAAATGCATTAAAATTACAGTTTACACTACGGAGATGATTTGGTTTTTTAGGACAGTTCAAACCATAGTTGTTAATACCGTTCCGGTTTTTCGATTGGAATGGAACGTTCCGGTTTCGGAGCGTTCTGGCGTGCCGTTTCGGTGTCGTATTGTTCATATATAATTAATTATATATATAAAAAAAATAATAAAATATTAATTTAAAAAGTATAATTAAAATTTGAATTCTTTTTTATTTAAAATATTTTGGTGTTTTTAAATTATTTTGATGTATAGATGTCAAAAATAATTTTTAAAAAATAAAAAAATAGATTTTGAACCCGGAACGGCACGCCCGGAACGGAACCGAGGCGTTCCGGCCGGAATTTGGCCGGAATTTCCGAATCGGACCGGAATTAAAACCGAGACGAAACGACACCGTTTTATCTCGATTTGTTAAACGGAACGGATTTAACAACTATGGTTCAAACTATGAAATTGCCCCTTTGACGACCCCAGGGGAAGAAAAACAATAATTACAAGAAAAGATGAGAATTTCCGAATCGGACCGGAATTAAAACCGAGACGAAACGACACCGTTTTATCTCGATTTGTTGAACGGAACGGATTTAACAACTATGGTTCAAACTATGAAATTGCCCCTTTGACGACCCCAGGGGAAGAAAAACAATAATTACAAGAAAAGATGAGTGTCCACCACCACGCCACCACCACCACCACCTCCACCTTGCGAAAACGTCCAACGACCGTAAACATAAACAAAAACAACATTAACACTACAGACCCCATTTTAGGCAACTAATCTCTGCACCAGAAACTGAGTGGGAGATGTGTTTTCATGCCTCTTCTAAATACAACCATGGTAATTACATTTCATTACCCTACCCGTCCCCTCCTCCCTGCATTGCCATATGGTTATAAAGACAGTCAATACAAAAACGGAGAGAGAGAGAGTGCTGAGAAAACGACTTGTTATTACTATATATCTAAAACAGGTGGGTAGTTTCAACAGTGATTTTTACTGTTCACGCAGACTGAAAACACTGTAGACTGGATATTTGTCTCCCTGCTTCACGCGAGTTTGTGCTCTTTTTTTTTTTTTACACAGGCACTCTTTTTGTATTTTTTTATGATGGAAATGGACAGATGGGAGGCTTTGGCCGAGCGGTTGTCTCGCGCGCTGCCAACACAGGCGCGCGCGAGTTCGAGACGCTCGGCCACCAAATTGAAAATTCTGACTTCGTTTTTTTTTTTTTTTTTAATTACTGTTTTTTCTGATTTTGTTTTTTTTTTTTTTAATTACTCTTTTTTTTTTAATGATTTTTTTTTAATTTCGTTTTTTTAAAAAAAAAAAATTACTGTTTTTTTTTAAATGATTTAAAAAAAAAAAAAATTGGTTTCTTTTTTAAAAAAAGTTTTTTTTCTTAATAACTGGTTGTTGTTGTTTTTTATTACAAATCTGATTTGTTTTTTTTTTTAACAATGTTTTTTTCTGGTTGTTGTTTTTATTTTTTTTGCAAAAAAAAAATTTGTATTTTTTGTTAATTTTTTTTTTTTAATAACTGATTGTTGTTTTTATTTTTTTACAAAAAAAAGATTTTCTTTTAATAACTAAAGTGTCCAGGGCAACTTACGTGCACCACGACTAATCTCCGGATCCACTTTTTTTTTATAATTTTTTTTTACACAAGGACTCTTTTTGTATTTTTTATGGTGGAAATGACAGATCAGAAGCTTTGGCCGAGCGGTTGTCCGCGCGCTGCCAGCACAGGCGCGCGCGAGTGCAAACTGCTCGGACACCAAAATGTAATTTTTTTTTTTTAAGAACTGAAAAAAAAATTAAAAAAAAATGGTTTATTTTAAAAAAAAAAATTATTTTTTAATAACTGGTTTTTGTTGTTTTTTTTTACAAATCTGATTTGTTTTTTTTTAAGAACTGTTTTTTTTTTTTAATGTTTTTTTGTTAAAAAATGATTTTTTTTTAATAACTGGTTGTTGTTTTTATTTTTTTGTAAAAAATTAAATTTTTTTTTTTAAAAAATGAATTTTTTTAATAACTGGTTGTTGTTTTTATTTTTTTCCAAAAAACAAGATTTTTTTTTTAAATAACTAAAGTGTCCAAACCAACTTACGTGCACCACGACTAATCTCTGGATCAATTTTTTTTATATATTTTTTTCCCTATTTTGTTTTGCTACTTATACATTTTTTTTCTTAACCGAGATGTCCGGGTCAGCTTACACGCACCACGGTTCTTTTTTCCCAAGTTTATTTTTTTTCCTAGCCAACTGAGCGCGCCGCGAATAATCCCTGGGCTCATTATTATTTTCTTTCATTACCTAAAGAGCTAAAACAACTCGATTTTCTACTGTAGCCCGTGACTCATTGTCACTATTCATTGGCAATTTGCTCCGATGCATCGCGGCACACGTCTATCTTTTTTTTTTGTTTTTTCAACAGTGTAATACATTTAATATAATAATACAAAGAATAAATCTTTCAAAAATAATAAAAAAAATCTTCGAATTTTAATTTTGTGCTCTGTTTTTTAAAGTTTATTTCTTAAAAAATATTTATAATATTGTGGTTTTTAATATTTCATATCTAATATTACTAGGCAAAAAATACAACTAAAAACAATGACAAATTTACCTAGATTATCTACAATTAAAAAATATTCGAGTCACTTTCCGTTTCGATTACACTGTTTTTTTAGATGACAAATAAGTAATTATAGCACGCAAAAAACTTGAGGCTTATTTCTAAAAACAAATTATAATATTTTTATTTATAATGTGTCAGATCTAATATTACAAGAGAAAAAAGACAACTCATAAATTTTTTTTTGACAAATTTACCTTAATTATCTACAATTAAAAAATCTACGACCCACTTCCCATTTCGATTACACTATAAAGTGTGTAAGACTGATTATATGTTTCAATATTTATTGAATATTATTGCCTAAAAATATATAGAGAGAGAAAAAAATGACCTACGATTTCTTGCAAAAAAAAAATTAATATCGGTATTCTTGAATACATTTAATATAATAATATGATTAATAAATCTTATAAATATAACTTTGGCTTTAGCTTTGAATTTAAATATCTATTTTATAGTCTTTTTTTGGTTCTTTTAATAAACGATAACCTTTTTTCATATTTTTTTAAATTTTTTAATAACCGTCGTGTTCAAGTCTTTTTTTTTTAACCGGTTTCTTTTTTTGTATTTTTTTTAACCAGAGTTTCCGTGACAATAAGTTTCTAACAAATCATTTAACCTTCTTAGTAAATTTTCTAACAAATTTTATCAAATGTTTTTTAGCAATAGCAATATTCAATCAATTTTTTAGTTGAAAAAAACCATTTTTAACAGATTTTATCAATTATAATTTTATCAATTAAATATTAAAATAGCAAAATATAATATTTATAAAATCAATCAATTTTCTACATATATAAAAAAGCCCAGCGGAGCGGGCAAATTCGCTCGTAATTCACTAGTATGGCACTGGTTGCAATCATAAAATCATACACACCCATTAAACCCAACTGTGTTGTAGAGGAGAGAGAGAAGGGGACTCTGAGAAAGTTGCAGGTTTTGTAGCAGAGGTCTCTGACAGTAAGAGAGTATATATTTTAACTTTATTTATCAAATAATTCTCTCGCTCTCTCTCTATATAGGAGCTTGCTGTTTGTTTCTCCTTATATTTCTATCCTCTACAATCGTATCTTTTTGGTACTGATGAATACTCCATATGTCTACTGTTTTTCCTAGAGAGAGAGAGAGACTAATGTGTTGCCAGAACGATGTGATGGAACGATATAAAGCCAAGCCAAGCCAGAATGAGAGCTAGTCATATGTTATAACTACATTACATCAGAGTAAAATAATTATATTCAAAAACAAAATCATAGCCCCGTTTGCAGAAGCTCTTCTCTTTCTCTGAATTCATACCATTGTCGGCGACTTCTTCTCAATGCGAGCTTAAAAGGGTTTCTTCTTTCCCCAAGTTTTAAGTGACGGCAATGGCTGTTTTGGCTGTCTAGAGTGGTTAAGCTAGGAGGAGGGTTTGTTTGAACGATGGCTGTTTTTAATTGAGAAAAACTTGGCTTCTTGTTTTGCTATAGCAGTGAAGTGATGGCATTTCGTTTGGGACTTGTGCTCTTGGTTCTTCTTCTCTCTTTCGTTGTTGATTCTGTGCATTCTGATGACGGTGAGCCTTGTTCTGTTTGGTTATTTGGGATATATATAGCAAGTCGTTGCAGTGCTATTTCAATTGTTTTTTTAATCCAAAGCACACAGCTTTGTTATTATTTTAAGCTTCTGCTCTTTTTCTGCAATTGTTTATACCAGCTAGAGAGCCTTTTTTTAATGATACAGTTGTTATTGTGGACAGTATGCCACTTCTCTTCTTTTATTTTTTAGTTTTTCCTTCTAAAACTCTCCCAGTTCGTGGCATTGTTTTTCCTCAAAACCCAGGCTTTGATAGTGAGTTTGTTTAGGTTCTTTTTCGAAGGTCGATTGTTTAATGTCAAAGCGTGGCTCTTTTTCCTTCCGAAAACCAGGGTTTGGCATTTTCAGGGCTCAAATCGTTTTTGTAATATGTGATGTCTTTCTTGCTCTTCAGTGAGATTGACTCTTTCGATTATTATCTGTTGAATTATTGAAGGAGCTACGTTATTGGAGATAAAGAAATCGTTCAGGGATGTGGATAATGTTCTGTATGACTGGACAGACTCCCCATCTTCTGATTATTGTGTTTGGAGAGGGGTCATCTGCGATAATGTCACCTACAGTGTCATTGCACTGTGAGTTTGTTTTCATTCTTAGAAGTAATTCGTTACATTGCGTTTTTATTCATGTTTGGCCTTTTCTGTTGTTTTAGTAATCTTTCAGGTTTGAATCTTGATGGGGAGATATCACCTGCAATTGGAAATCTCAAAGACCTTACCTCAATGTAACTGTTCCTCATTACCGTTTTTCCATTTTGTAGCTATTTTGTTGTGCTTTTATGCCAAGCCTCCATCTTTTTCCCTCAAAATCCCCGGATGGAAAATCTTCCAAGGAAGTGATCTGCTATTTTGGAAGAAACATATGTTTCAAAACCTATTTTTTATTCTCTCCGTTCTCCAATATTTAAAAAAATGGAGTGCTCAAATTTAGTGCTAATGAGTGCCAACTTGGGTCAACACTGATTCTATAGTGTTTGCCTTGATCAGTGATCTCAAAGGAAATCGTCTCTCTGGCCAGATACCTGATGAGATTGGTGACTGCTCTTCTTTACAAGACTTGTAAGTTTTGTACCTGAAAGACACTTAAACCCCAATATCTCTGTAGATATGCTTGTCATTTATCTCTGTTTAATGTTGATTGCATGGTGTAACCAGGGACCTCTCGTTTAATGAGATAAATGGAGATATACCATTTTCAATTTCCAAGTTGAAGCAACTTGAAACACTGTAAGTAAATTTTCAAGCATGCATGTTTTTGCACTTCAACTGCTGAATCTCTCTATTTTTTAATCTGAATTTTGCAACTACATGGATTTTCAGAGTCTTGAAAAATAATCAGTTGATAGGACCACTTCCGTTGACTCTGTCACAGATTCCAAACTTAAAAGTTTTGTAAGATTTTCCTCCCTAGATTTTGTTTTCCTATTCTAATGATCAATGAGCTAAGACCTACACATCCCAAATTACCGGTTCCAGAGACCTGGCGCAGAACAGACTCAGTGGGGAAATACCAAAACTTCTTTACTGGAACGAAGTATTGCAGTATCTGTGAGTAAAGCATTAAAAGTTGTTTGAAATTTCCTCTCTTGTCTGTTGAAATTTTTTCAGAATATGTTAATTCATCTTATGATATTTACTCATAAATCTTGATGCTCCACATTTCTTAGTGGCTTGCGCGGAAACAATTTGGTGGGTACTCTCTCTCCTGATATGTGCCAGCTAACTGGGCTGTGGTTCTTGTAAGTTTTCTTAGTAGACATTGCTCTCACATTAATATAACAAGACTCTTTGCATCTTCGGGTGGATTGCCTAACTAGGTTCCTCCTAACATTGCAGTGATGTTAAAAACAACAGTTTGACTGGCAAAATTCCTGAGAATATAGGCAACTGCACTGCCTTTCAGGTCTTGTAAGTGCTTTATCCAACTCTTGAGAACTCATTCTTGTGCTTTTCTGTTGTTGTTTGAGAGTTATAGGCCTTTCCTTTTATTTGGCAGGGACTTGTCCTACAACCAGCTAACAGGAGAGATTCCATTCAACATTGGATTTTTGCAAATAGCTACGTTGTATGTGCTTGCATTTGGTTGAGTTTAAATGGGAGGATTGCCAGTTTATTAACTGTTAACAACTGATTATTATGCTAGATCATTGCAAGGTAATCAACTGACGGGGAAGATTCCATCAGTGATTGGTCTGATGCAGGCACTTGCTGTATTGTAAGTGCTATTTATTGCCTTTTTTTCCTGACTCCCAAGAATTCCGAGTTTAAAGATCAATAAGTCAAGCTTTCTGGGTTTTGTTCCCTTATCATTTATTTTTCCTTCCATTTACTTAACCATTTTTTTCTGAATGGCTTGTTCATCGTATGTTGTTTTTTATTGTGCTGAAAAACCAGAGATTTAAGCTGCAACATGCTAAGTGGACCAATCCCTCCTATATTGGGAAATTTAACCTACACTGAGAAATTGTAAGTGTGTGCCTGCCATTTTCGGAGTTCATGATTTATAGGTGCAACCTGAATATCGAGGATGAAATATGGTGGAAGCAGTTGCTAGTATGTTGCACATGTCTATGATGGTAAATTTGATGTTGTATTGATTGGAATGGCTAAATTTTGTAGGTATTTGCATGGTAACCACCTGACTGGATCCATCCCCCCTGAGCTTGGGAATATGACAAAGCTTCATTACCTGTACGTACTCTTAAATGCTACTTTCTTTGGTCTCCTTCATTGCTAGAATACAAATGATCTTTTAGAGTTGTATAAGTCCAATTGGCCAGCGCTTTATCGCCGGCTGGATCAATTTTTTAAAACATAAAGTGGGGAAAAAATATTTTAATTTATTTATTATCAACATTAAATAAAGAGATCAAATTGCCCTTGAAATGATGATTAAGCCCTTAAAGTCCAGTTTGAAAAGTGTTTTTTTTTTTTTAAAAAAAAATAACTTAGACCCAAGCTAAGTGTTGCTGTTTAGCATATATGGGCATTTTAGGAACTTAACTTTGCAGAGAAGAAGCAAAAGGACTTCAATAACCTTAATCAATTAAAAAATGGCTAATCCATAATAATTGAATATGGGCGAGTATTAAAGCCATTATAGAAAAAATCAGTAAATTTAATTTTGCAACCCATAGAAATTGATCCGTCTGAAGTTATGAAATATAGGTTAATATTTCAGATTCTCAACCCATTAAATTGAAACCCTGGTTCAATTAAGAATTTCATTTGTTAATGAATTTAATGCTTATGAAATTAAAAAAAATCCCAAACTAAAAAGAATAATAAAAGCAAAAAAAAGGAAAAGAACCATCATCAAATATGAGAGGAGAAAAAATAGAAATGATGAAATTCAAAAAGAAATTGAATTTCAGAATGAAAGGAGAAAAACTATCTTAAATAAAAAAAAATCAAAAGAATGATGATAAAATCTTAATAATAATAGACTAAAAATTGGAGGATGCAATTAAAATCAAACACATTATTTGATAACTGAACTAATAGTAATAAAAAAATTGAGAGACAAAATCAAAAGAAAAGGAACTTGAAAGACTGATATGCTATATACTGCCTCTGGGACCCAAAAATTATTATAAAAAAAACATTTTGAAATAATGAATAAGCTCCTCGAGCAAAGCTTTTGAAAAACTGAATCCTAGGGTAAAAAAATATGGAATATACTATAATTAAATACTACAGCTAAATGATTATTTGCTTTTAATGACATCAAAGTCGTTTTACTATAGAAAATGATGAAAAGACATGCCCCTTAACAATTCTAAAATGTCAAATGGTCCAGTTGAGAAGACTGTTTTACCCCCCCAAAGGCAGTTTATTATGAGTTTTTTTCAATTGTAAAATCGTGAACTTGCTATTACAAGCATGGTACTTTATTTCTTAGTTCTCATTATATGCTTTATTTGTCATTATAGTATATTGTATTTGCTTACCCATATCTATGAAGACAGCTATTCTTGAGATAGCAAAGTGTAATCCTAGTGAATGATGTGAAAATTCTATCCTTTCTTTTTCTACTTACTGAGCTGTTCTTTGCAGTACCATCTGCTCATGATGAATGTACAAATATATTGATCTCTTAAGTGCTTTTTTGCATTTGCCAGGGAATTGAATGATAATCTACTCACAGGGAACATCCCACCAGAGCTTGGAAAGCTCACTGATTTATTTGATCTGTATGTTCTGATATCCTTGAGTGTCTCTTATTATTTTTTGAATAATATATTAACGAGTGATGTTCTGGCAGAAATGTCGCCAACAACCACCTTGAAGGGCCTATTCCTGATAATCTTAGCTCATGCACAAATCTCAACAGCCTGTAAGTATTTTGTATTATTTCTGACACTTGAAAGTTTTAGCCATTTTAAGATACTCTTGACCAATTCATTTGATTTCAGCAATGTGCATGGAAACAAGTTGAATGGAACCATTCCGCGTGCTCTGCGAAGGCTTGAGAGTATGACAAACTTGTGAGTGGGCTCTCTAATTGTGGAACTTTATGGTGAATGTTTGATAGAGCTGGATTCTTTTAGAAATACTGGTCTATATCACCTGTCAATATTTTCACAAGTGAGTTCATTTCCAGAGTTAACATAATTTCAAGCTATTTTGTTTCCTGACCTTCCTCAGGAATCTCTCTAGCAACAATATTAAAGGTCCTATTCCCATCGAATTATCTCGCATTGGTAATTTGGATACTTTGTAAGTATTAATTGTTCCTATATTAAAATTTGCCCCTCGTGTATTATACTGTTATAACAGAATACTTATCCCCTAACCTGATCAATCTTGCACAGGGATATTTCCAATAACAAAATTAGTGGATCCATTCCTTCTTCCCTTGGTGACTTGGAGCATCTTCTAAAGCTGTGAGTTTTCTTTCTAATCTAAAAGCTTTCGAGTTCAATGCTAAATAATTTCACCATCTTAAAATTCTCTTTGCTGATATGTTGGCTGTGCAGTAATCTTAGTAGAAATCGACTAACAGGATTTATTCCAGCTGAGTTTGGAAACCTGAGAAGTGTTATGGAGATGTAAGGAATGATTATGTGTTGTTGTTAATGTACTCGAATTAAGATTAGCCCATTCTAATTGTGTTTCATAATTTTTCCTTGTAGAGACCTTTCAGACAATCATCTCTCAGGATTGATTCCTCAGGAATTAAGTCAAATTCAAAACATGTTTTTATTGTAAGCAGCCCTAGTCCCTGAAAGGAATTTATATGCTGATGTCATTGGCATTTATCTTCACAAATTTTTAAGAAGACTAGCCAGACACACCCTTCTTGATTGCACCTTTAAGCTAGGGTCATGATGGTTTGATGTCCATGTTGCCAATGATTTCAGTTAAAATTTCTATCATAAAATGCAGGAGGCTGGAAAACAATAATCTATCTGGTGATGTAATGTCTCTAATCAACTGCCTCAGTCTAAGTGTCTTGTAAGTTTACCGTAAAAAGTTTCACTTTCCTCTGAATGATGCTTGATTTTTATTGTGCTTTAAAATGGTATGGCTCAAATATTGACTCCATTAAACCCGTCTTGCTGCACCCATGCAGAAATGTATCCTATAACAATCTAGCTGGTGTTATACCTACAGGCAACAACTTTTCAAGGTTTTCACCTGACAGGTTAGACTATCTGACTGCATACTTTTCAAAATTCTAGCTGCAATTTTCTAGTTTGCATTGTAATTATTTTCAGAAATCGATCGACATTGTTCCAACTCAAAGCTTGAATTTATTCTGTTTTACTGTTAACATGTTTCCTTTAATTAATATTTCAAGGGTTGCATCTAACTGATGTAACCTTCTGTGGCAGTTTCATTGGAAACCCAGGTCTTTGTGGCTCTTGGCTCAACTCTCCATGCTATGATTCTCATCCAGAAGAGCGAGGTATTCAGATGTATATTTTGTCTCAGCATCATGGAAGTAACCTATGTGTTAAACAAGTCTCTTTAATTTCATGTATTAGAAGTAACCATCCAATATTCACCACAACAATGCTCTAGGTAAAGTTCTGGAAATTTGATTGGGATTTGATGCGAGTCCAACACCAGCAATTGCATGTAGCCTTGTACCATTTTATTTACCATATTGGGAACAACACTTGGTCCAAAAGTACTGAGTGTAAGATATAAGTTGTGATGGTAATGCCTTCTCCGCGGTTTTCATCCTGACAACTGATCTGTTTATATGAGATAGGAATTTGAATGTATTTGTGTCTTGTGAAATCAAGGGAAAAGGCAAATATTTCCTTAAGCATGAAATCATCTTCAGATATATAATTATTTTTGTTTTTGTTTGATGCAGCCACAATTTCTAAAGTAGCAATACTGGGGATTGCTCTCGGTGCCCTTGTAATTCTTCTCATGATCTTAGTAGCAGCATGCCGGCCACATAATCCAGCACCTTTCCCAGATGGATCACTTGACAAACCAGGCATCTTCTTTCTCTTTCCTTAATTGGAGGATGATAACCATGTTTGATGATTTTACTATGGCGGAGTTTTGCTAGTCTGTAATCTTCCATTAAAGGAAATTCAATGTTCCCTGTGCTTAATCTGAAAGATCTGAAACATCTTAATAATCCTTCTTTGGGAGGTAATTTTGGCATGTGATGAAAATTGCAACATAGACTAATAGAAAAGAATAAAAATAACCAAAATGGAATCTGCACGCTTTTTAATTCGGTTTTTGCACGACCCACTTGTGATTTAGAAGTATGATGATCTTGCAATTGCAAATTATGCTGGCTGCTAACTCGTGTGTTTGTTGAACAAACAGTGAGTTATTCAACACCAAAGTTGGTGATCCTTCACATGAATATGGCACTCCATGTTTACGAGGATATTATGAGGATGACTGAGAATTTGAGTGAGAAGTACATAATTGGTCATGGTGCATCAAGCACTGTTTACAAATGCGTCCTGAAAAATTGCAGGCCAGTGGCTATTAAGAGGCTCTATTCTCATTATCCCCAGTGCTTGAAGGAATTTGAGACAGAATTGGAGACAGTAGGGAGCATCAAGCATCGTAATCTGGTCAGCCTTCAAGGCTACTCCCTGTCACCTTGTGGGAACCTTCTGTTCTATGATTATATGGAAAATGGCAGTCTATGGGATCTTTTTCATGGTGAGTTTAAGTTCATTCACAACCAAGTTCTCTCCTTGCATGCACCTACGAATTTTCTTCTAGATTCTGATATTTGCTGTACTGTTTGTTCTTCAGGCCCCATGAAGAAGAAAAAAATTGACTGGGATACTCGCCTCCAGATAGCACTTGGAGCAGCACAAGGGCTGGCATATCTACACCATGATTGTAGTCCTCGCATAATTCACAGGGATGTTAAGTCATCAAACATTCTACTGGACAAAGATTTCGAGGCCCATCTCACTGATTTTGGAATTGCCAAGCGCTTATGTGTGTCAAAATCCCATACTTCTACCTACATAATGGGAACGATTGGCTATATAGATCCTGAGTATGCCCGCACTTCCCGTCTCACTGAAAAGTCTGATGTGTACAGTTATGGAATTGTTCTCCTTGAGTTGCTAACTGGAAGGAAAGCAGTTGACAATGAATGCAATCTTCATCATCTGGTTTGTGTCCTCTTTCAATTCTTGTATTCCTTTCTTTAACATCTTCTCTCTTACATTGGAGGAAGTGCAAAGGCAAATCATGTTTCAAGTTTCAATTTCTAGCTTGACATGAATGATGTGTTTGCATGGAGGAAAAAGCTTGTCAAAGAAAGAAATGGTGCTACATACTACATATATTTATCAGTGCTTTGGAGTTGAGAGACATGCATGTTCAAACATGTGTCATTTCTCCTCTCCATTCATGATTTAGATGTCCTGTTCATTTTTCCTGTTAAAAGTATAAATCTAGCATATTATTGCGTTACCACTTAGTTTTGAAAATAAATATTTTGGTAATGTCTCTGAAATATTTGTTTCTTATCTGTGTTAGATACTGTCCAAGACAGCTAACAATGCGGTCATGGAAACTGTTGATCCTGAGGTCACTGCTACATCTAAAGATCTCGGAGCCGTGAAGAAGGTTTTTCAACTTGCCCTCCTATGCACCAAGAGACAGCCAGCAGACCGGCCGAACATGCACGAAGTGACACGTGTACTGAGGAGCCTTGTGCCGCTCATCACCCCACCCAAACAATGCGCCCAAGCTCCACCTGCCCCACTCCCATCTGCGAAAGTCCCATGCTATATCGATGAGTATGCGAATATCAAGACGCCACACATTTTGAACTGCCCCTCCATGAGCACTTCAGATGCCCAGCTCTTCCTAAAGTTTGGTGAGGTAATATCCCAGAACAGTCAATGACGGTGTAAGAGTGTAAAAGTGGAATATTAATATCCCAAAGCATTATGGAACAGCTGTTCTCGTGCTTTTCTTGTTCTTGTGGGGGTTTTTGTGGATGACCAGTTAGTGGAAATGGTGTACAAAGATTTGAAATCCAATTATTGTAGCTAAGAAAAAGAGAAGGGCAGTTCTACCTCACCAGGAAATTTTAAAAAGGTTACAATTTCAAGTTCTTGTGTTTGTGTGGTGTACTTTAATAATCATGTGTAGTTTTGTCGGTCTCAGCTGGAGGACCCACCGGAGCCTGGTGGGGTTACAGCCTCAGGCTCTGGCTTCTGAGAAAGTTGGATGCAGCAGTGCATCATATGCGTAATCAGCAATAATTCACTGGTCCAGCCATAACTGTGCTGCTTCGTACACACCTTTCTTGAAGTTGATGTTTTGCAGGGGTAGATGCCTAGCTAGCTAGATAGCCTCTTATCAACTGAATCAATTTGGTGACAATAATTTTTGCAGGGAGAAAGGCCATTTTAGTCTTTTATGGCTCCCGGGATCAAGACAAGAATAATTTATTGCTCCCTGGGCTGTGTGCCATCATCATTTGTCAGTAAAGATGTGTTTATATGCAGCTTACGCCATATAAAACCCCATCAGCCCTAGGCCAATGTAGAGTTTTGATTTGGAGTTCATAGAATTCTGTCAGAACGCTATCTGGTTAGAGCCCGTTTTCGGCTAAAATGCTGTTTTGCTGAATTTTTTTTTTCTTTTCATTTTAAATGAATATATTTTGGTGTTTTTAGATTATTTTGATGTGTTAATATTAAAAATGATTTTTAAAAATAAAAAAAAATATTATTTTAATTTATTTCGGTATGAAAAGCACTTTGAAAAACTACCGTAATAAAAGCACTTTGAAAAATTACCGTAATCATTTTTCCAAACAAGCCCCAACTCCAAACCGTAGAAAGGCTATATTGTTGCCTTTAGTTACTTGGTTGCTAGACATCAATTTAGGGTCTAGTTTATGTTTTTGAGCTTCAGCTATGTCAACTTTAGGCGCTACCCCTAACCCATGATGTTACAATGATAGGATGCCTGTTCTACAATTTGTGATAAATGATAATGCTTGACTTTCAAGGTGACGTGATCAGTGTTGTTAATTTTATTTTGTTGGGGTTGAAATGGTTTGTACTAGTTAAAAAATAAAATAAAACGGTATAGTTTTTATTTTATTTAAAATTTTGGTTCGTTTTGGAAATTTCATCTAAATTTTGGTCGGAATATTCTAGTTTTGTTTCACTCGTTCTGTTTTGGTCAAATAATATTTTTTTAAAATAATGAATAAATTTATAATATCAATCATATTTTTTAATCCGGCTATTATATTGAGATGAAATTTTATGAGGAGTCTATTGATATATTTATATGTATCATGTTAAAATTTCAGAGCAATCTAAGAATATAATGACCTTGCAAAATTGATGACGACATTCTCATAATATTATACATGTTCATAATTTTGTTCTAAAAAATCATTTTATTATGTATTCTTTTAGATTAAATATACAATTCTAAATACTTTTATTTTTGGATTTGAATAAAAATTATTTTTGAATATACATATAACCTCGAAACGATGCGCTGAAACACTCCAAAACTAAAACATTCTATTTCAATTAAAAAAAAAACAAAACATTAACTGAATCATAATTGACAATATTGTTCGTGGTAACTTGATAGATTATTTCCAACAGTATTCCAATAGAATTTGCGATTGGTTTGAGTAATAAAGTCACAGTTAAAGCAAACCTGATAGTATTCGCAAACTTTGTGTTGGGCTAAGGTGCCACCCATCTCGGTTTTGATGCACCACACGATCAAGTTCGTATGAAATTAACTTTGTTATTTTAGTTTAAGATGTGAATTTGATTGGAAAATGACAAGGACTGAAATGAGCTTGAAAGCATCAAAGGGGTTTGGAGAAAGTTGGGGGGTGGAAGAGTTGCATTTGAGTCTTTTTTTTTACTATTTAAATCTTTTTTCCTTGTTCAATTAAGAATTTCATTTGAGTTGGGGGTTGTGATATCTGAAAACAATAGAATTTTTTAAGGATTGTGTTTTAGAAAAAAAGATGTTTATGCTACTTTGATTCATTTCGTGTCTATATATTTTTAAGATGGTGATTGGTGATAACAGGTGAAATTAGAAAAAAATTAATTATTTTTTTTCAAAAATACTTTTGAAAATAACAAACATGACCTAAATATGAAATCACAATAAGAAAATTGATCCCACTTGACATTTAAGTGACCGATAGTATGGTTGATGTTATTTTTAAAAATAATTTTTGTTTGAAATATATTAAAATAATATTTTTTTAAATATCATTTTTGATAAAACACCAAAAAATTAAAATGATAGTTTTTTAAAAAACAATTTTTAATATCATCCTATGAAAATGATCTAAAAACATTAAAAAAATAAATTTAAAATATATATTTTTTAATTTTTATCCAAAGTGTCTTTTAAATTTGTTTTTTTTTTAAATCAAATTAATATTACTGTGGATGCTTTTTAATGGTCTCGTCATTTCCATTAACACTCTGAAATATGTTTTTTTTGTTTTTTTGAGAAAACATATGCAAAACATTGGTAACTATACAAAAATGTACTTGCTGTACTGATGATAAGCTTGGAAATGTCTTATAAATTATTTATTATTTATATTTTTTAGCTATTTATTTATTTTTAAACTTTTACCATAAAAAGTGCTTTTGATTTTATTTTTTACTTTATTTTGAAAAGAAATGTTTATTTTCTTGCTTCATTACGAGGGACATTATTATTGATTGATTGCTGAAACATACTTAATTTTATTTGAATATCCTTAACAGCTCACAACACTTTTTTTTTTTTTTTTTTTTTTGATAACCGGGGTGTCCGGGCCAGCTTACGCGCACCACAACTAATCCCCGGACTCACTGAACATCCTGCAAACCCAGTGAGCATGTAAGGCACCGCGGGGGTGACAGGCGTGCATGATATTTTATTTGTTTATTTTGTCTGGATTTTAAAACTAAACTAAAAAAAAAAATCATAGAAAAACAAATAGAATCCATCATAAATGAATGAAAAACACTTTCTTAATCTTTAATTTTATTATTAAGCAAATTAAAACCCCCAAAGTAAATAAAATTCTAGAGATAAATAAATAACTGGCAAAAAATCATTTTTTTAATCATTGTTTTCCTTTTAATTTCTTTGAACAAACGTCACACTTTACGCGGCATCTCATCAACCTAATTAGCCTCTCAAGTTAAAAGATTTAAAATATTAATAGATGGATTTTACATTTATTTTTTCCTTTTACAGTATTTTAATATATTTTTAAATAAAAACAAAACGAGAACACTAGCTTCACAGATTTTCATTACACCTGTCCAAGAAAGGCAAACCCTCACTCGCACTCCAAGGCCCAAAACAAGGCCCACCCAAGGACCAACCCAAGGCCCAACCCAAGGCCAGGAGATCGCAATGGCATTCTTTTCTCTGCTACGAGCGTTAACATCAGGGAAGGAAGCAAGATACCCAAATGTCCAAAAAAGCACGGTTTGACGTGTCATCTCAAAATACTCTTTCAAACAATAATAAGAAGTTTCTTCTCCTCCTTTTATTTATTTTTGGACTAACACTGTAGAGCGCCTGTTAGGGCGGGAACCCGAAACTTCACCCATAAGAAATGCCTGTAGGTCTTCTCTCTCTTCTTCTAGGGTTTCTCTTTCAAAATATTATTTCAAAATTTTCACTCAGGCTTTTTGAGTTTCAATAATTGGTGACTTCACAGGAGCCCAAGATGAATCTGCGGAAAGGCTCAAAAGTATGGGCCGAAGACAAGAATTTGGCATGGGTTGCTGCTGAAGTAACGGATTTCTTAGCCAAACAAGTGAAAATCCTAACTGTTACTGGAAAGCAGGTGGAATTTGGTGTTTTATGGTGTTTTTGCTGGTTTATTAAGTGGATTTTCTCCTTTTGTTTTTAAGTTTTTGTTTTTGGTGGTCTAGGTTTTGATTGTGCCTGAGAAATTGTGTCCGAGAGATGCAGATGAAGAGGAGGAGCATGGAGGTGTTGATGATATGACTAAATTGACTTACTTGAATGAGCCTGGAGTGCTTTATAATCTTCAAAGAAGATATGCTCTTAATGATATTTATGTATGGAATTCACAATCCGTGCCTTTTTTCTTTTTTCTTTGTTAACAAGTGTGTTTTGGGGTGTTTAATTAATGTCTTTCGTCAAATATGGTAAATTGTTAGATTCATCATGGTGTTCTTTTGAGTAAGCTTTGTTGTTAGTTGTGGTCGTGATTGTTTGAATTTTAGGTATTTTAAGTTAATGTGGTATTGAGGGTACTTTTTCGTCTAGTATATTTAAAATTTGTTTAATTAGGTGTCCGAATTATGAGCTGGCACTTGACACGTCGAGCGTTTATGGTATGAGCAGCTCTTGTTAAGGTGCTGCTAACTAACGATCGATTTGAGTGCTTTCTGTTATTTGGTTAACCAAATCGACAAAATAAAGTAGTTCAATTCTTGAATTGATTTCTCATTAGGCAAGCCATGCTGTCCTTTTGGTATTGAGATCACGGTATGTAAATGGATAACGTGATGATTAACATGCATTTAGGTGATTGTTTTTGGCCCATTTAACTATGCTTTTATGTTGTAGACCATATGGTTGAATGACATCTTTTCTTAGTTGGGTGTCATTTGATCAGTCTACCATTCAATACCGAAACACTATAAACTAGGCTATCCTTCATTTTGTGATGATATTTATGTGACATATTCTGCATTTTGTCTTTGATAGACATACACGGGAAGCATTTTAATAGCTGTTAATCCATTCACCAAGCTTCCTCATCTGTACAACGTGCATATGATGGAGCAATATAAGGGAGCTCCATTCGGTGAGCTAAGTCCCCATGTTTTTGCTGTGGCAGATGCATCATACAGGTATGTTGTATTTAGGATGTTTTCTTGAAATTTGAGTTGATTTGAGATATAAATCATTATCATATAAAGTTATTTATTGACTTCTGTTGGGTTTAAACTCCAGAGCTATGATGAGTGAAGGACGAAGCCAATCTATACTGGTTAGTGGAGAAAGTGGGGCTGGGAAAACCGAGACAACAAAATTGATTATGCAATATCTCACTTTTGTTGGTGGCCGAGCTGCTGGCGACGACAGAACAGTTGAGCAGCAAGTCCTTGAAGTAAGACTTACACATTCCTTGTCCCATTTGCCACTAGCCCCTCTTTAAAGAAGAAAGTGCATATACTCACTGTAAAATTATAAATTTACTTTTTGGTTATGTTTCCCAGTCTATATATGTTTGTACCCCATATTCATCTATCCTCTGTTAATTTCCCCCCTTTTGCTGGAGAAACATTCTCCAGTCGTTGACGTGTCTTTAACTTGCTATAAGGTGATTTGTGAAATTGGTCTTTATTTTTTTGTCTTTTTGTCGAGGCTGATTCATCCTTTTCATAATTTAGTCAAATCCACTTTTGGAGGCATTTGGTAATGCAAGGACTGTTAGAAATGACAACTCAAGGTGAGATGGAGTTTGTTTTCTAAATATACTCTCCTTTTACCAATCTGTAGCTCTAATTGCTAACCTAATCTGATGGCAGTTGTTCCTTTTCTTCTGTGCTCCAATAAATAAATGTTCTATACATGATACATTGTATTTTTTCTCATCACCCATGGTCCCATTTTCAATGAATGAGTCAGGGGATATGTAATGACCCATGGAAACAAAATTTTGAAAAAAAGAAAAGAAAACAGGGCATATGAAATGCAGACATGGGGAGAAAGCTGTAGGGTAATGAAAATATCTGAATCTAAGCTGAATACAACCATGAAGGGGAAAAAATATTGAAGGATTGGAGATAATGTACATCAAATAAAGTCTTATTCAAGAAGAAATTTGATTAATTTCCACTTTTGGTTTTATATGATTGGATATTTAAGTGCTTTATCTTATATCTATCCTTATACAACTTGTTAACTTGGCAATCCTAATTTTCCAGCAGATATATTTCCAGCTTTCTTAAATTCTCATTCTTTGTCTCGACAGTCGTTTTGGCAAGTTCGTCGAGATCCAGTTTGATGCAACTGGCAGGATATCCGGTGCCGCGATTAGAACTTACCTTCTGGAACGATCTCGTGTAGTTCAAATAACAGATCCTGAAAGGAATTATCACTGTTTTTATCAATTGTGTGCATCTGAGAGGGTACTCTCTCTTCCTTTCCTATCCTGTATTTTCTGTTTAGTGTTATGTGGTGATGTTCTTACTGGCGGAGTCTTTGTGAGTTGTGTTTGCAATATGGTGCTTTGTCTGTGATGATGCTTTTCCTATCTAATAGAATTTTAAAGCTTACTGATATGTCTAGGATGCAGAGAAGTACAAACTGGATAACCCGCATCACTTTCATTACTTAAATCAAAGCAAGATATATGAATTAGATGGGGTGAGCAACGCAGAAGAATACATAAAGACAAGGAGAGCAATGGATATTGTTGGTATAAGCAATGAAGATCAGGTTTAAGCACCATAGAGTGACTTGGTTCTTGATGTTTGTTTCTTGCTTTTTTTTGGATTATCTTGTTGGTATGCTATTATACTCATTTTGCGTTTGCCATGCTATTATCAGGAAGCTATATTTCGCATCTTGGCTGCAATTTTGCATCTTGGGAATATTGAATTTTCTCCTGGCAAGGAACATGATTCTTCCACCCTACAGGATGAAAAATCTAGCTTTCACATGCAAATGGCGGCTGATCTTTTTATGTAGGTGATTGCATTGATTGCTTGGGATTTTTTTTTGTTTGAACAATCTTTGACATTCCACCAGCATTGAATCAGTTCTCTTATTTTTGTTTTAGTTTGGAAGTGAGCTAGCTAAATTTCTCATATACTGTGTTTTTGTATAATTGGAAGTGAAAATGCTAGATAAAATTGTATTTCACTATAGCGATACGGAGGAAAAAACTGAACTTTTGAAATTGGAACATGGTCAGAAAATATTGGAACTATTCCTTTTATGGATTTTGTTTCATTAATCTATAACACTTATTCTGTGGAGCTTTGCTTTAATGGGATTTCAAATATTGAAAAAACTAACAACTTTAGAATAATCAATGGGAGATGAGTACAAGCTGTCTTTACTGAGTTTGGCAGGGGAAATTCCTTCCTATAATGATTTTTTTAGCTCATTGGCTTTTAATTTTAAGTTACTGAATTACTTTTTTTAATCAGGTGTGATGCAAACCTCTTGTTTGCAACATTGTGTACTCGTACTATTCAAACCCGTGAAGGAAATATTATAAAAGCTCTTGACTGTAATGCTGCTG
Organism: Salix caprea; assembly: GCA_964035475.1. Classification (NCBI taxonomy): domain Eukaryota; kingdom Viridiplantae; phylum Streptophyta; class Magnoliopsida; order Malpighiales; family Salicaceae; genus Salix; species Salix caprea. The sequence continues at coordinate 16,266,328 of OZ037751.1, forward strand.
TTGCTAGTCGGGATGCCCTGGCAAAGACTGTTTATGCTAGGCTGTTTGATTGGTACGCCCTTGTGCATGAGAACAATTTCTTTATATTTTTTCGATAGTTTTCATACTTTAAACTTGTCTGGTTTTGATGTTTCTTTAGGCTTGTTGAGAAGATTAATAGGTCTGTCGGGCAAGATCCAACTTCTCAGATACAAGTTGGAGTATTGGACATTTATGGCTTTGAATGCTTCAAATATAATAGGTAATCTCTTAAATGCATTACCCTGTTTCAATTGTGTCTTTCAGACCATTGCTATATCTTAAGGTGTAATCTTATTGAGCTTCTCATGTTGCCTTGAACTTGCTTGGTATTTGAAAGTTTTTTATATTCATGATTTTTACACGTGGTGAACTGTTCCAAAGAATTTATTGTGGAATGCTGTTTGTCTCTAATGTAAGTGATAAACTTTGTATTGCGTGTCACCTTTACTGGCAGTTATGTTATCTGATTATCACTTCGAAAGATTTTCTATTGCCTTTTCGCATCTCAATTGCAAGATTATTGGCCTTGAGTCATGTCACTTTTCCTCCGCGCTAATTTGATTTTACCATTTTCATTTATTATTTTCATCAACAGTACTTTTGTTCTTACCTTACGTCTACTGAGTGATTAGTGTTTTCTGTTCTGCAGTTTTGAGCAGTTTTGCATTAACTTTGCAAATGAAAAACTTCAGCAGCATTTCAATGAGGTGCGCAATGTTGTCTTTTGCGATGCGATGGCATTCACTAAATCTATGCTGTCTTATTTTCTTCTTCCCTTTGTTTCAGCATGTATTCAAGATGGAGCAGGAGGAATATAGAAAAGAAGAAATTAATTGGAGCTACATTGAGTTTATTGACAATCAGGATGTTCTGGATTTAATTGAAAAGGTTTTTCATCTGTTTCCCCTCTGAAAAAAATGTTATAGTTCAGCTAATCTGTTCTTCCCCGAACTTGTTTGCAATTTCCTGCTGATTTCTCATTCCCCTTCTTATTGATAATAATACTTTGGATCAACAAACGAATTTAGTCCATGTTTCCCTTTGGTATGATGCATTTAATGATACTTGATGCCATGCTTGCTATTGAAGATGCTGCAAGGACAAGCAATGGCTTAGGAGTGAGTGTTGATGCTCTACCATTTTTGTGATTTAGCTTAGATAATTACTTTAGCATGTCCTAGAGATATTAGGATTGTGGTAAAAGGACTTCTTTCAGGAACAGATATTATGTACTGCAATAAATTTTAGCATGTGTGACCATATTTTTTGATGAATTTATATTATCTGATATGTACTCAAAAGGGACAATATTGGCCTATAAATTTACATTGTTTGACTTGAAATATCCGAGCATATCCTTGTAGGGATCTACCCCCTCCTCTCGCTCTCTCTCTCTCGTGCTGAAAAAAATAAAGGAAATTGAATGTTTATTGGGGAATATGTTTCATGTCTGTAGTTCTGGTTTTCTTTTCTTTTTTGTTTCTAGATATTCCACCTAAGTCTTAGACTTATGTTATCGTGTACTTGTTTGCAGAAACCTATTGGAATAATTGCTCTTTTGGATGAAGCTTGGTACTGTTTGAGTTCTTCCCTATAAATTGGTGTGTTTTCTATATGAAATTGCTTAAGTGAAGTTGATTTCATTTTTTCTGCAGCATGTTCCCAAAATCAACACACGAAACGTTTTCAACCAAGCTATTTCAGAATTTCCGGGCCAACCCAAGGCTGGAAAAGGCAAAGTTTTCAGAAACAGATTTTACCGTTTCACATTATGCTGGCAAGGCATGTTATTTGTCTCTATATTACCTTAAACAGAACTTGCAAAGTGAATTTTTTTACAAAGAACTGTTTTTTTTTTTGCAGGTTACTTACCAAACAGACACCTTTTTAGATAAAAATCGTGATTATGTTGTTGTAGAACATTGCAATCTCATGTCTTCTTCGAAATGTCACTTTGTTGCTGGTCTTTTCCCTTTGCCTCTTGAGGAGTCTTCAAGATCATCATACAAGTTTTCATCTGTGGCTTCCAGATTTAAGGTAGAGAACTTTTATCTTTCTTCCATTATCATTGCAGTATTATGCAGTTTTGTTAGTTGTTTGCAGAGTAGAGAATAACAAGGAGCAGTGAAAGCAGAAACAATTCATATTGCTTTGACTGTTGACTTTATATTAAGATGCTTTAAGCAAATTAATCATAATAGCTATTATGGTATTTTTATGGATATAACCCTTGGGTTGAGTAAACCATAAGGCGTCATGTATGGTTTTACAAAACAAGTCATTGTCCCTTTCTATGGTGAATTTTTTTCCCCGGATTATGCTATAGTATCAACACTAGTTAAATTGTCTGTATTATGTTGCGGGCTGAGTAAACAATTTTTATAGCTGTTGGGATTGAAACAATTAATAGGTTTTGTTAGTTCAAAAATAAAATATAACATCTATGCATGCAAGGTTTGATATAATGAAACATATCAACACCCTATTATAACAACAACATCGAAGGCTTAACATCTAAAAATATCATTATTATTATTGCCAAAACAATAAAAATTATTAAATTACCCCGAGGAAAAAAAACTCAAAAACATTAACAAAAGAGGAAGTAAGAAAAGAACAAAAAATATTATTTATTATTGCGTTAATAATGGGAAAAAAAATTCAATCAAAGAATAAAAAAAGCCTAAAAACTTTTAACAAAAACAATATAAAAAATAAAAATTATTAGCTAAAAAAAATCATTTAACGTGAAATTAAAATAAAAAATTAAAAAAAAAACAAAAGAAAGAACAAAGGAAAAGACAAAAGAACTATATAAACACAAACTAAAATTTAAGAACATTTTTTTTTTAAAAAATGCTACCTCAACAAAAGAGAAAATAATAAAAATTAAAAACCAAAGCTAAGAGCACATATATATAAACATGGACAAAAATAGGGACTATTTAAGAAATAAAAAAAATAAAAGAATTAAAATTAAAAGTATAAAGGATGAAATGAAAATCAAATATATTATCATTTTCAATTAAAGGATAAAATTGAAAAAATCAAATCTTTTGTACCAAAAATATTAATGGATTTAAAACAAACCCAAAATTAAAAAAATAAAGACTAAAATGAAAACGTAATATATAATCAATTTCAATTGAAAGACACAATTGAAACTAATCAAATCTTACATGACCGAAGTAAGGACCATGCAAGACAATTAAAAAAGCAATGACTGAAATGAAACAACCATAAAACTGAGGGGCTGTTGTGTAGTTTAGGGTGAAGGAGAGAGAAAAAGAGAAAAAATAGCTCAACCACTCACCGTGTGAGGCCACGTGTCACCATGAGGAAGAGGACATGGCGACGCATTCACGGAGACGCCGGATAGACATTTTCCGCCACCGGAACACGCCACATGCACTGCCCAAAGCGAGCGTGTGGCTGAATATTGTCGGTGCGCGTGTTAGACGTGTGCACAGTATTCAACAGTAAATAACAATAAAAATGGTAATTTACTGGAACACCCCTACAATCAACTCTTCAAATTTGTCTTATTAGGGGCAAATTAGTATTTAGACATTTTTAAGAAAATGTGAAATGTACGAAACACCCTCGCAGGCAAGCCATGATTTTTGTCTTATTGGGGGTAAAAGGGTTATTTTAATGTGCAATGAAATGTGAAATTACTGCGGTAGCCCTTGACAACTGCTATTTTATGTCTTTTTTGAGGGATAGAAAAGTTATTTTACTGTGCAAAGAAATATAAAAAAAATCAAAAAACTAGTGATATGATTGAACCAAACCGACCCGAAATGAACCGAACGAGCAATACTATTGTAATCCACAGTGAAAACACTCACAAGCTACAGTAACCAACCCTGACCTCTTTTAGTATATAGTGTAATGTAATTTTTTGCTGGTATGAATTTGATATGCATGCTAAGCATTTAAAATTATGTTGGGTGGATGGCTAAACCACCTATAGGAGGGAGGGAGAGAGAGAGGGCAATGTAATTTGAGGAAGAAGCTTATCACTTCCCCATCTTTGTTCTTTGATTGTTTTGTATTCATTCCTCCATTTTCTTAATAGTTTTGGAGTGGGAATGATGTCAAGAATATTTTTTTTCACCGTTGTTTTTCTTGTTTTTTCCATCATGTTTTAGCTTGTAACATGGATGCTTGATAGCTGTTTATAACCTGTTAATGTTGACGCTGTAAATTATTTTATTTTTTGGTTTGCAGCAACAACTTCAGGCACTTATGGAGACCCTTAAATCAACTCAGCCTCATTATATACGATGTGTGAAGCCAAACTCTATGAACCGACCTCAGAAATTTGAGACTTCAAGCATATTACATCAACTTCGCTGTGGGGTTAGTATATCGTAATTGTGTTTATGTGCTTGTTTAACATCATTTCTCTTGCTCACTTGAGTTTCTGCAATTGTATATGATCATTATCCATGATTCTTATGAGATAAGAGTCTTAAGTTTTTTTTGTTATTATTTGATCTTTGTTGAAATGGATGGCTCGTGTTCCTTAGATTTTAACTGTACCCACTGTTAGATTTTTCTAGTTTATTCATTTTTTTTCCTTATTGGAACATTCAGTAGACATGTTCATTTTTTGTTTGTTTAATTCTCGTAAGAGCACTGAAGGAATTGAACCTGAAAATCTCCTACCAAAATACTGGAATATTTATCAGTATTGGTTGATGATAGAACAAAAGTAAAATGAAGAACCACCAACTATGAAATGCTTGTAAGAGATCCTTCCATGTATTAAAATTTTGATTTACACCCCTCCATCGCAGAAGCTAATTCTATTTTAGATCCTTTTGTCAAAATTATCTTAATTTTCATCCAATAACAAATGATAACATGCCAAAAAGAATATTTAATCTCTATTTCTAGACATGCACACATGAACATGAATACACTTTCTCAATATTTTTTTATAAAATGAAAATTATATTGGTAATGGAAGTACACTTTTTTTGTTCAATGATAATATAAAACATAATGGAGGTTGTGATGGTAAAAGACAATGTATTCTCTTTTTCCTAAGGTTGTGATGCCATGTCCCAGGCCTGTAGTTGTAAAATTAGCAATCCAGATGGAAGGTTCAAATACTAATTGTTTGGTGGAGAGGTATAAATCAAAATTTTAAAATGTTTGGAGGTTTATCAATGAAAGCCTCACTCACAAAGATGTGCATATGCTTTTACCTAAAGAAGAATTACATGTTTAGTTGCCCAAAGGTTGACTTGTATACAATGTGCACCTTGTACTCACAAAGTGGTACTGTGAGCGTAAGGTGTGGGATCCAGTTTACAAGGAATGGCTCTAGGAGTATAAGAAGTCCAATTCAACTCATGCAAGCCTAGTGTTAAATTTATTACTTAATCTATACAAAAAAAGGTTACGGGGAAGATGACGTGTATAATTTGGTCCAATTGACACTTTTTAAAGGACTATGCAATGTATGGTTTAATCTAGTGAAGAATGGCCCTAAGTGAGATAAGGACGGCTGGGGTTGTAAGATGCATGGTCTAGTCTACATGAGAATGGCCAATGTATAACCAAGTTCGAGCAAAAATGACCATGTGATTGTAGATGTATGGATTAGTTCAAGCGTCTTTCTTGATAAATAGTTTACCAGCTAGGGTACCAGAATGCTATGAGCACATGATGCTACTATGACCTGGTCTTGTCTTGAATTGATGGTGATCACAAAATTCATGTCATGGTTGCTTATTGTTCATGTAGACAAGCAGATGTCTCTTTAATTTTCTTTCATTTATTGTGTGCAATTCATTGTTACACTGGCGGGAACTATGCATTTTGTTCTTGCACATATCCATCCATTTATTCTAGATTTTTATTCCTCACTGCATGCTGAAAGTGGTGTACTGCTTCTTTTAAATATAAATGCTTGCAAATTAGGTTGATATAATTATTATTAAAATTTGGGACAGGGTGTGCTGGAAGCTGTTCGGATAAGTCTTGCAGGTTACCCTACTCGAAGAAGCTACACAGAGTTTGTGGATCGGTTTGGATTATTAGCTCCTGAATTTGATGGAAGGTTCTGTTCTTAATACCATTGTTTTTCTTGGAAAATCTTCACCAATGATTCTAAAGGATTTAGTGTTTTGTTACTATGAATGGATGCTGGAGTTATTTGTTGTTATGCTTTAATTTTTTCATGTTTCCTTCACAAAAAGGGTAACGGATAATGGTTAGAGACATAAATTTTTAGGATGATCAGTTGTGCGTGCTCGCACATGCATGCATGAATGCTTTTTTTGTCTCTCAAGTGATCTTGAGACAATTTGATTTGTTTGCACTGTTTTCTTTACCATCTTTTCCTAACTTTTTGTTTGCTGAGAAGTCTTTTTTCCTTTTGCATTTCTAATGTACTGAGAAGTTCTACTTTTACTCAGTTGCAGTTATGATGAAAAAACTTGGACAGAGAAAATTCTGCACAAGTTAAAGCTCGACAATTTTCAGGTACTACTGTTTAAGAATTGGGCATCAAGCTTTGTAATATCATTAATGTTTTGCTTATTTTGTTATTGTTTCCAATTCTCTGTTTTTAAATTTATTTTTATTTTGCAGCTAGGCAGGACCAAAGTGTTTCTCAGGGCTGGTCAGATTGGCATTTTAGACTTGCGACGGGCTGAGGTTCTGGATGGTGCTGCAAAGCGTATTCAGCGTCAACTGTGCACATTTATTGCACGCCGAGATTTTCTTGCAACACGTGCTGCTGCGTTTGCAATTCAATCATACTGCAGAGGTTTGCTTTTACTTGCTGCATTTGACCTAATCATATTTGTAACGTGATTCTTTCTCTTACAAATTAGCATTCTCTTCACTCTTCCCAACATACCTCTTCATTATTTGTGCAACTTTGAAAATGGTTTGTTCTATCAATTAGTTTAGGCTTAAAAGGCTGGTTTCAGTTTCATAAATGCCTACAGGGTCTTATATGTTTGATTATACAGGAGGGTTATGTGTAGGATAAAGCCCATAGCTACAACTAGTGCCAAAGCAAGATGCTTTGTCTTGTCATTCCAGAAGCCTTGCTATTTCTATTAACTAATTTTCTATACCAATTGCCTACTGCATCTATATATATCTAGCTCCCAAACTCTTTTTTTGCAGCTCTTCTAACTTAGCAATCAGACCTTTATGTGTTGTTAATGGTTTATCTTTAATTACACCACATTTTATCAGATGGACATTTCCCTGCATCTCTATCTCTATTTTATTTTGGTTTAGCTCTATGGGGTTGCTATATATGATATATTTGTAGGTTGCCTTGCTCGAAAAATGTATGCTGCAAAACGAGAGAGAGCAGCTGCCGTTTCCATACAGAAGTATGTCCGCAAGTGGCTGTTAAGGCGTGCTTATTTGAAACTGCTCTCAGCTGCTATTTTCATGCAGTCAAACATACATGGTTTCTTGACTCGCAAAAGATTTCTGCAAGAAAAGAAGCTGAGAGCTGCCACCCTAATTCAGGTAAGTTTTCCAAGTGTAGAATTGTGTTTGTGATTTTCTAATATTTTGATGGTGATGTTATGCATATTTGTGTACTAAATAATCAGGCCACCACATTAAGACTGAAGAGGCTAGATCATTAGTCATTTCAGTGGGAATAAAAGCTAATTTATTTTAGTTAAAAATCTTTGCAAGGATGTTTATGTAATGCATTAAATGCCTAAATTTGGCTCACCACCTGTTTTGAATGATGGATTTATTGGATGACCCAATGCTCAATTTTGTTGCAAATATTGTATTTCATTTGCCAGTTACTTAAGTGTTAAATTAGTTTCGGACTGTTACTTAAATTTTGTTTTTTTAATGTGTGATAGGGTTGCAGCTAAAATGTTATGGAAATGTTGGGGTATTGTCTCCTGAGTGTTACAGGGTTTTGTGTGATTTTTCTTGGGACCTTAAATTAGTTATCTGAAGTCATTTTCACTGCCATGGCCAATGCCTTTGGGGGTTGTTTTTCATATGGCTACACTCATCTGATTTCCCATTTTAATTTTATAATATAAATTGCTTAGGCTCGTTGGAAGATTTACAAGTTCCGCTCAGCTTTGCGACATCGCCAGGCTTCTATCACAGCAATACAGTGTCGTTGGAGGCAAAAGCTGGCAAAAAGAGAGCTTCGAAGGCTTAGACAAGTGGGAAATCAATATTCTTTTCATATCTATTTGAGTTTAGCTTTTCCCCTGTTATTTACTCTTTGTTTATTACCATGCAGGAGGCTAATGAAGCTGGTGCCTTGCGTTTAGCTAAGACTAAACTTGAGAAGCAGTTAGAAGATCTCACATGGCGGGTGCATCTAGAAAAAAGATTGCGGGTATTGCTTTGTCTTGTGATGCTCTTTTGGTACTGTTATTAAACGCTTTTGAATGCATTTGAAAAGTTATGCCTCATTAAACGCATATATAGACATAAAGTTTATGTCCTTTTCATTCTTCCAAAGATAAAAATACAGTTTATTCCTCATTTCCCTGTCTCCTGTCTGTGTATCTCGACTCCAAATTAACCAATATGAAAGTTTTCTATGGAGAAAGGGTTGAGTTAATTATTGATTCAAGCTTCACTTGTTTCTAAATAAGGCACAATTTATTTTTTCAGCAGATTTGATTGGCTAGTTACTATGATCAATTCAACTAAATCTTGCAATACTCATTTACTGAAACTCTAATAACTTTGTGTTTTGTGTTGAATATCCTGTATCTGGAACACAGGTATCAAATGACGAGGCTAAATCAGTTGAAATTTCCAAGCTTCGAAATACCATGTCATCGATGAGCCTTGAGTTAGATGCATCTAAGTTGGCTACAATCAATGAATGCAACAAAAATGCAGTATTGCTAAAACAATTAGAGTTGACAGTGAAGGAAAAATCAGCTTTGGAAAGAGAACTCATTGTGATGGCTGAACTGAGAAAAGAAAATGCTTTACTAAAGGTGATTGGCAAGCATATATGCAAATTTATTTTTTTATTAATTGTGGCTTTGATTGGCCATGCTTGTTGGGCTCCCATTGCTCTTTTATTTTGGTTCCACATATTATAAGAATAAACTTTTATTATAAAACATTCAGTTGTCATAAATTAGGTATCCTCTTTTTCTTAGAAATGTTTAGAAAGCTTTTCCGGAACTAATTGTAAGTCTACACATGTTTTCAACATCATGGGTTAGAAATTTTGGATGAAAATACCATCAAAATATCGTGTAAATGAGTTACAATAGCTATTTTTTGTCAATGAAGCAACTTGCTTGGCAGAAGTAAAAATCAGTATTGGTGATATCTGCATCATAGTAGTGTTTACTAGTAAATAACCAAGCTCATTTTTATAAACAAGATTTTGATCAAGGTGTAATTTGTTTGAATATATTTTACATTTTCTGTGCTTCTTGCCTAAACTAAACTGAATGCTTGTGGGTAAAGTTTAATGGCTAATATGATTTTAGGATTCATGAAGGAAACTTTTTGCATATTAATACAATTTTAATGGCATTGATATTCTTAGGAGTGTTTGATATGAAGAGTTGTTTGCTTGTTTCGTTTTGAGTAATTTTTGAATGGAGGAGCACCATCTCCTTCTCATTTTTTCTCCTTTTGGTTTCCCATGGTCCCATCTGCTCTACTGTGGAGTGCTTTTTAATGAAAACATTTGTTGCGTTTACAGAGTTCTTTGGATGCCTTGGAAAAGAAAAACTCTGCTATTGAGCTTGAGCTTATTGAAGCTCAAAAGAATGGTAATGATACCACTGTCAAGTTGAGGGAAATTGAAGAGAAATGTTCTCAGTTTCAACAAAATGTTCGAAGGTATTCATCAGTTGAAAATAACAATACCAGCCACCCTTTAATTTTGTAAACAGCAACATCCACTTGATCAATCTTCTCATGCACTTGTTCATTCTTCTGAATTTATTGGAGTTTGCTGCTGTTTCCAAGGCACAAATTTGAGATTCTTGATTGGTATTTGCATCAAAGACTTGATTTTCAGAACTGTCAATTGAGAGTGTATAATTTTTTTGCATATTTATGCTTTGAGGAAACAGATGGTTGTTTCATAAATTGGTTATTTGGCCTCTATAAGGTTCCCTCCTGCATAAATGTAATCCATCTGAACCTTACTGTGGATTATTGTTGCAGTGGCTTTTCACTTTTTCAGGGGTGGGGTGTTTATAAAGCTATTCTTGTAATGAACTCTTATATCCTGGTATCTTTGTGAATAATGTTTCCCGTATTACAGTCTTGAGGAGAAGCTTTCTCATTTGGAAGATGAGAATCATGTCCTTCGACAAAAAACTTTGACCCCATCCTCGAAGAGCAACCGCCCTGGTTTTGTGAGGGGATTTTCCGAAGTAAGTTATTGCAAACAAAATTCCATTCTTGTCTCCCATATAAAAAAAAAAATCATTGTCTCATAAATACCTGAACATTGGATGTATGCCTGGTTGTGTTACTTGTTTTCTTATTAAAGACTTCAGTTTTAGGTTGTGGTACTAGATATGTATTCTCCTTTTCCATAGATATAGGGAGAATTTTCTTCTGTAATGCTATTTGTTTTTTGACAAAACAGAAAATTTCATGGATAACCCAGTGTTAATTGATTCTGCTGTTTTGTTAACAAAACAGAAATACTCTAGCGCGCTAGCTCTTGCCCACTCTGAGCGGAAGTCTGCTTTTGTAAGACATGTTTTTTTAAAATATTTAGAGTTTAATGTAGTTGCGAGCCATATTGTGTTTCTCAAGGACACTATCTTCTCTGCAGGAATCTCCTACACCATCAAAACTTATTGTGCCTTCCTTGCATGGTTTGTCAGAATCACGTCGATCAAAGTTTACAGCTGAACGTCACCAGGTTTCTTTCCTTGTTTGTGAAGCCTTCAGTTCTAAGAAGTGAATTTTCATTGACACACAGAACTATGAATTCCTCTTGAAATGATATCACCTAAAGAAGTGAATTTTCTTTGGCATACAGGAGAACTATGAATTCCTCTCAAAATGCATCAAAGAAGATTTGGGTTTTATTGATGGCAAACCACTAGCAGCTTGTATCGTATACAGATGTCTTCTTCACTGGCATGCTTTTGAATCTGAGCGCACAGCCATTTTTGACTACATTATTGAAGGAATTAATGAAGTTCTGAAGGTCAGTTACATGCTTCAGTATAAAAACAACTGTCCTGAAAACTCTCTTTTTTTTTGTAAAAGAAATTGTTCTTTTCGCTTCAAGTGATGTTTCTCAACCTGATAATGGGTTTGGGTAATGAATCTTGGTTCTTCTTCTATTCCCCCTATTTTACTTTACTCTTGTCGCTAATTCTCTTGTTACTCTTTGATATCTCAATATTGTAAGGAAATATTCACAACTTTCTAGGGAATCATTGGAAAAAACATTTAAATTTCAGTTTCAAAACCAATTTATCTTTCCCTTCTTAACCGCCCACTCTAGAAAACATCTCTGTACAATTTATTAATGTTTTAACTTGAAAATCTTGTGCTGGACAAAATGCTCTGGGGCACTCCAAAATCAAAATTTTCTCAAGGGCATCGTACATATTTTTCTACCCCGAGTCTGGCTGAGTGATTTTTTTTAAGGATACAATATATACATCTATTAAGTTATCCAGTCACAATTTTTTCAGGCCGGGGATGAGAACATAACGTTACCATATTGGCTGTCAAATGCCTCAGCACTCCTTTGCCTTCTCCAGAGGAACTTAAGGTCAAACGGCTTTTTGACTGCAGCTGTTCCATCTTCCACATCTTCTGGATTACCAGGGAGGGTCATTCATGTGAGTTTGTGTAAAATTGATTTTTTTTTTGTTGTTTGCAGCATGCATACATATAATACATTCTTTCAAGGCTTTTTTTGGTACTCTTGTGCAGACTAAAGGAGAATATATGAAAGGCATTCTAATCCTGCTGAATATCATTAAGGGAAATGCCCTAAAACCTTCAAATCAGTACACCACAAGAACACAACAAACACTATACACATCCTGCACAGCTGGACAACTTAGAAACAGATGGCTGGGTTTGTGCCACTCAATTACAGGAGAAAAGGGATTTTCCCAAAATAGTTCTCTGCTTCACAAAAAAAAAAAAAAAAAAAAAATTATTGGCGGGATATGCAAGAGTTAGAGATTTCCACTAGAAAGTAGTATTTTTTTGTTATTTTAGAAATGCAGCATTCTAGCATCACAAATCATCATTTTTTTCTGAATTTACTACTGTGACATTTTTTTTTTTTTTTTTTATGAATTTGAGTGAGTCCAGCTGATTTGAGTTTGCTATGCTTCCCAGGGTCTTAAATCTCCTTTCAAAATAATGGGATATGAGGATGGTATGTCACATGTGGAAGCAAGATATCCAGCAATACTATTTAAACAACAACTAACTGCTTGTGTAGAGAAGATTTTTGGCTTGATTAGAGACAACTTGAAGAAAGAATTATCACCGCTGCTGGGTTTATGTATTCAGGTGAGTTTTAGCAAATCCAGCATAGGCTATCAATGATAGTTTTATTGTTATCTTTCCCTGTCTTGATTGCCTAATTGTAATTTTGGATGTAGATTTCATTGCATACACAAAAAATCTGTATTCTAGGTTGCATTCCTATCAAACTGTTATATGAGTAATCACTTATTCTTGGTTCCAACAAAGTGAACTGAATGTTAGTTCTGAATGATGGGCTTTCCAGATGAAATTTTGACCATGTGATCATGATAATTGGGAGCATTAACTATTCTTTTTAGGAATTCTCACCCAAAATAATGCATGGTTCATGCTTTTTGGATATTTTTTTTTTTCCTTTTCAAATTGTTTCCATTAAACAATACTCGACCCTTCTCTATGGATGGGTGTTCCCGACTGTATATAGGTTTTATGCATATTTTCCAGTTGTAATTTACATAACTTAAATGTTTTCATCTTTTGAGCTATTCTCCAAACCTTTGTCTTGAATCAAAAAACTATAGTAACGTCCATCATTTTACTTGCTTGGAAAGTTTGTTTCTGTTCTGCCTTTTTTTTTGGTTTCTTTTTTCGAAGTAATTGATCAAGAATTTATGTGTTGATAACTACTTGTCAGGCACCCAAATCTGCACGGCATGCTGGGAAATCATCAAGATCACCTAGTGGCATTCCTCAGCAAGCAGCAAGTAGTCAGTGGGAGAGCATTATTAAGTTTTTGGATTCTCTCATGGACTGTTTACGTGAGAATCATGTATGTTCCTTCTCCCCTGTTAATTGATTTTCAAATAGGAGGCCAATATTTACTCATCATGGAGTCCTTCAGAACTCGGAATGCATTTGTCCATGCCAATTGCAAAGATTTTCCAGTGTGCATAATTTATCATTTGTATTGTACATGCATCTGCTGCAAAATTTCTTTGGATAGAATGATGTTCACATGCATCTTTTTTTACTTTCAGAAAATCTGCTGTCTGATGTTCATTATCCATGCGCTGAACCTGTTGAAGTTCTTTCCTTTCTTTTGTTTCTGCTACCGTTGTTTGGTCTACCTTGTTTATTTTGATTGCCTTGAATACCTTCAACAAACAGCAGAGAGGATTGGTCTCGCCTAATAAGCTTCAATTTGGCTTTGTTCCTTATCTTTGTGTTCTAAATCCCCTATCTCTTGATGCATTCTGGTAAACAAGCTGGGTGTAACTGAATTTTAGTTACTTAATAGATATTCTTTGACTGACTCAAAACCATCCATTTAGGTACCATCTTTCTTCATCCGTAAGCTCATCACCCAGGTTTTCTCTTTTGTCAATATATCGCTTTTTAACAGGTGAGTGATCATGATTTTAGAAATTCTTGCGTGCTTCAAGTGATCAGTTTACACTTATGTTGCTTAATTCAAATTTCCTTCTTAGCCTTCTACTACGACGTGAATGTTGCTCGTTTTCAAATGGGGAGTATGTGAAATCTGGTCTAGCAGAACTGGAGAAATGGATAGCGGTTGCAACAGAGGAGGTAAAAATGTCCTTTACCTGCCAATTAGTTGCCACAGGTTAAAATTAACAGTTTGTGTGTCTGAATCTGCACAAAATGCAGTATGCAGGAACCTCTTGGCATGAGCTAAATTATATTAGACAGGCTGTTGGGTTTCTGGTATTTTTTCTACCCTTTTCTTGTTTGACTTGTGGACTGTCAGCTGTTTCCTTTTCTCATTGATAGTGCAATCCTTTTATAGGTAATTCATCAGAAGAGAAAAAAGTCTCTTCAAGAAATCATGCAAGATCTGTGTCCAGTATGATCTCCCTTTCTGCTCTTTTCAATTTTCTTTGTCCATTCATTGATATGAAGTAATTTTAAGGCTTAATGTGTCATGCACTTGGACAGGCATTGACTGTTCGCCAAATCTATCGTATAAGTACCATGTACTGGGATGATAAATATGGCACTCAGAGTGTGTCAAATGAGGCAAGTTTCTGTTTTGGTACCTTTTGTTGTTTGGCAAAATTTGTAAAAAAAAAATTGGTCTCATGGTTTTTAAACTTCAATTCGTTTGCAGGTGGTTGCCCAAATGAGAGAGATGTTGAACAAGGACAATCAGAATATGACCTCAAACTCTTTCTTGTTGGATGATGACCTCAGGTATGCTGCATTGTCTCTCAACTTGCTTGGTTACAAAAAATGACTGACTGGGCTGAATGAAGGTCCCAAATGGCCTGCTTGGTTCATTTGTTGTCCCTCTGTTTAAAGAAAATAGTCCTTTTAACATCAATTTGTCTTTCCGTAAATAGTTATTTTAGGCTTCAGCTGCACAAATTGTTTGATTGTAATCATTACTTGTGGAACCATGCTAATTTTACCACTGAAAGCATTTCAGACCCGAAACCTATCTTGTGATATGGCCACGAAGAATTATTAAGGGGTATTTTGCATCATGTTGTCTGTTATTGTCAATGCTTATAAACCATTTTCTTGTTGCAGCATTCCATTCTCTACTGAGGATATAGACATGGCAATTCCTGTAATAGATCCTTCCAGCATTGAACTCCCAAAGTTGTTGACAGAGCATCCTTGTGCTCAGTTTCTGGTCCTGTGTCAAACGTAAAATTAGCCTTGTAGCTGCATTCTGGTAAGTCTAGCTTGTCGTGGAGGTTTGAAGACCCTTTTATTTGCAGGAACACCTAACATTGATCAGTGGCCATCAAAATATCAGTATATTGGCTTTATATACTCCCCATTTGATGGATAGATACTTTTGTTTGGATATCGGGGGTCCAATTGGCGCTGCAGATTTAGTCAGCTTTGCATTATTTGATGGATAGATAACATTATTCGCAGATTTAGTCAGATTTACACGGTCGGTTCTCGTCGTAGGTCAATTGCGCTTCTATTTTTTTTTCTCTGTGAAGCTCATTCTTTCTTTGTACATGTTTTCACTTCCGAACAGCATCCTGTTGTATTATGATGTTTTTTTATATAAAAAACTTGGAATCTGTATATAAATTACACTTTTAGTTCTTTTCTTCTTCTTAACAGCAGCATTAGTTCGTAAAACAAACACACCATTTTGAGAAGTGAGTGGCAGAAGCTTTCCTGTTGGTTTCACCCCTGCTACTCTGTATATTTCACTGTTTATTTATACCGTTCAAGGTGACCACTGTCTGGTTTCGAGTCTGTTGAGAGTTTGGTTGTTTGAGAGTGGTAGATGATATTTTTATTTAGAAATGTATCAAAATAATTTTATTTTTTAAAAATTATTTTTGGCGTAAACATATTGAAATTATAAAAAAAACACAATTAATTTAAAATAAAAAATAAAAAAAATATAATTTTTTAAAATTCTTTAGAAATGCATCGGTGGTGGTTGACTTCTATTCGCAGCGTATCTTTTGTTGGATGTGAAACCAGGTGGATGCATAGGTGCAAATAACCCTGAATGCCAGTAATGATCGATCATCTCTCTCGTTATTATTGAAAGGAAGGTCAGAGTACATGATTTAGTGCCAGACAAGTATCATCATCAAATTTTGAATTATTCTCAGGAAATTTCACTTTGTAATTCTTCGCTTCTAGGCAGTTCTATGTGTTCTTTTGTGCAAATGAATGTGATTAGTGTCAACTCATCTGTGTACTCCATTTGTTTTGTTTTCCTGGACGGAGTCCAATTCTAGTTTCTCCTTTGGATCGTTGGTATCTGATGAACAACGAACGATGAAACACGAGTCATATATCTTGTAGGGTCTATAAGTCAAGGTGAATGATTTTTTCTCTTTAAAACACTCTAGTTGGACATTGTTTTTTTTCAAGTTACAAAACAAAACAACCTTGCAAGAAGCGAAGTGCGAGTGACTATCTCTGGTACGAGGTTTACGAATTTCATTATTAAGACAAGTATACACTGTTTTCAACTATTTTTTTTTTTTTTTAGTTGATTAATTAAGTTGATTTTCTTGTATATGATAAACTATATATATATATATATATATATATATATATATATATATATTAAAGTATTTGATAAGTTAACTTAAAACTCTTTTTGTTGCCAACAACATTATTGTCTTTGATGATTTCTGCCAATCTTCAAATATTAAATTAAATTTAAAGGTATTTTTATATAAACATGCCGTGAGCATTAATTTTTTGAAAATCTTTTCGGATATAAAACTAAACATAATTCTAATTATAAGGGATTGGTTTGGTGGTTAAAAAGATATGTTTCTTAACTTTTTTCTTTCAAATCTTAGGGACAACAAGAATTTTTTTTTTTTAATGTGTTAGGCCGGAATAGGGATATTCAAGACATCAGATTACTAAAAAAAAGATTTAGATTTTCTTAATGCACTAGATCAAAATGAGAATGTACTCTTAAAATATCATTTAAAAATGAACCTCAGTTAACGTTTAAGTTGACATGAAAATACTATAATTTGTGATTGTCTTGCAACTCTTGAGGAAACAATATCTACGTTTTAAGAATCAAATGAGCCGCTCATCTCCAAGATGATGAATGGCATGATCGATGATGGTATAATCTTAGGTTAAGATGATCCGTCAGCTTGCCTGTCAAGAAACTGAAAACATTTGACACTCGTATAGCAAACAGAGGTGGAAAAGATAGTTTTCTAGAGAAAAAAATAATAAAAAAGGGACAAGAAAAGAGGTAGTTAACCTTATGAAGAGCGTGCTCAACCATTAGATTGGATGAAAATGGCGTGAGAATTGGAATAGAATATGGAAATGGAGTGCTGGTGGTTGGAGTAAATGTGCGAAACACGTTCTTTTTATCAAAAGAAGTGCAACGTACGTAAGCATAAATTCATCGAGAGACATAAACTATCGACGGACAAGTTTTTAAATCTTTTTTTTTTCGGCCCCTTTTCGGCTCAAGGCTAACATGGATTCATTCTTATGGATCATTACGAAGCTGTTTGGCCCGCCGTAGTTTTTGGTAATTTTTTTTATTTTAAATAAATATATTTTAGTATTTTTAGATCATTTTAATATGTTGATGTTAAAAATAATTTTTAAAAAATAAAAAAATATCATTTTGATGTATTTCAACACAAAAAACACTTTGAAAAACTACTCTAACAGCTCTCTCAAGTCGAGGAATCCTGGAGCTTTATTTCAGATATGGAACGGGTGTGTTCCACGCTGCATCTGAAAAATTGTCAGACTAATAATAATGGAGTTTATTTGTAAGAACCAATGAGAAGCATGCAAATAATTAATTACAAATTCGTGGTATTATAATATGTGGAGGCACGCATATCAACTGTCAGGCCAAGAATAAGTTTGGTGGCTATAGCCCTGCAAGTTGCATGCCCGGCCTTGAGCATGTGATGCTTGCGTGGGGCCAAGAATAAGTTTGGTGGCTATATCACAGTAATTTTTTTTAATTGGTACAAAATATTTCAACTGTTATACAAAATATTTCAATGACCGAAACAAAACAAAATTGACCACTATAATTTTCCAAAACTAAGATAATAACCATGTATGAGTGGCTGCTGGCTAGCAGGCAGTAAATGAGGTGATCAATCAACGATCATATTTATCTAGCAATTAGGAGAAGACTGGGGCCCATCAATTTGTGAAAATTTCAGGATGACCTTTTGCCTGCACTTGTAGAATTTTTCGTTCTGTTTTTTTAATTTTTTTTGGCCAGTTGTCTGCATGAGAGTGCACAAAACAAAGCACGCTTCAATTCCTCATTAGATAGATGCAAGGATTTGAGATGGGATGGCTCAAATCCTAACACGAGTCAAGAACAAGAGATTCTCTGGTGTTTGTATGGCCAAAACATATACTTCATTGTCTTGTAATAACCAATCAAAACCGAGGGAATACCAAGAAGACCGTGTAGAATATGTGCTTTTGCACTGAAACTACAGCCGTTATTACAATCAGATGGGGTCTGTAATCATAGAAGGTTGAAAACAATGCACGCAGATAGCTCTTCGAATTACCAACTAAAACCTTGTTCACAACAATGGCCTCTTATGCAATACACTGGCCGACAGCCCTCTTTATGAAACCCTTTATGTCGAAATCATCGGTGCCTGTCTTTGTGATGACACCCTGCTCAGAGATGCAAATGATCAGACAAAATGCACCAAATGCTGTGATCATTTCCAATCAAAGTTGCAGAAGGATTCATACCTTTTCTGTTATGATGCCACTTATCAAGCTGGCCGGGGTAACATCAAAAGCTGGATTCCATACAGAAATTCCAGATGCAGCAACTTGTTCCCCAAGTCCTCCACGAGCGTTCAACATCTCCTTAGGGGATCTTTCTTCTATAATGATCTCTTTTCCAGAAGAAAGGGATGAATCAATGGAGGTAAGTGGCGCGGCAACAAAAAATGGAATGTTATGATGCATTGCGCATAAGGCAAGGCTGTAGGTTCCAATCTTGTTAGCTGTGTCTCCTACATTTACATTGCAGATACCAGTAATACACAAATACAGAATAAGGATACAAAAGTAGATGAATTATATTTTCTGTTAACTCCATACCATTTGCAGCCACACGATCTGCTCCAACAATGACAGCACTCACTTTACCGTCTTTCATTAATGCAGCTGCAGCAGAGTCTGCTATAAGAGTAGCAGGTATTTTCTCATGTACCAGTTCGAAAGCTGTGAGTCTCGATCCCTGCAATTAGAAATTCAAACGTAATACAGAATAGTTGATTGGAAGTATAATCAGCTAAAATGTAGATAAGTTGGTCATTATCCTTCACCATTTATAGCATCCAAAAGTTCATGGCAACCAAATCTCAAACCTATAACAATTTGGGTGTTCGGAAAATAGATAACCAAACAGCACATTAGTATTTCAGCAAACCAGTCCTGAAACCTCACTCTTCAAGGTGGCATAGGTATGGACATTGAGATGAGTCCATGCGGTTCAAGTATCTAACAGTTGGCAAAGGTTCAAAGAAATATTATATAATTGATTGTCCAGAACAGGTGGCTGGCAGTTTCCACCACCTGTTCTGGACAATCAATTATATAATATTTCTTTGAACCAGCCCGAGATCACATGTAACTGCACAATTTACCTTAGAGGTGCCTATCTTAGCCCGTAAATTATCAGCTAGCAGTCTTTACCAACTTTTTTGTACAGCCATTCCAATAAGCTAATGTCTTTAAATACATTTTTTTAAGCACGATCTACTTTCTTGTATTTTTTTTAATGCTGCTTTCCTGTACTTTCTGAAGCTTCCATGAAACGAAGAGCTCAACTCTGACGCAACAAGTGCTCTCCACCTCTCTTTGTTATACAAAATTTGTTCGCAACAATAACTGAACCAAATATGCAGATAATCACCTGGTTGAACGGGCGAGTTTCTGTGCAATAGGCCCTCTCGAGCACTCCTTCACTGTGAAGGGCACGAATCACACCCAAGGCAGTACCATATCCAGCTGTTGCAAGACTGGGAAAACAAGATGAATTCAATCACTGTTTTTCTTATCTTTCTTTACCAATCAATAGAAAAATTACTTTGTAGAAAAAAGATGGGACCATGGACAAACTGTGAAGCGCATGGGGTACCTGCCAGTGTTGCAATGGGTCATAACGGACAGTTTCGTAGGATCTTTCTGTTGGTTCTGAATAAACCTTGCTCCATATGAACCAATTGCTTTGTTTGAAACAACATCATCTGCTAGCATAATTTCAGCTGCCTCTATGTAAGCCTACATGGTTAAAGATTACGGAAAGCAGGTAAGAATACAGTTTAACTTTCTACAACACAAGGTTAAAACAAATGAGAGAAGGTGAGTGGAGTCTAGCTATCAAGACTTCACCAAATGAGTTAACCCCAGGATAGATTTCTGACCAAATGCATGTCATTGCCAATAGATTTCAGACCAAGTCATCAACAACATAAAGATTGAAACGTAACTAAACAGAGTTATACTACCTGAAAAACATCCTGGCAGTTGGAAGCGGCAGCGGCAGCAGCCTTTGATACAACTTCTTTAAGTTTTGTTGCAGCATCTGAGAGATTGACTGCAGTTGGTCGGCTGAAAGAGAAATATGAGAGATGATTCCATAATCAGCTACATCCTAACAGAAATCTAAGAAATGACACTAATCACAATCTTAACTCCTTGGGGCAAGCACTTATTTTAATCATCTATAGGAATACCTCGTCTGTTTGACTACCATTCAAACAAACAATCAAACCAAACATGCAGGCAAGAGGCACAGTGTCAGATACAAACATGACGATTACCTTGAAACAAGATAATCCAGTTTCCCTGCAAGGAAAGAAGCAGCTTCAACAGGTGTCCCATTAAAATTCTCCAAATTATAAACTTCGACGGCAAGAGAAAGTGCGGCTGCAATAGCAATGGCAGGCGCCCCTCGAACTACCATCTCCCGTATGGCCAACCTGATAGATTAAGTGAAGAATTACATACACGCTGAAAAATCCCAGTTAAATAGCAAAATAACCTTGCCACAAAACGTAGAGAAAAAAATTACATAAATCAAGAAATGCACAAATATATATTGCTATGTACCCCGTTTTACAACAACCCAATTCATCTCTAAGACAAATAAACCACTCGCTTAAAACAAATAACAAATTGAGAAAATTAAACCAAAAGGGGCTTAAGATATGACGATGATACCATCCATCAGAAGCATCTTTGATATCTAGGTAAGTAGTCTCCAGAGGAAGCTTTCTCTGGTAAAACACCAATCATCTTTATTATAATGAGATAGAGTACTGATCAATAAAGAAGGCCTAAGCGAGTAAGAATAAAGATAGTTAAGTATAGAGAGAGAGACCTGATCAAGAAGCTGCAGTGAACCACGGTGGTAGCAGATAGACTGGAGAGTGTTGTCACCTTCAAGTCCATTACTGGAATCTGTAGCCATTTAACTGATCAAGAAAACCAGAAAAAGTTTTAGTCTTTAGACAACAAGAGCAGCTGTTCTTAATCTTATTCATAGAAGATAAACATCAGTAGAGGATAAAACCTTTTGCCTTTCTCTAATAAGATGTTGATTCTGATGCTTTGGCGAGAGCTGTCAGCCTTTGATGTTCCTGGTCTTGTGTGTAAAGGCGCTTATGTTCCGAGATTTTACATTTACAGTTTCACCCTCCAGCCATGTATAAATTGCTTAGGTTTGCTTTTACTGCCCTCCTTCACTTTCTTTCTTTTTTTTAATATATTAAAATAATATTTATTTATTTATAACATTATCACATCAAATTCATTCAAAAACACACCAAAAAAAAAAGCAAAAAAAATTAAAACTAGTCGCAACACTATCCCAAACACTATACGATTTGAGTTGCATGGGTCGTGTACAAGTTAGGAGTACAATTAATTAATATATACATATAGAAGGGCTCTTTGATGTGACACAAAAAATTATATTACAAGAATAACCCGAACTATAATCAAATCATATTAAAATAGGATTGATTTTATTAGGCTCAAACCCTTCGCATTTTTATGGACCAACATCTTAAAATAGCCACTTCTTTAAAGATTATGTATCACAGAAAATATTTATCCATTAATTTCCCATTGAATTTGATGACACCATCTTACTTGACCAAGTTTCGTTTTCTTTTTACTTAACCACTCCTTTTGATTTCTATAACTATATTAGAAAATGTTTTTATTAACATAATATACTATTCAGTAGAAAAATACTTTTTAATCATGTTAAAAAAAATACTTATAATATCTTATAGTTTGGTCAAAATTACATTTGCTCACCATGTTTTGAAAAATTATAATTTATATCCTTGAGTTAAAAGAAAATCTTAAATATATAAAAATAATCAAAGTATAATAACCAATAGAAACACAAATTACTCTCTCTAAAACTCAATAGTCACTGGAGAAAAAGAAGAGCCAACCCCCTTTCTCCCAAATCAAACAATAAAAATATACAGTTGAAATCAGTTTCTCACATGTATATTGGTTATGTGTTGGGTGGATGCTTAGCAGGTTTGTGTGCTAAAAGTATGGTGAAAATGGTGTTTTCTTGCCGTAAAAAAATTGCATCAATGTATAAGAAAAATAAAGTTTTATTTTTTTTTACTTGAAATTTTATGGCTGAAATATGAGGATTCTTGTTAAACAATTTTCAAGGTTTATATTTTTGTGATTTTTAAAGAATGGGAGCACTGACTAATGTTTCATCAAATTAAAAAATAATAACAAACTTGTAAATAATTAAATAAATATTTATTATTATGTTAGAAAATATTTTTAAATGTGTTGTGGGTTAAAAGCTATACAAAATATAAATAAAAAGAAAAAATAAGAATTTTTTTTTTTCTATTTGCATAACATTTCATTGTAAAACGACTGTTATCCTCTCTTTTTTTTCTTTATACATCGGGAAATGTTGCTAAGAGCTCCATTTGAGAACTAACATTATTTCTGCCATTCTCGCATGCCACCGTCTCATCTCTTTACTTTTTAAATTGTGTTTTTCTTTTGCGGTAATTTTCTTTGAAATTATTTATTTATTTTTATATATTTTTGAATAGTTTTGATGTAATGATGTTATCGATGTTTTTTTTTTAAATGTATTTTCAAACAAAAAAAATATTTTGAAAAACAGGTTAATTTTTAAAATCCCATTTTGCAAATCTTCTTTTAAAATGCCCAAGAGTGGAATTAGTAAATTTTAAAAAAAGAAGACAAGTAATGAATGATTCAACCATATTAATGGTTTTTCTGTCGATCAACCTATATCAAGTTATCAACTCCAACCCAAGGGGTCCTGGCGTGAGTGGTGAGGGCATTCTCGTCCCTTAAGAGAGGTCAGGGGTTCAATCCCTACTCTTGTATGGAGCTGGCCATTTGGGGAGCACTTTCACCCCTTCGGGGCCCACCCAGTGCGAACGTGGATTAGTCTGGACCAGTGTCTAGGACACCGCGTGGTTTATACCAAAAAAAGTTATCAACTCCAAATTGTTTTTTTTTTTCAAAACTTGACCTGAACCAAGATGTAAGTCGAGCTGGACAAATAGTGTGGAGTTTAACAACAACATTCAACTTAGCTCACTTCTAAATTTGGCGACATGGCTCTTGTATGTTTTGTCACTTCAGGTGAACCGCAAAGAGTAGGATTCTCTCGTCATTGATTTTGGTGGTGATTTTTCCATAACTTTATGTACTTTGAAGAATACGGCCAGCATTTTTTTTTTTATATATATAACCGGGATATCCGAGTTAACTTACAAGCATCATAACTAATCAATGAACTCACTGAATATCTTGCAAGCCTAATAAACAGATACAGCACCACGGGATGACAATCGTGCATAATAAAGTTTGAATCCTAGACGAAGACCCCACTTGCATAAGGTCAGCATGTTAAGAGAGCGTAGAGGCTGGATTATTAATCTCTTAAGTGGGAATTAAATTGTTTTTATGGTGATTCTCGTCTTGCATAATGCGTAAATGTCGAGTAACATATTAAAATTGATGTATTTTTCATTGCAGATCGTATCGTAGTTTCAAGTAGAAACACTGACCGACTGGCCCGAATGATGATACTGCAGAGCGTACTGGTGGTAGCGTTTCTTGAACTTATGCTTGAGACTTGGAACAAATCCAGCTATTTGCAGGGTTAAGAACAGGCTCGTGGTTTTAGTGGTCTGTTAGCAAATCTGCTTTAAAACCCTAACATGAATTTACCTGCACGAGTGCTCGGCTTAGAATCATTAATTTAGATTGTTGCAACAGTTGTAATGATGCAGTCAATTATGATCTATGAAAAAAATTCTGTATTTGACAGCACTTGCTCCGTTTGTTTTCTTTCTTTGGCGTGTAGTTACAGATAGTAGCCTTTCCTTGCATGAATTTGCTGGAGTATGGTAAGCTCTATCTGCCCGAATCAGGAGACTGTCCTAGGTTGCTTGTGAAAAAGATGAACATCTTTGTCCTCTTCCGGATTTACCATTGAATTATTTTCAGCCCCCCCCCACCTATCTTCTGGTGTGTTACGGAGAAATATTCATTCAGTACCTCGTATCTTGTTCTCTTTCTCTCTGTTTATTCCAATTCGTATTTTGCATTCTCTATCAATATGGCACCTCCTGTAACAGATCCTTCTGACATTGAATTCTCTTGGTTATTGATGGGCTTATTTGGTGCTCTGTTCTTGGTTCTTTGTCAGACGCCAATGGAATCTTATCTCGGCTTGATCGATGATAAGTGTGCTTGTTTGTATTATGATTTTAGTTTTTGTTTGTCATCTGTATACATACAATTGTACAGTCAAACATGACTTCGTAGATCGTGAGCTAAGGAATTCCAGCAGGCATCACAAGAAGATAAAACAGAACGGGAGAAGATTTGCATTCCTTTGGACATTCCATTAACTCAAAACAAACACAAGGGGCTAGGCAACATGAAAAACGAGAAAACATTTCCCTGAATCCCCATCAAACATTGAAAGTCTTTCCGGATCAGCACAAGCCAAGATGGAAGTGAAGTATCAAGTTAGTGATCAGTTTTTGTCACAATACGAATTCACCATGGTACACTGTTGTAAATCAGCCAAGGAGAGCGATCTCCAGGGAGAAAAACTTTGTCGCGGGGATGGTAATGAGGTTAGATTGTTATGTGAAGCCCTGGATCCAGGGTGCAGAGGTGGAAGATGAGGGGGGGACTTTGAAGTTGAAGATGAATCCTCGCTAGCACTACTGATGCTTTCAGAACTGCTCATGGCAACTGCAAAAGCCAATGTGCTTTTGCTATTGCTTATCGGTCTCTTCGCTATCCCACTTCGGAAAGGGAAACTCCTGTTCTTCTCCCAAACATGGGTGAAAGCAAGTAGGTTTCTGCGTTTCCTCGTATACGCATTCTCTGGTTTTGCAATGTCTTTGATGGTGGGAGAAGAAGATGCATCAGACAGGCTTGTGAAAGACTTTGATTTACCATTATAGAAATTTGATATACCTCTCCTGCAAACATTTCTCAATCATCAGTCAAAAACAAAGCAAAACAACACAGTTAATCCACAGTTCATTTAGCTAAGCATCCAAAACAAGACAAATCCCAAAGAAATCTGGTACTTGTCGATCTGTATATGAAATGTCCCACTATTGTCTCTGCTATTCTCGAATCATAAGATGCCATTCTAAAGGAATTAAGTTTCTCTATTCAGATCTTGCAAACAATTTGTAATTCTAAACTTTAAAGAACATAGCAAGGCAGAAACCAACCAATAACAGAAAATCATTTCTGCTATTTCCACAGAGACAACCATGTAAAAGGAAAGAAAACAGGAATTAGAAAAAAAATCTGCCCAGCACAGATCTTAATTGGTTTCATTTATGATCTAAAAGAAGATTTAATAGTTGCAGAGACTGAAATTGGCTTGCTTCCATGGTCAAGAAAATAACCAAACACCAAAGGCACAATCCCATTCAATCAAAAGCTCAAATCTTCACTTCTAAAGATCTCTTATTCAAGAGCAAGACAATTAACTAAAAAAGCTCATGGAAAGAAAATCAAGTTCCCATCAAATGCAGTAATAAAAACATCTAATGAACTAAAACTTAGCAAAAACAAAATCTAACTTATTCCAGACTGCAAGGAACAAAGAAAGAAAGAACAAAAGAAAAGGTTATTGCAAAGCCCAAAGAAAATATTTAATTATTTATTTACAAAAATACCTAACAGGCAAGACCTCCTCTAAAGCCTCCATGGAATCAAGAGTCCCTTTATATGCACTTTGAACCTCTTTTTCCTCCAACCCATCTTCTCCTCCATCCGTTAGATCACTATTTTTCCCGATCGACGACGAGGAAGATGTCGTCGAAGACGACGGGCTACACTCCTCCGCCATCTCCTTCCTCCTCTCCACCGGAGACTCAAACAAGGACGCCACGCACCCTATTCTTCCGCTATTACAACTATTATGATCCACTGCTATTGACATAATTCTAGATAACAAAATCCTCTTTTTGGTGTCTGTAGCTTGGAAACAGAGGATGTTTTTCTTGCTGGTTTTTTGCCTTTTGTTTAAGGAAAACTTTGGATTGAATAAAGAAAGAGAATATGTGGTGGAGTGTTGATTTCAGTTATATATAGAATGAAATATAAATTAATTAATTCATTAAGATGACACCAAAATACTGTAGAAAAATATATAAATTTGATTTTTTAATTATTAATAAATTAGACACAGAAAAAGGAGGGGCTTTCTTTTCCTTTTAGTTTAACCTTATCCTGATCTGCCCTGTGGATGGATGTTACAATTTCCCATATATATTAAATACTTGATCGTGGAATATTTTTGTGTTTACTCCACGGAACCAAACTCTTGTATTCGAATATCCTGTTACTTCTATAAATAAATCTCATTTAAATGTTTTTTTTTAATGTTTTTTGGTTAATTATGGGATACTTCTCTTCTTAATAATAATTTTATTGCTAATAAGATTATCAAAAATTCATTTATTATCCTCAGTGTTTCTTTAAGCTTTTTATATATTAATTAAATATATAACCCTATATCCTCCATGTAAAGATTAAAGATAATTTAACCATCTAGTTGGTGGTTCAGTGGTATAATTTTAAGATTAAAATATTTGTTTTTTTATAATTGCTAATATGATAGTCATTGTAACCGTGCATGATAATTAACTTCAGAACTCGTGGGACTAGTTAAGAGGCGCGTAACTTGATCTGGACACCCACGTTAATAAAAAAAAATTAAAGATAATTTTATAGAGGTAGAATTAGATGTGGTGTCGAATTTTATGCTTAGAATGACAATAAAAATCATAGATGCGAGATAGTGATTTAAAAAAAATGTTTTTATATATATATATATAATTGAAGAAACTGCCTAAAATTGACATTTAGAATGGCTTGTATGCAACTCTAATATAGAAGATCACCTATTCATTTAATAAAAACAAATGAGGGAAAAGGATATGGTAACCAGACCGCTTATGGCCAGACCACGGTTAGTTAAAAAGTCGCCTCCGTTTCCAATTACGATCGTTTATCGAATCTTTTAATGATCGGGTTTTTTCATAAAATAAATAATAAATTAATTATGGTATTAGGAAAGAAGAATTTTCCCGCATGTGCCTTGATGACACTGTTAATTTGAATAAATTGAATATTTTAATTCCCATAATAAAAAAACATTAATTTATTTCAATATTTAAGATTTGACTCCATGTAATGACTGGCTTGATTTCTGGTTGAACGGTCACTAGAAATTTCAAATTAATTTGTTGTTGACCTTTAATATTTTTACTTGCCGATTTTTTACAATAACTCAAGAAGTAAAAACAGTGATCGAATCTCTTTGACCATCACCCCCGCATCTTAAAATAACAATAATTTGATTGTGAAAATGAAAAAAAAAAAAAAACTTGATTTAATAATATTAAAGCGGAATTTCAGACAGCAAGCTATGAACTAGTGAATTAAAAGAGAAAAGGAAAAAAAAAAAGGAAAAGTAAAAGTAAATGCCGACCAAAAGTGAAGCCCAAATGTTAGAAGACGAGGTGACAAAAAAAATATGAAGAGGTGGGGCCAGGTGGCATGAGGAAAGGGTGGTAGTGGTTCAAAATTTAGACACGTTCAAGTATCTTTATCTTCTCGTGTCTTTGATCGATGCCATTACGTGTAACTGACGAAACTCCTCGCTTAGCCTTATCCATATATTCATGGTCCCACACGTTTTTAATTTCACGATTTTTCATAACACCCCATCTTTATTATTTGTTTATCTATCGTTTCGGCTCAGCTTCGCTGACATTATCCCATCATTATCTTTTTTCCCTCTTCAATTTCATTTTATATTGGATATATTTTATGACATAAAATACTTTAGTCTTAGTCCATGACTCGAGAATCCAATTATTCCTATGCATCTTATCTCTAGAATATTCTATTATTTTATATTTTTAAACCGAGTCTTATGCACCATACATATTCATTTGAGAAAATGGTAGTTTCTAAAAATATATGAAACGAAATACTATTGAAGCTATTAATTAGATGCCAGGTAACTGCGGCTAATATTTCAAGTCGGCTTGAGTATTATTGCTCGACGGCTTAGCTAGCTAGACAGCTCAGCCTCAACTCAAGCGGGTGGAATATGATGGCTAAAGTTTGTAACAGCTAAATCCAGCTACGTCAGGTAGATGGCTATATATAGATAGAATAGGCATCAAGAAAACAAACAAGCAACGACTAGGATTGGATTGGATATTTGAGAGTGGGTCCCACTTACTGTCCTAGAGAAGAGAGGAACTTGGCTGGTTTTCTTTCTCTCCCCACAAGGCACAGGGAAAACGAAATAAAATGATGTTGGCTCCGTGGGACCCACGTGTCCACTGAAATTGAAGACCATACGACCACGTGTTGCAGGTGAGGTCACTTTCAATGTTCATCCTCATCCTCATCCTCTCCGAACCCTCAATAGTCACGTGGAGATGACTCGGCCTTAAGAGTCCAATGTTTCCACTGCGTTCCTGGTATCGGCATTCCTGGTATCTAAAATATTAATCAAGTCCTTTTAGTTTTCAGAAATGAATTAATTAGTTATCCTTGTTTTATAAAGCATTATTTAGTCCGTTTTGTTCATCAACGTTTTTTTATTTTAAAGAGAAATAGAAGAACTAGATAATTTATTTTTAAAAATATTAATTTATTTATTCTCTTAAAATAGAGGAGCTATTTGTGAATATACACATTTTATTTTTATCTAAAGTGTCGCACTAAAACAGACATCGGAACCTAATTGATAGAATTCATAGTTTTTAGATGTGATTGAGGATGGATATACAAGTTTGAGACTAATATGAGGGTTTCCTATAATAGCATGTGTATATATATATATATATATATATATATATGAATTGGATCAGGTTTAAAGATTAGCTTTACTAGAATATGGGATCAGACCAATTAGAAACCTGTGTAAAAGTCCACGATCGAAGAGAAACCAGCTAACCTACGACAGGGAAGTAATGTAGCTAGAGTAATATAGCAATCAGAGAAACCCGAAAATTAGCTCGGCAAATATCATTTTCCCACCGAACTTCTCCTACGAGGCTACGACCATTTAGGCTTTGATACTGTTTAACATTTTAGATTTTTTTATTTAAAATTAATTTTTTAAATAATTTTCATATATTTATATTAAATAATATATTTCTAAATAACTAGCCAAAGTGACGAGGAGAACAGCTACTCTATGGCTAGGCCACACGAAGCACAAGCAGGGGTGAAGTCACGGTCCATGGAAACATTCCTGGAGAGGGGTATAGCTTGTTTGGCACCCGACCTTTCGGGTCTAAAGTTCAAAATAGACCGCAACTTACTGCATTGAGAGTATACTATTCAATGTCTATGTGATTCGCCGCAAATACAATTATTAGTGCTTTTTTACGGTATATTTTTTTTTATAATACTATAAATTTGGTTAGGATGATAAATTAAATTTATCATCAGCATGAGTTTTTAATAAAACATATAAAATTTATTTCGATGTAATTTTTTTATTTAATACGTCTAAACGAAACTATAATGACTTTTTATATATAAAAATTAATATTAAACAATAAAATTATAAAAAATATGAAAAATAAAATAGAACATTGAGTAACAACTTTTTCAAGTCATTAGTTCAAGATATTAGATCTAAATTGTTATATATAAAAATTATTATTCTTGTTGTTATTATTATAATTGCTAAATTGTTATTATCATTACAACTATCACTGATATCAATATCCTAATTACTATTGATATTATTATCGTTATCACCGTCATTAATATTATCGTTGTTGCTATCATTATCGACATAACTATTACTGTTTATATTGTTATAATTATTATCACAACAACTATTATTATTGTTGTTGTTGTTGTTATAAACATTATTATTATCAGCACAACTATCACTATTGTTATCACGATCATAATAATAATAATTATTAATATTATTATTATTGCTATTGCTATTCTAATAATATCATTAAAACTATTATTATTATTACCACTAATAACATCATCAAATCTAAATCATAATTATTGTTATTATTATTTATATTCTAAATCATAGTTATTCTTATTACTACTATCACCAATATAATTACTGATATCATAATCACTATAATCATTATAATAAATTATTATTGTTATTATTATTATTATTATCATTATTAATGTTACTATTATTATTTTGATTACAATCACTATAGTTATTCTTAATATTGTTGAAACAAAAATAAAATTATTCCAAAGGATACATACAAAATACAAAAATTTTGACAAAAAATCAAGCAAAAATAATAAAAAGAAAAGCACAAAATAAGATAAATATTATCACTATTAAAAAAACATTTGATTTGAAGCATGGAAAAAAATCACAAAAACTTTGACAAAAAAACTAAGGAGAAAAAATAAAAAAATCAAAAGAAAACTACCAATTTTAAAAAATCATCTATATAAATTAAAATTGAAGGATTCAATCGAAAACATATCAAACTTAAAATAAAAGAGAAAATGACAAAAATTAAAAAACCAAAACTAAAAAGACATAGAGAGAAATATCAAAAAATATAGGGATTGTTATAGTACGACTAAAGCTATAAAAAGAAATTAAAATATAAAAGGAATAAGAGCTAATATGAAAAGGAAAACATATGACAACTTTCAAAGACAAAATTTAAATAAATCAGAACTTTTATATAAGAAATTGTAACGAAATAAGAAATTAAAAGACAAATTCCAAGATGTCCAAACCATACAAAAAAAGAACATGTGTGTATATTAGTTGCCACGAGAGAGAAAAGAAAGAAAAAACCCTGAAAGTCAAAGTAAACACCAAAGGAAAACACGAACATGACACCCGAAAATACAGAGGCAATGGATCACGACGACAGACGGCAGCTGACAAAAGGATAGCCTAGGTGTTTAACGTTATGTTTTAAAATTATTTTTTCCCATTGGCTTTGGCAAAAGCAACACCTTCCATGGAGAGATACTCATGAAGATTAGGAATAACTTCTGGATTTGTAGCATAGGCAACAGCACTACAGTTTAACCACTCCATGTCTTCTCCATTAAATATTTAGAGGATTTTTTTTATTTTAAAATATAAATTGTTGCGAGAGAGTATATAAATGTGTAATTTTCTCCAAAGTTGATAAACAGATGAAGTAATCCATGCCATCATCTTATAACATGATATATCAAACCAAACCCTTTCCTGTAAAAACATTTGGTTTGACAAAGAAAGAGAAGAAGTATAAAAAACGACAATATAACCCATCATTCTACAGATACAAATTGAAGAGCCATATCCTCGCAAATGATCATAAGTAAGATTCAATTATAGTTCACAGTTAGGGCAACCAGTGTATCTGCTCTTAGTTACAAAACCCACTTGATCGTGAGGAAAGATATACATACCCAGATAGAATGCTGGCTAAACTACACTGACATAATTTCCCTACACGAAACACCACTGAAAATCACATTACTTTCTCTGGTGTCAATGGAAAAGGAGGGAGTGTCGAGGCAAGCAAAATTCAGTCTTTTGGACTCTATGAATATATATCAGTAGACACACACACACACACACACACACACACACGATCAATTACTGAACAACAAATGATGGAATGGATTTGTGTTAGACGCGGCCAGGTGTTGCAAGCTTTGCCAGAACACCAACTGAAATGGAGTTAACGTACGTGCAAGGCTCGGTTTTAGATGAATCCCAACGCTTATCAACGAAGTTGTCGAACCGGTCAGGCCCGCCCACAAAGGCACCGGTTAGCTCATGAGGGTTCGGTGCATCCTTGTTGAACCAATTAGCAAAGCTCGTGCCACAGTTCACTATCGTGTTCGTGGACATCACCGGAACAGAAGCGCCTCTATGGTGAGCTTGCACCGGTGGATTCTGTCCAAACCCTACCATATATGATCTTTTTTCAGGGTTGCTCCCTAGCAGGTAATCAATCTGCTGTTTGGCAAATGCCATGAGGCGGGCAGAGTCAAATTCCTGGTTCCCGCACTGTACTTTTTGTCCGTGTTTGGCGAGGATATCACTGTAGACACTGAACAGGAAAGCTGTGCTGGTAACATATTGAGTGTTGGCCCCATCTCTCAGGTTAATCATGCCACCGGGAGAGATATATACTTGATGGTAGGGACTATCAGGGAGCACCGAGCATATAAAACTGTCAGCATCTTTCTTATAGGATTCCAAATCCTTCACTCCCTCAAAATACAGCTGAAATGATACCAAGTGAAAATAATTATATCATCTTGGAGAGAGAGAGGGGGGGGGGGGGGGGGGGGGGGAGAGAGAGAGAGAGAGGAGAGAGAGAGATGAGTCTCACCTTGGAGAGGAGGATTTGGGCTCCGGCGTATTTAAGGTCCCAGCTAAACTCGGCCACGGCAGCGCTAGTGGCTTCTTCTTTGATGTACTTAAAGTACACAGGCTTGTTGGTGGCCTTGTACAACCATGTTGCTGCCCACAACAGCTCATCCTACATTTCCATCAATATTCTCTAGCTTGATTAATTATGAGAACAATTATTTCTCGATATTTTTAGTATGCTTATAAATAAACTTCCTCAAATATGTCTGGTTAATTAGGAGAGACGCACACGCAAAAAATCGTTGTATTATCTTTTCTACCATGACTATATATCAGAGCAATAAAATGGGCATTCTCCATCAAAGGTTTGACTTGAGAGAGGGGGAGAGCTTACATTGTAGCCTGAGTAAGAGCAATAAAATGGGCATTCTCCATCAAAGGTTTTCTTGTGTGCTTTAGCAAATTCAAACAGCTGAAAAAGAAGGGGAATAAAAAGAAATAATCAATCACAGAAGATATATTTGTACTATCAAGACATGCAATCCCAACTTTGCAAGAACAGAAATGAGAAAAGATAGATAAAGAAAAGATTAACCAAGGGAAGCACTAATGTGATGGAAAAACCTACCAACTTGGCTTTGTTGAGGAGTCTACGGGAATAGGTACGATTAGTGTGTCTAAATACAATGGAAGAAGCAGCCATTGCGGCTGAAGTTTCAGCTGCGATCTCTGTTCCCGGGTCATTCTCATCAATCTTCAACACAGTTCTTGGCGTCCTCATATTTTCTGGTCTAACCCAACATTGATGATCCAGCACTGGGTCTCCCACCTTTATAATTCGCATCAAGCAAACAATTATCAGAAATTCAAATTAAAATCAAACCATCTATGATGATATAATGAACATGAGAGATTATATATGTAATTACCTGCACGTACAAACGGTTCTTCCTGGAACTGGCTTTAAGAAAATAATCCGTGCCCCATTTAATGGCAGAACGTACATGGGGCAGCTCGCCTGTGGCATGTAGCTCTTTGTGATAAGCGAGAGCACTCCAAGCCAGAGTGGTAACAGTAAAAGCCATTGGCAGTCCATATTTCACATTGTCTCCTGCATCATAATATCCCCCAGCAAGGTCCACCTACAACAAGTTCATGCAAGATTATTTAAATCATGAACAAAGATCATAAATGTTCATGCAATGTTGATGAATAATCTATTGAAATCAGGGAGGGGACGGCTCACATTAGCAAGTTTACCATCGTCGAGGCCAGAATCTCCTCTCCATTGTGGCCTGTGGTTTGGAGGAAGCTTTCCTGATCTCTGTGCTTCTAGGAAAATAAGAGACTTGGTAAGGGCATCCTTGTAGTCAAACGTCGCATCAACAGCCACAAAAACTGATCCTTGAACGAGAGTAAGCCAAACCATGATCAAAATGGCCATCCATGATCTCATCGAGGTACCCATCAGGCAAAAAGAAAATCAAACTCGGAATTCAAGAATCTATTAGAGAATCCAAGAGCAAGTAGAGAGATAAATGAAATGAATTGTAGAGAATGAGAGAATTGGATGTGTTTGCAGGAATGGCTGCGGGGTTTATAATGCGAAGGAAAGAGGCGGTTAGGCTCTTGGATCTCTAAGAAGTTGGTTAAAATGGTTCTGGTTAATTAGTTGAGCTAGCTATTTCTCTTCTGTATTAGTCTATATGAATGTGATTTGTGGGAAGGAATTACGTTGCTGGTTATATATATACACATATAATGGTTGGTGGGGATTTGTGCTAGCTTAATGGAGAGATTCGGGGATGGAAACGTAGGGTTTCTCGAGGTTTTAGGACGAGAGACTGCAAACAGAGTATTGTTTTGTAATGGCAATTAGGCTGTTATTGCATGGGGTAATTAATTAGGGTTGTTAAATATAGAGAGAAAGTTCAGTGCACGTAGCGACTGCTGATCATATTTTCGGGGCAAACTTTTGGACGATCTCAGGTTAATTAGCTTCAAATTCGATAGGGTGAAGAGGGTTTGGTTTGCGTTTTTGTAGCCTGAAATTTAGTCCACCCTTGTAAAAAGTAGAACAATCTTTCCACTTGCATGCACCGTTTCTTGATTTGTCATTGCCTCTATTGTATGAATTCATTTGTGTTTTCTATTTATTTATTTTTATATATTTTGTTGAGAGAGTTGTTAGTTATTGTTTTTTTTTTTTTATAACCGGGGTGTCCGGACCAGCTTGCACGCATCTAGACTATTCTCCGGATCCACTGAATATCCTGCAAGCCCAACAAACATATAAGACACCGCAAGGATGACAAACATACCTGACAAGAGTCGAACCAACCATTGTATCGGTAAAGGAGGCGCCCCTTATTTACCGCCGGGGCAAGCCCTTGCTGGTGTTAGTTATTGTTTTTCTTTCTTCCATCATTGTAATTTGCTAAATATATAATTAAATATGACTGGCCATAGCAAGCACCGAATTTAATTAGGGACAGGAAAGGTTTATCTTACAGTCTATCTTTCATGAAACATTTTATCAAAATTGTCAGACTAAATCTTGGTTTAGATGCACACTACACATGTACTCGCGTCACGGGGAGAGATCTTATTTATTTTATTTTAAAGAATAAAAAACTAATTGCAACTTAGGCTCATACCCGGGTTAAGAAAATTAATTTTATTTTAATTAGATGATAAAAATAGACAACAAACATAGATTATTCAAATAAAAAAATAATCACAATAACTTGAAAAAATAGGTTTTTTAAGGGGAAAAACAATATGGCTCAATTCTTAGCCAAATAAACATGGAAGGATGAAATTGGGCACAAAATTGATAAACAAAAACTTGGTCCTAGTCAACCTAAGTTAGTGATTAACTTTTAATTTGGGTTTGAAAGCAATTAAAAAAAATTATAAAGTCAAATTCTCAGCAAATCAATTGTAAAAGTATAAAATCGTAAAACAATCAACGAATCAAAAGGACAAAAAAAAAACAAAATCAAGTAAGATGACCAAACCTTGCAACTTGGATCATGGTAATGGAGAAACCCAATAAAAGTCAAGATAGAAAATATGATGAAGATTAATTAAGAAAAACAACAAAAAATTTAAGGACAAAGTTGGGGAAAAAAATTACATTTCCTTTTATAAAAAATATAAAGCCATAAAAAAATATTAAGTCAACTCAGGTGAACTTATCAAATCTATAACCTAGGGCATGAAATTATGATAACTTGATAAAAAAGAAGACAAAAAACAATTACAAAGATCATTTTTAATAATAAAAAACAATGTAAAAAAACTAAAAAAGAAAATAAGTTCATTTTTTATATAAAAAAACGATATCAACCACATTTATTTTTTCCATCTCATGACCTAGGTCATTAGGCCGAAACACCCTATCTAGAAAAATCACAAAGTCCAATTCTTAACCAATCAAATGTTGATTGATGAAATGAAAAAACAAAATTCAATTATACAAAAGACTTAAAAAAATAGCAATTGAAAAAATAAGGATCAAAATTGAGATGAAAAACCTAAACTAGAGAATAACTACAAAATTTTGATTGAAGGGTGAAATTGAGAGGAAAAAATCAATTAAACAAAAGAACCTAAAAAAGTCAAAAGAATGAGACCAAAATGAAAAAAATAGCATATCACAAATTAGAGTTGAATGATGAAATTGAAAATAAATCAAAATTTTACAAAAGGGTTAAGAATAAAAATTTAAAATTTAAAAAATAAGGATCAAGTTAAAATCTCAATAAATATGAGGATAACTCTGAAATTTTGAATGACTAGCATATTTTTATAAGGGAAAGAGGAAAAAAAAAGATGAGAGAAGAAAATAAAGCACTATCAGAGACAAACTGCCCCGCCACTGACATCACACACTACCCTAATAGAAAAAAAGATGAAGTGGCAGGTGGGATCTTGGACTAGCGGAGGAAGACATCCTTTACTCTGCACCAATTTCGAGCTCTACTATGCATGTTTGTCATCCTGCAGTCTTATTTGTTTATTTAGCTTGTAGGATATTTAATGGATCTAGAGATTAGTTGTAATGCGTGTAAAATAATTCAAACACCTCGATTATAAAAATGAAATGAAATGACAATTCCAACAATACGGCATAAAGAGACTTTTATTTGTCAAGAGGCATTGCACACGCCGCACCAACCAGTTTTGATTTTTCGTTATATTTTTTATTTATTAAAATATCAAATTATACCAGTCAGTTTTGACTTTTTATTATATTTTATATTTATTAAAATATCAAATTATACGCTTGATTATATATACATAAAAAAAGCATGTTAAAAATCTTATATGCCATATTATTATGCTTTTTACTTTTATAGGTAATTTAGTTATTTCAATATGCATTAGAGCACCAGGTAGCAGTTATTAATGAGCTATGTGAAAAAACCCAACCACCCCAACATCTAGTTCAAGAGTTCTGTTCTGATGAACATTAACTTTTCTCTATTAATCAACTGTTTTTCCAAGGCTTACATAGTCGCCGTCGCCGCAACATAAGATGGCGATCATTTGATCCTTTCAGTTTGTCCATTTAAATCCCTGAGATGTTCTAAAATAAGAGCAGCTTGTTTCAAACACAGTGCAGGACCATGGTCTGAACGAACGGCAATTACGGCCAGTGAGAGCAGGGCCGTTTTACATATCCTCTTTGTATCTGAATGATAATTAAAACAGCTTGGATCTAGTCGGGGGCAGCAAGCAGAGCCCCAAGAAAAAGTTACAAAGAATCCCTTGTGCTAGTCACGTACCCTATCCCAAATCTGGGAAAAAAAATTGTAACTAAATCTATTGTTATCTAACATGTATGACCTCCATCAAACCACTTCCTTGATGCAAGCTCCGGTGCATTGAAATCTCCTACAGCTGGGCCACACCAGGTTTTAAAGGTGCCGTCAACAGATATGTATAGTCACAGAAATATGCGACTCGGAAGTTCAATGAATCAGCAGCCAATTGCTCGTAAAAAAATTGAGACAATGGAAGGTTTACTGCTCAGCACTTCCCAATAATGCAGGCAACATTCTTGCCAATCTCTTCCTTAGTTTGCTCTGAGACAGGAATGTCTCCTATGTACATGTCAAAGAAAGCTCCTGTCAAGTAAAACTGAAAGTTAGAATCAGCGAATAGCGACGCGCACACGAAGTGACAAGGAGAAGGACCATCCACTCACTACATAAATCTTTGCTACGAACTGCTCCGATTTGGTTGCCTCCAACTGCAAGATAGAATCTTTGCTGTAAGTTGCGTATAAAATGAGGCAATATACGAATGAAAAGATGTTGTTAGATCATTCATGCACCTTCATAGGAGATAATAGTCAGCCTATTTGCTTAACACTAAAATGGTAAGCTCTCAGGTGACACCGTTACAAGTATGTGCAGGTCTAATGATTTTTGTTTTTGTTTTTGGGTTGACAGGAAGAAATTCATTAATGAAAAGGACCAAGTACGTAAAAAAGAGGGAGGATGAGACATCCTACTGGGAAAACAGACAACTATAAACTAATATAGAGTACAATGGTGTCATCTGTAAGGAGATGTCACCAACTAACTCCAACAACAAAATATATAGAGTATAAGATTTCCAATCAAATAACTACTTACTTTCAGTTATTAGTTGCCCATCAGCTGTTCGCCGAAAATCAACTACTGTTCCCTGTACAAATTCCATTTAAAGTTTGATGCAATCCAATGAATATGGATAGAGGTAAAGAAACTTGATGCGAAAACCAGGACCTACCGCAGGTAGTGGAACATCTTTTGTGAAGAATGAACCAAATGTTGTCAGACAGCTGTAATCAGTGTCCGGGTTTGTCTGAGAGGTGTCAGAGAAAACATTTTAGAGAATCAGAATCCTGAATGGACATTTCCCCCTATTTACAAAACTGATTAATGCACAAAAAAAATGACAGGCTGGAAATTTTACCTTCACCAAACGGTTTCGAAGTGATTTTTCAAAAGCACTGAAAGCACATAAAATGAAAGCATGTGAATGTTGATTCTCATTTTCAACACCAGTCTTACAGTTTCATCCATGACTTTATAGAATTAAAGTTAACAAGTCTCTGGAGCAAAACTATTCTAGATGAAGCTCGGCAATGTTGGCTATTTAAATACTCCATATTCTATGATAAGATCTAGCTTCAGTAAGCATAGGGGTTACTGAACTTGAATTTAAAAACTGATTGCATGAGCAAACTTAGATCAAGGTCTTCAATATGCCTGACTAAGACCCAATCATCCAATACATCTTTTGTTAGTAGCCCATGAAAATCAGAGTGTAACTTGGATGGCCTAAAGATCAGAAAATGAAAGGAAGCTCCATTTACACACTCTCACTCAAAATCCTGCATGGCCCAGAGAATCCTAAAATTCACATTGAACTACTAATAGATGATATAATTATAACATACTCCCGCACTAAAAATAATTCATTAAATGATAGGTCTACAAACATTATGTTGAGAATGTCAGGCTTTGCTGAAATCAGGGGCCTGATCTGCTAAAATTTCATGCGCAGACACACAGACAAAGCTTGACTTACTCTTTAACAGTGTTGACTTTAATCCCATTGCAGTTAATCACAAGTCGAACAGTCATGGAGATGTCTTCCCTGCATTATTATCACAAGAACTTGAATAAGAAAAGTATCCAAAAATTCATTAAAGTGCATTAATTGAGTTGCAGAGCCATGGCAAGTGCTTAACAAGATATGCAAATATATTAAGCAAGTGACAAGAAATTTCCTTGCAAAATTCTACTATTTTAATTAATTAGTGCTCCAAACCTACCACATTGTTTGTTCATTTAACAAAACCAACTTCCCATAGAAATATCATTTGCTACATTAAAACTCCAGGAAAACATTCTTAGCCTACAAGATTTATTAGATATTGTTTATAACTTCAAAGTAGACAGACTCTGTGGATTAAAAATTTGGAATGGAGTGAAAAATTAAGAGTTTTTCCGGAAGTTTCAGGCTTTTGATATAAAAATAAGTTTACTATAAAAACATATAGAGAACAAGAAAAGATGCATAATGATGCAACAACATTTTAACTTAAAGAAGCTATACACGAACAATGTGTTCAGCAAAGCCAGTGCTCATATACCTGAGAAGATCCTCGTAAAACTCACGGCGTTTATTTAATTCACCCATTGGAACAGAAGCATACTTTGGGCCCAGTTTTTTGCAGACAGAATTAGGATGAACATCTATAAGAAAAACAAGTGTCACTAATTGAATACCACGGACATGAAAGAAATAAACAAAAAAAAATCCTCAATTAAATTCTAAAAATACTTACAAAAACCAAATGCATAAATCTTCAGTGTCTTTATTCTGATTATTGTCATAGTTCTGGATCCAGTGGCAACAAGGACCTGATAAAGCACGTAAAGATATTTCAGAGATACAAAAGCAAGAAGGATGAAAGAAGAGCTCTAAAACAGAAAGATAGCAACACTATAGGCACCAATTTTCTGGCAATATTTCAAGCTTAACAATTAGTTAGGATATAGAATTTGAATTGTAATAAGATATTTGAATTTGAATCCACTAATTTCTAATGATCTTCTCAGGATCACTAATGGAACACCAACCATAACATAAGCAATTTATTTATATTAAGTTATTGTTAGCACAGACAGGCACCTATTATCCAGCTTTGACAACACACGCATGCAATAACATGAAGTTCATAAATATTTACCTCTGAAGGTGATCTAGATCTATTCTGCCCAGCTAAGATGTTGTCCAAAAGCACTGGGAACTCAATGCCTGTTCTGGGCTCAACAGCATGCCTTGTCCAGTTTAAATCAGGAAACGAGAGGCCTGGACATCCAGAACGCTCAACTTCACAAGACCTTTGACCAGGGGATGTATGTACTGGTACATCACTGTTCTCCCGAGGAATAGCTAGTAACTTTGAATATCTGATGAACGATGACAAGAAAGCAAACTTTAGTTATTAAGAGAACATAAAGAGTGCCAGAAAGTGAACAGAAGGCCAAATATTTGATTATATTTTGAATGACTTACAAGTTTCCAGATGGTGGTACCAGAGCAGCAGCTAATGAGAGCAAAGGGAATGATTGAAGTCTTTCAGCTTCCCCGTGTAGAAGCCTTGTCACGAAATTTGAAATCTTACTGAAACCCACGGGAGGTGAAGACTCTCCTTTTGATATGGAACTGAAGCCTAGCCCAGCAAGATCAAGTCCAGTAGAAGTAGAGTTCCTAACTTGTGCAGGAGATTTACAGATTCCTGGTCGGGGGGTACGCTGATTGCCCGATATTTGCTGACTCAAATTTGAACTGGATGCGCTAGTGAACCAAAAAATCAAACCACCAGCAAGCTTTGAAATGCGGTTCAAAGCTTCTTGAAAAGCCATTGTTTCAGGGACATATAAAAAATTTAATTGGTGCAAAGGGTTGTCAACAAATAAACTAACTTGAGAAAAGAGATTAGCCCCAAATCCTTGTGACAATAGGGGTTCTAAGGGAAACATATATTGAGATTCTCCATTTAAATCCATAAACAGCAACCAATTGTTCCTCATTATGGCTTCCAATTCAAGAGTCTCAAATGTTCTATGCCAGAAGCACCTAGTTCGCACGTATTCAGAAACACCTGCATGAATAAAAGAGAAGCTCATGATTGAAAGTTCGAAACATAAACAAAACATCTACCTGAGAATGTGTAAAATACTTGAATTCTAAACGTAAACGCTACATTGCCGCTCCCCATCCTTCAGGGGCTAGTAAAGGAAAGCACCTAGTGGATCAACATCATTGAAAAGACCCACATTTTGAGCAAGGAAATGTCCGTTAATTGCACATAAAAACCAAAGGCTTGTCTTTAAATTGGTGTCGCGGAATTAAAAACACCAGGCATTAATTTTCAATAGAAGCCATCAATTTGTAAGAACAAGCAAACTTTACGATCACATAATCATCTTAACAGGAAATAAATCAAGATATAAGAATTCAAGGGACAAAAAGAATCAAAATAAATCAAGCCATGCAATACAATCAAAGAAAACAAAAGCTTTCACCTTTATTAGTTAATCCCACCAAGAAAAAGCAAATCACACCTACAGACAATTTCCCATCATTTTTATTCAAACAAACCCCAACATTTCAAAGAAGCAAAACAATAAAAATAAAGGGTCTTTATTAAGCTAGCTCTTGTAAGAATGAAAAACAGAGGAATGGCCACAAAATGCAAAAGCTTGCCCTTTCCTTTCTTTCTTTTGTGTTAAATGATCAAGTGCAAGCAATCAGAAATCAATGAAAGCATACCTTATATTAGAGGAAGAATGAAAGAAACAAAGAAAGGTTTTTGATCAGGAGGTGGCAGGGATCAAAGATGATGATGGTAAATAGGTTTCTTCCAGCTAAATCCAAGCCACAATTACAGTTTTACCTTGGGGATTGTTTGGTTTCAGAAGAAGAAAAGGTCAAAGTAGACTCACAGACAAAAGAGGGTTCCTTTCTATTGAAAGAAAAAGGAGAGACTTTTCTTCTTCTTCTTTTTCTTTAATGCTGAT
Source organism: Salix caprea (assembly GCA_964035475.1). Taxonomy (NCBI): domain Eukaryota; kingdom Viridiplantae; phylum Streptophyta; class Magnoliopsida; order Malpighiales; family Salicaceae; genus Salix; species Salix caprea. The sequence continues at coordinate 16,308,799 of OZ037751.1, forward strand.
TTGTTTTGGTCTGACTGATTTTGTTTCTGAAATTTAAGAAATTTCCATGTTTTTATTTTATTTTCTTCAGAATTCAAGAGTCTCTTTTATTTGGGTTACAATTAAACGTGTCCTCTGTCTTAAAGGAAAAAAAACAAAGTGATCAAGCCATTGTGCTATAAATAAATAAATGTTAATAAATAAATTAAAATAATATAAATAAATTAGCCCTCTACATTTCTTGTGCTGGCCTCAACTTATCTGGCCCCTAAAGAATAACTTAATTTTTTTATATCCTTGTTATCTTATCTTATTTTCACATTAGTCCTCTACATTTTTTCTGTCGGCCTCAACTTATCTGCTCTCAAGCTTAGGCTTCGTTTCGTATTGAATTTCTTTCTGAATATAAAACAAGTTGAAATTCAATATTAACCAGCGTGTAGTTTGGAAAAAAAGAAAGAATATAATAGTATTTGATCAATGAATCAAAGAAAAGGGCTTTGACACGGTATATTTTAATATTATTGGAAGATATTATTAAATTATTTTTTATTTTAAGGTTAATTACAATAATACGTATTTTTAAAAAAATATTTTAAATATAGTATATTAAAAAAATAATTGTTTTTTAAATAGCCAACGGGGTCTTTGTCCGGTCTCCACATCAGAGATCACCCCACCTACTATTAGTGGAAGCATTTGCCGACTTGGATATTCTGTGGAGCACATCACCGTCCATAACACGCAACCACACCACACGTGGAAATGGAGGCCGCACTCACCGTCTCTTCTTCGGAATTGTTTTTTTTCTGGGATTTCTGGCCGGTAAGTCTGCTTTTAAAAACTTTTTTAAAAAGAAAAAAAAAAATTTTAATTAAAAAATAATAATATTTTTAGATCATTTTCATTTCATTTCATGTACTAATATCAAAAATATTTAAAAAAAAAAAACCATAATCAGACTATCAAACATTCACATACTACTTCGGTGGCGCTGTTATGCCATGAGCTGGTTGATTATTTTTTTTTAATATAAAGGAATATTAAGGTGATGATAATAATTCTAGATAAATAAATTTTATTTTATTTTTTATTTTAAATAATATTTAGATAATGATAGTTATTTTAGAGAAGTAAAAAACCTTCAATATAATAAATTTTCAAAGATAATTTTTTTAAAAAAAAACATGAAAAATAATATGGGAATAAGCCACATGACACATCAGCTATTTTTTATTCAATAATATTATATTTATAAAAATATCAAATTACCCTATATAATCATAGAATGAAAATACAATAAGTCTCTTGATTATTTTATGTGCTTGAAAAACTAAAGATACAAAAATCCCCGGGATATTAATATTTTTAAAAAATGATTTTAAAGGTGATGCAATCATTTAAATATTAGAAATGTGAAAAGATATAACTATCTTTTTATATCATTATCAAATTTTATGCCATGATGAAGAATCAATACACCAAATCTAAAACTTTTCAAGTCAAACCATATTTATGACTAGCTTTAAGAGAATTAGCTGGTAGCTAAGGCAGCGAGCTTTCTCCTCTTTTACTTTTAAGATTTGAATTTTAAAATTAGTATCTTTAAGATAATTTAGAGAAAAACTTAGTTTCAAGGACTTTACAATACTTTTTTATTGTTAAATAAAATAATAATAATGGAGAATTCTTTTATTTTCACGCATTTGACAATATAATAAGTCTATTGTTAATAACCAATACCATAAATGTTATAGATTTTGACTTCAATTGTTTTTTGAAATATTTTTTCTTTGAAAATATATTAAAATAATATATTTTTATTTTTGAAAAGTAATTTTTGATATCAATACTTTGAAAAATAATATAAAAACACTATAAAAAAATAATTTTATATTAAAAAAAAAAGACTTTTAAAAACAAGAATAGTATCACGTGCTAGTGCTACGAAACATGTTAAATATGGACATGAGAAGAGAACCAGGACCGAACCCCGGCCTTCAAACTGTTAATCTTGAACATGGCCTATGGGAAAGTTTGACACGTAACGATGACTGTTGAAGCCGACAGAGGTCCGAGGAGGGCTAGTCGCACTTGAACAAGTAATTCTATCATTTCTTCTTAATTTTGTCTAATAAACTTGCCATGTTTCTCAATCCATGTTAGATTTTATTCAATCTACATTGCTAATAATCTCCAGAAAAAAGGGCATCCACAACAATGGCTAATAAAAACCCTTGATCCAGTTTCGATTTAGATCAGGGATGACTCGCACCAACAGAACTCACGAACGAGCTCAAGCACATAGAATATAACCTGGGAGTCTTTTTCTCTGATAGCATTAAGATCACAAATGGCAATTTCTGAAATCTGAGACCATGGTTTCAGGGAGATGGGCAAGAGTAAATATGCAATGGCTTGTATTGGGATAGAAAGAATACAAGGTTACTTTCACATGTTCAATTTAATCCCCACTCTGAAACAAAACAGAACATGCAAGGGAACATATTTCCTGGATAGGTTTCTCTACAGAAAATTACGCAGACAATACAATCATGAGGGGAAAAAAATTTCTTTCTTCGACCATACCTGGAAAACAAATGGTGCCAAAACTTTTAGCCTGTGAGTATGATTCCAGCAGTAAGCAGATGAGGTGTTTCTTCCAGCTCTAATATTCAAAACCTGAGCAAGTTCTTCAAGCTATGAACATTCTTTTTAAAGCAGATGCTTCTTCTTGTCACAATAAACCAGCTTCAAAGAGATTTCTGCGTCTTAACGTCTCGTCTACAAGCTTGAAGGTTTTCTTCACAAGCTTCTGATCAAGTGCAGTGGTTCTATATATTTTAAAAACCCGGTCTACATGATCAGGGGTTGTGCTTTGGAAATACAGCTCCTCAAACTTCTTCTTTACAAACCTGGTGAATAATAAAATATCATTAATGACGACCGTCAAATCTTTGAAACCATGAAAAAAGAATCATCAGAACTTCAATAGCATCTGTATAGAAGGTCAAAGGTTAGCTTGTTCTGGCCTCTGAGAAAAAACATTTTGCAAAATGCACACATATATCTGACAAATATACGAGCATTGGCTCGAATCAATTAATCAAGATCATGAAGTGAAACATCCGAATCAAGCTTTCAGCAAGGCACAGACAGACTGGCCAAAACTTCAACACTTTTTGCCTACTTGGTGCAATAATATTTCTCACTCACTAATACAAAGGAACCAGCAAGAAATAAACGCTCACTCATATGCATGCTCAATCTCTTGTTTTCCTGCCGAAACTGGCTGGTAGTCCTTGAACCACTCGCATACATTCAATGGTGCCTGTAACAATGCACAACATCAAAGGTCAACACTGATGCTATTTTTCTTACTAAATAAGAACGCACAGTTCTGCAGCTCTTACTTTTAGAACCTTCTTTTCAAATATATCAAACTTGTTTAGAAACAGCATGAAGGATGTTTTCTGCACACAAAAAGCCAGATGAAAAATGGAACAGTTCCCCGATGTCTATATTCAGTGCTTATAACATCGGACCATGGGGACAGGGTAGAGTGGCATAAAAAAAAACCTCAAAGCATGGTTGCTTCAGGACCCACTCGAACAGCTCCTTTGTCTCAATCATACGATTCTTGTTTTCATCCTCGAATAGTGTTTGATCATACCTGAAAACATTAACAGTCAAAACACAACCTTTTCAGCTTAAAATATGTTCTAATTGCCACTTCACATGCTAACAGAAGGCTATGGTTGGGGTGAGCTCACTCCAACTCAATCCTGCTGCCCTGAGCAAGTGTTGCGGACAGCAAGTTAATGAAACGTGGAAACGGAACAGCTTATACACACACTTGGTTGACACTTGCAACAAAGTGTTCTACCCTTGACAAGATTTCCATTTTCGAAACTAATATTGAAGCCATTCTGAGATGTCCTTCGGAAAATATGGGTCAGTTGCCCTCAGCAAAGTTCATTCACTTTTGAAAATTTGGCATGCAAAATGTACAGCAATGGCTACTGCCGTGAATAACAAATAACTCAAGAAAACAATGCTATAATAAGCATAATCCAGAGATTGTCAAGTATCTCAAATAAAAGGAAAATTTACCAATCTCAGATAATCCAAAGGAAAGATACAGTGGAAAGAAAATATAACAGTGGAAAGAAAATAGGTCATCTTACTCGCTAATTGCAGCGCAAAAAATTACTGCTGTAACACCTTCAAATAGATGAATCCATTTCCGCCTCTCATTTCTCTGCCCACCAACATCAAAAAGTCTATATACTTCACCACTTTTCTTGTTTTCTCCAACAGGGCTGCCAAAACATAGCCTATGTTAGCTGTTGAGTACCTAAAATAATAACTGAGGAAGCACTGGAAAGCATATTTTGCTATCAGGTGCAGTTGACCTTAATGTGAAATTGATTCAAGTCAAGAACATTGCACCCTGTAACATTGCACCTTGTAATACCACGTTAAAAGCTTAAAGCAGTACTTGAAAAAAACAAATTGAGAGCAATGCTAAATCAGGTACCATTGAATTAGCATGTTCACCTGAATTGGATCTCTACAACACCTGTTGTACGAACTCTTGCATAAAGAACATCATCCTGAAATACCATATACACTGAGAAGCTGTTGGAAAGAACCTTAAAATATCGTAAAGATGTTATGTGGGTGGGTGCATGCATAAAGTTAGTTAGCTAGTTCGCTAGCAATCTACAGAAGCTGAAGTAATGCCAAAAATCCAAAGTTTACACGAACATTTTTATGCAAAACATCTTTGTTAACAGGTGCACTAGAATGCCCCAAATATAACCGTTGCACTGGACATCTAGACCAAGCAAAACTGAGCATATCAAAATTTTAAACTGGATGCATGCCGCACACAGAAGTGGCGCTCACTCTAGTTTTTAAATAAAGGTTTTTAAATAGTCAGCACCATTGAGTCTAGTCTTTATGAATCTACAAGTAAGACAATGCCATCGTGGCACACTTACACCATGCTGTTCACAGTGAAATTATTTTCTATATGCATTTTGTAGAAGTTGATAATTGAAAATGTGTTCTGATATTCTAATTCTGCAAACAGGACATGCATAACATCCAGATAATAAGGAAAGGATAGGGAAACAACATAAATTTTAGATACCTTAGTTGGAATATAATTTGGGTCAGATAATCTTTGCAAATTATCCATGAAATAAGGGGTACAATCTGGAACTTGGAGCTTATTACCACAGGCATAAGTTTCCTACAGGTATACATTGACATTAATAACTGCAGTGCATCATTCAAACACCATAAATGAAAAGCTAAGTCTAAATGATATAATAGGAAAAATAGAAACAAACTTTGTATCAATAATATAGACTCCAGGGAAGTAGCACATGTATCTTTGATGAACCGGTTACCTGAACTGCAGCATCTCTCCATAGAGTTTCAATCTCCTGGGCTAGTTCTTTGGTGAGAGGTGGATGATCCAAGAAGCCTCCGATTTCCGACAATTTCTTCCCAATATCCTGATGTATGATGAAATGAATAGATTGTAAAATCCGATCCCTTGAGGAAAAGATTAAGCAAAATGTATAGGAAAAGGAATCCATCATATTAACCTATACATGTTAGACAGTTACTCATCACCAGGTTCCAAGAAATTGTTTTTTTTTTCATAATTGATAACCTTACTTGAAGCAGAGTAATAGACATTGAAATGATGAATTCAAACCTTGTTTTCATTGGATATAACATACTTCAAGGAATCCGTTTCATTTTGAGCCAATTCTTTTGATCCATCATGCAAAATCTGTAGAAACACATAGAATAAACTTATAGAGCAAAATTTACCACTTCTGCATTCAAAAGTTTCACCATCAATGCCTGACTCTTCATATTTTCTACATTATGCAAAAAGGGAAAATAACCAACACACCATTTCAAGTTTTGCATACTTTTATTGTCTGGTAGACATTGGCATGGATGACTGGAATGTAGCTCTTGAGCTCAGCCTCGTCAAAACCACTTTGAAACAAAAGTTTTATCTGCATCCAGAACACACATAAGATGAAGATATAGAAAACAGTAATGCTGGCAAACACAAGTTCACATTTGTAACAACAAGTGTTTCGTCTCACCTGCTTGAAAATTGTTGACTTCCCAGAGTCACCAGCACCTTGATCAGGAGATATTGATCACATCATTTTTAAAACCCAAAGACAGAAAAAGAATCGAAGCATTTGAAAAAAAAAAAAAAAAAACAAAGAAAAGAAAAGTATTGAGCAGCCTAAGTTGAAATAGGTAGAACCAAAGTTATGCAATGAAAATTGCTAAACTCATTCAAATTGAAGGCTTACACCCAAAACAATGATATTCTCAACCAGTCACCGGGCATAGGGAAATACAGACTATGCATGTCTTTCCGGGTGGGGGGGGGGGGGGGGGGGGGGGATAAAAGAAGTGTGCAACAAGGTGTGTAGGGCAATTACATTAGACAATAGTCACACATTATACAGCCACCTTTTATTATCTCTACTTGTTGTCAAAGGGTATATGATACAGAAAGCAACAAATAACTTTCCCCAGCACAATTAAGAACTTGTTCAGTCCTTGGTTAATATCATAAGCTTTCAAATTGAAAACGAAATTGATTCATAATTTCTCTTATGCTAAATGAGAGAGGGTGCCTCTCCATGGAAGTAATTCACAATACTTATGGTGCTTGTGCTATCTAGACCTTAAACACCAGTCCATAACCATGATAAACTTCAATCACTCTGGATACAATCTTGAATGCCAAATAATTAATGCAATGAGAAACAAGCTAGATTTGCTTATACCAAGAAGCAGAAGTTTTTGAATATGCTTTTCAGCTTTGGTTTCTTGTTCAATTCGCCTTTCGATTTCTGCAGCCTGGAAATGCCAAGATAAAAATTGCAAACTTGAGATTACACAGAGCGAGGGATAATTATCATCATAAACTAGATTACACAGAATCGCAAAAATCATACTCATAGAAGAGAACAAATCACGCATTTCATCTACTGTAACTCACTTGTGCATTCTCTTCAGCATCTGCTTCATTATAACGCCGCTGTTTACTGCAGAGTGAGCCCATATTTTGTGTTATAATAGACAGCATAGAAGGTGCACTTATCAGGCTTCACCAGGGTTCAAGCAGTTGTCGGTACCCTTCTATAAAGATCACTCATGATGTGGTCAATTTAACCTGATCACAGTGCTACAACCCTGCAGAGGCCATTAAAAATTAGATACATCTTCCATGTAAGAATGTTTAAGCTCAATCAACAGTCCAACTCAACTAGATTCACATAATGATACGAGTGGTTAAGAATCAGGATACCTAAATAAATTATATTCCTTCTATTTATAAGTCATTAAACATTACACTTCATCTTTTTTAGCTAACCAGAAGCAAGCTTCATTTGAATTCTAAGCCTTACAGTACTAACTTAAAAATTTTGCTCCTGAGATTTATTTGATCAAACTCACATAAAGGAGTTGTACAACATGAACAAGTACCCAAAATTACATGTCATTTCTCGTGACTCCAAATTCAAAAAAAAAAAAAAAAACTAGGAAACACCATCAGAGACAATAAATACACGCATACATTAATGCCAAGAACTCATCTTCCATTTATATATACAATTAATACCCAGTAAAAGTTTACACAGGTTTTGGCATTGACCACTTCACGGCTGCACATAGCATCAATACACTCTTAAGCCACTTATCACCTACTTCTCGTTACATAATAATTATCGATGTCTTTAGCAAATCAGTTTATGGAATTTTTCATTATTACAAATCAACTTTCCTCGTGAAAAACTTTTTCATTTCTAAAGGAACAGATTTGAGAATTATAAGTACAAAATTACATAAAGGTCATGAGAAACAGCCCATCAACGCTCTAAATCAAACCCAGAAGAGAAATGACAAAAAAAAAATTAAAAAAAAAAACAATTCTTGATCTGCAACTGTTAGAGCAATACAAAACTAAGATCCCAGAAAAAGAAATTGAACCCAGGAAAGCAAAGATCTAGAAAGACGAAAACTTTAGCAAATGCAAAGAAGAAAAAAGCTTAAAGAAACTTACTTGGAAGTAAAGAGAAGTTGGTAGCTATAGATTTGGTTGATTTGCTTAGTTCTTGTGGTAATAAGGTATGTTATTATAAGCTACAAGACTAGTTTCTGCAAACAAATACAAATTAACAAATGGGGGTATTAATATTAAAATCATAAAAAAGGCTAGGTATAGGGAAATAGCCAAAGCTAAATCTGGAGGAGAAGAAGAGGAGAAAGAGCGCCGAAAGCTGCAAATAAAAAGGCAAAGCCACCCAATTTGCTTTGTCTGCTGCTCTTCTTCTACGACTACTACTACTGTCTTGCTTTGCTTGCTTTCATTACAGTCAAAGTCAAAGAAATATGATGTACACTTTTGTGTCAACGACCAGGAATGGACGAAAGAGGGAGTATTTATATTGGTTTAGGAGAGGATTACTGTGTGTCCACCCCAGTACATTCATGGACAAGGGGGTGTCTTTGTCTTGGAAAAATAAAACACAGACAACTTCTGTAACTATTTATTTAAATAATGAGGCAGTGAATTGGACTGTACTGAGACTAAACTGTTCCGGTCCGGTTTTTTTATTCAAGTAAATTATATTCTTCAAAATCATATATTTCAACGAGTAAGACTCTGGTTATCCTAGATTCTTATAAGAAATACATACATGTTTTGATTTAAGTTCAAAATTATTATTGAAAAATATATTTTATGAATTCAAATAAATAAATAAAACTTTAATTATTCTAAATTCTTATAAAAAAATACATATTCTAATTCAAAATCAAAACTTATATCATCCTTGCTTCTTGCCACGCTTATGACCAAAGGAAATGACATGTTGTTGCTGCTACGTGGATTTGTGGCTGTCCATTTTTACAAGGCTTTTCTCTCGCTAAGGTCGTTCGTTGCCACTTGTGCCTCCTCTATCTAAAAAGCATCTTGAATTCTTGTCATCCACTATGAACACAATCGGATTGTATATATATATATATATAATTGAGGTGTCGGATCAGTTTTATATATATCTCGTTTAAATTTTCAAGCTTTGGTAATCATATTCTTATAAATTATCTATACGAAAACAGAATAAATCAATAGTTTTTTATGCTAAGGGCATGACTCCAAATAAACATCATCAGCAAGATTTAAATCATGAATCTTGAAAAAAAAAAATTAAATTCAGAATCTTTACCACTAGACTAACCCCATGTTGTTTGAAACAATAAAATTGTTGCATGACAAACCAATCTTGTAAAATACCATCATGTTAAAAAAAAAATACCATCTTTTTCAAAAAAAATACATTTTTTTAATTCATTTTACTGTTTTTTATTAGCAATGAAGAATTTTATTGTTCGGATGTGTATTTATAATCTAATGGGGACTTCTCGTGTAGTGTGGTCATGTGGGTGTCTCTGTGTTGTGATTTTAAGAATACACTTATTTTATTAATATGATGTATTTAAAATTAAAAAAATCCCAATACTGAATTTTAAAGTTTAAATTTAGAAAATAAAATAAGAAAGTGAAGTTTAATTTCAAATTTTAAATGTAGAATTCGTTTCGTGTACAAAACAAGTCTCTCACTTTCAAAATTAATTAAGTCACCAGCTCTCGAGTTGGACGCAACAACCCACCTACAAGGATGAGGACAAAAGGCCATAAAAATTGCAATTAAGAAGGATGGGGTAAAAATCCAAACAGAAAATAAATTAGGGGGTAATAAATAAAATAAAATAGATTGAAGGTGTGTAATGTTTAAATAAATTATTCGTTTCGAGTTACTTGGTTTGCGGCAAATCAAGGTATGTATTGTTAATTTTAGTTTTGTCCTACAATGTTTTTGGTAATTCAATTTAATTTTATTGGTATTGCCGACCAAAAACTATTTTGATAAAAATTATATTTTTTATTTTTAATTGATTTTTTTATAAATTATAGAGAAGATTCAAACCACTTTCATGAATAATTTTATTTCTCTTCAAAGTTAAAAAGTATTTTTTTATTAAATTAACAATAAAATCTAATGAAATATGAAAATAGAAATTAAGCTAGAATCATCACAAATCGTTTTGAGTATCCCAAGGAGGTTTTATGAATTTACATAGCTAATTTTTACTGTTATTCTGAAAACTCTTGCATGTATAATTTAAAAAATTAACCTATTTTAAACTTCATTAGGTGTTACGCAGTTTACCATATACAAATTTTAAGAAAAAATCATACCGAAGATAAATGAATATGATTTTCATAATGACCCCAACAAAATTTGTAATTTCTCCAAATTATTTTCTATTTTTTGCAGTTTTGTTAATATTTGATGTTAGAGAAAGATTTAAAGAAAAATACTAATGACCTCAAAATCATTTTTAAATTATTTTTGAAAGTATACTGTATTTTTATTAGCTTACGTGAACATTTTTAGCTCAAAACACTTAAAAAATATTTTTTAACAAAAAAGGTTTTTTCTTTTGCCAATAATAGCAATTATATCAAATATAAAAATATGATAGTTAAAGAATAAAATTGGTCAGAATTAACAATATATACATAGTTTGCCACAACACCAAAAACAAAATTCACAATATGCTTTCAGCAATTGCGTGTAGACTGTAGACTGAGATTTTGACATCTTACAAGAGGCCCCATTTGATGCGACATTCCATTATATACCATTCAAACATTTATGGCATATTTGTTTTCTCTCCCATCCTTTTATCAGGGTAAATTGTTTATTATTATGATTGAATTTGTTTTTTAAAGGATTTTTATTTTAAAACATATTAAAATAATATATTTTTTATATATAAAAATATGAAAATAATATAAAAATATATTAAAAAAATTAAATTAAAATTTTAATTTTTAAAAAATATTTTTAAATAAATAAATAAATAGAGAAACAAAAAAGAATTCAAGAAAAAAAACATCTTCTAGGTCCAACTTGAACATAATTTCAACAGTAGTAAAATTTCAGCCTAATTAAACAATCAAATAAAAAAATTTATTTAACTTATCTAGACTTCTACGAAATTGTTGACACACGTCACACATTAGGCTCTTTGATTTGATAAGCTTTGAATATCAATAACTCTTAGATTTTAATCTTTTGGAAAATAATATACAAAGTTGTTTTAATAAAAGCTAAAACCAATATAGTTAAAAAAACATAAATCAAATAAAATTTTGCAACCTAATTAAGAAAGGAATTAAAAAATAACTAAAAAATAAAGAGAATTCCAAAACAATATTTTCTAGGCCCAATTTGTACATGATCTTGATCTTGGTAGGCTTCATGCACTAACTCCACGGATAATTAATTAGCATGTAAAATGCATTCATAAAATTTCATCCAAATCCAATAAAAATATCTAAAGTTATGTTTCTTTTATTAAAAAGCTTGTTCTGTAGAAAGTAGAGAACAAAGATATTGAATTCTGAATGTTGTAAATTGTATTGACTGTTGAGCTTAGAATTTATACAAGTATTTGAACTGATTATGTAACTGAATTGAGCCATGCAAGGCTTGTGCTATGTACTGTATAATGTAACTGAATTGCATAACAGAAAGTAAATAACTGAAATGTACAATTTCTTCAACACTCCCCCTCAAGTTGGAGAGTGGATATCTTGCACTCCCAACTTGCGAATCATAGGAACAAATAAATCTTTTCCCAGAGGCTTTGTCAAGATGTCTGCCAGTTGGTGTGCAGAGTTCACATGCTTCGTCACTATCGATCCATCTTGAATTTTATCTCTAATGTAGTGACAATCCATTTCTATGTGTCTTGTTCGCTCATGAAAAACTAGGTTGGCTGCAATGTGTAGAGCAGCCCGATTATCACAGTACAACACAGCAGGCTCTTCGTGGGAGAGACCCAAATCTGTCAACGGGGAACGAAGCCAAGTTAACTCACAGCATGCTCCCGTCATTGCTCGATATTCTGCCTCGGCTGAAGAAAGAGAAACTGTTTTCTGTCGTTTTGATCTCCAAGATATCAATGAAGGCCCAAGAAAGATACAATAACCGGTAGTGGATCTCCGAGTAAGTGGGCAACCTGCCCAATCTGAATCACAATAAGCTCTCAATCTAGCATCATTATTTGAAGAAAAAAATAGACCTTTACCAGGAGCTCCTTTCAAATATCTGATAACTCGAAGTGCTGCTTCCATATGCAATTTTCGAGGCTGATGCATGAATCTACTCAAGACATGTACAACATATGTTATATCAGGCCTAGAAATAGTCAAGTAAATCAATCTGCCGACTAGCCTTCTATACTGACTGGAATTCTTAAGTAAATCACTTTCCTCTGACAATTTCAATCCTCTCTCCATAGGGGTATCAATCGGGGCCGATCCCAGTAGTCCTGCATCCGCAATAATTTCCAACGCATACTTATGTTGTGAAATAAATATTCCACTCTTAGAAGTGGACACCTCAATGCCAAGAAAGTATTTCAAATTACCGAGTTTTTTGATGCGAAAATTACTATGCAGAAACTTCTTAGTTGCATCAATGCTAGCAATATCATTCCCAGTAATCAAAATATCATCCACGTATATTAACAGGGCAGTAAATGACTTGCCTTGTTTTCTAGTGAACAAAGAGTAGTCAGCTCGTGACTGTTCAAAACCCGCGGAGCAAATAGCCTCTGAAAACTTGGCAAACTATTGGCGAGAGGCCTGTTTCAAACCGTATAAGGACTTGTGTAGGCGACATACCAGGTCAGTCTCCCCCTGTCACCGAAGCCCAGGTGGTGGTGACATGTAAATTTCTTCCGTTAAGTCGCCATGTAGAAAAGCATTATTGACATCCAACTGATGTATTGGCCATTTGTGAGAAGCAGCCAAAGCAAGTAAGCAGCGGACGGAGATAATTTTGGCAGTGGGAGAAAAAGTGTCCTGAAAATCAACACCCTCCAACTGAGTGAAGCCTTTGGCGACTAACCGAGCTTTGTACCGCTCAATAGAACCATCTGATTGGTGTTTGATTTTAAACACCCAACGGCAACCAATGGGGAACTTTCCAGCCGAAAGACGGACGAGAGTCCAAGTACCATTTTCCTGGAGAGCTTTTAGTTCAGATGCCATTGCTGCTTGCCATTTAGGATTAGAAGCAGCCTCTGAATAGGATCGTGGTTCAGTGGCGGAGCTAATCTGAGCAGCAAAAAAATGAAGAGCAGGTGTATACCGGTGATAAGAGACAAAATTAGCCAGTGGATATTTCGTACCTTTAACCGGACCTGGAAACAAGGATGATGATTGGGATGAGTAAACGGTGGAGCAGAGGTAGTCACGAAGCCTGGCTGGTGGAGCCGTGGGTCGGGTGGAACGCCGAATGGGAGCTAAGTCATGGGATGGTGTTTGAGGTGGGGAAAGGAGAGGTGGATGTTCGAAAATGGAAGGTGAGAGCGGAGTAATGTCTGGTGGAGGTGGGGGTTCGGGTAATGTGTTTGGTGGTGTTGGTGGGTATGTGAAAGAATCATAGTGTTCATGGGCCGGAATGGGTAGGGGGCCGAAATTTGATGATGGGTCGGGTTGTGAGTGTGGAGGGGAAGCAAAAGGGAAGACCATCTCATGAAAAATAACATCGCGACTTGTAAAAAAAATTTTATTTGATAAATCATATAATTTATAGGCTTTCTGACCAACAGGATAACCAATAAAAATTGACGGTATGGAACGATTATCAAATTTATGGGAAGGATGGACATTAGTGGCGTAAGTTAAACAGCCAAAAACACGTAAATGAGAAAATGAAGGTGGTTTTGAATAAAGAAGTTCAAATGATATTTTAAAAGAAAGAACCGGTGATGGTAGTCGATTTATAATGTGTACAGCAGTAAGAGCACACTCTCCCCAAAAATTATTAGGGAGACTAACCTGAAATTTTAATGCTCGAGCTACTTGTAAAATGTGACGGTGTTTACGTTCCACAACCCCGTTTTGTTGGGGTGTATAAAAACAAGAATGTTGAAAAATAACACCATGATCATTAAAAAAAGTGCGAAGAGAAATAAATTCTCCACCATTGTCACTACGAAATATTTTAATGTGTGTCTCAAATTGGGTAAGAACATAATTAAAGAAATTTTTCAGAAGTGATTGTGCCTCATTTTTGTGACTCATTAAAAAAATCCATGTAAAACGCGAGTAATCATCAACAATAGTGAGAAAATAAAAAGCACCAGAAATTGAAGAGTGTCGATAACGACCCCTAATATCACAATGTATTAATTCAAAAGGTTTTACAGAAGAAATAATACTATGATAAAAAGGTAAACGACTCTGCTTAGCTAAAGGACAGATAGGACAAGATTTAATTGACTGAACTGGAAAATTTTAAAAATTCTTTGCGATGAAATTTAAACGAGATAATGAGACATGACCTAATCGGTTATGCCAAAGATCGGCGGAGGAAATGGTGAGGTTGCAAGTCGCTTGATGTGTTGGTGAGATATTCGGCCCGGGTTTCTTTGGCGCCAGTGCCACCAGATAATAGAGTCCATCACGTTGTTTATCCAAACCAATCATCCTCCTCGTAGCCAGATCCTGCAAAATACACAAATAAGGGAAAAAGGTAATTGAACAGTTCAATCCTTTCGTCAACCGGCTAACCGACATCAAATCCACTTTGAAAGTAGGCACACATAGCACATTTTTCAAATAATAAACGGAATTAAGAGGCAAAGATCCTTTTGCAATGATATCCATTTTTTCTCCGCTGGGCAACACTACGGGAGGTAATGAGCAAGCAGTGTCCGTTTTGAACAGTGACCTCAAAGATGAAGTAATGTGATCCGTTGCCCCGCTGTCAATAATCCAACTGCGGGAGATATTTTTTGACAGACCTGGTTTTGCGGCTGTATGTGTTTGAGAACTGGATGCCTCATTTTTTATGTCAAGCAATGACAGTAGTTGTTTTATCTGCTCCTCCGAAATGCCAGGAACTGGGCTATGAGAGGGCCCATCAGATACACTATTCACAGCTGGTCTGCTGTGAAATGGGCCCGGGCCCATGGGCCTGCCCCTTGCTAGGAATGTGTTTAGGATTGCGATTTTTGGTTGTAAAAGCAATTACAAGAGTGATGGTTTTCGCCTCATCGCAATTAAAGCGCCACGATTGCTCTCGCACTCCGGAAAGCATTGAAAGTTTTAGCCTGTAAACTCCACCGTCGTCAAAATCCTGAAGCCAATAAAAAAGGAGGCTATTGGCGAGGACAAGGTTAAAAATTAAAGGGCAAGTATGCCTTCATTGAGCAGAATCGTGCACATAATCAGTAAATCTTCAGTCCTCTAGCATAATCCCCCGCAGAAATTGATCAATTACATCCTTATTTAGAGTTCGGAAAGGTTACATAACTAATCACGGAGAGGCACCCAAGAAATTTTTGATGATTTCGTTGAATTCTGCTGCATTTTCAATTTGGGGTACATGGGATGTATCCTTTATTATTTCCAACCTCACGTTCTTCCCAATTAACCTGCAAACAGAAATTTCACATTCAATCGCCTATTCAAGTTCATGTGCCATACAGTAACATATATATATATATGTATATGAAAGCATCGAAACAATTGACATGTTGAAGATAAGTTTGGTGCGTAGAACGTTAAAAAAGAGAGAGAAAAGAAACAGCAAGAGGTAAAGAGAACGTACCCTTGTAAGTCCTTAGCCATTTCCAGAGGAAATATTTGGTCTTTATCTCCCCATACTAACAAGACATCCTTCATGGCAATTCAAAGGAAGACAGGAATTAGATACGCAAAATTAGTTTTACCATCGGAGTGATGTGGGCTGTGGGGGTATATATGAACATGGATGTTTGAGCTAGTTTGTGTATAAATTGATTAATTTTATGGGTTCTAAAGCTAATAATTATATAAATCTTCAATGACTTTTAAGAGATTCGAACTCGTGATTATTAGAGAGCAAGAGCTGACCAATTGAGCTCACTCTTAAAGTTACTTATGTATATTTGAGGTGAGCGCAAGCATACAAGTAGATATTAAAAACACTATTTTTTATAAACATTACTTGTAATATTTTGGATTAAATTTCTATACCTACCATCGCACAATGATTACGGACAGAAACAGGAATTAAGGACTGAGAAGGCGAGCAAGAAAATAATTGGTTTTTGTGGATGCAAACAAAAATGAAAAGCTTTCAAAATTTAGTCAAAGTTCAGGTAAAACCTACCTGTTGAAGTGGAGAAATATTCACTGAACCATCCTGCCCAATGGTTAATCCGCTCAGAAGTTCCACCTTCTTATTCCTGTTTTCCGCGAACAATTTCTGCGTCCAAGATAAAGATACCGACAGTACTGAGGCACATCGAAAATTAAGAAATTCTCCTCGTTTATACACTTTTCTTTTTGAATACAATGAAACTCTATTCAGAAAGAATATTTTATAGGTTTAGATGAACGAGTAAATTACTAATTGTCACAGATTCATATAAAAAATATACATCATAACTCAAACTCAAAACTTGCTGCATTAAAACCTCGAAAAATCTAGTGTGCCGAGAAGTCTACACCTAACAAAAGACTGCACAATGTCCCGCTAGTATTTATCTATCAGCTACCTGTCCAACAACTTCATTTTGGTTTTCTTCGACGTTAACCTCCCGTGTGGCCCTAAGCAAATAATATGTTAATAAAGATGATGGCTCATTTTCTCGGTAGTTAGAAAATGATTTTGATTTCAACATAGCACTAAAAGCAAATCAATCTTCCAGAGCACTACCATTTGTTTAGTAAATTAAGCAAATCAATCTTCAAGAGCACTACCATTTGTTTAGTAAATTGCTATACTTTTGAGACCTGGTATTGTCATTTGCAGGGGGGTGGGCGTGAAAAAACATTGTGGGAATTGATAGTGATCTGGTTTTTTTTTTTTTTATGACCGGGGTGTCCGGGCCAGCTTACGTGCACCTCGACTATTCCCCGGGTCCACTGAACATCCTGCAAGCTCAGTGAGCAAGTAAGGCACCGCGGGGGTGACAAATATACTACGCAGGGATGGACCCAGGAGAGACAAGAAGGGAGGAAGCTTCCAGCCCCATTCCCAGCGGAACTCGAACCATATACGAATGAAAGAGGGTGCTCCCCAACAACCACTGAGCCACAACCCCTGTGATGTGGTTTCTTTAATAGCCATGATCTAGCTCCTTGTATACACTAATGTTTGCCTCATTAACCACTAATTCTATTACCATGAAACACAGATTTAATAGTGACTTTTTCTCTCTTGAATCCTCTCCGCCAGGCACCCAAAAAATCATCCTTGCCCAGCAAAAACACACACTTGTTGCCCAGTAAATAATACTTTGATTTGAAAATATTAACGTAAATATAATTCCAGAAAACTATTATGTGTTAAATGAGCAGATTCCATTTTGTGAATTTAGAAAAAGAGGTAGAGATTTATAGAATTCAAGAAATTGCGTACGTTTATGACGTCATTCAAGAAAAAATCAGGAACCATGAGGAGGCTTGGCTTGGAAACTGCAACACCCAGCAAAGCTCTCAAATCTGAAGGTTTTTGTGGCAGCATAAGATCGTCGATTTTTTCCAGTTTCGCCTTCTTCACAAGCTCTTCATTATTTTTCTTCTTCATGTTGACCCCGGAGCTTGCTATGACCACCTTCTCAACCCTCTCTGGAAACATCCTTGCGATGTGGTATGACACGAACCCGCCATAGCTGGTGCCCACCAAAGAATACTTCTCCACACCTAACGTTTCGAGCAGCTTCGCCACCGACTCCGCCTGGAAGATTTCTGACCTTTCTGAGGATTTTGTTGTCGAGTCACCGAAAAATATCAAGTCAGGGACGTACAAATTGAAGTCAGGTGCAAAGAATTGAACCTGCAAGAGATTTCACCAGACACGATCAAAATTATGACTACACACACATTTTTTCATTGAAATCTCAGCATCTATATATATACCGCTATTATAGCATGTGAATTGGTCAAAGAATTGGCCTTGACGTGGAGTTATTTGCATCAGGAATTGAACCTAGCTACATCTATGAGCCTAAATCACCAAGCCAACACAGCAATTACGTTTTGAAGATTGACGAGTTCTTGTGATTTCTGAAAAGGGAAGTTCAAGATTGATTCCCTACATACATAATAGAAAAGGGATGGGGGTTGATCCTCTAAAAACGGAAGAAAAAAAGAAAAGAGAAGCTAAAGTAAAACCTGTTGCCGCCATTGCCATAGAGAGACAGGACCGAAGCCATGAATAAAGACCAAATTTGGTTTGGATTGACGAAGTTGAGTGGGAGCCCAGAAGTGGATGGTAGTCTCATCACCAACGTTGATGGATTTTTGTGAAAGGCCGGAAGAGGTGAAACAATGACGAAGATAGAAGGAGTATAGTGACGCAAAGCTGAGAAAGGATGGAGCCATGGAGGAGAGGAGAGAGAGAGTAGAGCAATTATTTAGTCACAGAGGTTGCATATATATATATATCTATATATTTATATATCTATAAATAAAGAAACCATTTCCAGGGGACATATAGGAAAAGTTTTGGAGGGATAGGAGAGAAAGACGCATCCTTTATGTGACCTCGCGATTAGTTTTAGAGGCGATGGATATATAATTGGAAGATGTCGATGCTCTCTTTAGGTGACCTCTTCCTCAGCACAAATAAAAATAATATATATTATATATATTTATATATATAATTTGTTTATGAATACACCGGTATAAATATAAAAAGAAGTATTTAAAATTTAATAGAAAATAATTATAACCTTGATACATAAATATAATTTAAAATACTCTTATTTTATAAAAGGGAAAAAAAGAAAGAAGAAAGATGTCCTTAAAATTATGATTTACAGGTAGCATGATTAATGGATATTTCTTTAGACTTTGCTGTGCTATCAAGTGGCTATAATTTATGAAAAACAGGTACATGTACAAGGAAAATATCTAATAAACACTATCCACCTATTTGACACTGTATTTTAAAAATATATTTTTTAAAAATAAATTTATTTATTTATTAATATTTTTAGATATTTTAATATGCTAATATTAAAATTAATTTTTTTAAGAAACAACATCTATCCTACTTCAATCGTATATAGTGATCACTCACTTTGAAAGACTCTATAACTGTTCGAGAGAGTGTTGAGATATGATGCAAATTAAAAGCAACTTTCTTACACAATCCCATGATTCAATGAACAGATATTTTCGTTCTATTTTATGAATATTAATTCTGACGACGGGTGTGTAATTTGTGACTTTCAAAACAAGAAGCTCCAACATATATTATAGTATTTTTGTAGTTAATGGGCAAAATCTGTGTTGGGTAGTGTTAGGTTTGTTTTATGCATGTACGATGATTTTGATATATTATATTTTTTAATAAAAAAAACAATTATTATAATAAAAGTTGCTTTTAATATCATTTTCAGAAGATATTATTTTAATGTATTTTTGTAGTTTACCGGCTGGTTTGCTTTATATATGATTCACAACGCGTCTTGGCATGATCTCCTCCATCGGCTCCGACGACCGCTGTAAATATTCTATAGAAACCAGCCAAGAAGCATCGGGCCTTGATGATTTCTATTCAAAAACAGCACCATCGGCCCGTTTTTGTGGCCCATTCATAACTCTTAGAGTTCGTCCATGTCACTTAACTTTTTTTTGTAGGCAATTTGTTTTTTTTCTTCTATTTTTACATTTTTAAAATGATTTTCTTGAATTTCAAAGATTTCAGGTTGCTTTGATGTGCATTATATTAACACATATTATCATATCATTGAACTTTATGTTTTAACCCTTGGTTCCATCTCTTGTCAAGCCTCACTCCACCAAGCAAGCAAACTCATCTATTCATGTTTAAATCCATTTGCGTTTCAAGTTAATTTATTTAAATTTGTTTGTATTACTTGTGATTTGCTTGTATATTAAAGTGTTTCACTTGTTTTATAATGATAGGTGTATGGTATTAATGTATGATTTGTATTTTAAGATTTGTTTGAAAATTGAGGGAAATGGATTGAATTTGTCCCTTGATGAAATCAAGTGTGACTTCATAACTTGAATTTGTATTTTTGACATCAAATTTCTTTTCTTCCCATGCATGATACATATATCAATTAGGTTTATGATAGTTCATCAAGGTTTATGGAAGTTTAATTTGCAAGATGAGAAAGATGAAGGTAGATAGGCATGTTCTGTTTGCCGGGCCTGGTTGCTGAACAAAAGCCTTTTGCTATTAAGCTAGCGTTGACTTAATAAAATTAACCGACAACAAGTTTTGGGCAAACTCTTCCGCTGTCATGAAAAAAATGGACAGTAAAAAACAGTAGGTGACCGGGTAGTATAAATTTGGGATTAGGAAGTTTGTTGTTATTGTGGTCTCAAGTTCAAGTTTTGTGATTGTTAATATGATGGTTACTAGAGATTTATATGGTCGTTAATTTTAGGACTCGTAAGATTAGTCAAGATGCGAGCAAATTCACTCGAACACTCACGTTAATAAGAAGAAAAAGAGAGAGAGAGAGAATGTTATTAATAATGAGATACTAACAAAAAATGTAAAGGTGTTATAGTTAATTAAAAGTCTTTTCTATAATTCGTGATTATATATATTAACTAAAATATGAACCATGTAGGTGTTTTACTGTGCATTTAACTATTGTTCACCTAGACACAGTTCACCGTGGATTGCTACAGTCAAATTACCATTTTGCCCCCGGGACTGAAAATTTTTAGCCCCCAGAATCGGGTGTATTTTCGATTTTTTCAGGGAACATGGATGGTATTAACAGATTTGTTGCACGGTAAAACGATGCAATTAGTCCCCCTAAACGACAAAACACCACAGCTGGAATCGGGGGTATTACAGTACTTGCACCCTCGGTTTTTTCGTAGATATCGCTAGGTCCAGGGGTGTATGGGTAATTGACCAATTTTTTATTATTTCTTTTCCTGGTACAGTGAAGGCGCGTCGTACGCACACGGCAGCAGTGTTTTGTCTCTGCACACGTCTTTTGGACGGCGCGTGCGACGTCCTCTGACAGTGGAAACAAGGCATCCGCCGTGTCATTTGGTCCGCCGTCATATATTCTGACTCCACACGCGGCGTGTGTGCTTCAAATGTGACCATGTAATTGTCTGTTGATGGTTTTTCTTTCCCCCTTTTCTCTCTCCTGTTGCCGAAAAGTACGGTACAGTCCCTTATATTTGTATCAATTTAATTTCAGTCCTTGATCTTTTGATTTCATTTTTATTACTGATTTTTCAATGGAAATTTCAATTATTTTCAATTGTGCCCTTCAATGAAATTGATATATACAACAAATTTCATTTCGATCCTTCAACTTTTGATTTTTGATTTGTTTTTGGTTCCTTTAATAATTTTGGTATGCAAGTTTGCATTTGTTCTAATTTTGTTCCCAAATTGAAATTGGTCATATATGGATAAATTTATATCCATTTAAAATTCATATATTTTATAAAAAACTTGCACTTCATAAGATTTCTGCACACATTTATTATTTTGCTCAAATTTATATTATAATAAAAAAAATCACACACAAAATTAATATTTTTTTGTATTGAAAAAATATGATTCTGGCCACGACGAGACGCTGGTGTCATGGCTAGTATATATATAAACACAAACATTTTACACAAGTCATTGTTCTTAACATTTTAACAGAGAGTTCTTACAATTTTATTAAATTGAGTAAACTTTATCGAGTCAATATGGTGATTTATTAACCTGTGCTTTAAGTTGACCTGTGATTATAAAGTTAACTGGGTGAGATTTGGTCTAGTGTGGTCAAGCTTCTAGACGTATGCACTCTTAACTTCACCAGCTTTTTTTAGTTTTCTATTTATATATATATATATAATAAATGTTGATACAATATTGTTTAATTAAAAAATAAAATAATGACATTTTAGATTGTCCTAGATTAAATTACTCACTCATAACCTATATCATGACCCTAACCGGGTTTAATAAAATATTTTTTTTCATAATCTATTTTTTATTTAATCAAATTATTATTAAATTAAACATTTGCAAGAAAAACATTGTATCAAATTAACAAGAAAAAATATATTATTTTTCAATATAAAATTTATTTTGTATTAATACATCTCTTTATTTTTATGAATGGAAGCATGTTTTTTTATTATTATTATTATAAGCAATGTTCTTAAAATAAAAATTTATCATGATCTAAGAAATATTTTAAAAAAAAATATTAAGATATTATTTCAATTTTTTGTAGGGGGAATGATAACATTCCTATAAAAAATATGTAATATTATTTAATAATGATGTAAAATTGAATAGTAATTTAAATAATATGTTAAGCCTTTTTTATAATCCAAAAGAAAAATTACTAAAAAAATAAATAGAAAAGGGATAAGCCGTGCCTATAAAGAAGGGCTCGTATGCCCGGCCTGAATGAAGGTTGAGGGCGTGTGGACATATAAGTCCAGAATGATGTGCCTAGCCTTTGAATTTATTTATTTATTCTCAAATGAAGGACAACCTGTCATCTTAATTAAAAAGAAACTAAACGGTGTGGGGATTTCACTGTAGATCCCACACAAAGCACTGTGGATTTCCACAGTGCTTTCCTTTTTTTTTTTTTTTTTTTACGTTTTGCTTTCTTTTTTTTTCCGTTCCTTGCTCTTTTTTTTTCTAACTATTTTTTTTCATTAAATTTTTTTTTCTGGTTTTATTTTTTTTCTTTTTCTACTTATATATAAGTTTATTTGTTTTTTTATAATTGGAGTGTTTTTGTTAACTTAAGCGCACCACAATTAATCATCGGATTTAATTTTTCTTATAGTTTTTTTTCATATTTTTTCTGATTTTGTTTTTCATTTTTTTCCATTAAATATTTATTTTATCAGGGTGTCCGGAGTAGCTTAAGCGCACTATAATTAATCCCTGGATCCAATTTTTTTTTTTATAACCAGGGTGTCCAGACCAGCTTATATGTACCATGACTAATCCTCGGACCCTTTTTTTTTGCTAAAGTGCTTTCCCGCTGATACTTTTTTTCTTATACTTTTGCTTTGTTCATTATACAATTTTTTTTTTGTAACCGGGGTCTACGGGCCAATTTAAGTACACCGCGACTAATTCTCGAAACAAATTTGTTTTTAAAACAATATGGATTGCTAGAGTGCTTTCACGCTTATATTTTTTTTTTGTTTTCTTTAACTTATATATATTTTTTTATAATCATGGTCTCTGAGTCAGTTTAAGCTTTTTATGATTATTATTTTTTACTTATCTAATTTTTTTATAGTTTTTTTTCATTTTCTTTTTCTGATTTGTTTGTTTCATTTTTTCCATGAAATATTTTTTTTGTTGGTTATACTTTTTTTAATTCCTTTTTCTTTTTCCACTTATATATATTTTTTATGATCGTGTGTCCGGAGTAGCTTAAGCGCACCATAATTAATCCCCGGATCCAATTTTTTTTATAACTAAGGTGTCCAGACCACCTTATACGTACCGCGACTAATCCTCGGACCCATTGTTTTTGCTAAAGTGCTTTCCCGCTGATATTTTTTTTTCTTTTTTTTCTTTTAATTTTGTTTTGTTCACTTATACAATTTTTTTTACAACCGGGGTCTACAGGCCAGCTTAAGTACACCACGAATAATTCTTGAACTGATTTAAAAAAAAAAAAATATGGATTGCTACAGTGCTTTCATGCTTATACTTTTTTTTCCACTTATATATTATTTTATAGCCGGTGTCTCCGGGCCAGCTTAAGCTTTTATTTATTTTTATTTTTTTCACTTATATTTTTTTTTATAACTGGGGTCTCTGGGTGAGCTTAAGCGCACCATGACTAATCCTCTGACCTTTTTTTTATAATTAGGGTGTCCGGATCAGCTGATGCGCACCACAAGTTGTATAAGTACGTATATACCCCTTATAAGACAAAATCCATTAGTTGGTTGTAAGCGTGTATTGGTAATTTACTAATTTTTAATTATATTTTTGTCGGGTGTTGTGGGCACGACGTCAATTTCAGAGCTCATGCACATTTCGGATGACGCGTGCGGCGTCGTAGAGCTTTTAAAAATGTATATTGGTTTTTTATATATTTATTTTATTATGTAAAATGTGTTTAAAATAATGTCATGGTATCAAAGGTATTTTTAATTTTTTTCATTTCTATACATAGTACAATAATCACAATACTTTCAAATAAAACAAAAACCAAGAATTATTAGTGGGGTGTCTCGGTAATTTTACTTTTTTTAAAACTAAATTAAAAAATATAAAATATAAAATAAAAACCAAAATATAAAATAAAAATTATATGTATTAAAACTAGACAAAAAAAAAAATTTAATCCCTGCGGCGGAGCGCGGGTTTATGGCTCGTTATAAAATAAAAGGCGTTGCCGATTTTATGTTCATTTTTTTATTATCTGTTAATTGCAGTAGTAAAATTATTATTTTATCCTAGGACAGGAAAAATATAACCTCTGGATTGATGATTTTTTGATACTTTCAGGGGACATAAATGATATTTTTGATTTATTTACACAATAAAACTACTATTTTATCTCCAGGTGCTGAGAAAAGAACACGAACAAT
This sequence comes from Salix caprea, assembly GCA_964035475.1. Lineage (NCBI taxonomy): Eukaryota > Viridiplantae > Streptophyta > Magnoliopsida > Malpighiales > Salicaceae > Salix > Salix caprea. Next base: position 16,333,502 of record OZ037751.1, read on the forward strand.
TGAGAATGTTTCGATTTTTCATGATTTATGCATAGAACAACTACAAAAATAACCTGAAAAAACAAAATAAAAGCTTGAAATCAAGGGTATTTCGGTACTTCCATCCCCGGTTTTCAAATTGCCCATGGGAATATTTTGCGAAATATTACTTTTTCAAGAATCTATAATTGACACTTGACAATTGCCCATGGTAATATTTTGCGAAATTATTTTTTCAATTCAAAAGCATATATATATATATATTACAATCCATCTAATTCCCGTGGCGTTTTTCCTGTGCAATACACTGTAGACTGAGAGTATTTCCACTGTGGATTGTGGTAGTGTCGGGACGATTTTGGGCTTCATGATCCGGCGTGCTTTGTATTTTTTCTAGGGGTGTTTTCGGTTTTTGGCTTTTTTTTCACCTTTCCGCTTTTGCACAGTGCATTAACGAATCTGCCCCTCGAAAAAGACAAAATAGTGCACAGGGACGAGGGGCTCCGTCGGCTTTTCACAAATTCAATGCATAGTGCATCGACGGAAAAAGCCCTCGATAACGACAAAATACTGCACAGTAAACGGGGACACGGACGTATTTTCCCCATTGGTTTTTTCGTGAATCTCGGTTGGATCAGGGGCTTCTTGGTAATTAGCCTATATTTTTATTATTTTTCCGTCTGCACGGCTGGCGCGTCGTCAGGACGCGACAACGGCGCTCAACGCCAACACGCCATGGATGCGGCGCGTGCGATGCCATGCGGCGGTCAAAAATTCCTTTTCGCCGTTGAATACGCTGCGCCTCCAGGTCCTCTATCTCCCGTCACGGCGCGTGTTCGTCAAATATGTTAGGGTAAACGGCGGGGAACGGTTTTGTGGCGATTGTACCTTTTCTCTATCCTGTGGGCCCAATTTCAGCTCCGGTCCCTCATGTATATAGGAAGTTCATTTTGGTACCTGAAGTTTGGATTTCGATTTTATTGCTGATTTCTTTAATTGAAAGTTTGATTATTTTCAATTGTGCCCCTCAATTAAAACTAATTATATAAAGCATTTTTAATTTCGGTCCCTATACTTTTGATTTTTGATTTCTTTTTTGTTCCTCTAATTTTTTCGGTCAGGATGTTTTGATTTCTTTAATTTGGTCCTCCAATTGAAATTCTTAATATATACAACTTTTCATTTCAGTCCCACTTCTTCTAATTTTTTGATATAATAACAACAATTATCATTATTATTATTTCATTATTTATTTTGGTCCCAAGATTTTATTTTGTTTCAGTTTTATCCTTCAATTGAAATTAATTATATATGTTATTTTTCATTTCAGTTCTTATTCTTTTAATATTTTATTTTATATTAATTCATTTGTTTTTTTTTTTCTTTGATAATGTTTATTTTTAATTCATATTTATGCATCTATGCTCTTAGTTTTTTTTTTTAATCGGTTCAATCCTGAAATTTTAATTTATGTTAATATTCATTTGAAAATTAATATTGCATATTTTTTCCCTTTATTCTTTTTTTTTTATTTGTTCTTTGGATTAAATGATTTTTTTGATTTTACTATTTACACAATGATATTGATAATTTCAGCGATTATTTTTTATTTGTTTTTCTATAAGAATCTTTTTTTTAATGATTTTTAGGGCAATTTAATTGTTTTGGTTGTTTTGACAGTAATGTTAATAATAATTTTAACTGTTATAGTAATGATAATGACAATAACATAAAGATAGATTTTCAATTTATGTTTTTGTCTTTTTGTTGATAGAGAATTAATTACTTATTTTTGTTATTTATTTATTGGAGAGTTTTTTTTTAATAATTCATTTAGTGTCTTCTTTTAATTCTTAGACAATGCTTATTGTTAATTCGTATTTATGCATCAATACTTTTATTTTTATTTTTCATTTTTTTCCTTGGGATGTTTTTCCTAATCGGTTCAATCCTGAAATTTTATTTTATATTGGTTATCATTTTAGAATTAATATTGCTCTCTTTTTCCCTCTGTTCTTTTTTTTCCTGTTGTTTTTATTCGTTCTTTAGTTTAGATGATTTTTATGATCTCAGTATTTACGCAATAATAATGATAATTTTGGTTATTGGTTTTTTATTGGTTTTTTTATGAAAACTCTTTTCCTTTTTTTTATGATTTTCTTGGGCAATTGAATTATTTTAATAGTAATGTTGATAAGAATTTTAGATGTTATAGCGATGATAATAAAAATAACATCAGGATGGATTTTCAATTTATGTTTCTGTCTTTTTGTCGACAAAAAATTAACTATTTATTTTTGTTATTTGATTATTACAGGTCTTTTCACAATTTATATTTTTTCTTTAATCTTAATTCATTCATTTATTCTTTCATAATAATAATAATAATAATAATGATAATGATGATAATAATAATATTTTAATTGTTTTTCTTGCTTCCTATTTTGTTCATGCTTTTTATTTTTTTTCCTCGGTATAATTTGATAATTTTTATTGTTTTAATAATAACAACAACAATAAGTTTAGATTTTAAGACTCCGATGTTGCTATTGTTATACTATTCTAAATTAATATTGCTTCCTTTTTCCCTTAATTTTTTTTATTTGCTCTTTGTATTAAATGATTTTTATAATTTTACTATCTGCACAATAATAACGATGATTTTAGTGATTAATTTTTCATTTTTTTCTTATGACAATATATTTTCCTCTTTTTAAAATGTTAGTTCGCGTTCTTTTGTGATCTTTCATGACGCAATATCTACATTCTAAAATATGTAATCTATGCTTACGCAATAAACTCTACTTAAATTTTTTTACATTTTATCTCCTAATCTATAACTTTTATTTAGTTATATTATATAAATTTATCGTTGTTGATTTAATTATGGTAAATTATATGCACAATAATGCCCGCGGCAACGTGCGGGCAATATCGCTAGTATATATATATATATATTGTTAAAAACTTTTAACGTGTTTATACTATAAAAAAATCTAAAATTATTTTAATATATTCTTAAATAAAAAATATTGTTTTGGATTGTACTGCCTAGAAACAGTTGGCTACCAGCTACTGCCAAAGTGAAGCCAGCTAAAAAATATTTCTCGCGTTCCAGAAATATAATGCTCTTGTGCTAATCTTTACATTTCTGTCAATGCAGACTCAGAAAGCCTTAGGGTTAGCAGTAAGATTCCACTGCAATTTATCTGCATATAATCGAAGCTTTCCGGCCCTTATTAATGGCCATAATTTCATGGTTTTACCATGTGGGGATAGTAGTCGATGGAAAATCAAATCACAACAATACAACTGCAAACAGGATCCATGCTTTTTCCAAGGTATTAAATTTAAATGTATGGTGTTTGGTAAAATTCCCCAGAGAGACTGAAGTGGTTGTGGGTAGGTTGATCTGTTCACCCTTTTTGTTTGACATCCTGAGCCTCATAATTCGATGGCCTATACCGATTTGATGCCACTTGCTTGACTTACGTCTTGATTCACATCAATTGGCAGGCATTACTGCACACAAAATATAGGGATGGTTCAACAATGATTAGGGCTTGGGTTAGGATAAGTGTAGCACCATTTCATTTCTGGGCAGGGTTTAGTTCCATTGCTATCACCATAGAAGAGGTTGAAAGTTCCCAGAAGAGATTGTTATTGAATATTTGGTATTACGTGAGGATTTCATTGGGCTCACGTTTTCTAGAAGCTTTTTCTCTTCAACTTGTAGGTCACTAATACTTGAGGAGGTCGTTATGGAAACTCTTTTAAAATTCCACTACTTGTCTGGTTGGTATTGTCTGATCCTGACTTCTTAATACCTTAACCAGAAAGCCCTTGGCATGAAAATCCTCGTCTATCCAGAAATATAGAATTAGAGATTAAATGGCACCCCGTTGTTTATTATTTTTCATTTGGACTTCCTCAAAACATGACACCTTCTTGATTGTCTGGTCTTGAGCCAGCTAGAATAATTACTGTAAAAATTGTTGTCTTGGTCCAGCTTGCAGTTTCAGCATTTTGCTCTCATTGAATTCTGTTAAGGAAACAGTATCCATGCCCGCACATTTTCTTTCAATTGTTTATGTTTAAGCTGCCAGCCAGGGGATGGATGTGGACCTTGCACCACAAGGGCTGCGGGAAGGGAAACAGATACATGTATGCATGGACTATGGAAGAAAAGGAGCATGGAAAGGGCAGTTGATTGTTTCTTTTTTTTCTATTAATGTTGTACAAAGTCAAGAGGCAGCCAGGTCATGTCTCTCTCTCTAACTAACTCGAAGACAAGACTTGATATTTAATCATCAAATCATGTAAGAGGTATAGATTATAGTTTCAATAATCACAGAATACACAATGCTATAGTTTCATCTATTTTGAGAGTAGTAGGTGGGTAAACAAAATATAAGGCCGGCCCTCAATAAAGAATTTTCACATCAGAAAACTCCATATCCATCTCAGCTTTTCTCCTGCTCTTTTCATTTAGTGCATAAAATTTCAGGTTTTCTATGTTCAGGACCGGTCATTTCTTCATATTTTTTATTCTGTAAAAGACTATCCGAAGCCTGATTGATCCATATTGTCGATACAAGATGACCATGAAGAAGGTTACACTAAAATCTATCATCTGGAGTTGTTGTAGCAGCCCCTTGCCCGAGTCCAAAAATCGGATCTTGAAAGAAAGTTCTTTTCAGAGGCTCTCTCTCTCAGACGTGAGCGATCCCAGTTTCCCATTCTGCATAGAAGATATCTCAAATTCTTTCTCCGGCTCAAAACTGCACATATTTTCATTTTCAGAGCTAAGAATTATAACTCATAATTTCTCGCGAAGTAATCTTCTTGGTGAAGGCGGGTTTGGACCCGTCTATAAGGGGTTTGTGGATGATAAGCTTAGGCCAGGATTGGATGCTCAGCCCGTAGCTGTGAAGTCACTGGACTTAGATGGCATGCAAGGACACAAGGAGTGGATGGTTAGTTTTATGCATTCAAGTTGTCAAATAGTTTTTTGTTTAGATTAATTTTGAGACAATTTACCATTTCAGAGTACCACTTCTAAGTTTTGGCACCAACTCTTGATTATATTCATCTATCATTTAAAACATTATGGTGTTTTTCTTGCAGGCCGAAATAATCTTTCTTGGACAACTGAGACATTCTCATCTAGTTAAGCTGATTGGATATTGCTGCGAGGAAGACCAGAGACTCCTAGTATACGAGTATATGCCAAGAGGCAGCTTAGAGAATCAACTCTTCAGAAGTATGTTGCTTGGCCTCCTTTTTTTTTTTTTCATGGCATTTTTCCAGGGAAGAACGACTTGATTCCATTTTTTTAGAATAAAGGAAGGATGGTTCACATCATGTGTTTTTTGGACATTTCAAAACATATTTTGAGGGACTTTGGGACTTTTAACTCTTAGAACCAGTCACAGCCTAGGAAAATTGTGTTCTGTTGAGTTTCCGTTCAACAAAACTAGGTGATACTTAATTTGACATTGCTGTTAGTAATTTTTTCTTTCTTATTTCTGGTTAATTTGCAGGATATTCTGCTGCATTACCGTGGTCAACTAGGATGAAAATCGCACTAGGAGCAGCCAAGGGCGTAGCGTTCCTCCATGAAACAGACAAACCAGTGATATACCGGGATTTTAAATCTTCAAATATCTTGTTGGACTCGGTAATCCCCCTCTTTCGAGCTTTATTAATTTCCCATCATATTTCTGACTTGCAGCGATATAAATATTCATGTTAAATTGATCCTAAAGACTATTTCTCCCTATTGCTCTCCTTGTAGGATTACACTGCTAAACTCTCAGACTTTGGACTTGCAAAGGATGGACCTGAAGGAGAAGAGACGCATGTGACAACACGCGTCATGGGCACACAAGGCTATGCTGCGCCTGAGTATATCATGACTGGTAATTGATGCCACTCAAAATATGTTCCATCTTTCTCTATTTGAAATTGAATTTCTTTAATTCTCCGTTTCTGAAGCCTGTCTATTAAGCTTTCATAAGTTTTTTGTTCACATAAATTCTACCAACAGTGACACCTCACCGAATAAAAGCTGCCAGCACCTACTTTAGAAATGTTATTATCAGGTGGTTACTACTCCACCCGGAGGAAGTCAAGAAACCTAACCCTAACCCAATTTGATATCCTGATTGCAGGCCACTTGACAACGATGAGCGATGTGTACAGCTTTGGCGTAGTTCTGCTAGAGTTGCTTACAGGGAAACGTTCCATGGATAACACCCGTCATGGTCGAGAGCAAAGCCTTGTGGAATGGGCAAGGCCACTGTTGAAGGACCCCAGCAAACTTGACAGGATCATGGACCCTAGACTTGAAGGGCAATTCTCCAGCAAGGGAGCTCTAAAGGCTGCTGCGTTAGCTTATAAATGCCTGAGCCATCATCCCAAGCCTAGGCCCGTGATGAGTTACGTGGTTGAAGTCCTGGAGTCTCTTCAGGATTTTGATGAAACATTCGTCAAACCTTTCGTGTACGTGGTGCCAACTGAAGATGAAAGCAGCAAATCTTTAAGCAGAGAAGCAGTAGTGAAAAGTGAAGGAGAAAAGGATGCGAATAATGAAAATGGATTCCACAATCACAGGCACCATCGACGCTGTGGTTGGAGACATAGGATGAAACTGTCTTTGTCTCCGGTATCTTATTCGGATCCTGTTCTTTATGGGAATTATGGAAATGGTTTAAACTCTTCAGAAAGAAAAGAGGTCTAGATGAAAGAAACCTCTTAAAAAAAAGCATAATATTTTTTTTTCTACCTTAAGATTTATTGTTTAGTTCACGAATAGGTTCATATAGTCTTATACATGTAGTGTAATCACAACAAAAGGGATGCAAGAAATATTGCTCAAAATTGCAGCTAAAATACTTTCATGATCCTGTAAGAGTTTTGGATTGTTGAAAAGGAATGTATGATTGCAAAGTGCTTTACTTGGTTTGGCAAATCTTTTCCTTCACTGTTGAATAGGAATCTAGCAAAGGAGTAGCACTGCTCTGGTTCTGGGGCGATGAACAGACCCGTTGACAGCACGCATGTGCCATTTTCTTTCCCTTCTGCATGAGAGGTTGAATTTCTCTATATTTTTTTTGGATTGATTAATTCACTCCCAGAAAAATATACTTTGTAGGTCCAGATGAGTGAGTAAAATTCTAATTGTTTCAGGCTCTTATAAGATATGTATATCCCGATTCGAACTCGAGTTTTATTATTAAAATCTCAAATTTTTAACTCAAGATATATTAGGTAAATCTCAAACTTTTTTTCTACTGGCATGATTCATCGAGTTCTGTTACCATGCACTTGAATTCTAGATCTCAAGAACAGACACGCGCCAAACGTAAATAATGAAGAAACATCCACACACAAATCATATCTTCTCATTATTTATTACATTGATATAGACAAGCACCTACCCTCTATGGAACACAGAATTCCAGAGCCAAAAGAACCATTTTCATTATTTAAAATTAGCAATTTGATTGTTTCGGTAAGAGAACATCTCAATTTCAACAACCACTCACCTGCTCTGATTGAAAGTATCTCACACAAGCAGCCCCCCTAAAGGATCAAATGGATTGAAACCTACAAGGAAAGCTGACTCTGTGGCTCATGGCGAGGGGGTAAGCCGGCCTTGAGACTTTTTAAATCGGTTGGTAAGCAATCTTCTTCTCTCTGTTTTTCTTTTTCCTGGTTGAGTGGTTGGTTGGAATTCCTGATCGAATCATTGGCTATAAAAGGAAGTTCCAATGGAACGATCAGATGAAAGCTTCGTCAATTAGGTCAGCGACTAGGACAGAGCATAAGACCACCTGGGTGTATTCGGACAGGTTAAAAAGATGATAATGTTTTTAGCGTCATGAGTATATAGTTTAATTGTCTGAGAACATTCAGGGCTGGTGGATTTCTCATTGAAATTTGAAAGTTGCCTTGGTGCCATGATTTTTGTTTTTGAGTTTTAAAATTACTTTAAAAAAATTTAAGTTTTTTTTTCTATTTTTATTTGTTTCAAATTCAAAAAAAAATGTGTTGATGTTAAAAATATATTTTAAAAATAAAAAATATATATTTTAAAAAGCAATTATTATTACCATACAAAACATAACATAACATGGTAATTTAAGCTGTTATTTTAGATAGAAAAAACAATACCATTCCCCCATCTTTTGAGCCTCCATAGAGAACCTTCTTTTAGTTGACCATTAATACGGTGGGTGGTGAGCAAATTAAAACTATTTTTTAAGAAAAAAATAGTTTTAATATTGGATTTATAGAAATTAGGCTAAATAATTTACTTGGATTTGTTTTTTATTAAACTATTTTGATCTTATAATTTAGATTTGGGATTGATAAGTTAACTTAGATTATTTATTTTAATTTTATTGTTTAATATTGAATTAATTAAAAATTAAATTTTATAACTTTTTTTATACATACATTTACTATAATGGTAGTTTTATGTCCTTAGCAATGGTGGTTTGTATGATTTGTGAGAATCTTGAATTTACTAAAACCTCTCATGGGGCCTAAACTTAAAGTTTATGGATTTTTATGAGATTTACCCAAAAACAACAATGTTCATTTAGCAATTAAATCTTTCATAAATTAATTTTACTAACTCCGTCAAGAATTATGGATTTTGAGGAATCTAAAACAAGTAGAAAATTCTTGATTGAACTGGTCATCTGCTCCTACCTTGGAATCTTCAATGGAAATTAGAATTCGAAAATAGAAAAAAAAAAAAAAGAGGTTACTACAATTAAAAGCAGAAAATATATTTTTATTGTTTTTTTATAAAATAAAAATATACAGGATTTTTTTTGTCTAAGCACACGCACAGGGATTTTCAAGAATCGTCGAATTCTGATCTTCACCTCTAAACAACAAATACCCAATTGACAACCCTAAAACAACAGCCAAAAACACCCCTCCGTTGAACGACATGACCACTAACATCAACAAATACCCGATCCCTGAATTTATCCCGAAAAGCACAGCTTCTCCCACTCTCGCAGCTGACCACCTCACTTTTCCTCCACCACCACCCATCTTTTGAAGCAGCGGTTCATCGGTCGTAGCCGATGGTGATGGTTTTCCTTTCACAGATCCGGCGGCGATGAGTTTGAGTCGCATGCGGCGGTTCTCCAGGTACTGGTAGAAGATGGAAGCGAGGAGACAAGCGAGTAGAGAGAGTGAGTAACTGAGCCATGTCTTTGTGTTCCATGAGTTGACCAGGATCGTCACCTCCCGGCTCCAATAGAAAGTCATGTGCATCATGATCGCTGACTCGGTGAGTTGTTGATAGAGAAAAAAAGGAGCGAGTTCTAGAGAGAGAAAAGGAGAGGTGTTAGAGAATTGCAGGTGGGTCGGTTTGGGGGGAAGGGAAGGAGTATAAAGGAAAGAAAGATGTCGTAAACTGTGTAGTACACTAGGGAGCGAGTACGCTTCGTCGATTCGTACGGTTATTTTTGAGCTTACGTATTTACCCTTATAAAAATGAAATTATTACGCTTTTGAAGTCGTGTCGGGGAGATTAGCCATCACTGTTAAGGTCATGTTTGACTTTGATCACTAGTGGAGTTGAGTTGCGTGTTCAGGTTATATTTGTTTATAAGGCGTGCATTTTGTAATTAAATGATTTCAAGTATGTTTTGTTTGATTATTTTTTAATTAAAATGATAATTTTTTAACTTATATTATCATCTCATCAAAATCATTAAAAAACACTAAAAAAACTAAAATTAATTAGCCCAATGAATTAACTTGATAGCCTGTCCATTTGAAATATAATCTAAACCAAGTTTTTTTAATTTTGGATTGAATTCAGTTAACTCGATTAAGTTTTTATTGATATGATCAAACCAATTATGATAGCTCTATTTTAAAAAAAAACAATATTTTTATTTTTTATTAAAAATATTGTCTTAGTTACATCAACTAGATGGAGGAACCGAACCGAGGCTGTGAGAAAATTAGTGGCTGCTATGAAAAGTTAATTTAAAATAGTTTGGACATTAACTGTCCGGGCAGAGATTAGACGGTGGCAGTATGATTAATTTTATTGTCTTAAAAATAAATTATGGTTAATTGATTAGGTATGAGTCATTATCAACGTGGCTGGAATTATAAGCTACTCCACCCGCCAGGCATTATCTTATCTTAAAGGAGCTTCCCAGTACTGTTTATAAGCAGCCCATGCATACAATCAATGAATTTATAAATGAGTCAAATTCAAGCTTTATTTTATTAAGAAACAAAAATTAAAAAGGGGGGGACACCAAGGGATATTAGAGTTTTAATTTTTTAATTTATTTTTATATGTTAATATCAAAAATAATTTATTTAAATAAAAATATTTAAATTTATTTTCGAACAAAAATACACTTTAAAAATCACCAAATATACCGTCAATGAGAAATGCTTTACGGAGAAGTAAAAAATAAATTATCACACGCGTGCATTGCATCGGGTCCTAGGACAGGACACGTGGTACCCCTCAACTACCTAGTACCAATGATTAAACAAAAGTGGATGCACATTAAACATGAAATAGTGATGTGTAATTATGAGGAGGGATTTATTTACACGTCAATCACCATGGGACACCACATTTTACTATTTACTAGTCACTTATTTGTCTCATTAAAAATTGTTTTCAAATTTTTTTTTTTTTAAATAGTAATAAGGTCGCACTACAGTGCAACTAAAAAAGTTGAGTAAAAAATATATATTTATGCTATATAAATTATTTGATATAGTAATTAAATTTGTTTTAATGAGTCAACCTTAAAATCTCTTGACTAAATCTTCTTGTCTAATTTAAATTTAAAATTAAAACATGTTAGAGTTATTATGACGTGATTAGTTGATTTGACAAATTCAAAGACAACTTGAATGACTTGTAAAAAATATAATTTTACTTAAAAAAATAAGATAATATTTTTTTATAATATTAAAACATTGACATATTAGATCAATCTAGACTTCACAATTTAACCAATCAAAAGTTCATAATCTGGGTGATGAAATCCACTAGGTTTAAGAACTTTGTTTTTAAATTTTTTTACTTAATTATATATTAAAAATATAATTGTAAAATCAAACACAACTCCAATCACATGTGGAATTCGAATAAGAAAATAAATAATCAAACCTAAAAATTCCTATTTTCCTCTTATGTTACACCCACACACACACTGTAAAGGTTTAATGGTAATTTTTGCTCTAAACTACTAAAATTAGACTTGTATGATAATGTTTTGGGCAAATATTATCCTCCATTTAATAAAAAATCATTGACCCTTGAACAGAAGTTCATAAAAAAACAAGAAGGGGAATTCCACCTTAATAAATTATAACTTGCAAGCAACACTAGGGTGCGCACATTATGACATTGATTGAGAGACATCGCCATCTCTAGGTCAAAATATTACAGCCAAGATGACACCTGCAGGTTAAAATATTATATTTTAAGATCTCAATTCAAATCCTGAACTGGATGGAACAAGATTTTGGAATCTGGGAGATCTGTACTCCACTGGGATGTTTCGAGACTAAGTAAAAACAACTCTTGGTGTGATGATGAGATGTGGAAAAACATCAAACAAAGATTTCTTTGAAACAAGAAGTGATCTAGGCTGCTAAGACACATCTGACAGTTCACGAGGATGGATTGTTGTCTTCGGGTGTTTTGACAGGATCCTGATCCACTGGTTTCTGTCAGGGTAAGGAGAGCAGGGACAGGGCACACAGTTTTTCCAGCCCTCCTTTTCTATACCACCATCTTCACGAACTGTTACCTAGAAATGGTTTGCTCTTTCCGCTGACACAAGTTCTTCAGGAAAAACCAGTTTGCCTCATTTTCTTTCTGGTATTTGATTTATCCTGTCAAAATCCGATTCCCTTGACAGTAACCAGTGCCACTCTATTGTTACACCATTCATGTTTATATATATACCTGCTAGAGATTAATTACTTCTACAATACATGTCTGCCTGACAGATTTCTTGAAGATGATACATGACATTGGAATTTAACATTACTCAATCATAATTTGATTTGTTTCGTTAATTACTATCGTTTATTGGCATGGAAGAAGAGGTCCTCGTCACTAAGAAAATATAATAAGAACATAATCAGATTCGATTTGATTGAAGTCCATGAAGGGAAACTCCTTCAAATTTGATCCATTCAATCTAATTAATGTCATTAGCATAGCTATTACACTGAAACCATCCCACTAGCCACCAAAAACACAGTAGAAAAACACATTGGAGTAACTAAAAACATGAGCCTGAACTAATCCCAGGTTGCCTTACCTTTCTTATCAATCACTTAACCATTCATGGTCATTGCTGAATCCTCTTCAAATCCTTCAACTCTCAATCGAAAACGACGAGCCTTCTGATGGGAAAAAGGAGCATTTCTTCTTCCTTGGAGAATCCAAACCTCGTCGAAGCAGCTGTTTTATGGCCGAAATCAATTCCTCGGTAGGGTTCCTTGGAGGAGTAGAAGATCTAAATTGCTGACAAAATTTCGTGTGCTGTTTCAATGCCTCGTCAGTAGTAATATCAGTTTTGCCCCTGCAAGTCTCGTCTTTAACAGCCTCTGCGCACAATCCACAAATCCAACGTCCGCCATACCTCTCTCGCACCCGAGAAATATAAGCAGGCGTGCACTCTTCTGAAAAGCCACAGCAGTCACATTTTGCAAACTCGATTTTTTCAGAGGCTGAGGAGATTGGTTTTGCTTCTTTAATCACTGCCGCAGCCATTCTGTCGAGAGAGAAAATAAGACAACGTCAAGAACAAACTGAAACTGAAATACAAAAGGAGCTTGCTTGTCTGAAATTCAAAATTTTAAATCTTTTTCGTGTAATAGAATTACCGTTTCCCTTAAATCACTCTTAAAAATCTTTCAATGCTTCCAGCTTTATGGGCAATAAAAGTGTCTGAATGTAAAAAAAAAAAAAAAACCTTTACGCACTAAAGAGAATTGATACTGAATCTGAAATTTTCTTGGCCGGAGCTGATAATATCTATCGCTCTTTCTCCCACTTTCTCTCTTCGACTTTATGATCTCCTTGAACAACGAGAATACCAAACACTAGATGCATCTCAGAACTTCAACGATATTCTATCTAAAATCTGGTGGTATTTCATCTGAAAAACAATGTTTTTTGTTTGGAGATTGTGTTGTATCTGCTGAAATTAAGCAGGAAAAAGAGAGATATGGGGATTTTGATTTTTATATTATTAATGGCACTGCCCAATCATTGGCGATTCGGAGGTAAATGCAATTGCTTGTACGACAGTCGCTAGTCTTCAATTTATATTTCTCTGCAACCTTGTCCCTGTTAGAATCATATGTTCCCTAGCAATGAAGATCTTCATCATATTCTTATCACGATAGTCCTTTTCTATTTTAAGGAAACTATTTTGGCCCCTCTAGTTTTCCAAATACTCGACTTTGTTCCCTTTTTAAAAAAACATTTCCAATTTCAATCCCTTAATTGTTGAATTGTTAATGCTGGCTAATAGAATATCTAGTTTCTCAATTTGTTTTTTTTTTATATATTTGTTTAGCACATACAAATATGTGGGATTAGAAACGAATTTACAAGGATTGAAATGATATTTATTAGATAATATGAAGTTTTATATGGTAATAACCATTCTAGATTAATTTTAATATCCTAGCTATTTTTGTGCAATAATTTTATTAATTATTTATTTATTTAGTTTTTGAGGAGAAGATCAAGCTTGTTTACCTTGTAAGAAACACTAGAAAATAATCATTAAGAATTTGGAGCCTCTAGATTAATTGAGTGAATCACTCATGTGATTTTAAATAGATCTTATTGATGATGTGGTTACAATTTTTTCTTGTCACTTGCAAGTCCCCACCCTCGTAACAAACACCAAGAAAAAAATAATAATAATTATCTCCGCAAATAAGATACAATTAAATAATAAATAACAATCATGATTTATTTTTATTTAATTAGTGATACAAGTTTAATATGACATATTTATAGTTTTTCTTCTATTGCTATTTTCTTTTTTCTTTTTTCTTTCTTTTCAACTCTTATTATTTTAAAGGTTAAGCTAATCCTAATTAAATTCATTGAAACCAATAATTAATTTGAACACGTGATTCTATAATTATATAATTCCGCTAAGCAAATAAATTTTAATTTCCCAGTCTCATCATTTCTGTAGGCTTCATGATAGGTAATTTATATAGACATTTATATTTATAATATCATATATTTGAAACTTGAAACTAAGATTGTAAATAAAATTATTTGTTTATATTATAGAACTTGAAATTTATTTTATTGACAAAAGTCGGTTAAATTAATTTAATTTTTTTCAAAAAATAATATTTTTCTTAATAATCATATTATTACAAAATACTGTTTCAATTCTTTTAAATTAAGTCTTTTATTACACGAAAGATATTTTTGTTCTTTTTTTAAAAAAAAAAAGAGTTTAGGTGCTTTATTGTATCCAAAAAAATGTTATTACTATATGAAGCAAATAAAAACCTCAAGGAAGATTAAAAAAAAAAAGGTTACTAATTTCTTAATATAAAGGCATTGGGGGTTATAGGATAGGGGTACGGAAACACAGGGTAAGAATGAAGATTTGTAAACAATAGGACCTAATTGGACATTAGGGAGACATGAAGGTGTAGAGAGGAGGAATTACTTAACCAACTTAAGTCATGATCAGGGTTAAGTGCATTGATGCACCTGATTATGGCTCTTACATGGAAGAGGATGACACTGCCAGCTATGATGAAAGTAACCTTTCTAAGACAAACGTGTTCTTTTGATTTCCACGTGATTTCTTAAGCGCGTGATTGGGCTTTGTCTTGTTAAGAGGTGCCAAAGTTGAAAAGCTTTTGGGCCCATTAATGACCCCGTCGCTGTTGGGTGGACATGCGTGCTCGGCTGGTTTGTCTTTATTAAATCATTGTATTTTTGCCACGTGGAATTCATGGACCCTTTTTTATTTACCAATGCATCCTTCCCCGTCTCTATTGCTATGGATACCTCTAACCTATGTACCCTTCCTTTTTATTTTAATTTAGCATATACCGAAAGCACTTGAGATTTTATTATAGCAATAAACTAGTTAGATTGCCCGCACTACGTTGCGGGCACAATACAATTTTTATAATTGTTGGATTTGAAGCAATTAATAGATTTTACTAATTTAAAAATAAAATATAATATTAACATATGCAAAGTTTGATATAATACAACACATCGATACACACTACCGCAACAACATCGAAGTTTTAACATCAAAGATACCGAAATAGATAATTGTCTCGAAAGATTTTCGACACAAAGTGTGGGAAAACATAATTTTTTTTCCAATATTTACATCAACCTTCATGATATTATCAGTTTACATGTGGTTTGATAGAAATAGAAGACAAAATACATAATTGCTAGATCATACAAACATATTTAAGGATAATAATATCAACACATAAGCCTCATAATTGAAGATATGAAAATGGATAATTGCTCCAAATTTTTTTAGCACAAAGTGAGGAAACCGACGTAGATTTTCCAGCAACTTCATAACAATACCAAATGTATATTCTTGTAAAAAGGGAAAAAAAGGTGCAATAAATGAATCGATCAACCAATAAACCTAATTTCCTTTATCTATAAAGAATTAAACACTCTTTTACCAATAATAGATAATACGAAATTGATGTTCATGGCAATGCCAACACATACAAATAAGTGTATGCTTGTAACCAAATTCCAAATCCATTTGAAAAACAACAAATAAATCATCTAGACAATTAAATACCAAGTTACCCAATAGAGAAATAAGGAAAGAAATTAGGCATTCGACAAACATTTAATAGCAATAATGAACATTGCTTTATCTCACAAAGATGAACATAAAATATACTGGCAAATACAAAAACAAAATAAAAACAATGAACCAGACCAACACCTAAACATGACATGCAATAACATTTAACCATTCCAAAGTGAAATTGGTCCCAGTCATCACCAGAGCTACCTGCATAAAAACCAAATTAAAATTAAAATAAAAACCAACAATAAACCAAACCAACAACACATCGGCAAAAACCTCCACTTACACCCAACCCAACGACTGTGTCAAAACACAAATAATAAACCCTCAGTTCGCATCAACCCCTCCTCACTGTCAACACACCAAAGCCACACACCCACAAAATTGAAATCAATAAACACGTTAATATCAAAATGAACAACAAACCAAACCCACAAAAAATTGGCACCCAACGATTGGGTCAAAACACAAATAAACTTCTATCCAAAGAAACCCTTCACTGCCAACACACCCAAGCAACACACTCATAAAACCGAGATCAACAACCATATAACCCATACTCCAGTGATACCAAACAAACCGACCAAGAGACCCAACAAACAAATCAGCCCCCTCGCCCATCATCCAGTGATGTCAAAAGAAAAACCCAGCCACCCAAAGAGGCAAGAAACAAATCAAGGACCGGGTAAAATAACATACTTTTGGCACGCGCGCGCACACACACACACATGCATGCATACATGCACAGTTAATTACACCTAAATTTGAAAAGAAGATAAAAAAATATTAGAAAATCACACAAATTGCTAAACAAAACATTAAAAAAAACTGAATTTAGTAAAGATCGCATAAATTACAAAAAACATTCTTCATAATAAACACAAAGTTAATTACAAATAAATTAACAAAAATAAATAACAAAATAAGCAGAAAATCACATAAATTCAAAACAATAAAAAAACCGAACTTTCGTGTAGTAATTTTTACTGATAATCAAGAAAATCCTGATTCTAATACTTATAATAATTCCAAAACTAAAGATACAACTAATTTTGATCAAACAGGCAAAGTGGCTTTGATACGTTATTCACAACAACCGGACTTTCATCGAGATATAATAAAGGGCTCCATGTGAACACAAAGGCGAAAAATAGCTATTTTGAAACTGTTTCAAGCAAATTTGCATTCTCCCCTTTTTTTGGACAGAATAGAGAAATTTCTTTTTTTTGCTTTTGATACTTTAAGCAAATGAAAAGAATGTTTATAAATTGGCTGCGTAAAAAATCAGTGATTTAGCATTTACATTTAATTTTGAATTTATTTCATTTTTAATTTTAATTTTTATTATTTTAATTTTTATTATTTTAATTAAATATGCAATACAATTCCCGAAGCTATTTCACATAATTTTTTTTATGACCAAGAGATGTGAAAGAAAAGAAATTGGGATGAAAAAGCGTCCATTGTCTAATGGATAGGACAAAGGTCTTCTAAACCTTTGGTATAGGTTCAAATCCTATTGGACGCAATATTTTTCCAGAATATTTTTCTTTCATTTTTCCATACATATATCGTTATTATTTCCTATTAATTATTTCTATTAATTTTTTATTAATATTAATTAATTAACTATTTATTAAATATTAAATTATTTATTAATTTTTATTAATTAATAATATTATTAATCTAATTATAATAAAGATTATGAAAAGTTATAATAGTTATAATAAAGATTAAGAGTAATGAATTTCTTTATACCTGTTCTTGAAGTAGAAAACGCTCCATCTGTCCCTGAATGGCTTCTTTCAAAAGGGCTTCCGCTTCTTCAGTAAATTTCAGTAACTTTGCATGCGTTAGGCTCCATTGCTTTTGCTGCCTCCTCAGCCATAACATAATTCTTGAAATCAGAAATTCAACTTCGTCTCTGTTCACAGATTACAGAAAATTAGCATAAAAATTAGGGTTTCAAAACCCTAATTTTAGAAATAATTAGAGAGGGAGAGAAGTTAGCATAGAAAGGGAGAGGAGTTAGCAGAGAAGTTAGCAGAGAGAGGTAGAGAAGTTAAGAAGTTCGCAGAGAGTTCAATTGCACTGTGGGGAAGACATACTTGATTCCTGTGGCCTGTAATGATCAATCGCATCCCTAAGAAGAACTGAAAACAAAGTCATCGGCATCAAGGGCCATAACAGAAGCGACTGCGAAAGCCAGAGAGGAGAGACAATCTTTCATGAGAGAGGGAAGAGCAAGTGACAGATCGGGAAAAAAAGAGAAGTTAAGAAGTTCGCAGAGAGAGGGAGAGAAGTTAGCAGAGAGAGTGAGATTTAATTATTTAGGCAGAATAAAAATCTCCTACAGATTTCTGCCACGGTTGATATTTAGACAGAAAGAAAATCTGTCACGGTTGAAAGCTTCACAGGTGTCAGGGGAGAGGGGATGTGCAGATGGAATGGGGCAAAAAAAAACAAAACAAAGAGGTAAACGTACGCCTGCGATTCATAATTTGTAAATGTCCAGTCCACAGTTATATTACTCACAATGCACAGTAATAGTCCGAGCTCTTTTAGCTATTGTGTAATAGTGAAATGTCAAAAACTTTTTGTCATTTTTATCCTTAAAATATTTAAGAGTATTTATTTTATTTTATTTCAATTTCAAGCTTTGTTTTATTTTTTTAAATTTTATTTTTTAGCATGGAGTTTGATTGATATTAGATTTTATAATTTATTTTGATTTGCTTTCTATAAAGTTATATCAATCTTTTGACTTAGATCATGAGTTTTGCGAGTTAGTTGTGTTGACTCATGTTATTTTTTTTATTAATTAATATTTTTCTCAACTTCATCATTCAATATTAAATTGATTGAGAATTGAGCTTTTTATAGGTTTATCACAGTCTCATCATGCGTGCTACAAGTTTTATGGTTTAGTCATGTTTTTTTTTTCCTTTTTTGGATTGATTTTTTTTTATATATTGGATTGATTGAGAATTAAAAAATTTATTTTCTATAAAGTTATTTTGGTCTCCTAACCTTAGTTTAACAAGTTAACAAAGTTGACTTTGGTATTTTTTTTCAATTTAGTCCTTAAACATTAGGTTAATTAAAAATTGAGTTTCATAGGTTTTTTATTTGTTTTCTATGGGGTTATCAAAGTCTTATAACCTGAGTTTTGAGTCAGGCTGGTTGGCTTAGTTTTTTTTTTCTGATTTTTTTAATCTCATCATTCAATACTGAGTTTATTGAAAATTATATTTTATAATTTATTTTGATTTGTGTTCTATAAGGTTATCTCAATCTCATTGCTTGTGTCGTGAATTTGCTTGGTTGACTCGAGGCGGTTTTTGTGTTTTTTTTTTATTCTTTTAATTTTATCTTTCAATATTGGTTTGATTGAGAATTGTATTTCATAATTTGTTTTAACTTGTTTTCTATAGGGTTATCCTGGTCTGATGACCCAGGTTTGACATGTTAATCTGGGTTGCCTTAACTTTTTTTTTTTAGTTATTATTTTATCCTTTAATATTTAGTTGATTGAAAATTGATTTGTTTTTTTATAAAGTTATTAGGGTCTTATGACTTGGATAACTTATTTGACATGTTCAAATGAATTGATCTGGGTCAATCTAATATGTTATCGTTTCAATATCCAAAAAAATATATTGTCTTGATTTTTTTCTAATCAAATTAAATTTTTATTGGTCATTTGGATTGTCTTTGAATCTGCCAAATATATATATATATTAACAATAATTGGAAATTATATTGAAGCGCAGAATTGGTTGAAGATCACAAGGCGTTCCGAATAAAATATTCAAATAAGATAAGAACATGCTCTTTTCTTTTATTATTTATTATTTGTTATATTTTTCTTTCTTATAATTATTTTATTTCTTCAAGCTATATAAATTGAAAAATATTTTACAGATATTAGAAAAAAATATTCAATTAGTTCATAGATTACAATGTTTTTAATAAAAACTTTGATAATTATTTTAAATATAAATCTTGTTAATTAAATTGCTTATATATAAATTTAGTCATGGAGGTTCATTAAAATATCTTATCTATTTCCATGGGCGATTAAATTGAGTATTTTTATTCACATTCATAAGGATATAAGGCTCTTCACATCCACTTCGATTCAGCTAAATAGGGATGAATGTCAATGTACATGGGTGCAAATATAATCACACCATTAGCCTAGTACTAGTTCTTTAATCTGTATTTTACCGTGAGTTGGATAATTTTATTTTCAATAAAAAATATATAAGTTTTTTTCCATGATTTTCTTGCCATAAAAACATTCCCAATAAAAAAATTAGAAACACATACATGCATTTAATAAAATAAATTGAGAATTATTTATTTCAAAAATATTTATAAAAGTTGTTAATTATAAGCATATACCAAGCTAAATATATATATATATTCTTCTCATGGTTGGTGTTACAAGTCATTACATACAAGCTCCTATCTTTTTTTTTTTGGTGATTAACGTGTGCATATCTTAATTAATTTTATGACTTCTGAAATTAATGATTATATAAATTTTCACTAATTATAATATTACAAATCTAAAACCATAAAAAAACAAATTTTTTATTCCCAAACTCTTCCAAATTCTTCACTCACAATCTTACATGCCACTTACGTGTCAGTTGTTAAAAGAACTCTTTGGTACGGTTTCATTAATTTAAGGTTGCTTTATTCTCCATCCAATGATTCTCTGTTTATAACTGATCATGAATCTGTACAATTTCGATATAAATTCTCGTAAGATATCCTCCTCCATTCTTTGTTTATAAATAATTTCAAGTTCAGATGAAGGATTTTTCAATAATGCTTTTATTAGCAACCGTACGTAAGGGTCTATGGAGAGAGAACGATGCTCGAAATTCCTGGAGAAAAAGGTGAAGACTCTCACAATCTAGCCCCAATCAGTGGAGACAAGCTGAGTGATCATGGAGATCCAACGATCCGAGATGATAATTCACTCCAGCCTTCAAATAAGGAAAAACCAGCAGAACTCCAACTGATGAGGGATTCTCTGTTATCAAGCAAATGAGGGATTTTGTGTTGTCAAGTGGTTTGTTAGGATTTGAGAAAGAACACGTGAATTAGGATGAATGAAAATTGTATTATTCAGCAATAACTCTTGGCTTATATAGCCACTAGTACATGAAACAGAAAAACAGAAAAACAGAAAATAAACAAACTCTAACAGAGAGGTTGCTAACAGTAATTTGCAATGCCCTAACAAACTAGGGCTCTCCCTTTTAGTCTGTTATTTATTCTAACAAATTCTAATAACCCGAATATGGTTTACGAGAAGACCCTTTCATTCCATCCCTTAAACTAAATGCTTATGAAGCAATTAGTTTATCTCACATACTCCAAGTAACTTCCGAAGCTTTTGAAACAGTTCGAGCTTTAATGGCTTGGTCATTATATCTGCGATCTGATCCTGACTCCCACAATGAATCAACTCAATTGTACCCTCCTTAGTAAGGTTTCTTAAGAAATGAAACCTCACATCAATATGCTTACTGCGACCATGTATTACGGGATTCTTGGACAATTTAATAGTGGAACTATTGTCGCACATTATGATTGTACAACCTTCATCTGAGTGTCCCAGTTCCTAAAAAATTCTCTTCATCCATACTCCTTGACAAGCACATACCGCTGCCGCCACAAATTCAGCTTCCGTAGTTGACAAAGTTACAATCGGCTGTTTTTTTTTAGCACCATGAGACAGCACTTGAACCCATCAAGAAAACATACCCAGAAGTACTTTTCCTGTCTTCCATGTCGCCAGCATAATCACTATCCGTGAACGCTAACAACTCTCTTTCTCCCCCCTTTTATAATGAATCTCGTAGTTTACAGTTCCTTTTAGATATCGAAGTGCTCTCTTAGCTGCTTGTAGATGAATCTCCATAGGCCTCATCATATATCTGCTTATTAGACAAACAACAAACATCATATCGAGTCTTGTAGTAGTAAGATACATCAAGCTACCCACTAACTGTTTGTAATAGGTTTCATCAACTGTATTTCCATCTTCATTTCTGCTTATCTTGAATCCTGGAACTATCAGACTTCCTACTGAATTACTCTCCATCATGCCAAATCTTTTCAACACCTCTAAAGCATACTTCCTTTGACATATATAAATGCCATCAGATTTTTGTAACACTTCAATTCCAAGGAAAAACCTCATTTTTCCCAAGTCAGTCATATCAAACTCCCTTAACATAGAGTTTTTAAAATCAGATAGCATTACCTCATCATTTCCTGTAAAGATTAAATCATCGACATAGATACTCACAATGATGATTCCTCCTTCTTGGGTTCTTTTTGTAAATAAGGTCTGCTCACTTTCGCATCTCCGAAATCCTTCGCCAATGAAATGTGCTTCAATTCGACTAAACCAAGCTCGTGGAGCTTGCTTCAAACCATGCAGTGCTTTATGCAGTTTGTAAACCAGATGCTCACTCCCCTTCTTTTCATATCCTCTTGGTTGCTTTACATAAACATCTTCACTTAATTCGCCATGAAGAAAAGCTGATTTGACATCCAGCTGAGAAATCATCCATTTTTTGTGCGCGACCAAAGCGATAATCATTCGTACTGTATCCATTCTCGCTACCGGGGCAAACACTTCTGTATAATCTACCCTATATTTTTAAGAATACCCTTTCGCCACCAACTGAGCCTTGTATTTATCAATTTTCCCATTCTCATCATATTTGGTTTTATAAACCCACTTCACCCCTATTTTTTTTGTTCCGGCTGGTAATTCAGTAAGTGTCCATGTTTTATTCTTCTCTATAGATTCAATTTCACTATTCATAGCCATCCTCCAATCAGTGCTTTTCACGGCTTCTTCATACACAGCAGGATCTGCTGACACCTCAACAACCCAATTCGTCTCATCTTCAAACAGCTCACCACCACTTACATAATCTTCCATCCACGTGGGAGGCTGTCTGCCACGCAATTGCCTTGAGCTGCCTTCACTGTTCCTCCACGTGGAGGGATGTCTGCCACGCAAATCCCTTTAGCCTTCTTCTTCAATCTGCAATGTTCCACTGTTCCTCACTCTCTCGTCTTCTCTGCAATTTTTGGTTTCAACGCCTGTATCACAAACTTCTTCATCACCTTCTCTGTCACCTTCTTCATCACCTTCTCTGTGACCTTCTCTGCCATCGTCATTACCAGTTCCAGGTTCATCATTTCCATCTCCATTGTTTCTCTCCCTTTCCCTTTCTTCATCATCATCACCCCACTGTAAATTGTCCATTGATTGTTGGTCACAGCTCTCACCCCATTTCCACAGCTTCTCTTCCTCAAAAATTACATCCCTGCTCACGATAATTTTCTTTGCAACAGGATCAAACAGTCTGTACCCTTTAGATTCCTCACTAACCCCCAATAACACACAAGTGATGCTTCTGTTGTCAAGCTTTGATCTTCTCTCTTCGGGAACATGAGCATGGGCTATGCAACCAAAAACCCTAAAATGCTCCACCGAAGGCTTCATCTCACTCCAAGCCTCCTCCGGTGTAACATCCCGAACTGCCAATGTAGGGCATCTGTTAAGAACGTAAACAACCCAGTTTACAGCCTCTGCCCAAAAGGTTTTGGGAATATTTTTGTCAGATAACATGGACCGAACCATGTTCATTACGGTCTTGTTCTTCCTCTCTGAAATACCGTTCTGTTGCGGGGTATAAGTTGTTGTCATTTGCCTTTTGATCCCGTGTTGTTTACAAAAGTCATTGAATTCATTGGAAACGAATTCCCCTCCTCTGTCAGTGCGAAGGCATTTCACAGGCAAGTCTGCTTGTTTTTCAACCATGGACTTAAAAACTTTGAATGACCCGAAGGCCTCTGACTTCTCTACCAAAAAATATACCCAGGTTTTTCTACTATAGTCATCGGTAAATAACAGAATATACCTCTTCTTGCTATTGGATGTAGGGGTGATCGGCCCGCAAATGTCAGCATGAATGAGCTCCAATTTCTGAGATGCTCTCCAGGTGCTCCTCCTTGGGATGGGATCACGGTGCTGTTTCCCTTTTAAACAGTCAGTGCAGGTAACATTTGAGGTTGAAAACTGAGGAAGACCACGCACCATGTTCCTGTATGATAAAGTTCTTAAGCCTTTGTAGCTTAGGTGCCCGTATCTTCTATGCCAAAGATGGCACAAATTTTGTGTTCCTGTGTGGAAACACTGATCAGGTTGTTGAGCAGGGGATTGAGAATCAGGCAGCAAAATGAACATTCGATTTATGCTCATTGTGGTTTGGATTATTAGTCCCCGTCTTGGATGAAAATTTTTGCAGGTTCCACCTTTGAATAAGATATCTAACCCTCTCTCTTGCAATTGGCCAATGCTCAGAAGATTATTTCTTAAATCAGGGACATAATATATTTCAGCAATAACATGTGAGATTCTAGTCAACAGTATCTTCACACTTCCCTTACCCATTACATTCATTCTTGTGTTATTCCCCAACTTCACAGAATGCTGAAATTCCAAGTTGAGATCACTGAACATGGCTTTATAACCACACATGTGGTTAGAACACCCTGAGTCAAGAAACCAAGCATCTTCTCTTCTTGCTTGGTGTTTCTCCACATATGCCATTAAAAGCATCTCCTCCTCCTCATCAAGCTCTGCATACAGTGACTCTTTATTCATAGTGGGACACTCATACTGGAAATGTCCAAGTCGATGGCATCTGTAACATTGAATTGTTGCTTTATTGAAGTTTGTTCGTCCTCTGCATCTTCCTCTTCCTCGGAATGAAAAACGACCACGACCTCTGCCTCCTTCATATGTCACCTTCAGAGCTTGTTCATCACTCTTATGTCTCACAAATTTCTGCTCATGGACGATTAATGAACTCTGCAGTTCATCAACAGTAAGAGCATCAATGTCCTTTGACTCCTCAATAGAACATACAACATAGTTGAATTTCTCAGTCAATGAACGTAATATCTTCTCCACTACTTTAACATCCTGCATGTCTTCTCCATAAATTCTCATTTTATTGGCCACAGTCATGACCCTAGAGAAATACTCAGTCACTCCTTCTCCGGACCTCATCTCCAGTGTTTCAAACTCTCTACGGAGAGCTTGAAGGTGAGATCTCTTAACCCTTGCATTTCCTTCGAATTTCTTCTTCATTGCATCCCATATATTTTTGGCAGTGTTTTTCTTGAGAATAGTATCAAGAACTGTTCTATCAATTGCTTGAAACATATAGTTTTTACCTTCAAATCTTTCAGCTTCATTTCATCGTTCTTCTTTTGTTGTCCATCAGTTTGTGTTGATCCACTTGCCTCAGTATATCCAGTCTCCACCAGCTCCCACATTTCCTTTGATCGAAGGAAATTTTCCATCAACATGCTCCAATGGTCGTAATGACCATTGAATCTTGAAATAGCTGGCTGGACAAAGTTTCCCTCTGTGGTCATCTTGCTATGCTGCTGCAAAGAATTTCCAGGCCTAATAGGGGCTCTGATACCAATTTGTTAGGATTTGAGAAAGAACATGTGAATTGGGATGAATGGAAATTGTATTATTCAGCAATAACTCTTGGCTTATATAGCCACTAGTACATGAAACAGAAAAACAGAAAATAAACAAGCTCTAACAGAGAGGTTGTTAACAGTAATTTGCAATACCCTAACAAACTAGGGCTCTCCCTAGTCTGTTATTTATTCTAACAAATTCTAATAACCCGAATATGGTTTACGAGAAGACCCCTTCATGGTTTAGAAAAACAAGAATCATATATTGGAGTATTTTTCTCTGGTTAAAACTTGTGATTTCCGAGTTAAATCATAGATAAGTTCCTCAATACCATGAAAAAGAGAGATTGGAGACAGCAAGCAGAGCCACCTCGAACTATTGCAGTAATTGTAATATAATAAAAAGTGATTGATATTGAAAAACACCTATATTTATTACTGTTTCTAAACTTTATGAAGATCTCTTGATCAGGAAAAAAAAAGATTAAACCAGAAATGAATCTCTTATTCGGTTGGCAACTCGAAGCGACAGAGCGGGCACACATGACTAATCTCAAGCCAAAGAACGATGCAGGAACTGTGGAACTTGTGTCTGTGGGAGCAAGGCATGCAGGTGACTGGAGAGACGATTTCCATTGTTTCTAAACAGACTGTGCAGAATGTTGCCGGCTCAATATCATCAAAGATCACCTCCTCTAATGATTGAATCGAAGATTGAGTGGCCGGGATTAGTTTGCAGCCTTCTTGTTCTGCGTAGTGTCGAAAGGCAAGATCAACCAATGACTCGTACGAACTGAATCCAAGTTTTTCACCCCTCTCTCTCAATGGATGATGAACAGTGTTCTGCCATGTGCTGGGCAAGAACGGCCTCCCTAAGCTGGCTTCCTGCTGGTTCATGAAAGACACCATTCTTGTTGCATCACGTGCTGCTCTTTGAACACTTCTTGCATAATACATTCTCTCAAGCACATGGTGTGCCAAAATTGTTTTCTTATCAATAATCAAAACCAAGGTGAACTCATCATCATGAGAGTGAGTTATAAGATCCAATATGCGCCGAAGTAGATCATCCTGGCTCTGCAGCCGGGTCCAATCTTCTCTTGGATTTCCTTTCCATTGAATCCTATCCAGCGAGAAGCCGATGTTGGCTTCAGATATCACCCCTGAGATAGCGTCCCTGGTCAGAGAGTGACATGATTTAAAGGCGAACGATTTTTGTGGGCTACGATCACTCATCGTCTTCGGCACAGGCGACCTGGATTTGGCGAGTGGTTCCAGTAAATTGGGTTTCATAGGCGTATTGACATTAACATCCGACACGTAGCTTGTCACGGCTTGAAGTTTAATACTGAAGGTGGGGGAGGTTGCAGAGGAAGATGCGCTGCGGTTTCCAGGAATACTGGAGTAGATCGCAGAGACAAAAACGTTATAGTTTTGTGTGTCCATGGCTGACATGATGAAGGAGAAAGAAGAACAGAGAAATCTGAAGAACTCGTCGTAGAGGTGCAAATTTAATGCAGAGAACTATTGAAACTGATGCGGATAAAAATCTCTGCACTTTATCTATATATCTAAAGGCCAAAGCTTTTGATTTTCGTCCCAAGCTAGGATTTCCTACTATCATTCTCGTATTAGGATTAGTTTATTTCCTGTCCTGTTTTAGTACTAGGCTTTGAAACCTAGCTGGCTGCACCTTCTTACATAAACTAAAACCCATGAATGATTATTGTTTCGTCGTATTAAAGTTAAATATTTAAAATTGTATCTGTCACTCTTTGTACCTGATTAGAAGTGTAGTTATTTTTGAAAGTATTTTTTGTTTATAAATATATTAAAATAATAATTATTTATTTTTTAAAAATTATTTTTAATATCAGTATATTAAAATAATCTAAAAATACTATTTTTTTTAATTTAAAGTAAAAAATAAAAAAATTCAATTTTTTTTCAAAAACACTTTCTAAAAGCACTTACAAACACCCATCATTTGTATTTCTCTTTGTTTTTGCCATATATTATTGTTTGAATCGTTTTTCAAAATACTTCTTGTTTAAAAATATATTAAAATAATATATTTTTTATTTTTAAAATAAAAAATTAACATTTCAAAACAAATTGAAAACATAAAAAAACAATTTAAAAAGAAAATTAAATAATTGTTTTTCGTGATTATCTACAGTTATGATGGACTAACAAGTGACTGTTTAGAAGTGTGATTGAAGTTATTTTTTAAAATATTTTTCATTAATAAAAATATTAAAATAATATTTTTATTTTATTTAAAAAAAATTATATTTGACACAATTACATGAAAATCTAAATCTTTCAGTTGATATGCATGGATCCACCTGATAAGTGATAGGCTTAAGAAAATCTTGAGAAATAGTGACATAAACAATGACAATGTCATGGCATATGATATGGATATGGGAAGAATATTGGCTTGAAAGTGAGATTATATGTAGATGACTTGATGGGGTAACAAAAAGGACAAGTGGCAAAAGTCATGCGTGCATGTATGAATTTGAGAAGGCCAAAGATGGAGATTATTTTATTATTTTTTTATATATTCGTACAGAATTAAATTTTTCATGATGAAATTTTGACCACTTTTTTTACACTGGTTTATTTGACAAATCGATAGGAATATTTTCCAAAATAAAAAGAGTAAAAGGAAGATTTTAGTTAATTGACAAACAAAAACAAGGAAATAAAAAATAAAAGGAGGGTGAAATAATATGTAATAATTAAGAGGAAACTAAAAAACTAATGACAAAGTGATAAATGGGATTAATCCAGGCTTTCCAGACCACAATATATTTATCGACATGTAAAATACTATATATTTTATTTTTAATAGGATTTTGCTTATATTAATTGGAATAAAAAAATAGAATTTGACAAAGTTATTAAAAGAGTTATTTGTTTTTTTTACCACACAAAGATCTTTTCATTCATCAAAAAAGAAGAAGAAGAAAATAATTTTATGTCTTAAAGTCCATGCACTGATACTTTATTGTCTATTTTGGAGTGTGATAAATTTTATTTAAAAATATATTAAAATAACTTTTTTTATTTTTTAAAAATTTATTTTGATATCAGCACATGAAAATAATTTAAAAATATCAAAAAAATAATTTAAAGTAAAAAATAAAAATAAAAAAATTCATTTTTTTTTAAAAACATTTTTGAACTACAATATCAAAAGGAAATACCAACCATTAAATAGACATCCAAAAGCACACAGAGTAAATAGAGTAGCTTCAACAAAAAAAGAATCATAGTAATCTTAAAAAAGAAAAAATGGTCAGGGAAACAAAAAAGATAATGAAGTTAAATTCCAACCAATTAAATATGAAAAAACAAAACTTAAAAAATGATTTAAAACAACTTGAGGGAGCATACCAAATATACAAGTCAAGTTATGAAACCGAAATAAACCAATAGAAAAAAAAAAACAAAATCCACTAGGATGAATCTATATGGAGATCAATAAATATAAGGAAAAAAAAAACTTCAATTACGTGAATAAAATTATCCAATGAAAGACAAATTTTAAATCATTATACAACTTAATTATAACACAATCTATATGGAGATCATATAAATGTTTTTGTGTTTTTGGCTGTTCATGTTAAGAGTCATGATGTCATAAATATAAAATATAAATTTCAAGATTAAATAATCATGAAATATATCATTATAATAGCTAATAAATTTCAAGACTAAACACATACTATATTGATTGTTTCCGGTGTAATAAGTTTCATTAATTTTAATATTTTTCTTAAAAAATAATCATGTTATTTTCTAAAAAGGATAAAATGCGAGGAGTATATATATATAATTATATATATATATATAAATAATCAGCACGAACCAAAGGGTCAATAGCCAATAACTCGATGGAAAGGTCAAATCGAGTGACGAAGGGTTTTTATAATTATTTATGTGGTTGTGGTGCTTGCTTTCTTGGATACTGTTAGCATATACCCAAAAGCCATCCCATCCCATATTAAATAATAACAATAATAAATTAATAATACACAGAGAAAATAAAAATAATTGGGAGAAAGACAGAGAAGCTGAAAGATAATACTTGAGAGAAGGATAGAACAAGAGGGGAGAAAATAAAAATATAAAAAGAAAAACCTCGAAGCCCAGGACGGACCAGATTTTTTAAATTCTCTTATCATCATCGGATCTTATCTTCTGTTTTGGTATGGATCCATTTGATTTGGTTCGCAAAGGTATAATTTCCCCCCCTCTGTTTCTGCCCTGTCTGACTTTTATAGATCTTTCGTTGTTTCTTGTCAATTTTGAATTATTTTTTTCGGGTTTTTTTTTGGTTAGTTCAATTTTGTGTTTTTGAGATCTTTAAAGATTGACTGTTTAAAGATTGACTGCGTGGAAAATGTAAGAATCTGGTGCTCGATATATATATACATATATTTTTTTTGCAAGGGTCATGATTTAATGAGCTCTGTTTAATTATTCTAAGTGTTTTTTTTTTTATATAAAAAAAATGGATGTAATTTGTCTTTTTTTTTTTTCCAGCTATAGCTTACTTAATATTCAATTACGGGGTTTGAATCGTTGTTTTGTGCAATTGGGTCCTATTTGATGCAATTGATTCGATGCTTTACTTAAAAGATTTCTTCTTTATTGGCATGCTATGCTTTCTGTGCTGACGGTTACAGTTCACAGCATTCAATTAAGCTTCACCTGGTTTTGTTCAATCAGGTTTTGGGGAGAAAATGATTTGATATAGCGGTGAAGTTTCGGTTCTGTGTGCTGATTTTGAAAATGGGTATGCTAAAGTTGTTTCTTTTAGGATGATTTCAATTGGGATTAGACAGTTGCAAATATTAGTATCCTTTTAGACAAGGGTTGCTGAGGTCATTCTGGCCAGGACTGGATTCTATGATTGTGGGGCTGTCATGGATTATGTAGTTCTTTTTGCATGCTTGACTGATGAGTATGATTAAATTAAAATGTTTGCAGGATTTGGATAAAGCCTACTGGTGGTCAGGGGTGCTCTTTTTGTCAGTCTCTTTTTATGCATGTGGAGTTTCTTTTTCTTTCCATTTTAGTAAAGAGATGAGCTTATCCAAGAAAGGTTTTTTAACCAACGATACAAAGCTTAATCTTCCAAGCAAAGCAACAACTTTGAACCCAAATGCAGCAGAGTTTGTTCCCTTTACCCTCAGATCATCTTCTTCGCCATCTGGAAGTACCTCAAACACTGCAGATGGTGCAACAAAATTCACTACTGGAACCGTAGGAAGGGCAGTGCTTGATCGATCAGAATCATCTGTTTCTAATGCTTCTGATGATGAGGCTCATCAATTCTGGCGCCACCAGCTGCCAGATGATATCACTCCTGATTTTAAGGTTATGAGCGAAGATGAGTCTCAGGGACTAGGAGGGCTCTCTTTAGCAGGCTTGTCTCTACATGACAGTGAAGTGCATAGGTTTAATGCCTCCTCCAGAAGTGGATATGTACTGGCTGAGCAGCAGGAGACGTCCCCACATCATATCAATGGTGGCAGCTTTAGTGAAAATATGAGATATGCAGCTGCTTCTTATGGGGAGGATCCTAGTTCAGCAAGTTTTCTGAATTTGCCAACTAAGCCCTGGGACAAGCAAATTGCTAACAGTGATCACCTTCTTGGCAATGGTAGGGAGGTACATTCCTACAATGGAAATTCTAGACACGGGTTCAAGAGTGAAATATTGGGTGAGCATGCAATAGTGGATGATACTGAAATAAACCCTTTGGAGTTTTTGGCTTCACAGTTCCCTGGGTTTGCTACTGAAAGCCTTGCAGAAGTTTATTTTGCAAATGGTTGTGACTTAAATCTCACTATTGAGATGCTCACTCAGTTAGAGGTGAACTCCTTTGTTTCTTGCCTCCAATCACCTTTAATTTGTCTGTATCTCATTTTGCAGATGCTTTTAAAAAGATGTATTATGTTGATGCACTGTCAAAAAGATGTGCCTGCACTTTGCTAGCTGCAAGATATTTTATATTTGTTTTTGTACTTCTCGTAATTCTTCTGAAATTTTGAATCCAATTTGTCTGCTTCCCACAACTTTTTATTGGAATTAATAGTGGACTGTCCTTTTGCTACACATCCTATAATTTTGTAGAGATGCAGGGCCTCTGCTATATGGTTGGATGCTAACTGTGGCGAGCAATGCCTCTCATGCCCTTTTTTCCTGGGTAGAGCTCGCTCCCTAAGATTTTGATGACTCAGTCCGACTATGGTCTTATGTGTAACCTCAAAGTATTAAGACACTGTGCCTGGTAACAGGGGGTTAGTCATATTGTTTTGGTCCTTTCCTCCTATCGATGCTCTGCCCTTTCTTTTGGAAGCACTGGTGCTTGACCTCAAGAATAACATATTTTCTTATATTCCTGAAGTGGCTAAAATCTGTAATATATGTGAATAATTCTGCTGATCATAGCTACATTTTTCTTTGTATGCAGCCTACTATGTGTTGTATACAGAGCATTCATGTTACTTATTGTCTTAAATTTGCAGCTTCAAGTTGATGTCAGTTTCAATCAGAATACGAACACAAAGACTTTGTCAGCTCCCAGTCTCAGTGCACTGGACTTTCCAGCACTTACAGTGCTAGATAATCAGAATGACTCTTCAAAATATAACGGGGATGATCTCCAGCAGGCTAGCATTCCTTATCGATCTTCTAACAAAGACAACATGCTTTTATTTAAACCTGGTGGTTCCTTTTCATCTAGAGGTGCAGTGGATTTTGCATCAGCTGTCAGGAAATTGGCATCTCAAGATTCTAGTATGTGGAAGCATGTCAGAAATGGCTCTGCTGATTCCACAGTTGGTTCAAGCAGAAGTTCCCATGTTTTGCCCAGTGCTTATGGTGGTGGTCATGGGAGAAGCATTTATGCAGACCGGCAAAGTCGTGGATCAGGTCGACAAGCTCCTGTCTGGCTTGAAACTGGAGAAGCAGTGGGTAATATTCCTCGGTCAACAAAGTTAATTGAGTTTATGCACCTTTTAAATGCGGGCAAATACCTTCCATGTATATATTTCCTTTAACATTGTTGAGATGGCAGCAAACATGTATTCTGAGATGCGGGAAGAAGCTCGTGATCATGCGCGTTTAAGGAATGTATACTTTGAACAGGTACATCCTATTTTTTTGCTGTCCTGCTGTTTAAAGTTTTCTTATTTTGACCCAAAAGGTGTTATGTGATCATATCCTAAAATTGGCTCGAAAAAGATTCATGAGTCATCATAAGAAAGTTTATGTTATTTGAATACAGTAACTGATGATGGCCCTTTATAGTGCAGAAATCAGGAATTATAATTTATATAAGCCACCTAGATGAACCCCATATCTAGCGTGTCCTTTGCCTAAATAGGATTGAAATTAGACTCTAATAAAGTCTGAGTTGACCAGTAAAGCTACTGGCTGATCCTAAGGTGAAAATTAAACAGTATCTAGAACAAACTGCAGCTGTACATGCTCACCTAGAATCTAGAACAAGCTGGGTTGCATGTGCAAGCAGGCATGCTATCAACATGAAACATGCTGGGTGAGCATGTGTCTGTGATAGGCTTGCTCTTACAAACATGATGCTAGTGTGCCACTGCAGTGGACATTCTACTAGATTATCATGCAGCAAATTTGATGCTTGCTGACCGCTGAGCCAAATGATTTGTGAGTCTGCTCCAATCTTTATTCATGATTTGTTTTTTTTGTCACATGTCAGCACAATCAAAATAATCAATCATAAGGTGTAATGCTTTTGATATCTCACAACAGGCACGCCAAGCTTACCTCATTGGGAATAAGGCTCTGGCAAAGGAATTGAGTGCCAAAGGCCAACTGCACAATATGCATATGAAGGAAGCTCATGGAAAAGCTCATGAATCTATTTATCACCAGAGGTTTGTCAATTCTTTTTGCTCACAGTTTGTTTCAGCCATGACAAATTCAGGATTGAATGATCATGCCTTCCAGAAAATAGATGACGGACATGCTAAAAGTTATGAATTTGCTCAACAAAACTAGATCAAGATTACTGAATGATCATGCCTTCCAGAGAATAGATGATGGACATGCTAAATGTTCTGATTTTGTTCAACAAAACTAGATCATGATTGCTGAATGATGTCTTTGGATTAATGGGTGATATAGGTTTTCCACCTCTCCCTCTTGAAACCATCTCTTTTAGCATTAGCTGTGACATGCTGATGTCGTGTTTGACTGTTGCTTTTATCCATTTTATTGCTCTTCCTTTTTTCCTTGAAGCAAATGAGATTGTGTCAAGTCTGGTTAAATCAAATCACCCTGGCATGTTCAACGTCTTCTACTGATTGCGTTCTTTGTTGTGTGAACCTATTTGTCAAGAAGTGTTAACAATGCCTGCCGTGCAGAGCCATTAGTGGACATTCTACTCATTAATTCCCCAGACCCAAGGAGGTTTTTTATTTTTGTAAGTAATAGTTGGGTTTATTCTCTCTCTCTCTGCCTGACCTTTTTTCCAGGAATCCAGCCAGTCTAGAGATGCAGGGAGCTGGAAGAGGACATGAACAAATGATAGACCTTCATGGTCTGCATGTAACTGAAGCCATTCATGTGCTAAAGCAAGAATTGAGTGTTCTGAGGAGCACAGCCCGGGCAGCGGATCAGCGTTTGCAGGTCTATATATGTGTTGGAACAGGTCATCACACCAGAGGTTCACGCACTCCTGCAAGACTTCCGGTTGCTGTACAGCGATACCTGCTTGAAGAAGAGGGCCTTGACTACACTGAACCACAACCAGGGCTGCTTCGAGTAGTGATATATTGACCGGTGTCACAACAGCACAGGGCATAGGAGTTTTTCGACACTGCAAAATCAAAGTCATAGCCATCAAATCGTTCTCGTACCTGTACATGGAAGATATCGAAGAGAAAGTAGTTGAAAGCCTGAAAAAAAAGAAAATATGTAAGAAAAAAAGGAGGAAAAAAAAGGTGAGGTTAGGGAAAAGGTGAAAAAGGGAGCAAAAATGTACCATTAAGGTGTTAACAGGTTGACAGCAGGATTACATTTTGGTAGTGATCAGGGAATCTACATAAGCCGAAACTTTTACAGCTCGTTGCAGTTTGTTAATTTTGTACCTTAAATTTTTTTCTTGTAACATTTCTTTTCTTTTTCATTCTCAGATGTAACTGATAGAATTGAATTACATGATATGATAGTACAATTCATCAAACATTACTAAGTTGCGTGGTGGCTGTGAAATCTTAAAATATCATCTAGGATAGATGAGTGCTGGTTGTCGGGTAACAGGGTTGAGGGTGAAGTTGTGGTTACCTTATTGGCGTTGTTTGGTCCGCTGGTGATGGAGGCACTACATTAGCCAGCTTCCCACGCAGCTAACCTTATTTTGGTGTTGGTTTCATATGGGAGTTTATGTTTTTGTGCTGTACCTGCATTTCAAAAAATAAAGTTTTTTTCTTAAGAGTTTTAATATGCTGATATTAAAAAATATAATTTGATATGTATATTAAAATATCCTACATCACATCACAAAACACAAACTGTGAGATCTTTCAAGGTCACGGGTTAAACACCCAGAGAAAAATTGAGCTGGGGCATGATGCCCGCAAGTTCTTTCATGTTGGGAGGCGAAGGTGGCTGCAGGAAAGTCTATGTTCATGGTATTTTCTTGTATTTTTTTTTCTGGATGAGAGTAAAGTTTATATCTGAAAAGTATATTTTATGAATTTAAGTATATGAGTAAAATCCTGACTGTTCAAAGCTCTTATAAAGTATACATGTCTTGATTTAAATTCAAGACCTGTTGTGTTGATCATAAACTCTTTGTCATCACACCACGCTCTTGGTATTGTTTGTCTGTCACTGATTATGATAACGTAATGTTATTTTTTTCTTTTAGTCTTTTAATTGTTTGTTTAATATTTTGTTTTAAAAATATTTTTAGTTTTTTTTGTTTTAAATTATATTTTTTGGTGTTAATTATTTTTTAAAGATAAAAAAATAAATAAAACAAAAAATATTTTTAAAACAACATATGATATCAAACAAGCCCTTGTAACACATGCTATCATCTCCCGACTCCGAGTCCTACTCCTCGGTTTCAATGTCAATAAATCAACCACCAATAACACATTTAAGACAAACTTAACTTTATAATTAAAACGATCCTTAATTTCTCGTATATTTTATTTTGATTTTTTATTTATTCACACGGAAAACCAGCAGAGGCAGATAAAGTTAGTGTTTAGTGATTGTTTTTTTTTTTTTTTATAAAAAAAATATATTAAAATACTTCTTATTTTTTAAAAAAAAAACTATTTTTGATATTGCACTATTAAAATACTATAAAATATATATGGTATGGCTTAAAACAATCCAAAAATAAATAAAAAAATAAAGATAAAAATGATTTTTCTTAAAAACATACCATGTCACTACTATAAGTTTATTAGTTTTTTTTTTTTTAATATATATAAAAGGGAGCTCGGTGCTTCTTTATGTATTCTCGGTAATTTTCTTTTAAACAAATAAAACCACAATTGAAAATCTCGGAGATTTGCATTTCTGTCCATTTAGGGGTTCCACGTTTCTTGTGTTTTGAACTTTTGGTGCACTCTTTTCTTGTCATGATTTCTCCATCAAATACACGGATTATTGCTCTCCTACTATTTAAATGATCACGATAGTTGCCCTCCACCCTTGTTTATTTTCCTTCGTTATTAGACTTAATTAGTAGTAGTAGTAGTACTAGTATCTGTCAATTCATGGATACTCCAATGCCAGACCGTAATCCTCTCAAGAGAAGCTTTGTTGACATTAGCAACAACAGCTCTTCAAGCTCTCCCGAGATGGATAATTTCAATGATGTTGATGATCATAATGACACTGCCTCACAAGAACTAGCCTCTATTCGTAGTCCTGAGGAATTTCGTCCAAGAGGGTTTGTCCAAGCTTCTTTCTTTCTTTGAAAGCTTGAAATTTTCAGTTATTACTCGGGTTTTCTGGAAGAAAAATTTAATGGGTTTTTGTTATAATTTAGTTTGTTTATGAACGCACGCATGTTCATTTTTGTGGGTTTTGTTTGTTTTGGTGAATGTAGTTATCAAACGAAGGTTTTTGAGGTGGCTGTCAAGAGGAATACAATTGCAGTGCTGGAAACAGGAGCTGGAAAGACAATGATTGCTGTTATGTTAATCAAACAGATTGGTCAAGCTGTCTTTTCTAGTGGGGTTAAAAGACTGATTCTTTTCTTAGCCCCAACCGTCCATCTTGTTAATCAGGCATGTTCTTTTTAATAATTCCCTCTCCTTAATTAGTGAATTCTCTGCAAATGTTAATGGGCTATCGGATGTTTTTCTCAAATTAAAAAGAGGTTTTGTCAGTTCTGTTATAGAGTTGTTTTCGTTCTTTTTGTCTGTATGCAATGCGGCTAATTTATCGGTTCGCATGTTGAAAGTAAGTTGGTTTTGTGCTTGCAGCAATATGAAGTCATTAAATCTCAAACAAATTTTAGAGTGGGAGAGTACTATGGATCTAAGGGAATAGATGAGTGGTCTCTGAAGACCTGGGAGAAGGAAATTGATGAGCATGATGTGAGTCTGGTTCTTGACATCATGAGTAGAATTCTCTGTAGATTGAATTTCTCTGTTTCCATATATTATGTTGATTCTATCTATTTCCGTTTCTGAGCTACTTGTTTTGATTGGTTTATGCACTGGTGCATTTAATGAAAACAAGCAGAAATAAGTATTTCTCATTTTGCTAATGTCAGTTTTGTTGACCATTTCTGCACATGCGAGTCTTTAGTCTGGTGATTTTTTACTTCATTGAGTTTTCCTTTCTGCAAAAGTTAATTGTTCTTTGGATCTCATCCTTATATTTATATGGTTAGCAATTAAACTAGCAGCATTACATGAACATTGACAGGTTTACTAAAAATTCTTTGGTTTATAATCCGTGTTCAAATATGTGATAATCTCATCTTGTCAATGCATGCATACCCTTTCTTCTTACTTTGTAGGTATTGGTTATGACACCCCAAATTCTCTTGGATGCCTTAAGGAAGGCATTTTTGAATCTAGAAATGGTATCCTTGGTAATACTTGACGAGTGCCATCGTTCTGCCGGTAACCATCCTTATGCAAAAATTATGAAGGTTAATTTCATATTGCTTGCTTCAAATTTTGTCTTTTTCTTCGCTTGATCTTTTCTAGCCACATTTCCTCTTCTTAATGTTAGCATAAAATAGTGTTGAAAGTTATGATTGTTTTTTGAAGGATTTCTATCACAAAATGGAAAACAAGCCAAAGGTTTTTGGAATGACAGCATCACCTGTAATTAGAAAAGGTAAGAAACCTTGCTGTGCTAGTATGGTGGGTTAGATGAAAATCTGATAGCTGTTTGAGTGCATAAAATTTATTTAGATATTTTTATGACATTCTTACCACCTTTGTTTCTCCCTCTTTTCATCTCGTACTTATTTCTTCCACCTTTGTTTCCCCCTCCTTCTCTGCTGTCCCTTGATGGCAGTTGATTTTGCATATATCAATTTTATTTCTCCATGGCAAAGAATGACTTTCTGACAGAAAAAAATATCATACTTGTTGGCCCAAATGCAATTAGCAGAGCTATTTAATCTGTTCATGGGCATGATGTTGATGTGAAACAGCCTTCACTTTTAATAAGTTCTTATTCCTTTTTGAGCTTTTAATGGCAGGGTTGAGCTCTATGTTCATGGTTTAAGAGAGTGGTGTTTAATTTTAAGTTTAGTTTTATAGGTTGTGTTAACTGGAGACAAATGTTGTAGTTTACAAACTTGCTTCTTCTTCTGATCATGTTCATCTTTAAAGAAACCTTTTTCTTTGTTTTTGCTCGTAAGCTGCATGCTTATTTTCAACTTTTGATTTCTAGATCTAGTCCAATCATAAACCAATTGCATGCATTTCTGATATAAATTTTGCATTAGGTGTCTCATCCGCCACAGACTGCGAGGATCAACTAGCAGTACTTGAGAGTGTATTGGATTCCCAGGTACCTTTACATTTAATTCTTTGCCTACAATGGTCATGGGGTCAAACATAATTCGTATACCTAATCTTTAACGTGTGATGCCAAGCCAGCAAAGCACAACTAGTATAGGCTTGCCTCAGTTTGTTTTATTTCACTTTTGTCTGGGGATATTTATGTTTCTTATTTTATTTCCCAAATTGTCTAGACTATCAAGTGTTTACTGCTTATATAAGAAGCTCATCCCTATTGTTTTGCTATGCTGCTGTTTTGGAAAATGAGGAGTATAGAGAATTAATTATAATGTTTGCTTTCTATGCTAGCTTTCTTCTTGGTATTTTCCATTCTCTTATTGTAATTCCCCTCTCTTTCCTTTGTGCGTCTCTTTATTGCTTCTCCATCATGATGTTTTGCTTCAGATTTTTACTATTGAAGACAAGAAAGAGATGGATGCTTATGTTCCCTCAGCAAAAGAAATGTGCAGATTTTATGACAAAGCACATTGTTCTTGTGTGGAGTTGAAAGATAAGGTTAAAGCTTCATGGTCCAAGGTATTCCTGCCTCACACATACATATCTA
Source organism: Salix caprea (assembly GCA_964035475.1). Lineage (NCBI taxonomy): Eukaryota > Viridiplantae > Streptophyta > Magnoliopsida > Malpighiales > Salicaceae > Salix > Salix caprea. The sequence goes on from OZ037751.1 coordinate 16,372,525, forward strand.
ATTATGTGGTGGAGGTGGCATATACAAAGAAATTTGTAGCTTTTATATCTATGAAATGAGTGGTTTATCTTTGTTGATACTGAAATGTTCATGTTTTGAATGGATAGTTTGATGCTTCAATGTTAGCTTTGCATGGCACAAGACAAATTCGTTACAAAGATATGGATGATAAACTTACAACAATGAGAAAGCAGTTGTCCAAGGACCACGCAAAGATTTTGAATTGCCTTGAAGATCTTGGCCTCATGTGTGCTTATGAGGTATGATTCACAAACACCAATTAAAAACTGAGAAAATAAATTTAATGTTGACATGTATCACTACATGCTCTTCTGCTTTCACTCTTGTTTTCTTTCTATTATATGAAATGCAAATACCTATACCAATATACTCATGATTTTCATTAAAAGTGTTCATGAATATTACTCTCTCCATCACACATAGAGTGTTCTTTCATTTTGGGGTTGTCCTAAAATGTTTGCATTATCAGAAACTCAAGAAATTTATCTTTTGTTCTATTTACTCTGTTTAAATTGATTTCAATTTACCCAACTTTAGAAAAGCTTAGATTAGTAATTTGCTAAGTAAATATAGAACAACTGAGGTGATGAAAATATTATAGCCATTGTTTATGCATCAATAATCAAGTTAGACAGTTTGGGACACAGAGAATACTTCATTTTATTTGTTGTTTTCCCCTTAATGGTGCATTTGGTACACATTTTAGAAAATTTAGGCGATTTGTTTCTGAGTAATTATCCCAAGAGTAATTGTTAGGGGTGTAAACTTTGATTTTTATACATGCTTGGTGTGTTAATAAATGCAAGGGTCTAGTGAAGAGATAGAAAAATATTGATATTGTCAGTGAGAAGAGAGGTAAATAAATGTTGTTTAAGTGTGTTCTATTAGATAAAAAGTTTGAGAAACAATATATATATATATATAGATTGCCTAAAGGTATATCACAAGGATGATTATTTCACTCCTATTTCACTCCATTAGACCCTTATTTAACCCACCCCTTGAAATTCAAATGGTAATTACTCTCAAAAGACTTGTTTAAATATATAGGGAACAAGTATTTATTTATGTTATTGTATTCCCTTGTAATTGCATTTCATCACTTTCACTTTTCTTCCATATAGGCTGCCAAGGTTTGTCTAGAGAATGCTTCTAACCCCACTGATGAATGTGGAATATATCAAGACGTTTCTTTGCAGTGTAGATATTTCCTTGAGGATGTGCTACATATAATTGATGAATCTTTGCCTGAAGGTGAGCTAATAGCACCTTTATACTCTGTCATAAAAGGTGAAACATTTTATCATTTTTCTGTTAATTGCATGCTTGCTGTAAATGAGATGTACTTCAATCTAGTGGAAAGGCCTTTGCAGATGGTGCCTCTGTCATTTATTATGTTATATTTTCATGTGCATAAGCTAGCAATTCATTCATAATACATAGAGTTACTGCCTCTCTGGAGCATAGTGCAAGTCAATATTGTCTTCCTGATGTTTTTGATTGCTATATTGCCTTTCTGGAGACACCAATATCCTCTAAAATTTGCACTATTTTGACTGCGCCTTGATTATGATGTTTATCACTAACATTATTCCTTCTATTTCCTCAGGTCATAATTTCCTTCTGGGTCATGGATTTGATTCTTCAGCAGCAATGGGTTTTGGCTTCATATCCCCCAAACTACAAGAACTTCTCCAACTTTTTCTATCATTTGGGTAATAGGAATATTTGCTTATGTTTTTATTTATTTTTAGAGTCATGTTGATATACTTTTCTTTTTGTGGTTGCAGAGAAGCTAGGCAAGTATTGTGCCTCATTTTTGTTGAAAGAATTATTACAGCTAAAGTGATTGAAAGATTTCTGAAGAAAGTAGAGAATTTAGCACACTTCACTGTTTCATATTTGACTGGAGCTAATGCATCAGCTGATGCACTGACCCCCAAAATGCAAATGGAGACTTTGGAATCATTTCGCTCCGGGAAGGTATATGTTCTTCAATATTATGTATTGAGTCACAAGAAATTGAGACCCTGATAACAAATGAGTAACTTTTGTTTAGGTCAATCTATTATTTGCCACTGATGTGGTGGAGGAGGGAATCCATGTGCCAGAATGCTCCTGTGTAATACGTTTTGATCTGCCTAAGACAGTCCGCAGTTATGTTCAATCTCGGGGACGAGCTCGACAAATTGATTCCCAATTTATCACAATGCTTGAAAGGTGATGCTCTACATCCTTTTAGACTGCAGTCCCACTGCTTTTATTGTGAAGATATGCTTTCTTTCTGGAACGAAAAACATCTGTAGCAAAGCAATACAAATGAGGCCTTGATGTTTTTTTTTGTGTTTGGTATTTCGAACATGTGGATTAGTACAATTGCACTATATTACTTAGTTGAAGCTCTAGTATCTTAAACATACTTGGCATATGATTGTTTTCATGAATGTGGTATCATTAACACAGTATAACTGCACATACACTTGCAGGGGAAACACAAAACAAAGGGACCAGCTTTTTGAGATAATTAGAAGTGAGTGGTCAATGACAGATACAGCTATAAATAGAGATCCTGATGTATGGACTCAGAAAGCATGTGCTTCAGAAGCGACAAAGAAATATGTCGTGGATGTGACTGGAGCATCAGTGACTACAGATTCTAGTGTTAGCCTCATACATCAGTATTGCCAACACCTCCCTGGTGACAGGTATTAAATTTTCCCAGTAAAAAAAAGTTTTGTTTTGTTAATGTTATAGTATAGAAGCAATCAATTTCTTCTAATTGTCTTCTATGTAATTTAGGTACTACACACCAAAGCCTACTTTTCAGCTTGAAGTTTTGGAACGGGCTTGCCACTGTACATTGAAGCTACCACCTAATGCAGCTTTTCAAACATTAGTTGGTCCAACATGTAGGAATCAACAATTAGCAAAGCAGCTTGTATGCTTGGAAGCATGTAAAAAGCTGCATCAAATGGGTGCTTTGGATGATCATCTTCTACCATTAGTTGAAGAGCCTTCAGAAATAGGTGTTGCTGTAAAAGGCAAATCAACATCTGCAGGTGCAGGTATATGTGTACTAAAATAAAATATTCCTATAAGAAATTCTATTAGCTTATTGGTTGAGCTGCATCATTCTTTTTTCTGGGTCTGTAGTGAGAGTTGAAGCTGCTAGGGGTTTCTAAGAATGTAAAGAAAGCTATGAAAAATTAGAGATCATTCCAATCGGATTATCTCATCTTTCTCTCTTCTCTTTTAAAAATCATCTAAGAAACTATGAAAAATCATAGTGACCCTAAGACTTGACTAAATTAACCTATCAGGACCCAGACCACATAGGGCTACTCTAGCTGCCAACTATGGTGCTTTGCTGTTATCAGGTAACCAATACTTTAGAACCACCCTGCTGAATGTATCCAATATCATCATTTAGAATGCTCTGAAGCAACAATAAAGAATAAATAAATTCTAGACATAAAGTACGGTTCCTTTGTCCATGTAAAGGACAAGCATCATAATGCATTTGCTTTTTTTAATTTAGCAAAGTTGGCAAAACCTTGATGGGTGGATACACGAATAGTTTTATATGGATGCTTTTGCATCAAATATTTGGATTGTCTACATCAATCCTGGAAGGTGTACTGGCATTTCATTCCTTGCTGTGTGAATTAACTCACTGTTTTTTTCTCTCTGTTCCACTCTTCCCTATTCAAGGAACTACAAAAAGGAAGGAATTGCATGGGACAACTTGCATTCATGCATTATCTGGAAGTTGGGGAGCGAAATGTGATGGAACCACTTTTCATGCATATAAGTTTGACTTCTCTTGCTCCATTGTCACTGAGATCTATTCTGGATTTATTCTTCTTATCGAGTCAAAGCTTGATGATGATGTGGGAAACATTGAGTTGGATCTTTACTTGGTTGCAAAGATAGTCAAGTCTTATATTTCTTCATGTGGAGAAGTGTATTTGGATGCTGCTCAGGTATTAACATGTCGTGTGCTCATTATCTCGATAATAGTTCTTTTAATCTTGGTTTTGTTATTTCCTGAATGCTGTATCTGTTTTTGGTAGATGATGAGAGCAAAGCAGTTTCAAGAGTTTTTTTTTAATGGCCTGTTTGGAAGGTTGTTTTCTGGATCCAAATCATCTAGGGAGTTCTTACTCCAGAAAGGAACAGCATCACTCTGGAGTCCCTCAAACATGTATCTGCTTCTACCACTAGAGCCATTGAGCATTTCCAGTAGAGAAAGTTGGAAAATAGATTGGAAAGGAATTGAAGCCTGCTCGTCTGTTGTAGAATTCCTGAAGAATTGTTTCTTGGGTGTTCAGTCTAATGGCGGTGGAGGGAATCAATTACCTAATAATTTGGAGTCGTCTACTGTAGAATGTGATGGTACCAATACGATGCATTTTGCTAATGCTTTAGTCAATGTAGAGAACCTGAAAGATATGGTGGTATTGGCAATCCACACGGGAAGAATCTACTCCATTGTTAAAGTCATGAGTGATTCATCTGCAGAGAGTGCTTTTGAGGGGAATGCTGATGATGAATTTTCTACATACGCAGAGTACTTCAACAAAAGGTAGGTGGGCCCAGCAGAGAGTTTTATGTTCATTTATTATTTTCTCCTCATTACTGTTTACAGTTTTCATACCTAGCACCAGCCCCTCTCAGGTACGGAATTGTGCTGATGCATCCAGGACAGCCTCTGTTGCGGTTAAAGCAAAGCCATAATCCACACAATCATCTTGTAAACTATAATGATGAAGGTTTGTTAATTTGCGTGTTAAAGATCTGTTATTTGATAAGAATTTTTTTTTGTTGAGCTACTCAGTCTGATTATCCGGCACTTCAATTCTAATATCTTGAAGTTAATCCTATGCTACGATTATTAACAAGGGCATTAACCAGGTAATTTTTTTTCTAGAGAAATTCACTTATATACTGAAACTACTCTCTATTATAGAAGCTATTGCAGTTGACATTACAAGCAACAAAATGGTTTTCTGAATCAGGCAATGCAGTTGGATTTAGCAATTGAGTTCCCTGTTTTGTTATCTGATTTATTTCTTGTTCTTTTAAATGATCAGGTAATTCAAAGGTCAGTATTGTTGGAGGAAGACAGCAGCAACATGTACATATGCCACCGGAGCTTTTGATCAAGATTGATGTTCCTATCAGTGTTGTGAAATCAATTTATCTGATGCCATCGTTGATGCACCGTCTTGAGTGCCTGATGTTGTCCAGTCAACTTAGACAGGAGATTAATTATCACACTCCCAATTTTCACATTGCAAGCTCATTGGTTTGTCCCATTAAATTGCTCTTCATCTGGCTGTGTATTAATGAATTATTTACCTTTAAGTTAATGTACTTGCATGCTTTCTTCATAAGATTCTTGAAGCTATTACAACACTTAGATGTTGTGAAAGTTTTTCAATGGAGCGACTGGAGCTACTAGGGGATTCAGTTTTAAAGTATGCTGTCAGCTGCCACCTCTTTCTAAAGTATCCAAATAAACATGAAGGGCAGTTATCTTCACGGCGCTCAGGGGCGGTTTGTAATTCAACCCTACATAAATTGGGAATAGATTGTAAATTACAGGTATTTTATTATCATGTTTATGGCTTCTAGTTCTATCTTTAAGAAATATTATTTTCCCACAAAATTTGTGCATTATGTGTGCATTTGTGGTTTTCTTTTCTTATTGTTTATCCACTTTCCTGATGTTCTGCTTTTGCAAAATTGAAGTCCAGAAGATTTTATGGTTGAGCCCATTGTTCTTTCTTTATTTATTTTTGGGATAGAAGTTATTATTTCTTTGTCCATTGAAGTACACTCTCCCTAATGGTTTCGAGGCTTGAATTGAAGTGTACCACATCATTATGATTGTAGTTATCCTATCTCCATGCCCTTCATACTTGGTGTGATACCTACAATCTGTTACATACCCGCATGCTTTGTTCCTTTTTCACAATTTAAAGTGCTAGTATCCCTCCATGTTTCGTTAGGTCTGCAAGTTGAACTTTACCACCAATACAACACCTTTGAATGTGCCATCAAATGTTTTGCATGTGTATTTCCATGAAATGACTGCGTTTTGGTATTCGAATCTGAACAATTTAAATCGAAGACGTACTTTCACATGCACACTTGTATGTTCTGATCTATCTGTCCTTTGCTTTCATTCTATTTTACTTGAATCCGTAGTTCAGTCACAGGGATTGATTTAAAACTGAATAATCTTCCACAAATCTTATCCTATGCTAAAATTCATTTTTTAAATCTACACCTGTTTTAAGTAGGTCATGAACTTTGCAATACGTCTCTAAAACACAACAGTGCATTTCTCATATGGCAGGAATATATACAAGACAGTCCATTTGATCCCCGTCGTTGGACTGCTCCTGGACAGAAATCTGTACGTCCTCCTGTTCCTTGTAAATGTGGGGTTGATACTTTACAAGTGCCATTGGATCCTAAGTTCCAAACCGAAAGCTCAGCTGTTAAGGTTGGAAAACCCTGTGATGCAGGCCACCGATGGATGGGTTCCAAAACCGTATCAGATTGTGTTGAATCTGTCATAGGAGCATACTATGTCAGTGGTGGATTGATTGCTGCACTTCATGTGATGAAGTGGTTTGGAATTAATGCTGAACTCGATCATTCTCTGATAAGTGAAGCCATTACGAGTGCATCTCTACGATATTATATTCCTAAAGAAGATGAGGTTAAGGGACTTGAGTCAAAGCTTGGGTATGTATTCAGTGTCAAGTTTCTCTTGCAGGAGGCCATGACTCATGCATCTGTGCAAGAACAGGGTGTTACGTACTGTTACCAGGTAATAAAAGTTTCATCAACTTGTTCTTTCCTTTCCTTTCCCCCCCTTTTTAGGGTAAACTACAATAACCAAATAATATTACAAATGTCGCCTAAAGGTTTGACAAACACCCCTCCATGTTTAAGAAATCACTATAGAATACCCTTTTGTACCTAAAATATCCTTGTTATCAAAGCAGATAATTTCAAACCTAGGAAGGCTATTTTGGGTATAAAAGGAGGTATTTGAAATGGTTCTTAAACATGTAAATGATTGTCAAATTTTCAAACTTTTTGGTAGTGCCTACAATCTCACCATGCTTCAAGGTGTTATTTTGATTGACACTTCTTTGTTGAAGGGTATTTTTCCATTTTTCTGGTGCCTCAGCAGCAGAACCAATTTGGAAAAAAAAATGAAATCTCCAACATAGCAATTTTATCTAAATAACTTTTAAACAGATTCCCGCGCACACATGAATGACCTCGATGTTTTATTTTCATTTCATAAAGTCAATACAAAAAATAAAGTTTGTTTACCTACTGGATGTTTTTAATGACTAGAGACATAAGTGTACAAGATTCTTTCCTTGTGACTGTCTACGGTAATCTTAGTGCAACTTCTGTTTGATCTATTTCCTTTGAATTTTCGACAGAGGCTTGAGTTTCTTGGTGATTCTGTGTTGGACTTGCTAATAACATGGCATCTCTATCAGAGCCACAAGGATGTTGATCCTGGCGAGTTGACTGACTTGCGCTCAGCTTCTGTTAACAATGATAATTTTGCTCAAGTTGCTGTGAAACAAAACTTATATAGCCATCTTCTTCATTGCTCTACATTCCTTCAAAGTCAAATTACAGAATATATAAATTCTTTTCATGAACCTGTTCAAGGCACAAAGGCTCCCAAGGTAAGTTCCTAAACCGACCCACTTACACTTATTTTCGTTATGTTAGAGCTGTGCTGTTTTTCTCATTTATATTACTATCTTCAAAGGTTAGCAGCAACTAACCCTTTGATTCTCTGATTCTGGTTCTTTTTTATGATTCTAAACTTGTTTGGTGGTTTGCTGTTTTGCCATCCTATGTATTAGTCATAACTTGCTCTGATCAATGTCTTGCCTACAGGCTCTTGGAGACCTGGTTGAAAGCATTGCAGGTGCATTACTAATTGATACAAAGTTTAATCTCGATGATGTGTGGAGAATATTCAAGCCCCTTTTATCTCCAATTGCAACCCCTGAAAAACTTGAGCTGCCACCACTGCGAGAACTTGTTGAATTATGTGACTCTATTGGGGTTTTTGTAAAAGACAAATGTTCCAAGAAAGGTGAGATGGTTCATGCCCAGCTTTGGGTACAGCTGGACAGCGAGCTCTTGTCTGGAGAGGGGTGTGATAAGAACAAAAAAGCTGCTAAAGGAAAAGCAGCTTCTAGTTTGTTGAAGAAGCTCCAGGTTAGTGCTACTTCTGAAAACTGCAATTATGAACAAATGCTTTCATATTTTACCATGAGCTAGATCATAATAAACTAAATATTACTAAATTGTTCCACAATCTTATAAAATAGAATCCTTAGCTGTTTTGTTTTGTTAGTTCTTGTTTTTTCTGGGAAATATCATTATGGTTGTAATATTTCTTGGACAAATGGTCATACTGCTGAAACATCCATGCTGCGCTTGAATAGTTGTTCTTTCTGCTGAAACATCCAATAAATTCATTGGATGTTTATAGAATGAGCAAACTAAATTTTTTAGTTATCCTGGATAATTCACGGACATGAAAAGCTTTTGCAGCATTCTAATTCTTACTGTTTCTGTAGATCAAAACCAATGAAGAAATAATAGCATTTCAAGATATTTGTTTGTCTTTGAAACATTTAGGGATTCATTATTTGAATGTGTGCCAGGGCTTCAAACAATCAAATCCATTTAAACTCTGTTTTAACCCTTGCATGTTCATGCTGTTGATCACGTAACTTAACAGAACAGAGGAATTGTATACACTCGTGGAGGTTCAAAGAGGAGGAAACTGGACACTGACCGTGTTGCTGATTTAAGTTCCCGGGGCTCAGAAAATGAAGATTTGTCTGGGCAAACAAAGCCAAAAAAGCAGAAAATGGAAGGTCAAGGGTCAAGAGATTCAAATAGAGATCCCTCCCCTGCCAACTATCCTAATCATGCCCCCCCAGGTATCCATCATCACATTATTTGGCTTCCTACTTGATTCTAAATATGATCCAGAGAAGCAGCTGTTTGTTTGATCTGATCAAGTCCAATGCTTAACTCCTATCTTATTATCTAGCGTTTTGATTTTCCTTGAAATGGTTACTAGCTCATCTTCTACATCAGTTATGTTACGGCCCTTGAAAGTCTAATTGATCTGTTAACTTTTGGACGACTCAACCTTCATGACCTTTTAGTCTGTTGAAAGCAGGAAACAATAATGAACTGAAGAATTAGTGTTTGATGTCCTTTCCTTAATATATGGGGGAGAACAGGCTCTGAAGAAGACTGCCTCTGTAATGCTTGACATCTTTTTTCTCCTCTGTTCTTGTTGGGTGTGCTAACATAATATTAACTTTCCACTACGTGTTCGTAACACATTTTAATATATTTATAATTTATTTTTTAAATTAGAAAAAAATTAACCTTTTGCTCAACATCTAGAATATTAGAAACTCTATTATTTGATTGATTTTTTTTCTAATTTAAAGTTAATTATAAATAAATTAAAACATGTTACATGACGTGTAGAAGACACTTATTGTGGGACTGAGGGGATAGTTCCTTGGTTCTTGCAAAAAAAAATAGCATGCTGATGCGGCCATGCCTGCAGTTATACCTTGATTTTTCGTTGTTAAATGAGTAGCCTGCTGCTTCCTGACCAATTCAAGCGTACCCCAAAAAATGGTGGAATATCTCACTAAGCTCACCTTTTTGCAGTTATTGAGTCAATTAACATGAAGAAAGGAGGACCTCGTACTACTCTTTACGATCTTTGCAAGAAAGTTCAGTGGCCAATGCCTACATTTGATACAACAGAAACGAAATCCAGGTTTGCCAATTCAACTAGCTCTTTCTCCTGCCTTTTTCCCCTCCAAACTTTACTTTATATGCAAAGATAAAATATTTCACTATTATTAATTGTACAGGGTATTTTGTTTCCCATGGTACATTTTTTCTGTATATTTTTCTTTCTTTCCTCTAATCCACTTCTTTCCACAGAACTGCAATTGAATTCGGTGAAGGCCCCGAAACAAGAAAGGGATTTAACAGTTATGTATCAAAAATCATCTTGAACATACCATCTTTTGGCATTATTGAATGTGAGGGAGAGGCTAGGCCTGATAAGAAGACCTCGTATGACTCTGCAGCACTTGTCGTGCTTAATGAACTTCATAAACGGGGGCAGGCCATCATTGGTAAATCAATATAATACTTGCTGTGGTATAAGTTAGTCTCTATTCTGTCTAATTTTGGATGCATGATGGTGAATTTTTTGTTGAATAATCTGCCATCTCCTGATTCAAAACACAGAGCAACCATGAAAGTAGCGAGTGATGCCTAGCCCTGGGTGTTGTTGCAAGCTTTTGTGAATTATCCCCCATTTCCTGTATAATATATCTCCCAACTAACCTTGTAGCCAGAAGGGATGTGTATATGATGTGGCTATTAATACAGGAAACAAAAAAAATGGTAACATCATGTTATGCATGGAGTATGGCTTGTAGTTCAGTGGTACCCTCTTGCAAGCCCGAAAGGTTTCAATGGTCTCAAATATCAAAAAAGAAAAAAAATCATAACTTGCAAGCTGTTTTCATATCCCATATCGGCTTCAGATTCAAATAATCTTTTTGTGTATTGGAAGTTTCATCTAACATTTGTTCAGAGAGAGAGAAAAGAAAAGAAAGCATCTAATCTAGCTGGTGCATGTCTGATGGACTTCGATGGCATTGACATTTGGAATGATCATGTGAACAAGAAATCTAAGTACAAGCCATTAGTAATTTGTCACTTGTCATGTGTTAAAAAATAGCAATATAAAAAATTGAAAAGGTTAAAAAATGGAAATGGTTTTTTTTCTGTCTAAATACTGAAATATTTTAGAGAGTTTCAGATCAAAAGCCTTGGACCAAGATTTCGTACAATGCTAATCGTACTTCTATGTTAATCCTCATTAAAGGTTAATTATTTATTATTAAGAATGGCCATTTGGTATATTGAGTTAAACGGATCTAGTCTAATGTATTAAGGTTTGAGTTAAACATGTTTTTCTGAGATTTAGGTTTTACGTTGTTCTTGATCAAATATGAAATAAAAACTACAAAACATATTGGTATGCTAGCTTTGTAGAGCCACAGGATCATAACCCATCTCAGAGAAGGGTGTACTCAGTAATCCTCCAGCCAGTCGTACGAGGATGCACGTGTTTCTCGTTTTACTGAAGCTGAACCGTGATGAGCCCATGATGCAGAGAAGCAAGTGGCTTCTAAAGTTAGTGGCGAAGAAACTAGTAAACCAGCCACAGCAAGTTGATCGCGTTTTTCTTTTTCTGGCCTTGTTAATGTTAAGGAAGATAAAACCTGCGGAGCCTGCAATGCCTAGCTGGTGCAAGTATTCCTGCAAACATAGGCAATGACTATTCATCGACAACTCACTTTCTTTCAAAACGGCAACTTGAATAATAATAATAAATACGCGACGCAGAACAAATCCACTCGCCCTTTTTGGTTTTTACATTGCATGAAAAGAGTTATTTTGCGTTGATCAAAAGAACTCCAACTATGCAATGTGTTGAATTTACATGGTACGGTGTCGAAACGCACCCACCGAAGATATGGAATACATAAACGGTGTAGTTAGGAAAAACAACAAAACTTGTTGGGATTTTCACTCATGTATTGTTCCTTATGCGCACCAATTGGAAGTATACCTGTATATGCAAAGAGGTGGTAATTTTGTGATGGAAAGTAGAGAACTGTCTCTCAATCTCAGAAAACTGGTGGTGGAAGCAGCAAACTCCCACAGCATTGAGCTTTCTCAGTTTTCACAAGTCACCATTGGCCAGTGACTATAATGCAGTGTGTGTCAGCTTGATACGGAGACATCATGCTCTAATCAAAAGCTCGTATACATTGCTGTTGTTATCCCCACTAACACGCTTCAGCATCTCAAAACTATTACGGCTCCCTAAGAAATCAATCCGTTTAAAAAACACATAACCGTGCTCTGCTGTTTCTTTGCTGGAGTACACCGATCGAAGCCTGTCAGCATGTCTAGAATCAGTATGAATAGCAGCTCCTATTTCTTGCACTGACATATCCTCCTGGAAGAGAATATAACACACATCGGCATTGCTTCTAAGAGTGGTCAGGATTGATCACACGAGTTGATCAAAATATCCATATTTATGATCTCAGGAAGACCAGGAAGTGATGTACTAACAAAGGGAAGGAAAAATATTTTCAAAACGTACCTGATAAAATGCATATATATGATTTAAAACCTCCAAACATGTAAAACCATTTTCACTGAAAAATGTTCTTGAAGATGGCCCCATTTCAGAAAATCGGTCAATGGGAAAAAGTATTGTCAGAAAGTGGTTCTTAAATATCAATTCGGTTTTCTCACTGCAAGACATAGAAAGAGAATGCAGTCAGACACTCATAAGCATAGAGGATAATTTTGGAAGGCATCCCAGTTGAGAAAAACAACAACCTCTCTGTCAGTGGCCGGATTAAGTTTGCGAATGAAGATTCTGAGTCCTTGATGTCCACTTTTGCATCAAAAAATACAGATGCATGCTGTTCACTAACATCTTCGCTACTAAAAGAGTCTGTGTAAATAGAAGCTGTTGAAGTTGGGTCAGATATTGACCAGCAGATTGAATCCAGAAGGCTGCTAGGGGTTATTGGTCGTATTGGGGTTTGACAGGTCTGTAAAAATCCACAGAACAAAAGATATGTTTCACATCAACACGAGGCAGTTTTCAATACAGGGCCAGATGAACCTACCCACATGCAGAAATTCACACTTGAAAGGAAAAGAAAACAAAAGTGATATACAAGACATCACCACCAGCATGCCATTCATTTGAAAAAATGCAGAAGCGCAAAGAGTCAAGGATCACCAAGAAACTGACAAAAGATGACTTTCAGGTGAAAAAGTGTACCGGCAAATTGTCATATTCATAAGTTTATGTAAAGGAAGTCTTCGGCATTTTGCTGTTGATCAAATGTCAACAGCCCAACATGTTCACCATTGCAACAGGGATGGCCCCTTGGTTCCCAGCCCCAAGTCTTTCAAGTTATGACTTATTTTCATGGAACAATAGCTGTAATGGCCCAAATTTGAGAAAAAGACCCCAATTCTATATGTTCAAGTAAATAAATTTCTAGTCGATGGTGTTTGTCAAATAACCATCTTAACTTAAAAGCTTAAGCCTTAGGTGAGGTTCTAAAATGTGGTTTATTCTATTCACAAACACGCTTCATGAAAACTCTTTGGCTTAAAACATGAACAAGCCCACCACTACTTTATGTTGAAATTTTTAATTTAATTAGAAGAATGGGGATTGGGGCTGCTAGGAATCGAACTTGTGATCATGTGGTCATTTAGTCATTGACGCTTTAATATCATGTCAAAGAAGTGTGGTCCAAGCAAATGGTTTCATTATATTCACTAACAGTTTCTATGTCTAATACAAACAAAACAAAATTGGGCCTCTCTAACACTGAAGCCAAAAATAGAGAACAGAAAGACAGAAGACATTGCAATGCCAGAATAGCTAAACATGAAAAACACAAGCATGCAAGTGAAGATCTGATAAAACACGAATATTATTAACCACTAACCTGCATACGATGACTGCGACGATTTCTAACCCCGTTCTTAGCGACATTCACAATCTGTACCCTTTCTTCATGACTTGCTTTACCTCTCAAACTCTTTGGATCTCGAGGAGCAGTTCTTCCATCCATTTCCTAAAACAAAATCAATTTTAAAGATGCAAAGTACAGGGGAAACAAAAATAAACATTTAGGAAAACATTAATTAACAAGTATCATCATTAAATAAGCATTTGAACAACATCAAAAGTACCTCTTCTGTGATGCGATTTTGAAAATTTTCCAGCATCAAACCAACATGTCTGGCCAAATCAGCAGACATGTGAACAAGCCTCTGAATATGCTTCTCCTTCACGGATTTCAGAATCCATAGTGGCTGAAATACATTACATATGCAAAGAATTTAAATGAAATAATCTAATGAAGTAGAGTGCTTGTCAATATTAAGAGTAAAAATATTTTCAAGTTGTAGATCATGTCATCAGTTAGATCATACAAAATATATACAACTACAATACACAAACAGTAAAAAAAAAAACTGACTTGGAAATCCAAACAGTTTAAGCATCAAAAAACAACTCTGTGGAGGAGCAGCATTTCAGAATAAAATGAGAGCACAGTGCTCATTCTAGTGTGGAATCAGCAATGCAGAACTCACAGTAACAAGGTTACTAGAATGGCCGAGGTATTTTTGGATAGAAGCCCCTTCACACACTACATGACTTGCACTGCAACCAACAAACCATCGATCTAAAACCTTGGCACCTTCTCTTGTAGCTGCCTCATAAACCTATCAAGCACATCAAATGGCTCAAGGAGTTGGTCAAAGACATTGTAAAGCAGTAAACATAGATGAGACATGGACTCTCACGCATATATCTGACACCAGCATGTAAATTAGAAGCAAGGAAAACTCACTGCTATTTAATACCAACATTTCAACTCACCTTACTTCGCAGATCATCTGAAATGTCTGAATCAACATACATGGAATTGCCAGACATGTTCAGGCCAATACTTTTGATAGGACTTCTTCCAGAAGATAGTTGATGCAGTGCTTCACTCTTGTTGAATTGCTTCGCATCATTAATACCAACAGGAAGGCATACATTTTCAGCACCAGTGAAACCAACAAGCCGATTCATTTCATCTAAGCATGCGCCATTTTCTCCAACACTCTTGACACTATAGAGTGATTCACTCAACCTCACTGCAACAGGTGAAAAAACAATTGGATTTGATATAATGAGATAACAACAAAATAACTTTAAATCTCTTGTTTCCTTATTGTGTTCTTGTCTGAGAGAAACAATCAAGATACATTTTCACATAAAAATCCTAACAAACAAGAGCCTCGCTAAAAAGCTCAGGCAAATAGCCCACCCTAAACCATATGGAAAACCCATAGAATCTTCTTTAAACAAAAATAAAGGTGAGCATAAAAAACATCAGTAGAGCACTCGAAAAGGCACCATAGCTCTGAGAGAGATCAAATCTCCAAATTCATAAGTGTGATTACAAATAAGATTGAGTTTGTGACAGAACATTGCAGAAAAACAGCTCTTGGTAGAGAGAACCTTCGACCAGCAACTAAATGCATATAACTGATTAGTACAAAACCAGAATTAGTCAATTCTTACCATTCTTCCTGACACTATCCACAAACCATCCAAGCGTTACAACAAAGAGACCAATTTTAGAACCATGCTTCAAAGCATGCTCAAATTTACGTCCACCATAGCTGTAACCAGTGTTAAGGTACCACAAAGTCATGAGATCAATAGTGATGAGATATTTAATGCATTCTGGGACTAAAAGACAATGAGGAATGTCTAATAATACAATCAAACCCAGCCAAAGAATTAAGATGATTGCAAAATTTCTGTCTCATGCATATTCAATGCACAATCCCATTTTACAACAAAGCATCTCCACCAAACTGCCATGTCATGTAATAAAAATGATAAAATCTACGTCGAAAAGACTAAAAGGATATTTGAACCACCAAATGGGTACACTGGGGATTCAAATTAGGGCTGTATTGACCACCTAATCTCCCCGTTGCTTCCATGACTTGTTTCCTGGCTTCTGCACAAGAAGAATCTCAAACCTGAACAACTACTTATTTAGCTGATCAAACGAAAAAATAAATTTTTTAATCTGTTAAAAAAGAACACAAATTTAACATATCAAATAATTAGAGGAGAGAATAAATAAGATGAAACAACACATCATAGTACAGCCACCTCCGACCATGAAGTTCTATCAACTATACTCAAGATAGCCATAAATCTACCTTAGTTAACATCATATTTTCATTTAAAGGAGAAAAAAATTACATTAAACAGATAGCTCAAATATGTACCTAATACCGAACAATTCAAAGGAAAAAATGTTGCTGTTACCATGACAGTGACACAAACAGCTGCAACTGTACAGTTATTGTTCATGACTTCATACAAATAGAAAAACGTTACTTTTATATGATAAACATAAATACTAACTTAGTAAATAAGAGAAGTGCATGCACACATGAGCGACAAAAATCTACATTGTATAATACAAATTTCAAACACAAAATCACAATCTTTCATGCCTTCTATATGTTTTTCTTGCTAAATAAATCAATAATTCAGCATCTTAAAAATTAAAAACAAGTAAAAATATTACTCAGTGCCGCAAAGTAAATACCTTTGGATAGACCGGTAACACAAATAACAAGACCAGCAAATGGACCGTGTGATCTAACCACAACAGGCTCAGACCCAACAGAGGAAGTAACAGGAGACATTGGCTCAAAAGATTGCAACCCTCTAAAAGAAGGCAATGAAGCTGACATCCCCACAAACAACCTTGAACACCCTTTACTATCAATCACTTGAACTCTACCACTACCACTACCTCCAGCGCCACCCATAAGCCCCCACCACACTTAAAAATCTATTTTAAATTTTTGATCCACACCATAATTAACCATAAGAAAAAATATCAAGTCTTTCAAACAAAACAATAAAGATTCCATTACATGAAACAAGAAAAGATTAATGGGCGGGAAAGAGAAAAGGAAAGAGGACAATACTAATAAGAGGTAATGATGGTGTTTCTGAAATTTTTAGAAACAAACCACTGTAGAAATCTTGGCAAGAAACAAAAGTGGGTTAACGTTAAAAAGAACAAAAGCAAAACCTCAGCCAAGAAGTAGTGGTAAAATGAAACAGTATAGGACTTTGGAAGAAAAGGGTGTTTGAAGAAGAGAACAAAACAGTAAAGGAATGTGAATTTTGATTCAGAGAGAGTGTTAAAAGTAGGAGTAGCAGAGGTTGATGAGACGAATCACAAATAGAGAATTTCTTGAAGAGATCCCTTTAAAAAGTCAGAATTTTTTTGAATGTTGTGCTTTGCCTGCTCTCTGGCTCTGAATCTGTAATGTAAACATCACTGCTTTGGCTTTTGTTTTTTGCTTTATTGGTTTCGGAAAAAAGGGGAATCGCACCATTTATCCAAAGCCACAGCCAAAGCCAAAGCCACGAGCGTTAGAAGTTTTCACTTTTCTCTCTGTATTTCACATTCAAAAGCTAAATTTATTCTGCCCAAAATAGACATGTTATTTTTGTGTAATTACATGGATGACATGGTCCAAATACAAGTGGCTTTACTGCAGAGTTTTAGCCTATCTGGTTGTTCACTTATTGGAGTTAATTATAACGTGGTCCCTATACTTTATTAAGATATATTATTAGTCCCTATAACGTAAAAGAAATTAAAAAAAATCATTTCCATAATTTTGACCATGCTTAATTTAGAAGTGTTTTGTTCCATGAAATAAAAGCTTTCTTTCTTATCAATCCTTCCATCTCATCCTTTCCTTTTTTAAAAAAAAAATCTCAAAAAAAACAAAATTAATTGAAATGAACATGAGATGGGAAAAAAAGAAAGAAAGAAGCTATAGATGTTTTTTTTAAAATAAAGATTAGATATATAATTTTTGAAATCATGAGAGCTAATTAATGAGTTTTGATAAAGTATAAGAGCTAAATTATAATTATATATATATATATATATATATATATATATATATATTATAAAAAAACTCCAAAGATTTGTAACCACAGCCGTCAGTTTCAAAACTTGAATGAATACGACAGAAGAAGACAAGTTACATCCTGCAATTAATCTAATAATATTATTATATGAAATCCTTGATGCTGGAGGAGATGGCGATTGAAGGAGCTAAAAAACATGTTTTACCTTTTTCTCCTTTCTTCTCGTTTCACATTAGTCCGCATCTCAAATAACTGGGTTAATGAGCTGTAATTTGAGAAAAGGCAGGCAGACTAGGGGCATTTCGGACCTTTGATTAATTTCATGCTCGTTGAAGCTTAATAAATTTAGCGATTACTGGCCCGGTTTGCAGGGTCAACTATTCAACCTTCTCGTCCTCGCCACCGTGATATTTCTGCCTCGATTGATGTAGCTTGAGAGCTGGTTTATTACTGGGTTAATGATTAGTTTTAAAAATATATAAAAATATTTTTTTATTATTTTTAAAAATTATTTATTAACTATCCGAAAATATTAAAAAAAAAAATCTTCGATAACATTTTTTTTAACGTAGAAACAAAACAAAATTTTAAAAAATTATATTATTTTGATGAATTTTTAAACAAAATAAACACTCTGAAAAGTAAAGTCACACACACTTTTAATTAGACATTAAGTTGCGTTTTTCCACAGTTATGAGAAAGTGGATGGATCGGGAACTCTTGACTTGGAATACTACCCGACGAGTAAGTGTATCTTTGACAATATGTTTCAAAAATATTTTTGAAAAAAACTTGAATTTTATTTTTTATTTTTTGTTCTAAACTATTTTTTGTGTTTTCATATCATTTTTATATTTTGATATCAAAAGTATTTTTTTAAAAAAATATATTATTTTGATGTATTTCTGAACAAAAAATACTTTAAAAAATAACTTTAACTATATTTTCATACAAACCCTAAACTTCTTTGGACTTTAGTGCCTAGATGCATAAAACTTGACTCCCATCAAGTTTTAAATTGGGTGGTTTTGACATGATCTAATCAAATTTAGGTGATCTATTTAGTTGACTCGGCCAAATACAATTAAATTAAATTAAAGATTTTTTTTGTTTTGAACAAAGATTATAGATTTAAATTGACCCAACAAATTAACCCATTTTTGAATCACACTAGAACATGTCTAAAAATATCCATAATCATCATTTAAAATAACAACATGGACTAATTTCTCTACATGTGATTTGTTTTCATTGAGTTTTTTTGCTGTTTGTTGAGACATTATGCTTTAATTACCGTGCTATGTTTTTACCATATGCTACACCCAATTGCACTGTAATGTTGTCTTACGCTAATGAGATTTCAATATTGTTCTTTTTTTTTCTTTTTATTAAAAAAGAAGTAATTATATAATTACATAGATGTGCATAAAATTGGTGCACTCACGGGTAGTTGTCATTTTCCGTGATACTACTTTAGGTCACCTAAAGTTGGCTGGAATTATTTAAGGGCTTGTATAATAAAGGTAGCATGAGCGGTGACAATGCCAGGAACGCACTACAAAAATGTTTATACAGTTTGACATGATTGATGTTACGCAAAGCATAAAGAAACCAGTGGCTAAGAACAGTTTTTTTTTTTTTTTATCGGGGTATCCGGGTCAGCTTATGTGCATCTCAATTATTTCTCAGGCCCACTGAACATCCTGCAAGCTTAGTGAACATATAACACACCGCGAAGGTGACAGGCGTACCGCGCAAGGATGAACTCAGGAGAGACATGAAGGGAGGAACCCTTCAACCCCACTCCTACCGGGACTCGAACCATATTCGCATGAAGGAGGGTGCTCCCAACAACCACAGCTACAACCCCTGCTAGTGGAACAGTTTTAACCTTGAAATTAGGAGGTCAATTTTTATTTTTTATTTTTTTTAATGAGGCAAGGGTGAGTGTACAATGATGCAAGAGAGCCACGATAGTATGATGAAATTCTTGAATTTATCCCACATACATCAAAAGACTCCTCAAATCCTCATCTTCAATTGTGGGAGCAGCTAGCAATGGTTGCTGCTCTTGCTGGTTCAAAAGGCAAAATGGTCAGCAAGTCAACGCTGTATATCCAAGGAGCTGTGAAATCAGAAACGAGAGCCCGGCCAGGAAATCAGACTGTAAACGGTGGCAGTGGAAATTAAAGATAATATATAATTTGACCGGTGGACATGAAATATTCTTAAGTGGTAGGCCATGCCCACTTCTGAACCCGTGTTAAGGAATTATCTTATCTAAAAACTTGACCTGTTTAGATAAGGTCCCAGAATATGATTTATATTATTCTATATTATACCCTCTCAAGTGAAAATCTTTTGGGCTTGAAATTTGCACAGATCCACATCATCTTGTGCTTAATTTTTTTCAAATAGAATGGAGGTGGTGAGATTTGAACTCGTGACCGCCGGGTCAACAAGACTCTGATATCATGTTAAGTAACCATTTCATCTTAAAGCTTAAGCTGATTAGGCGAGATCCCAGAATATGATTTATATTATTCTTTAACACCCCGCAGACATGTATGGGGAAAAATTGTCAATATTGTTTTGGTTGGTGCTTGATTTTTTTCAATTGGGATTGAATGTTTTAGTTTTTGCACGCCGTTTCGGAGTTGTACTGTTTATGTATATATATAGTTAAATATATTAATTCAAAAAAATCTAGTTCAAATCCATTAAAAAATTATTTAGAATTGTGCAATTTAATCTAAAAAAACACAATAAAATAATTTTTTTGAATAAAATTATGAACATATATAATATTACGAGAATGTCATTATCAATCTCACAAGGTCATCATATTCTTTGATTTCTTTGAAATATATATAAATATGTCAAGAAACTCCTCGTAAAATTTCATCTCAATTTAACAGTCGGATTAAGAGATATAATTGATATTATAAAATTATTTATTATTTAAAAAAATACTATTTAGGCGAAACGGAACAGTAGAATGTTTCGGTTGGTATTTGGCTAAAAATCCGAAATAAACTGAAATTTAAACCGAGATAAAAACGACATTATTTTGTCTCATTTTTTAAATTGGTATGAAACGTTTAGGCCAAAACAAACAACTATAGTATGGGGCAATGAGCTCTAGATTTGATCTCTTCGTGTTCATTTTCGCTGCTGAAACTAACAACATACATATATTTTTTATTAATATGGATGTCTGAATTAATTTATACGTATCTTAATTAATCTTATAAATCTTAAAATTAATAACCATATAAAACTACAATAACCATTATATCAGTAATAACAAACCTTTAACGTGAAATTATATGGCTAAGATACATAGCTTATATTTAGGCTGTGGACATGGACACTTTCCGAACTATAGCAAGGAAGCACGCAAGTTCATGTTATTACAATTAATTAATATTGTTTTATTAATTAAAAAGTAAATAATGATGTGACGGATAGTAAGATTGTGTTGATTAGATAAAGCAGCCAGCTCACCATGGAAAGTGCCGTTCTAACAGTATTAGACTCATTAATTTCTGTGGCGAAGGCAATTAGTGCTTTCTTGATTATCGCGATTGCCCCCCACCAGACCTAACGCAGCAAGCTTCGACATGCGTTGCCATGGAGATGTACGAGTCAATGGTCCCGGCACTTTTTTTAATAAATAGATAAATAAATAAAATCAAGAAAGAGAGGAGGAAGGTGGAGGATGCGGTCAACTTATCTGTCAACTTCCTAAAGTGTACACGTGGAGGCCAACACAAAAAACAAAATCGACGTGTTTTCACTTTCAATGCTTTTACATCTTCGAGATATTTTCCGAGGTTCGATTGTAAGAAATAGGATTTTATGGTGTGGTTAAAATAGAAATTAAGAGTACAAAAACAAGGATTGCAAAAGAAGAAAAGAAAAAAAAAGAGGGAACCAACAAAATACCTTAAAAGAGAAGAGGTAATTTAGGTATATTCTAGTGATGAAAAATATCAATTTTAATGTCAATTGATTCATTATGGGACTATTTGTTTCTGCGGTTATATCGTCGTTTGCTCAAAATTTGAATTTTTTTTTCATTTTAAATGCAATTTTTTTGGTGTTTTTAAATCATTTTGATGTGCTGATGTTAAAAATAATTTTAAAAAAATAAAAAAAATATTATTTTGATATATTTCTAAATAAAAAGCACTTTCAAAAACAACCGTAATCGCCCTTCCAAACATGCCCGAAAAGTTCAATCGAGGTCATTTGAATTTTTTATCTTGTTAAGAAAAATAAATTGGGGCTCGAGATGGTATTTGTGATTCAATTTAGTTTTGAGGTCTTAGAAAATGAAAATAAGTTTAATCTCCCTTGAAGTTAAATAAAAAAAAATTGTATCAAATAAAAAAACTGGAAAATGGACAAGCATGAAAAATGTATTAAACTAAAAAAAACAAAAAAATACCTAGTTTTCCAAGTTAAATAAAAAAAATATTTTTTTAAGTTAACTAAAAAGAGACATTTAAATAAATAACTTTTTTTAAAAAAATAAAGGTCTAAAATGCAATAAAGAAAAAATTAATTAACGATTAGGCTAGACTTATGGACCTACCCACAATCTTTTCTAAGAAAAAGAAATTAAAATTAAAAATATTTAATTAATATAAGGTCTTACAAATTTTGAGTGAACTCTGGTAAATCTGTTAAATCATGGATTTGAGTCATGCATCCCATTAGATTTAATAATATTTTATTTTACAAATTAATCTTTATTTAATCACATAACAACTAGGCGTGTGAGACTTTTTTTGTATCAAATATTAAAAAAAAAACAAATGAAAAAAAAAAGAAAAGAGTGTGGAACCGATAAACAAACAAATTTTAAAGTTAAATAAAAAATATCTTTTTTTCTTAAATCAAATAAAAAGGAGACATTTTGTTATTTTTCTGTTTTAAATTTAAGGGATGTAAAATATATAAACTAAAATTGATTTTAGAAAAATATCAATCATGCGCAAGCATGAAGCCACGTACACACCTAGACCACAAAAAATGAAATTAAAATAAAAAAGGTTTAAAAAAAAAGATATGAATGAAACCAGAGTATCCTGTTAAACGTGATATCAGTTATGTATACCGCTGGATCTAATAAATATTTATTTTTTTATTTAATTACACATTAACCATGCATGCAATACTTTTTTATCAAATAAAAAAGACAAAATGACATGCAAATGGAACTTAAAATAAAATTAAAAATAAACAATCTATTTTTAAAAAGTTAAATAACAAAAAATGATTTTTTTAGTCAAATGAACAAAAGACCTTTAAATAACAAAGGCTATTTTTTAAAATTGTTTTTAAATTTAAAGGGCTAAAAACAAAGTAATTAAAAAAACAATCAGAGCAAGCAACTCGAATGCTAAGCCTTTTTTTCCTACTAAATTTGCCTTTTTTATGTTCAAAATTGGTGTAATTTGATATCTTCTCTCTTTATCGTCAGATTTTGATGACTTTCTCTCCCTTCTTGAAACAAGTGACTAAAAAAAAAATTATGGACCAAAATCAAATTTGCATAACTAAAAGGACCAAAAAGTTATACTATGTAAGGTATAGGGACTAAAGTGAACGTTCTGTGTGAGTTTTAAAACCACCACCTATTTTAAATATTTTTTCACCATGGTTCCTTCTCTTTTAATTTAGTCTTGGTTAATAAATTAGAAGAATTGACCATTAATTGGTCTTAAAACAACTCAATCGAAAAGAAACAAAGTTTGAGGATCGAAATAAAAAACATCACTGCTTTGATCAAAGTAAAATATAAGAGGGAGCACAATAAATCTAGCTATAATAATTCTCTCACAAAGCTTAGTGTTTTGTTAATAACTAATAACAATTAACTGTTCGTAATCAAATAGTTTCTAGTTGAGATGCACAGAGAAAGCTATTTTTTATTGGTTATAAATTCATCTCGACGGTGAGTCATACTCTATAAAACTTAATTTTGGCATTGTATTTTAAAAGTTATTTTGAAATAAATTGATTTTTTTTTAAATTTTAGTTCTTGTTTTAAATTATTTTTTTGATATTTTTAGATCATCTTAATATGCTGATATCAAAAATTATTTTTAAAAAATAAAAAAAATATTATTTTTATATATTTCTCAATTAAAAACATAATTACAAGAGTATATAGAATTAAAGGGATATCTTTTGTGATTTTTGACTAAATGATATTTTTAACCATGGGATAAAAATAAAATATTCTCAAGGTAAAATTAAAAGTTTGTCTCAATAAGCAAGTTGTTTGATAGAGACTAATGTAATGAATAATAGTGGGAAAAAAAGTTAAATAGTAAAACCTCCTTTCCCAACTCTAGCATAATTATAGAAGCATATAAAATTAAAGGGTGATATTTTGTATCTTTTAGTTAAATGTCTAATAGCGTGATATGATACAAGATAACTTATGATTTGCACAACAAATATCGAGTTTGAGTCAAGGCATTCATTTCTTGTAAAAGCATAAGACAACCAGAGTTTTACTCCTTACCAGAGAGTAGGTTTCCTCGCATAAAAAAAATCATATATCAATTTGTTTTAGGATGAGAATAAAAATTGCGCTGTTTAAATATTAAAAGATATATAATTGGGTGAAGATCAATATATTAAATGATCGTAAAAAGTAAAAGACATAATTTTTTTCATAAAAAAATCCATATGTAGTTTTTATTAAGCTATAATGCATATAGTAACAGATGAAGCCACAGCTGTGATCTCGGGAGATCAATTGCAGATCATGCAGGATTTGAAGATAAGCTGCAGTCCAAGCTAGAACTCTTCAGTTTGAATTTGATTTCATTTAAAGTTATCCTTATCCTATGTAACTCTTCTAGTTTACGTCACAGTGTATCTCTCTTTAAATATCAGAGGTTGTAACACAATTAATTAAATACAAATTATACACTTTACATGGTATCAGAGCAATCCTAATTTTTTTTTCAAAACATGACTGAATCCAGCCAATCATCCACTACACCACCACCAACCCTAGTGACGATAAATGTCACTGCACAAACACCTCTGAAACTCACTAGTACCAATTATCTTTCCTGGAAATTGCAATTTCAAACACTCTTCACAGGCTATGACCTTCTCGGATTTATTGATGGCAGCAAGCCCTGTCCTCCAGAAACAATTACCACAGACAATGGTAATTCACCCAATCCTGCGTATCACCCATGGGTACGTCAAGATCAGCTCATACTCAATGCATTACTTGGTTCCATTCATCACACAATAATCCCATTCATAGCCCGTGCCAACACATCAAAGGAGGCTTGGCAAATTCTGGAGTCAACATATGCCACACCTTCAAGAGGCCGAATCAAACAAATCAAGTCCACCTTCAAAGCACTCACCAAAGGCTCTCTCAGCATCTCAGAGTTTATCTACTCTGTCAAAACCAAGGCAGACGAATTAGCAGTCCTTGGTGCCCCATTAGAAAGTGAAGACATCACTGATAAAATTCTTGAGGAATTAGGAGATGAATACCGTGAACTGGTACGTGCAGTCCAGGCACGTGATTCTTCAATCTCCTTTGATGAATTACATGAAAAGCTGCTAATGTTTGAGGCTTCTCTGCCTCCAGTCCAGAAATCCCCACTACAATTCTCACCAACAGCCAATGCTGTCACTGGAAGATCCAATTTCAGGTATCCATCACATGCTATGAGCAGACCTCACTATCAGTCCCAACCACCATGGCGTGCATCCCATCATCCATCACCACGACCACATTCTCCACTGTCAAACCAAAATTATCTCAATCAGAGATCTGGACAACGACAGTACATGGGATACTGTCAAGTGTGTGGAGTTCAAGGGCACACAGCCAAGCGCTGCCCCTCTTTTAGATTCGTTCCCCATGAATCCAGTTCTCCACAACACAATCCTCCACGCAGCTGGCAACCACAGGCTAATTTTGCAGGTGCACCGAATCCTAATGCTTCTTCATGGCTGCTTGACAGTGCTGCATCTCACCATATCACAGCAGACCTCAACAACCTCTCGCTGCACAATCAATATACTGGAACAGATGATGTGATGATTGGAGATGGTATCGGGCTAAGTATTACACACACAGGCTCAACTACTTTGCAAAATTCCTCAGATTCTTTTAACTTGCAAAACATTCTTTGTGTTCCACTTATTAAAAAGAATCTCATATCCATTTATCAGTTCTGTGTGTCCAATAATGTGTCTATTGAATTCTTACCTTGGTGCTTTCTTGTGAAGGATCTGCTAACGGGAATGGTTCGCGCTCGGGGTGAAACTCACGGTGGTGTTTATGAATGGTCAGGGCTGCGACCAGTTTCTTCAAAACCAGTTGCCTTCTCCAGCCTAAAAATCGCACCAATAAATTGGCATTTTAGATTAGGACATCCTTCATTATCAATTCTGCATCTCATTTTATCCAAAAATAAACTTGACTCTTCTCCTGTTACCAAAGATTTTGTGTGCAATGCATGCCAATGTAACAAGAGTCACAAATTACCTTTTTCTGAATCTACATTGACATCTCGCACACCCCTAGATGTTATTTTTTCTGATGTGTGGACTGCTCCAATTCATTCAATTGATGGCTTTAAATATTACGTCATTTTTGTTGATCATTTTACAAGATACACTTGGTTGTATCCCCTAAAACAAAAATCTGATGTCAAACATACATTCATACGTTTCAAAGCCATTGTCGAAAATTTCTTCAAACACAAAATCGTTACCTTTTATTCCGACAATGGAGGTGAATTTATTGCACTTACTGAATTCTTTCACCTAAATGGGATTTCTCATCGAACTTCCCCTCCACACACACCAGAACACAATGGCATCTCGGAACGAAAACACAGACACATTGTGGAAACGGGTCTCTCACTTATGACCCATGCATCGTTACCACCTCACTTTTGGTCCTTTGCTTTCTCAACTGCTATTTACTTAATAAATCGCATGCCATCAGCCTCCTTACAGTATACTTCCCCCTTTGAACTTATTTTTCAACAAATACCCAATTTTGCAAAACTTCGTATTTTTGGGTGTTTGTGCTATCCATGGCTTCGGCCTTACTCCTCAAATAAACTTGATGCTAGATCCAAACCATGCATTTTCTTAGGTTATGCCTTATCTCAGAGTGCTTATATTTGTTTTGAACCTGTCTCTTCCAAATTTTACACCTCACGGCATGTACACTTTGTAGAATCAACCTTCCCGTATGCATCATTTGTTGCAGCCCAGTCCTCATCACTTCCATCTCCAGAAATTAATACACTGCCAAATGTTATCTCTGTCATCTCTTCTCAACAGGTACCTCAGTTCATAACACCACCTGCGGCTACACCCTCTGCTGAAGCCCCAGTTAGCAGCTCCTCCCCAAGTGCTGCCACCATAACCACTGCCATTTCACCCACTGCCATACCACTCCTTCCTACACCAGTCAACAATTCCCCACCAGTTACACAACCTATCAGACCAACACACCCAATGCAGACAAGATCAAAGAACAATATACACAAACCCAAGAAGTTAGCCTTGAACACACAACTCTCCACATCTGCAGACACAGAACCTGCAACAATTACACAGGCACTAAAAGTTGCTCACTGGCGAGAGGCAATGCAAGAGGAGTACAATGCACTAATTCGGAACAACACTTGGGATTTAGTGCCTTCACAGTGTGCCTCTAACTTAATCGGTTGCAAATGGATTTTCAGGGTTAAGAAGAATTCAGATGGCACGGTTGCTCGCTACAAAGCGCGTCTCGTTGCCAAAGGATTTAATCAAAGACCGGGACTGGATTTTACTGAGACGTTCAGTCCAGTAATTAAGGCTACCACTGTCAGGCTAGTTCTCTCCATTGCTGTGAGTCAAGGATGGAAGCTTCGTCAATTAGACGTAAACAATGCGTTTCTTCAAGGAACGCTGCATGATGATGTTTATATAGTTCAACCACCGGCATTTATTGACAGAGACAAACCAGATTTTGTTTGCAAATTAAGAAGAGCCATTTACGGCCTCAAACAGGCGCCACGTGCGTGGTATCAAGAATTGAAGAATTTTTTGCTAGCATCTGGATTCATTAACTCTGTCAATGACACATCTCTGTTCGTCTTCAAACAGCAAAGCCACCTTGTTTATTTGCTGGTTTACGTCGATGATATAATCATCACAGGTGATAATGATAATGTTGTTGACTTGTTTGTTCAAAAACTTGCACACAGGTTCTCTTTGAAAGACTTGGGTCCCCTTACATACTTCCTTGGGGTGGAAGTCACACATCATCCCCGTGGACTGATTCTCACCCAAAACCGATACATTCAAGACCTGCTGCTGAAAACACACATGAGTAGCTCTCGGCCAGTTGATACCCCACTGCCCACTGATACATCACCAACTATTTCCATGGGAATTCCCCTTGCAGATCCATCGGAATACAGATCAACAGTTGGGAGTCTTCAGTATCTTGCTCTCACTCGACCAGACCTATCCTTTGCCATGAACAAGCTATCGCAATTTATGCATCAGCCAACTGATTTTCACTGGAAGCTAGTTAAAAGGCTGCTGCGTTACTTGTCTGGCACAAGCAATGAGGGAATTCTACTCCATAGTCACTCTCCAGCAGACCTACATGCATATTCTGATGCTGATTGGGGGGGGAATAAGGATGATTTTTCTTCCACGGGAGCATATATCGTGTACCTTGGCCGTAATCCTGTGTCATGGTCCTCCAAAAAGCAACGGACTATCGCTCGATCATCCACAGAGGCTGAGTATCGCTCTGTGGCTGACACAGCTTCAGAATTAAGTTGGGTTTGTTCTCTCCTCAATGAACTACATCAACCAATTTCTCACACTCCGGTAATTTATTGTGACAATATTGGGGCCACACAATTGAGTTCCAATCCGGTTTTTCACTCACGTATGAAGCATGTGTCAATTGATTTTCATTTTATTAGAGAGAGGGTTCAATCAGGACAGCTACGGGTGAGTCATGTAGCTTCAGAGGATCAGCTCGCTGATGCATTAACAAAGCCTCTTTCACGCCACAAGTTTGAAAATCTAAAATTCAAGATGGGACTCAGCACCAGCCGTCCATCTTGAGGGGGGATATTAAGCTATAATGCATATAGTAACAGATGAAGCCACAGCTGTGATCTCGGGAGATCAATTGCAGATCATGCAGGATTTGAAGATAAGCTGCAGTCCAAGCTAGAACTCTTCAGTTTGAATTTGATTTCATTTAAAGTTATCCTTATCCTATGTAACTCTTCTAGTTTACGTCACAGTGTATCTCTCTTTAAATATCAGAGGTTGTAACACAATTAATTAAATACAAATTATACACTTTACAGTTTTTTCCCCCTCCATTTTTAAAAGATATCTTGTCATTTCTCTTTTATCTTTATGATATGCAAGGACATGTTTTATGTTGGTCCAAAAAAAAGAGAGACTACATCTGGGTGTTGAGTAATGTAATCTGGCATCTGATTTACATCCAATGGAGACTTGTAAGAACCTGATGAGTTTTGGAGGCAAAGAATTCAAACGACCATATTATACCAATGAACTTTACCGACAAATTTGGCATAAATGATTAAACGATGCTCTATGTTTGCTATGACCAGATGAACTTTCCAACCAGGAGGTAGATCTTGAATCCTTGGTTACCGACATAATAGCAACCACTTTCAGAATTGATGTTCAATATTTTGTCGGAAATAATATCATATTATTGTACATCATATATTTTTAAATCCCATTATAATTCCATTTATAATTCTCTCAATGTTTATCGCTAGTAATTATCGATAGAATTTAAAAATGATGGAGCAGGAGAAGGAAGGATGGTTCGCAAGAGAGAACGATGACCATATTCCATCTGCATATCTTTTCCGGCCGGGCATTCAGGCACAAAACGGCCTTCCACACCGCCGAGGACCTGATTGATGACTCCGACTTATCCCGGTGAAAAAAAACTAGATGATATGCAGAAAAACAGGATGGAGTGCACAATGCCATAGGCAGTAGAAATATTAAAGAAACCCATATCGGACGGAATATGGTCTTCCGAAATGGACTTGAATCGGAGATACTGTGATGATGCTGTGACAAGGGTGGAGTGTCGGAGGGGGGAGAGCCATGGTTTGAGCTTTGAAAGGTCATGTAAGGAAATTTTATTTTTTACATGTATTTTTATTTTTCAAGTGATAATCTTATCGATCAATACATATATTTTTGACACGTGCCACCTATTTTAATAAAATTGGATGAAATTTTAATACAGCAACAGTTAAATGCTGGAATGCATAAAATATTCTACGTGTATGTTTGACACTTGTTTTAAAAGTATATATATATATATATATATATATATATATTTTTTTTTTTTATGATTTCATATCATTTTGATGTTTTATATTAAAAATAGTTTTTTAAAAATAATAATAAAAATGTTATTTTAATAAAGAGTTTAAGGTAAAATGTGTCACTAATCCGTTAAAATTTCATAAAGTGTGGGGTGATATTGTAGTTTCAATATTTTGAGGGGAAAAAATGAAAACAAAAAGAGTACAAAAGTTCATCACCACGTGGCAACCCCTGGAAGCATCAGCATTGTATCACAGAAACGGTATTTTAATGCAGCGGCACCGTAAAATTTGCCCAACAATATATATACCTAGCGTACAGTTTCCTTCTCCGCTTGGCAGCTTGGAATTTATTTTGAGTGTACAAAAATGGCCTCTACGTTCTTCAAGAGACTAGCTAAGGCCACTACAGTTTCATTCGGAGGTCAAACCAAGTCCACTTTTGGAGCAATCGCTGCAGTTACTGGTGGAACCTCTTATTTGTACTATTACAGCTCTCCAAATTTGGTAATTTCCCATCTGGGTTTTCTATTAAATCACACTCATTTGTTTTTGATTGAATGGATATTATGATGATTGATGATCATCATAATTGATTGATTCTGAGATGGGTATTTCCTTTTCTTCTTCTTCCAGTTTTAGTATTTTTGAAATGCTTTGTGATTTTTGACAATGTGCAGGCTCACTTAGATGAGGTGAAAGTAGAAGGCAGTCCAAAAGTCGGTGAGTGAATTTTTCTTTCCCCTCCCTTTATGTTCATGAGATGGGATGTGGCTATGGTGTTTTAGAAACAAAATCAGCTTGCTTGTTGTCTCCCTTTTCAGCTCTCAATCCAGATAAATGGGTTGAATTTAAGCTGCAAGACACTGCCAGAGTTAGCCATAATACTCATTTATTCAGGTCTGCTTCACCCCCCCTGTTGTGGATATAACTGACTTTGGGTTATTCTGGAGCACATTGTGTGATGTCTCTAAGAAACTGATTATCTAGGCAAATGTTACTTTAGCTGTTAACTGTGTTCCATGCCTGTAATTGTGACTTGTTTTCCTGCCCTTATCTTTGGAATGTCAGGTTTTCATTTGATCCTGCTGCAAAGTTGGGTTTAGATATTGCTTCATGCATTATTACAAGGTGTGTTTTATGCCTTCGTCATTTACAATTAGAGAAGCTTGCTCTGATACTTTTACATATTCTCTGTATATTTTTTTTAGGATCAAAAGAGGCTCTACATTAAGTGTTCTGGTTCTTTCATTGCTTTGATG
This sequence comes from Salix caprea, assembly GCA_964035475.1. NCBI lineage: Eukaryota > Viridiplantae > Streptophyta > Magnoliopsida > Malpighiales > Salicaceae > Salix > Salix caprea. The sequence continues at coordinate 16,403,931 of OZ037751.1, forward strand.
TACTCTTGTAACTGCAGGGCTCCAATAGGACAAGATGCTGAAGGAAAAACAAAATATGTTGTACGCCCGTAAGTTTCCCTGTTCAAGATTGTAATATGCTTGATCCAATTTTATTTCTCTCTATGGTGCTTGATCCATCTGTACTTTTTTCATGGTGAGGCTCGTTTTCTTTAGAGAAAAGTTGACTGCTTATAATTTTTTTTGGATCTCAGTGTTCTTGATACATGAGCACTGAAGTTGTTTCTTAGAACTGGATGTCTGAATACCTAGGATGGAATTCCTTTTGAATTATACTTCTAGGGTGTTAGTGGGCTCCTTGACATGCAGTATATTGACCTCGGATGGGATTCCATCCGAATTGTGCTTGCTGTGGCATTTGTAGGCTCCTTGATAAGCAGAATTTTGACCATCAAAGCTACTGCCTCCCTTTTCTCCTCCTTGGAATAAAAAGGAGATAAACAGTTTCATGTTAAAATGTGGTTTCCATGGTTCTTCTCTTGAAATGATTTTACTGGCAAATGGTTTGTTTGTTCTTGGATTGTTGAAAGTTAATTTGTGGAACTGATTCTCTACTCAGGTATACTCCAATATCAGACCCAGATTCCAAGGGATATTTTGATTTATTAATCAAGGTAAGTGACATGATTGTTTAGCTATTTTTCAGTTTAGACTATTAAAGATGACCTTTTTATTGCTATTGAATGCTCCTCATCTTGATTTTTTCTCCCATTCCTTTCAAATTGTTGCAGGTGTATCCTGAAGGAAAAATGAGTCAGCATTTTGCTACCTTAAAATCCGGAGATGTTGTTGAAGTGAAAGGGTTGGTTATTCACAACCATAAGCTAAAAGATATTTACTGTACACTATCTTTATCACAGATGCCTTTTTCTTGTTGCAGGCCCATTGAAAAGCTCAGATATTCTCCCAACATGAAGAAGCACATTGGCATGGTAAGAGCTCATGTAGATTTGAAGCGTGATGAAGGGCATTAGCCCCTCTTAATTATGAGGGGGAAGGTGGTGTTAATTATGAGGGGGAAGGTGGTGTTGGGAATTGTCAACTCCGCATCCTCTCTTCTAACCATGGCTAATATGTGTTTCTGAAGAGTCAATTATCATATTTACATTAAAGAATAGAGGGTTATCATTCCAATTCTACATGTAGCACGAAGGAAAAGATTTGTTAGCTCATTTTTTGTTCTATATTTTCATCACTTTGCGGATGTGCTATCTAGTTCTTATTGCAAGGTCCATTTATAAACATGTTCATTGATTCATCAAGAGTAATCATCATGATGTTATCCAGTTTGATGATTGTATCATGCTCTTTCAGATTGCAGGTGGCACAGGCATTACTCCAATGCTTCAAGTAATTGAGGCTATACTGAAGAACCCCGATGACAACACTCAGGTGACCCTGCTTAATGTTATTTTCTGTTATCATTAGCTTCTGCCCATTTAATATGTATCTTTTTATTTTCACTCATACCATAATGATGATTTGAATGCTTATGTTAGCATCAATATTATATGGATATGTCAGAATATCTAAAAAAAAGTTACAAGATCATTTATTTATGTAGATCAATCATGTTCACTTTTTTTTTCATGAAGTCTTCTCACCTAAAGTAATAGCAAGTTAATGATCTTAATTTTTTCTTAACAGGTATCTTTGCTTTATGCCAATGTCTCCCCTGATGACATACTTCTTAAACAGAAGCTTGACTTTCTTTCTGCTAGCCATCCAAATTTAAAGGTATCAGTTGTTTGATTTTGAAAATTTGCTGTATCAGTCTAACTACAGTTTTTCTTTTCCATTGAATACGCCTTGATATTTTTTATGGTAAAAATTCCAGATATTCTATACTGTAGACGATCCATCGAAGAACTGGAAAGGAGGTTCAGGTTACATATCAAAAGATATGGTTGTGAAAGGCTTACCTGGTCCGAGTGATGATACGCTTATCCTGGTAAATGTCAATTTGTAATTTCTGCATCTCTAGCCCTCATTAAATATAGCTAGTTCAGTGGTGGAGTCCCAGGGAGGCAGGGGTGACCATGGCCTATTTGTACTAAAATCAATTAGTAGATAATTAAGCCTTTTCTGTTTTCTTGATCTATGCTATATAGTAGCTCATTAAATACTTGGTCATCCATGTTTCTTTCTCCAAAGCTGAGCCTAATATATGGTGTACTCGATATATACACATTAATATCAAGGAAAATTTAAGTTTGCATGTAGGTAATTGCACATTCATACACACAAACATATACTTACACAAGCATATACTCTTACAGCAATTATTATTTCGGATTTGTTTTGCATTTGTTTTTGCCTGCCCAAGAAAATCCTCGCTCCATCACTTTGTTTTCTTCACTGTACATATAAGATTTCTTTGCATTGTCAATTAGAGCTGTTAGATTGACATTACCCCTTCCAATACTTTTTCTTTCGTAGCAGTTATGATGAACCCTTGTTCAAATAAATACTGCTTATTGATGGCGGGACTGTCTTGTGTGTTACAGATACCTTTTCCCACATAACAGATTACCTTTTTTTAAACTGAAGTTGCAAGTTATTAGGTGCTTCTTTAAATCATTGACCAGCATAGCATTCATAGAATTATGAAACAATAATCACTATTTCTTGGCTACACTACAAAGGACTTAATCCTGTCTAGGATAGTTTTCAACTTCTATTTTCTTTAATCGACTTCTATAAATTTCAACTCACAGTCAATGTCACCCTGTTCTTTCATTAGTCCATCTAGTGAAAAGATATGTTCTTGCCTTACAATGTACCCATCCATGTCAGCTGCACCCCCACCCCCCGCATTCCCATATAGTTGATGTGGAAATTGGACCCCCACCCCCCGCTCTCAATATTGTTTGCTCTTTCAGGTGTGTGGACCCTCCGGGATGATGAAACATATATCTGGTGACAAGGCTAAAGATTATTCACAGGGGGAGGTGTGTATGGTGTATTCATCCTTTTGCTATTTTTGACGAGTCAACAATTTGTTGTTTGGTTAATACTTGATATTGGCTCTGTTGCAGCTCACTGGCCTACTAAAGGAAGCTGGATACACAGAGGAAATGGTTTACAAATTTTAATAGAAGCGTTTAAGCAGCTTTGAAAGGCTACTCTCTGATTTCTTCTAGATTTTTTTTAAATGAAGGTTTACTAAGGAAACTCAGGTCAAAACTCAAACTTCAAAATATGGAATAATTTGGCTGCAGTATCCAGAGGCCAGGCCGATTTGAGATTTTGTTTGAAGAGTTTATGCTTCTTGTGGAAAATTTAATGTTGCTCTAGCATGATGATACAGTTTCATTAGTGCGTGTAAGTCATTTTGGGGTTAATTTCCCCTGTTAAGAACCTTGATAATTTTGCCATTTGAATGTTCCATAGGAATCCCCAGCAGTCGAGGTGTACAGTAAATGACAAGAGTGGCAATCGCAATCAATAAATTTCTATTGAGAGAAGCAGATGCTTTCTTTACTGTGTTGGGCAACCAATCTCTTGACATTTTCTTTATTGGAAAACCACTGCTGAATCTGATGATTTTTCTTGATTAACATTCTGTCGAGTCACTCATTTTTTATGTACCACTGGGCCAAATGGAATTAGGGCTACCTAACTCCCAGGTTCCCTTCCTAGTTGAGGTTGAATGCATTTGCTCATTCAGTTCTATCACGAGCACTGTTGGATAAGATCATTCATGCACTTCACTTGTCAAAGATTATTAAAAAAACATTCTCAATCTCTCTACATTGCGCGCACGGTGGTATTGCTATCCATCTATATCGGTAATTCTTTGATGGAAAAAGGCATTGCCAAATTGATTCACCAGCCTCTTTTGGGGGTTGGGTTCAATGATAATTTCATGTCAAGGAACTGCCTTTCTTCCAACAAAAACTAGCAGCATCAATTTTCTCCCAAAATCCAAACTTGATTATGAGATCCTTCCAACCCTCTACCCACATCAATGTAGGGGGGATGATTCAGCCATTATCACTAGGGTCTCTAAAGACTCCACCTTTGGTCTCGTGAGGCAAATCAGAGTCAAAATAAATTGGATTAGATGGACCTGATCTCTGCAATAGATTTTTTGATCCTTCTACGAGCAATTTTCACATAAATTGTGTCTTTCTAGCTTTGCAAAACTGTTGATTGTGAGCTCGAAGAAACAATTGCTTTTAGCATAACATGCAGGACATGGCGAGGCAAATCAGAGCCAAAATGAATTTGATCAGGTGGGCCTTTGCAAGAAATTTTTTGATCCTCTTATGAGCAAGTTTCACATAACTTTTGCGTCTTTATAGCTTTGGACCTTTGCAGATGTGATGTTGTGCTGGGGTAGATTAATTAAAAAATTATTCCCCAATCTTATTTGATTTTGTTAAAATGAAAATATCCTTTAGGAAGGAAGGAAGGAAGAAAAACATAAATAAAAAGGGTAGGGATATAACTGGCTTTTAATGCATTACAACAAAAAAAAATACATAAAATTTTAAAAGAAGCTATAAAAGGGTTTGTTGGTAAGTTTTTCTCAGTGGAAGCAAAGCAAGAACCAGAACCAAAACCTATAGTAAAGATGCATAATTACAAGATATTATCACTAGTAATATGATTGATGATAATTAATATCCGAACTTTACCTGTAAGAATGGAATGATAAGGTATAGATGGAGGATTGTAGTAGGAGCTATAAGATCATCGAAAAAGCAAATCATCAAGTTTGCACATAACTCTTACATTGGAGATCATGTTGGAATCCAGAAATATTTTTAGCAGTCATCAATAAATAAACTGATAAAGAAGTTGGCCCAACAATGTGATATTTGCAAACAAGCTAAGACAGAAATGTCAGACTTATGAAATTGCTAATGTCTCCATTAGGAAGAACTTAATCCAGACTTATGGAATGATTCCTGAATCAGCCACAAACTGAATAAAGCTTATTTATTTATTTTCAATTTTAAAATACAAGTATTCAAGGAAGAAAAACAGCCACTCAAATGAGGCGGGAGCAAAATGCTATGGGGATATACGTAGTGATGAATTATGATAGGGGTACACAGTCTCCAAATGCTTTAGAAGCCAGTAAAATGCTGCTGGGTCTGTACTTCGTAAAGCAGGATTTGAGTTTTCAACAAGTTATTAGCAGAGGTTTAAACTTTATTTCGAGTTCTTAACAAGTCATTACCAAGGTCTAAAATTGAACAAACTCCACCCACCTTCGAAGTGGGAGAAGCTTGAGCTTTTCCTGTTTTAAATCAGAAAACTTTGTTTGTCAGTGAAAATCCCCTGGTACCCGGCTACTCAAATCGAAACCAAATTTCCTATCTAGACTTGAGAGGATTAGCAGAACTTCATGTCAAGGAATCATTTCATTTAAAAGCTTAAACTATTAAGTAAAGCTCCAGAATATGATTTATATTATTCTCTAACACTTAAAAACTCCTCCATCTCTAATGGGGGGAAGGTTAGAGCTAGGTTAGATTAAACCCGAGGTAAGAAAAAATATCAGGAACAAACACGTGATCACTAAGGAATTGTTGTCTCACCTTGTTTAAGACAAGAAATTGCTCGGTGTAAGAATCCAGGTTTTATGCACTGCTGTTGCTAATGACCAAAATACTGATGTTTCATTACTGAGTTTGTTTTACAAGGTGTAACTATGCAGAGAAAGATGTCTCATCGGACCATCAACAAAGAGAGAACAATGGAAAGGCAGGGCCGAATTATTAATTACATAAAAAGAAGGAAGGGAACAGTGGAAATGGAAATTTGCGGCCTCTATCCTTGTTGGAATTCAATTTTTTTATTCTATGTAAAAGAATATGAACTATATACCATCAATATTGAATTAACATAATCTATTTGGAGCCTACGAGTAATAGGATTCCTTTACAGCTGATCAAGTTCCTCTTGGTCCTTCTAAACGAATGTAATCATACATGACACCATGGAAGGGGCCATCACTTCTAGACTGAGTGAGATAAACTGTGTTTTTTCCCTCGACAAGCTGAGAGCCTGGGACATCAATGCCGTACAACCAGTACAGCCCATGAATCCCATGTCGTGCAATCGCATTATCCTTTCCTATGGCTCCTGTCGTGAACAGTGGCAGAACGCTACTTGGATTGTTGAACCGAACCTTTTGACCAAATTATAGCAACTCTTAGTACTATTTGATTAAGAGAACTGCAGTTCTATCAGCAGGTAAAATGGTGGCAGATAATGAGAAGGACATTTTATAATTTACACACCTGTATTTCGGATGCAGTAGCTGAAGCCAAGGCCAATCGGAGAGTGTAATTTTCATTTCGGTTTACGTTTTCGAGTTCAAAGATAATCCGCCATGTTGTTGGATCGTACGTATTATTTCCTGCATCTCTGTTGTTGATCAAGTGTTATAATTTGAAGTGGCGAAGTTAGCTAAATAGCCAGCTTGCAGCTAAAAAGATAAAAGTGAAACAAGTACCTGGTAACATGGGCGAAGAACCAGTCTTTAACATTACTAATACCGATGGTATAAACGAGATCATCGTTGGGATATAAATCGGAGTATCGGTTCCACAATCCATATTGCCGAAACCTGGATATATAAAGATTTATTCAGATACATGGAAGGGATGAAAAATCTGCAGCGAGAATGCGTGGAAGTTTTGACGAGGGCTTACTTTTCTGCCGGATCACGGGTGTACAGTTTATTCATCAGTGTTGGGTATCCGTCCGGTACGTAGAACTCTGCAGCTGAGCGGTCAGGTGTTCCTATATCCCACAGAGTAGGGCCATTTCTTGGAGGCTCGTACACGAGGTAACCAAGTTTGATCCTAGATCCTGCATTTTGGATTTGTTAATCAAGTTATTAAGCAGAGAAAAATGGAGGACGACGACGACGAAGCCAACAGTCTCATAGTTTTCAATATATCCAAGTCTGCATTTTTACACACTATGCATAGTATTCAGCAAAAGGGAGTTCCATTTTGAGCGAGTTACAGGTCACTCTTGATCACAGAGAAAGGGAAAGATTTGTTAGAGAATAATATAAATTATATTATGTGACCTCACTTGACAGCTTAAGCTTTTAGGTGAGATGATTTCTTAACATGACATTAGAGTTTTATTAACCCAACGGTCAGGAATTCGAATCTCACCATCCCCATTCTATTCGATAAAAATTAAGCACAAGTTAGTGTGGGCTTTAACAAGTTTCAAGCCCAAAGAGTTTTCACTTAAAGGTATGCGTTAGAGAATAATATAAATCATATTCTGGGACCTCACTTAACAGCTTAACCTTTTATGTGAGATGGTTTCTTAACAAGATTGTCATACCTGGTTTAACTATTATATTAGCTTCATACTTGTAATCCCCAATGACACCAGGAACCCATGCATACAGACTATAGTTCCCAGCTCTGACATTTTTAATCACAAAATGCCCATGTCTGTCAGCTCGAATCCAGAATTGGTAACCCTGAAGAAAGAACATTTTTTTCAGAAGAAGAAGATGGATAAATTTCTGGATAATTCAAATCAAGATTTTTCAAGTTCAAACTGAAGCTACCTTGGCTTCTGTTTGCCATGATCCCACATCTCCTGGCGCAGCCAAACCCACATAAGCAGAGGAGGCATGCATTGGCCTCCCATTGATGTATCTGAAATGAAAGAAAAAACAGCAATTTTTATTAGCAATTATTTACTCCAACAACCATGTTGATTATCCAGAGTCACCATAGCATTACCGGTCACGAACTAGTAATTGGCCAGTGACAGCTCCGCGCTGATCTGAAGAAGGGAAATCTTCTGACTGAGGAAAATCGTATGGCCACTGGTTGACTTCTATTGACATCTAAATTCATCAATGAAACATCATGTTACAGTCAATAAAAATGCTGTATGATCCTTAACTTGTCTCAATAGAATCAATATCTGAGTTAGCAGATTTATAACCTGTTCTTTAGCATCCTCCCAAAGTAACAAGGAATCTTCTTTCGGTGAAACAGAATTAAGATAGACGAATACCGGGCCAAGCACCTTTTTCCATGGCTCTCCATTTCTGTATGCTGTATCCAAGTCCTTCCCAGCATAATGTGTGCTCGTGAACATCTACATGTGAGTCAACGAATCAGACAAAAAGCAGAACATAGCAAGCTAGCAAATTATTCAGACAAGAATATGATCACAGAATTTGGACTGATTAGAGAGCTGGCTTGCTTACATTGAGAACAACAGGGCCCACATGGGAAGTAAGGTCCTGCTTGTTGGGTCCACCGACTCGGAATTCATTACTGGGTGTGATCATCCAAAATCCCACGGGAGGGTCCTCTGCAATCCACCCGTGCACCTTGTTATCTTTGTCCTCGCATGAGTACTGGTACTTGTCATCCACCTGCACCGCACATTGTCACGGGATTTTAAGACAACAGACGCAAGGGACAGAATTGACGAAAAAGAATCGATTAGCCAGCAATAATAATCCCCTAACAGAGGCTAGCTGGTGGCAATCATCAGTATCTGTTGCTTTCCAACTATTTATGCCTGTCACATCAGAGAAATTGAAGATGGAATTAGAGTTACCTCTCCTCTAAGTTCTGGGTTTATCGGTTTGGTCAGAAGAACAGCTTCGGGATAAGCCAGAGGCTGGCCACTTGAGCGGTCTTCAGGCATTGGCATGGTCCTTCTCCGGTAGTCCGATAATGCCATGTAGTGAAACCTGACAAGATAAATCTCAGACATTACATGCACAGTCTATCAGATCAATAGCTGGTTACTGCTAGCACCACCACGGGAGTACTCATCATCAGTTAACAGCAAATTGAATGGATCTTGTTTTAGTTTTTACTTGTCTTTTTGGAGCTTGAAAACGACTCTAATTTGATCCATGTCAACATCCGGCCATCCTTCTAAGCGTTCCAATATGGTGTACAAGTAAAGCCCCGACTGGCCACGCCTTAGTATATATCTGCAAAAATGAAATGAAATTAATATGAAAGCATATTTAAAATCTTCATGGTATTGAAGAATTGTGTAGATTATTCAGACTTCTCACCTTTTGTCTACAGTTAAAGGAACTGTGGATTTTCCCATTGAAAGATCCCATGTTTTGGTGAAGGATACTTCCACCTGGTTTTCATCTTCCATTATCACTCTAAAATCTGTTGCTACTAGCCTGGAGAGCAGAAGAATTAGATTTCTAATTCAATCTAAGCTCAGTATCATCGTAACATATGCAACCAAAAATGGTGCAATTTGACAACCGTGCATGTCCCCCAGCATGTCGTGTTTCTTACAATATAAGAGGATCCTAATCTAGGATCATGGTATTAATTTATGCCCACGTCTAGAGAGAGAGAGAAAGATTTACCTGTCGAAGATGATGGGTTTTCCTGGCTTGTTCCAGACCACGTCCCAGTATCTGTTTTCGAAATATTGTGAAGTGCAATTAGTATAATTTCCCTCACTGACACAGATCAAAGGATTCTGCAGAAGATGAAATGTTCGTACCCTCGATTATCTTCATCGTTTTCGATTTCAAGTACGTTGTCGATTCCTTCGTATTTGATTCCGGTGACATCACCGTCTGGACTGGAGAATGTGACTTCGACAAGTCCATTATTAATCACCACCTGAGAAGGCAAACAAAAAGAAGAATTAATTAGTAAAAAATTAATTATATTCATTAATGGCTCATTGGTAACTTAATTATATAGCCAAAATAATTTATGATGAAGTACCCGTTGACGATTCTTTGTATTTAGCTGAACCCCAAGAGCCGAGTTGTCGTTGGTCCTTGGAATTTTTCTGCATAGTAAATCACATTACCTCAAAATAAAGCTTCCAAGATCGAAATTATTTGTTTGTGTGTGTGTGTGTCTATATATGTATAAATCACTTTTTATTTTTAAAATTATTTACTTTCTCTAAGAATTGAAAATGTCAGGTACGACATGATAAACATTTAGTTGTCCATAGAAGATACTAAAGCATTAAAGGATTAAGCCATGAGAAATTTCATAGTATTAAAAGAATAACTACAATACTCTCACGTATTATCGAATTAATAAATGATGAAATGTCATGGGTCCGGATCTTCATGTATTATTGATGACAATTAACAAAGCAACTCACAAGCGTGCCCTGCTTTTGAAGGCAAACACGCCACTGCACAGTCTTTTAAAAGTTGGACCTATTTATGGCTAAATTCTTGTATAAATTATAATATTTTAGCCTAATTAGGACCTTATTTTAATGGTCTAGCGTGTGAGAAGGGGGAGAGAGCCAAATACTATGTATGAAAAATGGTTATTTAATTTTACCGTTAATGTGAGCAAAGAACAAGACAAGAATAAAAAGATGTGCAGCACAAATCTGGAGGGTGTTGGCCACCATTCACACACAAACAAATATGACCCAAAAATTATTGAAGTAGAAGAAAAGGTTAACGCAAAAGTTTTTTTAAGAATGTCTGCCATAAATTCACTTGTTCCAACTGACAACAGTTTCAAGACATGTGAAGAAGATAACAATAATAATCTCGTCAGTGCATTCTCTCTCTCTCTCTCTTTCTCACCACAATCACACATACGAACAAAAGCAATAATAAAAGAAAGGGGGGGAAAAGAAATTAAAGAAGAAGAAGCTGTGGACGAGGAAGAACCTAACTGGGGTCTTCGCGAAAGCAGACGCGAAGAAGCAGAAGATGACGAGCCAGACGACCAAGGTCAGATGACACCCACCAGGCCAACGCGCATTCTTCATTTTCGTGATCATGAATTCTACAATATTATCCCACAAGATGGAGCTAAACAACTAAGAAAGAAAACAATGGCTATCGAACTAATTAAGATTACCAGGAAGGAGAAGAGACATGGACATACCTTGCTTAATGCGAAAGTGTATACAGAAAGCTGATCTCCAAAGCAAAAGAGAGTGCACGATTGAGAAAAGAATGAAGCACAACAAGGTATCGGACAGGAATAACTCGGATTTATCTTTCCGTCTTTCTTCACGTACGTAGAGTTACTAGCTAGCTATAATAATTAAATCCTGCTTAATTAATCAACTCAAAACGGGCAGACCAGGATGAAGAATGGTGTAAAGAACGTGATGAATGACCTTTGAATAACTCAAGAACGATTCCCGGGCGCTTTTATACGTGTCTGCAGCACTTGGGAGTTTTTTTTCCAATTAATTAATGTATGTTTTCCGATGCTGGAAGAAAATATCGTAGAGAGAGAGAGAGAGGGGAGGTGCTTTTTGTGGGGTTTCACGGCTGAGCTTTGAAGAGATGTGTGCCATCTTTTATAGAGGGCTCGTCGGATGATTTGGCCACAAAAGAGAATACCTCGTTGTCTACATTTTCATGCTCGATGAAAGAGATTCAGTCGTCACACGAAAAAAATGGAATGCCATAGTGTTTAGGTGGCCACAAACCAGGATACAGGAGAGAGGGGGGGTCACGCGGTCAATAGGAACATAAATGAATTCATTCAAAGCTGCCCATGCAAGACCTTTGACAAAGTGCAACGCAGGTTGGTAAATATTGAAAAAAAGAAGGGAAAAAAAGGGTGAAATTTTGGGTTTAAGAAGCAATTAATTGGAGGGAGTCTGATAACGGTACAAGTCTTTGATGCTGCCTAACCTATGGATTGCGGGAGCAAACCGGCATCAAATTGAGTAAATTAATCAACATTTCGTAAATACACACAAACACACTTTTGTGTAATCAAATCAGAACTAGTAAATCCATCTAGTAGATGGTCCGGTGATAAAAATAGAAGATATAATTTGTTTTTCTTGTGATCTCAGGTTCAAGGTTTATGACTGTTAATATTATGATAATTGAAGATTTACATGTTCGCTAACTTCAAAGCTCGTAAGATCAGTTGAGATGCAAACAAGTTACTCCTGATATTTACGTTAATAAAAAAATTTAAAAAAATTAGAAGTTGTATAAAGAATTTGGAAGGGAATTTCCATAATGAGAAAGAAGGAAAAGGATTTAGTCAAATATTTGAAAACCAATTACACGGGAGACTTGGAGGACGCAGGAAGCAGTTTTTTTTTTTTTTTTTTTGGGTATATGTATTCTTTATAATTAGTATTAGTATTCGTATTCGTATTTAGGTAGGATATTTCAAGGTGATTCTAATATTTCATTTAGCATAAACAATTTCTTGTCTAAAAAATAGTTAGAATTTTTAATTATCATAAAACTAGATGGCAACTCATTTTCTTATTCAATCCTTATCAATCTCTTAATCAACTTGTGAAAAATGTCATCAACAATGGATATTCAAATTCTATAAAATTATTATATAAGCTTAGAGTTAGTCTACAAAAAACTTTCATCCTTCTCCTTTATTGCAAGACAAGAAATTCATTTAAATAAAATAACAAAAGATTTTATGTTTAAATATAGTTTAATTGCGCAAATGAATGGCTTGCACGCTTATGTAACATGGTTTCAATAAATAGATTACACAACATAGGTGTAACTTATATTTGATTAATTCACTCTAGATATATGAGTAATTAATTAAAACCTGCAATATTTTCTACAAATATAAATTAGTGTTGTCCTATATTATTCCAAATTTCATTATAATAATTACAAAATGAATAGATTATCGTGGAATATATAAATTTATATTTTTTTATTAACCGAAAATGAAGCCACTCACTCCATCTTCTGATAGGCAATGCCACCTTTGTGCTATCTTTTTCTTTAAATATGAATGGCCAGTTTTAAAGGGAAACTAATGAAACATCATACGTTATTTGGTAGTGTAGTTGATGTTACTTTTTAAAATGATTTTTGTTCAAAAAAACATTAGAATAATATATTTTTTATTTTTTAAAAATTATTTTTAATATAAACACACCAAAATAATCTAAAAATACCATTTTTTCTAATTTAAAATAAAATAAAAACAAAATAACATGCTTTCTTATAAAACCTGAGGTGAGTGCATTTCGCCTTTATTCTGGAAAGGGGCCAATCCTTGAAGAATGTTCTTCATATTATTATTATTATTCGAAAAAGTGCTTGCCGACTTGAGTTTCGAAAACACATCGCTATTTCCTCGTCAAAGTTAGTTAATTTTGTCGACCGAAAAGCAAGACGAGAGCACGGCTGGATATCTCGGTCGAAATTTGACGAGAGGACTAATCCATGTGTAATCTATTGTTCGTGTTTTTGTATATTGATTAATAGACTTAATTACAAAGAATATTCTTCATTAATGACAAAGTAAACTTCATCTCTACCTTCATGCCGAGTTTCCTTCTCGTTGCGCACACCCAGACCGCCATTGAAGCTAAGGGAACTGCCATTGCTTCAACTTTTATTTTTTTGGATTCAATGAAACTTCAGCGAGTAAAAGAAATGCATGTTTTTACTTGAACTCAAAATCTATTATACAAATCTCAAGTTATTTATCATCACGTTACGCCCATTACTCCCACCTTGCCAACAAGATGAGCATTTCTTTATGTAATTCTTGGAAAATGTTCAAGACCACCACATACAACACAAGGTGGTGGCCGGAATATGGCTCAGTCAATTTGTATATATATATATATATATATAGTCAAATAGTATAATGGGATCCAACCTTACAATTACTATTTGACTATATATATATATATATATATATATGATTTAGCATGTGTAATTTGCAAGTGGATCCTTCCACTCGTCCAAGAATTTCTTCTTGTCTGTACTTATTTTCTCTCTCTTTTTTTATTTTCTCGTTTGTTGAACTTTTGCCTGGAAAACGAAGGTTAGCTGCTGGAATTAGAAAGCCCGAGCAGATGTCAAAGTCCGTAAAGTGTCTTCTTCGGGGCAGAGGAAAACGGGGAGACTGGGACTCCATTATACGCCGTCCAGTCTCTTTTTGAAACTTGACTATAATCCCTATATATATATATATATATATATATATATATATATATATATAGATATAGATATATATTTTCTGCTGACTATTTGAAAAAATAAAATTAAACAATGCCATCTTTTATGAAATGGAGTCCTCATGGTGTTAAATTTAAAAAAGTTGGAAATTCAGTAGCTTCCTTTTATCTTCGTTTGACTTTCTTTTTTTTAATTGTTTTTTTGCTGATATTGTCAAGGGATTAGGAATATTGTTAGGAATTACTCTAGCCACCAATTCCAAAATCCCAATTCGGCAGGTTTCTTTTTCCTTATCCATGTTTGATTTACTAGAAAAAAATTGGAAAACATTTTTATATTTTTCCTTGACAAGTTATATTTCGTGAACTAGATGGAGATTGGTCCTCGTGTTTTAGTTGAACAAAACACGTTTTTTTCAATCGCCTTAACCAGCTCCACTGCCATTACCAACTTCTTCTGTCCATTTAGTTGCTGAACAAATCCTGAGACTTTTTTTTTCAACCGCTGCAAGGTGCTTCCAGAAATTAATTATACCACCTGCACAGTTTATTAATTGTTTTTCTTCAATCTTATCTGGACTTGAAACGAGGGGTTAGAAACTGAAATGCCATCATTTCATCCACGCATCATCTTCTTGAATATTTCAAGAGTGTAATTTGCGGACCACCATTCATGCATGATGATTATTGTCGCGTCAGAAATGGAGCATCATTGTATTTATATATAAGACAATTATTTTTTTCTTTCTCTGAAAGTCGGCTAATTCATATATAGATATTGACGGAATATGTCGGCGATAAATACCGGTGAAACATTACCGATAGAATCACCAACGATATATTTTGACGGTCTTGTTAACGGAATATACCGATGAAAAAAATTACCGATGATTCTATCGGTTGATTCAATTTTGATAGAATCACCGATGAAAAAAATTACTAACAAGAGTCTTACCATTGAAAGGTTTTTCGTTTGTGTGGTTGTCGGAAAAAAAATTACTAACGGAAAATATATTACATTACCGATGGGAGTTTTCATCGGTAAAACAGTTAATTCTGGTAGTGTTTTTAAAAATCACAAAACATTTTTATTATTTTAAATCTGTTTTCCTCAACCAATCACGCTGCAAAATACAAAAAGCATAAGCCACGTTTAACTTGCTTTAAAATAAGAGGACATAAAAATTGAAAATAGAAAGAGAAGTTCTGAGATAAAAAAATTCTATTTTTCCTATATTAAGAAGAAAAAAAAAAACTTGTATGCATTTCGTAGATGTTCAACTTTTTGAAAAAGAAAATTCAATACTGAACACGTGGCCTTTTATGTTTAATTTTAATTTTTCCACAAGTAAAAACACGACGAATTTTCTTTAAATAGTAAAAGTCATTTCTTAATCATTGTAATTATAGGTGCTTTGACCTAAATACGTCTTTCAAAACTGTTAATTTGGAAACCAGAGTCAAACTATTAACAAATATCTAAAAGAAAACGGAAAAGATTGTTCGGGCACTGTTCACGCACTCTAAAATCACTGTGGACGCGAGCTTTCTCCTCCGTGTGTCGTGCGAGTTCGTCCACCCTTTTTTTTTTGTTTTTTCCGCCTATGAACAGTGCAATGACGCTTTTAGCCCCGGTAATAAGACAAAATAACGTTTTCGGCTGAGGGGTAAGGGAGTAATTGCGCGCGTATGGACCGGTCCGGTCCGCCGCAACCTTTTTTTTTTAATTTTTTAAATGGCTAAAGACGGTTCTAGCCCCTAATAAGACAAAATCTATTAATTACGGTCAGGGATATAACGGACCATTATTATTTATATATATTTTAAAATCTGTTAGGAGCGTGCGGTGCACGCGCACGACGATGTCCGCCCCGACGCCCCGTTCAAGCGGCGCGTGCGTTGTGATACGCAAAGTTATTGATCCCGTCCCGTTCCGGCCGGAACGGGCGGGACGCCCCGTCCCGTTGCAAAATCCGGGACAAAACGGCGACGTTTTTGTCCCGGGTAGAATCCCGGCCTGTCCCGGAAAAACCGGGCGAATTCCGGCCGGAATGCCCCGGTTCCGTACCGGTCGTTCCGTTCCGGTTCAAGGCAAAACGACGTCGTTTCAAGTTCCGGGTCCGATTTCACCGGTGAAGTGGGAAGCAGCTCGGCAGAAGATGAAGACGCCAATCACGTCGCAGAAACTTGGGAGGTGAACAAGGACCGCCTGAGCCTGATGCAGCGAAAAATCTCCGATCCACCGCTGCTCATGAACCATGATTGACTATTTTCTTTCTCTTGCTGACAGGCGGCCGGTGCCAAGGATGCTGATCTTCAGCGTGAAAATACACAGCTCAAAGAGAAAGCGGCGGCGTGGGAGAAGGAAATTGGGATTTAGGGTTATGTTAGTTGTTAGGGGCTTTTATACTTAGTTATTATAATAATAATAAAAAAAGAAAAAAAAGAAGAAGGTAGGTTTCTGGGGTTATATAAATTATTATTATTAATAATAATAATAATAATAATAATAAAGTAGGTTTATACGGGGGAGGGGTAATAATAATAATAATAATAAGGGGTTTATAATAATAATAATAATAATAATAATTAGCATAAAAAATAGTTAGCATAAAAAATATTTTTTTAAAAATCCTATTAATTTAAGATAATAAATAACATTAATTAATTTATATTTTACATCAACAAAATATTTATTTTTAGTTTGTTAATTTTTACCTAATGAAATTCTATGGACATAATTGTTTTGTAATGTATTTTTCAATTATTTTGAATCATGCATGAACCTTAATATTTTATTTTTTTCATATATATAATTAAATAAATATGAACATCCATTCAAAAAAGCGAAATAGGCTTGAGCACAAGAGATTAAACGATTTAGTATTTGTTCGCTATAATCTAAAGATTAAACAGAGGTAAGTAAAATATCAATATTATTATATTAGTAATTATTTTCTATTACATTGCTATTAATTTTTTAATTTCTTTCGTGTTTATTCTTTGTAGGAATATGAGCAGAACAAGAGATGCTTTAGATCCTATTAGCCTTGATAACATTGTCTTGTTGACGACTTTCCTTATGTTCCACAGCCAGATCAAGATCCTTACTTTTATATTAATGATGTAGAGGATGTTTGATGTATTTTTCTTTTATTTTAGAACATTTTACTTTCATAATATTTTGGAATTTCAAAGATGTTTCTAATTTTGAGATTATGTTTGTATTGTATAATTTAAATTTCATTTATCTTGAATTTAAATTATACTTGTTAAATTAATATTTTATTTTTTTCATATATATAATTAAATAAAAATGAACAGTACAAAACCGGAACGGTACCCGGAACGGTACCGAAACCGGGACGTCCCGTTCCAAACACAAATCCGGAACCGGGACCGGGACGGGATCAATAACTATGGTGATACGGTGGCCGGAAATGGGCTACCGGAGTCCAATCCGGTTCGCAGCCTCTTGGTCTTCCTCCTGGTGCGGTGCGTTGCTTCACACGGTGGCCGTGGACGCGGCGGTGGCCGGTTAAAGCCGATTGGTCCGTTTCCTCTCTCCTGCACGTAAAAGTGCAGAAGAGCCCCCCGAGTTTTGTATCAATTCATTTCGGTCCCTTGACTTTTAATTGTGTATATGGCCTGATTTCAGTTATATAAGTTTTGATTTTGTTCAATTGGGTCCTTCGATTGCAATTAATGAAATGTTAACGTTTCACTTCGGTCCTTCATCTTTTAATTTTCGGATTAAGTTGAAAAGGTTGAATATATTCGGTACAGAAGTTTCAATTTTTGCAAATTTGTCCTTGAATTGAAAATTTTAATAAATCTAACTTTCATTTCAGCCCTTAAACTTTTAATTTGTTATTTTCATCCCTTTATATTTTATTTTCATTTCAGCCCTTATACTTTTATTTTTTAGAATTTCTAATATAACACAATAATAATAATAATAATAATAATAATAATAATAATAATAATAATAATAATAATAATAATAATATAATTCTTTTTCTTACTTGCTTCTTTGAAACAAAAAAAATTCCTTTGGATAATTTGTTAATTTTTATTTTTTTGGCAGTAATAGCAATGATAATTTTTATTTTTATTTTTATATTATGTCTTTGTTTTATCTTTTGTTCAAGTTTCTAGCATTTTTTTAGTCTTTCTTTTATTTTTGTTTCTTTCATAATAATAATAATAATAATTTAATTGTTTCTCTTCCTTACTCTTTTGTTAATATTTTTTTTCTCCGTGTAATTTAATAATTATTATTGTTTTGACAGTAATGGCAATGATATTTTATTTTTTTCCTTTTGTTAAAGTTTCTAGGATATTTTTAGTCTTTCAGTAATTATATGTTCTAATATTTATTGAATATTATCTCATAGGAATATATATAGAGAGAAGAAAACATGACCTATGATTTTTTAAATAAAAAAAATTAATATCAGTATTCTTAAATACATTTAATATAATGATATAATCAATAAATCGGATAACATAAATAAAAAAAATTGTCTTCGGATTTTAATTTTGTACTTAACACAATAATAATAATAATAATAATAATAATAATAATAATAATAATAATAATAATAATAATAATAATAATAATAATAATAATAATAATTTAATTGTTTTTCTTGCTTACTTGCTCTTTTGTTAATGTTTTTTTTTCTCCGTATAATTTAATAATTTTTATTGTTTTGGCAGTAATGACAATGCTATTTATTTTTTTTTCTTTTTTTAAAGTTTCTATGATATTAAAAAAAAAATTAATATCAGTATTGTTAAACATATTTAATATAATCATATAATGAATAAATCGGATAACATAAAAAAAAATTGTCTTCGAATTTTCATTTTGTACTTAACACAATAATAACAAGAATAATAATAATAATAATAATAATAACAACAACAACAACAACAACAACAACAATAATAATAATAATAATAATAATAATAATAATAATAATAATAATTTAATTGTTTTTCTTGCTTACTCTTTTATTAATGTTTTTTTTTCTCCGTATAATTTAATAATTTTTATTGTTTTGACAGTAATGGCAATGATATTTTTTTTTTCTTTTCTTAAAGTTTCTAGGATATTTTTAGTCTTTGATTAATTATATGTTCTAATATTTATTGAATATTATCTCATAAGAATATATATAGGGAGAAGAAAACATGACCTACGATTTTTTGAACAAAAAACATTAATATCAGTATTCTTAAATACATTTAATATAATGATATAATGAATAAATCGGATAACATAGAAAAAAATTGTCTTCAAATTTTAATTTTGTACTTAACACAATAATAATAATAATAATAATAATAATAATAATAATAATTAATATTATTATAATAATAATAATTTAATTGTTTTTCTTGCTTACTCTTCTGTTAATATTTTTTTCCCTCCGGATAATTTAAATTTTTTTATTGTTTTGACAGTAATAGCAATGCTAATTTTTATTTTTATTTTATTTTTTTGTTTTATCTTTTGTTAAAGTTTCTTGAATATTTTTAGTCTATCATTAATTATATGTTCTAATATTTATTGAATATTATCGCATAGGAATATATATAGGAAGAAGAAAATATGACCTAGCATTTTTTGAATAAAAAAAATTAATATTAGTATTCTTAAATACATTTTATATAATAATATAATGAATTAATCGAATAACATAAAAAAATTTTATTGAATATTATCGCCTATAAATATATAAAGAGAGGAAAAAAATGACCTAGGATTTTTTCCTTTAAAAAAATTAATATCAATATTCTTACATACATTTAATGTAATAATATAATTAATAAATCTTATAAAAAATATTTGTAGATTTGTAGATTTATGTCAAATTAAAATATGTAAAACTAATTATATGTTTTAATATTTATTGAATATTATCGCCTAAAAATATATTAAGAGAGAGGAAAAATGACCTAAGATTTTTTGAAGGACAGAAATTCATATCATATTTTCTTAATTATATTATATATAATGATATGATTAATAAATCTTATATAAAAAAAAATGGCTTCAAAATTTAATTTTGTGCTCTTTTATTTAAGTAGGTTTATGAATTTATCTCTCAATTCATTAGCATGTGCTTAGTAGCAGTTTGCAACTCCGTTTCTGTCGTTCCCGCCCGCCTGTCCTATTTGATTCAGTCAGTCGTCTGAAAGTGCTTGCAGGGAATTTCCAATATTTTCATTTTTAATATTTTAGATCTAATATTACTGGAAAAAAAAACATCTCCAAAAAAAAATGTTGACAAATTTACCTGCATTATCTACAAGTCAAATTAAAAAATATACAAGTCACTTCCCGTTTCCATTAGACTGTTCTTTTTAGACGGTAATAAATAATTATAGCACAAAAAAAAATTAAGTTTATGTTTTAAAAACAAAATACAATATTTTTTATTTCTAATATGTCTGATATTTATTGAATATTATCGCCTAAAAATATATTGAGAGAGAGAAAAAATGACTTTAAATTTTTTGAAGGACAAAAATTCATACTAGTATTCTTCAATATAATTATACTAACTAAATATGAAAATAATAAAATACAATACATAAAAAAACAATCAATTTTCTACATAGATAAAAAAAACCCGCCGCATCGCGCGGGTAAACCGCTCGTACTAGCTATATCATCCATGCTCTATCATGGTCAAATAAAAAATTTAATGTTTGGTCAAAGCAAGCTTGTTTAAAAAAAAAAATTGAACGTTAAAAACAAAAAAAGAAAAATAAATTGTTATCAACTTAGGTTAATCCATCAAGCCTTGATCCAAGTTATTTTACTAAAAGCAACAATTGTTTTTTAAAAAATCTTGAAATTCAATTCTTAATAAATCAATTGTTGAACTATAAAAATTTTAAAAATCAAATATACAAAAAAATCAAATAATTATAAAGGCCTCTCAACTATAGGACCTACTCAGTGCATCAATAAATAGGACCTCAACCTATATTTAACAAGTAACACGACTGACTATACTTGGAATTTCTTAAAATAATAAAATAGAAGCAATACTTAACTTCTCTTTTAACACTCATAAATTGCAATGCTAATCACATTGTGTATTTCCTCTTGTGGAAAAAAAAGCTTAGCCAATATGAATTCTCATTCAAACCAAACCAAAGAGAAAAAAAAAACAAATATAAAAAACTATAAGAGCCCACAAATCATAGAGACCCAAGTAACTAACAAAACCATTCCGTTTCAATAAAAAGATACAAAACAAAGATAGAAAGAAAGAAAGAAAAAAACTATTATTGAAAAGTTATGGCAAGTGAAAAATGAATTTTTGATGGCGGTTGCCGACGGTGATATAAACGGTTGTGAGAATTGTTAAGAATTTAAGGACTTAAAAGAAGAGGAAATGAAGGAGGAATAACATTTGTGTGTTATTTCAAATTCAAATCATTGACATAATTTTCTTTGGCATTTTTATTAGTAATTTGTCACGTCATCAAATATTGATAGGTTTTTAAGTTACTTTTTTTTTTTTTTGGAAAAGAGAACATATTATATATTTCAAAAAAAGAAACAAGTCAGAACGTTTGGAACTCCAATCCATGGTAGCCTAAAAATCCTACTCTGGAAGCATCCCAGCATCTTTTACTTTGCAGTGAAGCAGAGACTTCCCTTCTTCTGAATCTCGAAGCAACCTTAAAGAAAACAGAGGGGGCACCGAAAGACATTCCCATTATTAAACACTATATGCATGGATTTATAATTTATTCATGCCACGATGCCGTTTAATTGTGCAATTGAATGTTGGGAGACCACATAAATATGAATAAAAAAAAGTGTGTATATTAATCTAGGAATGTGCTGATTTGGATATTCATATTATTTTTTTTAAAAAAAAAACAAGAGTGTATATTATTCTCACCAGCTAGGAAATCCTCAGTGACTACACTTCCTTTCAACACCATCTTTTATTCTCATCACATCTCTTATGAACCTCGACCTGTGAAAGCACATCATCCACGGGATAAGGGCTTTATTTGATTCACAAATCAAGAAATAATTTATTTATTTATTTATTGCTTAAAATTATCTTCATATGTTTTTTTTTTTTTTGATGTGCTATGGTAAAAAAATAAATTTTCAAAAATATAAATATATTATTTCAATACATTAAATGACCGCTACCACACTCCCATGTATGTTGTAAGAAAAAAAACAAGGGTAGCTTATTTCCACAGAGGATTCTCTATAGACAAACATGATCAGAATTGCATCAAACCCAAAACCGTATGACAACGCTCACATTTCAAAATCAAACTACCATCCAGGCGGTACCAGGCACGATACAAGCAATGCTTCATGCGGATGAAAATTGGAAGTCAGCCATCAATCTTTCTTCTTGGAGCCAGCAACCTTTTTGGTGATATCAGATTTCATTTTGCAAACCAGAGAGAGAGCTTCCAAAAACATAGAATCAATTGCTTGTTCGTTTTTCTCGTACAAATAGAAAGCAGCAAAGGCAACAGGAAGACCTGCAATAATAAACCACACTTATTCAAATTGTCTGCTGAGAATAAAGAACAAAGTCATTAAAAAATCAAATATATAACGGTAGCCGGAGCAGGACAAGAAAAAAGTCGGGTAAATAGGCTGCATCTGGGATACAAGTAAATGGGGCAAGCAGAATTCTGATGAAATTGTACTTAAGACAGTTATAACAGGTAAAAGGTAATGTCAAAACTTTTGGCATGGCTTGCCCTTTTCATTTTGAAGTATTAATTTTTATGTAACTGCCACAAGGTTATAGGGTTGAAAATTCAAAGAAAGAAAATTGCATTTCTGCATATTTATGCCCACACAAGAACGGCAGAGAGCGTACCTATAATGAATAAGGTCTGAAATGGAATGGCTCCAAGGAAGCTAAGAATCAATAGTGATATCACCACCTGTTCCGTTACAAATGGAAAACCTTAGCAAATTGCACATGGTATATTAACTTTTATACAAGAATGGCTAAGCTACCCGAATCTTTAAATAGGTAAAATCAAGCACTTTTAAGCACTATAATATTTGCAACATAACTCAATCCTGCTGTAACTTGAAGAGCAAAATTACATATTTCATGCATTTAGTTAAATAATGCAAGTTTCAATTCCAATGCAGGAGCTCATAGCTATAGCAATCAGGCAGTAGGGCTTGTTATTTTACATGTTCTATAGCGATATCTCAAGCAAGAAATTGCCATTTATCAGTATTAAGTATCGGACTGAAGTATTTTCAGTACATGAAAACATCTATTCTTACATTATCAGTTTAGTATCTTTGCATTCTGTACATGCAAACCCTGTTCAGAACTAGCATGCAGACGTACAACAGTTTCAGAACTAAGAAAATAATGTACAAATCCAAATATGAATTTACTAGACAACAGAGTAAGACTTGTAATAAGAAACCTGTAAAGAACAGTGAATACCTTGAGGAACAACGACCAGTCATTTCCCTTGCAAAGAGATTTTAAAACATTAACAGCAGCATTCCATGATGAAGCCACTGAAAGGGCAGTTTGGTGCGACCTCTCCTCTGACAAGATGAAATATGATATGGGAATTTTTTCAATTGTATACCCAAACCTGCAACAACAAAAAAAATCTTATTATACAGAACTGGTGTTCCTCGATTAAAGAGCAGTAACCTTTTGTCAGTCTCCCCCTGTATCAGAAGATGTAGGACATGCTTAATGTTTGAAATTTTCTGAGTTTTCAGCTTGCAGATTATAATGTTGAAAACCCAAAACTTCACGTTTCATTATATTCTTTGATAGTGGAAAATTTGTTCCCAAGAAAGATAAATGTGATAAGAAACACAAGCAAGGAACCACTGGCACCAAATGTAAAACACTTGGACCGTTGGTTTCAGGATGTGGCTTACAGATATCATATTCTTAAGTTATTAAAAAATTGCTTCTTTGAGAAACAAAAGAATGGCATATTGACAGGTGAAAAAGAACGCAGGCATACATACACTTTCTCTGGTAAATTTCCATGGATGAACAGGAAGATTGATACCACCAAGAGAAGCTTTGAAGCAGCAGTAACAATGGTAGACTGAGATGCAATGAAGTTGTAATAAATTGCAACCAGAACTAACAATGTTATCAACGTCTGCTTTTTATCCTTCCAAAGTAGTGTATCAGCAACTGAAAATGGCAACAGAAGCATATATATTAGTTCCAATAAATGGTAAAGTTGACCACAGACCCACAGAGAAAAGGGAGGGGGGTGGGTGGGTTAAGATAACTAGCTAAACAGATAGACTGATATCAACTTGTACAAAAATAATATGCATGGTATGATGTCCCCCAACTTCCAATTGCTTACGCTCCAATTATGCATGTTAAATTCATCATGTTACCTTGAAGTGATAGAAAAATGAAATGCCAAATTCTTTTGTTTTCATTCATGTGGAAACCAGCTCAAACCCCTCAATCCTTTCATTTTTCATGACCTCCAATCACTTGTTAAAATACCAAATACATGGTTTGGCACAAACGTTTTCTATTTTCAATGTTCCCTGTTGCATTGTTTAATGTTTTCAACAGTTCAGCAGCCATAACAATGCTGCAGCCAGCATTATAAGCATGGAATGGGTGATTCATATTCAGAACTCAGCATTTAACAGCATATGTAAAAATGCTTTCAGAGAGCTTATATCCTGCAGAGCCAGACATGAAAGATATGGAAAAGAACAGAAATCAATGACCCATACCCTTTCCACTTCCAAGATATATGGAGGCTTTAGATGGCCCTTCTCTTTTAGGTTGATTTTCAACCCTTAAGTGTGGATATGACTCAAGTGTCCTTTTTAAGCCTTCCTGCAAAAAATCATAATCACTTCACTACAAGAAAAATTACCAATCCAATTGTAGTGGAATTAAAAAAAGGTAAGAGTATAGCATGGATTTTGAATTGGTGTTTATGTTTTTTGGTTGGTAAAAGCATTCATCCAATCTACATTCAAGTTAGAGAGTGTGCTGCACTGACCACTAAGATTGTGTAACAAAATCTGAACTATTCAAAATGCACAAAACATAATAAGAAATGTATCTGTTGACCTTCAAGGAAATTAGAATAACAGTACAAAGCATTTACATTAACTGCAACAACAGCGTCAATGGGAGCTGAGCAGCCAGCAAGGATAAACGCATTTATCGACTGACATTCAGGTTAGAGAAAGCTGTGCTGATAGGTAATATAGTCTTACAAAATCTGAACTCAAAATGCCCAAAACATATAAAATTATTTTCCTTGTGATGGACTTTCAAACAAGTTAGAATAACAATTCAAAGTGTTTAAACTTGCTATAACAATGAATCTGAGAAACTAGAATGGAAACACTTGATACTTAATACAGGGTTTGAATCTAATTTTCATAGCAACATCTAATTAAGGAGCTGTATAAACTAATTGGAAGGTTGATCTCAACAAAAGTTTGTGATAACTACCAAATAATTCTAGATCATGTCATGCAGAAAAGCAAATTGTCATGGATGTTGGAAAACCTCAAGTGGTACAATAGGTGCATAACCAAGTCTATCCTTTGCTTTTGAACAATTAAAAGATCTGCTGCATGAGAGTAGTCTAATTCTTGAAGGTATCAGCTGCGGAACTTTCATCCCATATGGGCCAAATATCTTATATATCAACTCTATCACTTGCGCAATCGGCATCACAGCAAAGGCGGGAATCTTTATTCTTGGCCTGTAAACTACAACAAATCAGATAGCAGAAATTGTGGTCTAGCAAACTACATAAATGATTTTTGTTTCTAACTTCCTGTATACTAGGAGAAAATGATATTTTTTTCTAATTTGCTGCATAAAAGGAAACACAATAAAAGAAAATGGAACATTTATTATTGCATTGTCCAGCATTGTTTATGAAGAAATCCTATTTTCATAATTAAAAGAGAGAATACTTTATTCCTACTTCCTTCCCCCAACTCAAAAAAAATAACAGTCGTTTCTTTTTGGGAAAAAAAATACAGAATGTTTATGCTATGTTGGGAAAAAGTTACTGAAATCTCATGCAAGTATGCAACAACGCGGATGGAGAAGAAAAGAAGTATGCGCATCTCCTTCCTTTTTTACATTGCATTCAATTACAATGTGCCATATCTATTTTTAATAATATGAAATAGGTTGCAACTAAGAAGCATGCTGTATGGTTCTAGACTGACATAAAATCAACACCCTAATGCAAGATGAGGAAGACTCGACTTGATTTATAAATACCCCCCTCCCCCTCCCTTTAGAAGAGCACATTTGACTCCTATGACAGTTTTTGCCTCTAATGAGTTATGATCAAGTTAAAGCATATTCCAATAAAACATTTATAATATTTCCTTTGATAAAAACTCTCAAAGTACTAAAAATGTACTAGAAACAAAAGCAAAAAGGGCCTGGGGAAACTGGGAATAGTTTATAGTTCTTTTTCTCATCATTATGAAGAAATAAGGCAGCTCAAATTCCTTGGAAGCTATAATGATCTTCTGACCAATGATCCTGAAAAGGATTCTCACAAGAACCATGTTTGTTTAAGGTGCAAAAGCATTTCGCATAGAATAATATTTCCACATCAAGACATCAAATATGACCAACGTGGAGGTTCAGAAGGAAAAAA
This sequence comes from Salix caprea, assembly GCA_964035475.1. NCBI lineage: Eukaryota > Viridiplantae > Streptophyta > Magnoliopsida > Malpighiales > Salicaceae > Salix > Salix caprea. The sequence goes on from OZ037751.1 coordinate 16,430,550, forward strand.
AGAAAGAGCATAATGGCCAAGGCAAAAACTTAAAGCATCTTATTTGTTGAAAACTAGAGAGAGACAATTAAAAATTAGGATGACAAAACTAGGAAGAGAGGAAAGGAAAAGCGAACACTTAGTAACAACTGAGTAATTTGATCAAACTATGAAATATAAATAAGCATTTGGACACAACCGATGAATGAAAATAATTAGGATAAAAGGAGTACCTCTCATAGCCAAGGCCTTCCAATATAAGTGATGTAAATTCCCAAAACTTTATGGGCTCCATGTTGGTTATAAAATATGCCTGCAAATCTAATTTAGTTTAGCTAAAAGCAATCTCCTGATCACGTCAAATAACAGTTTCAAAGCATGACTCTGTCCTGATTTAAAATAAAAAAATAGAAAGCAAGACATCATGGAATAATCTGGATCTTCTCACAATTTCCCTCAAGAACCTTCTCACTTGTTCTGTTTTACAGCATTTTCTGAAGAATTTCAGAATCTGGATTAATATGAACCATGTCGCGGGCTCTCAATTTCTTGTTCAAGCTGACATTCTAAGCATGGAGGAGATATTATTTCTTCATATCATCACACAACATATGAATTAGAAGTTAAAAGGGATTTCCTTAAGACTGCATGTAAAGGGCTCTCTCAAGGACTTCCTATGGCCTTGCATGTCATCCTACATATCAATTTCCTACATGACAGGGGGTGAGATGGAGATGATGCACTTTGATCTTTATGCCTTCCTGAATCAAAGTGACCAGGAAGGTTCAAGCCTTCAAGGTGACTTCGCCACTTTCAGTCCAAATTTGACCCAGGAAGGTTTAAAAGTTTTGGCTTGTCAGCCAAGGTAGAGGCTCGCGTATCAAGAATATGTTGTCAAGGTCCTCATGGACAAATGTGGCTATTGTCTTCTTAGGCCTTGTTTCAACAGAGAAATTAGTTGACCAAATCTACCTTGTATTCTCTCTTAGTCATGTCATCCATCTTTCTTATTAATGTATCTCTTCCATGTGACTTGCAGAAAATGAACTGATACTACCTGCATACAGCTAGATAAGGACCAATTATCTTCACCTGATTTTCTTAAGCCAAACAAATATTGATATCTGTCCCAATTGTAGTGTGTATATTTTTTTGAAATCTCACTGGCCAAAGAATCTCCAACTAAACTTGTGAATATAATCTTGCACACAAATACCAACCAAACTAGTTTCCTTCTGTCAATCCAATGCATGGAATGAACTTCCCAAACTAGAATGCGATTGTAGGACTCGGATGCAAGAAAGAAGTTATAAGCAGCAAGTGTGATCTCCACATATAAGAAATAGAATTATTGAAAATTAGAATAATCTCCTCACTGAAACTTTGTTGCAATCCTTTAGTTATATACAACAATAAATCTGAATAGAAGAGATAACAAGTAAAGTTATTGGCAGACACACATTATTGAAAGACAAATGGAAAAGCAGAAAAAGATGGCACCTGCCCAGCTGCTTTCTCTGCAACCTCCTGTTCTGATGCTAGAGCTCGATCAGCACATATGTGGGCATGTGCCACATTTTCAACATATGTGAAATCGTAGATGTTATTTCCATCACCAATCATGAACTGATCAAACAATAATAAAGGAATAAAGATGAGCATTGGATGTAATGAAAGAAACATACTACAAATGCATCAGTAACTGCAAAGAACTGCAGCAACGGGGAATAAAAGGAACTTAAATATGTGCATGGCAGATGGCTAATGTAAAAGAGAGTGTGGAACATAATTTCATGGCCATGGACATCACTTTTTGGTCTAGAATAAAATTTTGCAAATCATATCTAAAATACTAGCATGGTTTTCAATAAGAATTCAGAGGTCAACATAACTTTAATAGCCATCCAAACTGATAAGCTGACTGCAGGAAACTAACATGAAAAGTATTCAATAAAAGTTCAGTTTCTTTCAAAGCTGCATTAACTTTTCATCTAGAGCACACTACCACTAGCACTATAAGAAGACATTTAATAAGTTCATAGAAACCAGTAGCCAACAGATATTCAGAAACAATCCACGAATTTTGTGGTTCTTAGTGATCATATTCAAGTAGTGTTTGGTCAAGCGCTGTGCATGGCTGCACACACACTATCTCTTAAAATTCCTAATAACTCTACCATGTTATATCACATTTTTACTTAGACCCCGTTTGTTTGCTGGAAAGTGGTTTCCTTTTGGAAAGTGAATTCCGGGGAAAGTGAATTCCTGGAAAGTGAATTCCGATGTTTGGTAGTGTTATGGAAAATGAACTGGAAAACACTTTCCAGTGTTTGTTTGTGTTATGGAAAATGAACTGGAAAATAATTTATTAATAAATTAATTTTTTTTTTCAAGTTTATTAAAATAATGAGGAACAAATCTTACAAATTAAAAAGTTGTATGAGAATGAAATTGAAAAAAAATATAATTTCATAAATTATCTCAAATAAAATAAATAATAATCAAAATAATAGAGATCAAATCTAAAAAATTAAAAAAAAAATGAAAGGTGAATAAATTAAAATAATAATAATTAACATTTCATAAATAATTTCAAATAAAATGAGTAACAATAAAAAAAATGAGGACCAAATTTGATAGATAAAAAATTTCAATAATAAATTGATAAGAAAAAAGCAAATAGCAATTATAAAAATAAGGACCAAAATTAATATAAAAATTAAATTTTAAGAGATGGAATTGAAAAATAAATATTCAAAACAAATTATATATAGCAATCAAAAGTTTGAGGATCAAATTTGATATAATCAGCAAATAATGACATTTCTAAATTTTTCACAACTTCCAGAAAGTGTTTTCCGCCCAAATTTTCCGGAAAACACTTTCCTGAAAACCAAGCCAAATTTTTCTTTGACTGGAAAGTGTTTTCCGTTGACCAACTTTCCGGAAGGCAAACAAACACAGGAAAGTTTGGAAAGTGGTTTCCCAGAAACCACTTTCCTTGAAACAAACAAGGCCTTAAAAAGACATATTTACCTTCGATTTCCCAGCCCTTGCAGCAGCAGCCAAAGATGGAACAAACAACCTATCTCCAGGGCCAAATATGCTGCTAGGCCGTAAACTACATGTTAACAGTCCATTAGTACCATTGGCCTTGAGAATCGCAGCCTCACCTTCTGCTTTAGTTGCTGAATATGAATCGAGAGGCTGAGACGGTTTAGAAAGAGAGAGAGAAAATGAGTCATCTCCACTAAGCAACTCATTAATTCCATATCAAATTCAACCAGTTTTGTTAATACCTTATCTGTATAAGGCAATGACTCATCTCCGTTAATGATTCCATGAATCCCATCAAAAACCACACTAGCTGAGCTTGTATAGATAAGCCTCTTCACTTTTAGCTCCACACACGCATCAATTACATTCTTTGTTCCTATATAAATTACAGGGGGGGCTAATAATAAAAAAAACAAGAACCTGATAAATCAAACTCAAGGCAGCAAAAAAAAAGGTATTAACCTTGAACGTTGACAGCGTAGTGAAGCTGATGGCTATTAACAGACGAATTAGGAGCTGCCATGTGGAATACGACTTCAGCTCCTTCGATAACTGAAAAAGAAAAAACATAAAAAAACAAAATAAAATGCTTGAAATTACTTAACTAACTAAAAATCAATCGAGATGGTGCTTATGAGACCTTTGAGCACTTGAGGTTTGTCACGGAGATCGGCGGAGACATAGTTAGCACGTCCAGATTTCAAGGCGTGACCGAGGACTCCATTTTGCTCCTCCGTGGTGAGGGTAATTTGGGGTTCCAAATCGGCAATACGAACAGAAAACAAATCGTATTGAATTAGCATTTCTACTAAATGGCGGGCTGCAAATCCCCTGCCTCCAGTCACCACACACCATCTCTCCTCCCCTGACATTATCGATACAGACCTCCTGCAAGTTAAAATAAAATTCGAAAAAATCAAAACATTGCTACAATGCAGATTCAGTATCTGCTAAATTTTAAAGAGCAAAGGAAGTGGCGTTAGTGGCTGACCTATCAGTCTCTTCTGCCGTTCCTGATGCTCGATTGGGATCTGGGTTTGAAGGGTTTGCTATGTGATAAAAAAAAAAATAGGACAGTGTGGAGGAGGGGAGCAAAGATTGAGGGAATCTCCGATTCCTGCCAGCCGATTTCTATTTTATTTTAATGGTATTCTTTTGTGGGCTCCAACGGAAAACAGAGTCTCAGACGACGTATCGTTTCTTGAAACTATTTTGGAGACAGTACGGTTCCAGTTGAATACATAATTGTCTGTTATGGTTATTCGACAGTGGCCCTACAAAGCCATTTACATATGTTTTAAGCCCAGCCATTGGTTGCTGCATCAAAGTTAAATGCAATGTCTTACACTTATACTGTATTTCAAATTTTTATTTTTTTATTTTTTAATTATTATTTTAATATTTTAATATTATTTTGATATACTGTTATTAGAAATAATTTTAAAAAATATTATTTTAATATATTTATAAATAAAAAATAATATCAATCATTATCTCAAAGAAACTATGAGTTAGCGAGTGTTTATTCGCCAAATGTTGTTATTGCTTATTCTCCAGGAAAAGAAGTTTATATTGCATGTGTGAATAATGCGCGCCAGAATTCATCTTGAGTCGAGATTGAACTCTCCGTGAGCTTTTAGTCGCCTTTTTTTTGTCGTCGTTCTTTTTTCCAATGACAGGTTCACGCGTTGCTTATTGTGAGGAATATCCTTTTTATTTTATTTTAAAAAAATATATATTTTTAAATTATTTTTATGTGCTGATGTAAAAATTAATTTTAAAAATAAAAAAAATATTATTTTAATATATTTATTAACAAAATCCACTTTAAAAAATAATTTCAACCACATTTTTAAATAGTCACTATATAGCTAAGACACGAGTTAACCTCTTAATTAGAGTGGTTTACAAATATTCTTATAGTATCAAAGTCAACGAAATTGTCATAACCTAATTTTAACTTCCTGTTTCAAAATATTTTAAAAAAACTTATATTGATATATTTATATTATTTTTAGCATTTTTAACATTGTCTCTAAAAATTTATTTTTTTTTTAATAAAATCAGTGCATTTAATTTTTAACACACTTCTAAAGCGGAAATCATTTTCAATATTTCATAAAATGAACATATTTTCTACAGAAAACGAAATCTATAAATGAAAAGAAAAACCATAAATAGAAAATGAAAAACTATTTTCGACCACGAAATAAACCACATATTGATAACATTTAAAATGTAAGGACCAAAATGAAACATGTGATAAATTATAGGGTTCAACTGAATACTTCATTTTTTTCCCTCCTCTTTCTTTGCTCCAAAAATTTCAAAATGTCGTATTCCCAATACTAAACTACTCTGATACTTTCATAAACAAAGCACATGCCCAGTAAACCTCATCAGCTCAGCCCCGCCTCTCAAACCCTAACAAAATGTCCTCAAAATTCAATCTGTCCCAATTTCCCTCCCTCGACGACGAAGACGATGATTTCCAAATCCCTCTCTCCCAAACACCAAAACAGACTCTTTCCTCACGCACCAAACCCGCTAACAATCCTCGCCGTCCATCAAAAAAGCCGAAGAAACACAACAATCCCGGCAAAGAAAATATAGATCCCAACTCTCTATTACCACATCAGAAAGCTGAATCCAGTGCCGATGATTTCATTTTAGACGCAAATTGCAGTTTGGATTTTATAGAGTCAAGCATCGATTGTTCTGTTTCTTCTAAAGTTGGAAACGAGAAACTTGATAGCGAGAGCGGCATAAAAGAAAAATTGGAAGTGAGTGGAGGATATTTGTGCAATTCGATTGAGGCTAGGCTAATGAAATCAAGAGTGGATTATTGTGGAGTTAATGTTTGTAATGAAGAGGATTTCGAAGAAAACAGTGAGCTTGATGTCTTAATCAAGTTATGTGCCGAGGAAGAGGAAAGTGAAGTTAGAGAGGAAAATAAGGTTAATTGTGACGGCAATGAACTTCGTTTTGTCTTATGTCCTCTTTGTGGGACAGATATTTCGGATTTGAGCGAGGAATTTCGATTAGTTCATACTAACGCGTGCCTAGATAAAGAAGAAAATAGTGTTCCAGATGTGAGTGTTTTTAGGACTTTTGTAAGCTTTTTGTGCTTTTACGACTTCGATCGGTAAATACGTTTTTTATTTACTTGTTTTTTGCAGGTTGTTCTTGGTGGTGATGACGGGAGGCCAGCAGTTGTGCCACGAGGCTTGGAGGGTCCTGTTTGTGGTCCGGAGAAAGTTGTTGTGTCACCAGTTGTTAAATGGCTAAGGAATCTGGGTTTAGAGAGATATGAAGAGGATTTTGTTCGAGAAGAGATTGATTGGGAGACTTTACAGTGTCTGACAGAAGAGGTATGCTTAAATTTACTGGATTTTGTAGCATTATAAATTAATTTTAAGTAATAAATTGTTGGGCATTTGTTTTACTTAGAGAATGCTAGTTGGGGTATATATTCATTGTTAGACGTCCTGTCAAGAGTTGAACTCTCTTTCAAGCTATGCTAGTTAGTATTCTGCTGTAACCGAAGACCTTAACCAAGTGCTTGCCACATCTGGAAAGAACTATTTAAGTCCCACAACATAAGTACAAATTCTTCGGAAATATAAGAGAGAAACTAGGAGAATAGAGTTTGATCCTCTCTGAACCAATAAAAAAAATGCTGGATTTGTTTCAAGAACTGAAGTATTAGGATTAAGAATCTCAGGAGGACGAGCAACACAGGTTCCATCATCGAGCCCTTCATGACAATCCAGTAAAGGCTTAAATTGTGTTTTCCACACAATGTAGTTTTATGAGTAAGCTTAATGGTGAAAGAGTGATTGGGTAGAGACGAGAAAACAGGTTGAGAAATTGGAGTACGGTAATTGCATTAAACCAGCTTGGGGGTTGACTTGGCCAAGGTCAGGTCTGTATTATTTAGGTGGACTTGAATCAATTTGAAAAAATTAAAAAAAAATATTTAAAGTTTTAATATTTCTTGTTAAAAAGATAAGAAACAATGTGAGTGTCAAAGATATATACTGTAAATAATGATTAAAAGATTATTTTAAGATGTTTTTTACCCTACTTTGAAAAGATACTATTTTTAAAAAAAAATAAATATTTTAACAATATTTTTTTATTTTGCATTGATAAAACACAATTTGTTTTTTGAATATAAAGAATATTTATACCAATACATTGTAAAAATATAATATTTTTCTTGTTTTTTTTTTTAATATATTGTGATAAGGTTGAGCTGAATAAAAAAACCCTTCGTCTCTACGAGCATCATCCATGCTTCATGTACCCTTTTGTTTTGGAACTTAAACCATCATTTTAACCCCCCCCAAATAAAAACAGTTCGACCTTGAGGCTAGGTGTTTGCAAATTAATTTTTTCTTGTTTATTTTTTAAATTTACTTCGTTTTGGGAGCAACTGCCCATATGTGGGCCAGGTATCTGTGGTTTTTTTGGGTTGACTTAATTTACAAGTACCCATAAAAATAACTTTTTTGGGGGTTTTTTAGCCAAAAAAAAACCCCGTTCCCGTTCTAAAAATTATCTAAGTATTTGCAATTTGCTTTTTTTAAAAAAAATAAATGGGTTGCTGCCAGGTTATGCTGAGTTACTCGGGTTTTTGGTTGACATGGTGGCCGCTCAGGTTTCTTCAGGCCAATTGCAAGCCGGCGTCTGGCTTTCCTCAGACTCTGCCAGGGCCTCGGGTCACGGGTTAATATGCTGGGTTAGGTCTGGTTTGATAACCTTGGGTAATTGGGTTGAGACGGGAAAACAGGTTGAGAAAGTGGGGTGATAGGGACAAGAGCAGAAGACTAAGAAGCATTGGTAGAGGTCATATGAGGCAATGATACCATATTAAGTTTCATGAAAGAATTTTGCAAGGATGATCTTTTCTGAGTATCCACTTGGAATAAATAGATTACAAAGGATAGTCTGTGACCCTATGCTCTCAAATTTACAATTTGGATTGACCCTGGTCCTATCTACGTATACTTGCAATGACAACAAAATACTAACAAACCTAGTTTGAAAGGGTACTACTCTTGATAGGAAAATAATCTTAAAACACTGTCTAACGATCATCAACACTAATAATTAGCGATTGAAAGATTGTGTTGGGGGCAGTTCACTATGTGTGAAACCATAATTTTATTTTTCATAACCTCCTCCTTGATTATTTAGATAGCGGGGGTGATTTAGACTTCTAGAACTTTCTCCGCTAAGTTGTTATTTCTTTTTGTTATGCTGAAACGGATATGATCTGGTAAATGATCGTTTTTTTTCTTCTTTCCAGGACCTCTTTGGTATTGGTGTCACTGCACTTGGTCCTAGGAAGAAGATTGTGCGTGCTCTTAGTGAGCTTAGAAAAGGGTCTTATCGTGCAGTCGAGGTACATGGAGATGCACACGCCTCAGGTGAAGTTGGATCACGGGGAAGCCATGGAGCAGAAATGCAAGTCGAGGCTTCTAAAATTATTGGCGATGACACTAGTAAACTAACTGCAAACAAATTGATCACGGATTATTTTCCTGGGTCTGTACCTATTAAGAAAAAAACTTGTGTTATCTCTAGAGAACAACGGGGAGCAGAAAAAAGTCAACCAGGCAATGTTCATAAACAAGGGGTGAAAAAAAATACTAAAAAAGGAAAGCTCAAAGATATTCCTTCGTGGTGTAGCATACCAGGGACACCATTTAGAGTGGTAAAGATATACCATTTATTATTAAAAATTCAACATAGTTTTTCATTTCAAATTCGCTCGGTTTACTTAATTACCAATCCTTTTTCTCTCTCAAAAGTTGATAATATGGCACTATTTGGGGTCATTGTCACCTTTGATGTTAGAATGGAGTTGTAGAAGATAATTTATTTATTCCTTTTGCCTTTGCTTCTCTAATGTTATTTCTTGGTTTATTGCTCACTTCATTCTTATTTTTTGTGTCGGCAGGATGCTTTCAAATATCTTAGAGGAGATTGTTCCCATTGGTTTCTTACTCACTTCCACATGGACCGTAAGTTCTTACAGTAATTGTATTTGGCAAACTAAATAAGAAAGTTCTAATAGTTGCAAAGATATTTGGGTTTGCTTTTATTTTCAACCATGCCTTGTGTCAACAAGTCAATTTATCACGCTCCAATCAAGAAGTCACTAATGGCATGGGGCATTCAAGGTGTTTTAGAAAGAAGATAAAGTACACTTATTACTTACTAGCAATCAATTATCAGGCGCATTCCCCCATCACCGTATGATCTTTCAAAGCAATGAACTTAATTGAAAAGCTTGAAAATTATCAAGAAACTATGTTCAATGTCTTTGCAGATTATCAAGGATTAACAAGGTCTTTCTGTCATGGGAAGATTTACTGCTCCTTGATCACAGCAAAGCTTGTAAATTTAAAGATTGGGATCCCTTGGGATAGTTTACATGTTTTACCTCTCAACCAAAAGATCTGTATTGATGGTGTTGATGTGACATGCTTGGATGCAAACCACTGTCCAGGCTCCATTATAATTCTCTTCGAACCTCCCAATGGTAAGGTGTGTCCATTTAGAACTTTAAGACACCCAGTTATATTATATTTTCTACCTAACATTTCTGATTTTAATACCAAAATTGTAAATGCCAGGCTGTGCTCCACACGGGAGATTTTCGTTTTTCTGAGAAGATGGTTGCAATGCCTGTTTTGCAAATGTCTTCTATCCATACCCTCATCCTTGATACTACATATTGTAATGCCCAGGTATGTCCATGTTTGGGTAATGATGTTATCTCTGGTTTTCTAGCTTTGAGCCGTTGGCTCTTGTAGGGCAGGTCTTAACCCATTCTAGAAAAGACCCTAGTTATCTGAATTGAAAGTTCACTTCTAATAAGAACTTAATCGCAAAAATGTACTACTAAATTACATACTATAAAATAGGAATCACAAAAGGCTAAACCCAGTCAACAGTTGCTCCTGCATCAGTCATCTTCCCAGTTTTTCCTCTGAAGAGAACCAGCTCACATGGTAAATTTTCTCATGGAAAATTTATGTTTGCAGTATGACTTTCCGAAGCAGGAGGCTGTAATACAATTTGTCATTGAGGCCATTCAAGCAGAAGCTTTCAACCCCAAAACACTTTTTTTGATTGGAAGCTATACAATTGGTAGATTCTGTTACTCTCCCTCTATCCTTGAGTTTGTCTTCATCCCTCTCACGCACACTGTCTCATTTTTTTCCTTATGGTTTGAACGAGACACTATTCTCACTTGGTGCAATAATTTCTTTTCAATTTTTTTGTAAAGGAAAGGAGAGGTTGTTTTTGGAGGTTGCTCGTGTGCTCCATAAGAAGGTTTATGTCAACATGGCAAAATTCCGTCTTTTAGAATGCTTGGGGTTCCCTGAAGAAGATATGAGGTGGATTACATTAAATGAACAAGAAAGCCACATTCATGTCGTGCCTATGTGGACGCTTGCAAGTTTCAAAAGATTGAAACATATATCTAGTCAATATGCAGTGAGTGACCACAGATTATGGTGTATTTTTTTCTTCAATAGTTGTGTGTGAATGTGTAGGCCTGCATGTTATGCTTTACGACGATGAAGTTAATCTGCATGTTATGCTTTACGACGATGAAGTTAATTTATATAGGGCAGGAAAAGTGTTAAGTGAATTTATAAGATGCACAAAGTGGAAAGTTGCCTGAATGAGTGCCTCAATGTGTTCTGTATGACTAGGTGATTGTGATTTCCCATGTTCTCTCTATTGATAAGCACATAGGCCGTTCACTAACATGGGGTACTGTGCAAGAGCGCCTATTTGTGTGTGTATGAGTTTGAAATTTATTGACATGCTTGATTTTGACATCAACTTTCCATTTTCTATCATATTTTTGTGAGTAACTATTATTCCAAGAAATTTGTAGACTCAAGTAACTATCACTCCAGGAAATTTGCAGACACATCTTTCATATCAAGTACTTTCATATGGCATCTGCCACTGGCTTTTGTATGATCGTTTGAGTTTATACATTCCTATGAATCAGGGTCGATTCACTCTTATAGTTGCTTTCTCCCCCACTGGTTGGACGTGTGGTAAAGGGAAGAAGAAATCTCCAGGGAGAAGGTGTCAGCAGGGAACTATTATAAGGTATATCCTTGTCTCTATCTCGTAAACACTATCCATTAACTTTAGTGTAATAATTAGAAAATGTTTTAATAGCCGAGGAAGGAGTGCTTATTCTTTTTTTTTCCAACTTCAATTATTTTCAGTCGAAAACATGACCACCATTTAATTATATCCAGTTTTAAAATGTCTGGAAAACCAAATGCATTTCATAGAAACCAGCATGAAACCTGCAAATCCCTCATTATTTAAATTCACGTGATGAACTTTTCATCTTATTTGAAAAGGGAATGATTCATGTCTGGAGTAAATGCAATTCTTTGGTTCATGGGTCATAATAGAAGATGGAAAATTTTGCATCTTTGATGCCAGCTTGCAAGGTCCTTGTGCATTTTGAATGTGAGTTTAGTTGCCACCTGCCATGTATTGTTACTGGCGAACCAGATAGCTTAATGAGTTATATAAACTGTAAAATGCATGTGAAAACCCAGTCACGTCATTTTGGCTGAGTAATATATCAACTGTTCTAATGATGTTGGTTTTGTAGCTGTACCCTGAAATTGCTTCTGTTGTCAAATCAATATGAGCATTTTTGTATGTGCCTAGTGGCAAGGATAGACATAATTTGACATACATCACACTTCGCTTTCAGAATTGAACTAATATGAAATTTTTGCTTCTATGTTTACCAGATACGAAGTACCATACAGTGAGCATTGCAGTTTTACAGAACTCAGAGAGTTCGTGAAGTTCGTGTCTCCTGAAAAAATAATACCAAGTGTAAATAATGATGGACCGGATTCTGCCAATGATATGGTTTCCCTCCTGCTGTCTTGATTGGTTGACTAGAATCTCAAAGTAGAAGCCCTTAGTTTTTTAATGTTTTTTTTGTTCAAAGTAGCTTAAATGATTGTAAGGAAAAGTTGCCAGTAGGCCTCCAAATTCATATAATGTTATTCTGTGTTAGCAGGTATTGCTAGCATGCTAAAATGAATAATGTAATATCAATGTACAATTTGACATTAAATGGCAAGTTGAAGTAAATGTACTTATTGATGACTTGTCATCTAATTTTGATGCTGAAACTATATCAAGATTTCGTGATTGTTTAATTCAAAGTTCTTGCTGCATATTCTGATGTCAAGGTAATATTAATGCAACAAGTCACGAGAAACTGAGAAAATCTCTTTTTGTATTAGAGATCTGAAGGCATAGGGCACAATTCCTACAAATTTTGCTGGAGAGATGCTTTATTGGAACCTATCATCAAGCATAGATGTTTTGGCATAAGAATCAAAAGCTTACATTTATACCAAACTGTCTAGAAGGAAACTATGAGTTTACTGTGGCGTTTGTGACTGAAAATGTATGCTTGATATGAACTGCATTCAGAAGCTATAGCATTATAGCAAGCAAGTTCCATCTTTCAATTGTCTATTTGACTCTGTTTACAATACATATGCGTTCGATACCTGTCAAATTTCAATGCTTAGAGTTAGATAAAAATATTCATCTTCCTATTATTTAAAGAAGATTAGCCATGTAGTAGGTTGTCAGAGCTTGGAATTAAGAAGTTTGCTTCTCTTGTGGTCTCAGTTTTGAGTCTTGTGGTTGCTAATATGAAAACCACTAAAGACTTACATGGTCGTTAACTTCAGGGTTTTTAGAATTAGTTGAGGTGTGCGCAAGCTAGCCCGAACACCCAATTAATAAAAAAAAAAATTAGGTTCTTGGAATTAGACTAAAAATGCAAGCTCGCCCGAACATCCTATTAATAAAAAAAATAGCTTAAGGCTGACATGCTGGCGTGGTTAAGGGGCATGTCAAGAAATCATGTGGGCTCTCTGTCTGCGCAGATTCTCGAATTCTGTTGTTTACGCCAAACTTTGAGCTTTTCGTTTCTGGGGTAAATCTGAAATTAGGCAACCTATAACTCAAATCTCTATCATGTCTCTGATTTCTCAATTAGGTCCCTGGCAAACCTTTGAGCTTTTCGTTTCCAGGGTAAATCTGAAATTACGCAGCCTATAACTCGAATCTCTATCATGTCTAAAATATTTCAATTAGGTCCCTAGAGTATTAAAAATAATCCTCAATCGACTTTTGTATCAAGATTTATCACAAACTGGCAGCCCAAAAGGTCAAACCGAGGTTAGAGAGCTTACAAAATAAAATAAAAGTAGTTTTACTGTTGCAATCAATGTTCATTATCTCACAAATACAATATGGGTACAGGGTGATCGATCCATGGTGATTTTTTTTTATATCCTTGAAGAAATTATGCAGTATATAATCATTGAACTTTATCTCAAATTTGTCTTTCCAAATTATATCTTCGTGTTTTTATGTTCTTATAAACTCTATTGTATTCGAGATGTCAGAAAAGAGAAAGGAGATGTCAGAAAATATTCGCTGGGAAAAAAGAAGGTCGGTGTTCTGGCTTGGTTAGGCAGCCATAAAACAAATAAACAGGCAGTGCTGTAGCCGCTGGAAAAAAGCTTGCGGTGGTGGCCGTTTTCTCTTCGGCACGATGGGCGACGTCGTTTTACTGCTGTTTTGTTTCCAATTCCATGTGTGAGCACTGTGTTTTTCAGGCAGGATGAAGACAGCACATGTGGAGTGGCAAATTCGATGGCATGGAAGGGGTTTTTCAGGCAGGGTGGGATGCTTTATTTCTTGGCATGATGTGCAACAAAAAGAAGAGGGCGAAGTGATTGGATTTGTTTTCCATGGTGGTACCAAGTTCGCAATCAAAAAACAAAAACCATGGTACGTGCTAGGTTTTTATTTTGTATAATGTTGGCATCAAGAAAGAGGTTAGAAGGTTGTCTTTTTTGGCTTTGTTTTCATGCAAAATCTTTGATGTATACGTTTGTTTGTAGTGCCTGCTTGACACTTGAAAACACTTTTACTTTAAATTATTATTTTTTATATAATTTTAGATTATTTTGATATGTTGATATCAAAATATTTTTAAAAAAAAATATAATTTTAATGTATTTTTAAATAAAAAAACACTTTAAAAAACAACTTTAATTTTTACTAGGCCATAAGGTATGGCCAGTCTAGATAAAAGAACATGAAAAGTTTTTTAATCTTGTCATGGACATGCAAACTAACAAAGAATGTCATTTATTTTTTTCCCTTGAAATCTTTCATATTTTTAATATTTCAAAACAAAATAATTAATCAAAACAGGTCAAAATAAGGTTACGATTAGATGTTGTTATAAAACTAAAAAAAAAAAAATATAGTTACTGAGGTTTCTAGGGTGTCTTGATGAATGTTTAGTTAAAATTAGGTTTTTAGGATTCTAAAACTCAAATCTTGATTTTTCATTCACCAAAGATAATCAACAAATATACTCACTATTAGAATTAATTGTTTTACTGATGGAAATTTATGTTGGTAATGTAACGTAATTTCTGACAATAATTGTTTTCCTGACAAACACATAGACAAGAATTGTCCGTCAATACATTTGTTTGTAAATTTTTTCGTCGATGATTTCATCGACATTGAATCTACCGATGAACATTGATTGTAAATATACCGATGAAAACACCAACTGTAAATATACCGATGGAAAGACCGGCTGTAATTTCATCAGTATATTCTATCGGTGAGGCTATCAAAATATATCATCAGTGATTTCATCATTAACATTAGTAATTTTTATGTATATCTATCATTTTCTTCATCCAGGTTCACACTTTAGTATTTAATTAGTGCTAATAATTTTTTTAATGATTTATTAGTTTATTTATTTGTAAATTCAGTTTATTAAGTACATGTATTAGCTTTTAATCTCTCAATTAAAAAAAAAACTTATTACCAAGAAACACCCCCATAATTTTGACGCTTTTTTCTTTTGTGTTACAAGTTAATTTGAAATCCTTTCCATAACTGGAGTACATTGATTAATGAATTAAAAAAAAAAACTTTTGCTAAAGTATAATTCTTGCATGCATCATAGCAACCATAACGTTAACAAGAGGGGGAAAAAGAATTATTAACGTAATCTAAGTTCATATCACGGTTTAGTTATTTGCTTTTGTTTTTTCATTTTTTTTTTCATGTGTTGAAGATTATTTTCGAGCTTTAAATATATTTTTGAATGGTTGGAGGAAGCTTTGGATATTGTGTTTTTAACTTAAAATTGCCTAAAAATAGAGGTCTTAGATTTATTTTTTTATTAACGTAGGTGTCCGGACTTGTGTATATCTCAATTAATTTTACAAATCATAGAATTAACGATCATATAAATTTCAAAAAATTATTATATTAACAAATACAAGACTCAAATTTAAAATTATAAAAAAAAAATCTCTTAGTTTAAAGTTTAAAGCTATTATCTGTTAAATAATGAAGTTATTGGGTTATTGAGGTGAGGTGTGGATAGTGATATCTCATGTAAAATTGCGATGACACCTCATCTACCAGCCTTGTAGGGCATAGCTTTCCCTACCCAATCATCCACTCTTACGACTCCCACTCTTTTTTGTCTTTTTTTTTTCCTCCTTTTCTATTGTCGTCATTTAATTTTTTTATCAGAATTTTTCTAAATAATACTCACTTCTTATTTTCGTTATACAAGAAATACAATAAATTATTTAAAAGGTATTCTGAATGGTGGAATTTATTATAAATATTATTAAAAACTTTCTTAAAAACTTCATAATGATATATGGATGTGTATCACTTCATAATGATAACGTTGTAATAATTTTTAAAAAGGCTATCATTTTCTAATTGAATGAAATCTATCTCCTAGACTCTATACATGTATGGATGCAATTAGCCGGGTGACATTGTTGACAAGTCAACATTGACTACGCGGGATTATTTTATCAATTATGTGATGATAAAAAAAAAAAATCATTAGGTATGATGCATATTCAATACAAAAAAATCAAAATAGACTCGTAAATTACGAAAGCAACATAGGAAGACAAAAAATAATGGTAGCTCTCTTTAATCTCTTATTTAATAATCTACCTATATTAAAGTTAGCATCTCAATCTTACAAAGCTATTAATTTAATAGCCAAAGGTCGTTAAAGAGTGGAGCACCAATTATAAATCATCACATTTTGGTGATATTAATAATCAGAGCAAGTTTGCAAGTGGGGTCTTGCCCTAGCGGTTGAATGGACTGGTTTCCTTCCTGTGCACTAGGGTTCAAGTCCCACCATGCACGCTTATCACCCCCGCGGTGCTTTACATGCTCACTGTGTTTGCAGGATATTCAATTAGTCTGGAAATTAGTTGTGATGCGCGTAAACTGGCCTGAACACTCCGATTATTAAAAAAAAATTAATAATAATAATAATTAGGGCAAGTTTCGGCATGGAAGCGCTATATAGTTATACTCCTCTCAACATGTGCGTGTCTATATATATATAAAAGTGAGTTGAATATATCGAGGAAAGTGGGTTTGGTCCACCACTTATAAACCAGTAAAAAATAGATGGCTGTTGTAAGGAGAATCTACACATGGAAGAGCATTTTTGCAACGTGATATAAATGCAAGTTGCCTTCCAAGTTTAATATTATCCATGTTACTAGAAGCCATTGCTTGTTTCCAACTTTGCCACGGGCGGCCAAACTCTCCGGCCGCTGCATGTCGGTGGCAGTGCCTGGGCAGAACGCAGTATTAGTGGTGGTGCTCATCATTTAGTTAAGCTGTAGTTTGACCTAAAGAAATTAATGGGTGATAATTAACTAAATGAAGGGATGAATTTATCATATGTGATAGCACTGCTTCAAGAACATTTTAAATCATAGAAAATGAACCTCGTAAAAGAATGGCTTCCTACAGTAAATTTACACCATTATTTGATTCAAGTAGTGAAGGCAACTTAGTTTTTCCTTCCTACTGGATGGTGGCGCAAAAAAAACTGGGCCATGTCCCTCTCCCGTCCCAGAATTTCTTCCTGGACTTGGAAAAAACAGAGCAAACATTTATTTATGTGAATTAAGCAGCGTCAGTGACCCGGCAGCTAAAATTCGCCTGAATTCCTGACGTTTTCCGGTAGCTAGGATTGTTCTTGGCAAAAATTGAACCAATCCCTTCAAAAGTTCCACAGAAATGACGGGTGAGAGTAAGTTTCGTCTCCATTGTTATCATCCTCGTTATAATCAGATGGCGGCGGCGGCGGGGCAGGAGGGGTATAATAATCACCGCCCATATGGTCCAGCCCGTGATAGAGTCCAAAATCGGACGCACCCTCATTAGAATCCAACATGTTCAAAAACGACCAGTCTATTGTATCACTATCCACTTGCCCAGCCCCGCATTCAGAAGATGACGACGTGTAGTTCTCCACATGTGACGATGACTCGCCTCCCATAGCAGCACTACTGGACGGTGCTGGCTCTTCATTAGCAAACCTGGCAGCAACTTCCTGCACCTCCTGCGGGCTGAGTGACCGCCCGCCGACAATGTCCGGTGGATTGTCTGGGAAATTGAACTTGGCGCCACTACCACGTAGGCAGCACAGGGCAGCGTCAAACGCACGCGCCGCCTTCTCAGGCGTGTCATAGGACCCTAACCAAATCCTCTCCCGGCTATTCGGTAGCCTGATTTCAGACACCCACCTACCCCATTTTCTCTTTCGAACACCCGTGTACTTGGGCTCATGGGTTCTATCAGCCTGTTGCTCGGATGACACAGACGAAGATGACGTTCCAGGTTTTACCATTTGCTTATTTTAGGACAATTAATCTAAAACAGTGTGCCAAGTAGTTAGCCTGATCCAAAAACTTCAAAATCGGGACCAGTTTCTTTTCGGTTGAAGTGGGAGGATTGCTGGGGTGGTGCATGATGAAAATGGCGGCTCTAATGGAGGTATATATACTGGAGATTGGGTTTGGGAAAGGGAGGTCCTCTAAATTCTAACCGTGTTGATCAGATTGAGGCGAGTCAGAGGTGGAGAGTACGAGGGAGCGCGGACTGCAGGACGCGGTAGGGCCAAAAAAAACAAAAATATGACGCGGGAGTGATCAGCCTCAGCCTCAGCCTCAGGTCAGGCAGGTGTGTGATATTATTTTGTTGATCTTATTATAATAATATTATTATTATTATTATAATTATTATTATGTGCATGCAAATTGGAATGAAAGGAAAGGAGTGGGGTTAGGTGGTGGACCACGTACACTTCTCTCGCTCGCACCTTTCTCTTTCCGTGATGGCTTTGAAACTCTGTAGCTTTCCATTCATCATGAAAAAACATGTTTTTATTTAGCTTATGTTATAATAATTTAAGGTTTTATATCTGTAAGGTTTTATACTCATCCCCTGAAATTTAATTTGTTTTTAATATTTTCTTTATGTTTTTTTCTTAGTCTTTCCGGCTATAAATTTCTTAGTGCTTGTAATACTGAGTTTCACGTTATTGATTCATTTTAATTATAATAATTATGAGTTAAATATATTAAAACACAATTAACTCTTCTCCATTTAATTTGTCCCATTAAAATACAAAAAAAAAATCATATTTATTTATAATATTATGAATTTGACCTTTCCGCAATATACATAAAAAAAAAAAAGGAAATCTCCCCCGGGAGGTGTTCGTGTCATGATTGATCTTCTAAATTCAATGGCTGGCTTTTGTCATCTAGTGGAAAAGAAGGGAAGCTTCGGCATTGCCCCCCTCTGAAGGGCCTTGTCTTTTTCCATGGACAGCAGAAGGGTCGCCATTTTTCTATCCTGTAATTAAAGAATCTGCAGCAATTTCCAAATAAACATCTCGTTTGATTGAAACAGATTCAAGCTCGGTTTATATTTTCATCCAAATTCATGAAAATCTTAAACGCGCTGTGCCCTCTTGAATGATAGGAGCTAGCTGTTTCTTGCATCACCATCTTGTTGTTAGAAAATAATATAAATTATATTATGGGACCTTACTTATAAGCTTAAGCTTTTAGGTGAGATGGTTTTTTAATATAGTATCAGAACCTTGTTGACCCCGGGATCACGAGTTCGAATCTCACCACCCCCATTCTATTTGATAAAAACTAAGCACAAGGTGATATAAGCATGTGCAAGTTTCAAGCCCAAAGAGCTTTTACTTAAGAGGGTATGTTAGAAAATAATATAAATCATATTATACAACCTCACTTACAAGCTTAAACTTTTAGATAAGATGGTTACTTAATATTTATTGCAGCATATGGTGGGCTTCACCTGTCGATCAAAAGAAAAGAAAAATAAATAGAGTAATAGTAAGTGAAAACGACAATGGAAGAATTTTATTAGAATTGAATTTGGTGGAAACTCCTGGGATTTCTAGAACACAGTGTGGTACTGATCAACGCGTTACTCTACTTGGACTTAAACTCTGGGCACCCACCCTCCTTCCTCCTTCTCGTTTAAATGATGGGAACAGTACTAGTACGTGGCAACTGTTATAAGCATCCACGGTTTTGATCTCTTTATTATTATTAACACGATGATCACTGAAAATTTATATGTTCATTAAATTTATAGCTTGTAACATTAATCAAAATGTACAATGATTTTATTACATGGTCAGAACATGTTCTCCATTTAATACAGGCATGACAGGATTAAGATTAATACCACTTTAAATCATAAACTCTCTTTAACTTTAGAGCACTTTTGTTAATTCTGTTTTGTTGATACTTTGTTTTTTTAATTAGAACAAAATATTTTGGTTTTTGAGTGTTTCGGCATGCCGTTTCAGGATTGTATTGTTTATATATATATATATATATATATATATATATATATATATATATATATATATATATTCAAAAAAATTAGTTCAAATCCAAAAATAAAATTATTAGAATTGTGCAATTTAATCTAAGAAAACACAATAAAATAATTTTTCTGAACAAAATTATGAATATGTATAATATTATGAGAATGTCATTATCAATCTCGCAAGGTCATTATATTCTCTGATTGCTCTAAACTTTTAACATAATATATATAAATATGTCAAAAGATTCCTCGTAAAATTTCATCTCAATCTAATGGTTGAATTAAGAGATATAATTGATATTATAAAATTATTTATTATTTAAAAAAATATTATTTGACCAAAATAGAACGAACAAAACAAAACTGGAATGTTCGGCCAATATTTGACCATAAATTTAGAATAAACCAAAAATTAAACCAAATTAAAAATAATATTATTTTATATCATTTTTTAACTAATACAAAATATTTCAGCAATGAAATTGTCAACCTTTTGTTTTAGATAGTTAGTTGCCCTGAAATTCTGCCACTGTCAGGATCTACAAGACGGAGGGCTAAACCCCAACCCTCTTCCATGCGCCACGTTGCAAACAGTGCTGTGCTTATCATGTACTGTCATCATTTTTTATTAAAAAAAGAAAAATTCGTAACGAAACGAAACGTACGGAGATGATTGAATGATTGATTAGTTAATGACGGGTAGGAATAAAAGGCAGTTAAGCATGCCCTCCAAATTACTAATTATCTAATGGAAAATGCTAATTAAAAAGGTTAAATCATCAATATATCATTGGTTTTTTAATAGTATAATTTAGTTTTTTTTTTTTTTTTTGTCTCAAGTGGGTATTCTAATAAAAAAAAGAATTATTAATATGTCATTTTGTATTTTACAAGGAGTGAAAAAAGAGAAAGATCTCTAATGGATGTAGCGTGGTGTCAAAGAGTTTGAGATCTGTATTGCAGGTTTCAGATTCAAATCAGGGCATGCTCATCTTGTAAGAGCTTGGAATAGCCAGAGTTTTAATCGATTAACCCGGACCGGCAAAGAGTGCCTAAAAAGGAATGAGGTTTCCTCGAATAAAAAAAACAAAGTTTGAGGGTAAAAAAGTTAAAATCCTCCTTCTATTTTATAGCTTTCCTTAAAAAAAAATATAGAGAGAGATGACTTTTATATACAAGTTAGAGGGTTTAAATGCCTATTGATGATTTTAAAAACCAATGATATATTCACCCTGTAAGAGTCTAGGAAAACCAGAGTTTTAATCACTTAACCCGGCCCGACAAAGAGTGCCTAAAAAGAAATGAGGTTGTCTCGAATAAAAAAAAATGAGAGAGTTTAAGGGGAAAAAAGTTAGTCTTCCTTCTATTTTATAGTTTTCCTTACAAAAATATATAGAGATGACTTTTACATACAAGCTAGAGGGTTTAAATGCCTATCGATGATTTTAAAAACTAATGATATATTGATGATTTAACCATTTTAATTAGCATTTTACATTAGATTATTATCTTATTTTAAAAAATATTAATTTAAAGCATTAAAAACCTATTAAGAAAATATAAAAGTTACATTAGAAAAATGTAGAGCTGACATTATAACAAAGTTCTGGCTTCACTCTTACCTTTTAAAAAATGGTCAAACAAAGATTGTTTGGAAGTGTGGTTTAGGTTGCTTTTGAAAGTGTTTTTTTTGTTAAGAAATGCATTAAAATGATTTTATTTTTATTTTTTAAAAAATATTTTTTATATCAACACATAAAAATAATCTAAAAATAACAAAAAAAAAATTTTAAGTAAAAAATGCAAATATTTTTTTTTATTTTTTTTCAAAAGTACTTTTGAAACATAGTGTTAAACAAGATAATAGTCTTTAAACTAAAGCATGACACACTTGATGTAATATCCCTAAATCTTGTTTTATTATATTTTCAATAAAATAAACTTTTATTATTTAAAATACAATATTATCTATATATATATATATATATATATATAGTTATACAAAAAAATAGCCAAGTTTTATTTATATTTTTTATATCAAGTTATCGACTCAATTAATTTTCACAACCTACAAAAACAATTTCAACATATTCTTATCATTGAGGACTTCTATATTTATTTATCATCATCAACACAAGAATAAGCTGTTATTTTTCTTTCATATTTACTCAAGAAAATCAATTATTATAATAATCTAAAATATTTCAATCAATAGGACAATTAACTTAGTTATCATATCAAACCAACATATATTCATATCAATGCAAATTGAACTTAAAACCTAGTCTACATGATTGCAGTTATATATGTTAAAAAAAACTAACTAAGATACATCATCTTTATTCTATTTATATTCATACACTAACGGGTTAAAACATTATATTACAAAACAAAATATGCATTGGTTTCATAAAATCACAAATGTGATATCTACTACTAGTCACGACGCTATGAAATACCTGAAATTTATATAATACTCAACATAATTAATTTATACACAAATAATATTTATCATTATTGCTTTTATATGTAATTATTCCCTAATTATACAATTCACATTATTTAAGAGTATAATATCTTCTTTTGTCAAACCAATACTTGTTCCAATTCTAAATTATGAACTTCTTTAATTGCCTATTATTCAGGGCATTAGTTTCAATAATCTTATGGACTAGTTTATCTCATTTTTTCATCAATTAGGAAATTATTTCATTTATGAGGGAACAAAACTCTTTGTCTGGCCATTACCTAGAGAATTAATATTTTTATATGTCAATTAACTAGGGCATTAGTCCCATTAATCAAGGTTCCTAGCTTTTTCATCACCCGTTAATCAAGAAACTAGTTTATAGTTTCTATAATCTTATGGACTAGCTTATCTCATTTTTTATTAATTAGGAAATTATTTCATTTATCACGGAACAAAAATCTTTGTCTTCCCATTAACCAGAGAATCAATATCTTTATCCGTCAATTAACTAGGGCATTAGTCCCATTAATCAAGGTTCCTAGTTTTTTCGCCACCCATTAATGAAGAAACTAGTCCTATTTACCAAACTAACTAGTTTTTTCAAAAAATGATAGTTTATCAAACAAGGTTACATTATATTTAATGAATAATGACAAACATTGTTAAATAATGATATAGTCTTAGAGTACCAAACATCTACCTGAAGTTTAAAGGTATGAATTGATCCCGTGTTGCCGTGTGAGTCGTGCGATCTCTCCTGTACAAACAAGAATAATTTCATTTTTCAAATCATTGTTTAGGCTAAATCTTGCTCAAATCCCTTTAAGTTTGTTGTATTTTCTCTCATTTGTTTATGGTGAAAAGGTATGAAAATCCTCCCCCTTTTTATGCTTTTGTCGTCGACTATTTGAGAGATTTTTTTGGGTTTTTTATAGTCAAAACTTTAGGTAATTACACATTGACCCCATTAGCTTAGTTATTTTATTTATGTTTCCATCTTTTCTCTTTTATATCAATTTGTGTTGTATACTTTTTTTTCCTTCTAATTTTATCCATTGTCATTTAACTCTATATCTTTGATTTAATGTAATTCATTCCATTTCTAAGTTAATATTTTAAAAGTTAAAAAATTCTAATTGAAGTTTTATATTCTCCCTT
Source organism: Salix caprea (assembly GCA_964035475.1). NCBI lineage: Eukaryota > Viridiplantae > Streptophyta > Magnoliopsida > Malpighiales > Salicaceae > Salix > Salix caprea. Next base: position 16,454,071 of record OZ037751.1, read on the forward strand.
TTTAAAAATCAAAATTTTATCCTTAAAATTTAAACATCATACTTAAGCATAAAAACAATTTGGGATGTTTTCTTCTCATCTCTAATTCTCTTTCTCAAGTTTTTTTCTCTCGAGTTTGAGAGCTTCTCCACAATACCTTTATTACTAGTGTCATTTTATTTTTAAGTTTCTTTTTACTTTAATCTAACATTTTTATTGATTTCGTTTCTAGAGTTCGTTTTCACTTGATATCTAAAGGAAATTGAGGTAGCCCTCAGGAAGGATCTACTTTGACCTCACGACTTGTCGAATCCGTGATTTGGGTCATGAACTCCATAAAATTTAAGTTTTTTAGGCTAATGTTTTTAATTACATGGTTACAAGAATCAACTCATTGCATAGATATTTTTTCATACTTTAATTATTGTATGAAAACAAATTAAAATAAATAATGAGATCTGGATCCTAATTATCCAAAAATGTCAAGAAAAAAAATCCAAGAAAACGGGTTTGTTTAATTATTTTTATCTTTTTAAACTGTTGACAAAAAAATTTTATCCACTCTTTTTTTTCTTCAAAAATATCAAACATGTTAACTGCGGTTTAGATTTTAGCCATATATATCAAACGTGTTCATTACATAGTGGTCGGAAAGTTGGGAAACCGACAATTAGATATTTTTTTAATTGTAATCTAATAATTCGAAGAAGACCTTTAAAGTTAAAGTGCTTGTTTGTTATTTTAATCGGGCGGGAGGGGACCGCTCCAACTAGTCATATCCACATCCATTTTGAATTCGGATAGTTACTGTAATATAATTTTTTTAAAAATTATTTTTGATATCAATATTTTAAAATATATAAAAATATTAAATTATTTTAATTTAAAATAAAAAATAAAATTTAATTTTTTTCTTAAAACACTTTTAAAACATAATATCAAACATATTCTAAAATTACATTCCTGATTTTGGCATTGATGGATATCAATCCTAGTTGAAATTCCCAGATCCAACCCAAGTGAATAAAAACACTATTTGAATTGAAAATTCTTCTTATTTTTTTTTAAGAAATCAGGAATTATGTTATTTGTTTTTATTACTTAATTAAGACGATGGCTTGCCACGAGCCTCCTAACCTCAAACATGGACAAAAACATTTGTTTATTTACAAAGACAATGCTAATAGTTTTATTATATTTAAAAATTTAGAAATATTGGTCCAATATGCTTTTTAGTTTTAGCCAGTCCTAAGAAGTTTAATAAACTGATTATTAAATCTAAATATATGTACAAATATTATTTTTTTTGTAATTTTTTTTAAAAAACCGAATAAATAAATAAAAAACAATTTTTTACGAGTGTTCAAAGGACCTGGCCATGCAAGATTTTTCGAAAAGAATGGTGATTTTCATAGACCCTAATTTTTGGTATTTTAGAATGAAACCGTAAGCTTGCAATTGTAACCACGAAGACAAAAAAATAAATAAAAGTAATTAAGTGTTTCAAAATTTAATTTATTCACGCGATGTATACAGTATACACCCAAAAAACACGAGATCAAGATGGAAAGGAATAAAGAGATGTCCAAAAAAAACACCGATACCTCTCTGACAATTCACCCCCCACAGCTGCTCACAACTTGGCTACCAAATCCCTATGAAATCTTGAACGTACACCAAGTATAATGCAATGACAGTGATTTGTGAAGATGAAAGGAAGAAGATAGGGGCTGCACGTGTCGTGGCAGCAGTGGCTTGGTGGTCTTGGCTCCCAAAAAGATGAACTTTAACTATCCTCTGAAGTTGAATTCTTGGGATAGTTCCAGCCTTGAACAAATCACAAGGACAAAATCAAAAGCCATGGTCCCGGAAAGTGGCGAGCTTGGTTCGGTTTCTTTCGGTCCTTTAACAGCCATGGCCCATGGACCTTTTTTAAAACATTTGCCATGGCATGGTATGCTTTGGGTGGGGAGGGCTTATTCTAAAAAATGTTTTCTAGCGAGGATAATTTATGGTCGTGTGATCTGATCGAAACGCGAGTGTTTGGTCTCTCCTGGTTATCTCGTCTCTTTCCTTGCAACAAATCAACAATTTTTTTTGGCTGCTTTTCCAGTCATGAACCTGTTCTCAGATTGACATTTATACAAACACTCTAGGAACATAACTCTTTCTTTTTCATTAATTTACGTTCTTTACATTTTCACACCTCTCACTGTTCTCTTAACCTTACTCAAGGCAAGATTGCGATCTTTTCTCTCATCGCAATACATTTTGCAGAACTTAGAAACTCACTATACATTAAATAATGGTTACGCAAATCGTTAGAATCTCATTTCTGAGCTATAAGTTTAATGGGCCGCAGGTGTTTGCTTATTTGCCTGTGAGAAGAAAATGGCAAAGAGAAACTTTGTGGGGTTGGTTGCAGAATAGATTGATGACTACAAGTAAGCGAGTGCAGGATAGAAGCACCACAAAAAGGGTGCAGAATCTTGAAATAGTGACAGAGAAATGGAAAATAGTATCAAAAGTGAAGGCAGTGATGGAGATTTTAAATGAGGAGCCAGAGATGATAGTCCCAGTAAGGAACCTTGAACGACACAGGATTAAAATCAATCTGCCCAAACCCCACAAAATTTCGGACTTCCTTCGAAAATCGCCAAAACTTTTTGAACTGTACAAGGATCAAAGGGGACTGCTATGGTGCGGAATGACAAAAGAAGCTGAGGATTTAGTAGAAGAAGAGGGAAGATTAATCGAGGAGAGTTCGGACAAAGTCGCGGAATACGTGACGAGATGCTTAATGATGTCTGTTGATAGGAGGCTTCGGTTGGATAAGATAGCACATTTTAGGAGAGATTTTGGTTTGCCTGTTGATTTTAGGGATAAATGGGTGCATCGGTATCCAGAACTGTTTAAGGTTGTTGATGTAGTTAATGAAGTAAGTTATTTGGAGCTTGTGTCTTGGAATCCTGAATGGGCTATCACAGAGTTAGAGAAGAGAGTATTAGGGGTGAATGGAAGCAGCAATCATCAGCCGGGAATGCTTTCATTGTCATTTCCTTTGAGATTTCCTTCTAATTACAAGAAGATGTATAGACATCGAGAGAAAATCGACCATTTTCAGAAAAGGTCTTATCTTTCACCATATGCAGATGCCAAGGGACTCACTGCTGGGTCGTTAGAATTTGACAAGAGGGCTGTTGCCATTATGCACGAGTTGCTTAGCTTTACCCTTGAGAAGAGATTGGTGACTGATCACCTTACGCATTTTCGGCGAGAATTTGTGATGCCACAGAAGTTGATGAGACTTCTTTTGAAGCACATGGGGATTTTCTATGTGTCCGAAAGGGGGAAGAGATTTAGCGTGTTTTTGACTGAAGCTTATGAAGGTCAAGAACTGATTGATAAATGCCCTCTTGTTGTTTGGAGGGAAAAACTCCTGAGTCTTGTTGGTTACAGAGAGAAGAAGAAGAAGATTTTAACATTCGGTGATTTATCGGACTTGGAGGATAGTGGTTTGATTGAGAGTAGTTCTGAACACGAAAATATAAGTATGCATTTGGGGCATGAGGACACGATGGCCGGTGTGGAAGATGCTTTACTTGCAGGCAATGATGAGATGAATATTGGAGAAATTGGCCTCGCAAACTGGAACAGTGAAAAGTCTTGAGGTCATAAATTTAAACATTCGTAGGTTTTTTGTTCACTTAATTCGACTCTGAGTCCTTATGTGTTCATTGATGGAGTTCGTTTTTCTTCCATAGCTTATGAATTCAAAGCAGAGAGCTCTTCTTGGCATTTTAATCCGGAAATTGCATACTGCCTCTGATCACAAGTCAGATTTACCATCATTGCATTTTGAAAGAGACAACAGAAACTCTACATCTGAAAAAATAAAAAAAAGGGAAGCGATTGGCCAACTGAATGCCTTATATCAGATCATCAAAACTTGTCAGAAACAGGGGTAGTGACTACAAATTGCAGAATTTGTTTTGCTATTTTTTTCTGACGATTGATGTGCTGGCCTCTGATATCATGCCATATAGACTGATCCACTACCACAGTTCAATCACTTCCCAGCCTGCTTTTGCCCGTGATGCCATGTTTCTTAACGCAGGCACGTGGAAGCAAAGTGTGGTTGATGAGCCCTGATGCTTTACTGTATTAAGGGTGTGTTTAGTAGTATGTTTTAAAAGTATTTAATTTTTATTTTAAATTAAAATTTTGATATGGTTTTGATTTCATAATATTAAAAATAATACAAAAAATACTATAAAATTCAATCTCTACTAACATGCAGCTGTACGGGGAAAGAGAGACCAGTTACTGCTTGCTGACATATTATTTGTGGACAGGAAGAGTTACACTAATGATAGAATCGACTGCAAGCTAACACGAGGTAACGAATTCTTGCCAACTGTTACTGAGAATTGTGGTGTGATTACATATAACTTGTGATTTAATCCACAAAATACATTTAATATGAGATAGAGACGTATACAAAAAAAGAATCATTGGCACCTGTAGGAACAAAAAGAACGTCCTAGGAAATTAGGGGTCAGATTTCAGAGTTGATCTGCAACTCTTGGGATCTGTATATGATCATCGTGCCAAGATAAAACAAAAGATCCACAATTCTGACTGAGTTGGGACCTGTTTTAGAAATTGAACCGTGGTTTGTCAGCAAGTCTTTCTCTGCTGTTGCTTGCCTTTTAACCCCATAACCATGCATCAAGAATCACAACTTTGAGCTCCATGTTGAGATGATGAGGTTCCAATTATATTATCCAATAACAGCCTCTCCTCTTTTTTTGTTTGTGTTGGAATGAATCTGCATCGAGACAAAGAAACCGAAAAAATCAATCAGCTTAAAGGGGTAAAAAACACTGAATCATAAATATCACATGTTAAATCCATCAAGAAATTCATTAAGTAGTTTACAAGGAGGATCGATCCACAAACATTTTGGAGGTAGGTGTTTCTGATCGTCTTCCTTCTCTACTTCATTACAAACTACTCTGAAAGCCTGTAACTTCAATCTGGAGCTTGAAATTTCTATAGTGAGTTTTCATTCAAACATATTTGTTGTGCATAGAAATATATATAACCTACAGTGCATCTTCTCTGTTTCTGTTGCTGATATAAATAAAAAAGATAAACCAGGAGCAGAGTCGCGGACTTTTCATCCAGCTCGTGAGAGGGAGATATCGAAAGTCATGGCCGGCGCCGGAGCCACGCGAGCCAGAGAGGTAGCTACACAAAACACCAGAAAGGATGGCAGTGCCAGTGCCTGCTTATGATATCATCATCAATGAGGGAAGAAGATACCTTTCCTAATTTTGAAAAAAAAATGCTGTTTCATCATCAATGATCATGAAAGTGAAGTTTTCTTAAGGCGGCCACCTGTTCCTTCCGTTAACAAGAATTTTCTGGATATTGCGGAAGCTTTTCTCATATCGTCCACAGCTTCAGTTGGATAGAAGTGCCCATCAGAACGACGACGTTGAAAAGCTGGGGAACATGGCATTCAAGTGGAGTAGTTTGGATCCAACTGCCCAGGCTTGATATGAGACTAGGAGACGATGCAGAGCTGTGCATTAATATTTGCTTTGAACATCTCAGGACAGCTTGAAGGTCATCATCAGAATGAAAACATAACAAATAATCAATGCACATATAAACAATCAACTTGTCCTTATTTATTCAATCCAACGGCCTATAAACTTTTTCCTAAAAAAGAGATTATATTTTTGAGTAAAATTACTCTATTTATTCCATTTTTGTTTTTCAAGTAAAATTTTCTATTCTATTTTTTATTTTATTTTTTGAGAGATCTTGAAGAAAATACTTGAAAAACAATCGGGATTTTATTATTAGTCCAATTTTCAAACCAATAAGAGAAATTAAATTAAATTTGTTCTAGCACTGGATCAATTAGTAGCAACACCAATCAAATTGAATTGTGTTGGCTCGGTTTTCCAATTTAAAAACAAATATCTCATAACTTTAAATTAATATTGAGAGTTTGGCTTAAATGGTTCTTTGACTATTCTGATATTATCAAGATTACGAAAGTAAGATTACGATGCTCAACGGTCTGGATGTGATTGGGGTGCACATTAGGAGTCGAGACAACAAAGTCTGGATTTTATACAAGAAAAAAGAATAAGATAGGTCCTAAACTATCCAATTCAGTCAACATTACAATTATGAAGCCCCGGTGCCAACAATCACATGAAGTGAGTAGATAAAATATGTGATGAACCTGAATGATCGGGGGCTAAATTTTAAGTGAGTTTAATTGAATTTGAATAGATATTGTGTAATTTGAAAGTAGAGGGATAAAAGATGAGCTTAATTATAAGGATTGAGGATTAAATTGAAAAAAATAAAAGAATAATTATTAATTTGTGCGGGGGTATTTTTGTCTAAGTTCTTATTGTTTTCAATCATGTCCTTCAAACCAAATTTTATGATTATTGCAACTAAAAACTAGAAAGCATATGTCATCTTAAAACAATTCAATAAGCATGAATAGAAATCAATGACATATTTTTTTAAATAAGAATAAATAAGTGATTGAATATAAAAGAATTATAATGACAATGTCAATTCTCATAACTTGATAATAGAGATGGTGTCTATTCTCCTCGAACCAAAATTAAAATTAGTTGTTTAGAGTTTTTGAAATTTCTAGCAGCAAAAGAACATGTATATCACACAAATCTTCACATGTTTTGCATCTCAATCAATAGGTTTCCTTCATAATAAGATCAAAGCCAAAGATTAGAACGTTAAAGATTGTAAAAGAAATCCATCTGATCTTATCAGATTTTCTCATAACGATAAGACTTTCAAACTCTTAGTTTCAAATCAGATCAGGAGACAAAACTCGTAATTCAACTTGCATCTGAATTTTTATTTTGAAAAAAGATTTTATTTGACGTAGATCCTTTCATAAATATTGTATCCCTAGATATATAGATGAATTTGGGCTCTAATTTCAAAATCGAAATTTCAAGATATATTCGTTTGAATGTTTAATGTGAAAATAAATAATTGTATTGTAAAGAATTTTTCAACTTGATTTTACAGATCTGACTAGTGGTCTAATCAAAATCTAATTTCTACCCATAATACTTTCATGAAAACGTGAATATATGTACTTCAACTTTGATTAATACCGCATTCACATTTTATAACTCCAACTTGGTGAAAAGGTTGTCACAAGAAGCAAGATTTGAAATATAAAATTTAGAATTTTTTTTATCTTTTAGCAATTAATTAACCAACTTTTTTAGAAATGCCAAACTCATAAAATTACTTTCAATGAGCTCAAATAAGCTCAAAACACATTAAAAAAAACATAACGTGAGAGAAATAAAATTTATGTATATTTTGCACTTATCAACCATATATTTTCTCAATATTTACTTTGTGGTCCTCTCACTTTAAATTTTATCTTCTCACCACTTTAATCTTATAAAATAAGGTTATAAAAATATTAAATAAAAAAGAAATTAAGGACAGCTTTTTTTTTTTAAAAAAAAAGTAGCTGCTTCAAGTGAAACAGCTGGGAAAAATAAGAACCATGTGATGTGGGGCCCGCATTGATAAAAACATGCCACCGTGGATCATACCCTCTTCCCAGCAACCTCTTCCGTTGCGGAGTGTTCACATGACTGTCTTAAGAACCGATGCATTGAAGTGGGATTGGCGTGCAGTCCAGGCGCTAGGGTCAACGAAAATAAATAAATTAGATCAGTACGATTCCTGGAAAACCCAGTTTATTAAAAAAAATAGGGATCAAATTAAAAAAAAAAAAAGAATGAAATTCAAAGAAAAACCCAATTTCACAAATTATTTCTTATAAAATAAATAGTAATCAAAAGAAAGAAGACAAAATTTGACACTTAAAAAAGTTGAAAGATGATGAAATTAAAAGAAATCTCATTTGATAAATTATTTAAAATAAAATAAATAACAATCAAAAGAATATGAATCCAACTTGATAGATAAAAAAAACTTAAATTAAGAGAAGGATGCCAAAAAGAATAGCAATAAAAAATTGAGTATCAAATAAAATATAATCAGTAAATAACAATATATTTTTCAATTTTCAAAAAGGGTTTCTTTCTCAAAATAAATGGAAAACATTTTCCTGAAACCAAGCCAATATTTCATAAAAATAAACTTGAAAGTATTTTTCATTAACAATCATCCTAAGAATAAATTAATAAATAAATAAATAAAATATTTTCATAAGACTACCGTACGTTGCGTAAACGTCTTTAAACACTATTCTAACGCCCAACCAAAAGAAATGAAAGCATTAACGTTCTTGTTGACCAATTAAATAGCTGCTTATGCTGATAGTTTCATTTAACAAGACATGTATGAGAGGGTAGCAAGTAGCTTCATCCCTCTGCCCTTTGCCATGGGACTACCGAACCTAAGTTATGTTCTTTGCCATGGGACTGCCGAAGCTAAGTTAATACATTGGCCGAGCAAGCTAGCCGGCTAGCCGGCTTGCGAGCATTTATATCGGTGCAGATAGCAGCTAGCTAGGTGCCATCGACAATACCTTGGAAGGCATTAATGCTATCAACAAATTATTTCTTAGACTTGCGCACAGACTTTTCCTCTTCAGTATGTGGTAGATAAAAAACATATTTAGATATTATTATTGTTTTTTTTATTATTATATAATTAGATTAAACCAACTTATTGGGCCTGATATAATTAATTTATAACTGAAGCCACAAGATTTTTAGAACGTATTTTTTGGATTTCTCTCTCCCTCTTTTACATGGGAGTATGAAGTGTACCGTTTTCGTTATGGGCAATTTCGACGGCTTTGCTGAGCCGGAGTGGTGTAAGAAGCTAACATTGTGGTTAAAGAAAAAAACAAAAAAGTTGACATCAGAGGCGATGAATCAGATCCAGCTGGTGCATGAACAACCAGAGTAGTCTGGTTAGGGATCGATCACTCTCCTCGAGTCTCAACTACTTCCTATATATATATGTTCTATCACAGGAAAACGAAGCAAAACTGTGAGGCCACCCTCTCTTTATATGATAATGATGAAAAACCGAAGTAAAATTTTATAGTTTGAACTTTGTAATCTGACCCACTTTTTATTTAATGAAGAATTTAAGACAGTCGATGGTACTTCAACCACGCATTTACTCAAGTTGTTGTGAACATTAACTTTCCTCACCCACCACGCTCCCTCTCGCTAGCATTATCAATGCCGATCCCATGCAGACCTGTATAAGAACACATAACTTGCACTAGCACTAGCCATTATCACCAGGAATCAAGACTTAATTAGATTCTTAAGAAAATGGCTACTGAAAAAGATCTCTTATCCACAGAGATTGTGAGCAATGGGATCGAGTCTTCTGGGCCCAATGCTGGCTCACTGACATTTTCAGTTAGGGTTAGGAGAAGGTTGCCTGACTTTCTGCAGTCGGTGAATCTGAAGTATGTCAAGCTGGGTTACCATTACCTTATCAACCATGCCATCTATTTGGTTACCATACCTGTTTTGGTCGTCGTGTTTAGTGCTGAGTTGGGGAGCCTCAGCAAGGAAGAGTTGTGGAAGAAACTCTGGGAAGATGCTCGCTATGATCTTGCCACCGTGCTCGCTTCCTTTGCTGTTCTTGTGTTCACAGTTTCTGTCCACTTTATGTCTCGCCCCAGGTCTATTTATCTCATTGATTTTGCATGTTATCGTCCCGATGATGATCTCAAGGTAATAATTCTTTCTATTTTTTCTCAGGATGTGAAATTATATGTCAACTTGTGGGAAATCATTAGTTTGAATATCAAATCTGATTTATATATATATATATATAGGGTGAAAATTAAGATGGGGAAAATCACCCATGTTCCTTAATTGAAGAATCAACTAGTTCTGTAATGAAAATAAAAGGAAAAAATAGTTGATGTTACATGGGGAATCAACAATTATTTGAAGGGTTTTTTTTAGCATTTACCAATGGTTGAGTTCATGGTTTTGATTCAAATATGATAGATCCAACCCTATATTACGAGGTCTAATAATGACAACTAAATAATTCCATTGCAGGTGACGAAGGACCAGTTCATCGAGCAAGCTAGGAAATCAGGCAAGTTTGACGAGGCAAGCCTGGAATTCCAGAAAAGAATTCTGAAATCATCAGGCTTGGGAGACGAGACCTATATTCCAAAAGCCATAATGTCGCACGAGAACTGTGCGACCATGAAGGAAGGTCGTTTCGAAGCCTCGACAGTAATGTTCGGCGCACTTGACGAGCTCTTCGAGAAAACCAGGGTCCGTCCCAAAGATGTCGGGATCCTGGTGGTGAACTGCAGCATTTTTAACCCAACCCCGTCGCTCTCCGCCATGATAATCAACCACTACAAGATGAGGGGTAACATTTTAAGCTTTAATCTTGGCGGCATGGGCTGCAGTGCGGGGATTATAGCGGTGGATTTAGCCCGTGATATGCTACAAGCTAACCCGAATAATTATGCTGTGGTGGTTAGTACTGAGATGGTGGGCTATAACTGGTATCCAGGCCGAGACCGCTCTATGCTTCTTCCTAATTGCTTTTTCAGGATGGGTTGCTCCGCCGTACTCTTGTCTAACCGCCGCCGAGACTTTCGCCATGCCAAGTACCGCCTCGAACATTTAGTCCGGACCCATAAAGGAGCTGATGATCGTAGTTTCAGGTTTGCTTGTTTGGCCCCTTTTAGTTAAATAATTGCCTTTAGATGATAAAGGAGCAATCCTAACTCTTTGGATAAACCACGTGGTGGGATTGGTCACAGAAACTTAAACGAGTAGTATTTATACGCTCATCTAATCATATCAATTTTTAGGAGTCAATTGATAATAAATATATAGATGAGGGACTGAATTATATTTTTCTATAACAATCATAAGCTTCCCAATTTTCTCTTCAGATGAGAAAAAAAGCAAAAAAGAAAAAGACTAATCATGGATCAAATCACTTTTCCTCTCTGAAAAAAAGATGTCCATTAATTCCTTGCCATAGCTTCATGCACTTCCCTCCTCCTAATTAACGTGCTGGTCTATGTTTATGATCTTTGCCACACAACATCACCAGGTGTATTTACCAAGATGAAGATGAACAGAAATTCAAGGGGCTAAAAGTGAGCAAAGATCTCGTGGAAATAGGAGGCGAAGCCCTCAAAACCAACATCACCACGCTAGGCCCTCTCGTGCTGCCCTTCTCGGAGCAGCTCCTCTTCTTCACCACGCTGATTTGGAGGCACTTGTTTGGAAACAATGACAAGGGATCCCCGTCATCCTCACCCGCAAAGCCTTACATTCCAGACTACAAGCTTGCATTTGAGCATTTCTGTGTCCACGCAGCCAGCAAGACTGTGCTGGATGAGCTGCAAAGGAATCTTGGACTGAGCGAAAAGAACCTGGAGGCATCGAGAATGACTCTGCACAGGTTTGGCAACACTTCCAGTAGCAGTATTTGGTACGAGCTGGCTTACATGGAAGCTAAGGAAAGGGTGAAGAGTGGCGACAGGGTGTGGCAAATCGCTTTTGGGTCTGGGTTCAAGTGCAACAGCGTGGTTTGGAGGTCCATGAGGCGCGTGAGAAAGCCTTCTCGGAACAATCCTTGGCTTGACTCCATTGACAGATACCCTGTGCTTCTGTAAGCTATGGATCGAGAATTAATGCACAGAGTGGGACAATTAATATTGCGCATTTCTGGCATCCCTATGGTTTGGTAGCTATTTTTATTGATCAGAAAGTTGGTGGATTTTAAGTATCTGGTCTACAGTATATGATATTATTCAAGTATGTTCTTGAAGCTCTAGATTCAAGTCAAAACAGAAGTTCCGGTAGAGGTGTCACTAGCTAAGAAGCAGAAGCACAGTCTATTCGGAGCTTTGATTGCAAGTTGTGAAATAATTTTAGCACAATCTCTCTATTTAATCTGATCATGAGTCTCACAAAATTACTACTATGATTGTTTGCCAAGATCAGCACCTCCATTATTTAAGTTTGATCCAGCCTGCATACCATTTTAGGAACTCGTTAAAGTACAAGCATTAGCTCGATCCTCACTTGACGACTCTAATTAAATGTTTCTTATTCTAATTTCTAGCGCTGCATGCATACAAGTTTCACCACCTCCATGACTAAGGGATTCAATATGATAGAAATCAGGAAAGAATTGAGCTCGAAATTAAATTAAGGATGTAAATGTGACAACCGTATTCGATCTATTCATGTAACCAACAAACTTGGCCAACTCTTCTCTAGAACAAACTGGAAAACAAACACGGAAGATTTGATTTCTTATGATCTGATGAATGTACAAGTGCTTGCTTGAGCTTGAGGACGAGCATGCATTTGTTTTGTATATATGTGCATACCAGTCGCCAAAAGGTTAATTAGACGTTCTGCAAAGTGTATATATTCTAAGGACAGAATATTATTTTTTGCATACCAATTAGGTCATCGTTAATTTTGGTTCTACAGAATCCATTAGCTTCGACAAGAGTAATGATTAATTTACAATAGAGAACTGCAGCGAGTTTAATGATGTATAGATAAAGGGAACTGGGATAAATTTACGATAAGAGTTTGGTCTGGTTCTCATGTGAATATACAAACAAAAGACAAGGTTAAAAGTTTTGCTCCAAATCTCCTAATGCATACAATCTTAGAGAATGCGAAAATCCAAAACCCTAATGAGTACAAAATAATATATATGTTTGCATCTATTGGCCACTGTTCATTATCAGTTCCTATATCGTACCAATTAAGGGCCAAACACAACAAGCTAGCTGGGTAAGCTTTAGCCATTGTTAAAATCCCATCTTCTTGCCAATTCCCACTTCTTTCATTTCATCTCAAGATCATGGAAGAACCGTGAATTCTCAAAGGCAGCTGAGATCTCTAGATGCACAAACCATGATGTCAGCAAGATGGTAGTGCCACAGATTTCCAGGGCTTGTACCATCTGACTAACCAAAGTTATTTAACCTTGTATGATTTAAATTCAAATTCACAGAAAAAAATAAAAAATTAAAGGAGGTAATTTCAGATCAAGGGTGCTCAAAACAAACCGTACATCAAACAAAATAAACAAATAATCTTTTTCAATTTTATGAACGTGGATAAAGGAGATGAAAAAAAGAGAGGATACAACATGCATTGTTTTGAGTTTTAACATGATCAAGGGAAAGTAAGAATTGACGGTATGCATACTCACCAGACAACATATTTCTGTAGCTCATCATACTCAAAGTAGACATATTTTGAAAGAAAACAAGAAAGTGTAAGGAAATCACTATATCATGTGATACAGTCAGAGGCAAGCTTCCCAAGCTACCGAAACAAAACTCTATTTTGGTACGTAAAATTTGAAGCTTAAACAGAAACAGGTCAGAATCCATTTTCTTTTTTATATATTTACAGTACTTGAATTGTACGAAGATGATGATTTGTCAAAGCACCGTGGTTAAGGAGCAATTTGCTTCATCTTTGACTAAATCATCCCCCGAGTCTATCAAGTTTTTGGTTCATTCAATGGTTATATCAAGTCAAGCAATCTCCAAGGTCTCACAAAGTGCAAAGTTACTGGATGAAGTCGACAACCATTAGCAGCTTGTGCTACCCACAACTCACCCTTTAATTTGCCCTTCAAAATAGAAATAACGGCAGAAACATCAGCAGGGGAAGCACGGCAAGGAGACAAAATGTAGCTACTGGAAGAGCTTCTGCTGCGACTAGTTGTTTCAGGACTGGACGAAACAAACAGAGCTATATAACTAGAGATGGAGGGCAAGGAGACTGCGAAGTAACATCTTGTTACTTCCGAGAGCCCCTATTTTGGTCCCTAAACATGATAGATTGTTACTATTTTGCTACTACATGAACCAATGCTAAAACTAAAGGGGTCGTTTGGGTATATTTATCTTGTCCAGGGATCAAAATGGATTGTTTTCAACAAAAGAAACAGAGAGAATTAATAAAAAGTAAAAGGAATAAAAGATAAAGGAAAAGGTAATAAATAAAGAATGGACTGATAAGTTGTTTGGAATTACCATCCACTTAATTGTCTGTTTTTGTTTATTATCTTTTATTTGTTCCACAAATCATTACTTTTAAAATTAAATATTAATATTATTAAGATGTTGGCTCTAATAATTTTACCAGCTGCTAGACTATGTGGGTGTTTGGCTCTACGGTGACTTCTACGATTGAGGTTCACCGCAGAGCCTACCTATTTGGTAAAAGGTGTACCACAGTTTTAAAAAACTATGGGACCCACCCATAACTGAGGTCTAACCTTAGTTTTGAAAAAGAATCCTTCGGAAGCTTTTCACTTACACAAAACTATGGTTTCACCTCAGTTTTTATAATTCTATTTCCCCGCCTACAGATAGAAAACCAAGCTTACTTGCATCCTCATTGTGCTCAGCAGAAGCACAGGCAACAGCAGAAGCACCGACAATTCCCTCTCTTTCCTACAGTCAACCAACGGTCTTTCTCTCCACGGTCATAGGCAACTCCATCTCTCTCCTCCAGTAGCAGTTCCCGGAGAGCACCACCATCAACAACTTCTCCTCCATGTCATAAGCTCCGTCGTGACCTCCAACAGCAGTAAGTCCTAGTAAAAGCGGCAGCGGCGACAGTAGCAGTAGCAACAACCTTCATACGCTTCTCCCAGCCACTACAGGCTACCATTTTTGAAGTCACCACCACAGGAAGAACCACCTCAGCCTTCTCTACCTAGCAGCATCGACAGGTGAGCCTTTCATCACTGTCTGCCGACCATCCTGCTACTGTTCATGTAACACGTGAACAGTGTAGCACACCGTTTTCTTTTTTTAACTTTTGGGCTGGACCTGCTCTCGGCCCACCCCAACTCCAGCAGAGTTGGGCAAAAATATATAAAAATCATATTTAAAAAAAATAAAAAATATGTAGATAGAGATCAACCTTGATGAAAGGGAAAGATGCGTGACTTCGTTTCACTCCACAACCCTGTTGCTTCTCGATTGATTATGGATCAGAAACTTATAACTGAATTTGACCTTGGATTATATCTCTATAACATGTAGATAAAGATAATGAAACTCAGTATAGATCGTAGATGTTGTTCCTGATGATATTTTACCAGATGTTGTTCCTCGATCAAATAGCAAGCGATCGAAGAGGCCTTCACGTATGGATTTAGTTCGTGATAGAATTGCAAGTAGTTTGATGGGAGAATGAAAATAAGTGTCAAATTTACTTGAATTGTTAATTACATTTTATTATTATGATTATTAAATCTACAATATTTAAAAACAATATGTGTGTGTGTGTGTGTTCTTTAAAGTAATTTCTCAAGTTGACAACAATATAAAAAATATGGTAATCAAACACACGAAATTGTTTTTCATTAAACCTCAAACTTAATCATGATTTTAACCAAACACTTCAATTTCAGTCAGGGTTGTCAATATCATTCCGTTCCGGCTGGAACGGCCAGAACGTTCCGTGCCATTAAAAAAACCGAGACAAAACGGCGTCGTTTTCATCTCGGTTTTAATTCCGGTCCATTCCAGAAATACCAGCCAAATTCCGACCGGAACGTCTCGTTACCGTTCCGGCCTTAAAATCCTCATTATTTTGATTAACTTGTGATTGTGTTTCTAATTTTGAGGTTATGTTTGTTTAACTTTGTTTTTATATTGTATAATTTAAAGTTAATTTATCTTGAATTTTAATTATGCTTGTTAAATTAATATTTTAATTTTTTTCATATATATATATATAATTAATTATATATGAACAATACAACCCCGAAACGGCACGCCAAAATGCTTCAAAACCGAAACGTTTCGTACCAATAGAAAAACCGGAACGGCAACCGGAACGGCAACCGGAACGGCGACCGGAACGGTATTGATAGCCTTGATTTCAATTATGAACAGCAACTAAAAATATTTTTTTATAAAACTATTTTTTTTTTAAATCTCAATCACAAAAAAAATCATAATACCGAACAAACCCATATATTTTTCGAATTATTTGTTAGCGTGCTTTTTTCTTGTAACTTCAGTTTTTTCCAGCCTATTGCGGCGTGGCCGAATCAGAAAGAATAGCGTTTTCGGCAACTTTGGTGACATCATCGTCAATTTTATGAGATTAGTGTAATAATATAAACAAATATATTAAATTAACACATGATATATTCAAAAATAAGTTCTTTGTTATTTTATTAGATTCATGTCACCTACTTCTTCGGTTACTATTAAAAAAAATTTATAATCGAGATTTCTTTTAATAATATTAATGGTATTGTAATTAAAAATTTCATAGTAGCCGATTTAATAATGCGTGGACAGCTCCTCTCAGACAATAAGCTTATGTTTTTCTGCTGTGTACGGATTTTAACATGCTTGAATGAGTTCATACTGTTTTCTTTCAAGAACTAATCATATAAAAATCATTGCCCGTCAGGAGATGAATTCATAGATTCCCAGCATCACTTTTGAGAGCTTGGCAAGGTTAAAAACATGCATATAGCAAAGCCTTATTAAAATCACAGAGCTGCTAAAAGACCACTAAAGAAAAAGATCGATGGATTAAAAAAAAAAGGGAACAAAACATCGAAAGATTTGATTAGCAAAAAATAATCAAAATCCTTGTCAAGATAGCCACTCCCCTTCAATTCCTTCGATTTCTCCAATGTCCATGCTGTCATCCAAAACCAAACAAAAACATATAATCAGTGAACTCATCAGCCATCAACAGCTTCTGTACGTGAATGGAATAAAATAAACTTTCATTCAGCACGCACCGACTAGATGGTTAATCCCCATAAAGAATGAATAATCTTAATTAATAACTAAATAGCAATTGAGAAAAACTTCTGCGGCCTGGTTGAGTTAATGCAAGCCTATAAAGTAAATTAAGCCCGTGATCATCTCCTTGATTAGGTTCAGAGGTCCCTCGAAGGCCATAAATTTTAAAGAACATAAGAAAAGAAAGCATGAACTGCAAATCTGAACCCACACTGGTCAACGTCTTAGCTAATCTGTGTATAATTCAGGGTTCTAGCGAGCATTCATTGATCTGAAACCATATTCAGATAATGAATTCGTTGTCTGAAATCAGCAAAACCTCTTAATTCATTAAATGACTAGAGAGTCAACTGCTGGGGCACAACAGGCTCATGAAACATAGAACATTTTCCTCGTTATTTATTTACCAGGTATCTTTTAATTATATATTAAAAACTGTATATTCTTACCAAGGCAAGGCAGCATCATGGAAATAGTCTCGTGGGAAGTGATCATTGACATATTGTTGATCATTTGGATTCAACCAGGCTGGGAATTCCATGACCTGTTCAAATGGATGGCAGCCATCGTCCTCTGTCTTCACTTCAGGATCAAGCTCCATGGTCCTCATGAACTTGAACCACCATGCTGATGTGACCAGATTCATAGTATCATTCCATTCCATTTGATGTTGCTCTCCTATTGATCTGATCTCTGCCATCTCCTCGTCATCCATCACTTGATGTAAGCCGGCTCCACCATATGAGTCAGTTACATCAAATGCTGCAGGTGGCATTCTTTCGCATGTATTTGAAACTGAAGGAATCTCCTCGCTGGCAGTGAAAGGAGAAGGTAAAGAAGAAGATGAGGACGAGGATGAGTAAACTGATGGTGGGTTGTCGCTGCTGTGATAGAGAGAGGTATCTATGTTGTTAAAATCATGAAAATTGAGGTTTAGGCCTAAGGTTTGGTTTGGGAGGGGGAAATTGATATTTTCAGCGGTAGTTGGATCAAGAATTGAAGAACTAGGCCAGGAAAAGGGATAAGGAGGATGACAAGGAGGAGCCAAAGGTGTATAGGAAAAATTGTTGACATAATTAGAAAAATCTGTGGAGTTTGATGGGTATATTCTCGGATTTCTCCTAGATTTTCTTTTTTCATCTTGCTCTAAACAAGGAGGGGGTAAAAGCTGCACAGGCAGCGATGATTGCTGCTGCTGCTGTTCTTGCTGGTGTTCATTGGCTTGTTTCATAGCTGCCCTGTGAAACTTTAGGGCAGTGACGATCTCTCTTCTAGCCTCAGCCATATTAAGAAGCCTTTCTTGGTAAGGCCTACTGGTGTGCAGTCTCCTCCTGACCTGTTTCTTGTGCTGCTGGGGCTGCCGGCTTTTTTGGTTTTCACCTAAACCTTCGCTAAAATCGGCCGTATTTTCGCCGGAAAAACCATCACTATCAGCGGAGCTGCGGTGTCTGGGATTCAAGGGGTCTTTGGTTCTTGAAGAGGTTAACTGTTTCACAAGGCTACGTATATAAGCACCAGAGAGATGAGGCTCTCCCTTCAGCTTACTATGCTTATGAATTTCCTTCACCTCTCTGGTTTCTTGCTTAGAGGATCTTCCTCTCATCTCTCTCTCTCTCTCTCTCTTTCTTTTTCAACTTAGGAATGTAGAAAGAAAGTGCGGGGTGGAAGAATCATAAGGATTTTTGTTTTTCAATATTCTGAGCTGAGGGACAAAAGTACACAACGCAGAGAAAGGCAGATGCTGATCCGGAGTACTTGTCCGAAGGGCCTCGTGGGTGTTATAAATACTAGTTTGAGGACAGTCTAGGGTTTTAAAAAATTCTTGGATTTTTCCCTGACTTGACAAACCACATTTCTTACCGTTTTAATACCCGCCTTAATGGGCAATTACGGTGCTGCTTAACCAAACTACCAAAACTCTGCCTCCTTCCATTTCATTTTAGTTGATGTTTTGTTTTTTTATTTGTAATGGAATATTTTAGTTTTGAAGTATTTTAGCATTTTGTTTTGAATTAGTTCAAATCTAAAAATAAAATTATTTAGAATTGTGCAATTTAATCTAAAAAAAGACACAATAAAAAAATTTGTCTTAATAAAATTATAAACATGTATAATATTACGAGAATATTATTATCAGTCTTGAAAGTTCATTATATTTTCCGATTGCTTTTGAAATTTTAACATAATATATATAAATATGTTAAGAGACTCCTCGTAAAATTTCATCTTAATCTAACAGTTGGATTAAAACATATGATTGACGGTTCTTTAAGAAATATAATTAATATTGTAAAACTATTTATTATTTTTTAAAAAAAAATTATTTGGTTGAGACGGAACGAAACATGAATGTTCCTAGTGAAATTTCCGGAACGAATCAAAATTTTAAACAATATAAAAGTTATACCATTTTATTTTATTTTTTTAAATAATATGAAATATTTTGATTATTTCAACCAAAACAAAACGAGATCAACAACGCGGTGAAAACTGTCTCCTTTCCCCGTCCAAAAGGAATTAACATCACCATCTTCAAGCTCGGAATATCAGTACCGAGGAAATTCCTACAATCCTAGCTAGCTGGCTAGCGTCTTGTGTTGCATCAATAGTTAAAGGGATCAAGATAAGCCACAGAAGTATCGAATTCGATAAAAAAAAAATATAACTTTACAAAAACATATCGGACACTTGACAGAGAAAAACAAGGAATATAACTTCAATAAAGCAAACACCCTAAGAACTCCTCTCATGGTTCTCCACTATCTTTTTGGAAAAGAAGTAGACGGTGCACAATTATTATTTTTTATGAGCAATCAATTATCATGCAACTTACATCTTAATGTAAACTGTAAATACTTTTTGCTTACATTTTCTCTAAATTCTCTCATACACCTATGGTGATTTAAACATTGGAGAGTTCTTGTTCAACAAAAACCTTGTTTTTTCAGGAAACACCAAACCCATGTTCAAGTCCGCATGCACATCTTTGTCCAGAATCGCAACTCGTAGAAATCACAATGAATTATCAGAAGTGCTATGAAGCTTTCGATTATCTAACATTATTTCATGAGAAAATCCAATGATTGAAAAAAAACATTTCAGTAATTGATTGAGAAGGGGTTTTTTTTTTTCAGTAATTGAGAGGTTCCTTAGATTACAACTTCCTGATTTGCCAGTGATTATTCATAGTTATAGGGTATTTTAGGCCATGATGAATGGGTATTAATTCTGGAATCTTGCCTGCAAGTTCTATGGGACCAGACTCATGAAACGTAAGCAAAAGGCAAAATAAAGACTGACAGAAGAATCTCCATTGCTGTTGTAACCTTCTCTTTTCAATTCCTTTTTTTAAGAGGAAAAAAAAAGTAGAGAAGAGAGAAAAATCCATTTTTTTCTGTTCAGACAAATTGCTGAACATGATTTGAGTCTGTTCATCTGAAACAGAGAACTTGGACCTTTTGCAAAGGCATTCCACAGGATGTTAAAGACAGAAATGCTCCATACCATCATCTTTCTGAACTTTTTATATTATTTCCGTTTCTTGCTATCTTTTTCACCACATGTTTTTTCACTCTAATTGTGGAGGTGGCAGACCCAGAGGCATGGCTCTGTGTCTTTTAGCAGAGTTTTCTGGCAGCAATAACAGTGAAAATAAAGCCTGGAGAAAGAAATTTATTACTGCTGTAAATATAAAGAGATGGCACTTAGTCACCTTCTGCTCAGGAAGGAGAAAGCAGAGTTTTATGCTTAGAGCTAACATCTAAATCTCATATTCAAATTTGCAACTGACTGTTTTTTTCACAAGGATCAACTGTTGTGCATACAGGGAGCAAATATATAGTTTTATCCAACAGATAATAGTAATTAAGCAATCCCCATAAAAAGTACAGACCCCTCCTCCATTTTGTAAAGAGAAACACCCGCGTATTATTCATCCAAGCTTGTCTGCTCAGAGTCAGAACACCTGTACAACTTCAACCCATATTAGAGTTTTTTTTATATTCGAGGAAACCCCGCAACTGAAAACGCAATTTGTGAGCCCAGGTGAGTGAGTAAAACTCTGGTTGTCCCAACAAGAGGAGCACGTCCTGACTCGAACTCGAGATATGCTGTGCAGATCTCAAGTTTTTTATCACCACGCCACATTCTTTGGAGACATATTGGAGTTGATTAGAGAACAAGGACCTTAGGATTTTGGTATGGAAACCTCATTTTTCTGGATTGACGTTTGCTTAGGTTCAAAACAACCAGTAAGAAATTAAGCTCCTGTCTAATGATTTGGATAGGACTAAAACATCAAGCTATCAAAGGAAATTCACCCTAATATTTTGAACCACCAGCACAGGTTCATCACTTGAGTGTCTATATATCAATCATTCTCAACTCATTATATAGCTCAAAGGATACCATCCTTCCAAATATGTTCACTCTGACCATTTTTTCCACTCAATTCATAGCAACCAAGAACAATAAAAAAATTGGCATGGCTCGATCGGGTCTGAGGTGGGGTGCCGATAGAACAAACACAAGTTACCGCGACCTACTTCAGCAAAATTTGCAGATGATAAAGCCGTCTTGTTTGCATTCTATAGCAGTCCTACAAAATCAAATCTACGGCACCTCTTTAATTGGCCTTCAGCAACAGTATGTTCCCCATTACCGATGCTCAACAGCAAGCAGAGCACATGTTCGACAAGTGCCAAAAACTAAAATACTAAGATCATTTATCTGATCCTCCAATCTACCATTTTCTTAATTCTACTTGCTGGTCCTAGAAAGGTAAAAAGAAACGATGTCTCTAGCTACACTTTTATGAATCCTTACGATTTATCATCACCTTTCTCTTTCCAATTCCTCTGCTGCAGCTATTTATTTTCTTCCTTTTTTCACCCACAATGATCAATTAATACAATTGCCTAAGAGAGAATAGGGATTATTAAACATCCCAATATAGGATTTCATGGACTCTTTGTACAGATACTTTTGATTGGATGAGATAATTCTCTTCGAAAAAGATGACAGGCAAGGAATTAGATTTGTGTTTATTGTTACAGAATCAACTGTCTAGGTGTAGAATCAATTGGTTCTTGTGTGGCTTCGGAGCCTTCTCACAGATATGGGTTGTGTATCAGTCACTCCAATGAGTCTTTTTTGCGATAATCAAGCTGCCATGCATATTGCCAAGAACCCTGTGTTTCACGAAAGAACCAAACACATTGAAGTTGATTGTCATTTTATTCGTCAGCAAGTTCAATCAAACAACATCACTACGCATTATGTGCGAACCGGTGATCAACTTGCCGATGTGTTTACCAAAGCCGTGCCTTCTTCCCAGTTTCATCGTCTTCTGTGCAAGCTTGGATCCATCAACCCCCTTGATCCAGCTTGAGGGGGAGTGTTGAAGATATTACAGCTTTAATTAAATGCACATACAGTAATTGTAATTAATACCAACGGTATTATTACCGTTAGCTACTCTACTCTCTTCATTGTATAAATTAGCTCTGTACAAACTATTCAAACTATGATTGTAATAACAAATTGCCGAGAGCAACATCTCAATTTATTTACATCAAATTCTTCATGGTATCAGAGCTAATTTATACAATGAAGAGAGTAGAGTAGCTAACGGTAATAATACCGTTGGTATTAATTACAATTACTGTATGTGCATTTAATTAAAGCTGTAATATCTTCAACAAAATTGACTAAAAACTCCATCCACTCCTCTCATTATATATTCACAAAGATGCTTATTAAACTCTTGGATTGTTACGATTCTCTACACAGAAAAGCCAAATGGCTTGTGTAGTTTGTTTCTGTTCAATGTTCATGTTCAAATTCTTCCAAATCGGGTCTGGGTGTATGGAAATGGGCTATCACTGCCCCTTGCAACTGACCAATCCATGTCTATCTTCTCTCTCGTTGGATGCCCCGATCTCATGAGAAAAGATCAGCCTTAGGAAACTTACCACCAGCCACACTATTTGACTCCCTCTCCTCTGTATGACAAATTGTGACCTAAGCGAACCATTTTCATGAAGGTAAAAGCCAGAACGAATGACTTCATGACTTGCATTCAAAACCCTAAATCCAGCCAGTTAAGATCAAAGCCAAGATTTATGAACACAAGCACCAATATTAGGTCATCAGTAAGAAGTAAATTAAGTAGAGGAGAGAGAGGCATTGAAGCTGCCATTTGTATCTACGAGCTTAACTTGCATATCTGAACATGCAGAAATAGGATAAAAATGTAGAGTATAATAAAATAATAGAAATGACAACAAGGAGATATATACGAGAGCCTCTTCTTTTTTGTATATCAGTGGATCAAGTGGATAAAGATTGGCATATGACATTGCTGCTGCTTTGTTTCTGAAAATCTCATGGCCAAAAAACAATGTGAAAAACAGCTCCCATCAGCCCACCAATCCCTTCACTCACAGTTGGCTTCGACGAGTCACATTTACACACACAACCACATCTAAATACTTCCCATTAAAACACTGCATACTTTTCTTTTCTTTTATACCGGTAAAATCCCAATTATTTCAGATTTAAAAAAAATTATCATATGCGATGTTTTAAAAAATCCCAGATATCATATTACAAGTGGGGTTTTGATGGAGGAAGGGATTTGTTCCTTTCTTTTGCACCAATGGGTTTAAATCTTATTATACACGCTTGTTATCCTCGTGATCTCTTGTTTATTTATTAGACTTGCAGAATGTTCAATAGATTTGAGAACTAGTTATAATACGTGTAAACTAGCTCAGATCACCAATGGGTTTGAAATAATACCCTTAATTTTATCTTTCTTTCTCTTTTTTGGGGATAATATCATCCCACCTTTTGTTTCCCTTCACTTCCTAAGAATTCGCAGGCCTGTTACCATGCTTGAGGTAAGGTCCTTTCATGTACCCTACAACTTGTATAATTTACCCCCACGAGAATTATAATTACTCCAAAATCACAGAGGGAGACTGCTGAGATCGGGCAGGAACAGTAATTCTTGGGACCCCTTTCAATTTATTGAGTGACTTGTAAAGATTAAGGATATTCTCCCTCCTCCTGACGTTTTTCTTTTTAGATATTTAATGCTGTTTTTTATTTAAAAATATATTAAAATACTTTTTGATATTTAAAAAACATTAAAAAAGCTGATTTGAAGCGAAAACAATAATTTCAGATTATCATTTTGTATGGAATATTTAAAATCAATTCGATTATCATTTTGAGCGGAATATTTTAATTTTGAAATTGAATGATAACATAAGGTATGAATTCACTTATTAGTTATCATAGCCTCCGAGACTAAAATCTGTGCGCTCAAAGAGAAATATTTTCTCAAACAAAATAATCACTTTAAAAAAAAAATTAAAATAGTATTTGCTTGCATGGCGGGGCAGAGTGAATCGACGAAGTTTACAACTGTTGAGTAGCGAGGGTCAATATGGGGGGGGGGGGTCATTTCCTCCCCCAATCGAACAGCCAGCGTTTGAAGAGGGGGTGGGACCGCCTGCAGTGACACAGACAGACATGATGTGACAGGTCAGAATCGAACGGCTCATTTCCACTTGAGATGGTGCTGTCTGCTGACAGTAACTGCCACGTGAGCAAACCTTTAAGGCTCCGATCAAAATCAATACGCCACGTGCGAACCTCGGATAGGGACAATAAGGAGGCAGCACTTGTTCCTGTCCACCGCCGATAAAAGCCTGCCACCGTTCCATCAATATCCCCATTATTCATTACTCCTCTCTTCTAGTCTTCTTTATAACATCTACAGTACAGATGCTAGCGAAATCAATTATATAGTTTTTTAAAATAGTATAAACATCAATGTTTTTTTATTTATATACACTATAAAAATAAAGATTTATTTAGAAAAACTAATTTTATACTGAATAAATTCACTAAACTCATGACACGCATCATAGAACTAGCATAAAAATAAAATAAAAGATAATAAAAAAATAGTGAATAAAAAACATTATTGGGATAAATAGTTCTTACATTTTTTCAAGATACATAAAAACAGCATTTTTATAAAAAAAAAAAAACAAATGAATAAATAAAAAGCTATTTTATTTAACACTCCTCTTAGTACATATAAAATAACCAATAAAAAGTGAAAATAATATTATTATTATTATTTTAATTTCCCATGTACCATCATGCTCTTACACCCAAAACATATGTCAACCACCTTGCAAAAACTATTGTTGGCGTATATATAATGTCTTGGAGCTTTATTTTGGAGAAATTTTCACTTATGGAAAATATATACATTTTTACGGTTTTTCTTAAAATATAGTGTGAATAATAAATCCATTTATCAGGTGGGCCAGTCGTTCCTAGGAGAAATGCAAGGTGGTCTTAGCTATAAAGAAGGTCAAAGATTGACTCCGGCGTACGTTAGCTAGGGACTTCAAATTCAATTTGACTTTTAACTCGTGGAATTAAACAAGTATTCAATTCCTCAACTTCCTTGTTGCCACAAAACGATACAACGGTGAGATTGAATTGAAATTCATTTATTGAGATTGAAGCAGGCAAAGATAGGAGAAGGGCCCTGCCGGGTCTCAGATCCGTATGCAGCCCCTTAACTCGGTTCCCTCTACGAAATGTAAGGTCATTTTCCGCTATTAGTGGGGGTGGCAGTGGGGCCCTTATTTTCTTAACCTGCACCGCCACCAGCAAACACCACCACACTACAGTACGCAAGTTTCTGATACAGATACAGGCATTGTAGAAGAAGATGAGAGGGTACGTGGCATCACAATGGTTAGGGTTTTGGTTCTCTGGACGGCAAGTCGCGACCAATAAAAAGCAATCTTTCAATTCTCTGCGACTGCTCTGATCATCTCCACCCCCACATCACCCCTTCCCTCAACAGCAAATGAATCGTGACCCAAAGCAAGGAATTATAGGTGCTAGGTAGTGCATTATATATAAGTCGATTTCCCTTTGTTTTATTATACAGTTTTCTTTTCTCACCACGTACCGCTATCGTAAAGCTGCTGTTATTTCTTTTTTGTGGCGTTGTGGGAAGGAACGTAGCGTAATGTCCTTAATTAATTCACTTCAATGCAAGCACATGATAGTAGCTGGAGGTGGCATGCATGCATGCATGCAAATAGTAGCAGAGAAGGGTGTGCATTGCAATTTATAAATTATATTCTGGATTTCACCTAACAGTTAAACTTTTAGATAAAATAGTTTATTGATATGATATAGAGCTTTGTTTACCCAACAATCATGAGTTTGAATCTCATCACCCCATTCTATTTGATAAAAAATCAAGAACAAGTTAATGTAGGTCTGTGCAAGTTTCAAGCTCAAAATATTTTCAATTGAGAAGGTATGTTAGAAAATAATATAAATTATATTTTGTGACCTCATCTAACAGCTTGAGCTTTTCGTTGAGATGATTCTATTAGAAAATAATATAAAATATATTTTGTTACCTCATTTAACAACTTGAACTTTTAATTAAGATGATTCTTTGATAATATATGCATGCATTCAAAGAAACAATGGGTTGTCCATGACCGATATATCGATCGATTACTTCCCGCATGCAGTTCCTGGTTGTCCAAGATTTGTCACAGCTATATATCTTCAACTATACGCAAGAAATTAATTAATATCTGTTCCATGTGATGAATATATTGTGGTAAGGATCGAAAACTGAATACCATATATGCAGATATAACAATCCCTCGTGTATATATCACCACCCAAATCTCGATCCTTTTCTGAATGCTCTTTCAAATGGAGGATTTGTTTTTGCATGGAGTAAAACTCAAATATATTTTATGATCCAGATAAGTGAGTAAAACTCTGGTTACCATGATCTCTTATAAAAAATACACGTTTTGAGTCGAACTCAAGATCTATTGTGTAAATTACAAGTTTTTAATCATCATATAACGTTTTTTTAAAAATGCGTATATGGTAATGGTATTTTGGTCCATGGCGCCTATATTCTTGTAATTTCAGGATAGACATTAGAGCAAGATAAATGCGATAAACGCATGCAAGCCACCAAGTGACAGAGCTGATGAGGTCGCTCGGGGATTTTCCTTACACGTGCGTGCAATGTTTGTGTTCAGATTCAATGCACAGTTTCTGTTTAGATCAGTTCTCCAAGGAGACAAAGAACTGGTCGGTCTCCTATCCATGTTTGCTACGTAAGTGCGTGTGTAATCAAAACTCAATATTGCACACAGACTATCCCCGCCCAATTAATATTCTGTTCTGCTTGGATAATCAGACAGTGCAGACTGTTCATGAAGGATTCTTTTTATAGAAAAAAAATTAATTATTTATTATTTTGCTTTCAACGGTCGAATCAGAGTTTTCAACACCCTTAGATTTTTGCATCGTATTTTGCAATGATAGTTGTGCGTTTTGTACATGTTTTTTAAAATGAGGATTTGAGGTTGTAATAACCTAACTCTAAGGGTTGGATTAGTTTGCCAGCTATCTTGTTGCCAATTCGAGTTTCATTTAAAGAAGGCTTATGAATTTTTGAGTATCGTGAAATATATAGTTGAGTTACATCTAAACTAGTCTCAATACTATAATTATGAAATGCATGCTAAATATATGTTAGGTTTTCGAAAGCTATTTCATGGTGTCATAATTATCTATTATTTTAAGGTGACAGTGTATTTTAAAAATATTTAAAAAAAAAATACTTTTATATTTTAAATTAAATATTTTTAGTGTTTTTAGATCATTTTCATCTGATGACGTCAAAATAATTTTTAAAAATAACATCAATTACACTCACAAATAGTCACAAATAATATACCTCACCACCACCAACTCAAGTTTTGTTGCAACTACCATAGTGTTTACGCTAGGTGTTACTAGCATATTTATTCCTATTTTTCATTCTCAAATCATAAAATTTTCAAAATAAATTTTACTTGAAAATAACTTTTAATATTAACCCGACCAAATATATTTACAGTAAGTAGTTGGAACTTGGAAGGCTCCTCCAAACTAAATTTGGAATTATCTTGAATTTGTTCATTGAGTGGAAGGCAGGACTGCTTTGCTCGTCACAACCAATAAGCAGACGGACAACATGGGAGTGACGGCCCAACTCCAAGGCCCAGAAGACAAACACCGATGTTGGAATCATCAACTCTTCCCCTGATATCCATGCAGCTAGTTCATAGAAATTCCCTATTTATACATGAATTAACTTCAAACTTGATCAACTCACCACTTATTTTTTTCATTTTTTGGGGTTAAGACTGTTGAACAGCACATAACATATGGCCAGCCTCCTTGCAACCCCTCCGTGTCCACTGGTAACCGCCCTGCCCACCACCACCAGGACCAGTTTCTCCACCGTTCAGCAAAAGAGCTTCTCTGTCAACGTTAGTGACACTCCCATTTCTAATTATGTTGCCAAAAGGTGCAGTAATTATACATTTTTTGTTTGTTGATAAATACCCTATTCAAATAATATTCCCAATGCAGGGAGGCCCTTTATTTTTCGGGCTAAAACATGTCCAGAATATTCGATTCTCAAAGGCAGCTTCCATTTCCTCTACCAGGTCTAGATGCTGCAAGACAACAATTTCATGCTCTGTAAGAAATTCAGTTCCTACCCACCCCTTTTTTTTTGCTTTATAAATGATGTTTTGTGAAGCTTACAAAGTGAAATGTTAGAATGACTAGGCTCAACCTGAAACCCTGGAATAAGCAACTGTCTGTTGATGCCAGCACAGTAACTCCTGAAACCAAGTTTTGTTCAAACTTTGTAAATAACTTCAAGTGGAAATAATGTTGGCTTTGGAAGAACAATTCGGCGTGTCAATAGGCGAAGGTGGTGCAGAGAACATTGCAACTGTTCAAGAAGCTGCCGATCTCATTGAGAAAGTGAAGGCAGCAGCATGAAGGGGAAACATTTCCAGGAATCAATATTATATAAATTGTATTGATTTGGCTATTTCGCAAGTGCCAAGGGAAAAACCTTCAATTATTTTGCAGGAAGCAAATTTTTTGTTCAGGGGGTCTAAAATCATGAATTTTTCATTCCTACAAAGACAATAGAAAATCTAATAAAAGATAAGGGCTGCAGTTTTTCTGCAGATGTGACTAGAGATCGAATGATAGATTAAAAAATTAAAAAAAAAAAAAAAAAAACCAAGCACATGCACTCTAGAAATCTCTACATTTGGGTGTTATTTCTGACACCGGGATATTGCAATTCTGCAGCAGATTTTCTCTTCCAAAAATTCTGACTAGAACATTCAAAACATCTCTAGACATCAATAGCATTATATAGGCATGATGCTATGGAAATATTCATTAGTTATTGTTGAGAGAGAGAGACAGAGAGACTGTACGCTTATCTATACATAAACTTCCATCAAATATGGTGGCAAAATGCATTTGCCTTTGCCTATCAAAGATACTCTACTGCAAAAGCATGCCTGTATTTACAAGATAATAAATCAGCTTTGGTGAATCTGTACTTACCACCAACCATGTTTATGAACCAGGATCTGACGACATTCCTTTTTTCTAATGAAAGGATGCACCGTTCAAAAAACCTTATGCCGGACATCAAGCACTCAATCTTCAAAACAACTGAACCAGTCACAGATGGTTCTGGAGAGGACTTTTGTCTCATTTAATGAGAGAGTTTTAAGGCCTTGTGCAATGGCATCTACAGGAGTGTACACATAACCTACTTGCCATTTTGGATCCTAATTAGAGGCAGAAAATAATTTTTTGTTAGTGATGAATTTCAATGATAAACTGGTTGATCCATCAAGAAGAAGACCAGGACACAGGATCCTCATGCAACAAAGCATGTCAAATATTCAGATGCATGGTTCCAGAATTAATAGCTATTTATATTTGTATGGGTGCAATTGCTACTCTACATGCACTGCTACAGGAAATATTGTACACAATGGTGTCAAGTGTAATAATACATCTCGTTTTCTATTTGAATTATGTATCCTAAAGCTTTCTGGCTTGTGGCCTTTTTTGAATACTAATTACTGCCTTTAAGCATAAAGCAGAATCCAGAAAAATGTACCTCCACATGAGTCCATAGTAGACATTAGAACAACATAAGAGATCCAGTATCATCACCAAGCAGCATAAGAATCGATGTTATCCAGAAGTAGATGCAATTTAAAGCAGAACTTAAAAGCACAGTTGGAGTTTGGACTAGAACAGCAAAAATCTCTTGGAAAAACTAGTAATGAGATCCTTCTATTTTTACTTGACTGGTGATTGATGAACAAATTTGATTTTCGTTTCCAGGACAGACAGTTGTTCTCAAGGGACAACCTTTAAAAAATGCAAGTACGAGAGCACCAGTGCTCTGAGAACTTTCAGCATGAGAGAAGGCGAAAGTGAAATAGAGTGAAGTGTCTGATAGACAGAGACAGATCAGATATTAGAGGAATGCCCTATGACATTTCACTCCATGAGGGAATGCTTATCTTGCATATGGTTTTGAATTGTTAAAGAGGAAGAGTTTCACAGCATTAGCCTCCAGGCTACCCAAAGATGTGTATTCTTGGTATAAATATACAAGAAACTTCCAATGCTATGGCAATGATTCAGAGTATGTAAATGCTGGATGACAAAAAACACTGCATATAGGCAAATTCATGACTGATGTATGCATAGCATACCTGTATGCACGGGGTGATATGGTTGCCACTTAATTGGGCCTTTTCTATTGTTCCACCTATGGACTCAACACGAGGTTTCAGGGTCTCTTCAATGACATCTGTCTCATCAATCGCGTCAGAATTGAACTTCACCTAAGACAGCAGAATATATGTCTTCAATTCTATAATACACCAGAATACAAAGGATATCCACTTGTACAAATTCGGGAAGGTGCAAGGCAATCATACATACCAGTAATGTGTGTTGAACATTATACGAATTCCTGCAACAATCACGATTTTCAGAGGGTGATGGCTTGAACTCCGATATCCCTTGTGTGACCTAAAAGAAATGACATCAAATAGATGCATATAGTTAGAATCCACAAAAATACCAGCTTCCATCTGGAGAAAATAAACTAAATAATTACAGCAGGAGAAAAATAAAGACAAATTGGTCTACTGATCCACAAGAAAATCAGAATTTAAGATAGCCAATACAGGTTCCCAATTCTTCAACTCCCTAGTATAAAATGAACAAATCTCTAAGAATAAAATAAATTCATATTGACTAGTTGGCAGGATCAACCTGTAAATTATATACACGGACATGGAGATTTATCACAGGAATGGTTTGATCAAAGCTTGTTTCAAATTTCAAGTAGAGAGAAACAAAACCATTCTATATGAAATTGGCACTGGGTGTTAAATGTGTTCACAGAGAAGCTTCTAGTAGATATGAAAGTACCTGACCAAAAACTGATGGCAACTGATCAACAAATTTGGTTAATGAAATTAGGGCTTCTTGTTCGCTATCAGGTATAATTGCTCCAGCTGTATCAAGAAGAACCTTCCATGCATCTCCTACATATGAAACAATGCAGGAAAAATCGTCAAGATAAATGCATGGAATTCCATAAAGTAGAGAAAAGGTGAAGATGATGAAAGTGAGCTAGGACAATTAATAACCAAAAGAAAAACTTGTGTTCTAAAGGTAAACTGGAAAGAGAGATTTTAAAGGGAAGAGTCAATATGCAGTTTACCTGAGGCACTCCTGGCCATCGCATACATTGGAGAAGCTTCTACAGCAGGCATCAACTGATTAACTAGTGGACCTAGCTGTAGAGCAGCAATGAAAACATGGAGACCCAAATATTTATTAGACAGGAGCAACTTACGTTGTGCAAATCCCGCATCATGAGTGACCAACATGGAAGATTAATGCACTCATACAACTTTGGGTTAAAAATTCCACTTCCTTCCCAAATTCAAAAGGCTTCCATGGAGAGTGTGAAAGAACTTTTTGTTGGTCCATATAACTAGTGACAACATCAGTGTTATCATCAATATAAAACCCTATACTTTGAGAATCAGAAACTGCTAGGAAATCAAACTCTGTTGAGTCCCAAAAAGAAGAATGAACAAACAAAGGCTACAGTCAATCATATCATCAAAGAGACAAGTTGCTGGCTAATTTCCTTGAAATACTTAGGTTTGCGTCCCTAATGTCCACATAATTTTACTGAATGCGTATTTTGTTTCGGAAGTCTATATATACTACTTTCTAATCAGTGTAGGAAAGCCTTTTGAAGATAAAAGGTGTTCCCAATGTCATAAATTCATTGCATCTCTATCAAAGCAAAAGGAGCTCCGGGAAAACAAAGAAAACAATTATTAAAAATACAGATGTGTGCACAAGCACCATACAGGCACATGTCCATGTGCCCACTTGAGGTAACCCTGATAAAGAGAATGACATAAAAGCACACATTTCCAGGCATAGAAACTACAATCATTTGATTTATGTAACAGTAAAACTCACGAAAAAAACAAGATGCATCGAGTATCATGAAATGGACATATTTACCTGCTCAAAATATGGTACCGCCTCTGTAGCAGGCCTGTTGTTGAATGAGATTATGGCATTAGCCTTAGACAAAAGATGACATCCTTCGTCACACTCCATAAAACATTCAAGTTATTTGAAACTAAAGCAAAATCTCATAATCAGCGTTCTGCTTCCACTACTTAAAACCACAGAACTTCCGTTTCTCTTCCTGATTATTAGACAAGCAAAACCAGTAGTATAGAAAAGGGAAACCAAACCTTTGGTATGTTCTCACTGAAATAACTTCCTGTTAGAACTTGGAGAAGCGCCCCATTGCTTCAACATCCATGTAAAACAACAAAACATGTGTGAATTCATTTCTGGGTTGCTAATTAAATTCCAAAAAAAAAACTCTTAAAAGGTAACACATTTGCTACTTAAAAGTTGAAGGCAGGTAACACACCTGTGACCAACAGAAAAAAGTGGAAGGCCAGCAAGCTCAGAAGCAGTTAAACCAACATGGGGCAATCCAGATTGCAGTAATAAATGCAGGCAAGCATTGAACCTCTCATAGACTTGATTAGCAGCTTGAGAATGATCGAATGTCACATTGTAAGGCACTAAAATAACTACGTAACCATTCTTTGCCAACAGCTCAATCAAACAACTGCAAAATTAAGGAAACGACGACAAATCATCATATCATAAAAGATTGTTCAGTGAAAGGAAAAGGATCGATTACCTGTAAGTGACTTCAGGAACAGCTCCAATGAAAGCACCACCAAGGAATTTGATGATGGCACGTGGCTTTCTACCTTTAGGGGGAGGTATGACTAAACAAGACTCCATCTGCGTGTATTTCTGTCGCTGCTTGTAATTGGTATTAGTGATAACAGTATTACCATCTTCATATCTAAGGTTGCTGCTGCTTCTACCAGCATACCCATTTGAAACCATTCTTGATAAAGATGAAGATCCCGAGATTTTAGCTCTTCGCGTAGGAATCCATGGATAAAAAAGTGGGTTAAACGTGGTTTTTGATGGGTACCTAGGAATATTACTATAATCGACTGTGAGATTTGGAGAAGTATAGCTAAGTGAAGTGACCAATTCCATAATGGCCTGTGCTAGGGTAACAATTGTGTTGCTTCTACTCCAAATCTTTTTTCTTGTAATAACAAGCAAACTTTTGCAAATCAATTAAACCAGTAGCAGTTTGCAAAATAGACTAATTGTGGCAGAGCAATAGGGGGACAGAAAACGAAAATCAACATATGCTGATGATTCTGCCACGATTCTGGCTTGCAATTGCTTATTCGATTTGGGCCTGGTGTGGCCCATAGTTATGTTTTCCCAAAATGGGCCACTGGAGTCCTGAGTTCATCCTAGATTCTGCAAGATTTCTTATGGTTGCAATAATGTTGTTTGTTAGTTATCACGCTGCAAAAGAAATGGAAGTATCTTGTTCATCGGACGACAGTAATGCTGATTCAATTCTTTTTTCGATTACTATGAATGACCAATGCATAGGAAAATCTGTTTGCATGATCATCTAGCTGCTCATCATAAGGACAGTGCAGTTCTTGATATTGAGGTTAATGTCCAACTTGCTTGTAGACATGTTTGAGAAAGTGAATTGGGCAAGGTTTCTTGACAGAAATGGGAACACAACAGTTGGGTGGGAAAAGCCATCTCTCTCCCTTGGAAGCTTGTCACAATACCAAACGAGCAAACACAACAGATACTTAGCTTGATAATGCATTTCAAAAGCATTTTTGAAAAGCAAAACATTTTTATTTTAAATTAAAAAAATAATGTTTTTAGATTATTTTTATATGTTGATGTTAAAAATGATTTTTAAAAAATATAAAAATATCATTTTAATGTATTTTTTTAACAAAAAAAAAACACTTTAAAAAACAACTGCACTGCCAAACAGGCATATAGAGTGAGAAATATACATTATTTTCAACTAGAGAGCCTGACAACTCCAAGAAGCATATAAATGCCGGGGATATTACTGAGCTAACTCATGTGAAAACATGAGAAATAGCAGCACGCTTCTGAGCTCCCAAGTAATGGCAAACTTTGAAACATCTAAAAAACAGCAAAAAATACCTCTGTCGATTACTATCACTACAGCAGATGGACATAACCTAACTTTGCCTTCTGTAGGCAGCTCGGAAGTGAAATGCGTGATATAATTTCATCAAATGTGTGCAAACTGAACAATTCACAATAGTAAGCAATCAGTAGATCTGTGCAAACAGAGGCTTCATTATCAACTAGAATTCTTTAGTGCCAAAGATGTGTGAGAATCATACACCAGCTCGAAATTGTATTAAACACAAAATCAAGGTAAAAGATAACCTTAATTTTGAACACCCAACAAAGTCACTACAACTCTTATCTAAATGTACATGAATTCACCACCACGCACGGCATTTTCAGCACCTCTCCTCTCTTCTGCAGCCTCCTTCTCCCGCTCTTTCCAGCTCTCGTAACCATGATCATCAGTTTGCAGCTCATGTCGGCAAATTGGACAAGAATTGTGTTCATCCTGTCACAATAATTGAATAGCATTAAGAATGCACACCTTTATCACATCAACTCTAACATAATCATAGAATTTGACATTTTAGCATGCTAAAGGAATTTTACCAGCCATGGCTTAAGACAAGGAGGGTGGAATTTGTGCTTGCATGGCAACTCTTGCATTTTGTCATTGACAACCAAATTCTCTTTGCAAATTGCACATTCTGCATCCTTTCCTAGCTCAGCCAAGATCTCCTCTGTGATTGTAACTACCGGAAGCTTTGCAACAACCTCTTTACTGGCAGGAGGCACTCTTGGGGCTGTGGAACCCATTTCCATAATCTAAAAGACAGATATCAAAGATCAACATTAACTCCTCTGATTAACCAAGCATGATTAGGTAAGATGGCAAAGCAGGGTGCGGTGCGAATCAAATCCTTGAATCAACATTCTTCTAGGGCCTTCCCTTGTCACTGTTTGAGCTTGCAGAGTTCTCATTTGTGTAAATGGATAGAAAAATAAGGAAAACAAACTTACTGACTACGCTTTCAAATTTGAAAATTGGATAAACTAAATTCACAGCATAGAACAACAAAATTCATCACAGAAATGTGTTTCCTTTAGCTACAAAACCAACACCATGCCAATTAATTTATAGAAATCAACACGAGATCTTTACCTCTGGTATCATATCATCAAGATTGCTCATTAACTCTCCAAGTAGACTGGAAGCAGTCTCTATAGTATTATGATCCACAGGACGCCCAGAAGATTCAAACTCCTGAAGTGTGGCCATAGAATTCAAGATGTTCGACTGCACTAACCACTGGGGCTGTGGTGGTTCAGGATCCACAGTAAGATGCCCCTCAAACAGATACCCTAAGAAGTCAACAGCACCATAGCAGGTCAAATATAAATATATCAGGAAGAATGTTATAATTTCATTTCAACCAATTTGCGAAAATATTTAGAGCAACTACTTAAAAACACGCAGTCGATCAACAAGAAGAATGTTGAGATAGAAAGTTAAACCTCTATTTTGGGACACATCAGGGGGGTTTTCGATTTGATCCAGGTGTTCTTTAGCTTGAGCAATGCAATTTCTCAAGTGCTCCTTCTCAGTGGAATCAGAGGTCAAGAGTAGAGCTTCTTGAAACAATCCTGACCCAGCAAGCCAAAAACCAGGAGATGTGTATCTAGTCTTTAACACGGTTGCAACTCTACAAACAACAGAATAAAACTGCCGCCGCCGCCACATGAAAAATTAGATTTCGCAATAAATAAATAAAAGGATAGAGAGAAAGAGAGAGACTGACTGTTTTCCGGAGAGAAGGAGAAGCGGAGGGGTAGTGGAGACGGAGGAGGGATTTAAGAGAAGAGAGTGCGTCTTCGAATTTCTGTTTCTTGCCCAGCTGTTTCTGCAATTCTTCTAATTCTTTTTTCAATACTTGTTCATCGGATCCCATGATCTCTTTGCTTTGCTTTTCCTAAAATTCCCTAATTTCTGAAAATTGTTTTGTGTTTATTAATGCTGTTGCTGTTCTTTTATTCCATTTTTCTTGTCCAGGACGAAAGCAAACCATATATGAATTGGATGACAAGTCATATACCTTGTCCGCGCTCCCTGCCGCGTCATTCATCATTTTAGACGACTGCCGATAAGCGACACGTCACATGGGTGAACACAGACGACGTCTCATTCACTTATTATTCTGATTTGCCCACGAAACAACCACCTCCCCATTTCTACTTATACTAGTCTTGGGGTAAAAAACATATCAAAACTCTAAAGAGTATTTCAATTTGTAGCTTAAATAATGTGATTAAATAAATAATAAACAAATTGAAAAAAAATATCAGATCTAAGCCTGCTAGAATTATTTAACAATTTAATTTTGAAGAATAAATTTATAAAAAAAATAATTAAATAAGGTTAACTCACAAAGTTCATGACTATAGACATAAGATTAAAATAAAATTATAAAAAGAAGCACAACAAAAAAAAGTTTGAAGAAAAAATTCTTAATAAATCAAATGAGAGCATGGTAACTGTGCAAAAAGAAAAATGACAAGAAAAAATCTAAAGTTCACTCTCTAACAAATAAGATATTGAAGGACAAAAAAATAAAATAGATATAAAAAAAAAAAAAAAAAACTCAATCTAAACCCAACCAAGTCAAGATACAAAATAATTGACTTAATCGCGATATCATGGTGATTGTATTTGAAAACAAATTGAATAAAATTATGAATCTCAATTGTCGAACAATTTAATGTTGAAGGACAAAAACAAAAAAAAAAGACTTATTTTTAAAAAAGTTGTAAAAATGAATTTATTTAGGTTAACTCACAACTCCCACGACCATGATCATAAGATCAAGATAACCCGATATAAAAAAAAAAGGGGGAGAAATATGATTATCAATTTCAAATAAATCAAGTGTTAGGATAAACTTGAAATAAATCAATTAGAAAAAAGTCAATTCACGTTAAACTTTTAAACAGGTAACTCTAGTTATGAATTTGAGACTAACCTCATAACAATAAAAAAAAAACATGCAAACCCACAACGAGCACGGGATCAAGATAACTCAATAAAATAAAGGAAAGAAGACAAAATTCAAATGAATAAAATGTTTAAGGATTAAATCGAGACAAATAATTATAAGAAAGTAAACAAGAAAAGAAGAAGAAGCTAACTCACGTTGAGCTTTGAAACTAGTAACTCTAGTCATGAACTGGGGACTAATCTAATGGAAGACAAGCAATTAAAAAACAATAAAGCAAGACTCTAAGAATATAAGGTAAAAAAATATTACCATTAAAAAAACTTGAGTCGACATAAACAAACCTCATTAACCCGGTCTAATCTTTAAACTCACTTTCGAAGAAATCTTTGACCTAGGTTCAATCAAAATATTTAATTCCTAATCAATTTAATTTAACTTTGAATGATGAAATCGTAAAAAAAAATCAATTTATAAAATTTTCAAAGGAAAAAAGATGACAATAAAAAGAATGAGAATTAAATTTGATAGAAAAAAATAATCATAGAAGATGAGATAGTAAATATAGTATTTTAAAACATAATTTCATCCAAAAAAAAAATAGTAATCAAAATACTACGAACCAAATTGAAAATATTAAAAAATAAAAGGGAGTGAAATTAAGAAATATTTGTGATTTTATAGTTTCAAAACAATAAATCAAAAGGACAGACTAAATTTGAAAGAAAAGAAAAATGAAGATAAATTCGAGTCAAAAGAGAGGAGAGAAAGAAAATGGTTGTCATCACCAAATTAAAAGCATGTTTAGTCCACGCACCACATCATCGTGTAGAGACCGTCAAAACCTTTCAAATGCAGTTTCAGAAAGTGATGTTTGGTGGGTTAAACAGCCCTGCACGCATCGCTTGAATGATACTAGGATTGTTCATAAATACATATGAACCATAAGTTTTTTAGAAATAATATTCAATTATAAAAAAAAATCCTTGAGCAACCTTGAAATCTATAATAAAACCAAAGTAAAATGATAAAAAATATTGTGAGAGAGATACATTTACTTATCTTTAAAAACATTAACGTAATTACACTATTTTAAAATCCAAACACCCCCGTTTAATAAACATTATATTTTTTTAATTATAGGTTTAAATTGATAATTTTAATGTGAAGAAAATTAAAATGACCAATCCAATACTATAAATACTACAAAAAAAAAAAAAAAAAACCTTGCATGATGGCAAAGGAGTTTTCACTAGTCCAAAGAGTTAAAAAAAAACCTCTCCTTCACCTGAAGCTTTGTTTTTAATTTAATTCAATTAGTTTCATGGAGCTGAAGTGAAATCAAGTGAAATCATGCTAAATGGAAAGTGTATTCAATTGGTAAATAAGAAAGACTGAACACAGGGAAGGAGGAGCATAGTAGTCCAGCTGTTGTTATCAACAAGTAAAGCTACAGTGGCTAAGTTTTTTCAAAATAATTTAGACAAACACAACAGAGAAAAGAAACAAACAGCATGAAGAGTTAACTAATAATAATGGTGATGGTGGCAGTGTCAAATCCCTGATACATTTCTCCTACTAGGTCAATAGTTTTGTTCTTAGACAGAAGCTTCAATCCTTGGCTCAAAAGAGAAGGCAGACATGAACTCTACAGCTTCACCATTCTTAAAACATTTTGGTAATTCAGTCCACTCATTGGTTCTCAAATCACACACAACATAACGGAAAAACTCCGCAGAGTTTAAGCAGATAAATATCCTGTCACCGGCTCCGACACAGTTTATATCCACCTTCTTGCCATAAAACTCATGCGACATTGCTGGGGGCATTGCTACAATCTGATTCCAAGATCGAACGCTATCGTCAAACCTCCAGATTCTGAGGTTTGCGCTTTCAAAAAATTCTGATAACACAACAACTAGCATCTCTCCTTTGCATTCCACCACATCAATGGAGTATTCGCAGAAGACAGGCAGTAGCCTTGGATACTCAGAGAAGCACTTGGTGGTCAGATTGCAAGACACAATCGTGCCCGAGGAGCTGAGGAAATAAACAATCTCCTCTCCGTCCTTAACAGTTATAACCGATGAGTATTGCTTAGATGGGCTCCTCTGCATGTCAGTTGCCACGACATTTCCAGCCTTACTAAGGAAATACACGGCATTGTCGTCATTTGAATCAAATTCCTGAGACTCGCCGACCTTTCTTCTCAACAAGATCTCTTCTCCCCAGAAACCAGTGCTTGAATTATAGACTTTGCATGAAAGTTTTGGTAGCTCACCAGAGACCAATACAAGTTTATAGGACTGATTATTCTGTGCATTCATTGCTACAGCAAGAAGAGAGTGATTTTCTTGGGCTGCATGCACAGGAGGGAGCTCACGACAGGATCCTGTCACAGGATTGCATACAATGAAATTGCTCGCTTCAATGTGGAAGCAGACTAAGCCACCAGACGCTGCAACAGGAATGGAATCACAGTTAGAGCTTTGCTGGAGCAGCGGAGGATAGTTGAGTTTTTTCCAACTTCTTTCAGCAGAGTCAAAGATGGTTGACTGGTTAAGATGGGGATCCACCATGAGAAACCATGGCTCTCGAGAAGGAATCTCTGAGCAGGCAAGCTTGAAACTTGCAGAATCTGAAACTGATTTCCATCTCTTGCACACTGAAGCAGCACGAAAAAATGCAGAGGTTGGTAGCCAGGAAAGAACCCTTTCAAGAAGGTCTTCATTGAGTTCATCCATGGACAAGTTGAGCATCTCTTTATCCTGTGCTTCCAGCTTTCTCTTCCGGCCTGCTCTCGAAGCCCAGTTATCAATGTGCTCCATTGATTGAAACTTTGCAAACAATAACTGTCAGGATAAAAGGAGACAGAGGAATTATTAGTGAAATGCAAGTTATTGTGGACTATATATGCTTGTTTGTCATACAAGAGAGTAAAAAAGAAGAATTTATAGCATCCACTCATATGAGGGGATACAATAATCGAGCTAGAGATTTAAAATCCACAACAAAGGAAAAGCAAAATAAATTCCCTTAAATACACCTATTCTCTTCCTTCATGCAAGTAACCAATATCTAAGGATTTCGTTATCCTGTCTTCACTAGAAACAATCTGGGAGTAAACTTCGAGCAGTAACAAGAAGTTGAAGATACTAGGCCTACCAAGAACCATAAATGATAAAAACCCATGGGAATTTCTCCCTTTACTAATTTTTCACTCATCAACAAAAATGAATAAAGTGAGGAAAAAAGAGAGATTTTACATGTGAAAACAGCGGGGGAGATAGATTCTTCAAAGATAGAAGTACAACCGGAGAATTGACAAGAGCATGCTACAGACTGGGTAGTAGTAAACAAAATGAAAAAGAAAAGGCAAGGGCAAAGGCAAGAACTGAAAGGGGATCAGGAAATGAGCTTTTTGTTTAGAGAGAAACCACTAGGAAATCGGCATCAACAACAAAAAGAAAAAGAGGAAACAATAAAGAAGAGAAAAGAAATACCTAATAAACTATCTTATTCCACAAATCAGGGCATCCTGCATTAGATTCTTATTCTTGTATCGATTCTCATAGCAAATAAACCATCTTATTCGACCAAGAAAAGAAAAAGCCCCATCAAATCTCTCTCCAGTATGAGCTCAAATTCATATTATTTTCATCCAAATTTAGTCACACAGAAACCAACCAGACAAGGAAGAAGAAGAAGAAGAAGAAACAATCCAGACCACGAAATCACAGGCACGCATACAAATAGAACGAACAAGATCACGAAGCAAAAGGGGGGGATCGCGAGAGAGAGAGGAAACTAGAAAATGTACCTTCTTGGTGCTGCTACTCGATTGGAGGAAGGCCTAGTCTTTGAGATTATAGATAAAGAGAGGGGTGCTAACAAAGCAGCAGAGGTATGTATTTTGTAGACTAGTGCTTTGGTGGGTCTGAATTACTTGTGTGGAATTTAAAGAAGTGGAGACAACGACAATCAAACAAACAAAAAGGGCAAAAAAGCAAGGCCAAGTAGAGGAGAGGAGTGGAGGAAGGCAGTGGGAAGCTTCCTCCCCTGGGTTAACAGAGAGCAGCGGTCGCTTGTTTGCTTTTGTTGGTTTATGAGCGTTGACACTACTAAAGTGGAGAAGGCAAAGTACCAAAGCCCACACGAGCCAGTTGACTCTTTTACCAAATCCAAACACGAGTTACATTGGATACGCACTTTGGGCCACCCTCCTCCTCCTCCTCCTATCTATTGCTAGATCCAAACAAAGTATAAGAGGAGGATATTTCGTAGTTGTTGTTAAAATTGTTTTTAAAAATTATATAAAATAATTGATTTAGAGAGACAATAAAATTAAAAAAATATTTTTAAAATACAATTTCATAAGACTAAAGCTCCAAACTGATGACATGGTGTTGGAGTTTGCACTTCTGATGTGGATGGAGTTGCTGGAGTTCTGGTGGAAGACAACGAGGACAAAATTTCATTTAGCATGCTCTAATATTATTTGTTTGTGGGTTTGTTTTTTAAAGTATTTATGATTTTAAAATATATTAAAATGATATTTTTTAAATTTATTTGGGATACCAAAACATTAAAACAATCTAAAATAGTGATTTTTATAAATCTAAATTTAGACTCTAATCAACCTTGTTTTAGGAGGGATTTTTAGTGTTATTTACATACACACGCGCACAGAATAAAAGTTTTTTTTACTATTATTATTAAAATAAGCTGTGTGTGGGATTGAAAAGCTCAACGTTTTCACATGAATGTAAATGGTTATTCCATCTTTAAGATTATTTTTTGGAAAAGGAAAACATGTGAGGTGGGGCACTTTAATCATAAAAAGAAAGCGAGCACACACGTACCCCTGGCTGGTTGAGTAAAAGAAAAGCAAGCAACGAGAGAGAGAGTCCAAATCTACATGTCAAAGGGGGCTGGCTGGTTTTTTTTTGCGAGTAGGGTTTTGCTGTGCTGGAAAGAGAGAGAGAGAGAGAGAGAGTCACAGGAGAGAGGGAGAGAGAGAGAGTCACAGGAGAGTCAAATGAGAGGGAGAGAGAGTCACAGGAGAGAGAGAGAT
The DNA here is from genome assembly GCA_964035475.1 of Salix caprea. Lineage (NCBI taxonomy): Eukaryota > Viridiplantae > Streptophyta > Magnoliopsida > Malpighiales > Salicaceae > Salix > Salix caprea. The sequence goes on from OZ037751.1 coordinate 16,496,492, forward strand.
GGCGTTTTCTCTCTGTTTCTTTTGCCTGCTGCTCTCCTCGTTGAGGAATCTCTGTTTTTTTTGGGTTTCGCGAGTGTGAAGACAACATATGCTAAAGTCAATGCCCAGAATTGATTCCTTAGCCAAACATTTCAAACAATACGAACATTAAATAATAATAAAAAAAAATAAAGGGAAACAAAAAAAGCCGTTAATCACGATTCTCTTTTCTTGAGTTCCTTCCATCTACTGCTGCACAGATCTCGATGCATAGGCCCATAGCCTGCATGCCTGCCTGGCACTGTTTCATTTCCCGCTATTCACGGTCAGCCCATTTAATTTATTCAGGGCTCCATCATATCGGCCGCAAAGGCTCGTTTGGGTTCTAAATGGACCGGCGAGCAGAGACTAATAATATCTTCTTTCTTTTTTCTCTCTCTTTTTGGAACCGCTGCCCTCTGATGCAGTCAGAAGTCAGAACCGCTTTGCTTCCTCTGGAGTTTAAATTTATCAAAGGAGTGCCTCTTGCCACGGCCACTTTCGGATATGGTTGGGTTTTGGATGTGTTTGACATTGCGGTTGTTGTTGTTGTTGTTGTTGTAGTTAAGGATAAAAAAATAGTTTCATGAAAAATATTTTTAGCTGCGGTTCATAACTGAAATTAAAATATTTGATTAAAATTATCTATCTACACATTTTTTAGCTGCGGTCCCTTGATTTTGTGTTTTTAGTTGCGGTTTCATCATGATTGATCTCTATCTACACTTTTTTTTATTTTTTAAATATATATTAAAAAAAAAACAAATTGGGCCTGACCCAATTAAATGGGCCAACCCAGCCAAGTTCAACCAAAATGCCTAACTCTGCTGGACCTGGATTGGACCGAGAAGAGGTCCAGACCAAGTCCAACATGTATACATGTATATATAGTGAAACAGTGCGCACTGTCACATCTTCTTAAAACAATGTGGCGGACTGTTCACGTGAATTAACATGAAAAGTAATAGTCCACTAACGGTGATGAGAGGCTCAACTTCCAATGCCGATGGGCAGAAAAGGCCAAGATGATTCTTCCTATAGTTGTGGTGTCGTAAATGGTGGCCTGTGGTGTCCAGGAGGAGCATCGAAAGGTTGTTGTTGCTGCTGCTTACATTGAGGTTTGCTACTCTGCTGGAGATAACGACAGAGCTTATGGCGTGGAGGAGAAGCATCCTCGTGGTGGTGCTTTTCGGGAAATGCTGCTGAAAGGGAGAGAGAGATGTTGGCGACTATGGGAGAGAGAGATGTTGGCGACTATGGAGAGAGAGGGAGTTGTAGTGCTTTTGTCGGTGCTAATACAGTTGCCGATGATTCTCTTGGTGGTCGATTGGTGTCCGTGAGGATGCAAGATGGAGGTTGTGTTAGTGAGAGAGAAGAGAGAGACATGTCATGGATGCTCACCTGCGTTTCGTGAGAAGCATCTTGTAGTTGCTTCTCCAAAACTGAGGTTGAGCCTCAATTTTGGGTGGGTCCCACAGTCCAAAAAATTGTGGTGCACCCTTTACCAAACGTTGATGAAACAACTTTTTCTCAAAACATAGGTGCAAACGCATTACCAAACGGCCACTTGATGAGCTGAGTCGAGTTTAAACTTTAAACAGGTATTTGATGGTGTATGCTATAATTTATAATTATTTAGTATATAATTAGCTTGCTATACATATAATATTTTAGGGTTATGGTTAGGTAAGTCAGTATCATCATTCAACCTCAAATATATTATTTTTTCATGTGAGAAAACCTCATCTCCCAAAAAATACATTTTATGTGCTCAAGCGGGTGAGTAAAAACTCAGTTGTCCTAAACTCTCATAAGGGGTGCACGTTCTGACTCAAGATCGAGATTTGCTATGCAAATTGCAAGTCTTTTTTCATCACGTCATTTCTCTTGAGGACAAATATAATCTTTTTCGCCCTATCAAATTAAGTTTAAGAAATTCTTTCGATTTATATGAATTTAAGTTGATATCCATTAAATTTTGATGAAAATGAGAATTTCTACTTTATTAATATTTTTATTGAAATAACTAAAACATCCTTATTGTTAATTAATTACAATCCTGATTAATTAAAAAAACATTCATTAAAGGTCAGTTAAATAAAATTTAATTATTAATCAAACACGACATATACCAGAAGGGAAAACGATCTTGACTGAATTCTCAAGTCTTAGAAGATGAATATCTTGTGAATCCTCGTGGTGATGAGATAAGAATGTTATTTTTATGTGTTATTAATTTTAAATTTAGCAACTTTTTTTATTAATATTCTAATTTTATCCATTATAACGACGGTGGGCCCGATGCTTATAAATAAACAAACCTTTCCATGTTCCATAGCATACGAATCTAAATTGTTGCTGTTGAAATCATTAATTTTAATTTCAAAAATATTAAAAAATTAACAACCCTCGTTCTTTAATGATCGTTACGTTGTTTTCATGTTTATTTCGTTGTATTTGGACCCAAACACATTTCTTAAGTATAAAACTAAAACACGCGGCTTTGTACTTGTGTTAGATTACATTTTCCACCCTTTTACATATATATTTTTTTAATTTAATTATCAAACCTTGTTTTTTCATGTGATTGCATTTTTTATGCCAAAATGAAGAATGATTGGATGAAATTTGTTGGCTAAGGATGAAGTTCAAAATCAGGGATCAAAATAAAAAAGCATATTATGAACAGGTGATGGTTTTAAGATTAATACAACATATTTAATTTCATCCTTGTATTTTAGAAATTATAAATGCCTAGCAACCTCAGTATTTTACCAATTGTATTTTGATATAAAAGATTATTTTTGATATTTTTTAGTTTCTAATTTGAGAGAAAAGAAAAGAAAAGAAATTATTGGATTCTAATGTAGAGAGATGAGATATTTAAACGGAGATTTAAACCATTAAAATAGTCAATCTTCATATCAAGTGATTATGTTTACTTATATTAGATGATTTCTGGTTTTAAGACAGTTTTTTAGATTCTTAGAACCATTAAAATAGTCAATCTTCGTATCAAGTGATTATGTTTACTTATATTAGATGATTTCTGGTTTTAAGATAGTTTTTTAGATTCTTAGATGCAACATGTATGTTTGTCATGATTTTTTTAGCGTTTTGGGTAAAACAAAAGCTGAAAATGGTTTTTTTTATATCCGAGATATTCAGGTCAGCTTTCACGTACCACAATTAATCCTCGGATCCACTGAATATCTTGCAAGTCCAATAAACAGATAAGACACCACGAAGATAACAAACATGTACAAAAAAAAAAAAAAAATCGAATTTGAGCACAAAAGAAGTAAAAAAGTTTCTTCCCCTAATATATCAAGATCTCAAGTGCTGAAAATGGGTTTATGAGTACAACAAAGAAACCATATAGACTGATTTTTCAGCAACCACGATGACTAATTTTAAAAACAATCAGGCGGCGCATCGTATACCACAACAGGCGTCAGAAAAATAAAAAGTGATTTCATGCATCCTCCATGCAACATAAAAAGGGCTCCCGCATGCAGACCATGATGATTTTGGTTGGGCCGGGTCCAATTATATACGGGCCTATAATAGAGTGGTATGGGCCTATAATGAAGTGGGCTGGTCTGCCATTCCAGAACCAATCCAATCCTATGCAATGAATTATGAAAAAGGACCATAACGAACTAAAACAAGTGAAATCGATCCAAATGGCCGAAATTGCGTTTTTAGGTGGCGGTGGGAGTGTCGCTGCGGCTTCTCAGTCTTCCCTTCTTCTCAAACCTTCCAAATTTGGATTCCGTACACTCGCACCTCCATCAGCATCCCTGCCCCGCCTTCACCAGCCTTCAAATTTACACTTTTCTTCTCCCAATCTTAAGCTGCGCACTTCCATTTTCGCTGCTAAAGTCGTCTCGTCTTATTCCGAAGCAACTTCGTCCCTCCCCAGCACTATCATAACTGATAACGTTGACTTGTTAGCTGAAGGAATCGAGATCGAATTAGACACTGGAGGAGGAGGGAACGACGGCTCTAAAGATTTTGGCGGTGGAGGCGGCGGCGGAGGAGGCGACGGTGGTGGTGGTAAAAACGAAGGAGAAGGAGGTTCTCCAGACGAGAGTGGAAGTGAAAAGAAAATGGCCTTGTCTATGTCTCAAAAATTGACTCTTGCCTATGCTGCTCTTGTTGGAAGTAAATATCTTCTCTCTTTTTTCAGTTTTTTTTTTTTTTAATTTATCCTTTTTCTAGCTTTGAAGGAATTGAATAAATGGGTAGTAAACTATATTGATGGATAATCCGGTTCCAGCCGAGTAGTAATGGCGCTGGTTTTAGCTTGGTAGTGAGTTTTATCTGATTGTGGTGTGGATGATTTTTGTTACAGTTGGTGGTGCTATGGGATATATGAAGAGTGGTAGCCAGAAATCGCTGTTGGCAGGAGGAATTTCTGCCTCGGTTCTGTATTATGTTTTCACACAGCTTCCTGCGAATCCGGTTTATGCGTCATCAATAGGGCTCGGTAAGAGATTGTGGTTATTGTTTTTGTTTTGTTGTCAAAAACATGGTTTAAGTTTGTGCTATGATTTTAGTTACACTTGCGCAATTGAGGACATCATCTGGCCAGTGCCTGGTGTTTGCATTTATTTTTCTCAAAAAAATCTTTTTATTGTTGTCAATGGAATATCCATGATTCTCGCTTCAGTAGTGTTATGAAATTTGATTTCTGATGAGAATGTTGAAGTCATTGTGGATCTGCTAATGACTAGTGGTTTCTATCATACACCATCTGAATTTTGCATCTCATCCTCAATGAATTGACTCACGAGTGATCAATTCATGCTAAACATTCTAGCATATTATGGTGAATATGACTGGGAGTTCTTGAATTCGAGTCTCCACAAGTGGCATTTGAATTTTGGTTATAAGGGGGCTGCATCAATGCAGAGAGGTATAGAAAGTGATTAGCTTGTATGGGATCTCTTTACTTTTTAAAGCAAGTAGCCAAAACCAGTGTTTTGCTTTGCTTTGCGCTTGCCATCTTGCCATCAAGTTGTAACCTTATTTTATAGCTTTAATAGCTTTGACATCTCCATATTTTCAGGTATATCTGCTGCACTTTTGGGGGTGATGGGCTCCCGGTTTTTGAAGTCCAAGAAGATTTTTCCTGCTGGTGTGGTGTCTCTCATGTCATTCATAATGACTGGTGGCTACCTCCATGGAATCCTTCGGAGTATGCATTGAAATAAGCTAGCTAGTTGTAACCATGAGCCGTATGGTCAGTGGTCTGGTTTCGTATCAGGCTGTTTCATAGTGTAAGTGGTGTCAATGTCCTGTTCTTCCTTTTGGACCCGTCCATGAAAAGAATGTTGTCATGTATAAGTTTCTGTTTTAGAATGTGGAGTTTTATCCTGGAACTTTTTATAAATAAAGCACGCAGCTATTTCTCTAAAATGGAACTTGAATCTTTTTGAGATATCTTATTTATCCTTGCGGCATGAAGTACTGGAAATGGGTTTGAAACTTCCAACTTGTAAATCCAATGAGCAGGAACAAGAACCAGTTACTCGAGTAGTGTTTTGTAGGCATCAGACTCCACCATCTGGAATCGTTCAGCCCCTGTTATCTCTTCATTTTACTCCTTTGCAGGATTAGGCTTAAGGTAATAAAACTCCATTGCTGTTTCAGTTTGCAGTTGGTGCTAGTATTGAGTGACAAGCCCCTGTCCGAAATAGTTGCGGCGATGCCGACGAATCATACCCCGGAACAAAATGACTGGCTCTGTTTCTCGGCTCACAGTGGTGCAATGCTCTTGGAAGGTTGGTTCATAGCCAGTAGCCAATTCATACAAGAAATTAAAATTTTGAAGAGTATATTGGCCGAGGTTTTCATGCGCCAATAAATATCAGCATGTTATTTTTTAACCAAATAGCAAGCCGGAATATAAGAGATAGAAGTAGCCATCAATTTATTTGGTGTTATCTTTTATATATATAAGAAGAGCAATAAATTACAAGAATAACCCCTCAGGCTCTCATCAATATTAGTTACCTCTACAAAATATAATATATTCTCTATCTATATCATTCATTAAAAAAATCAAAAGCAATTAGCATATACATAAAAAAAAAAAAAAAATTGGCCCGACTTGGCCCGGTGGGCAAACCTTATTTGTTTTGTTGTCGGGAGCTCTTTGGTAGTGTTATCGAACCCGACTTGGCCCGGTGGGTAAACCTTGAGGGCTGCTGAACTATAAAGGTAGAGGGACCAAAAAAGAAAATCTAAGGCAAGTTTTTCGTAGAAAAGGTGGACGAAAGAATAACCCGGAAAAAAGGCAGCATGTATATTTGTTTTTTTTTAAAAATTGATCCTCAAAAACTTAATTTTTAGCAACTAGCAAAATTAAAAACTACCTTGTCAAGTCGTATATTAAATTAACACTACAACGCCTTCTTGACACCTCACGATGGGAAGCAATCAACTATAAATTATAAACCTGAAATCTCATTTAATTTGATTGGTAAGGATGCAATTAAAAAAATGAAATATAAAATACCAGAAAAAAAGGTGACAGTGAACAATGTTGTGTGATGAAAGGGCATGTGAGTCCACCAAACCTTTCATATTATTTTTATTTAATTTAATATGAAATTAAAATATTTATTAGAACACGATAATAATATAAAATTGGGAATTTTTACATAAACCATCAGCAACAAGCTTATAGCTTGCTATGAAACAAATCAATATAATCTTAGCGTTTTGTTATGCTGGTCATAAAAGATGAGGAAAGAACGCACTTAAAATTATTTTAGAGAAAAAGGCACTACATTATGTCAAGCACCTAATACAAATAACATTTACTTTCCATATTAATCATAAAATAATTAAATGGTGGAAAACAGATTGAATGGAAACCACAAGCCATAACAAAGCAAGAGCACCAAAGCAAGAGCAAAAGCACCATCAAAATGCAGAAGAGTCAAAAGTGCCGGAAATTGGATTATGGATTCATCTCGTTCAATTCTCCATTAGCTCACATCTGCATAACCAGTGACTCATGCTACGGACTAAAATCACATCACTGAAAATAATTCTTGTAGAAGTCTTACGAGAATAGCCAGCACAACACTAGAGAGGGTCCATCAGCAAGCAAACCACATACACGTCAAATGTTTGTCATTTATTTACCACAGTTCATAATAACACAAGTAATCGTCCTAAAGGCGCTGGTTCGGAAGACATTCCAAGAGCCTTTCGCTGCAAGGGGCCGACATGTGAACAAAATCCCATTAGTTTGAATGAGAAACTGTACATGTTGTCCAATGCATCCAAAAGTAAAAAGAAAAATCTTCACCACCACTGCGCATTACGTCTTGCACGAACAGTACTACAAGGTTAAGAGCCTAATACGATAACAGTTTCCCATGATACATGAGAAGCTTTTAGCATTGGTCAAGCAAGGTTGGAAGCAACCTTTGGTTGAAGTTCGTCTGATGCAAGAGATTTTCCAAAGCAACCTGCATCCGGTGAAGGTGCAGCACAAATACCAGGTTTTGTGGTGCCTGCCTCTTTTCCTTCTGGTGAAGTGGGATACGGGCTTTTGCTCACCAGCCTGCAATTAACAAAGTAAAAGAAAAGGTCCAGACAGCCCTGATGATATGTTTGTGCATCATGAAACCATTAAACACATAGGAGCATTGTAACTTGGATGCAAAGCCAAATACAATGCCGCAAATCATGAAGTTACATGTGTGTATGTTGTTTTAAAGTATTAGATATAATACAGACAGAATCCCAAAATGCAAAACAGATACCTGTCCCGACGCTTCTCGAAGAATCGCTGCAGAGAATGTCTCCTAGCAATAGGTAATTCTTGACAAAAAAAAACAAGGAATTACAATGAGAATACTAAGCTATATCTAATTTCATTCACTCCAAGGAAGAGAAAGAACTATAAAATATTTGAAATCGAACACTACATTTCAGTCATGTTCTCTAATCATTACCAGCTTGCATTCTGCAAAAGGAATTCTGACGACTATAGGCTTGGGCATGTGGGGCAGCGGTACTTTGCATTGAAGGAGACCTTGTAAGAACTGGTGTACCAGCAGGAGACCCACTGCTCTTCATGTCAACTGGTTTGACAGCAGCAGCGGCGGCGGCAATAAGCATAATTTCATTGACCTACAGGGACATGATTAAGAGTTAGAATAAAATATCCCATGTAGATTTTATTAAATCTTGGAAATTTTAGTGAGGGAAAACCTTTTCTGCAGGGATTGCATCAAACACAACAACACTTCCACCGTAGAAGATGGTAAGCTGATCCAGAGTAGGAATGGCAGCATTTGGTCCAGAAGTGGCCATTGTTGCGGGCCTTAAGAAACCAAATATAAGTCATTACATTAGGTTGAACTTGTTTGGCATGTATCTACCATTTAAATGACTATTATAAGCAAAAAAAATTAATTCATAATGCCAGAAGTATATCTATTAAAGAAGAGTAAGATGATAACACAATAAACGTTTTTACAGGGGTGGAGAGGCTTGAGGAAAAAAAGAACAGGGTGAAATACGAGGATGCCGAGATATAATAGAAAACAGAGCATACATTTACAACTTTGACGCAAGTAGCTGCAAGAATTCAAACTAGTTGGGGTTAGCTACACAGATCCTTCGGCTTCCAATTTCTATTTTGTCTTAAACAAATATTGTTATATCAAGTCATTTATCAACCCCCCCCCCCCCCCCCCCACCCCATATGACCACCCATATAGTTTGCTCCTATTACTTGAGTACCACTCTTCCACACTAATGTCTCCATGGCCAAACTTGTAAGGTGAATACCCCCCTGGATATTAGAGAGACGATTACCCCCTGCCCTGGATATGAGAAGGCTGGTGTCAAAACATAGGTGAGAAATGTTTTCAACTGATCAATGAATTAATCTAAATTAAGCAAAGAGTTCCCCTAACAATTGCCGACTCACAAAATCAGACCTTCAACCATGGTCAGAATTAAACCTGCAACTCTAAACCATTTTTGCAATCTCCTGGGTTCACAAACCATACCAAATGCAAAACAAATGGGAGTTCAACCAAATTACAGTGGATCAAATAAATCATTTGATCCAGACAATCTGAGCTACCAAAATAAATCACAAAATAGGACTTCCAGCTACCATCAAAATCAAACTTGACAGTTCCGCAACTTAAGAGTGTAAATATAACAGACACAAAAACATACTCTATCACAGAACAAGAAAAGTCATAGAGATTAGATGACTGCATAATGCATGAATTTGTCTGCCTGATAAGAAGCTTACACATTGCTACTTGAATAGAGTACTGTGATTACTCTTAGATGCCACTTGATCTGACATTTATTCAAAATCATGTTAATCAAACAAGATGATCTAGGAGAAGGCAAAAAAGGATCCAGTAGCATCCTCAAGCCTAAAACTGCACCGCAAAGGAAAAGGAAAGGCCAGCTAGAATTGCCTCACGAATAGACCAATACATCGTATACAATTAGCATTGACATACTGATACTGCATGTGTGACATTAAGGCAACTTTCACCTGCTTCTCATTCAAGGAGTCCATGAACAAACAAGCCTTAAACCAGACCAAAAGAAGCAATTAAGGAAGTAGAAGTCTTTTCATAACTTCTTTTCTATATGGGTAAGCCTTTAAGCAAACAAATACTTCTATTCCATGAAGGTAGGATTTTTAAGCACAAAATTTTTATGTCAAAAAGGGAGATATGAGAAGGCAGTAATGAGAGAAATCTTTTCAAGCCTTGCAATAAATCTTCACTGCTTTCAAGATCTGCAGTCATGTTACTTGTAACCAGTTAGCATCCACAAAATCCTACCATCAGTGAAAGCACACTTATCTAAATTTTCCCACTCTGACGACAGAGAATACAAAGGATTTGATTGAGTAATTTGTTATACAAAGCTCACCAATCCAGATGCATCCCACTCATAAAATTTTGCCTCCGCTACTAGTGCCCAAGATGAAGGAATCATGGAAACTAAATGAGGAAAAATGGCAGAACTTCTATTCACTAGCTACTTTAAGATGGGGCAGCTTGCATCCCCTCCTTACCCCTTAATCCATTTTCAAAATGCATTTGATTGCTGATATTTTATGCAAATTTCCAAATTATAGGGAAAGTATCCTTGTTAGGAAGTCCATGCAAGAATGAAAGAACGCATCTTTAAATTTGTAGCTATAGGTCACAAAAAAGAGTGTAACTTCATGGCGCTCTTCTTGGACTGGCTATAAGTGTAACTTGTATAATCGGTTGTGTCGCTTCCTGCTCTAATTGCTGGTGAAGTTTCAACATTTATTTTTCAACGTTATTCGTGTATTACACACCTTTCTTGTTCTACAATAGTTTAATTAAAGGAAAACTTTCAAATCCTTAAATAATAGAACAATTTAGCTAAACGAGAGCGCCATATATGAACACACACAGCAGGTTCTGTCCTCTTCTGATACTCCAAAAAAATAACCTGACAAGCCCTCAAAATTCAATTACATTCAAGCATCACAACACAGTAAAACTTAAGCTCCCATCAGGCCTTCACGAATAAGCCTTTAATTTTCACAACCAGCATTTCTTTACAAATAAAACAGATCCCAGATTCTCTTTACCCTTTGTTTCGTTTACAAGCTAACAAAAAATAAAGACTTTTTTCTAAACAAAAACAGAGATTTTTCTGGTTAATAAAAGGAAAGTAGACTCGTACCTGGAACTGGGTGTCCAGAGAGGATGGACCTCTTTTTTCTCCAACAAATCAGCACCTTCGTTGCTAGATACCATATTTTCACCACAACCATTGGTAACCTCTTGCTCCTTTTTCACTTCAATATCATCCTGTAGCTTCATTTCCTTGCAAGAATCAGATTGAACCTCCATCGGAACCAGATCAGAGGCAACAAAAATCATTTCAATTTCTTGTTTTTGTACAGGGAAATTTCAAGTACAAACGGGGAGAAACAACCAGCTCCTGTCTAGTTGTCCTTGACCCTGACCCGAGTTTAAATAAAATAAGAGCCGACCATAGTTAGTGGTTACTGTGGTCGAGGAATTTAAAACGTGGCAAATTCACCTTGAGAATAAGTTTTTAAAAGCGATTATTTATTACACACACCTTGTCTTTCCAGCTGCTTCTTTTGTGACCACTGATGATTCTGTCTTCCTGGCTGGGACACATGTCCAGCTCACCACTATTCGTTGTTGGATTTTTTCTTTACATAACAAAAATGCAATAGAAAAATAGAAATTCACCGGTGCACGTGTAACAAATTGACATGGTGTTAGGCAATGAATGGTTTTGAAAGTTATTTTGGTTTGGAAATATGCTAAAATAATTTATTTTTTATTTTTTATAATCTTTTATATTAATAAATTAAAATAATTTAAGAAAATAAACAAGACACATCTGTATAGCTTAAACAATTTTTATTTTGTTTGTGATTTCCATTATAATAGATGGATTCAATTGATCAAAAAAATAAAATTGGAGGTGTTTGTTTTTGTGGTGGAGCTATACTTTTAAAAAATATTTTTTTTGCTTTAAATTATTTTTTAGTATTTTTGGATATTTTAGAATATTGATATTAAAAATAGATTTTTTTTAAAAAGAAACAATCATTTCCAAGCAAAAAAACATTTTAAAAATTAATTTCTATCACATTATCAATACATCACCTTTAACCAACCAGCCAACCCTTTCTTTCCTCCTTATCTTTGATGGAAATAATGAATTGTTTACTTTTATATTCATGGTTATCCAAATTATTTTTTTATATGTTTGGTATTTGCGCAACTTATCTCTAACCATGTTTTATTTATGATCTTATATCAATGTTGTAAAATTCTAACAAAAAATAATAGAATATATAATAACATGAAAAGATAGAAAGAGATGAATGTAGAAATGGAATAGATCTTTATTATTAAATAATAAAGATATATATATATATATATATATATATATATATATATATATATATATATATATATATATATATATGAATGGTCATCTTTAAAATAAATTTTATATTTTTTAAATATAAAAAAGGATAATATACCCTTTTGATCATAACTATCTTTATTTAAAAAAAATAGTAATTAAATCTTAAATTATATCATGAGTTGTCATCTAAAAAGTTTTAACTTGTTTTTAAACATATTGTTTGCATAATGCAATGCAAGCTTTTAGTATTTTAAAATGCACAAAAAATTGAAAGTCATTGTTAGCTTTTATGGTCAAAAGTTAAATAAACTGAATATAATACCTTTAATTTTAAAAAATAAATTAAATTAAAATCGACGACAAGTTGCAAAATAGTTAAAAGGAATGTGTGATGAATTGAGTGAATTGTTTACTTTTATATTCATGGTTATCCAAAAAAAAAAATCCTTCCATTGAAGTTTCTCTATTTTTGTTTATAAATTAAGCAAGTATAAAAGATTATTTTTTTATATGTTTGGTATTTGCGCAACTTATCTCTAACCATGTTTTATTTATGATCTTATATCAATGTTGTAAAATTCTAACAAAAAATAATAGAATATATAATAACATGAAAAGATAGAAAGAGATGAATGTAGAAATGGAATAGATCTTTATTATTAAATAATAAAGATATATATATATATATATATATATATATATATATATATATATATATATATATATATATATATATATGAATGGTCATCTTTAAAATAAATTTTATATTTTTTAAATATAAAAAAGGATAATATACCCTTTTGATCATAACTATCTTTATTTAAAAAAAATAGTAATTAAATCTTAAATTATATCATGAGTTGTCATCTAAAAAGTTTTAACTTGTTTTTAAACATATTGTTTGCATAATGCAATGCAAGCTTTTAGTATTTTAAAATGCACAAAAAATTGAAAGTCATTGTTAGCTTTTATGGTCAAAAGTTAAATAAACTGAATATAATACCTTTAATTTTAAAAAATAAATTAAATTAAAATCGACGACAAGTTGCAAAATAGTTAAAAGGAATGTGTGATGAATTGAGTCCTAAACATATGGAATGAAATATATTTTAAATATGGAGATGAAAAATGAAATCTGACATAAAGTACAAGGTGTTTTTAAAAACTTATTTTGAATGTAATTTATTGGTTTATGCTTGTAATGAAGTTTTGGAGGGTCTTCGTAGAAAAAAAAAGATTTTTCATGATTAATGAGTTAGGGGTCTAAGTTATACTTGTAAAACAAATCCCACATGGAATAAGATATATTTTGATACTTAAAGTAATATTTTATTTTTTTGATCAAGTGACAAACATGTAAAAATTCAAGAGGATGAATTGAGATATGTGTTTTTTATGTGTTCTTTGTCTTGTTGAGTGTGTTTCGTATATAATAAAAAAGTGTTAAGTATAATATAGTCTTATTGAAATTAATTATTTCTTTTCTTTTAAAACATAAGAATATATAACTTGGAGAATAATTGGAATATATATAAAAAAAACATATAGAGAACCATAAATAAAATATATTATTTATTAAATACAAACCAATGTGAAATACCAATAATTTAGTTGAACTAAACCTTTAACTCAGTTGAGCCTTAACCTAAACCTAGCTATGAGGAGCTCGATTGGGTAGGGGGGGGGAATAGATAAAGGTAGCTTGGACGTGAGTGGTCACAAGACTTGGTGACAATTGGCCATAGGGAACCTAAGGACATAAGGGAAATTACTAAATTAGTGTGTGTTGTGTGTGTCCACATACTCAATAAATATTCCTCTAATTCATGTTTTGTATAATTGAGTTTAAAAAATACTCATTTTTAAATGTTATATACTCATCAACAATACAACAGCGGTCCACAAACTCCTCTTCGTACTTACACGACATCGTATCAGGAGAAGGTGCGTTCGGGTGCGATCCCAGCGAGCAACCCGATAACAGAAAACGGATAAGCAAAAGAATCCAGGAAAAGTAAATCAAATTGAAAATTGGAGACTGAAAGAAACCATCCTCAGAGCTAATAACAAAATCGGCGATCAGCAAAGAAGAAAATAATGTCAACGGAGGAGCCTCCACCTTTTCAAGAAGCACCTCGCTGCGACGTCTGCAAATGCAGCTTCAACACTTTCCGTCGCCGCGTATTCTCCTCTTCCTCCTCCTCTTTCAGTATAACAATCAATTAAATTTAATGATGACAGAAACAACTGATTGATCCGATCTAATATATGCTGCGATCGTGGACTGATCTAAACTGTCTGATGAAATTGATCAAGTTTTATTTTATTTTATTTTTTGTAGCATCATTGCCGTTGTTGCGGTAGGACGTTATGCAGTGAACATTCATCAAATTATATGGTCTGCCTCCCCCCTTCTCTTTTTTGGTGCTTGACGATCAATTTGCTCTTTCATTTTTTTTTCCTTTTTTAACGTGTGTGCGGGTGGGCATTAATCAATCCAGGTTTTGCCGCAGTTTGGAATACTCTCGAATGTTAGAGTTTGTGCTGATTGTTTTAATGATTCTACTCGGTAAATTACTCTTCAACTTATCGAGTTTTTGCTCTTAGTTGGAAATTTAATTGTACTAACATGCCATTTTATATCTTTTATGTTATACGAAATTGCAGTCTTTTCTTCATGTTTTTGATTCCGTGGGATTGGATTCTCTGCATATATATTTGTCTTGGATTTCTATGTTAGCATTTTGTCAACAGTAGCCGTTCCTCTTTCATCCTCTAGGACCGCAAAGAGTAATGTACTTGCTATTTTTGAGTAGGTCTTTAGGTTTGTGGATATATGATTTGTAATTTGTTGCAGAAAACCTGTGGATAGAGATAAGGATAGAGATAGTTGCAGATTGAATTGAATTTTTTTCCTAAGGCCCCGGTTGATGGAGGGATCCTTTGCAAAGTACATTTATGTCAATTATTTCATTTTGAAGATGTATATGTCTTTCTTAAGGTAGTAAACATTTCTCTTTTGCTCTTCTTTATGCATACTGGGTTCCTCAGCCAAGACGGGCCTTTATCATGATTCCTATCTTAGCTTCAAGAGATGCCTTTACACCTTGTTCTCTCATCTTTGGATTGTCAGTTGTTTGTAGATATCGATGATCTTCATGAATCTAAGGGCCACTGAAGGATTTATCATTCGCTTGTCCTATCTTTTCATCTTTATGAAAATCTTGTTTATTTTTGCAGTTATCATGAACTTTGTTTTTATACAGATCAAAGAAATTTGAATCTCAAGTTTCTGTGGAGGGAGCTGATTCCGTAACAGATAAAGTTTCTAGATTAGACATTGATGCAGAAAAGCATCCAAAACTGGAGCCAACCACACTACAACAATCTACCTTAGGTGATATTGAGTGCAAGTGCGGGATGCCCTTATGCATCTGTGAAGCACCAACAACAAAAACAGATCCAGTTCCCATGCAGGCATGTTTTTTCTATAATGGTTATAGATTCCTTATGCCATAAATGGAGGTAATTTACTTATCCATTATGTAACAGACAAAACCTTCTTCCACATTCACATCACAATCGAATCCAAAACCAAAGAAGACAGATGCTGCCCTGAAGAATAGAGGTTCCACTTCAAGCAGCAAGCCTAGGTATGTTCACTGTAAAGCTTTATTCTGCTCACCAGTGACCTTTTGTTTTCCGTTGGTAATTATGTGCGCATAGGTTATCATCTTGTCATAATTTGAGTCTCTTCCTGTCTTCTCATTCTCTTTTTTTTTTGTTTTGTTTTCTGTATTCTGTAATATGGTTCATGCTCCTTTTTCTTTATAAGCACCTTATCACATATATGTGGAATAAGTAAACAGCCAGAATTGGTCCTCATTGGAGGCCAAAGAGGGACAATGATTCAAGAGAAACTTATGGCGTTGACCTCATCAATTTCAATTGTATCAATGGTTTTAAAGTAGCATTTATCCCTCACAAGGAGATCAAAGCAACCAGCATCTCTTGCATATTCTAAAGACATCTATTCATAGGGCATATCATCATTGACTGATCTTGAGCTCAGAAAACCACTAGGCATCGAGTGTCTATCTTGGTAACTTGCTAGTTGTGCAACAGATGATGGCAATTTTAAAGGTCTAAAAGAAATATCAACATTCACATAATAGGGTACTGGGGAATCATCATAGTTCAATCAGGAACCAAGTATTATATATCCTGTAAATTGTAATACAACTTTCTGGGATAAAAGTTAGAATTGAATTACTTTGGATGAAAATACTTTACCATATAGCTACTTTGTGGCTAAGGAAACTAGTTTCCTGCGGGTCAGTCATTGTTGGTCTTGCAGATGCACAGTGGTTTATTACAAGATACAGGTTGGCAGGTGGAAATGCAAGATCATGGATGTTAACTGTACAAAAGTGTACAATCTTTTTGGGCAATATTTTTTGTCAATGGATTTACATAAGATTCTAGACCCACCCTCTCCTACCCGCCATTTTCTTATAGCTCTTGACCTTTGGTCATCTAACATTATCCCACATCAAAATATAAGTTAACAAGTGACTTTGGGTTTCCAACTTGCGAATCCTAAACCAGTGCACCCATTCCAACTCCACAATTGTTTATTTTGTGAAACATGATCCTGCATGGGCACAAGGTAACTAAAATAGATTCAAATTGTGCATTGCAGGGAAGGTAAACCACATTATAGGACCAGAGTTAAGTTACTAGATAGACAGAAATGAGATTACCACTTTGTTTGGAATTCATATTGTATAATTAGCTGCTGGCTTATAAAGTTGATGGGAGATTGTGTTTTACCAAGGTTCTTCATTAACTTGTGAAAAACTTGCAGTTCGGTTTTCAATCATGGCCAAATGACAAATGGTGGTGTTGATAAACCTCAGATGGATTATGATGTTAATGGAGAGGTATGATCCATTTAAGATAGTCATAATTTTTTTTTCCATAGAGTTTCATGGATCAGTTATTTGTGCCCATGTATGTGCTCTGCTTAGGGTTTAAGGGAAGCCATAAAGAATGGTGATACTGTTGCAGTCAAGAAGCTTCTGAGTGAGGTATTCACCATTTTAATACAAAATCAGATTTGAAAAATGAAGCTAAACATCAATATCTTGACAGGGTGTGGATGCAAACTATCGTGATAAGCAGGGAATGTCATTGCTACATTTGGTAATGATCTCTCACTTTTTTTTGCATTACATATTTTGCAAAAAGTATGCAACTAATTAAATGATGGATTGGGCGTAGGCTGCACTATTTAATAGAACTGATATAGCTTTCATCCTCATGGACTCTGGAGCAAGCATGAACTACAAGAATGCACAAGGTAACTAACTTTATATCCAGTATCATGTGTGGCTATGGGGTCAGTTTCATTAAATTGTTTGATTAGACAAGGGAATGATGCGGATGAAAGCTATAAGAACAACACATAAAAACAATTTGAATGAGTGAAAAGGATTGTAGATATGAACCTTAAATTCATAATTTATTTATTTGAAAAATAAAATTAATAAAACCTTTTTAGAGGTTTATAAGACATATAAATAGGTCAAAAAACCCTATCTCCACTAGAAATCCAAAAGTATCATGGAAACTAAAACAAAAATCCGAATTAAACAATAAATCCAAAACAAAGCCTAGGAAAAATAACAAAATTGACCCAAACAACACTATCTAGGCCTAGATCCTATTTCGTGAGATTTAACTATCTAATAAGTGGTGCAGTGGTATTCTATTGGAAAAAATATTTGTAGAATCATTTGGAAATATTTGAGCACAATACAATGATCGAATATCCTTGTATCTTTATTTTAAGATGCTAATTCAGTCTACATAACTATTTTTTTTTTTAGTCTAGACCTGCCCCATTGATCCATAAAAAACATTTATTGTTTATAATCCATAATGTCTACAAGCCTGACATCATCTTTCTCTTCGGGTTGGAAAGAGCTCGTCCTCGAGTTCTGGTAATAACGTCGCGATTGTCATTGAACACTTTTGAACCTTTGTCCTTCAATTGACTCAGATAAAGTAAGCCAAAAATTAATGGCTTGTTCCATACCAAATCTTTATTATCTTATTTAGACTATTCACCCCATCCTTCTCTCCTTTCTTTTATTTTGTATTCTCCTTCTCCACAAATCTAGATAAAAAAAACTTTTTTACTATTTTCTTCAACAATTGCCTCCTCTCTTCTAGGTGCTAGTCACCACGTCATGCCAAATGTTATCAAATCATCTACTACATATGGAAAACAAAACGAGACGATGTTTGTCCATGATTACCTTTTGTTTTCATTCATCTATATCAATTTGTAGGGGTGAGGTGTTTTTTTGTTTTAAGTTACAACTTCTCTACTATCTCGATTGATACTATATTCTTACACTCCATTATTGTTGATTAGACTGCATACTTTGTCCTTAACATTGCATGTTTTTTGGAAGATGTTAAAACACATTCAATTCTGTCTCGAATCACCTTTGGATGACCGCATGATTTTTCAAACTAGAGTAGTACTTCCATCACCATTCAAAATCTCTTCACTACTTTTAGAATCCTCGTAAACATAATCAGCCGCACCATCTGCTGGTTGCTTTATCAACAAATATTTTCTCGGATTCACAACTACACTTATTAGTCTGATGCCCTAATTCACCACAACAATAACAACGAATCCTGAAAGTTGAACCAGAACCATGGGATGTCTCTACTGATTTTCTTGAGCATATTTATTTGGGGAGATGTTGTTCTTGGAAGTCAATTGGGCCACCCTCTGTTATACTAACTTGTCCAAAATTAGTTTGCCGCTTTTTCACTGTCAAGATCCTCTAATACGCCTCTGAAATTGTCCACAAATACTATAGACACAACACGTCCTGGATAGACTAGTGTAACCCATTCAGGTATCTTTCCACCCATTGTTTTTCTGTATCTGACAGGTCATTCATGGTCATTAATTGATAAAATTCATTACTATAATTATTGATAGATTTACCTCGTTTCAAAGTGCGGAGTCTTTTATTCAAGGTTTAGGTATAGCTGAATGGAAGCACCCCTTTATCTTCTTTATTTTTTCCAAATCACTGTTTCTCAGCTTCCCCTACCTCTCTCATGTTCTCTTCAATTATTCAAACCATATAGAAACCCTACCCTTTAATTTGATCACAACAAGCTTTACTCGTAGTTGTTTGAGGATTTATTTGTACTTAAAAACTTGTTCCACCTCATTCTCTGTGAACTCATTTACTTGTAAAAATCCTGCAAATTCAATTTTTTTAATGTGAAACTCAAAATGTCCATATATGATCACTTTTATGATCACAAGGTTATCTCCTCTAATTATTTCTCTAGTTTTTAGTACTGGTTGGGGACCTATTTTCACTATCCTGGTTTTGGTTCTGTTTTCGTAGCTCTCTCTTTTAATCTACGAGTCAATTATGAGATCTATCACTACATGCCCTCCATGATGAGCTCCTAGACATTCCTCTTTTAAAGGGGCCCTCCTCGTCCTCTCATTGGCAACATCCTACTCCATGACATTTTCCTATTATGATTGTTAGCAAAGCACAATGAGCAAACGATTATCCAAGAAATTATAGCACATAACAAGCAATATAAACCCGAGATTGTCAGGCTTTACTACCAATTGAAGTAGGCAGAAGGTACAAGGACAACAACAACATAGAAAACACAGTATTTTTGATGAGTGAAAAGAATTGCAAATGTGAACTATAAATTCACAATTTATTTATCTAAATATAAAACGAATGAAGTGTGCCTTTTTAGAGGTTTACAAGACATATAAATAGATCATACAACTCTACCTCTACTAGAAAAAACTAGAATTAGAATGTACAAGGGAATTAAAACAAAAACCCGAAGTAAACAATAAATCCAAAACAAAAACCCTACATAAAATAACAAAATTGGCCGAAGAGCACCGTCCAGGCCTAGATCCTAATTCCAAGAGACTAAAACGGTTCAATAGCCACGTGGAAAAATGTAAGACTGATTTAATGGTTGAATCTCTTGATATCTTCGTTTTAAGCTGCTGTCTTAGCATTATCAAATTTTTTTTTTGGATCTAAATTTGTGTCTCACCAGTAAAATGAAAACATGGATTAGTCTATTCACATAAAGGGCAAATCTTCATATAACTGCTCAAAACCTATAATCTCGTCAAGTCAGACGTCATCAAGGAGTCTCGTAAGATTTACAAGGCTTGTGTAGAGTTTTTGGTGAACCAGTTTTAAAATGATTGAACCGTTTTCAATGAATTGGCATGTAGAAAGCAACCGGTCAATTTTTAGTGTTTGAAAGAATGAAAATGTGCCCAGTAAACTTACGGAGTAATCATTTTGTTATGGAAGGGTTGTACTCTATTAAATGTTCTTACTTATCCAGGGAATCAATGGTGTAATCATTTTGCAAGCAAGGTTTAATGTGGTCTAGTAAATGATGATATGCTAGGATGACCAAGGACACGATAATTTCTTTTATCTCATTCAAGATAAAACTTGCTAGTCCTGAGCTGTGAGAGCTGTTGGTCCACGATATTATACTTTATGCTAACGCATTACTCCTTTTCTAGGGGAAACACCATTGGACTGTGCTCCTGCAACTTTGCAGTACAAGATGAAACAGAAAATGGAAGAAAGTGGACAGCAGGGCCCGCCTACCATTGTCTGAGAGACAGTAAATTGTTTATATCTTTAATCTGCACATGTGCAAGCTGTCTGTTTCCTGAAGAAATTGTGTTGATTAAGTTATGTAGTGGTCTGCACACTGTATATCGTGCACCCGCAGATGGGCTGCTGGTCATCAGCTCATGGAGTGTCGAATACGGTTCCTTTTGCGTCGCAATGAAAACGCTCACTTTTTTTGTGTATGAACATTGTCTAACAATATAGAGAATATCCGGAGACTATTTGCAAAAAACACTATTTTATATTGGATTGTACCTACAATATTGTAGCATGATCCATATTTTGCGCTTTTTTTTCTTCCATATTGTAGTATGAACTATATTAATCATATCAGATTTAGCGTGATTAATACTCATGATTTAATTTAAAATAACCAAGTAAATGGAGCACACAATTTGGGGGCATTTATGGAATATTAATATGGGAGGTATTTCCATGTTTTAGATACTTTATGCTTACTTCACGTCCAATATATGTGCTCTTGGTATCTGCCTACGGATGTGGTCAACTCTAGCAAAATCTAATGGAACTAACACATGCTAAACGTCATAACAGTTTCCTTTCCTTTCCATACACACACACACAAAAAAAAAACTATATATATATATATATATATATATATATTTATATATTCCTCTTTTTGCCTCTTTTTTGTGGCTTTTGAAAATACAGCATGGGATAACATTGTTCGATTCTCTCTTTAGGCCCTTTCCACCCCGTTTCACAGCCTTATGCGAAGTTTACGGCTGATTCGAAACCCACGATCTGCTGAGAATGACATCATCATTATCAGCAAGAACTGCTCATTGTCATTTGAAGGTGTGATAAAAAGTATAGATTACAACATGGGAATATCAAAGTTGAAATTCAAAAGAGATGATGGCTCTGCCTCTATCCGTGGAGGCCTACCCTGTGGATGGATATGTATGGCGTCAACACGATCCTTGAGTGGATTGGAACATGGTGGATTGTGATATTGACCACTTTTAGGTACAAGTAAGTTAATTCTTTGTCTAAGGGACAGAAATGGAACGGTGTCTTGTAATTCTTTTTCTTGCTTGCTTGAACACTTGTAAAAAAAAAGTAATTAGATATCAACTCGCCTTTTCTGTGGGTTCTGACTAGGATAAGTGGATTTACATGTGTGATTGCGTCATTTCTCACTTGCCCGTGAAATAAAAAGTAACAATCTTTGCCTTTGTGTTATTTGCGTCGCAGGTTGATGATGGCGTTGGAGTTAGAACTGCCAAAAGCTACTTCTAGCTATCAAGCAAGTGCGTGTGACGGATTAAACAAGATAATTCGGGTTAAAATGACCCAATATATATATATATATATGACAACACATTATAACTTTAAATGATCCCTGAAAGAAGGAGAAGGAGAGGTTGAAGAAGAAGCAACCAGGGACTCGCTGATCGTATGATCTTGAACAAATTTTGAGGGCTAGTTGCTTTTCTGCTTTAACTTTTCAAGGATAGATTACGTTTATTAAAATAGAAAGAAACTGGGATATTAAGCTAACGTCCTTAAGTTTTGTGACCTTCACGAGTGCACATGGCAGTGACCTAATCACTATATAGTCGGTAGAGAGCCTTTATTCCTAACAAAAATAAATAAATAAATAAATAAAGGTAAAGCAAAAGGCTCCCACCATCATCACCCCTCACCTTTGCCTTTATAAAGCACCCAGATGCTCACCTGAACTCCCCCCTTTCTCTCCTCCTCCTCCTCCTCCGCTCTCTGCTTGCTTGTTTTCGTTCTCTCCTCTAGGTCTAGGGTTTCTTCCTTTTCTAAATCTGTTGCTGAACCGCTACTCTGTCTGCTGTTAGCATTAGTTTAATTTAATGGGTTTTTTTGTAGAAGAGTCAGGATTAATAGTGACCCATCTTTTATACAAGGCAGCTCTTGTACTAGCAGTCTTAAGATGGATCTTGGCTTGGGCTCTGAGATTTAAAAACAGAACCCATTTAGCCTCTCCCAGCAGTGATTCTCCACAGCAATCCCAACCAGTTCCTTCTCCACAGCAAATTAGGTACGGCCTGATTTTGACCTCTTTCAGCGATGTCACAGAGAGGATGCCGGGAGTCTGTGACACCTGCGCTGTCTGCCTGAGCCAGCTGAGGGATGAAGATGAGGTCAGAGAGTTGAGGAACTGCTGCCACGTGTTCCATAAGGATTGCATTGATAGATGGGTCGATCATGATCATGAGCATGACGAGAATCACAATACTTGCCCTCTGTGCAGGGCCCCTCTGCTGACACCTTCACAGAGCCTGGCCAGGACCAGGAGTGAGCCTAGCTGGGCTGTTGAGAGAATTCTCTACCTTTTCGGGGATGATTTGATGATGTGATCAGCTCGTTGTTGCTGCCCTTTTTTCCACTCTTACCTGTTATTTTTTTCCATCCATTTTCTTTTTAAATAATTCGTCGTGTGAAATTGATTGTCAAGAATACACGGTGCTCGTTGTTGTATTAGGAAAAGAAATTGTAGCAGCAGGATCGATTTTGTATGGTCTCTTGGAGTTGTATATATATATATATATATATGCGTGTATTTTCACGATCTGTGCCCTTCAACTGTTATATTCTCCTTGCGATCGCATCTTATTGGTTCTTTATTTCATAATTTTTTATGCCAGTAAACCCTACGGGTAAATCAGTAAATTTTTGATTGTTTCGTATTCTTATAAAAATATACATATTTTTACAAAAAATATGTATATTTTGAAATTAAATTCGATACTGCCGACCAGACAATCACTTTGCCATTTTGTTTCATATCTCATCGTCTAAAATTCTAAACTAGTAACGGTAATCTCTCTTACATTAACCTGTTTGATGACAAGACAAGCAAGAATCCTGGGAGTGCCACTTGTAATATATTCCAACTTCATTTTAGTAAATTTGTATTTTTTTGGTTTATATTAAAATTTTATTTTATTTAAATACATCAAGCTAATGAACATATATGATTGTCGTGTAGTGAGAGGAAAACAAATTGGGATATGCCCAAGCATTTTTTTTTCCTACTCAAGTACTCTTATATCATATTTTTGTTATTTGAGTATAAATATTTTTATCTTTTTCTTACTAAGTGCTTAATCGGGTCTCATAGGATAAATGATAATATATATATATATATATATATATATAATATTTTATGGTATAAACAAGTTAAAACTATGTTTTTTAGGATAAAAATCTAAATTCCTTTTAATTTAGAAAGGTAACGTTATGTCATCCTAGGTTGATGTTGTATCATAGGAATAGTTAAAAAAAATAACAATTGGGCTTGCGACATGTCTTTAGCCTTTTTCTTTTTCATTTTTCTTTATTTTTCCATTTTTATTTTAAAAAAGAACCAAAAACATAGCTTGGCCTTCCATTCCCTACTTTTTTTATTTGTTTTGTTTTTTTAAACTAATACCCCCCTTTTGAACTATCTAGTTTAAATATATGAATCTTTTGAATGCTTATGATAATTTCATAACATCCTAAAATTAATTATTATAATTCATCTTATTTTTTCATGTTTGATTTGAAATAGATTAGTTTTATTTGAATAATGTATCTATATAAATCATATATACCTACTAGCTAGTAGATAAAAAAGATGTATAAAATAAAAAAAGACAAACAAGGCTAAAACACATCTATTTGTATTTATCTCTTGCATCTTATTAGAAAAACTAACCTTTTAATTTATTTCTTAATTAACTTTTTAATTGTTTTTTATTTTCTATTTAATTACATATTTTTAGTCATTTTTATTAACAGAAAACATCATCTTGTTATTCTCCGATAGAGAAAAAAAATACATTTATAATATTGAAGCCTTATACTCTTGCAGTCAACGTTAACTTTTAGCTTCGATGTAACGTGATACAGTGGCTAATAAAAAACAAAGTGAGCTTTTTATTAATTACTATTAGCAATGAAGGGCAAAATCAAGGCTTTAAGAAAAACTATAAGAGTATTGTTGTAAATTTATACAGTATAAGGATGAAAAGGTAACATTGATAAATCTATAAGAACAAAAATGTAGTTTACTCTGTATACAAATACATGGAGCTCCTCCCTCCCCTGTAAATCAAATCCGGGCTTCTCGCGACGAGCCCTGTAGGAAAGACCAAAGCGAAAACACGCGAGATCTCTACTTTCACAACTTCTCCATTTCCAGATCTCAATTACTTGTCATTTTTCTCTTTAATCAAATAAAAAAGGTAACAATTTCTCTCAAATCAAATCATTTGTGCATTTCACGTCAACGATACTATCCTCTTCTTCGATTTGACTCATTATTTGCTTTAATTTTATGATTTTACTATGAAATCCAGTAAACCTAACTATCCAATCTCTTCTTGTAGAATTAGAAATGGCGGCGGGTGGTTTTGTTAGCCGCGCATTTGAATCGATGCTAAAGGAATGCTCGGGCAAGAAGTTCCCCGATCTCCAAAAGGCTATCCAATCTTATTTAGGTTAGTGTTTTTTTGAAAGCTTTCTTCTGGATCTTTAATTCTGACCGTGTAGTTTAGCTCATTGGAAAAAAATGTTTTTGTGTTTCTTCAGATAATACAAAAGAGGTGACTCAACAGCCTAAACCCAGTGAGACGAACCAGGCAGCATCATCTGCTGGAGACGGGAGGTTTGTATTTGAAAGTTTTATTCAAGACGTAATGCTCTTTTGTTTTAATTTGGTTCTTAAGACGTGTTTCACACGACATTTGTCACACATCCCCCTATTTATTTTCGCAAAATATCCTATTTTCTTTTATTTCTATACACTCTCAAGTAAACTCAGTCAATCCGAATTATTGTTGTTTGAGTCTAATTGGAATGTGCTGCTGAGCTCAGTGGTTGTCGGATTAAACATGTTGAGATGGTAATAGGATTATTCTAGGGAATACTGGTTAACCAGAATGATTTGAATATAGCCATGAGTAAGTCTTTAAACTGACATAGATGTCCTCCAATATCATTTTTTTTCTGCAGCCCACTTGATTCTGAGGGTGGAGGTGCAAAAACAGGAACAGAATCAGATCAGTCAGAAACTGCTCAACATTCTTCTGAAGAGGCACAGCAGGCAAGTAAGCAAGCAGGCATCAGTCGAAGCATTACAGTCGTGCTGGCAAATGCTGGGTGTACCTTGGAAGGAGCTGAAGCTGAGCTTGTTTTAAATCCACTACGTGTTGCATTTGAGACAAAGAATTTGAAAATCTTAGAACCTGCTTTGGATTGTCTTCATGTATGTAACTTACTTTGTCACTTTGCACTTTTGGATGTTTTCTCCTTGAACCTTGGCCTTGCATGTGATCTCTATGCTGTGAAAGGATCTTTATGTTGTGAAGGGATCTCAAACCCTTTAAACCTTGTTATCTATAAGAAATAATTGCACTGATTATAGCTTCATGGCTATGGATAACTTATTGTATACATATCCAAGTGCAGAAACTCATTGCATATGATCATTTGGAGGGAGATCCTGGTTTGGATGGTGGTAAAAATGTTCCATTGTTTACGGACATTCTAAACATGGCTTGCAACTGTATTGATAATTCATCACCTGATAGGTGCGTGCACTGAAATGTATCTTTGGTTTAACTTCATACATGTTCCTTCATGTGCCTGCTAACTTTTGATGACTGCATGCAGTACGATTCTTCAAGTGTTAAAGGTACTTCTGACAGCTGTAGCATCCACAAAGTTTAGAGGTATATTGTCTAGGATAAACTGGCAGAATTATTTTTAGCATTTCACTTTTGCTTGGTTAAAAGGATTTGCCTATTACTTTGCTGTATAATGAAGTATCTTGCTTTATAAGGATCTGGCAGAGAGGAGAAGTTGTGATGTACAGAGGTTTTGAGTAGTCTGCCAATATGGTGGGCTAGGTTATGGATGAATTAGGAATATTAAGTTTGTAACTAGTGATAAATGGGTTTGGCATTTGTTGTTTGGAAATGATTAGAGAATAATGCAATTTAGATTGAAAATGTCAAGGGGTTGAAGGGTATCAAGTTGTTTGAAGAATATTGTATAGATAATTCATGGGGGAAGGGGATGTAAAAGTATGAAATGATGATTCATGGATATTGAAAAATTTGACAATAAAAAAATATATGGAGATTTGGTTAGCCTCAATGATGACCAAAAAGGGAAAAAAACTAAATATGAATGTTTGTTGTGAACGATTAAATAGAATTCCTTGAAGAAAGAAAGGAAAAGGGGAAATAAATCACATGCAAGTCAATTTACATTTTATTAGACTCCAGTCTGGTTGTTCTAACTTCTCATGAGACCTTGGCTTCATAAAATAGCAACACGTAGGAAAATCTCATTTAAAATAAGTAAAGACAAATAAAGTCCCAACAACATATAAGGCCTAAGACCCTTGGACCAGCAAAGTTATGTTCTTACAAAAGCTAGAAGATAATCAGGGCAAGCCTAATCCAATGCAAATATAGACAAATACAGACTAAAGGCCAAAATGAGTGCCAAGGCAGAGTTATTCTATGATCAAAATGCCTCCTTAGTGGTTCATGATACAGAGCTTACCCTAGACTTCCAAATTGGATACCCATGCCCCTGAAGGCAATATATGCATCATCAAGTGGAGCCATTAATGATTTGAAGTATTATCTCTGCTCCTAAGGCGATGACATATAAGATGCGAATCACCGCTCTAGGGGACACTTTGAATGGGGTTGTTAATTGTTTGGGCTAGCTATAATGTTTGGAATTATTATTTATGCTTTTTGTCTAAAAACTATACCTGTTAAACCATGCACATTCATGCTGCTTTAGTTGTACTGAAATGTTCATTTGTCTATTTTGTTCTTTTAAAATATCCATGCTTAACTGAATCATATGCTATTGAAACACCTGTTTAAATGCAGTACATGGGGAGCCTTTGTTGGGAGTCATCAGAATATGCTACAACATTGCTTTGCACAGGTTCTTACTTTGTAGTTACTAGAATGGTACCATGATATCAACTTCATGTGGTGCTTATGTTTTATTGTGTGGTTGTGTAGCAAGAGCCCTGTAAATCAAGCAACATCGAAGGCAATGTTAACACAGATGATCAACATCATATTCAGGAGAATGGAAACTGATTCTGTATGGATTTAATCCTGCTGTTTTAAATTTCTTTTTTCTGCTATCTGTGGGAATGGAAAGAATATTTGGCTGCTCCTGTTTAATAACTATAAGCATGTCTGACAGCAAGCTCAGGTTTCTACTTCAAATGGTTCTACGGGGAACGAGGAAGCTGCTTCAGCAGAGAAATCAGATTTAAGCATTGAAGAAACTCCAAATGCTGATCAAAACGAGGAAGAAATGACTTTGGGGGATGCACTTAATCAGATCAAAGAAACTTCTCTTGCATCTGTTGAGGAACTCCATAATCTTGCAGGCGGTGCTGATATCAAGGCATATTGCTTTTCTTCTACCCCCATGCCTCACTTTGTTGGCAATGATAACCTTTGCATGATTACTTCCTCCCCATGGAGTTATTTCCATGCAAAAGAAAAACTAAAACCACAGGCAACAGTATGCATTTGTTGGTCCTACAGTAACATGTTTCCACTCTGAATCTAATCCTTTTGCATTGAAACAGCATAACCTTTATTATAAGATAATTAAAATATCACTCAAGCGTGTTTATTTCCCCAACGTTAATATTTTTCCATTGCTGTGCATGGCTGCTATTGTGATATTTTTTTTATGAAACCTCACCTTTTGAATTGTACTAGTACTAACAAGAAACCGTCATACATTGTGAAGGGTTTGGAGGCTGTTCTTGACAAAGCTGTGCATACTGAAGATGGTAAAAAGATTACAAGGTATGGATATGAAAGTATACACTACTACATATTGTATTGCAGTGCAATTTGTGGTTGCTTCTAACTGTTATTTTTAGAGGGATTGACCTGGAGAGCATGGACATTGGACAACGGGATGCTTTATTGGTCTTCCGCACTCTTTGCAAGGTGAGTAAATTATAAATTTTCTTAGTATTCTATTCACCATGCTGTTAGCTTTTTGGAGTCATCTTTATAATTTATAAGTTCAACATTTGCAGATGGGTATGAAGGAGGATAATGATGAAGTCACCACAAAAACAAGGATTCTGTCTCTAGAGCTTCTACAGGTTAATTTTATGGATTATAATTAAGAGTTTTTGTAATGCTTTGATTGTTGGTCTATGAAGCATGAGAATTATTGTAATCTTTTGTAAAATAGCAAGCTGATTTCTTTTTTGACTTGTTTAAATTTCTCTCGGTACAAGTTGGGTGTTTATACAAATTTCTTGACATGCTGCTGCAGGGTTTATTGGAAGGTGTTAGCCATTCATTTACAAAGAACTTCCATTTTATTGACTCAGTAAAAGCATATCTTTCCTATGCTCTGTTGCGTGCTTCAGTGTCGCAATCTTCAATCATATTTCAGGTTCATTAAAATCACCAACCTTTCTTTTTGCATCCATTTCTTTAAGAATCTGCTGTTAGATTGTAGACTTTCTTTTGATCATGCTTTTTCTCATGGCAGTATGCAACTGGAATTTTCTTTGTGCTTTTGTTGCGGTTCCGGGAAAGTCTTAAAGTATGTCTATGATCTTTACTACTTGTTATTGCTACCTTTTATATCTGAAATCATTCACTTTGATTTTCTGACTCCATTTTTCGAGTCATTACTTTTCTCTTTTTTTATAAGTTGCACCTACCAAATATTTTCAGGGTGAAGTTGGTGTATTCTTTCCCTTGATAGTTCTACGATCATTGGATGGTGCAGAGTGTCCTGCTAACCAAAAAATGAGTGTTCTTCGGTAACAATGTTTTATCTAATTGATTAGATTTTGCAATTAGTTATATTGTCTGGCCTCAACATTTTGTCATTGTTTTATTATTATGCTCATTTTCCTATTTTATCTTCTGATCCA
This sequence comes from Salix caprea, assembly GCA_964035475.1. Lineage (NCBI taxonomy): Eukaryota > Viridiplantae > Streptophyta > Magnoliopsida > Malpighiales > Salicaceae > Salix > Salix caprea. Next base: position 16,526,159 of record OZ037751.1, read on the forward strand.
GTGCAGTTTTGCAGGATGCTTGAAAAAGTTTGTAAGGATCCTCAAATGCTTGTTGATGTATATGTGAATTATGACTGTGATCTTGAGGCACCAAACCTGTTTGAACGCATGGTACATACCTATCTGATACGATTTCATTCGCAGTTTACTCTTTACATTCATATTGCCTAAAACTCAATTTCGTGTGCATAAACACTTCTTTGATGACACTTGACTTAACATGTAGGTTACAACCCTGTCTAAAATATCTCAAGGGACTCAAATTGCAGATCCAAATTCTGCTGCTGTGTCGCAGACTAATTCGATTAAAGGTTCATCACTTCAGGTGGGTTTGTCTTTTCCTTTCTATGAATTAGCTAGTTAATCAACTGTTCTCTTCTGCTACATGTTTTATGCTGCCCTGTTAGCAAAAGATGCCATATCAACTCTTTCTTCTTTGGCCTTTCCAGTGTCTTGTGAATGTACTTAAATCCCTGGTTGATTGGGAGAGATCATGTAGAGAATTGGAAAAGAAAAGTAAAAGCACTCAATCTCTTCAAGAAGAGGTTTCAGCTGGAGAATCTGCAGAGGTAAAAGGCAGGGAAGATGTGCCCAATAACTTTGAGAAGGCAAAGGCTCATAAATCTACAATGGAAGCTGCTATCTCAGAGGTGAGTAACCTTTAGTTATTGTTGCAAATTGAACCTGAGGGTTTGAGTGAGACATCGAATTATGGATTATTTATCTTTGTTAAGTTGCTTATGGTACAGTGAGGGTTGATTGATTGTTTTATTGTTTTGCAGTTCAATAGGCATCCGGTTAAGGGCTTAGAGTATATGATATCAAACAAGTTGGTGGAGCATAACCCTGCTTCAGTTGCTCAATTTCTGAGAAGTACTCCTAGTTTGAACAAGGTGGAATATCTATTCCCTATTATTTTCTATATTGTTTTGGGTCCCTATAACCATTCATAAATTTTCAGGCCATGATTGGTGATTATTTGGGCCAACACGAAGAGTTTCCCCTTGCTGTCATGCATGCTTATGTAGATTCCATAAAGTTTTCAAAAATGAAGTTTGACACAGCAATTCGCGAGTTTCTGAAAGGATTTCGACTTCCAGGGGAAGCTCAAAAGATAGATCGTATCATGGAAAAGTTTGCAGAGAGGTAAGAGATATTTATGTTTGTTTAACATGTCAAAAATCGAACGTGAATGCTTATGCATGTCACAGTATGCTGTAAATGTGCTGTTTTCTTCCTTTTCTTCCTTCCCAAGCATGCTATGAAGTTGCATATCTGTGACATTGTCTGGTTTCATTTTACCTTAATGGCTCACACATGTCACTTTATGGATTTAGGCTTTCCATTCGTTTAAGACATATCCCATGCTAGGATTGAGCTCTAAAAGTTTTAGTCTTTATAAAGGGAAAGTTTTCTTCCCCCCTCAATGTGTGAAAACAAAGATTATGCCTTGAGTTTTATGTTTCTCTCTTTTTAGCATTATCTGATAGTAATTTTAAGGCTGCAGCAAACTGCCTCTAAGCGAGTTTTGCCTTGCCATTTCCGTGCCATTTGATGCATTGATTTGTATGTTTCCCAAGTCTTGCATAGCTATAATTAAATGCCTGGCAATTTTTATCACAGCTAATGCAGCTATTCTCTACTCTAGGGAACTTGCATTAAAAAATATAGTAACTGACTTAAACATCTTTGCCCCTTTGTACAAAGTGTCAAGACATTTGGATGGGTACAGGATTAAGTTCTATCTGGATGTGATGATGTTTGTTGCTAGTGACTTTATTATTATTATTATTATTATTATTATTATTATTATTATTATTATTATTTCGTGTCGTTTCTTTTAATCTTTGTGCTTGTGCTACCAGTGTTTGTTTTCAAACTCAGAGATGTCCTATGTGATCAAGAAGTTAAAATATGTTTTTTTCTCATTAGATGCATTTATTATGTTTCATCCCTACCAAGTTGATAAACCTATGGCTCAAAGTTTCAACTGAACATCATCCACAAATCCAGTCAGTGCTTCAGTCACATGCAATTTCCTTTTCAAGTCTATTAATTTTGTATGTTGTGTCGTGCAGATATTGTGCAGACAATCCAGGTCTTTTCAAAAATGCTGATACCGCATATGTTCTTGCATATGCGGTTATAATGTTGAACACTGATGCACATAATCCAATAGTGTGGCCAAAAATGTCTAAGTCGGATTTTATACGTATGAATGCCATGAATGATGCTGAAGATTGTGCCCCAACAGATCTACTGGAAGATATATACGATTCAATTGTCAAGGATGAGATAAAGCTGAAAGATGATGCAGCTGGGATTGGGAAAAACAGCAAACAAAAGCCAGAAGGTGAAGAGAGAGGTGGCCTTGTCAGTATTCTTAATCTCGCTCTTCCCAAACGAAAGTCATCAACTGATACCACGTCAGAGAATGAAGCTATAATTAAGCAAACACAGGCAATTTTTCGGAAGCAAGGAGCTAGAAGAGGAGTTTTCCATACAGTACAACAGATTGAAATTATAAGGCCCATGGTTGAAGCTGTAGGATGGCCTTTGCTTGTTACTTTCTCTGTCACTATGGAGGAAGGTGAAAATAAGCCAAGGGTTGTTCTCTGCATGGAGGGATTTAAAGCTGGAATCCACATTACACATGTTCTGGGAATGGATACCATGCGTTATGCTTTTTTAACATCTCTCGTTCGGTAAGATCCACCATTCTTTTCTTGTTTTTTTTTTGTCTCACTTCTGCCTAACAGTTGCACATTTACTTTCTATATCTATATCTATATCTATATCTACATCTACATTTAATTTTGTTTTCTTACTTGGGCTATTTATAGGGTCATTGTGTTTCACCCTACACTTAATGGAAGCACAGTTCAAGCTTATTTATCATTGTGTTAAAGATTGCTGACCATGATATTTAAGCTTCTGAATTTATATGTCAGATTTACGTTCTTGCATGCCCCGAAGGAAATGCGTGGTAAAAATGTAGAAGCTCTGAGGACTCTGCTTGCACTATGTGCCTCAGAAACTGATTCCCTTCAAGACACATGGAATGCAGTCTTGGAGTGTGTTTCTCGGCTCGAATACATCACTTCAACTCATGCTATTGCAGTAACTGTCATGCTTGGATCAAATCAAATTTCCAGGGATGCTGTTCTTCAATCCTTACGAGAATTGGCTGGGAAACCTGCTGAACAAGTTTTTGTCAATAGTGTTAAATTGCCCAGTGATTCAGTTGTAGAGTTCTTCAATGCTCTTTGTGGTGTTTCAGCAGAAGAACTAAGACAGACTCCTGCTCGTGTATTTAGTTTGCAAAAGCTTGTTGAGATCAGCTATTACAACATGGCTCGTATACGCATGGTATTCTTTTTGTTCATTCAAATTCCTATATCTTTTTATTTTGGTGTTTGGTTATTTGTGGTAAATTGGCCTATTAAATACGGTTGTTGTACTCCATTCTTGTTTTTCTATCTAGTTCCAAGTTTTCTGTTCTTTTAAGAACTTGGATTACTGAGTAGAAACTTGCTGGTAGATTAGAGATGGTTCCTTGCTGTAGGTAGGCACATAGGCTTTGGGATAGGGCTCACTTGCCACAAGTGAATATGCTTTTCAATTAATCAAGAAGGAATTTGAGATTCAATTAAAGATAGTTTTCCCCTCCCTTTAAAACTCAACTACTTCTATATTCTGCTAAATTGTAGCTCCTACTATTGGGACAGTAGAACTCCAAATGTCGACACCCCTCTTGATTCAAAAGTAGCTGGATATTTTATGGTTATGATTAATGAGAACTCAAACATTGTTAAATGGAATGTACACATTCCCTTTCACTATCAACTCATGAAGGAGAAACAGTAGTCTGCATAGTTCCATAAACAAGCTAAATATTGCATTTATTGGGCCAGTTGAAGTATTTTGGATGGTTAGCTATTGCAATGAACTTGTACATTGCTAATGAGAAGTTTGCCTCCATGGACTTTCCATTGTTGAGTAGTGTTATTTTCATTTTACGAATGCATGCTGTTTAACAAAAATCTCTTGCTTGAACCATCAATTACATTTTGATATTTTACTGGTTTTAAGGTTTTTCCTTGATATTTATTTCAGGTTTGGGCTAGAATTTGGTCTGTCTTGGCAAATCACTTTATCTCTGCAGGGAGTCATCATGATGAGAAAATTGCTATGTATGCCATAGATTCTCTAAGGCAGCTCGGCATGAAGTATTTGGAGCGTGCTGAACTTGCCAATTTCACTTTCCAGAATGACATTCTTAAACCCTTTGTTGTACTTATGCGGAATAGTAGAAGTCAATCCATAAGGAGGCTAATTGTTGATTGCATTGTTCAAGTGTGTGACTTAGCTTTCCTGGAGTTTTTTATAAATAGTACCTCATCTTGAGAATTGCTACATCTTCCATTTAAAATATATTTACCTGGCGTCTATTGCAGATGATCAAATCTAAAGTTGGAAACATAAAGTCTGGATGGCGCAGTGTTTTTATGATTTTCACTGCTGCTGCTGATGATGAAATGGAATCAATTGTTGAAAGTGCATTTGAAAATGTTGAACAGGGTAGGGAATGGGCCATTTTCTTCTTCTTTCAGTTAAACTACATTGATTTATTCGTGCTATTTCTTATCTTTTTCATTTAAGCACTTCTAATACAATGGAACATCTGCAGTTATCTTGGAACACTTTGACCAGGTTGTTGGAGATTGTTTCATGGACTGTGTAAACTGTCTTATAAGATTTGCCAACAATAAAACTTCTCACCGTATAAGTTTGAAGGCTATTGCACTTCTCCGCATATGTGAGGACCGTCTTGCAGAGGTTTGTTATATGGTCTTCACTAATCATATCTTTTTCTACAATTCTTCAATTCTCCTAGCCATAAGCTTGTGTTATATATCAAGAATAAGTTTGTGTATTTATAAATTTTATGACAATGCAATATAATTATTGCAAACTAGTCCTTTTATTATCACCAACTATTTTGATTGCTTTGTGAACTATACTTTCTTCCACTACTGTTTCTGAATGTTCTGGCAACCTTCAGGGCCTTATACCTGGTGGTGCTTTGAAGCCTATTGACATTTCTGTTGATGCAAACTTTGATGTGACTGAGCATTATTGGTTCCCAATGCTAGCTGGTTTATCTGATTTGACATCAGATCTAAGACCTGAGGTCAGAAGCTGTGCGCTAGAAGTTTTGTTTGATTTGCTAAATGAGAGAGGTAGCAAGTTCTCATCATCATTTTGGGAGAGCATATTCCATCGTGTCTTGTTTCCCATTTTTGATCATGTTAGACATGCTGGAAAGGAAAGCTTAATCTCTTTTGATGATGAGTTGTTTCGAGAAACCAGCATTCATTCGCTTCAGCTTCTGTGCAATCTTTTTAACACTTTCTATAAGGTATTAATGAGTTCGTTTTCTCTCTTCTTTCTCATTATCTATATCTGGACTACTTTTTCCATAAGTATTTTTGGTAGGGAGCTCTTTTATTTGAAGGCTATATTCTAAACCTTATTTTTCCCCATCCTCCAAAGGCTTTGTGAGATCCTTGCTTGGGTGAATTCTTGGACTAGGAGCTTAACTCTTGGCATTCTATCTTGTACATTTTAATGAAAATCTATTTTTGCACTAAGAAAATATAAAAAATGGGGCATGCCAATTGTTTGACATCATGTATGATGAATCATAAGGCTGAAATATTGAAATACACTACAAATTAAGCATGTTTTTGTATTATTATTATTGGAAAAAAATCATTATAAAGGATGACAACATGAAATGACTTTCAATTCGACACACATGATAGCTGAAATATATATCTAAGGCACATTTGTTAGAGCTGGATAAATTTTATATATTCTGAACAGATGGTGAATGTTAGCATTTAGAATACTATCATTATATCAATTAAAAAGTTATGCAAGTCATTTATCTGTGGAAATTATCACAGCTCCTCTTCTTCATTTGTAGGAAGTGTGTTTCATGCTGCCACCACTTCTGGGCTTGCTTTTAGACTGTGCAAAAAAGACTGATCAGGCGGTGGTGTCCATCTCTCTTGGTGCATTAGTACATCTTATAGAAGTTGGAGGCCACCAGTTCAGCGAGAGTGACTGGGATACTTTGTTGAAAAGCATAAGGTTCATTTCTTATTATCTGGGTTATTTGACGATGCGGAAACCTTTTGTAGTTTCTTATTACTAATTGGCGTTTTTTTTTTTACACTAGAGATGCTTCATACACAACACAACCACTTGAGCTGCTCAATGCTTTGGGTTTTGAAGGTTCTATGGTTCTAGTTACAGATTCAGTGGTGGGCACAGATAACCATCAGATTGATGCCAGTGATAATGGACATGTATCTCCACTGCCATCCCCAAGTATCAGTGCTCATGGCACTAGAGGGAATCCTAATGCAATGGTCTTGCTGGATCACAACCAAGAATTTGGCTTGCAAAGTAATTTTGAAGGGTCAGAAGGTTAGTTTGTCCTATGTTTGATTTTTTTTTTTCTAGAGTAAAAATTTATGTTAAGAGAAACAAAGTGCATCATACAAGAACTGCTCCTTGTGCAAGCTAGAGAAGAAAAGAGAATAAAAGAAGTGAAGGATAACTGCAAAACTAAGAAAGTAGCTACTGAGGTTAGTCAAGGGAGGACAAAAAATTCTTGATGAGATGGACAGATTTAAGTGATATGGAATTGAATTAGAATAATTGATTCTCCGAACTCATTTCCCAATAGCCATTCAGAAACCAACAATAAATCATGTAGTCTGTAGTTTTGGTGGTGACGTCCCCTTTATACTATTGCCAGCACAGCTAAAGCCAGTTATTGAAATGTATTCAGTCCCAATACTTTAAAGCTGAATATTATATTCTTGTAGGCCTACCATCACCTTCAGGAAGAGCCCAGAAACCTGCTGAAGGTCTTCAAAGGAATCAAACTATAGGTCAAAAGATCATGGGAAACATGATGGACAATCTGTTTCTCAGAAGTTTTACCTCCAAATCCAAGGCTCGTGTTTCTGATGCCTCAGCACCATCTTCTCCTATGAAGGTACTCACTCCCTTTTCCATCACTAAAGAGCTGCTTTCTAGAAGCTGTTTGAAATTTTAATTGCTTAACCAGTTCAGTAGCAAATTTGTTTTCAGTTTTGTATTTCTGATGTGGTTTTTCCTTTGGCATGATTTTTTTTTCATGATTGATTTGAGGATTTAGTTGAGACGATATTCACCTATTATAAAGATTAAAAGGAATAGAACCCAATTCGTTTAGGTGCTTCCAATCATTACATTTTACTGTCTTTGTATGCTATTTATGCTAGCCATTGTATTTTCAAGCCTTCCAAATTCTCATCTATGGTTGACCAAATGAAACATCAAAAGGAAATCTTATTATATACCATTATCTTTTTCTTTGTGATACAATGCACTCTACTTATTTTCCTTCCCCTTATTTCTGTTCTTTGTCTGGTGCTTTTATAGATTCCAGATGTGGTGGAGTCTGATGCCAAAGAGGAGTTGGAAAGTCCACTTATGGCAACTGTTAGGGGCAAGTGCATCACTCAATTATTACTTCTTGGTGCCATTGATAGTATTCAGGTATAACTTTCATCTAAATTTTGTTGTTTGAATTCTATTGACCATTCCTTTCCCTTTTCACAGAACATTTTAGATCTACCGTATGCCAAACTTAAGTTGTTCTTATGTACATATAGAAAGCCAGTTTTTCAAGCCATAAAAATCTGTTTGGAAAAATGCTAATTCTCGGGATCATGTTGATCCACCTATGCTGTTTCTTTTTGGAAGTATCTGTCTTGTTCAGTGCATCTGAAGGTTTAGGGAAGACGAGAAGAGAGAAGTTTGCTTTGTGCATGTTCTTTCCTTTCTAATTGCGGCATCTTCTTAAAATTTGCAGAAGAAGTATTGGAGCAAATTGAAAGCATCTCAAAAGATTGCTATAATGGATGTTTTATTGTCCATGTTAGAGTTTGCAGCTACATATAATTCATATTCAAATCTCAGAATGCGTATGCACCATATTCCTGTTGAGAGGTGGGAAACGATTTCTTCTTGTAATTTATTTTTCTTTTCTTGTTTCTTTTGCATTGGTGCATTTGATCCTTGCATTGGAAGAATGCTAAATACTATTTCATCTTTTGGCAGGCCTCCTCTAAATCTTCTTCGACAAGAATTAGCAGGAACTAGCATTTATCTAGATGTGTTGCAGAAAACAACTTCAGGTTTTGATGCCATCAATGAGAAACAGCAGGAATCTAATGTTGATGCTGCTCAAGTTCACAATGATTCAAGCTTTGCTGGGCATTCTAGTGGGGAAGAGAAACTTGAAGGAGTTGCAGAAGAGAAATTTGTTTCTTTCTGTGAACAGGTACTAAAGGAAGCGTCTGACCTTCAATCCAGTGTAGGAGAGACTACTAACATGGATGTTCATCGAGTCCTTGAGTTGCGTTCCCCAGTCATTGTTAAGGTATGGAATCTATCTCCTATTCGTTTCTGAAATGTCATTATATACAGAACATGCTGCAAGAGCTGGATTTAGCACATGTATCCATCATGTCTCTGATAAGAAATATTTTTCCTATTTGCTCCACTCGTTGCAACTTTGTTGGCTAAAACTTGAGTTTTGATCCATGTCGTTGCACATCCTAGTGCTGGTAACAACTAGCTTCACCAATGCTTTCTATTGTATATATCGTGTTACCACTAGGGCTGTTCCTTTCTTTTTTCCCTTGTTTCTTTTCCTTGGGTTTCTTCCTGCTGTTTTTTTATGTTAGGATTTGCTCGATCAATTTGAATTTTCCATGTTAATAGTCCATGCGTGCATGCACGCACACATAACAAAAGTAGGAAGGTAGGGAATGACGCACCCAATCTCTAATGCCCACTCCCTTCGCTTCTGTGTAGTAACTGCTGTACAATTTAAGGTTCAATTTTCTTATTTGAAGGTGACAATCTATTTTCCACCATCAAAGTGGGGTGGTTGTTTGAAAATATAAACAAGTTTGCTTGATTCTTTATTTTCTGTAAATTGCACTGGTCACTACGAATCTTACCACTTTTTTTCAGGTGCTCAAGGGCATGTGCTTTATGAACAACAAGATTTTCAGAAGACACCTGAGAGAGTTCTATCCTTTGCTTACAAAACTTGTGTGTTGTGATCAGGTATCTTGAGTTAAAAAAAAATGTTTAGCAATGGAAGTTAATTTTTAACATCTTATTTTAATCCCCTTACCATATGAAACATTGTTTCTCCTTCCATATCCATCAGTACACATGTTGCTTAATGCGAGATTGTTTTTACCTGTGCTGTCTGCATTTTTATTCTAAAAGTTTAGAATCTTGGCATTTGCTTGAAGCTAATTATCTGTCCATTCGGTTTAGATGGATGTTCGTGGGGCACTCGGTGATCTTTTCAGGGTGCAGTTGAAAGCTTTACTTCCATAGTGGTTTATCCAGTGTCCCTTAGTGTATTCTCTGGAGGAATTACTTTAAGCAAAGGCAGAACACTCGAGGTCTGATTATCTTAATGTTCAGCTAATTTTCCTACGCTCGACTGTGCCTTTTTATTTTCATTTGTGAAGTGTATTTGTAGATTCTTCCTTTTTTATATATATATAAAAAACAAAGATATCTCTAGAGACCCGAGTTTCAAGCATAACAAATAGGAGGCAAGGAGTAGGAAGATATAGGGATTAAATTTTCTATCTTTTTGTACCATTTTATTTTTGCCGGTGATATAATTGAAATTATAGTGTGGTGTTATTCTTGAGAAATGAAAATCAGCATGTTTATGTCTGCTTGCACCATTCATATTTTTGGCTATCCAACCCCTGTCTTTTTGAACAGTCGACTATCCAATCTCAATTGTGTTTTGAATACAAAGCTTTCTTCTCTGTTGGACTTGAAAGAATACCCAAACCATGTTCTCATTTCATGGGGACCTGTGCTGGCGACCATTCAGAAATTACCTAGGAAGACAAAGTGTGGTGTTGCGTTGTTAATTATGATAATGGAATCATGTTTTTTTCGTTCAAATAAAAACCAGTCTTCTGGGGGTAAAACGGTATTTTTGCAAAGTTTATCTCATTTTATATTTGCTCATGAATATCTTATTCTCTACATTATTAATTTATTTATTTATTTATTTGCACGATTAAATTACTTAATTAACTTTGAAAGAAAAAATATGGCTGAGGTTTTTTTGGAATTTGCTTTTGACATGCACTATTAGGCTCTGTTTCATGGGCTTCTTGTTATTATCATTTTGTTTTTTTTTATTAATTATCAAGGGTTATTGATGACATGAATATTTTAGAAATAAAAAATGTCTAATATATTATTTTAAATTATTTATAATTTGACATTTTTAACATTTATGAATTTAAAATGTATGGTTATTTAAATCTGACCAGTTTTATATAAGCTCGACAATTTATAATTAGATCAATATGTTAATTGTTAGAACATATAAATAATTTTGATTGCATCGAAAAAAAATCATAAACATAAAATTTAGTATATATATGCTTGTGTGCATGCATGTGTATGACTGTTTATAATTAAATTTCTCGAAATTATGGTCACTAATAATATAGATATCAATTTATTTATCATCCTAGTTAAAAATTGAAAATATATTTTTTTGTATTCATTTGTCTTTACTAGAAAACTACACATCTTGCTTGCAAAATAGAATAAATAAAAAGAAAAAAAAAAACATTTTCATTGTTTACTATAATTGTCTATTTATACTGCATTAATATATGAAGTGCATTACATGAACAAAATCTTTTATTCAAGATCCTACTAACTTTTAGTACGATAATATGATATTAAATTAAATCTTTTTATTTGAAAGTTTATTATATGATATGAATAGAACTTATAAACCTTTATTTTAATAAAAACTTTGTTTTATAAATCAAGTTACACATTGTGGATAATTTTCTCCGAAGGAATAAAAGTAATACAAGACAATAACCAAAAAAAAAAAAAAAGGAACCAATTTAATACTTGATGCAGTTTTATTATTTTCAGGTTTCTGTATTTTTAGATATTTCTAAAGCATTTTTAGAGTTCTAATATGCAAAATGAAGTGCTAATAATATACCATATAGGTTAGGAGTGATACAAGAAGCTTAATTTATGTTATTTAGGGTTTTATAAATATTAAAACGGGGCTAACCTATTTTTAAGGTCTGAATCTTTTTCTTAAAAGAGTGCCTTCAATGGTGGCATGATGGTTTCCTTTCCCTTCTCCCTCGGCAGGAAAACGCATTTTAACCTATTTTCAACTAATGAAGCTAGATTTTTAGCAGCCATACGTGGAATCACAGTTAATAATGCTAAATCATTTAAAATGGAATGAACTTGAATCTGGGACAGCTATTCCATCATTGATGGTTTTAGCACCTGTAGCCTTTCCTTAATTGATGGTTTCCCTAACCCTAATCTGAAACTCAACCATGCGTGATGCGCCTCATCACTCATGATGGAGTTTTGGCCGAGGCAATCGCAATTATTTGATCATTTCACTCCATGCATGAGAGAGGAAATAATTGATATGATTTTGTCTTCCACTCTTCCTCTACCTGAGACAAGACTTGGGCAAAATAAAGGTGTCCTCACAGCCTCATAAACTCACCAATTCAGATTCTACAGGAAAGAATTTAGCAACAGAAATTGACTGTACAATACAGTTTCAAAATACACATTTTTGTAACGAATGCTTAAATGAACAGCTTCTATACCCACAAGGCCGCTCAAATCAGGCTCATGGCATTGCAAAACCTTGACTTGCATGAACATGGAGTATGCAGTTATGTACTTGGACTCTACTGTACATTTGCAAGAATCAAATGCTTGACCCGAGAAAAACTAATAAACCTTTCTCCAATGTTCTACAACAGGAAGAGAAAGCGGAACCTTGAATCGAAGGGTATGATAGAGAAGCTCCGGGCACCAAGGAGGCTCCACTTGTGGTTTGATAAACGATCTCTAACCACAACAGCTTGCTCCGGTGTTAGGAATTGGCAGATCCACTCCGGCAGTAGCAAGTCGTCCACGATGCCTTTGGCAAAACAATACAGCAACTTCGGCACCAATAGTTTACCTTTATTGCTTATACCAACAGATGCTTGGACATATTCCTTCAATGAATTCTGAAGCAACTCATTCACATTCTCAGGCCTGAAGATCCGCACCTGGTTACCGAAGAAAAACGGTGAGGCCAACAAATATACCTTGCAAGTTATGGATGGTTCATATAATACCAAAGAAACTAAAATTCACTATAACCCCGCCACACAAGTACATCACACGAAACATCTGGGTAGTGATTATTACTGTCTCTACATTTTGCAATCATGTTATACTCGAAGAAATTCTATTATAATAATAGACCACGTGGCAATCTGTGGCATTCTGTTTCTCTAAAAAATTGTTGACGCTCCTCAAATATCCCAGTGCTTGCTGTAAATAACTGGCAATTTACAGGTACATCCACATCAATTATCTAAAGCAGGCTATAATTCATCACGAACATTTCATTCAACTTGCGGGGTAAAAGATTTAGAGCAATCATCAAAGAATAAATATTTATTGAAATTTCTTCATGAGAAGATTGAGAAAACTTGCACCTTCGTTATGACTTAGGCTATTTGTTTTTATGCTAAGATAATTGCTTTAATAACTAACAAACCAATGAAAAACCAACAAGAAGCCAATGGGACTTACTGCAGGTGATGAATGCATCCCAGAACTTAATGCGAAAGCTAGGAGAGGCTCAGGTTCATCAATGGAAAACCTCTTCTGCTCCTCAGTTATCTTAAATTTCTGAAGTGCAAGAACCAAGGCCTGAAATGAAAACAATGAAAGTGAGATTCTATATATGTTAAATCAATAATGGAAAAGGAATAAAATGCACATAAACATTTTAGTCCATTTCACAGAACCTCTAAATGAAAGAGACTTGAATACACAGCAGGCCAGTGCACTTGAGTAGGCAGAGAATAATATCAACAAATAAAGCTAAAACTCAAAATTTTGTTATCTATAGGCAACAAGGTCCTGCTGAACAATCAATTCTAGAGCATCCAAAAAAGGAAATTGGATCAATTAATAGCAAGCCTTGTCCAGAATGTGTGTGGCGAACAGGATGGTTTTCCCAGTGCATTGAGGGGGAATTACACATGTAACATACAATTTGTGGGCGATGTGCTGGGGGTTTCATCTTCAGAATGTTGTATTCGATGTCAGCAGCACTGATGGAATGCCCTCCAATTATGTAAGCAGCCTGCATAGCAGTGTATCATTTTGTTTCAACCTGAACAATCTGAAGGTAAGAAGATAGGAGCTAGTGGTGAAAGAACTACAATATCAAACCTTCTGCATCAAGGAAAATAATTTAATTTCACTTTTTGGGACTCCGTATGCTAGAAATGCCTGAGAAACATGAGAAGAAAACCAAGTACAAACAATGAGATGTAAAATTAGGACAATTTTAATCAAAGGTCTGGCTAGCATGAGCAAATGGTGAGAAACCGATATGTAAAGTGCTGAGTTTCAAGGAAAGGTCTGCCCCTTTCTGCAGAGCATCTTACTTGTGGCAGCACAATACATATAGAAATGAAACCAGGTAGATGGAAATTCTGGAAAAGGGATGTACATGTATAGAATCATTACAATGCAAAAATTGGAAAATGAAGGGGTAAGGTGTGAAAAAAAGAATTACATGCATAATCAATGCATTGTACACGTTGATCCAAAATGCCAACTTCTCATTGCAACTCAAGCAAGATGGGTCAACTTCTGCCAACTGTTCAACAAGTAACCTGCAAGGCACAATGGATAGGGATAACAAGTTAGAGCCCTTAGCTAAAACAATTTAAATAGATTTTTAGGAAGGAAGACGGCTTTATGCATATAGCAATTGCTCTGCTTGAAAACATGTTCTGTGATTCAACCACACTCAACAAGTGAATTCAGACTGTTTTTGAGTATCAGTTGGCAATAAATAATTAATTGCACCAAAGAATCCAAAGACAAATTGCCTTGCTCCAATCTTACCAGGGTAAACATGCTAACACTTTCAATTAATTAGCTTAAAAGAGAGTTACGATGTTAACCTAAATCTTTTGAGAGCTCCAGAAGCATACTCCAGCTCTTTCTGCCCAACAGACAACCAAGACACCTCAACTGCATTGGAGTAGGTTCCAATACTCTCCGTCCAATCTAATTTACCAGGAACTCTGTATGGATCTAACTTGCAATATCTTGCAGAGACTTCCGAACCATGTTCCATGTCATCTGGGGGACTCTTAATCAAGGAGTTCTTTATGGGTGAGTCTGAGAAAGATGCCAAAGAAGAATAAGAAAGGTGGCCCTGGGGTGAAGATGGTGACGCTAAACACTCTGGAGAAGAAATTTTGGACGAATCTGCCAAGGAGAGGAAAATATCTCTCATGCACAAGACCATTTCTTCCGATAACCAATTAGGATGGTGACAAAGTTTCTCAACAAAATGATCCTTATCTGGCTCTCTAATTACATCTGGCAGGAGAGCATTATCCTCCACCCTCCCTTCCGCTTTCTCCATGCTGCAGGTTCTCATGCTCTGCAACAAATCATAGACCTTAATGCCTCATTTCTTCATTATTCTTTACTTATACAAGGACAAATATGAAAATGCACTCCACTGATGAGGTAAGGAAATGTATTCAGATTTAGATGTTCGGATGCGGGGGGAGCAGCTTAAGGCTGACTGCAAATTGAATGAGCATACCATCTCTGTAAAGTTAAACTGAGAACAATCAAATGGTGATGATGCTGGATTCGGCAAATGCCTCAAATGGTACTCAGCAAGACGACGTTCATTTCTCTCTTGACTAAGCTGATATTGGAGGGCAACCGATTCTTGTTCTAGCTTTGATACCGTGATTTCCAGAATAGCTATGCTATCCAAGAGCTCTTGAGCCTGCATTCCACATCAAGAACCTCACAGTGAGAAGAAAAACAAGAGGTTTCAGATAAAAATGTAACAGGAAAAAAAAATGTCAATGGGGGGACATTTACCTTATCAGGAAGCTGACAGGGTGAATTAGAGAGGGATGAATCTGACTGTTCAACAGCACTTGCTAATGCTAAGTGCACGGAGATCTCCTCTTGCAATTGTTGCTGCAACTTTTTTACCTAAAATGGTCAAACAACATCATTGATCAATCATATTTAAGATATCTGCAAGTGTACTTGAATAAGATCAAAGAACATAAGAAGAGATATTGAATCAGCTTACTTCTTGCTCAAGCTGGTGTTTGTAAAAAGACGAATCCTCACCTTTCATTTTCCCACCTCTTTTGTTGCGGGTTCTAGCATCCTGAAAACACTATGCACTTCGAATTTCTTTTCTTTTCTTTTCTCTTTAAAAAACAGCATATTCCTAAGAAACAAAAATAGAAAGGCAGGGGGCGCGTTTGCATAGCACCTAAGTGATGAAGTCTTACACTTCATTAGAGTGCATGGCTTAAGGTTCACATTTGCCCCCTAGTTCCATTTCACCAATCCACAAGTTGGTTACTTGAAGCATGAAAAAACAAATAGAATTTGAGGATTGCCGGATTTTCGGCCCCCAATTTTGGGTCTAGTATCTTATGTCATATGACACTATTGCAGGTGTTGGAAAAAAGAAGAAGAGAAATTACAGCTATTGCCAGAGCAATGGGAGTGGATAGATGAATTAAAAGTTGCAAGAAAAGGCAATCTTTACAAAAAAATTGACATTAGGTATTAGAAATCAATGGGGTTCAGCTTTAAAGTACTTGAGAGAAATTTGCAAACAAGAAAGAGAGTAGTAGCAGCTGGGGGTGGAGGAAGGTACCTCAAGATCGGAAAAGGTAGGAGACCCATCTCCAGAAGAAACAGATCGAGTACTGGTGATAGGGGTAGTAGTCACCTTTCCAATCCTCCACAAATATTTATGAATCGAACCTCCCCTGTAAGCGAACAGAAAATGGAAGTGAAAATAATAAACTTCAAAAAAACAAGGGGGAGAGAGAGAGAGTGGATGGGTGTTATCTTAACAGGTTGATAGGAAGAACAAAACCACCAGAAGTGGCAGCACTTCCAGTTTCAGCATTAACATTACTAGGTTGGTTGTTGTCTAGGTCATCATGAAGGACTTCCGTTTTAAGACAAAGCATCTTCCCACTTCACTTTAATTCAGTTACCAAACATTTACAGCTCAAGATTAGATTTACTACTTAAGAGCAGCAAGATGAATGGTAGTAGTACTGGTACAAATACTATAACTCCAGCCTGCAAATGGATGCAGATAGAACCCAAGCTAACACACTGAGTCAGCGAGAAAGCCGGGATTCTGCTCTTTCCCCCCCTCAATGGCTGCCCTAACTAGGTAATAGCAATGAAGACTTAAAAGTTCCCTCTCTCTCTCTCTCTCTCTCTACCTCCCTCCCTCTCAACTGTCTGATTATAAAGTAGCAGCACTTGAGAATTGAATTGTTGGACACACACTCACACACATGAACAATGCTTAATTGTAAAAATACAATAAAACAAGGACATTGATGATGAGATTTTTTTTTATTATATATTATTAGATTTTTCTATTTTGTTTCACTGTAGCAAGTGAAGGTATTAAATATATTTTTTATATCTTTTGTGTATAATTATGATGTTTTAATTTATAATAAAATGATTATTCCTTGCTGTTTAGGGTGGAAGTTGATATTAGAGCCTCGCTGTTATCCTGCGTTAATAGATATAATAACCCACATGAGAAAAGGACGTTCTTGTCACCACAACCATCCAACCAAACCAGCCATCGGAGTCAATAATGTTCCATGTGATGTGAGAAAAGGTTAGCAGTGATAATCATGGTTTAATGAAAATAAACCAACGACCGATGTTCATTGTCCAAGACAAGCACTCGACCAGGTTAGAAGCTTCGGTAACAAAACACCACGCGCCACCGCCACCGCCACCCGAAAATGAAATGAATGGAGGAGCCATGGAAAGAACAAGAGGATAAGAAAGAAACAAAAGGGTCGAAGATCTCAGGGACCCATGACAATTGTCATGTGTTCTGGGGCTGAGAGAGAGAAGACTACCCTGAGTGGATGTGGGTGTGGGGAATGAGGATCCATTCCTAGTTTGTTCAAGTTGGCCCTTTCGATCTGCTGTTGCTTATCTCACCGACACCTTCTCGTGACTTAATCTCTTCCCTGTTTTTTTAGAGTACTGCATGGTGATGCTTTTTAATTTAACGAGGAAATAATAAATGCATAAAAATAATTTATTATAAAAAATGCCAACCACTAAATTCGTGAGAATCACTAATATGCCCCTACAAAATCCCACCTTTTTTAACTATATCATGGGACTCCCTCATACTGTGCCCTGCCAAAATCCCACTCTGTTTTTTTTCTATTCGGTCCTTGCAAGATTTTGAATTCTTTTTCTAAAACTAATATTGTATGGTTTTTGGTACTATTTTTCTCTAAAACTAATAAATAAAAGATGTTAAATAAGATTTTGGAAAATAAATCCAAAATTATTTGAAAATTCATGGGAAAAAAACTTTATATTATTTAACATAATAACATTTGAAAAGCTCATATACCAAGTATTTTTATTGTCATGTTCATTTATTAGATATACCATAGAAAAAAAAATGTCAATATGATGTAAATATTATTTTAAAAGTAGACATAAAAATCAAAACTCTAGTCATTGACTTGATTGGGCCAAGTAAACTCAACTAATTTAATAGCACTAATAAAAAAAATACAACAAATGACAAAAAAAATAGCAACAAAAAAAAAATTAATTCATTTAAATTAGCACGTCAAGTATGTGATTCAATTATAACATCAAAATAACCTTACTGAAAATAAATTAAATAAAATGACTAAATCATCAAATGTTAAAGGGTAAAATTAAAAAAAACAAGTTAAACCAAGTTAACTTGTTAATCTCGTAGTTATGAATATAAAATTTGGCAAACCTCGTAAGAAAAACTAAAAAATAAAAACATGAAGGTCAATAGTTTTTTTAGAAAAGGAAAGAATTGATTCTATTGTTGTAATTCTATTTCGTGACTTGTATCACAGTATCTTACTTAGATTTTCTAATTGATTCAAAGTCGTTAAATTTAAATAAATAATAGAAAAAAATCATAATCTTTCAAATAAACCACCAACGTAAATATGATTTATCATGTAAAAAAGCTTAAAAAGACTTCAATCATCATATTTATCCACCAAAGAGTAATGGTTTGGAAAGTATTAAAGTAGGTGATTTAATTACATATTTGAGATTGTAGTTAAAATTATATTTTAAAATATTTTTTATTTAAAAATATATCAAAATACTATTTTTATATTTTAAAAAATATTTTTTTATACCAGTATATCAAAATGATCAACAAAAACTAATTTAAAATGAAAAAATTTTAAATATTTTTAAAACACAGCGTAAAACAATAATAACAAATTAGTTCTTGATTTTGAATTTTGCGAAGGCAGTATTCCATGTCACGACCAAGAACGGCTATGGCAAAGGCCAACAATAAAGCGCAGGTTAAGAGAAACTTTCTAGCATACTTTTATGGACTAGATAGATAGAAAAGCTAAATTCCTAATTCCAGTCCATATATATATATATATATATATGAAAAGATATTCGCCATGGACACTCAATCCCTTTCTTGCCATGCAAGTATATTTTCTTAAAGGTATCAAAACTAAAAATGCTTGATGATTCGAAAGGGTTTCTCCTTGGTATCCAGTTCCTTGTTGATTTTTTTTGTAATTCCTTCCCTTTCCTTGGAAAAGAGGATGACATTTCTCTACACTTTTTGGATCTTAACAACTCGCTTCTTCATATACAATATCCAGATAGTCTTGAGAGACAGAAACCAAAAAACCTTCTCAAGTCTCAAAGAAAAACATGGGTCGTCGTCAATACTTGTTGTGCTTCTTCCTGCTGTGCCTGATGACGAGTGATCGAGGTCTAGTTAAGGGAGTGGTGGGGCTGGCATGTAACTGGGGGACTCAGTCAACTCACCCACTTCAGGCTAACATAGTGGTCAAGCTTTTGAAGGAAAATGGTTTTAACAAGGTGAAGCTGTTCGAGGCTGATCCTGCTGCACTAAAGGCACTGGGGAAGTCTGGAATCCAAGTTATGGTTGGGATACCAAATGAGTTTCTTGCACCACTTGCAGGTAGTGTTCAGGTCGCCGTAAACTGGGTCCAACAAAATGTATCCAGCTATGTATCCAGATATGGGACTGATATAAGGTAAATTCTTCAGTTTCTTCTTCTTTTTTATGCTCTTATTATTGAATTTTGCCATCCCATTCTTCCATAGAGGCTTAATATTATTGACTTTTGGTGAAATTGTTAAGGAACTATATCATCTAAAAACTTAACATGTTAGGTGAGGCCCCAGAATATGATTTGTTTTATTCTTTAATATACTTCCTCAAGTAAAAGCCCTTTGGGCTTGAAACTTGCACAGAGTCACACTACCTTGTTCTTGATTTTTATCAAATAGAATAGGGATGGTGAGATTTTGAACTCGTGACTGTTGGGTCAACAAAGCTCTTATACCATGTTAAGGAATCATCTCATCTAAAAACTTAAGATGGAGCTCCAGAATATGATTTGTATTAGCACGATTCTTTTTAGATATGCATGAAACTTTGATGAGAAAAGTTTTTGTAGCTAGATAGGAATTCTGTTTTCAAATGCCATGCTGCGTGTCCGGCTTTTTGGAGCCTGTGGCCTACGGTTGTGCTCCATGTGTTGTTGTTTGATGGGGGTTCTGACAGGTAATTACGAGGGGGAAAGGGCAAGAATATTGTTCTATGAAAAGAAAGCTGTAGCAATGATAAAATCTGATACCACATGCAATGTGCTGCTAAGAACCAGATCCTTTTCCCTTGCCTCTTTCTAATTTTTTTAGAGCTTTATCATCCCTGCTTTTTGCTGCCCTTATCATCCTCGTTCTGAAAATAGAAAATATTCTAATCAAATTCAGCTACTTATGGAGGCTCCCCCCATTTAATGTGAAATTTTCAGGTATGTAGCTGTGGGAAATGAACCTTTTCTCCAGACGTACAATGACAGTTTCCTTAACACAACATTTCCAGCACTCCAAAATATTCAAGCAGCCTTGATAAAAGCTGGATTGGGGAGGCAAGTAAAGATCACGGTACCATTAAATGCAGATGTGTACCAGACGGAGAGTGGCCTCCCTTCCGGTGGTGACTTCCGATCAGATATCCGTGACCTCATGATCTCTATCATCAAGTTTCTCGGTGACAACAATGCTCCCCTTACCATTAATATCTACCCGTTCCTCAGCCTGTACGCTGACCCCCATTTCCCGGTCGACTTCGCCTTCTTCAACGGCTCCTCCGCCCCAGTTGTTGATGGATCCATATCTTACACCAATGTCTTCGAGGCCAACTTTGACACCCTCATCTCAGCTCTTGAAAAGAACGGTTTCTCGTCCATGCCTGTCATTGTTGGTGAGGTCGGGTGGCCAACAGACGGTGACATCAGTGCGAATGTAGACTATGCACGGCGGTTCAATCAAGCCCTTGTCGACCGGATAAATCAAGGCCAAGGCACCCCAAAACGTAAGACTCCGCCGGATATCTACCTGTTCTCACTCACAGACGAGGATGCGAAGAGCGTCCGGCCTGGAAATTTCGAAAGGCACTGGGGTATCTTCTACTATGATGGAGCCATCAAGTACCAATTGGATATGGGTAATGGAAAACCTCTAGTTCCGGCGAAAGGTGTAAAATATTTGGCGAGGCAGTGGTGTGTGATGTCACCGGAAGCCAGCATTTCTGACCCCAACTTGACTAACAGCGTTGACTATGCCTGCAGTTATGCAGACTGCACAAGTCTGGGATATGGATCTTCCTGCGGCACGCTAGATGCTAAGAGCAATGCATCTTATGCTTTTAACGTCTACTATCAGACCGTGGATCAAAGGAAGGATGCGTGTTCTTTTTCTAATTTATCAACCCTCACAAAGATTGATCCGTCTCAAAATACCTGTCGATTTGAGATCATGATCGATCTAGGAACGCACGAGACTACTAGACGTTCATTTGCAGGAAGAAATGAAAATCCGGCAACAGTGATGGCTTTCATATCGGCGCTGATATTGATCATTTGTGGTGCTTACTGAGCCCGACGGTGACAAAACCATCGCCGATGCTCATCCAGGCCTCATTCATCTCCATGGAGATTTGTAGATGCCACGTACAGCTTAGTTTTTGAAACCTTAATTTTACTTCGGTCCAGCTTCTTTGCAAGAAATGTAAATTATAATGTTCGGATCATGACACGTGAGAGAAAATGGATGTTGGCTATTTCATACTTGACAACTTGTTATAGATTGTTTTGTTTTTGCACGAAACAACAAGATTCTGTGTCCATCCTTGAACGACTTGAACTTCTCGTTTCTTTCCTGTAAAGTGGTGGTAATTAAAACCACCACTATCCATCATCAATCTTGAAATATTATTATTCAAACTTCATTTCTCAGCCAATTCAAAAACGCTTTACCTCGGTGACCATGGTCGCTACACAGTTCAAGTTTGAGATAACGAGTCTTTTGCTTTTCAATTAAACACCAAAGCAACAAAAGCCCCCCATGTTTTCACCAAATTTGGGGCACCAAAGGAGAGCTCCTGAACTTTAAGGAGTACCAGACAAATGACATAGCGTTTCTTTTCACCCCAATGGAGCTAGACTCAAGAATAGCGAAAGGGAGATTGGGTGAAGATGGCAAGGCCAATATAAATTGAAATTAAATAAGCACGGTTCCAACATGAAAAACACTTGAAATTTCCTAAGCACAGCATTCCCCTCAATTGTAGACCATGTACTTGGGCGTTGCACTAAACTTCTGGTAGCCCTTGATGACCTTGTTCACTGCATCAAGGAAGTCTTTCTCAGTCACTGTCTTCCTGCGTGCTCTAATGGCATACATCCCAGCCTCGGTGCAGACACTCCTAATGTCAGCTCCTGCAAAACAATCCAACATCAATACTTCTAATAAAATGAATGGCGAGACATCAAAAGTTGTGGACCGGCAAATACAAACAGATGGGGTTGTTGGATGCTCTTCATGTCACTTCAATAATTGCAAAAAAAAAAAGAACAAGGGTGTTTGGAACTCGCACAACTGAACAAGTTGAATTGGGCAAACTGTATTTCTAACTTTAACATAACTGGACTTTCCCTGCACGCATCCACAGCCTATATGATCATTTTTGGTTGCTTCTACACACATGGGCACAGGTTTTCACTCCCTAGGTAAAGAAAAGACATTGATTTGTTTCCCCCTTTTTTCTTTCAGTGGATAGTTGAGAAGTTCATTTAGAGGTGCATTGTTATTAAATTGAGTTCAATGAAGTATCCATACCAGTTGAGTTTGGACAAAGGCGTGCAAGCAGCTCAAAACGAATATCCCTTTCACAGTTCATGGTCCGTGTGTGGATCTTGAAAATCTGTGCCCTGCTCTCCAAATCAGGCAGCCCAAACTCAACCTTACGATCTAATCTTCCTGGACGTAACAGAGCTGGGTCCAGAGTATCAGGCCTGAAAAAAAATAGAACAAATTAAGGCATCAGAGAAACAGAGACTGAACCAGTACATTTAGCAATTTGCAAGCCAACAAAATATAGAAGCATCGGAGATTAGGACATGGAAAAGGCTTGAAAAGGTATTGATAGCTAACAAGTCAACTTGAAACAAATATTTATTACTTGGATGGCAGTAAAAACAAACAAATTTATGTATAGATCAGTTAGGTAGCCAATTTACCTGTTTGTTGCCATCAACACTTTGATGTTTCCTCGAGCATCAAAACCATCAAGCTGATTGACAATTTCAAGCATGGTACGCTGAACCTCATTATCTCCACCGACACCATCATCAAAACGTGCACCACCTATTGCATCAACTTCATCAAAAAAGACGATGCAAGCTTTTTTTGACCGTGCCATCTGTAGTGAATCAAATGCTAGTTAGACACAAGTAACAGATAAGTTCTATTAAAAAAATACAAATTCAGCAGGCAATGTTTAACCTGAAAAAGCTCCCGAACCATTCGTGCCCCCTCGCCAACATATTTCTGGACAAGTTCACTCCCAATAACACGAATGAAACATGCATCAGTTCTGTTGGCCACTGCTCTAGCCAAGAGAGTTTTGCCCGTTCCAGGAGGACCATAGCATAAAACACCCTTAGGAGGATCAATTCCAAGCTTTACAAATTTCTCTGGGTGAAGCATGGGAAGCTCAACAACCTAAAAATAAGGCGATATAATTTGAGACATCTTCAAACAAAAAAAATTGCATATACACAGAAAATATTATGTGTATGAAAGTATGATGGTAAACATCATAAATATTATACGCACTTCTCGCATCTTTTCTATCTGCTCCTTACATCCACCAACATCATTATACGTAACATCAGGCTTTTCTTCCACAGTCATCATTGTAACACTTGGATCAATCTTAGGAGGCAATGGAATCTGAATCTGGTACTTGTTGCGATCAACACTGCAATGGCAGTAAGAATGTTATATCCATATCTATATCCCTTAAAATTGAACACACACACTCAAATATACACACCCGCGCATACTCACAGCCAAACATATAAAAATAGAAAGAATCTTATAAGAGATCAAAGAAGGAAACTTACCCCACTCGCATGCCTTCTTCTATATCTGTAGGGGAGACTTTGTCACCAAGCCCAACCACAAACTAAAATTACAAAGCCAGTACAATGTTAGAATGGTCCACAAAAAAAGAGGTTATGGTGAATAGATCATCGAAGTAACAGGTCTCTCTCTTCAAGCTAGGGTGGCTAATGTTATTAAAAATGGTTACTGGTTTTGGCCTAGTACTAGATCAGATGAACTGGTGGAGATTCAGGGAGCTATATGTGGCATTATGATTCCAGATACACTAAATTGGAACAGGGCAGTTTGGGAGCCCCAGATGAAAACCTTTCTCTTAGAAGTGGTTGGGACCATCTTAGGAGGAAAGATGGTCAAATTGAGTGGCGGAAGTTGGTCTGGGGCTCCCCAACCATCCCTAGAGATAATTTTATTGTTTGGCTTGCAGTAGATAATAGACTCTCTAGAAGGATTACACAAGTTCTTGTGGGAAGCATTGATGTTGATAGTTTGCTTGTGGATCTGCTGACTAAGATAGAGATCATTTATTTTAGGGTTGTTGGAGGATAGCAATAAGAGTTTGATCGGGCAAAAGGAAATCTGCAAAAGAGAATTTTTCACGCTATTCTTGGAAAATTAGTTTGGAAGCTTCTACCTATGGTGTCTGGATGCAACAAAATCAGAGAATGCATGGTGATAGTGGAGTAACTCCTGGCAAGATTTTCTTGCTGAGTATGTCAGATACTGTAGTCCAGGTTGCATAATTCTAGGATTTTGGAATAGGCTCTACAGAATCCAAAATTCAAATATATTTACAGACAATGGATGTTCTGAATCTTCTGATATTTTTCTGTTAGTTTGTAATTCCATAAAAGTTTGTCAGATACTATATTCCAGGTTGCATAATTCTAGGATTTTGGAATAGGCTTTACAGAATCCAAAATTCAAATATATTTATAGACAATGGATGTTCTGACTCTTCTGATCTTTTTCTGTTAGTTTGTAATTCCATAAGAGCTTGTAGAAGGGATTTATTTCCTTATCAGTTTATTTAATCAATGAAAACTTATTTATTCATCAAAAAATATAATGGTCCACATAACATATTAGTAGCATGTGTCGGTTAGAGTAACAGGCACACCAGAACAATTTGCAATGCTCAATCTCATACATCAATTTTAAAAAATACATAACTAGGACAGAATTTCAGCAGTTGAGGCACATCATTTGCATCGATGTTAATGTAGCAAGCATTAACACGAAAATAAGGAGGCAGGAGAAAATGGTTTATGACTACATTATAAAGAAACACACCTTAGCAATTTGTTTCACATTTATGACATACTTTGCATCCTCGGTATTAGGATTAATAATCTTTGTGCACCTTGCAACCTGAGGCAGAAAACAAATCTGTCTAAACCCATTCCTCAATATTCAAAAGTAAATTACATGTGATGTTTTACTTTTAATTGAACCAGAAGAGAAAAAAATCCAGAAGACAAACCTGTAGTGGTTGTTCTTCTTGCATCATCTGCTTATCAGACACGAGGTCCCACTGGCTTGGTGCAGCCAAACCAGTGTCGGATTCTTTAATGCCTGTGGATCAAACAATCAACCTTTTAAAACAAGTTTATGTCCCAGGCTTACAAACAAAGAAATCCGAAACACCTAGAAATGATACATTTCTTAGAACAGCAAATTAATCACAAAAGAGGTTGCTCTACAAAGAGTTTGACGATGGAAACAAAACACGAGGAAAAAAGCAATCACATCGGTTCAAGAGCATATTTTCAATTAACAGCCCTATTAACACTTGGCCCCTTTGTAAGATCATATTCACAGACCTAAACTGCCTATTTGGGGGAAAACTTCAAAAACATTACGTTAAAACATCTATTGAAAGAAAACCCATCTCTCTCTCTCTCCCCCTTCCTCCCTCTCTTTTAATTATTATTTTGGGTAATTCTTAAGCTCCTACGGCAGTAAACTGATTCTTAACCTACAAACGATATGGCATTTCGAAGCTTTCAATCCCTGGCAGCCTAGACTCGGATACAAAATAATAAATAAATAAATTACTAGAAAGACAGGTTAAAATATATATTTAAATCTGAGAAGCGAAGGGAGATTGAAGATTATTACCTCGGAGATCGTTAATCTTCTTAGCTAGATCCTTGATTTCCTTCTCTTCTTTCTTAATACTGTTCGAGTACGGCCCCAAACCCTGCATTAAGTAATTAATTAATTAGCCCAGTATTCAGATTTCAATTATTAAGAAAAAGAAAAAAGAAAATAGAACATACATAAGTTTTGAGGAGAGCAATGTCGTCTTCGTCGAGAGGAGGAGGATTCTTCTCGTCCTTCAATATATCATCATCGTCAACTGCTGCCGGAGCCATTGATTAAAGAATCGATCGATTCAAGTCTTGAACCAGAAGAGGCACTGAAGCCAAGACTGAAAAAGAAGAAGCGAGGGGTTTTTTGGTTTTTGGTTTTTGGTATAAAATATAAATAGAGGGACCTGACTTTTATAACAAGAAACGTTGAGAACTTATTTTTTTCTATCATACCCCTGTCTATAGCCATGTGAATGCCGTTGTTTTTTTATATGATGTTTTTGAATTAAATTCTTTTTTTCTTTTTTATTATTATTAACCTGTCATCTATGATTTGTAAAAAAAATCATAAAATACTTTTCTTAGTACGTGTATTACTTAATTGTGTGTGTATTATTTTTTACTAATTACTCGTCGAGTGCTTTATTAACGAATTAATAATAATTAATATATTATTGTTTGTACTAAATTGCAAGTAAAATTAAATTTTATTTGGATGTATAAAATTATTTAGGTGTTATTGATATGTTTTTTTAGTGTAAAATAAAATTAAAGTATATATGAATTAACCTAACATGACTTGATTAACTCAGTAAGTCCACATACAACTTGAATAACAAGAAAAAATATAATTTAACTAGAAAAAACTAATACAGTATTTTTTAAAATATTAAAATAAAAATATATTAGATTGAATCATATCAACTAAGTTAATATGTCAAATTCGTTGCCAATATCATAAGACTGTGTTAACCATATAAAAAGCAAAAAAAAATATTAAGATCAGCTCTCAATCAATTCAATGTTAAGTGATAAAAATAAAAATAAATATCAACTAAAAATATATGTTAAGTTGACTTGGGTTAACCAATCAAATCTACAGTATCTTCAATGCTTTCATGAAAAGGTATGAAAGTATGATATAAACATAAAAATTAATGTTTTTATCTACTCTTAAATAAATCTAGTATTGAAATACATGATTAAAATTATATATATATATATATATATATATATATAAAAAGTATTATTCAAGTGAATAGTATGGTATTATACGAGGACTGAAACATTAAAGTAAACCCCTCTCCCCCTTCATTTTTTTAATAATACAAAGTCTATATCTTTTACCAAAAACTCCTCAATCATTATTTTCATAAGCATACCTTAAAATAACATTGTTTATATATATACTAGACAATGCTCCCGCGTTTCGCCGTGGGCGGCACAATATTTTTTTCAATGTAAAAAATATGAATTGTGTGTATTTTTTTATTATAATATAAATTTAGGTAACATAATAAATCTGTGCAGAATTCATGTCAAGTGCAAGTTTTCTATAAAATATATGAATTTAAAATCGATATAAATTTATTTGTTTAGTAGTTTCAAACGATATAACCAACATAAATTTATCATCGTCATTAAAAAAGCAAGAAAACTCGGATATTTAAATTATTAAGTTCATTGTATTAAGAATCGTTCATTTTATAATTCAATTTCAATCAAACAAAAATAAAATATAAATTGTGAAAATACCCACAATAATAAAATTAAAAAAAAAAGTTGTTAATTTTTTATCAACAAAAAGACGAAAACATAGATTGAAAATTCATCATGACGTTATTGCCATTATCATTGCTATAGAAGCTCAAATTATTACAAACATTACTGTCAAAACAATTAAAATAATTAAATTGCCCTAGAAAAAAAAGAGCAAAAGATTGTTATAAAAAAAGAATAGCTAAAATTATCATTATTATTGCATAAATAATAAAATCATAAAAATCATATAATCTAAAGAACAAATAAAGAAACAGAAAACAAAAAAAAATGAATAAAGGGAAAAATAGAGTAATATTACTTTTAAAATTATCACCGATAAAAATTAAAATTTCAGGGAAATCTTTAAAAAAAATAAAAAGTTTTTTTTTTAAAAATAATCACTAAAATTATCATTATTATTGCGCAAATAATAAAATTATAAAAATTATATAATCCAAAGAATAAATAAAAATAAAAGAAAACATCTAGCCATGGCACCAGCGCTTCGTCGCGGGCGGAATCATATTTTTTTCAATGTAAAAAAATATTTATTATGTATAATTTTTTTTATCATAGCATAAATTTAGACAAAATAATAAATCTGTATATTATTTTTATGAAGTGCAAGTTTTGTATAAAATATATAAATTTTAAATGAATATAAATTTATTTTTTTAGTAGGTTTCAATGAAATAACCAGTATAAAATTATTATTGTCATTAAAAAAAGCAAGAAGATATCTGAATTATTGAACACATTGTATTAAGATTAGTTCATTTTATAATTCAATTTAAATGAAAAAAGATATATAAATTGTGAAAATACTTGTAATAATCACATAACAAAAATAAATAGTTAATTTTATATCAATAAAAAGACGAAAACATAAATTCAAAATCTATCCTTATGTTATTGTCATTATCATTACTATAACAGTTAAAATTATTATCAACATTACTATTAAAACAATTAAAATAATTAAATTGCTCTGAAAAAAAAAAAGCAAAAGATTTAAAAAAAACAAAAAATAAATAACCAATCACTAAAATTGTCATTATTATTGTGTAAATAGTAAAATAATAAAAATCATCTAATACAAAAAAATAAAATAAAAACCAACAGAAAACAAAAAAAAAGAATAAAGGGAAAAAGGGAGCAACATTAATTTTAAAATGATTACCAATATAAATTCAAATTTAAGAATTTAACTAATTAAAAAAAATCCCAATAAAAAAAACTAAAAAAAAATTAAAAGTGTAGATGTATAAAATACGAATAAAAAATAAACATTGTCTAAGAATAAAAAAAAAGTAAATCCATTAATATAAACAACCTCAATAATCATATAACAAAAATAAGTAGTTAATTTTTTTAACAAAAAGACGAAAACATTAATTGAAAATCTATCCTTATGTTATTGTCATTATCATTACTATAACAGTTAAAATTATTATGAACGTTACTGTAAAAACAATTAAAATAATTAAATTGCCATGAAAAATCATTAAAAAAAAGCAAAAGATTTTTATAAAAAAACAATAACTAAAATTATCATTATCATTGTGCAAATAGTAAAATCATAAAAATCATCTAATCCAAAGAATGAATAAAAATAATATAAAACCAAAAAAAAAAGGAATAAAGGGAAAAATTTTTCAATATTAATTTTAAAATGATTACCAATATAAATTAAAATTTCAGGATTGAACCGATTAAAAATAAAACCTGAAAAAAAAGGACAAAAACTAAAAGCATAGATGCATAACTATGAATAAAAAATAAATATTATCCAAGAATTCAAAAAAACAAATGAATCAATATAAAATAACAAAATAAAAAGAATAAGGACCACAATGAAAAATAAAATATATGATTAATTCCAATTGAAGGATAAAATTGAAAAAAAAAAACAAATCTTGGGACCAAAATAAATCATGAAATAATAAGTTTGATTGCTGTGTAATGTTATAAAAAAATTAGAAGAAGAGGGACTGAAATGAAAAGCTGTATATATGACTAATTTTAATTAGAGGACCAAATAAAAAAAAGCAATGAAAACATCTGTACCGAATAAATTAAAGGAACGAAGAAGAAATCAGAAATCAAAACATCAGGGACCAAAATAAACTTTCTACATACATCAGGGACTGGATTCGAATTTGCGGCGGCAGGAGAGAGAAAGCCGACGACCGACACAAAATCTTTCTGCGCCGCTTACGTGAGCATCTAGTAACGAAACGCGCCTCGACGGAAGATAGAGGACATGGAGGCGCACCGCCTGATGCGACGGAAGTGAATTTTTCACCGCCTGAAGGATACTCACGCGCCGCCTACAGGGCGCGTTCGCGTGGAACGCCGCTGGCGCGGCCCAACGACGCGCCAGCCGCCCGCGCCGAAAGAAATAATAAAATAATGGGATAATTACGAAGACGCCCCTGACCCTACTGATATTTACGCAAAAACCTGAGGGAAAATACGCCCCTGCTCCCGTTCACTGTGCGCAATTTTGTCGTTTTCTGGGGCCTTTTTCGTCTGCGCACTGTGCAAATAAATTGGGAAAAGCCGAGAGAGCCCCTGTCACTGTGCACAAATTTATCGTTTTCGGGGGTCAAAAACGTGTTTCCACTGTTCACAAAGCGAGAAAAAAAAACACTATTGCAATCCACAGTGCACTGTGTCTGTGTGCACAGTGAACGCATATACAGTGAAAAACCTACGCGTTTTTTTTATATATATATATATATATATATATATATATATATATATATATATATATATATTCTTGGAATGAGTTAAATTCCAACTGGAAATATAGCTTGAAAAGTAAATTTATTATATAGGCCAATACCTCGAGATGTTAATTGAAAATACTTACTGGGTTTTTTAAATAATATATATATGTATAAAAAAAATCTGGCATCCACTTAATATTTGGAAACACTAGTTATTTATGCCATTATTGACAGTAGTTTGATGCGGCCTAAAGTATCTGGCCTAGTTAGTGGAAGGCTCGAAGAACAGGCCCAAGTGACGTGGCCCATCTTGTCTAGGCCCAAGATCATTACAGCAAAATCCACTGTATAAGATCTATCCAGTTGAATTTTGTAGTTTTCTCATGAAATTTAATTCCAAAAATTATTTCTTGGAAACTTCAAAATTAATACTAAACATGTCCTGTTTATATTCCACGTGCCCAAAATTGATTTTTTTTTTGGTATTCCCTAGATATTGGATCACAAGGGAATATTTGAAATACATATCCATATTTTTTAAATGTATACAGGGAAAATATTTTAAAATATCTCGCCGAATCCATCATGGGAATAATTAGTATAATGGCAATGAGATCTTTTTGATTTTCTGTAAACAATGACGTCATTATGACCTCAAGTTTGCAGCCATTAAAAAAAATGGAGGCAAAAAGGTGGTGGTCGTAATTTCAATTTAGGTGAAAACGGTGGCCCGGCAAATAAAGGAGCAGAATCACATCCTTTTAGGGCCTGTTTGGTATTGCGGTTGCGGTTGTGGTTGAGGTTGAAAAAAAGCAGTTTCATAAAAAGTGCTTTTACTGCGGTTCAAAATAAATAGTGAAGTGTTTGGTTAAAACTGTGGTTGAGTTTGAGGTTGAAAAAAAGCAGTTTTAAAATGTTTGGTTACCAAACTTTTCATATTGCTTTTAACTTGTGAAATTACTTTAAAAGACATATATATGTATATATACATATGTATATATATAATTTTTTAAATATTATAGATTTAATAATTATAATAATAAAATATAATTAATATTTCAAATAAATTAGACACTTGTTTTTATTCTTTCATCAAGCTACTTGTAATTTTATCACGAATTAAATTTATCCCGGAACAATAGTAAAATATCATCTAAAATAAAATTAGAATTGCAAGACAAAAATTATATTGTGATATTCTTATAATATATATATATATATATTGTAATTAATTTTTAGATTATTTTAAGATATTTATGGGTTGGGGGTGGGGATACAGGATATAATAAAAAAATAGAATTAATAATTCAACTAAATTAGACACTTGTTTTTATTCTCTCATCAAATTACTTGTAATTTCATCCAAACTAAATCTATACGTGAAGGGCTTTTCGATCCCAAAACAATCGTAAAATATCATTTAAAAAAAAATTAGAATTGGGAGACAAAAATTATATTTTTTATAAATATATATATATATATATTTATTTATATTTATATATATATATTGACCTGAGGGGGCGCATAGCTTAGCGCCCCCTCAGGTCACGGTTTGCGGAAAGCAGGAATTTCCTGCTTTCCGCAAACCATGGTTTGAACCTTTAAATTGATGGGTCCCACCATCAATTTAAAGGTTACCAAACACTAAATATTGGGTACAACCTGCGTTTTTAACAAAACGCAGGTTGTACCTCAATACCAAACGGGAGCTTAATGGCTGGTGGTGGTGGCATCTCTGACAGAGAGCATCATTTTATCGATCTCTCTCGCCGGGTAAGAAGTCTTAAGACATTTGCAGCATTTTCTTTTTCCTACCTTCCTTTTTTTTGTTAGCTTTTTTTGACCTTTTACAGTTAATCCGGCGAGAGAATATTAAAATATATTTACTCAGATTTTGTCTAGCTTTAAATTCAAACAAAACTATTAGAAAAATGAATTGATTTATCTAATAAGTTCTTTTAAAAAAATCTGATGGTCAGTTTTTTCTTAAAAAAACTATGTCGGGCGATGAAATCAATAAAAAAAACAATAGGGCAAAAATAAAAAGAAAACATTAAACCACGTCGCCTTTTAAAACTTGTAATCCGAGTTATTAGATTGAAATTACTATCATTACTAGCACTATACTACTACTATTATCATAGTTATTGATATTATAATCATTGTTACCATCACAATAAACTAGTGATATTATCATCACCACCATTATTGTCATTAAAACTATTATCTTAGCGAGGAACAAGGAATTATCTAGTTTGAGGCTAAACATTGAGGATTAGTGCTTTCATACATCTCCATATTCCATGTTTTGTATTTTTGTTATTTTTTATTTCAATATCAACCATGCATATTATATGTTTATTATAATTCATTTGATTTTTATTTTTTTCATTGTTATTTATTTTATTTGAGATGATTTTCAAAATTGTTTTTTTTTAAGATTTCACCATCCTTCAATTTTTTGGATTATATTTTATTCTTATTTCTTTATTCATCAAATATTTATTTTTCATAGATTTTTTATTTTATCATTCAATACTAATTTAGTTAAAAATTCAAGTCTAAGATTTAATGAGTTTTGAGTTTGAAAGTTTTGACTCAAGTTAAGAGATTTGCCCTGGTTTTGCCCCGGTTAATTTTTCTTTTTCAATATCATATTTTTTTAGTATTTTTAGATTATTTTGATATTTTAAAAATATATATATAAAAAATATTAATTTAATTTATTTATATAAAAAACATTTTTAAAAATAACTGTTAATACGCTATAAAACACTGTCGGGAAATGACAGATATTAATTCAATTTCCTTTATTTTTAATATTTAATTACCCGCATGAAATGTGAATAACAATTTTGCCAACTGATTTATCACCCAGTGAAAAAGAAACCAAAAACAATCAGCAAGTAGTTGCGAGAAAGCAAAAGTGAGGGGGAGTGTCAACTCTCAAGAACATCGTGTAATCATTACTATCATTTCCACCCATCACTTAGTTTTATTTTATTTGTCATATGCTAATAAGGATGGCAGATGAAAAGTAAAGTTTGATGGATAAATGAAGAAAGGAAATCGGGGGACAGAAATCTTGCACGTTAGCAACGTTGAAGAAAGGAAAAAAACGAGGTTTAAGGGACAACATTCTCTTAAACCTATAATTAACTGCAACAAAAATAGAAGAACAGCGGTTTCCTCCACATATAAATGAAAGCAACTGAGAGACAGACGGAAAGAAAATAGCAAAAAGGGTCGCTCAGCGGCAACCACAATAGCCCACCGACCTTTCTGCGTTTTGCACTAATCTCTCCTCATTCGTCTTTCATATTTTTTCTTTTAAAAAGAGAGAAAATCTCCAACGCTGCGATTCACAGCTATATTTTTCCTGAAAAAAATTCATTCTTGATCCAGTTTTTAAAGTTATCCACTTTTAACCTTAGATTCCCGCTTATCGTTCAGAAAAAAACATCCAAAAAAACACCCCTTCAGAAAATCGTTCTGGGGTTTATTTTTGATATTTTTTTTTTGTTATTTTAGAGGATATTTTCTTCAACTTTTAGTCCTTTTGATCTTTTCATGGTCCAATCTTTGTTTCTTTAGGAAACGTCAATTAGGTTTTGAAAGTATTTAGTATTCTTGATTTAGTTGGATAGATACCGGCTTTGAGCATTTTGTTTATGTGGGTTAATGGTGAAATTTGAGAAGCAATCGTTATGTTAAAAAAGCAAGCAACTTTGCGTTTTTTCACCGCCAATATTAGAGCTCTAATCATGGCTTCTTTAGCTCGTAACGATCCATTCCTTAAAGGGTTTCATAGTTTACCTCTTCAATCACCAACAAGGCCTCAATCTTCATTGCTTTTTAGGAATGTTAATGTTTCGTTTGATAATTCCGGTAGCCCTGATTTTAGGATCAATAGAGGTGGTGGTGCTTTGATGTTAAAAGGGTGTTGTTCTGATTCTTCGCGTGATCAGAAAGCACGCGCATTTGCACCCAACAATCAGTTGGTGCGCGATTTTGAGGCTAGATTGGAAGATAGGAGTACTAGTATTAATGGTAGATTTGTTGACGATCATGGCTTATGCGGGAAGCTTCCAGGATTCCCGGACTTTCCTCTAACTGAGAAAATCGTTGTTGCCGTCGATGTTGACGAGGGTTGGTATATTCCCTTTGTTATGCTTTCATTGTTTTTGCGCTTTTATATGGATGTGTTTAATTCTTGGTCTTTTGTTTGGTTAATTATCGGTTGTTTGAATATTTGTTTTATTGAGCTGCAGAATGATACCTAATGAAGGTGCAAAGCCATAGAATTTTAAGTCTGCCGCAATATGGGCACTTGACGATTTGTAATATTTTGTTAATACAATATTTGACTTGGCAAATATATATATATATATATTATATGGTGTCAATGGGTTGATATTGGATGATGATGTGGTTATGATGCCTTTTCCCTGGTTATGTTGCTGACTTCTAGAAGTTATTTATTTGCAATCATTCAGCTATTGATTCTATGTTTGCTTCGGAGTTTGTTTAGTTGCATTCTTTCTCATGTTTTTCCTGCTTTGTATTGAACAGTTCTGGGGAACTTTGTGTCAGCTTTGAACAGATTTATTGCTGATCGTTACTCTTTGAATCACTCAGTATCAGAGTATCATGTCTATGAGTTCTTCAGGGTATTCCTTTCACTATCACTTTTTTGCTTTCACATTGAGTACTGGCATATTATGTTCTGTGGTTTCTGGGGTTAGAATGGATGAGCTAAATGCGTTAGAGAATAGAGGCTGTGAGCTTTTTTCTGTTTACAATTTTATTACTGACTGGGTTTGGGAACCATATTTTCTCCTGGAGGAAGACAATCAGAACTAAGCTTGAACTTCAGGAGTAGCAAAAACCAGAGAGGTCTTTGTTTGGAATAACAAAGATGCAGTTTTGTGAATCCCGGGGTCAGTTTAGATCTTCATCAATCTCGGGGTCGGACTTAGATCCGTTTTCACCTGCATTGTGAGACTTTAGGTCCATGCATGTAGCTGACCTGAAAGCAGCCTAATTGACTGTAGCGTATTGTTACAGATGTTAGGTTAGGTCATCACAGATTGCGCAAGTTATGGACTGGTGCATCAAGCAAATCAGTAATGTGGTGTTCTTTCCATTTCTTTAGTGTGGAATGAATGAAAGAATGCGCACAAAGTTCAATTTAGTCATCGTTTACAAAATAATTTAATTATCAAGTTGGATATTTTCATGGTCAATTCTTCTTGTGGGCCGTGGCTCCTGAGAACTTGAATATAACCCAGT
Source organism: Salix caprea (assembly GCA_964035475.1). NCBI lineage: Eukaryota > Viridiplantae > Streptophyta > Magnoliopsida > Malpighiales > Salicaceae > Salix > Salix caprea. Next base: position 16,561,830 of record OZ037751.1, read on the forward strand.
TAAGGTACCCTCAATCACCATGTTGAATATTGGGGTTCATGCTAAGGTATTGCTACTGCTATCTCTGACATTAAAGTCTATACAGTTTATAGTTTTTTTATAACCTTGTAAACAAATGACTTTCACTCTTTTGTTCCTTGAATTATGGTTTCTGCTCCTAGGAAAAGAAATGCTTTTACTTCAACATGTATTCTGATGCTCCTTTTGTTTTCTGTTAATAGATATGGAACTGCTCTCGTGATGAAGGTATTGTCTCTAACTAGCTGTGTAACTGAAAGAAATATGAGAATCCTGTTTGTGTTCCTGTATAGTAGACCAGAACACTTGCTAAAATTTCCAAATATAGTTTTGAGAAGTTATATAATGTACAGTTTTGAGAAGTTAAATAATGTATTGTTTCTAGTTTGCAGATGTCTATAGCTATCATTGTACGTGTCAAGCTTGAATTTTTCATAATTGTGAATTATAAATGCAGGAAACTGCTTGTTACTTATGAATATCCTTGTTTGTATTTTGATCAATTATCCAATTAAAGAGAGGATAAATGGCCCTCAGAGTTTTGTTTTAGTTATAGATTATTTATCCCGCAATAATTATTCCTTAATTCTTTTAAAATTAGAATACCTTCACAACATTGACTTTCTTATCGTTGCAGCTGATTTTCGTGTCCATGAATTCTTCAAGACACCATATTTCAAGACTGGTATCTACCCCATCCCAGGTGCTCAGAAGGCGCTTCATAAGTTGTCAAGATTCTGTAAACTATCAGTTGTGACGTATGTATTCCTGGCATTTCATGTTATCATGCATAGAGAGACAAACATCGGAAATAACTAGGTTCTATTATTGAATGTACAAATAGGTCTCGGCAGAATGTCATCAAGGATCACACAGTCAAGTGGCTAGAGAAGCACTATCCAGGAGTCTTTCATGAGATGCACTTTGGAAACCACTTTGCTCTTGATGGAGAGTCTAAATCAAAGTCAGAAATATGCAGGTATGTTTATTTAACTACTTTGCAGTATGCTGAATGATCTCAACCTGCTTAACTGTGCTAATCTTCTTACATTTGAACTGGTCTCTAAAAATCGTAGCGTTTGGAACTGAATAGGGAAGTGCCACCGTGTATGTTGTTAAAACTTGGAAGTACAAGTATTCTGAGCCTGGCTTTGTCAGCACTATTGCTTTAGTGACCTTATATGCAAAGTCCTGTGGATAGAGTATTAAGTGTCTTGCTCCTAATCTTAATTCTATCTGGCAGGTCCTTGGGTGCAAAGGTTCTGATTGATGATAACCCCAGCTATGCCATTGAGTGTGCTGAAGTTGGAATCAGGGTTCTACTTTTTGACTACGAGAACTCTTATCCATGGTGCAAGACAGATTCGGTTGATCAGCACCCCCTGGTCACCAAAGTCCATAACTGGGATCAGGTAGAGCAACAATTGGTTTCATGGATAGGCTAGTCCTTCATCACAATTTAGTCACTGATTTTAATGCCTGGCTCTTTGCAAGTGCCGAGAAAGGTTAGCGTAAATTTTAGTATTGATTTTTGGCAAGGTGGCTGTAAGGAGACCAACCAAATGGCGCTCTGGTGTGCGAACAGAAGTAGAATTATTGAAGCTCTTTATATTTTCCCTCTTCTGAGGCACGTAGATTAGAATGGTAAATTGCCAATTCTGTCGAGTGTCGAGCACTCATGCTATTAAATCATCCTCTTCTCAGGAATGTCATTACATGCCTGCAGTTTCTTGTTTCCACTCACTTTTTGAGCTAGTAATAGAGCTCGAACACATTACAGGCAAACTAGGCCTGATTTTTTATAACGTGAAGCTTGATCTCTGAAAAAAAAAAAGTATCGACGAAATCCATGGCTCCTGTTAAACAATCCCTGAGATGGGAAAAAAAATAATGCTTTCAAATTGGTCTAATATGGCCAGTTATGCATAATTATCTCATGCCATGCCTTCAGCAATGAGTCGGGTGAAAGCATTATTTTAAATTGGTCCAGGCCACAGAAGGAAATTGCGATTCGTCCAGGAATTTGCCTTTAGATTTTCCAATATCTCTACAACTCTACCCCTCAACCTCAGCAATGTAGTATCATTTGTTAGAACATGTAATCACTCAACACCCCCGGATAGTTTTTCTTTCATAAGATGTTTTAAAGTGATTGCTAGTCTCTTCATGTAGATTAACAGAGTTGTGAATTCTCATTCTCCCGGAGCAATCGGCCTTAACTTGAGCACCTCTTATCTTGATCTTGTTCTCGGGCAAGACAAGAGCTCTTGCATATCCTTTGGCTAGCGTAGACTAAAGAACTGTTAATCGAATTTGTGCATGTTATTTACCGTAAGGATCCTACCTGTTCTGGGCTGGAATATGCAGAACTTTCTACCGTGTAGGAACAGGGAACATCAAATGCATTTTGGCAGGAGACAGGAATCTCTTTTTGCTCCATCAGTATGTCACAGAGCAGCTGAGGACCATATCCAAAGGAAAGCAATTGAGAATAATACAAATTGTTTGGTTTGTAAATAGGTTTGTCAATTCCACTGTACTTGGAATCTCAGGTAATTTTATATTTCTGCAGCAGATTGTCGCTGTTGTCGGGCGGTGGCTTCGCAATGCCCAATGGCAACAACTCTATAGGCGAGAGTGTTTGGAATGAGGGTCTCTTGGACTGGCTCGGATTCAGTACCAAATACACTAATTCTTGTAAATGTCCCCATTATTTTGCCAAAAGGTGCACGAATAATAAGGGAATAAGCTCTAAAACCATATAATATATTGCTTTTTTCCTGGACTTTCGAGGATATATAGAATTCCAGGTGTACTAGGAGCCAAGGTTTATGTTGAGCCCTCTTTCTATTAGAAATTGATCAGATAAATGCCCACTCATCGCTATTTTTTTTTTAATTCGATAAAAACCACACATCTCTTTAAGCACACTTTGTGAGCTTAAGTTAAAACAAATAAAATCCTAGTTGTTTTAGATTTTTACAAGATGAACATGCCCTGACTCAAATCTGAAACTTCCAATATAGATCTCAAGTTCTTTGTCATCACGTCACATCTTAGAAAATCACTAAATTACAACAGCTGAAACAAGAATCAATGCAACCATACCACTTCACAAAAATAAAAATAAAATGCTAGGAAAAAAAAAAGAAAAAAAAGAAAAGGCACACCAAAATTTCTCAGCAAAGAAAATCTTAGATTGAATCCAGTGCACAACAAAATTCCTCAATGTTTCAACTACTTCAAATTGAATCCGGCAAAGAATAAAGGCCAAATATAAATAGCCAAAATCTTAATTCAAGTGAGATGGCTAAAACAATACTGAGAAACGATTTGAAACTCTCCTAACCAAAATGCTACAGTTCTTTCCCGCTTTCTCTGGTCACCCTGGTGGGTTATGGGAGTATAATCAAGTGGTTCTTTCCCAGTTAATTCCTTGACTTTTTTCTTGATGACTTTGATGACGGCTTGGATTGTTCTGCAGATACTTTGGACGTGGCGGCTTGGCTTGATTTTGAATTTGATGTGCTGGAACTAGTAGAGGTAGCACCAGCTTCATGTTTTTCTCTCGCTACAGCACCCTGAGAACCTCTCACTTGAGCTGCCCTCTTATCCTTTCTCTTGGGCCTGTAACTCGATCTCTCTCTCTTGGGGAGCCACCTTTCTGGATCTGGAGGAGGGCCTGGATTAGCAGGATCAAACCCTTTCGGATACCTTGGCTTTCTCTTTCTCTTTCTCTTTGGCTTCTCCTTCTTACCCTCCTCATGTGCTTCAGTAACAACAGGGGCACCTTCAATGTGCTTAGCTCCGGAAGTCTTCTCCAAACTATCCACATCAATCCCCTTCAGACCTGGCAATGGTTTCAGCTTCTTCTCATAGGCTTCTGCCTTGTCAACATCCACCCGAGCAACTGTATTTACCAGCCCAACCAAAGCATCTATGCTCCCCCGGCTTTTGACAAGCTCCTCATATAGGTGGGCAGCATCTTCCTCCTTGCCATGCCTGACCTTGAAAGAAGCAGCCTCTTGCATTATTACATTCAGCTTACCGTCCTCAGTCATGGCATTTGACCACCATTTGATTGCAGAGTCAAGCACACTGGATGCACCATCAACATCTCCAGCACGCTCTTTAAGAGCGACTACAGTTGCAACAGTAGCAGGCATATGCTGAATATCATGTATCTTAGACAGGGAGTCGGCTGCAATTTGGGGGTGGCCAGCAGCAGCAGCAACTTGTGCCCTTGCAAGAAGAATGACCCTAGACTTGTCAGGGAACTTCTCAGCAAACTGGCTCAGTATTTCTTCAGCTTTAGAAGCCTTGTTCTCTCTGACAAAGACTGCAGCTTGAAGCAGAACTGGCAGTACACTGTCAGCAAACATGTCTGGCAGAGCAGCAACAAGTTCTCGTGCCTGTTAAATATTGGCAACAAACAGGCATTATCTAGGTATGCAGAGGATACCATTTCTTGTATAATACTAGAAAGCAGTGTAAATAAAAAATGGGATGCAAAAAGACAAACAGAGCACCTGATCCATCTTATTTGCATGGAGAAGCAAAAGTACTCGGTTTGTATATATTGCTTCCTTTTGTTTTGGAGAAAGTTTGTCAAGTCCACGAGCAAGTTGAAAAGCCGGTGCATCTTGTTCTTTTAGCCGATCAAGTTTTCTCAGGTTATCAGAAACATCTTTTGAACCTTTCAATGCAATAAGATTGTTCACAGCAATTGCAAAGGATGATTCATCTGCCAAATTTCGATTGATGATTTCTGTGTAAGCTTGCATGGCCTCTGGTGAACGTCCTAAGAGCTGATGAAACAAGCTTTCTTAATTATTTACTATTCAGGGAAAAAAACCAAGTAAGAAACTGCCTTGCTACAAAAATAGTTTACGGAAAACCATCATCTTACTTGTTGAACATATGCCAGCTGCACAGCTATAGGAGCCAATTCAATCTCTATATCATCCTCAGCCAAATTGTCATCCATCAGTGTTTCTTGACCAACTCTGCCCAAAATATCAAAAGAGGTATATGTCAGTGAGACCATAACCCTAGATTCCATAGAGACATTTACTATTCATACTTCAAAAAGAGACTAATTCAGCATATAAAATTTCAATAAGAAAAAACAGAGACAAAAGCATCCTTAACATGTGCTTTGCCATGAACAAATGGAGACATGATCATCCTCAAAATGTGCCTCGCCATGAACAAACGAAAGTATTATATCCGACAAAAAAACACAAGCATAAAGGACTATAAAATTTTGACAAGCTTATGCATGCCATCCAGTATTCAACAAACAACAATTTGTCCACCACTTTGGCGACATTTAGAAAAGGCATACACATACCAATGCAAGAGAATAATGCAAGCCATAATAATGAAATTGCAGTGCCATTGAATATTTCCATAAAACCAATATCTAAAAAGCGCAAAGAAGTGTGTATCACCTTCGGGCTGTCAGCAAAAGCTGTTCTGCATCAGTGAATTTATTCCTCTCAATCAAAGAACAAGCAGTGTTGTATGCTAACTCAAAACTGCTAGAAGCTTTAATCCGATTTGTCTCAATCATTTCCTGAACTTGAGAAGACTTGCCAGCCAAAATCAAGCCAGCAGCAAGATTTATTTCTAAAGAATCAATCTTCGATTTTTGAAGCTTCTGATAGACATCAACACAAGCATCCATTTTTCCTAGACGAAACAGAATCTGAGATTCTAGCAACATTGTTTCCGAAGTTTTCTCGAGACCTTTCAATGACTCCAAAGCTTCATCCAACTTGTTTTGTCGGTACAAGCAATATGCCTATTAGCACAACAGCAAGAAAAGTGTTAATTATATGGTTTAAGTGCGTGTTTTTAGGAACGAACCTCAAAAACCCTAAACTGCATTAAGAAAAGGTACGGAAAAAAAGAATAACCAGACCACCAAAATTAGTGATTAAAAATATTAGAGTAAATTCAAGATGCATTAAAAAGAGCAAACAGAAAGTAAAATGTTCGTGTAAAATTACATTTTTATTTTGTTCATAATTTATCAATAATTAGCGGATTTACCTTGAAGTAAGAGAAATCAAAAGGAAGGTTTTGCCTTTGAGCAGAGTGGATGATTGAAAGAGCTTTGTCAATGCTATCACACTTTATCAAAGCCACCACTTTGCATCGAATCGCATCTTCATCGTTTTGAGCTACTGACAGAACTGCGATAAAATTAACACAAAATAAGATCAAAATAAGTAAAATACAGATAAATAAAATTAAGGAGAACAAAATACCTTGATCGGCGACTTTGACGGCTTGCTCAAACTCAGATCGCTCGATGTGTCGATTGAGGTTAGTGAAAAGATCTTCAATTGGAAGGGGAGGCTGCTGCGATGCCGTCGCTTTGCCTTTCGCTTTGGGAGCCATGACAGAGTTTGTTTCAACGATGATGGAATGCGCGATGGAGCTAGTACCAAATTGGAATTGGGAACAAAACTTATAAGACTGACCCGGCCCAAAACCTATATAATTGATCCGAGACCGGATTGATCCAATTAATGTAGGTCTTGATTTTTTAAACATTACATTGTAATTTTATTTTAAAATATATTAAAATAATTTTTTTTAAACTATATTTAATATAGCGGCATTAACATGATTTAAAAATATAAAAAATAATTTCAAACAAAAAAATACTTTAAAAAAAACATGATTTTAATACATTACCAAACATATGCTATATCACTTTAAGGGGTACTTGAAAATATGATAAAAATTATTTTTTATTTAAAAATGCATTTAAATAATATTTTTTATTTTTATAAAATTATTTTTGAAATTAGTACATCAAAACATATAAATACACTAAAAGATAATTTTAAGCAAAGAGGAAAAATAAAATAAAAATAGAGATTTTTAATAAAACAAAAAATGTTTCTTTAACTTGAGTTACCAAGTGTTTAATATTAATATAATTTTAAATATATTTTTATTAGAAAAATAGATTAAAAAATATTTTTTTTGATGCAATTTAACCAAATCAGAGTTAAGGTAATATGTAACCACACAACTCTAATTAGCTATCTTAAACATCTTTTTCATCCTTTATCTAATGCCGTTTAGGTTTAGAATTACAGTGCCTTAAAGTTGTTTTTTAAAATATTTTTTATTTATAAATATATTAATATAATATTTTTTATTTTTTAAAAATTATTAATATAGAACATCAAAATTTTTAAAAACACTTTTTTGATTTCCCATACACCCCCATAATAGAATTCCAGGCTTAGGGCAAAACCAAATTACTTGAGTTGATTCTCCTGGTTATTGCTATAGGCAAGCTTGCATTGTACTCCCACCTAGCACATTCCCAACATGATAATTGGTTTGGTAGCCTCATGCATGCGTATTATGAGGACTGAAGAAATAGGGTTGTTGATGAATTACATCCTTTTTCCACTGTAGCATAGTGTCACTTTGTAAGCCTTTTAGAAAATCTGGTGCTTCGGAACTTCGATCCATGGATCTCCAATGGGTTTAGGACAATAAAACTTCTGCAGTTAATAGGTTGGTTTTGTTTCAGAACTTCAGTCACAATAATTCGTACGATTTTGCGAGTCAAACTCATAATTTTAACAACACTGCATACATGTGATGGGATGGCATGTAATCCAAGAACAGATAAGATGCTTGTCAAGTTCAGGGAATATGCGTGCAGTGGGCAAGCTCATCTTGAAGTTATGGGATTGTTTTACATCAGAGACAAAAACCTTGTCCAGAGTTCCCTCTGAACTCCTCCTCCTATTCTGATTTTCGAGGTTGCTAGTACAAAAAAAAAAATGGGGTTCAACAATATCCACTGCCATCTTATTTTAAAGCTTCGTGGAAGCTTCTTTCACCTTATCAGCCATGAGGGTGTGCTCGTTTTCTGGTTGAATCATGATGAAATGGATGTTAGGATTTGAATTGATAACATCTAGAAGAAGCCTGTGGACTTTCCAAGGGAGGGTTACTCTGGCTTGGCACTAGTGATTATAATGATCCTCATACAAATAAATTCAACCGTAAAAGTTGAATCGAACTCAAAAAGGCAGAATGAAAACAAGAAAGAAGATGACCGACAATTGGGACCCAGGTTGAGCATTAACTGGATAGCAAATCCATGATAATTCCCTGCATCACATGCTTTCTTTGATGTTCACAATCATATAACTTTACCACCCGTTCAACCCTATGATCAATGCAGTGATACTAATCAGGCCAGCCAATACTCTACCCTCCCCGCCATGCTTGGCCATCTCTTGCTTCGATGAACAAGGAAATAGAGGCCCATCCTAGTGTGGCTTTCTGCTATATATGTTTTTATCTATATATCTCACATAATTTGTATTTAATAAACATGCATTCAAGATGGGCCAACTCTAATCATGTGTCTGCTCTCCATTGAGCTTTGTATCTGCTCCCTGGCATGCCTTAAAGCATCAAGAACTTCAAGAACACTTCTATTAACTATCTTCAGCTCACTTTTCTTGGTAGATGCTGGCAAACTCATTGGGACTAATGCTAAAGAATTATCCGCATAATTCTCGTTGTCGCTCTCAATTCCTGCATTTGCCTCCATCTCCTCCACTGAAGCTTTGACGCTCGAAGAACTGAAAGAGATTAACAGAATAGAACAAAATTAGCTGAAAGAAACCCCATTAGATTAGCATAAATAAAAGTGATTAATTGAAAAGGACAACGCATGCTCAACTGGATACCTTTGGTCATCAGCCTTTGAATCTTGGGAACATGCCATGGATTCATGGCTAGATTTATCTAAGGAATAGTCTTTGTGGTTATGTTCAGAATTTGAGTCTTGAGTATCTCGAGTGCCAGCACTCTCTTCAATGGAATCCAAAACAGTACACGCATTTTGATTGGATGTAGTTGTTTTAGAGCCATTGTCTTTCGAATCTTGTGACAGTGCTGGGATTATGCTTCGGGGCTTGGATTCAGATTCTTCAGGGTCTTTGTGGCCTGAATTACTTGTGGATGATGTGCTAGAAAATCCACTATTGTCAGATGAACTTAACTTCTCTGATCCCTCTAATGCAGGTGAGATTTCCAAAGACCCGAGCTTCTTTATCAGGAGTTTATGCTTCTTTTCAGCTTTTTTCCATAATTTGGTTTCTTCTCTGAGTTTGTTCTCTAGCTCTATTAACTATACCATAAAAAATAGATGGAAAAGAAACTTGAGATCTTACAATTGATGCATTGTGGGCGTCTATTGGCATCCCAAACACGATGCATGCAATAAATCAATCTACCCAGAAGGAGTAAAACATAAAGCAAAACAAAGGCTAAAAAAATCATGGGATAAACAAATTCAGACCTTATTGCCCATGAGTTCCGCCTCCTCTTTAGCAATCTTTGAAGCTTGTCTCTCTGCAAGCAATCTTCCTCTCAGGCATTCTAGAGTCCTCCAACTATCCCGTCCTTCCATTTTCTGGCTTTCACTGATACGGAGAGACAAATCCATCTCACATTGTGAGAGATAAGAACATATCGATGAAGAGAAAACAGATGGATCAACAAGAACCCACGTACCTCCATCCTTTCTCTTCCTTGCCGGTTGCTGTCATTTTCTCGGCCACTGAAATCACTTAGCGTGTTAAATTATTAGCAAAAAAAGAAATGTGAAGCGCCTTTACTCCATACGCCACTGTTCTTTGAACTAAAAACTCAGAAAGATTCCATACTTTACTGTGTTTAAAACCTAGAGCTTGGTCTCTCTTGCTCGTACCAGGTGCCTTTAAATCCAACTTTGCTCATTTCTTCACCGCCACCCTTCATTATTTACCTGGTCTGTCTTGTCTCTTCTCCGAAGAAAAAAACACTCTGTCTTGGTTTTTTCCCGAACTCAAATATTTTTCAAGTTTGAAAAAATAACTCTTAAACTATTTGGATGAGATCTGTGGAATTTGAAACGCACGGGTCTTACATGTGCAACTCACGTGAACAAAAAAAATCTTCAATTCATTCTATTCCATTTCTTTTAAAAATTTAATTTTAATTATCATCATCATCATTCATATGATTTTTTTAATTAAATTTAATATTTATTTTTAAATGAGAATATAGTCAATTTCTTCCCTAAATATTATTTGTTAAAAGAATAATTCAAAAAATAGCAAAACAACCGAACAATCCCATCAGGTGGACCCCTTTCAAATGTTAGCAACGCAGAAGCGCATGGCACTCTCAGTGGGCACTCCCCTTTATTGCCCTCCAACGGATGACCCAACCCGGATTATTTTTTGCTTTAAGTAAAGGTGTATGGGCCAGCTCTGTATAACTCAACTAATCTAGCCCAAAATTAACAGCCATTTAAATTTTCAGTCACTATTATAACAACCCGGATATTTTATTATACTGCGACACGGGTATAAACGGCCGGCTATGAGGGAAAAAAAACAAACTCAAAATTTTGGATCACGTCACGGAGCTGCATTTCTGACTGAGCCTGACTCACTGTCACGTGATGTCCCTGAATTGTCTCTCTTCCACGCTAATCAAATTTATTAACCCCCCCCCATGAAAAATGTGGTTTTTTATTCTTCAATATGTTTGACAGTGTTTTTTTTAATTTAAAAAAAATTATATTAAAATGATATTTTTTAAAAAATAAATTATTTTTTATATTAATATATTAAAAATAAAATAAAAACACCAAAAAAAAATTAATTTAAAATAAAAATAATTTTTTAAAAATGCATTTAAAATACTCAAAAGACACTTAGTATTAAGACTTTATTAATATATATATTGTATTATTTATTTATTTGTTATTGATCATGACTTTATTATGCATTGTAACCTCGACATTACGTGGCATCATTAGCAGCTTGTGGATCTATTCTATTAAAGTAATAAAGATTGGCTTGGATTGTACTCCAAGAAAGGAGTGTTGTATTTATTTTTTACTAATAAGAATAATAATATCCCTTTTTAATTGATTTTCCATTATGAATTCTGTCCACCTGGCGTGCATCCCTTCTCTGGGTTAGCATGCAAAGGGAAGGGAAGCTTTAAGGGCACTCATCAACTTGCTTACGGGCGACCTCATCTTTTTCGGTGGGCTCCCTTTTTGTGTGGCCTGCCAGTTTTAGTACACCTTCAATTAGAAAGGTTAGCCGTGGGCTAGCTCACATCTTTTTTAACATGAAAAAATAATTATTGATAGAATTAAAAAAATAAAACAATAATTACATATAAAAAGTAAATTATAGATTATGCTGTGTTCGGGATTAAAAAATAAAAGGTCAGTTAAAAATTCATCATTTAATTATAGTACCATAAAAAGATTACATGACAGTATTTAAAGAAATCGTTTGGATTGTTGGACCAAGTATCTGGAAAGCAAATCAAATAAAAAAGAATGAACTCATCATTTTATGTTTACATCTAATCAATCAATTTAATTTTATTTTAAAAAATAGATTTAACAAATAATAACAAATACAAAGATTCGACATAACTCAATTATTTTTAAAACTTATGATAATATTTATAGAAGAAAATTCAAAAAACAGAGCTTAATCCATAACTAAATAAATAATGAATGATAAATCTAGAAAAATATGAGCTTAAAAATAAACACAAGCAAACTTGAATGATTTTTCTAAACCGAAATTTTTTTAAGCTCATAACCTATCAAATTCTAGATTTTAGCTCAATTACCAACAAATTTAATGTTGAAGTATGAAATTAAAAATAAAATATCAAGTAAAAAACATTAGCAATGATAAAAATAAGGAACAAATTATTAAAATAAAACAAACAATAATTAAAAAATAATAATTAAAAAGTTATTTTGAAACTCTGAAGGGTCAAATGATAAATGAGGATTTCAAGAAGAAAATAGAGAGAAAAAGGAATATTGACACTTAACTAGAAGTTGTTGTGCTAGATGTGTTGCATAGAGAGAGAGAAAAAAATATCGGTTTTGGCATTGTATTTTAAAATCATTTTTAATAAAAAACATATTTATTTATTATTTTTATACTTTAAATTATATTTTTTATATTATTCTTATATACTGATATTAAAAAAAAAAAAAAATATTATTTTAAATAAAAAATATTTTAAAAAATAAACTCAATCATACTCCAAATTTCATGGGTTGCTAAATTTCATGGGTTGCCAAGATGATTCTATTGACATTATGGAAGGCGGTCAGACTGCTAAAATCAATCGGATGAGTGGACATGATGTTATACGCATTAACTAGTTTTGTATTTCAAATAATATTTTACACTTATTAAAACACTAAATTTTCTCTAAAGTAAACTCAATAATAACTTAGTTTAATGACCAGCAAAACCTTAAAAAAACCCATATTACCCCCTGATAGCACGTCCGACGTTTTTCTAGAAGGGTAAAATCATCATTACTCTATTAAAATTTATAATATAATAAATCTATGGACGAGGATGTTTAAATATATCCAACATGAATTCATTTTGCATAATTGCTGCGCAAAGCACACGATGGTTGGATCTTTTATCATGGACGAATTATGCCCGAATGAGATGGTTGGAAGAGGAAATTATCTTTATAAATTTTCGTTCTTGTTTGCAGGCCCATGGAATAATTGAAGCTGCTTCTGTTCAGATTTATTGGGCTCTAACCGGGCTTGCAGAGGCCTGCTTTTGAAATAAGATGAAAGCCTCTCTTCATGGGCAAAAACACTGGGCACCAAGCCCAACATTCAGTATCCGTGGTGACAAAAGAACGACCAGTCGCCTATCCCCACGCCAAGAAAATGACGGGGGCGGTGATCGCGCTTCACAATTGAGATATTACAAGAGATTTGTTTTAACAGACGAGTCGACGACTTGATCTAGAAATTATACATATATAATCTTAAATTAAAAATATCTGTAATCCCTTCACATTTATTTAGCTACAAATCTACGACTCCTCAAACACGACTCTAGCCTTAACCACACGTGTCTTTATCATCAACAAGCGATCCTCTTCACCCTCGTCACCGCAGCCATTCATTGTACCTCCACCCTTAGGTTCCCACATCTACCTCGGAAATGCACAAATCCTGATCCAGTAGAGGCCAGTAAGTTCTTGTGATTCTGCCACGTCCACAATACAGCCATGATCAGGTGCCTCCCCCACCAAGGGCCCCATTACCGATCTTGGTTAGAACACTCCACAGCCGTTCGATCTCACAAAACACATCTTCAGTGGGAAGCTGGAACCTGCAACACGGGCAAGTATTCGTTTTCTTTAGCCATGGCAAAATGCACATCCAATGAAACAAGTGCTCGCATGGCAATTCACACACATCTCTGCCTTCACTCATCTTTTCCCTACATATTGCACACCAATCACCACCTCCTCTCACCTCCACTGCCGGAAGCGCCACCACTGCCGCCGGTGCTGCTGCCACCTCCCTCCCTCCCTTCACCGCACAACCAGCCATGACACCGACAAACCTCCAACACCGTATGACCATCTCAACGTACGGTAAAAGGACACCACCATAATGCACCCCAACGCTAGATTGCCTCAATACAGTTTCAGAGCAATGTTTCCTCAAACCCTCGCGCCATTCAGCGTGTGGTTTTCCAAGTATTTCGGGGTTTTGTTGATGCACATCACAAAGGAAAACGAGAAGCAATGCAGCGTCGAGATCGCGGCGTGTGATGGTGGTGGCGGGGTGTGGTGGAATAAGTGTTGGTGGATGGAAGTGACGTGTGAGGTGGTGGAGGGATGAGAGGAGGAGTTTGGCAATGAGTAGGGTTTTGCGAGTTAGGGAGAGGGAGTGAAGATGGTGAAGGGCGAGGGAGAAAAGGGAGGGAGAGCAAAGGAGGGAGGAGAGACGGCTGTGATGGTGGAGGGTAAGCGAGAGGGTGGAGCCGGTGAGATCTGTAAGCGTGGGAGGAGCGAGGGTGGAGAGTGCTGCCATGATGATAGTCTCTTCTTCCATTATGGGATCGTGTGCCTGCCTGGACCTTCAATGAGCGTGGAAAGGTTGAAGAATGTGTATGGCTTTTTTATGAGGATCTGACTCCTTGTTAGGCATCATTTGCTGTTCTTGCTAATGACAATTATCTCCCTTTTATTACCCCCCCCCCCCCCCCAAAAAAAAAAAAAAAAAAAAAAAACTCATATCATGAGTCATATGAGATAAGTGATTCCCTCTGATCCAAATTCCTCTATTTTCGTCAAGTTTTTGGATGATTGGAGGATATCTTATTTCCAAGATCTAATGACCTATATTGTTTTCGATTATTAATTTGATAATTAAACAAATTAAAATTAAAAATCAAACGGTCATGACTTTGCCAAAAATAAATAAATTAAAGTGAGATATTATAACCAGAAATTCTATTTGACAAGTGCTCTACATTCACTAGCTTCTTAGAAACATTGAAGGAACTAAAAAAATCGAAAAAATACATATACTTTTATATCTATAACTCAGTTAACAAAAAAACTTAATTATAATTCAATTTATAATGATTATAAATTTCAAATACCTTCAAAAATAACTTTAACCACACAGGAAATGAAATAATTAAAGATTGAATTAAATAATTGTGGTAAATTCATTTTTCCAATTTTTGTTTGTTCTAAAATATTTTTTTTTTAAGTTTTCAGATCATTTGTCAAAAATAAAATATATTATTTGTACATTTCTAAACAAAAACATTTTAACTGCTATTCTTCTAAAAAAAACAACACCTCCTAGCACAGATACTAAAACTACTTCACTCATTCCTATACCAACTCACGCTAGGAGCCGATATTCTTGGGCATGACAGTCTTTCTTCCCCAAGTCGTCTTGTAGCTAAGAGGAAGAAAGGGCATCAGTTTGCACTGGGTGGTTTCGGTGGCTGCTGATTCTGCCTACACTTTAAAGTCAGGGAAGTTAAGGTGCAGAGAAAAATAGAATGGAATGCCTGGGGATATTTTAGGTATTTTGTCCACAAGTGTATGTCGAGTTCAAACACGTTTCACATTCCATTCTTTTCATTATCTCTCGACAGTATGTTCTACCCTCAAGGAGAACAAAACAAGTAGAAGAGGAAAAATAATCACTTGGCCCATCCATGGCTTCTTTCTCTTGTCTCCTATAAACTACATTATTGATTAATAAAAGTCTTCATGGAACACGGCAAACTC
Organism: Salix caprea; assembly: GCA_964035475.1. Taxonomy (NCBI): domain Eukaryota; kingdom Viridiplantae; phylum Streptophyta; class Magnoliopsida; order Malpighiales; family Salicaceae; genus Salix; species Salix caprea. The sequence goes on from OZ037751.1 coordinate 16,577,016, forward strand.
TGGCCCTTATCACGGCCTCTTGTCACCCTCTGGAAAATTATCCAGTGAGTATACAGGTGAGAAGATCAAAAGAAGAGCTGGTACTTCGAGACTGGAAGTCAAAGAAAGTAACCCTGGGCGTTTTGGTCATTATGATAAAGCATGGCATATCTCAACTATGGCAGACATAATGATAAGTTAATGGCAAATTGGCAACTACGTAACATTAAAGGAAAGGAAGGAGAATAACTAGGTCAGTTAACTATACCATGGGACACTTTAACTACCACTGCAAGTAAGGGCTTGCCACTTAAATAAAAAGAAAGATCTTGAATCTTCTTGCCCTAGTGAAGGGCTAAAGCTAACAGTTATGATGGTTGCTAGTAATGAGAAAAAGCCACCACTATCAAGGTAAAGCTAAGAGTCACTACACTACAAAACCTTTTACCAAGTGATGTCCAAAATTTCCGTAGTGGAAAATATCCCCTGACACAACGTATCGACTGAACTTCCTAGTTACGGGAATCAATCTCAATTTTATCCTAGATATTTGTACACTTTGAAAAATGGGAATCAAGATAGATTTTGTCTGAAAAAGGCAACGAAAAACAGAATAAGTTGTGGTTAGACATTGTTTAAGATTCCTGACCTCTATGATAGCCACGTATTTCCTCATTAAACACTTCTGAAGAAGGGACCAGCCGTGGTTTTGACATTTGAGCATAGTTGCTAATTTCCACAAAGAATTTTCCGCAATTCTAAATATTCCAACAATAATAAATATGACGCTTCTGGATATTGCAATGCGATTCGTTAGGGATCCCCTTGTGATTTGAGAGCAACCGAGCAAGGGATGTGAATCACAGAGGATTAACCAAAACATATCTGCATTAACATTCCCGTGCTCATGCTCATTCCTAATCACACCTATCCTGTTCAATTCAGTGAGTTCAGCGTTCAACCATAAACGGCCACCTTCTCGAGATCCTCCAAGACGTTCCCTTCTTCCTTCATCAATCCAGAAAATCCTCCCAACATTGCATATATCCGCAAAGCGTTTTCATTAGAGGTATCCTTCACAATAAAGCTTTATATCCCATTACTAGTCTCTATCCAACTACTGCCTGGGATCTTCTTCAAACCGCATTGAATCATTCTTTCTCTGACCTCATCAGCCTCTTTCCATTTCCCTGCCCGAGAATATAAATTTGCCATGATGGCATAATTGCCAGTATTTCCTGGTTCAATTTCAAACAAATGATCACAAGCAAACTTCCCAAGTTCAACATCAGCACAAAGTGAAGCTCCATGGAGCAATGCACCCCAAACTTTTGCATTTGGTTCAATTGGCATAGCAGAAATAAATTCTGACGCTTGAGAGAGCCTGCCCGCCCTGCTCAGAACACCAACCATGCAAGCATAATGCTCTCCTGAAGGCTGAACGCCATATTTCTTAGACATGGAATCGAAAATCTCCCAAGCTTTATCCACCATTCCACAATGAGCACATGCAGTCAACACTGCAGTGAATGTCACATGGTCTGGCTGGATTCCATTAGTCAGCATCTCATCAAAAAAAGTAAGAGCTGAATTAGCATCACCATGGGCAGCATATGCAGAGATTATTGCAGTCCAAATAATCAAGCTCCTCTCTTTTGATTGATCAAAAACATGCCGAGCCCCAAAAAGAAATCCCAGCTTTGCATAAGTATCGATAATTGCAGTGGCAACATAGATATTCCGGTCATAACCATTTTTAACTGCAAAACCATGCATCTCTTTCCCTCCTTTCAAATTTGAAAAGTACGATAGAGCAGGAAGTACGCTCGAAAGTGTTACAGCATTAGGCTTAAAACCAAGGCCCTGCATTTCTCTTACCAGATCTACAGCCCCCTCGTGCCGGTTATTTTGCACCAAACCGGAAATCACCGCATTCCATGTACTCAATGCTCGACTTTTCATCTCCCTAAAAAGCTCCATCCCTTTATCAACAACACCATGAGCCATATAACCGGATATAATCGCCCCATAAGTCACCTCATCTTTCTCACTCATCTCATCGAACAACTCCCTTGCATAATCCAAACTCCCACACTTCGCATACAATCCAATCAATGCATTACATACCAAAACATCCAATTCAACCTTATTATCGACTACAAACCTATGAACTTCCATCCCAAAAACAAGATCCTGCGACTGCATGCACGCTTGTAAAACACTAAGCACCGTAACTGCATTAGGCTTAAACCCAGGGAGCGCTACCATTTCTCTATACAGCTCTTTGCATTCTTTAAAAAACCCAGCTTGTGCATACCCAGCAATCATCGAATTCCACGTAACAACATCTCTCTCACGCATTAAATTAAACAACTTCCTCGCATAACCCACACCTAAACATTTCGAATAAAAACTAATCAAAGCATTCTCTACGAAAACATCCTCAACAAGCCCACGTCTCAAAACAAAACAATGAATCTCCTTACCCAAACGAACATCGGTAACCATCAACAAGCTCGATAACGACTTCAAAAGGCACGTTATCGAATAATTATTGGGTTGTAAATCGCCAGAAGAAGAAAATAACAACGCAGAAAACAAGTTTATTGCCTCCTTATGGTAATTATTCATATTGTAAGCAATTAACAAGGCGTTATAAGAAAACGTGTTTTTATGGGGAATTTGATAGAACACATGGCGTGCGTGATCAATGTGTTTGGTTTTCGAGTATAAGTTGATGAGTCTTGCACCGAGGTAGTTGTCAAGCGTTGATGAAGAGAGTAGGAGGCGTGCGTGAAGTTGTTTGGCTTGGAGAGGAAGACGGTTGTCTGTAAAGTACTTGAACAGACGACCGTATAAGAGATAGTCGTGCTGGCCATTGGTGAAGGTGTTTGATATTTTATTGCGCCACATTCATTTGTTTTGGTTGCGGGGTGATGGGCTTTTGAATATAATGTTCGGGGTTTTATACTTGTAATCTGAACGACGTGTAGTTCGTAACCCGACGACGTGTTGGGTTGTAGCCTATTGTGGTACGACTGGATGCATGGTATTTTTCATATCTTGGGGGAAAAAACAGGCGGTAGAAGGCGGGGATTTTTGGAGCTCCCAAAAGGACTTGACAGGGGAAAATCAAACTATGAAATGCTTGAAATCACGATGGTGAAGCATTGAATTCAGTTTGAGCTCACATCAGTAAGTTTTTTTTCTTTTTCTCAATTTGTGATTTATAGATGAAGGCAGGGTTTTTGTTTGGGACAAAGATTAGGGTTTGATTATCTAAACTATACTGATTTGCATGAGTTAGGATGGGAGATAGATTGAGGTGCTTTTATGGTTAATATTTGCAGCACAGGTTCAGAAAGCTTAAGATACGGGCCATAGTCTATGAAATTGCGTCAAGTCAGACTAATTATCATGCTTTCAATCTAAATCTTCTAATCATTTGGAATTTGCCTTTAGAGATTATAATTGTCTTATAAACTCGTTGCCTTTTCGGATTGTTTTGTATTTCCACTAGTTGATTGAGAAAGAGTGCTGTAAATGGATAACACAAGCAAAGAGCTAGAATTGGAGTCTCTACCAACCGGGGTTTTCGAGTTACCGGGAGAGCCTGCGATAGTAATTAATGGCGTGCCAGACATCTCTCCGAGTGATGGCGCTCCTGTTCTCCCAAGTACGTGCGGTGGAATTACTAATCAGAGTGCAGAGTTTTTCAGAAATTCGAGTTTCGGTGAATGGTTGGAAGGAAGAGAGGTTCAAAAGTTGTTTGGAGAGAACTATTTTAGCGGCACTGTGTCTCTGTTCGACAAGGAAACTGGCTGGTACAGGGTGGTGTATGAAGATGGTGATTCTGAAGAACTTGACTGGAAAGAGTTGCAAGAGGTCCTTCTGCCTCTGGATATTACAGTTCCATTGAAGTCCTTAGCACAGAAGATCATCAAGAAGAGCCAGAAGACTGTAGTTCACAAATCAGTAAAAAGTGTGACCCGCCCACGAATTACCAAAGCTACAATTTCAGGAAGTTTAGAGAAAGAGAACTTGACGGACACATAGAATCTTTACAAAGAATTCTCAGGTTTTTACATGAACCCGTGGCTCCATTTTGAAGGATTTTGTACCTACTTGCAGGGTCAATTGCAGCCGAAAATGCTATACTTGTTGGGCTTAGAATTTTTATTTTCTGAACAAAATGTGATACAACAAATGCATTTTTTCTGTATCAGAATTGTGCCTGACTGGTTTGTTGCTGACTTACACAGTTGCTCTACATCTTCCAGTAATTTGCCTGTGCTCATTTTCAATGTTTTCTCTTTTTGTAATTTGAGAGTGGTGAATGAATACAAACATGTCTTGTAAAAAGATAACATCTGACAGTTGAATTGCATTATCCTGAAGCCAGTTGAAGTGCTATTCTACTTCGTCGAACAGAGTTGTAGGTTCTGCAGCTTGAAAGCCTCCTTAGAACAACCATTTCTAATCCCCATTGCATCCAACTGTTTCAGCGAGTTCAATCTATTTCAGAGGAATGTGCCAAGGAGCTGTTGCTCAACGTGCCATTGCTCCAATCCCCTGCAAAGTTTGCTATTCTTCTGCAAATATGTATATACTAATTGTGTTACTGTGTCGTTATTGCCAGTCAGTCTCTTCCCCTTGGTTGGCGGGCGTGAGAGTAACTCTCGAATTATTCAAGGAGTGAGGGCATCAGACAGAAAATTTTGGTCCCCAGATTCCTGTTTCACTGATGAATATCCCGAAAATGATCTTTCGTAGCTTGCCGTACTCTCCTAAAGGCCATTAATTTCTGTTTGAACCTGAATAGAAAGAAAGAAAAGTGTAATTAGTAAAATCAGTCCAAATATAAAACTGTAGATCGTTAGAAGACAAAAGGTTCTGCACAAAATTGGTCGTGAACTACTGCCTAAAGAAACAAAAACAGTATTTGAATCGAGAGGGAGAGATCCAGTTCATTCGCTGAATTTTGCTTTTGATCCAATGAAACAACATAAGTAGGAAACTGATGATTTCCTATGAATATACTAAGATTACTTCAGAGTTATGATCCATGATTTGAAGTTCAAGTTGCAGTTCTATCAATTCCAACTTAACATTCGACTTCTTTACCAGTCTACAAATTATCAAAGCAGCACCCATCAGTCTATCTGAACCTTGTAAAACGAAAAAAGGTTTATCTATCTGCTTATAAACTGTGTTTTGTATCACACGAAATCACCACAGGTAACTTTATCTGCTTCATTTAATGGACTAAAAACTCTCAACAATATTGTTAGTATTAATTTTAACACTCCAAGAAAGCAGTAATCAGCAAGAATGAGTCATAAACCATAACAAAATAGTTTACACTGACTCCTTTATCAGTTCAGGAGGCTTCAAATTCGAACTCCAGTCCATTAATAGCCAATCTCTCAATCTCCTTCTTCTGCCTGATCAAGGAGTTTAAGTTGGAGAAAGAGGGACTTCATCGCTTCCTCTTTGCTGCTGCGACTGCGTGCGAATAGTTAATAACTCTTAAATTCCAGATTTTATCGCCAATGCTTATGTAGGAGGTTCTTTGATCAATTTTTATGGTAAATGCGGCGAATTTACCCAGTTGGATAGGTAATTACTTGGGCCATCAGATGGAGTCAAGGACACGCCCTTCAATTCCAATATAGCATACTAAATCATATGGTGTCTTAATTTGAGCACTTCCAACGAGAAAAGGTATAGCTGAACCAGCTTTCTGTTCATTTTGGGAAATATCAAGTGTTGGTTTTATTTGTTGGCCGCGGATAACATTTTGGGAGATGACTTGATCAAATGCCTGTAGAAAAGATAAACTATGAAGCAAAAAACTTTTTTTTTCCATATTTTTTGAAAGATTTGAATGGCACCTAATATCCCATAAAAAAAAAGAATTATCAAAGATGATGCGAATTTTCATGGATGGTATATAAGGTTTGCAAAACAAAAAGGATAAAAAAAAAGTACTCTTGCAGGAATGGAGAATGAACATCCGATTTTGAGCTTTAAAGAGCCACCCGATAATTGAAACGTCCTGGGAGAAAAAAGAGAGATTGCGATGGCTGCCAGTTTGTATTCCTTCATCATAATTGAAACGTCAAAAATATTCAATGCCTTCCATAAAAACATGACCTCCATTATGTTCTTAATAAATTTGAGAAATCCAACTATTATGCTATGTTTCAGGCACAGTCAGTGGAACTAGCACCGCAAATCCATCTCTACTTTCAATCTAGAAGTGAAACAAGGTGGCCAAATAGTAAGAAAACCCTTTAATGGAGAACCCGCACTGAGATTTGATTATTGAGACAGAAGCCTCGATTCTTTTTAATCAAGGCATTCATCGCCTCATTCCGTGTAGAAAAGAGTACAGTAGCCATTCTAATGGGATCTCTTTTTTCTTCAGAAGTATTGGGACCTGTTTTTTCTTCAGAAGTGGTGGGATTCTTTCTTCCTGCAGTCATAATGGGATCTGGATACCTGCAATAATATTTCAAGCAATAACCTTAAGAAATTATAGCAATTTTATAACAGTTTAACTTGAAAGCAAACTACTACACTAACTTTACAAATGTCCTGATTGAGGATGGAACAAATTCACAGCCAGACAGGAAGCGCTCTATGTCTTCATCAAGTGCATTTTTAGGGAGTCCTTCCAGTAAAACCTGAACCAAAGGTAGATCTAGGTGCATCAGCTTAAAAATGCTATGAAGTCTGATAAAACTTGAGCCATGGAGATAATTTCATTTATTAAAAAAAAAAAAATTGCAATGCAAGACAGCAACATTGAGTTGTCAAAAGATGCTCCTGAAAATGCAAATGCAGCAGAAAAAAGAGAGGGGGTACTTGGACTGGGAAAAAAACCCAGTCAAACACACTTTATTTTAGTTTCAAAATCAACATTTAGGCATCAAGCACTAGCAGAATTGTCGATGGGAAAAAAATCAATCAAATCTCTGTCAGGCACATGTAGGTCTACAGATAAAGACAAACCAAATAGCAATAAGCCTACACCACAGCAGACTGCTAAAAGGTTATCAGTAGTTCAGTTCTCTTGGCTTCAAATTCTACGATTGTAAACAAGACAACCGACCAATAGTATATTAGACATGTTTGCTGTTGCAATTAACTCATTCAAGCTATGGCTTCCTGATGATGTTCCTTGAGCATAATGAGGATAAATGAATTTGATGTCATCAACAGACAGAAACAACCTTTCTTTACCCCCCCCCCCCCCCCCGCCCCCCCTTGATGGGCCGATAGGAAACTACCAAACACTACAGTCCTCATAATAGAAGTAATAAAGGAAGGTCCCTAAACTGCTTCAAAATAGTATATGCTAACAGAATCTTGAATCAATTTATGAAGTTATATCTTTAAAACTGAAAACAATAATTATCAGACATTGAAAGCCAAATCTCCAATGACATGAAACTTGTCTAAAAATTATTTCCACAGGCACCTAACAATTGATTAATGCAATGCTGCATGAATCATTTGACCCTATACTGGCAAAGCATCTCATAAATTCTGTAATGCCCAGAAACCTTTTAAAAAAAATCAGATCCTGTAAGAAAACTCAATTAGATGTTGAAGACCACACCTTCCTCTCTTTATATAGTTTGCATATTACTAAAAAAATAGATAAAACAACATAGAGAATGCAGCTGATAAAATAACATCCATAAGCAGGATACCTTGAACAATGGCTTACAAGAATAGCATATATAATTTTGCATGTTGAAACAGAAATTGCATGGTTTCAAATATGCATGCTCATGTTTAATCGACAATTGATGCACAAACCCCCGTTTTTGGACAGCAAGATTCTAATAGAAAAAGACTTGAAGTTCCAGGACAAATACTCCCATGATGTTTGATTAAGAACTCAAAAGCTTAAACATATCACGAGTATAGGAAAAGAAAAAAAAATCGACTTACAGTTTTTCCATCATAAGAATTTCGAAGCGCAGCATCCCACACGGTAGGCGGAGTCTGCAATGCAACCATAAACAGTGATCAGCACTAGGCTTGAAAATTTTCCTTTTCCAAACACAAAAATCACAATACCATTAATCAAAAAGAAACAAATTACCTTTTCCAAATTGTATACACGGCCCGCCCGTGTGAGTGCCCTCTGAGCATTATCATATGCTCTTCTAGAAGTAAATTTTATCGCTCTATGTAAGAACAAACAAACAAGCATTAATTGATAAATAAATAAAACTATATCGAAAAGCAACGTAGAGCGAGGGGTGGAGTGAAAAAATTACGCAGCATAGGAATTATAGTTGAAGCTGTTGTGAACGACTCTAATATCATCGAGTGTCAAATTAGAGCCTTCAAATAAATTAATAATGTCAGTCTTCAATGTATGCTTCCTTACACCATGAAGCCTTGCATACGTCAAACCTAAACCGCAATGAACAACCAATTCAAGCTAACAGCAATAAACCCTAAACCCTAATTGCAACAACAACAACAACAAATTATATTCATCTGTTTATCTCTCTTCCTTATTCTTACTAGTAGCTGAATCTTGAAGAAATGGATCGGTTGGGGATGGATCATTATTCACTTGTGGTGGTGATGGTGGCGGCGGCGGCGGTTGGGTTTCGGTGGAGAAATGTTTTGTGGATTGGCGCAGGAATAAAGTGAGGGTGTTGTTCGGCTTAAGAGATTGGAGAGTGGAGTTTGAATTGATTGTTTTTCTTATTAAGAGGCTCATTATATGGGGGAGGGATTTTGCAGGGTTGGCGTTTGCTTCTGGTTGTTGCCGGCTGTGCTTGCTTGCTTCCAGTGTGGGAAGAGTATAGAAGACTGGAAATCAGGGTAATGATCAAGCGGTGTCGTTTTCATTCCAGGGTTTCTTGGGCCGAGGGAATCTGTTGAAGTCCAACATATATTGCAGAATGGGTCAAGTTCAAGTCTGAAACTTGGGATTTGGCAAAGTTCTTGGAATTATTTTATCAGATCAAGCTTACTTGAAATGCAGATTAATTTGTTTTATGTTTAGTAGTTTCAAGAAAAGTAAATTAAAAAATATTTTTTAGGATTTAGTTGTGCCATGTAAAATGAGTTGAAAAATAACTTATTAATATTTTTTTTATTTCAAGTTTATTAAAAATAACTTATTATTTTATTTTATTTTATTTCAAGTTTATTAAAAATAATAATAAAAACATATGTCCTTTCAATGTGGCATTGCCACGTTTACATCAAAATCAACTATCGGCCTTGGTCCAATCGCGCGTGCATGACAGTGAATCTTTCTCACTGGTTCGTATCAGTTCGTACGTACATTGGGGAAAGTAAATCACAGTTTTACAGTACTAGTAATCCGTAAACAATTAACAAAAGTCTACGTTATAAAACAGATAAATATATAAATAAAATCAAAGTCTGCCCAAAAAATGATATTACTACTACCATGCGGCTAGAAAATGTCAATTATTATAATTCAAACAAAGGCAAAAATCTCCTACATCAACCTTTTGTTTTTTAATTTTAAAGTTTTTAGACGAGCACAACAATGCTAAATTAATTTAGAGGTATTCGAGATTAAATAACTGTTTTACAATAAGTTTCAAAAAATGTTTTGTAATTCTGGTAAAATCTCATTTCGTATCCAAATCAAGCAAAATCGTCCATAAAAGGAGGCAATTTATAATTCTCATTGCCTAGATACCAGAGGTCGTAACACGCACACACACACAAAATAGAGAAAAATTCTGTCGATGAATTATGTTTATTACATGATGTGCGTGTGTTATATATATATATGGAGAAAAACATATAACCATACAGTTTACCTGTGAAGATTGTTAGAATATTTATGCATATTCTCGATTTACATTATTAGCTCTTACGGGGTGGATGCCCAATGGTGCTTGAGAAAATTAAAAAAACTTTATTCTTGGTGATCCCAGTTTGACTTCCTGGAAGTGGCGAGCTTGCATTGTTATGCGACGGAGGATAGACGATAGATTTGTTGAAACGGCCACCAAATGGGCCGTGATAGTAAATATTCCCCGGCGGATCATAGGAGCAAGCAAACAGGTTACCTTGCTTATTATGACACAAAAGATGAGCGCAGCCAACACGCCGAGTCGTATTCCATACAATCTGTGTGTAATGCCCGCAGACACTGTTGTTGATGCATTCATTTGTATTTGGATTGTAAAGATTCCTTTCACCACCCCAATACTTGACAACCATGGATGCGTTCCAGCGATCCTGAAGAGCCCAGAATAAGTTTTCTCCATAAGGGCTATTGGGAGAGTGTAGCAATTTCCTGCATTCATCACGGCGCGTCTCCGCCCACCAGCGAGAATATCCGGCTAACTTTGGGTCCCACGCCAGGAGTGTTAGATTGTGGTTTTCCCTGATCTTGTTGTGGGCAGAAAGGAATTCAGCAGGCGTTGATAATTTAGCAGCCAGGAATGGTTTTTGCCGATTTAATTTCCCTGTCTTGCCGGAGTCGGCATGGTTAGGAAGGGAGAAAAGGAGTATGATGGCGGCAAGAGCTGCAAATCTCCACATTGGTCTTGTTTTTGCCTTAGAATTATGGCTTCGGAATATGGCCGGAAGCAGACCGACGAGCAAGCTCTCAACAATGCGAGAGCGGCTACAGGAGGAGGGATTGAAAGGATGATTGTCTAAATTAGTACTACCATCAAGTCTATAATTAGGCCTTGCCTATGAACCACTCAATTGTTTAGAACTTGGAATGCGTATTTTTTTGTCCATGACAAACTATAATTGGATTGCTCAAATACCAGAACAGTAAATGGCTGTTTATGATCTAACGTGTTTTATTTTTTGACTATTTTCCCAACCCCAATACCTCTTGCTTGACGCGTAGAGATTCTGCCATGGCGTTGAAAGTTCTGTTAAATATAGAAGAACGCTATACTGCCATTCAAAAGTGTTAAGCCTAAGAAAATCTTTATCGACTCCTTCCGTCCAAATTACATGTTTCCTTTTAATACATACATACATACAGCCATCATAATGAAAAGTTTTTTGTTAAAAATCTGGATGGAGAGCTCAATGGAAATTTTTGAATAGCTTGAAAATTCGACCGAGACAATCCACTCCCATCCGAGAATGTTGATTCTACTGTGTTTGCAGTTTTGTTTTTTTAATTGAAACAATATGTTTTGATTTTAAAGTGCTACTGGTAGCTTCATGGTATGTTTAACAAGTTCAAGCTCGGTTAAGATAAAGAACAGATGAAAACATCTACTTGGCATGTCAAACACAAGATTAATTCAGATTCTTGTTCTCACGGGCAGATGTATTTTACTGGATTGCAGCAGAATTACACCATGCTGCTAAATATTATATAATAATTATTTGTTCAGGATGAGATTCTGTTGAACCCTGCCTCTCTGATAATGCAAGCAGAATTCTTCACTATTATCAGCCAGCACTTTAGTACAAAAGAAACTCTAAACTGATGAAATTGGCAGAATCTGCTTCGAAATGTCTTCCTGATTGGATTTTTATTCACCGAGTCAAGCAAGGCCAGTAACCGAAGAGACCTTCACAGATGCCAATCTCATCCAGGCTGTAGCTATATGCATACCTGTGCTCATTGCCGCCATAGTTCAACAAGGTATCTCCCTTCCTCTCATCAAACCAGGACTCGTACCCCGACCAAGGATTATCATCGTAATAAGAAAACTCGTTTTCTTTATTTTCATAAATCCCAGAATAAATGTCTCTCTGTTCTTCACCGAGGAAACATTCTTCTCTGCCTCGCAATCCAACACCATTCCCATTGGTATCAGTACTGTTGCCATAGGAGGAGAGATCATCGTCCCAGCAATCCCCGAAGGTGAAGCAAGACTCATATTTGCTCCCAAAATTCCTCCAATCGCTGCATGGAAGCTGCTCATCTTCATAAGGGTTATTTGCATAGTAGGCCTCTTCTCCACTATAAGCTGAAGAAACGAAATCTTGGAAGGAATCTTCCTGGCAAGGAGAATCAGAGAGTAATGGTGGACAAGGATAGCATATCGCTTCAAAAAACGGAGGACAATCTTCATACACTCCAGGGATATCATAACTGTCAAAAAACAAAGTCGTACAATCTTCTGCGATGACTGATTTCGGTTCTTGAATATGGTAATTAGAGTAGATCATGACAGACGTAACTCAACCAATAACACTTTGATCGGACTTGGTCTTAATGAATCGCTTGCACTCAGTCCTCCCTATAAATGGGATCATTTTTCCTGTCAATTCTAGTATCCTATAGGTGGGGTTTGGGAGAGAAAGCTGGTGGTTTCGGCAGCAGCTTTTTAGGGGATTACCCAATCTATCACCGCCCTTGTATTGGTGAGATTCTATCGCCATCTCTGCATTCCTTTTTTCAACCGAGAGACCCTTTTGAAACCGAATATGTATCGGGAAAAAAAAGAGCATGCATGAAAGATTGGCATCTCTAGATTAGTGTTGCAGGTCAGAGCATCTCTACGCAGTTTCCCTGTCACTAGGAACAAAGTGACCGTTCCCACTTGCTAGAAAAGTGTCTTTCCTTCTCTCATTTCTATATTTTCATAAAGGCCAGAATATATGGGCAAGGACGAGTGATTTTACAACCACCAATTTCAATGAAAAAGTTAAAGTGACGATTCATATGTATTTTCTACGGATTCACAATGGTGTCAGCAATAGCAGCTGCCTTGTATGGATCAGATCACTTAGGGACAAGAGATCTTACCTTCATCATTTTAAGAGTTGCACTTCCCACTCTTCTTTGTCATGGCAGAAAACCATTACGGAAGCATCGCACCCCCGATCAAACCCATTTCAATACACATCAATTGTTGAAATAGATGCACGGCTGACCCAAGCACCAAAAAGGCAATTCCTTGCGTGTGAGCCATCTTCTCAACCTTCTCCAAGACAATATTTAAACTGTGAATCATATCACCAGGAGTGGGTTCCAGTTTTTTGGTAGAAAAACTTGTCCACCCTCTCTCAGTCATGGCTTAAAGTATCACCAGGTTGAAGAACTATTGCAATAACAGAAACACGATCATGACTAATCTAGCTGACATGAAGAAGGCCATTGATTCGGCCAATATCAATGAAGGTACCATATGGTTTGAGGCTCTGAACAATTCCAGTGATCACTGGTCCAATACCTAATTGTGCTCGACTATCAGCCATGACCTTTCAGTTCCTGAGGATTCATTTCAATGATATTTGAAGTCTTTTTGAAGTTCATTTCAATGATATTTGTGAGAAAAGAACAAATCCGCTGAGGCGTTCAACAACTGCGACAAATCCCTTCACAATGGCATCCTCAGCTTGAAACTGCCTACACCTTTCCCGGGTAAGTTCATATATTGGATTGACCTTAAGCTCAAGATTAAGCTATCATCGGCTTCATTTTCACTAATAATTACAAACCCCTCTCTCATCGTAGGAGCTATACCAGCTTCTTTCAGGCGTTTTATTCTGTGAACGCTCGCCTCTTGCGCTCGTAAATATGCCAACGATTTTGCAGTAATGTCAGCCAATGCCCCGTTGTTATCAGTCGTAAAAATTGTTCCCTTAACTCTGGCGCCAATCTCAGAATTGAAGTTGTAAACATGAAGAGCAGAATGAAAATCTTCAAGAGTGAAAGAAACTCCTTCCATAAGAACAGTACGACACCATTCATAAGCTTCTTCAAATAGTTGTATAGTTTTCCCCCTCTCTTTTTGTGCATTTAGTATTGCCACTGCTTTTGTGCATTTATTAGTATTTGTCCAACGAATCTAGTCCAACAAACCAAAATCCCCTCCCCATATTGAACTCGTAACACACAATCTGGAACGAGGATACCATTTGACATGTGTTTTACAAGTCAAAGAACATTGTTCATATAACATCACCAGTTGAAGAATTTTAGTTCTTTGAATCTTAAAGATCGAAAAGAATTGCATTGACAAGTTTAAACAAATCAGTTTGACAAGATCAACCCAATGAGTAAAGCCCTAATGTAAACCTTAAATGATCATATAGCAAAGGGAAAAAAAACTCATTTAACATAAGTGATATGCCAATCAACAACAACCCTACAAACAAAAGGTGACATAAAAGCTCACAGCACCCACCAAGAACTCTCACCAACCATGGCATATAGGTTTTGCAATAGATTCCATTTAGAGAGAGTTGAGAAAGCACTATATCGTTGAAAGGTTCTATACATCTGCCCCTTTTCAACACATTTCTTTAGACAGACTCCGTTTTATCTCAAGGATGACGATTTGCTCGGCAAATGAACCTGATATAATTTGATGCTTGTTTGGAGTCACTTGAGATGGCAAAGTCCCGGACAAAAGGTCCGTGGAGACCACAAGTTGTGCAAGAAAGGTGAGGTTGTGGGGATGAGCATAAACTGCAGGGCCACTAGATGAGAGAAATGACCATAATATCTTAGTAGATGGATCCAATGGTGAAAGTGATAGAAATGAAGGTTGCATAATGAAAGAAATCATGATCCAAGAACGAAGAGAGAAATTAGAGAAAGCATCAAAATCCAAGAATGAAGAGAGTCGTCTATATTGTTGCAGGTGGGTGTTGACTATGGGAACTTCTATACTGACAGGAGAAGTGTTTTTCAATTTCAGGCTCTTGATTAAATCCACAAGGCTCAATGCTGCAAATACCACAACACCATGGAATTATAACCTTGCCCATTCATATAGAAGGCTTCACAATCTCAAAATATGCATGACAAGCAACACAAAATAAACAAACTAGCTAATTTGTAAGCACTTTTTTGTAGATGGTATCAAGTTAAACTAATTTTCAGTACATAATGAATGGATATGCATTCCTTGAAAACAATTTTATTTTAAAAAAAAAAAAAAAAGAGCATGAATAATATAGGTTGAATGTCTGACCATTCATGATGATTAAAATCCATGGCCAACTAATAGATTTATGATTATAAGAGAGTAAACAGACTCCATAGACATAACAGGGGAAGTCTTTATCTTCAACAGACTGCTGGTTTGAGTTGAATTGAGGGACCTCCAGCAACTTCAGATTTGATGGAGCCAAGAGTGCAGGCTATCTGATCTCTTGACCAATCTAATAGAATTAATTCTGTTCCTTGAGATCTTTAATCCAGGCACAACACGGCAATTTTTTCCAAAAAAGGGCTCTATAGAAGACTGGCAAGGAGATTCCAAAAGGAAGTTAATGCTTTCTGCTTGATGATCTTGCCAGCATCTAATACACTAGTGGTATCGTATCACATCACAGTTGAATGTACATGCACTAGACTCCCACTTTCATCTCTCTTTAAACCCTTTTCCTTATGGCATAGGATAATAGCCCAAATCCTGTTCAAAAGTTTATATTTGATCTGATTATGCAGGAAAACCCTTCATACTGAACTTTCTGACCAGCTCAATGAACAAATAAAAAGGAAAAGGATCGATGTTAAAATGATCCAAAGCAATTTAAGCAGGGCAAGTCGGATCAATTTAGCTAATCAGAACTCCTTAAAGAGCGATTGAAGTTATCCAGTTCCTTGGAATGTGAACCATAGATTTCCTTAATAGTGTCTCTACAGCTACTGCAAGTAACATAAGATAAATTATGATCAGATGACTGAGGTCACATACAGCCAGAGCCTTGCGTGAAAGTAAAAAAGCAGATGGACCTACCCGCATGCCACCTTGTTGAATTTCTTCTTGGTAATGCCATACAGTGACTCGAATATATCTGGCTCCACACGACAAAAATAGGGACGATCTAGAAGAAGAAGAAAGCCCATAAAAAGCAATACGTTTACAAAATGAAGGATGACAGCTAGAAGTTGATCAAGAAATGGAGCTAGTGATAATCACCACTCACCAGGGTATATTGAGCACTTGCGTGTGCTTTTTTCATAATGTATACACCATCCATCCGGGCCTATTAAGCTTTTATAAAGCTGAAAATCCATAATTCAGCAAAAGAAAAGGAATTAACAAAAAATAGTGATAGCTTCACTAGGCTTCTTTTTTCTCTCTTTGATACATTCCGTCGAACAAATTATGTGCATTGAAAAGATTACGAAAGAGAACCTCGATATCTGAGGGGTCTGTGAAGATTTCTTCAGGAGTCGCGAAAGCAGGGCCCTTAGCCAGCTTGCAGCAAGCACCACAACCCTCCACGCACCCCCATAATGGCTCTTTCTTGCTGGTATCGAAGCCTGTAGTTCTGCTAAGTTTTGGCGTTGCCTCGGGCAGTTTTGCATTCTTCAACTTTCCTTTCTGGGGTGGCCGGCGCGCTGCAAAGATCACACTACTGAAGCTGGGCAGAGTAATGGCGGGTGGCATATTAATTCGAGGATTAGATGGATTACAGGGAGCAAGAAATTAGAAATAGCTCCCGGGCTTTGGCAGTAAATGAGCTCCACGACGAAACGTGTAGTTGATCACACAAAAACCATCTGGACAATCCTCCATTATCCACAAAATCGATTTCAGAATTCAAATAAATATCGCCAAAAAAAACCCCTTCAAAAAGACCTGATTTGATATTTTC
The DNA here is from genome assembly GCA_964035475.1 of Salix caprea. Classification (NCBI taxonomy): domain Eukaryota; kingdom Viridiplantae; phylum Streptophyta; class Magnoliopsida; order Malpighiales; family Salicaceae; genus Salix; species Salix caprea. The sequence continues at coordinate 16,593,561 of OZ037751.1, forward strand.
ATCCCAAAACCTGGCAATGAAAAGTGTCAACCGTTTTATTTGATCTTCGGTGAAGAATTGAGTGGCAAATCATGACAAAAACCATGTTGTCACTGCTAAATTTAGCATTTGGGCAGAACAGACGCAAGCAATGCACAACCGAACCACAGTTGATTTGAAATTCAAGTTTGCTGGGACCTCAATATAGGGCAGATGCACGCATTGATATTTTTCCCAGTTTTTTATACGAATAAATAAACATCCAGCTAAATCCACTAAAGTTGAGCTAATTATTGCCATTGGCCCTGGATGTCCCAGGATAATATTGACAGGCCATTCAGGGGTTCTAAATCCAAAGAAGAAAACAAAACAAAAGGAATTAGATGCAAAGCTCTCCATACCAAAGAATTCAAATAGGCTCCCTAATCCAAATAAAGAGTTTCAAACTACATCTCTACTTAGCCATATAAAATGTTTATAACCATCTAAATAGAACAAACTTAAGGTCTTGGTGACAATTGGAAAGTGCAAACAGGCACACCAATTCCATTGGGATTTGCATTTCAACGTGACGCGTCACTATCTCTCGGGGAGCGGTTGTTGTCCTCGTAATCATCATCAACAGGGCTTCTATCATCTCTGGGACTGCGGCTGCGGCTTCGACCATTAGTCTGAGGACTTCTGTACCTCTCGTTTCGAGGGCTTCTGCTTCTGCTTCTTCCCGTGGGACTGCCACTGTACTCTCTATCTTGCTCATCATCCGGTTTCCTAGATTTGGAAGAAGGGCGTGGGCTGCCTTCATCAGGTGTTGGGCTGCGCTTCATGGCCTTTGTACTCTTTGGTTCAGGGCTCAATGACCTGTCCTCATTCTCAACACTTCGCTCTCTCTTTGGTGGTGGAGATCTTGATCGGCTGAAAAAGAACAGAAGATCCGGATAAAACAATATACAGCAAATTAATAACCCAAAAAACATCAAGAACACCATACACTATGTGTGATATGAGAAGATTGCATAATCATGTGCTTTCAAAGGAAAATCAAAGACCTGTAGCTTCGACCTCGACTATAACTTGGGCTGCGGCTGCGGCCACGGATAGGTGAGCGTGATCTACCTGGTGATCTACCTGGTGATCGAGAGTAGCTCCTCCCCCGACTGCTGCATAGAATACAAAATAAAAGGAAGGAAAAAGAAAAGAGCACCACCATTGGGCATCAGTAGAAAAATATCGCAGAAAAAAAAAAACACAAGCAGCAGCAGGATAGGAAGGAAATGACAAAAAAAGGGGAAAATTACGTGAGTTTCTTGGGACTGTTCTTGCAGTTTCTCTCTATATGACCTCTTTCCCCACATCGATAACACTTGTTCTTCCAGTCTCCAGCTTTGCAATCTCGAGCCCAGTGGCCATCAATGCCACAATTAAAGCAGCGTCCAGATCCTGGAGGAGGACCTCTACCCACATATTCTCGAGAACCACGAGGTACCTAGAAATTCCCAACAAGAAAAAACATTAAATTGGTAGATCCATATCAATAGCATTCACAATTTCAAAAGTGAACTTATCATGCTTTTGGATGGAGAGCCAATTGGGAAGTGAACAATTAAGTCACCAGTAATCAACCTATATAACCTTCTTCAAGCGACAGAATCAAGTTCAATGAATAAGGATTGAGAATCTTAGTCAATGAAAAAATAAAGTAGTTTGACATCTCAAAAAGAGCATGAGAGCAACCAGAGTAAAGAAGTTTGACATCTCAAAAAACTATAGATTTGCTTCAAAGTGGATTAGGATTTGAAATTGGATCCATCTACATACAACCAATTTAATTCCAGTTAAACCCATAAAACCAAAATCAAAATCAACACAGGCCTGGTCTAGTAATTTAAAATTTAATGTTTTGAGTTTGTGACTGTACTAAATGAAAACATTAACTAAACAGAACTCACCCCCTTTGCAAATTCCACAATGATACGGCTTCCATCAAAATCCTTGCCATCTAAGTAATGCCTTGCATCATCAGCATCTCTGGGATCACTGAATTCCTGTTTAAAGAGGGTGGGAACAACCCAGCAGAACACACCATATGTGCATCACATAATATATAAAGCCGTGTTCATCATGAAAAAAATAAGAGAATGTGTGCTCAACCAAAATGCTCAGAAAAATTCCATTCAGTGAAAATCATTATAAGAAAGGGAAAAGACTTACAACAAATGCATAGTCACGCTTCATATCCACATCTCGTACTCTGCGAAATGGTTGCCACAAACAGTAAGGCCATCATTACTTAAGTACTGCAAGTGTATGATACTTCACCCCTCATAGACGAACTAAACACCAGTTTGAGATTGTTGCCAATTCCATAAAAACACGCAATAACATAATAGAAAGAATCGCCAAAGTCTCCTATAACTTGGCAAGAATTTCCACCAATTCCATCATGGCAACCCTCTCACCATAGACCTCCAGGTTAGGCAATAGGCCAGAAACCTTCAACAAGATCATTCAAGTTAAAAAATGACACCTAGGGCCACCCACACAGATATTGAGAATGACACAAATCCACGAGCAAAACAAACTGTTGAAGACCTAAATGTTTCCTAAGTATTTGCAGGGGCAAACAACACTCCCTCTTATTAATCAATGATAGTTAAACAAAGGAAACAAATACGCATACTACCACTGCACTGCAGGGAATAGATCGATAGTGTTAGATTCGTGTCAGAGCATCATTCAGTAGAAACATGAAAGGCCAGAAGTAAACTGTACAAATTATATTAGAGCAAGTTCTTCAATAGCTAGTTAAAAAAGAAAAGAAAAACAATGCCCAATTAACATGTGTGCTTGTGCGAAAGAGAGATAAATATCTCAAACACTTTAAGCTTCAAAATAGAGAAATTACCGCCCATATTTGCTGAAAAGATGTTCCAGATCCCGTGATCGTGTCCTAGATGCCAGGTGTCCAACATAGAGACGCGTACTGGCATATCGATCATCATATCGCGGCATTTTCAAACTGCAACAAACAAAACATTCCCTAAGAAAGAGTTCTATTTTCTTCAACTCCACAGAGCAGCAGCAGCAACGAACAATTTAATTCACCAGCAACTTCACCAACAAATTAATCACTCAATTGTAATAGACTATGTAGCAAAACGTACATGAGTTTATATTAGAGCACCCAGGCAAGAAGAAATCAATCAGATCTATCAAGATACAAATTAAAAAGCTAGCATCTTGACACATAAAAAAAATCCGGATTTGAAAACCCACAGAAAAAAACTGCAACGTTTTTTAAATGAATTCATCAGCACACACCAATAATTAATCACTGATTAGCTAAAAGAAAATCAATATTGAATGGGAACTGCAGTGAAAAGAACTAAATAAGCCCTGATTTCTAATTAAGAACAATTAAATTAAGGAGCCCGTACCTTGAAATTTGAAAACCCTAACTTTTCCGAGTGACTGCAGAGAGAGGGATGGATAAATAGCTCTTTTCGATGTTTATAGAAAGTTAAGCAACCGACGGGGCTTTCCTTTGTTTTATCTCTTCGATTCAAAAGGTAAGAATACATCATTTGGACGGACAGGATGAATTTATTTTAATCCAAGGGATAGCAATTTAAGACGAAAATCCTTTCACCTTGCCCCCTATTGATTGAATCTACGGGCCGGGCTCCTACAGGCGTCGGCCCACTTAAGCAAACATTTGTTATTGCTATATATATATTTTTTATAAAACATTGTTTTACAAAGAAATGAGATCATTAAGAATATATGAAGGCGTGTGGTATTTTTAAAGTGCATAAATCACTTTTCAGTTTTAAAAATATTATTGTGAATTAGAATTGTGTATTTTTTTAAATAAAATATTTAATTTGATCCTCAAATCTTTTTCTTTATATATTTGAGATTTTTTGAACATAAATTAGCACTTAATTACATGTTTTTTTTTTAAATGTTAACTTAAAATACAGGTGAATAAAATGAGAAATATAAGTATCATAGGTAACACTTTTTAAATTTATTTGTTTGGTATTTTTTTGTCTTTCTTTTTTGCTATAAGGTGATCGTCCCTTTATATTTTTTTAAAAAATATTTTTATATCAAAGTTTACTTTCCTTTGTTTTCAATTTTTTTCATAGTAAAATATAGGAGTTCTTGGATTTAAGCGAAAGAAAAAAAAAACATTATTTGATGATAATGATTATGACAATTAAAGAAGCTAATACTGATGTTAACATATTCTACTAATTAAAGGGAGTCTTATGATGGTTGTTTTAAGCTTAACTGTAGCCTAAAAAATAAATTTAGGTCAAGGAAGCAAAAAATATTTTGTTTAATTTGGTGGTTTTAATTAACCATTTTGGGGGTTTAATAGGTTGATTTCTTAGTGTTCTAAGGGTGTTTTTTTTTTATAAAAGGGTTGAAAAAAACATTATATTTTTTGGTAAGAATCTGAAGACCCTATACACTAAAATTTATGGAGCTATCATTCCTGGGACCATCAAAATCTCCATATATATACCTGGCATACAATAGTATATATAGCAAGCAAATATTTAAATGTCAAATTCACCTAGCAACCTCACTAAATGTCATTGAGTATACTATTTGCATGGTTACCATAAAACATTGTTGTATTGATTCTAGTTTCAATGCTTTTCAAAAACTACCACAGCCCTTCTAGCTAGTACACTGATATTTACTCTTCCTTTTACAGAGATTAGTCAATTTAGTCACTACTCTCTGCGTTTAGAAAGATTATGATCTCTACTCTCAAATTAGCCAACGTGAAGGATGAAAAGGCAAGAAAGAGCAAATTAAGGAAAAGAAAAGCGAATACGCTATAATTTTTCGAATCATTTACGTTATGCCAAAACTATGCATGTATAGCAAAGTATTTACGTTATGCCATAACTGTGCATGTATAGCAAACTCAATAGGTTATGTCCCATACCTAACCTGCCAGCTCCATCATGATTAACTCAGCTGGACTTTCCCCTGCAACAGCTTTAAGAAACTAAGCATGACGCTGCGGCTTCATCACTTTGTTGTCGACCTGGTATTTTTCATGCGAACAATCCCAATCATCTTTGTTAAGAGTTAGTGTACGTAGTCATGTTTTCATTGATTTGCATTCGATTTGAAGATGTTTTGCCGGTCTGTTTTCAGCATCTTAACCTCTGCTGGCTCTCATCAATTGTCAAACCACTTTCTTCGTGTATAGATTGGTCGGAGACAATTACAGTCTTGAATAGTTGTAACTCGCCATTTCTTGGTTCGCGGCAAAATAATCGCAAGTCTCAAAAACTTTAGGCACAACCTCCTGCATGTATCTCTGCCTGTTGTCTTCGTACATATTCCACATGATCAAATCCAAGTGCAAGTGCTCAAACCTCTACTAAAGAACTTTCCAACCTAATTTTCTTTAAAGAGTGTTCATTATCATGTGTCTCGAAAATTTACAAGTCGGGGATCCGGCTAGCTACAAAAGATGTTGTCTTTCGTAAGTGTTAAGACTTCGGTGGTCATCCAGTAATTAAAAAAATAAAATAAAAGTGGGATGCATTATTAAATGTTTGATCATCAAGGAAGAATAAACTGCTACAAAGATTCAGATAACTCTCATGTTCTTTTGTATCTTGTTCCTTGAATTTAAATTATTAAATTCAAGTTGATTGAATATAATTTAGTTAATGCATGATGGTGATAACAATTCGGTCATTTAATTTTGTTACTAAGAATTCTTGAAAAAAAAAGTTTAAAGGACCAAATTGATTTTATATGAAGATCTTACCATTACAATCCACAGGATAAAGAGTACAAACAAACACCACGTCATATAACTTTTCTTATAATTTTACTCCACGCTACATATTAGGCCATGCCCATATGTTTATACACGTGTAAGAAGTTTGGGGGTTAAAGTGTAGTTTCACTGAAATTCTCGGAATGAAAGTAACGGCCGATAACTAAACTTTTCACATCTTGACAAAAATACCCTTTTATTTTTTGGAATTGTCTAAGACAACGACAAACGGGCATGCGTTAAAAGCCCAACTAACCATAAAAATTAGGTTCATCTCCGCTTCCAAATCCGCCACGCCATTACGTGGGCACGTGCCAAAAAGTTATTTTGTCAAAGACTTTGACAGATAATTAAGATTATCTATACCCTACACGTGATTCTCAAACGCCTATATATGAACTTAGGCAGCCTAAAGTTGAGTTACGCAATTACCCTATTCAATACATGCACATATATCCCTTTTTGCAGGGGTGTTACTGTCATTATAACTAATTAACCTACCTCTCGAACATCATAGACTCTCTTGCCCCCCTTCAATCGCAAAACGATCCCCTAAAACACATTCATTACCACTTGTGTTAATAAAATCTCCACTTTCCCACCATAACCATATCCCATTAGCAATCGATCGCCCAGAGCGTTCTCTCTGTCTCTGTCTCTGCCTCTCCGTATATCTTTTTTTTTGTTCAATCGAACCCCTGTAAGCTAAATCAATATATAATCAGTCCGAAATTCGGATCAGAGCACCAAACCCTCGAGTGAAATGAGCTCGGTTTGCATATCAAACTGTGTCCATGATGCGAGAGACCCACGGGTGCCTGTCCGAGCGAATTATGTGAACCTCTACAAGTGGCCGGAACCTGATGCCGAGCTCGTAAAATCTGTCCGCCGGGTAACTGGTCATGGCTTGCATGGCCATCCAAAAGTGGTGGACAGTATCTCCTGCAGGCAGATATATCTGAGGAGCTACAAGTTTACAAGAAAAGAAAGTATGCCGGAGAAGACCAAGAAGTGCTTTGAGAGAGTGAAAGAGAAGGTGGCTAGCCATGGAAAGAAGAGAAAAGATCATCAAGTTAAGGGTTCTGGTCGTAAAAAGAAGGGTTTGGTGTTCAGGGAAGTGAAGGAAATATCTTGCAGTGTCTTGTTTAGGATCTTTCACAGGCTGCTGTCTTGTGCTGCCTCGGTAGATGTCGTCGATCAAAAAGATTAATTCAGCTTGTTGATTAGTATGTTTTGTTTTATCGCTATGACTTGGCTGAAGGGCTGGATGGATGGAGAATTGTGGCAGAAATCATGGGTTGGATGTTTGCCTGTTTTGGTTAGAAAAAAATTGTCTAATTTTGCAACTTTTTTGTAGATAGTATATGCTAATGATGTTATTTTGCATATCTTGTTGTCCATTTATTTGTTTTCAATACGCTAGCATGGTAAGAAAATAAAAATATAAAAGTTATGGTATTACCAGCTAGCCATAGGCCTGCTAACGTATGAATCATAGAGCGTCGTGACATGCATCCTTGATCCGATCCTTTAAGATTGCTGATTTTGACAGATGGGATTTTCCAATTCGTTTGGACATGCAAGAAAACACTTCAGTAATCTAACTAATAATTAATAATTTGAAGAAAAAAACTGCCTAATTGAAGACATTTCACATGGTTCAAGCTTAATATTGAAAAACAAATAAAGTAATTACATTTTATACTCTAATCCCAGCATGTATCACTAATATTAAATGTTCATGCCCTCGGATCCATCTACTTGTAGGTTATTAGAATGCATTCACAATATAAATATATATATAAAAAAAGAAGAAATCTTTGTTTAGGTAAAAGAAATGTCTATCTAGTAGCCGGAAAAAAAAAAACCTAGTGTTTCGGCCGAGAAACTTCAAGTCAAACAGCCTTGATGATTCTGTTTTTCATTTTCTCGAACGACTCTTGGTGCTGTTTATCTACCTCGAATCTTCATAGCAGTCCAATTGTACCAAACCTACCAAGAAAGCGTGCTAGATAATATATAGTATGGGGTGGTGCAATTTTGGAAACCATCTCTCTCTCCCGGGAAAAAAAACAGTGAAAAAAGGATCGATCTGTCACCATTTTAACAAAGAATGATCATAAATGGCGCCATGCTTTCATTATGCTGTGAATTTGAGTGTTCAGTTATAGGAGATAGGAAAACGATGGGATAAGAATAATGATAGCATCCACCAAACACAGCATTGGCTTTGCCGAAACTTGGGTTCAACGGGGCTCATCACTATGCTTCCCGAATCATGCTTGCTTTATATGAGACTCATCATCTCTTAAGTAATTATTTTACCTAGTTCTCGTAATATAATTTAATTATTATGTACTTGCTTTTTATCAAATAGAATGAGAATAGTGAGATTCGAACTCGTGATCACTAGATCAATAAGATTCTGATACCATGTTAAGAAACTATTTCACCTAAAAATTAAAACTGTTAAATAAATTCATAGAGTATAATTTATATCATTCTCTAACATCATCGTCATCGTTACGTGAGTTCTAAATTATCAGAAAAATGTCACTGCAGTAAGCAGCCATTCCAGATACTTGCTCTGAAACTCATCATGAGTGAACACCTCCTCGTCAATTTTAAAGCCAGTTTATACTTGATTCTTAAATATCGATCGATCGAGAGAGAGAGAGAGAGAAATGGTAGCTTTCTTAATTATCTGCTATCATGGCTACTTTTCCAACAAAAAAAAAAAGGAAGAAGAAAAGAAATCGTTTCTTCATCGGTAATCCTAACCCCAGCTGGGCAAAGGCCATGATGAGTCAAATCATGCTTCAGAATTCGGTGCCTTAATTAGCCTTCACGATCGATCGATGCCTAGTACTGCTTGATCAGTCTTGCTCGAGTGTAAATTAATAATAAAAGGAAAACAAGTAGGCATCGAACATCTCACGATCATGTCGATTAATGACCACCAGATCACTTTCAGCACAGCTCGATTTCATAATCAAAGTGGTTTGCAAGTCTCTCGAATTTGATGGGATTTTTTGTTTTGGCAGGATAGGTATTTTATTGTTGTTTAAATTTCAACATTTTAGTTAAGCGTTATGACAACTTAGAATCTAACCACCTGAGTCAGAAACGTCTTTTGTTCGTTAATCACAGTTATGCTCGGTCAAATCCCAAAATGGAAGGATGCTTTCGTGCCCTACAAGAGTAGTTTTTTTTTTTTTTTTTTACTATTATTAGTTATTTAATCAGTGTGGTTTTCTCTCATGTCTATCACCTTGGTCATGATCAATTTTATTATTATTATTATTTCTGAGTGTTTGTTGATGGGCTGCCTGACTTTCAATTAAAAATATATTAAAATACTTGTTTTTTGTTTTTAATATTAGAACATCAAAACAATTTAGAGTTATTGATTTAATATTTTTTAAAATTAAAAAAAAAAAACCAAATATCTCTAATAAAAAAATCAGATAAATAGTATTTTTAAAGTCATCCCACTCATGAGTCATAAGTGAGACTCTTCCTCTCTAGCTTTTTATATGCACGCACGCGCACAGGAAAACTCAAATCGAAATTGTGAGACGGCATTGCAATTGATATACGGCTCATTGGCCTTTTCTTCTTTTTGTGTTTTTTAACTCCTTTGTTTGCTTGGGAGTGGCTGTTGATTCCACCAGCAGAGCAATTATGTTATTCCTAATCATCAAATGATCGGATCGGGCTCATCTATACCAAAGGTCTGTTTGGGGGCCGTCCATTTTAAAAATCTAAGATCATGTTTAGTACTTGCACTTAATTTTAAAAGTACTTTTGAAATAAATTAATTTTTGTTTTTTTAAAAAAAAAAAATTTGGTGTTTTAGATCATTTTCATGTGATGATATCAAAAATAATTTTTAAAAAATAAAAAATATCATTTTGATGCATTTCTAAATAAAAAAAATACTTTCAAAAACAATCTTAACCACAATCTCAAACATGCACCAAATAGCACAATCATGAAAAGTATTTTTAATTTGACTATAAGCCTGTTTTGAAGTGTGATTGAGATTATTTGTCAAATTATTTTTCGTTTAGAAAAATATCAAAATGATATTTTTTTTTATTTTTTAAAATTATTTTTAACATTAACATATCAAAATAATCTAAAAACACTAAAAATAAATTAATTTAAAAAAAATCAAAAATATTTTTGAAACACACTGGCGAACAAGCACAAGCACTATGTTTTTAATTTTTTTTTATCATTTTAATTTTCTTTTAAATAAAAAAACTAACACCTCAAATGCCATCGCATGAGATTAAGATTTTACTAGGCCCAGCTCAGGTGCTCTCGGGTTTATAAGATTACCATGCTATTGGACTTGGCCGGTAAGTCAAGGATAAAAGGAAGAAATTGCATTGAAGATATCTAAATAATCTAAAAAATAATTAAAATAAAACGTTTTTAAAAAGAGGTGTCAAACATCTATTCCACACACTGATCAACCAGGTTTACAGCTGCAGAAAACAGCATGCAATTGCCATCCCTGATTTTCAATCGTTACCTGGCACACCATTTCAACCAGAGCATAGCTTTTTTTAATTGTGGGGAGGAAAAACAAACCAACCAAAGATATTCTCGAGTCAATCTATGGAATCGATATCACTTTGCCATCTATGGAAAACAAGTTAAAATAAAATATATTCAGCAAAAGCTATCAACCTATTTACATCTGGGAACAAGCAAACACAGCAGTTCTTGTTCCTCAACCAATTTACATCTGGGAACAAGCAAACACAGCAGAGTTCTTGTTCCGATCACGTTGAATCGGTCACTATTTGTGTTCCAGTCCATTAGACAACAAGACATGACAATGATTTACTTCTATCAGATAGACAGGGGATAGATTACCAGGCACGACCCATGAAGCTTCTCATTCCTAGGAAATTTGCATGCGCACACAATACATATAAATAATAATCTTATTTCATGAAAACTCGCACCACACGCATTTCTTTTACAAGTCAGGAGAACATTCATGATATATTCATGTTTCAGATACAAGACAACTTCTTTTCAGTTATTGTAGGATAATTTACATGAACCTGGTTCATCTATCAGTAAACTTTCATTCAGAACTAGTAACAAAATGCACAATGCTGGCAATAAAATTCTATATCAAAACTCAGGGGAAGAAAGAGAAAAATGCAATTTGGAAACAAAGGGGAAAATCTGTGAGAAAAGAATGATTCATTACCTTCGTATTAAAATCGATATTATTGGAAAAGCTATGCCAGCAATCTGCAACTACTTAATACGGGTAATCAAGAAGAAGAATAAAAAAACATGTGGCTTTCAATGCAATCTTTCTAGTTGTATTTTTTAAACTAAATTTTTAGCCTTAATTTATATTTAAACAGCCAAAGACAAAGTGATAGTTCAATGATAAAGACGTGACTTACATCCATACTCAACGTTCCTAAACTTGGCAGAATGTTAGGCCCAGATAACAAAGATCTAATTTGCTTCCAGACCCAATATTCTTGGGTTTGTTAAGACATGAGTGTGACAAGCTACAGACTCTACGTTTTTGGATTCGCCTGCATGCTGAACCCAAGTGCATATGAGTTTAAAGAGTTATTGGATCTAACATCATTGATACAACAACGCGTTGAACCTCAAATATAAATGGATATAGCAAGTTGTCAAACCCAACGTCCATGCACTAAGCCCAAGCAGACATGGATCTGGTCAGCAGTCAAACTCAATATTATTGGGTTCAACTACACACCGCCAAAGTACACATAGTTCTGGCGAAATCCAACATCTTTGGGTTCAACTACACACTAAGTCCAAAACAAACATGGGTGTGGCGTAACGAGTTATCAGACTCAACATCTTTGGGTTCAACTACGCATTGAGCCCTAGAATACATGAGTTCGACAAGCTATCATATCCAACATCCTTAAATTAAACTACACATTGAGCCCAAAAAGACATGGGTTTGACGTGTTGTCGTACCCAACATCCTTAAATTAAGCTACATATTGATCTAAAAAGACGTGAGTTTGACATGCTATCAGACCCAATATCATTGGATTCATGTATGCGCTGAGCCTAAATATACATACGTTTAGCGAGTTGTTAGATATAACATCCTTAGGTTCAGTTACACATTGAGGCTCAAGATACATGAGTCTGACAAATTGTTAAACCTAACATTTTTTAAATTCACTTACATGCTGAATTCAGTATACATGAGTCTAGTAAGCTATCAGATTCAATGTCTTTAGATTCAATTACACGCTAAATCCAAGTACAAAAGATATGACGAGCCGTTGGACCTGTTACCTATGGGCTTGGCATCATGCCAAGTCCAAGTGGATATAAGTTTGACGATCATTATAGTCTCTAAGTTAGGTCATAAAGTTTCGTTTGTTTATTCTTATGACTTTCAACATAAAATATTAATATAAACGATATTCATCTCTCCCAAACTCCTAGATGTATAAAGTTTTCCAAGATCACCATTAATATTGTGTAGATGTTTATTCTTTATTAATATGATTTAAATGATATTTTTTTCTTTATTTAATAGCGTGCAAAGAGTAAAGAATATTTCTCTCATTAATGCTATAAAAAAAAAATGACTCCTCAACTTCTCTAATCTAGCAACATAACAAGTTTCAAGAGTTATAAATACCCGGGTAAATAATTTATATTTCTATTATCTAAGTATTTACATTTTAATTCTCAAAGCATGTTAATTCTTATTTATTCCAATTACTTACTAGAAAATCATTAACTATATCATTTAAGAGTCCCAATCAAAAAAGACAGTGTTGCTAGTGTTGAACTTTCTATTACCATCATATTAAATTTTGAAACATCATCACTATTGTTTTGAGAAGCAAACAACATCAATGCAGGATATACTAAAAAAACAGGAATAGATAAAAGTGCACAAGTAATTATCAGCTTCCGACATGGAGAATTCATTAGCCAAAAATACAACCACTGCTAGTAAATACCAAAGTTTCTATAGCACGAAAACGACATTGCAAAAAAATAAACGTAAAATAAGAGTAGCGGCTGCAGTGTCAGACCTGTCCCAGGAAATTTTATCAGCAAATCAACTAAACCACCAGCAAAACATTAAATTTGCAGCAGTCGAATCACCCAACTTCTATCCATTTCAAAGCTCGAATTCTTCATCCTTCAAAGCCAACTCGGCAGCTTCCTCTTCCTCCTCGTCAAGAACAAAGTACTCATTCTTCTCCACAGGCCTAAACATATAAAACATCACCATATAAAACATCAAACTAGCAGTCTCCTCAGCAGCATTACTCACCCACTGATACTTATAAGCTGCAATCGTCTTCAACGCAAACACCACAATCCTCGTGAAATACAAGTACCCAATAACCACAATATAAAACTGCCTAAACAACTGCAATTTCGCCAAATTCCTAGCAGCCTTCCCATCGGTCTTAGAAGTCTCTCTCAATGATCTGATCGACCACACAATGGGGAAAATAATTGCGCAACAACAAATAATATCAACCAACAAAAACACCTGATTCCAAGTCACCCAATCCTTGATAAAGGGCCCAGTTTCACCAATCACAATCGAAGCTATATTAGCCAAAACCTGGAGTGGAATCACAACCATTAGCACCTTCTTCTCTTTCTCTTGCAAAAAAGGTTTCAGAAACGACCAACCAGTCCCAATCAAAACAATTACGGTAAACAACAAAACCACACGAATAAACTGGAAAATATAAAACAACACATCCCAGCCATGTGGAGTCCCTGTAACCTTCACATAGTGCTTATCCTCGGCGGCACAGATCAAATTAAGAGCCTTCATAAGTAACAACCCACCCATTAACAAATGAATCCGGTGTACAGATCTTTTATTACTATACAGAACATAAATCCATAGCCCTAAAAATCCAGCATAAGCGAGGAAATAAAGAGAATATAACCAAGGTAATTGCGTTAACCCTGCAGAAAGATAGTCTCTAGACCCGTCGCGATCTAGATTATAAATCTCGGTCTTGACAGACATGGAAACGCGCGTTTCCGGCGCGCAATTGGCGAAGAAGAGTGAGTACTCATTTGGAGCAGTGACCGGATAAGATTGATTGAAAGACGAGAGAGGAGGCGGTGATAGGTCACGGAAAGTGAAGAGAGAGAGAATATAGTGGGAATCGAGAACGCAGAGGTTGGGGGTTTGCTGGATCTCGAGGGAGACTTGAAGGAGAGATTCTTCGGAGAGAAGAAAAAAGCCGAGGCGTGAAGGGACTGGATTTCGAGCGTTGAGAGAAGAGGCAACGGAGACGGAGGAGACAGAGATTGTAACGCTTCCGGTTGGCGTGAATCCGAATTTTTCAAAGAGGATCATGGCTCGTGCGTCATTTGTGATTGTTAGAGTTTTGATCTCGGCGGTGGAGAGTGAGATGAGGAGAACGAGGACGAGGAGGCGGAGGATGAGGATGAGGTGCGGTGGTTTAGTCATTTTTTAGGTGGCTGTCGTTGCTGTGGTGGACCAGTGGTAGTGTATCTGTGGATGGTGGAGTGGGGTGAGAGACTTGAGAGCTTTATGAACGTGGATTCAATGCTATATAAGTTGATACAGTCGAGTCTTGCCGGCCAAGAGGGTGCAATCATGCGACGTCGTTTTATGAATCGTTGACCTGGTTGATACTGAAAGTCATGTTGTGAATGGGTTCGCGCGGAAGCCTAAATTGACAGTTATGCCCACTTTCAACAGATCTCCATTTTCTATTTCTGCAAAGGCCCATTTTATTGGATTGGGAAATTTACGTGCGTGCATTGGTATCTTTGTAATTTCATTGATTTTTAAGGATTAAGAAAAGGTTAGATATTGACCAACTTAACAATTAAATCCCTCCCTCTTTCTTTTCATAATTGCATTTTGATACTCAAACTTCATTATCACCATGTTAATCTTTAGATAGAGAAAAAAGATGGTGAAACGTTGAAAAAGAGAGAGTAGTTATAAACTATCGTAAAACCTTTTCCAACCATAAAAAAAGTCATTTTACTTCTATTTTGCATTTTGCATGATTATTAATTTTAAATTTAAATTAGCACTCAATTACATATTTTTTAGAAAAGAAATTGAATTGAAAGAAAAGGGATTGAAGCGAAAAAACTAAATACGATAAGTGATGGCTTTAAAATGTATTTTTAAAGTTCATTTTCATCCCCTATTTTGTTGATTCTTGGGTAACAGATCCTTTTACTTCTCAGGAATTTGATTTTGATACTAAACTTTCTTATTTTTGTTTTTGGTCTCTTTTTAGTGGGGGGAGAGAGAAGGACTCGTCGAAGAAGAAGAAAAATTGTCATTAGCCACAATTTTAACCACTAAAACAATTAATTGTTATGTCTAATAGTTCTTAGTTGTCAATACCGTTCCAGTCGCCATTCCGGTTTTTCTATTGGCACGAAACGTTCCGGTGTGCCGTTTCGGGGTTGTACTGTTGATATATAATTAATTATATATATATGTGAAAAAAATTAAAAAACAAAAAAACAAAATATAATTTTTATTTTTTATAAAATCAAAGTTGACGCAACAATTTTTTTATAATATATATATATATATATATATATATATATATATATATATATATATATATATATATATATATATATAAAAGCTTACGGTTACAATACAAGTTAAAGTTACAAACTTACAATTGATTTGTCCAGCGGACAAATCGCTGGATTGATTTGTCCAGCTGGACAAATCAATTCTATCTCACATCGCTAGAATGTGCAATAGCTTTAGAATATGTGGCTTTAAATTTTCAAATTTATCCCACATCGGCTAAATAGGATTCCAGGCAAAGGTTTTTCCCTGTAAATATAAATCAGGAAGTCAATATTAAACATGTTCACCGGGTCTGTTCTTAGGCTCAGTGAATTTTATGTATAAATAAAAAAAATTAAAATATTAATTTAATAAATATAATTAAAATTCTTGAGAAGGATTTTTTGGCCGAAACGGAATGCTCGGAATGATTCCGAGGCGTTCCAGCTGGAATTTGGTCGGAATTTCCGGAACGGACCGGAATTAAAACCGAGACGAAAAAGACCACGTTTTGTCTCGGTTTTTTGAACGGAATGGCACATTCCGGCCGGAACGAAATGGAATTAACAACTATACTTCTATATGATAAAAGAAGTTCGAATTATATATTTCATTACCTTTAAAGTGCTTAAAACTAGATTTGAGCTTTAGAGTATTTTTTTTGCTTTAGGTTGCATTCAAAAAAAAATTGTCCGTTCGTGTGTTAAGGTATATTGGTTTGCCAAGATTCATTAAGTGCTTTCTATATATTTTAGGTCAAAAATTGATTATTAAGTGAAAAAATAAATCATATTTTTTAATCTACACAATATGTTGTTTATTTTTTGCAAGAGAAATTTAGGGTCCCACCCTATTATCTTAAAAAAAAAAAAAAGACCTATGCGCTTGATCATGACTTACCAGACTCAATTGTCCCTATCTTCATTTTTTTTCTTTGATTTTGTTTTGGAAATAAACTTTAAGTTTATGTTTTAATTAACACCTCTTATGTGTGGGTTTTTTGTTGCTTATTTAGTATTTTTAAAAGGCGATTAGTTTTTAATTGTATCGAGGATATTTAATTTTTAAGGAGATTAATATGATTTATTTGTATTTTTTATATTTTACATGGATTAAGTTTATTTTTAAAAATTAAAAAAGTTTTATTTTTTTGTTAATATTTTTAATATGTTCAATCTTGCATAATGTTTTTTTTTTTATTCACAAATTTTATATATGTGTCAATTTTTGTTACAAATAGATTTTAATTAATATACTCATCAGACATAACCAAATAAATAATCCGTGTTGTGATATTAAATATTTTGATGTAAATTTATCTCATAATTTTTCTAGTTTCACTTTTGTTTATCATCAATTTCTTTTTTATTGAATTATCTTGACCATATGACCAATGATAGAAATATAATTAGAATATATTTCATATCTAGATCACAAGTTTCACGTATTAGCTCAATTTTATCCAGGATATTTTTTATTTATCTAGTGTTGTTATCTTATTTTTTATTAAATTAATTGAAATTTAAAAAATTATTGAATTTGTCTTATTTATTTAAAAGTATTTTTTGGTTGTTTTCTTTTTCAATATAGTACTTATGCTAATTACCATAAAAAATAAAAATAAGTTTTGAAGATGAAATCGCAAGCGACATGCGAGTCTGTTTGCTAGTCCATCCTCCTAGATAGCGGACCTCATCATCCATGTCCGCACCTATATTCTTAGTATCTGTTTTAGAGTACGTTTGATATTGTTTTTGAAAATATTTTTCGTTTAAAAATATATTAAAATGATATTTTTTATTTTTTAAACATAATTTTTTATATAAATACATAAAAATGATCTAAAAACATCAAAATAAATTAATTTAAAATAAAATAAAATAATTAAAAAAAAACACTTTTAAAATGTATTACCAAACAAGGCCTCAAATCTCTTTTTTTTTTTTTCAATGGATATTTACGTTGCTGGTAAAACATGCCAAATTTCTTAAAAGAGTTTAGTGGTGAGAATTGTGTAGCCTAAAATATTTTACACATAAAATATTACATTTTATAATGTTTGGCAAGTAAAAATTTAAAAATATTATAATAGTGAAGTGATGAAGACATGTTGCGATTGTATGTTGGGGCTGTGGTGGTGGTTTGATAGTGACGGAGGGGGAGATGACGACGACGACGACGACAAATATAATATTTATTTTGGTACATATTATTTGTTTTTTAGATGATTTTGATCAGGTTGATGTTTAAATAAAATATTTTTTTAATATATATATATTTTTTAAAATGACCATACCACACTATCAAATAAGAATATTGGTGATAATGATTATAGCATGATATTCATAGTGACGGTGATAGTTAAAATAATTTGATAATTTTGACTGCTATAAATAAATATTTTACAAAATATCATAAATCAAGAATATATTTCATAAATTAGGTTGATAAATTAACCTTAAAATATTTTATGTTAACTATTTTTTCATAAACATGTAAATCATGAAAAAAAAAATGTTAACATATTGTATGCGTAACAAACATCCAATTCAGAATGCAGTCCAGGGTAACTTATTTGGTAGTGTGATTATGATTGTTTTTTAAAATGATTTTTGTTAAAAAATCTAATGTTTTTTTAAAATTATTTTTGATATCAATACATGAAAATAATCTAAAAATATCAAAAAAATTAATTTAAAATAAAAAAAACTTTCATTTTGTTTTTGGCAGTGCTAAATAGGTCTAATTTTTGTTATGTATTTTCTTTTTAGTTCAACGTAGTCAACTCATTTTTCTGGCTGGCATGTTTTTGTCTTGCTTCTGTATTAAGAAAGGAATTCTCTCACAAAAGGACTTCGCACGTGCAAGTAAACGCTTCCTTTTTTTTGGTTTACAAAATCCGTAGCAAGCAAAAGAGTGGGAGATGTTGATACTTGATAGCTGAGTATTACTGTTGCTGCTCGAATCATTGTAAATTTTTGTTAGGGTTATTGAAATTATTTTTAAAGTGTTTTTTACTTAAAAGAAATATTAAATTATTATTTTTTAAAAAATATATTTTATATTAATTAAATTTTTTTTTTCAAAAATATGTTTGCAATACAGTGACAAACAAACAATTAAATCATGTTTTTTAATAGTATATGTTTTAAAATTATTTTTATTTTTTTATGTTTTTAAATTGTCTTGATGTGCTAATGTAAAAAGTAATATTTTAAAAATAAAAAAATTATTTTAATATAATCTTACATAAAAAATAATTTAAAAAACAATCGAATGTATATTGATTAATCACTGTCGAATCTACTAATTAATGATGTGGTTGCAAATGCCGAAGTATTTCCTGAAGCACACACATCACAACAAAGGCAGTGCCTTTTTATAATGAACAGGAATTCCAGGCTATGAACCAGCGAAATTATTAAGGAAATACTTGTGCGGAGAGAATTAATATATGGTGCATGATCAGTGCATGATCAGCTGAGTTGGATACCACTCCGACTCATGCAGAGAGAATATCTATGATGCATGAACTGAGTTGAATTAATATATGGTGCGTGAACTGAGTTGAATTAATATATGGTGCGTGAACTGAGTTGGATACCACTCAGATTCATGCTACGATCTTGCGCTGTAATTGGGGCACGGGGCAGGTCTAAATCAAGCAAATTTAACTAGCTTAAGGGTTCTAATTAATCAATTAACTAACATCCCATTTTAGAATGCAATCCCTGGAATCAATATTTGTTACACTATCTTTTTTTTATTATTAGCGTGGATATCCAGAATAATTTGTATGTACCTCGACTAATTATACGGATCATAAAATTAACAATCATTTAAATCTTCAATGATCATCATATTAATATCAATAAAATTCGAACATCATAAAAATAGCAAACCTCTTAATTCTAGCCTTTTACTACTGAACCACGTGGGGAGCAATCACTGTCTTTATCCTCCAAGCTTATGCCTTGAATTCTTACCCTGTTATGAAATTGAGTCAAAATTTTCTTCAACAAAAATTAAATAATAATAATAATAATAATAATAATAAAATTGGCTTATGAGTTTGACTTTTTTACCATATTAAAAATAAAGATTTAAAGTCATTTTTTACCAATCACAAATTACTTGTGAAAAACAACTTTAAATTATGACTTAAAAATAGACTCTAAGGGTCTGATTTTTGATATATAATTATATATTAAAACAAACTCCCTTTTTTTTTTACAGAAAATTAAATATTTTAATGGTGATTTAGTGATAAAATAGTCGTGATTGTTTTGACTATAATAAAATGGTGTTAAAAGAGTTCAAAAGTGATGGAGACACTCAATAATTAAATAATGAGTTTTTGTGGCGATATTAAAAGGAGAAACAATGATATAGATGATTTGGTGATGATTATTATGGTGATGTTGGAGACCATAATGAAAGATTAGTAGTTAGTTACAAAGAAAAATATTTTATTTTCTTGAGAATATTTATAATTGGTATGATTATAAAATATATTTACTGATTTATTTTTTAATATTTGTTTTGCACGACAAATATGAGACCACTCCGAAACAAATAGTCTTTAAACGTAAAATTGAGTGAATATTTAGAGATTCTTTGAAAATATGGTTGCGACGGTTTTTAAGAGAAAACTGAATTAGAAGATTTAAATGGGTTTTCTAAAGTAATCACTATCCTCAAACATTAAAAATCATTGAAGTAGCAGAGTTTGTTTGAGAGTGTGGTTGAAATTATTTTTCAAAGTGTTTTTTATTCAGAAAAATATCAAAATTATATTTTTATTTTTAAAAATTATTTTTAACATCGACACATTAAAATAATATAAAAATACTAAAAAATTAATTTAAAATAAAAATTTTAAAGTACTTTAAAAACAACATTGAAATGCAGTAATAAACATGGACGCAGAATGCTGCCAACACAATAAGGTGAGAATAATGAATTTATTTTTTCTGGGTTATTTTTTAAAGTTATAATCTATCTAAAATAAACACCTTTTATTAAACTTCTCTTTGAAGTAAAATTGTCAATTCTGTTTTGATAGATGCTTCGCTTTTCCAATTAAAACAGAATGTTTTAGTTTTAGAGTGTTTTGACGCGTCATTTAGAGGTTGTATTGTTTATGTATATATATAATTAAATATAATAATTCAATTTTTTTTAGTTCAAATCCAAAAATAAAATTAATTAGAATTGTGCAATTTAATCTAAAAGATGACACAATAAAATAATTTTTCTGAACAAAATTATGAGTATGTATATTATTATAAGAATATTATCATCAATCTTATAAAATTATTATATTATCTGATTACTTTGAAATTTTAACATAATATATATAAATATATTAGGTACACAATATTTGGATAGAAAGAAAACAAAATTAACAGCACACTTTGAAGAGATCTAATGAATGTACAAATATGTCCCGGATGTGATTGATGATGTGGTTGGGAAAACTGTCAAATCATGATTAAAGATTACATATTTTCTTGGAGAAAGAAAAAATTAATTATCCAATAAATATTGTTGACTTCGAGATGGGGACAGCACCGAGGCGGTGGCCCGGCTATTCAAACCCGGAGACATCTATCAATCCGCCGAACGACCTGTCATAACTCGAAAACAAAACTAATAACTAAACTTGACTCCCGAAATAGCTTCGACTCCCATCAATTTTAAAACTCATCGTCCAAGGATACTATCGTAATTTAAACCAAAACGCAGACCGATTAGACAACTGAAAATTCTACGTATTTATTGCTCTGACATGTCCATTCAGCCCACCTTTGCTGTTTTACCCAGTTTGCCATTCTTGGTTATCCTAACGAAAATTAAATCCTCAGAAAAGAGGTCCGAGCTCCAAACCTCGAAGCCTCCAAGAATCTTTTTATCAACTATAAAATAACATTAAACACAACTGAAAATTAGAACCCCCGCCATTTTTTTTAAAATAAACTTCTCCGATTGAGGTAATAAATTTTGAAGTACTTATCTTCAAATTAGCTCCGTTTTTTCTCGAGCTGTATGATCGATTGGTTGGTTAAGGATTTTTCAGAGTTTTGAATCTGTAAGTTGAATTCAAGAATTTTGTTTTAGCTTTCTTTCTAATTTTATTGCCTGCTGTAGTTTAATTCTTTTTTCCTCTCCTTTTTTGTATGTTGCTTTGTTTAGTTGGATGGAGAGTCAGGTTTTATGTTTCGTTTGGCTGCGGAGAAATCGATAGAATTTGGAGTCTTTTTAGTTATTCAAGATTTTTTGCTCTTTCTCTTCTTTTGACGTTTGTTGATCGAATGCCAATTTCATTTCTCGATAGCCAAATGATGAATTGGATTTAATTCTCCTTTTAAGGGATTTTTTTTGTGTTAGTTGATTTTTTATTTACTTGGAATTTATAAAATGAATGCAGGTTCTGCATAATAAAAGAAAACATATCATTCCGTGCCTTGGAGGGAATAATATATACTCGATTTTGGGTGGAGTCTTGACTCTTGAGGTAAAAAGAGAAGAAAGAAGATCAGGGAGTGATTTTAAGGAGGATTATTGGAATATTGTGATTCTAGAGGTTATTAGTGGATTTGACCAGATGAATGTTGTTGGGAAAGTAGGTAGTTTAATTTCGCAAGGTGTATACTCGGTGGCAACCCCTTTTCATCCTTTCGGTGGGGCTGTTGATGTTATTGTGGTGCAACAGCAAGATGGGACATTTCGAAGTACTCCATGGTATGTCAGATTTGGAAAATTTCAGGGTGTTCTTAAGAGAGCTGAGAAGATTGTCCACATAAACGTTAATGGTGTTGAAGCTAATTTTCACATGTATCTTGATAATTCTGGTGAAGCTTATTTCATAAAAAAGGTTGAGCCTGGTAAAGGAAGTGAAGCGAATGGGGTAATAAAGGATTCCGATAGCATGGCAATGTCCAATGAAGATGTCAGTGTAGGTTTTAGTGGTGATGTTGATAATAATGTTGTCGGAATTTCTAGGCTTGAGCATAGCGTTTCCGATTCTAGGGTGATTCAGTTGCAAGAGGAAGATGATTCATCGGGTGCAGCACGACTTCTGAGGGCAGAATCTGTTGGTGACCGGAGGTATCATGATTTTGAAGATGACCAACCCTCTCTGGATGATTCAGTTGAGTTATCAGAGTCTGGTTCTAACAGATATGATGTTTTAGATGGCGAGCATCCTGCAGTTTCACAACGGTCAGATTCAGAAGTGATCTTGGTGAGTGTGGATGGTCATGTTCTGACAGCACCTGTATTGGAATCAGAACAAAATACCGAGAATGTACAATTATGCACCCTTCAGTTCCATCTGGGCCCTGGCAATGACACTGAGGAGTTTAATTCAGGTGATGATTCATGGGCTGCTAATTACATCAGTAAGCTGAATGCATCTGCATCAAATGTTGCATCTGATGATGGTTACAGTGTAAGTAATGATGATAACATTTGTCAACTGGGAGTTTGTGAGGGTGGCGAGGAACATGCATGTCAAGGTCAAGAAATTCAGGACATTTCTAGATCCGAAGGAGATCTTCTGGCACAAAGCGATTCAGATACATCTGCTAGGATAAGTAAGGAAGAGATTTTCAAAAGCTGCTTGGCATTACCAGAATGGGACAAAGAGGTTGGAATTGCTGATCTTGAGGACATCAATTCTGTACTTGAGGTGCAAAAAGATTCACATGAAGAGTCTACTTGTAGTCCTCCAGCAGCTGATCAAACTACTGATGGGGATCTTGTTGAAGTCACAGATAATGGCTGTAATGATAGTGGACTTCATGAGTCACCTACTTTGCAGGTTGCACTTGAAGCAATTGAAGCAACATATAAAAATGCTCTGAGGACAGAACATTTAGGTGCTGACAGCACATGTATTTCTGTTAGCACTGGTAACAGTTCAGATGAGAAGGGTGAAGAGTCTCATCACATATCCACAGTATGTGATGGGTCAGATATTAGTCTGCATAGACCTGTTCCCAAAGATGAGTCAAATAAAAGCGAGATGGTGGAGCCGCAGAAAGCAATCTCCATTGAAGAGATGCAAACTAGTTCAAGCACAGGCAAGGAGTTATTTGTTGTATTCTGGATCTCAAAGTCTGTAACTGTAGTTTGAGCTTGGTCTATGTAGAGTGTGAAGCTTCTGTTTAAACTTTTTCTTTCATCATAAATTTTTGTAGGGTTTGAGGTCTCCCTCTGTGGGAAGGAGCTCCATGCAGGTATGGGTTTGGATGCTGCTGCTGAAGTGTTTGCAGCACATTGTGTATCTGCTGCGGAATTTAAAAATTCTGCAACATCAATTATCAAGAATGAAAATTTAATAATCAGATATGGACAGAAGTACTTCACATGGGAAAAGGCTGCTCCTCTCGTGCTTGGAATGGCAGCAACTGGTTTAGATTTACCTGCTGAGCCCAAAGATGCAATTCCCGTGGAACTGGATGAAACAGTTGCTCAAAGGAATGATGACACTGTGATAAGTTCCACATCATCTAGCCGCATATGGAGGCTTTGGCCTATTCCATTTAGAAGGGCCCAGATAAGCAGAAACTCATCAAGTGAAGACTTACTTGTTGACTCTGAACCTGGAATGCAAAACACAAATTTTGAATCAACTTCAGCATCTCATGGTGGTTCTGTGTCTCCTCACAAGCAGTTTATAAGGACAAATATTCCAACTAGTGAGCAGATAGCATCATTGAATCTGAAAGATGGTCAAAATATTATAACTTTCAGTTTCTCAACTAGGGTTCTGGGTACACAACAGGTTGGTCCATATTTAGCATTATTTTTCAACATAAGAATTAATTAATGAGAGCAACTAGCAATTCATGATACTCATTTTCAGCTGCTAAGTCAAAATCATTTTTAACAGGTTGACTGTCATATCTACCTGTGGAAGTGGAATGCGAGAATTGTAATTTCGGACGTGGATGGAACAATTACCAAGTAAGGCGCCTGACATCTCAGCTTGAATTACATTGCTGAAATATTGGATACTGAATTACATTGCGGACATCATGATTGTGCATGTGTCATTAAAGCTTACTGAATGGTGCAAACTTAATGGAATGAGTTTGGGCATAATCTTTTGAATTGAAATATTGCATGTGTTTCGCTTTGTGTTAGATCTTAATGAAATTACATTACTAACCCTCTTATCACTTTATGAATGAAGTGCAATATGACATTTCCTGGTAATAAGTCAATGTGATTTTTTTTCTCCTTTTTTACATGGTCTGTCTCTCTTTGTGCGCCATATAAAGCGTAATGGAGAACATGTTTTATTATAACAATAATAAATCTACATCATGCTAACATACAGTCTATCTGCTAACAAGCCTTATTTTCATAGTCTAGCCTCAGTGTCTCAAACTAAAGTGACATGGTTAAGGTAATAGCTTGTTGAAAAATTAAAGGCAAAAAGGAAAATTATCATTTTTTTGTGGGAATAAAAAGCTCATCCTCCGTGATTCATCCTAGCAATGATTTTACAGTACTCATTGACCAGCTGTAAATTTTTACTTTATGTTTTCTTCAGTTTATCATAGATTTGATTGTGGGGGTATTAACTTGATAATTCCTGCCAGGTCTGATGTTTTGGGTCAGTTCATGCCCTTGGTTGGAAAGGACTGGACACAATCTGGAGTAGCTAAACTTTTTTGTGCCATTAAGGTATCTTTCTCATTTCAATCTTGCTAACCAGTGGTTGCTAATTTTTTTGCAAAATGATTTTTCAAAGCTCTGCCAATGTGTAAACAATATTTGAAAATGAAGGGAATTTTGTCCAAGGGAAGTCTGTTGTGTATTTATTATATTATATTCATCTAATTTTGATACAAGAACCATCTTGCTATGTGTCTTCATCTTATGCCTATAACAAAACTGATCATCAATCTCAAATAACTAGGGCAGCTTCATGGATCATTTATTTGGGCTAAAGTTTTTGAACAAGAACAAAAAAGAGGCATTACTTTGCTTACAGCCTTATAACCCTATTCCTTCAGTCCATCCTCCTTATGCTAGATTGAATTTCTATGCTTTTTCTTTTTTTTGAAGCATTTTCTAAATATCAAGTTTTTTGTAGTAAATAAACATAAAATATTGAATTATGCATTTATGCAGGAAAATGGATATCAGCTATTGTTTTTGAGTGCACGTGCAATTGTTCAGGCATATTTAACCAAGAGTTTTCTTTTCAACCTAAAGCAGGTATAAATCTCGATTCCTTGTTTACTTATTTTAGCATTGGGCGTGGGAGGTTCTTTGGCTTTCTTGATGACTAAACTACTAATAGTCAGAGCCAGAGAAATCAATGTGCTAGAATTTGTTGGCACTAAGATGATTTTCTAGCTTGCATCAGATATCATGCAATATTTTGAGTTCTGGTGAAGGGGTCCATTCCTTATCTTCTTCTGAAACCAATATTCTTTCATTCCTTATGGTTGGCTGTCTTGTCCTGGTCATTGTCTGTCCCCTGTTTGCAGTCTCTCTTCTGTTGCCTTATATAGGATTTCACAGAGGTTATAGCTATGATGCGGCTGGATTGCTTTGCATTTTACTGATTAGTGACCTTTTCTTCTGCTTGCAGGATGGAAAAACCCTACCAAATGGACCTGTTGTTATTTCACCTGATGGATTGTTTCCCTCATTATACCGAGAAGGTAGGGTCTTCTTCAAAAACTATTAGTTCCATGGAATTGTTTTGTCTTGCAGTAAATTTTATAATACAGTTATTGATGATTCCAGCTTCATAATGAGGAAATCATGGAATGTGCAGAAGCTAAATGTTGAAATATGCATGTATGTGGGTGTACATAATGGGTGTTAAGTGCATGAATATTTTATTTTGCACTGCTATAATTGGACATCAATGACAACATTTCATATCCCATTCTTCTAAAGTGAGGAGCTACGATTAAAAAAAAATCAGTTGGAATAAAAAAGAATCTGCTATTTTTGCAGCTAATAAAGTAGTTCTGCACTTTGAGATGTGGCAATACTTTTTAGTTTTGTTACTTCCGGAATATGCATTTTATGAGCCTGCTCCCAGGGTGCCTCCACCATTTGAGGCTATGCACCATCTGTCGGTCCATTCACAATTGCATTATTGACCCTCTGGTAGAAAAATCTTACCCCCTCCATGTCAGTGTGTTTGTTTGTTGTTTTAATTTGTATCCACGCTGCCAGCTTGATTTAGTCTGCATCTTCAACGTACTTTATATTCCACATCTTTTTCCATTTAAATGATGCTCTGACTCATCTCTGATATATGTTCTTGCTTTGCATGGCTATCAGTAATAAGAAGAGCTCCTCATGAGTTCAAGATTGCGTGCTTAGAGGTAATTCTGAAAAGGCAAAACCACAATGGACATGGAATCACTTTTAGAAAGCATTTGCATTTCATTCCAAACTAATATTAAGCCCTGAATTTCATGTTTTGCAGGATATTAAAAGACTCTTTCCCACTGATTGCAACCCGTTCTATGCGGGCTTCGGAAATAGAGATACCGATGAGTTAAGTTACCGAAAAATTGGGATCCCGGAGGGCAAAATATTTATTATAAACCCAAAGGTTTGGATTTTTGTTACTAATATTCCTTTTTGTTGGCCTACCATCTTGGATTTACTCCTATCACTTCCTTTTTTATTGCTAATAAACTTCTCGTAAACTGGCAGGGTGAGGTGGCCATTAGTCATCGCATAGATGAGAAATCCTACACATCTTTACACACGCTGGTCGATGATATGTTCCCCCCTACATCTTTAGCTGAGCCGGTAAGCATATACTTAAGCGAACTCACATTGGGCAGTAAGAAAAGGGTGAAAAAAAAGAAATAAAAAGGGTTAAGACTGGACACAGGAGAATGTTCAAATGCCTTTACTGCACAATATCTTGAATGACCTCGTCTCTCTTGTATGTGCAGGAAGATTATAACTCCTGGAATTTTTGGAAAATTCCACAGCCAGATTTTGAGATTTAGTTTATCTTACACCGAAGTGGTCCCCTTGTACCAACAAGATGATAAGTGGATTGAAATGTCCACAATAGTACAAATACGATGAAGATATTCTTCCTTTTTTTTTTTTTTTGCCAGAAGTGATGCTGTGTAACTGTGCAAAACTATTGCATTTAGCAGCACTGGTGTACGATTTGTAGGCAACGCATCTTGTATTAGAAGTTAGAGGTACTTGAAAAAAATCCCATATTAACAAAAGCTTTTGTGATTTTGATGATAGCGTTTCCATTGCTGCTTCTGCCTGTACAAGCTGTCTACTATTTCGTGGCTTTTGAGTTGCAATCGAAAATGCTCCTGGCTTCTTTCTTTGCTTGCTCTCATTTGTATAATTACACTTACCTTACAAAGAAAAAGAGTCTTTTAGCCTGGTACCGTTACAGGATTTCAATAGTGCTTTTTTTTTTTTTTAATTATCGAGGGTGCCCGACAACTTACACGTGTCTTGACTAATTTTACAGGTTTTGAATTTAACGATCATGTAAATCTCTAATAATTATTATATTAGCAACCACAGAGCTTGAATCTAAAACTATATGGAAAATAAATCTCTGAGTCCCAAGCATATACTATTAGACCACCTCCTCGATGGTTGTTATTGAGTTCTTGTGTTGTTTAAGTATTTTTTGGGTTGATGATTTCTTATATTTGTATATTATTAGAATTTAAGGTTTAGAATTAGATTCCGATATAATCAAAGGTGGGATACATAAAATTTCAATTTGTAGTATAAAGACAATTTAAAAAAATCAAATTGAAAAAAAAACATGTTTTTATTTAGAATTCACTAGAATAAAGTGTATTTTTGTCCACATATTCTCTCTATATTCTTGTAGTTTAAACATTTTATATTTTGATTCTAAATTTTGTTTTGTTTATGTTTCAATCTAGAATTGGAGAGAATAGAAAGAAAGTTGTCTAAAATTAAAGAAGAAGAGAGAATTACAAGTCTAACATATTTTGACAGTTAAAAAAATGATTTTATTGTCATCAAGTTTATTTTATTTTATTTTATGACAAGTTTTATTGAGGTTTTCTTTTTTGCATTCTATATTGTTGGAAAAAGAGACTTATAGGTCTAACATATTTTGACAATTAAAAAAAATGATTTTAATGTCATCAAGTTTATTTTATTTTATTTTATGAGGAGTTTTATTGAGGTATTCTTTTTTGCATTCTATATTGTTGGAAAAAGAAAATTGAGACTCAAATTTGTTTTTTAATTTAGGATGGTTTTTTTAATTTCTAGACTAATTAAATATTGTTTTAAGGCAAATTGTGAATTTATTGATGTTCATGAGGTTGTTCTAGGTGTTCAAGCGAAAAAATAATTAAAATTAGATTTTTCTTTGTCCAATAAGTGAACTTGATTTTTTGGGCACTTGAACTAGTGTACAACACTTCATCCACCCATTTAACAAGGAAAAAAAAGGTTAGGCGTGCGAATTTGGACCTACATGTTTGACCTCTTTTTTATGGAAAAATCTTATAGTGTTAGGAGAGTGAGTGTAAGTAGTTACTCTATACACTTATTTTGAAGAGAGAAAAAAATAAGTGATGAAAGAATAATCAAATCAAAGTCTCAAAAAGAAATTGCTAAGAATGTTTTCACCTAGGTTGAATATTTTTCTCTTCTCTCTCATCTTATGTTTATCTTTTTCTTGGGAGTAAGTACAATAAAAACTATCTCTACACCATAAAAATTCTATTTGTTATGTTCTAGGTGCACTAGCCTACCTAGATCTATGCATTAGGTCTTTTTTTAGATCTTTTTAACTTTTATCAAAATTATAAGAAAAACAATGGTATAATATTAATACAAGATTATTATATAAAGAAACTTCTCAAGAAGATTGTTTTTAAATGATGTTTTTTTCTCGGTTAGCGTGGATAAATATGTGTATATAAACTCTATTGATAATGATTATATGATCATTAATTTATATGTGGATGATATACTTGTTTTTAGTACTAGCATGAATGTCGTTCATAATATTAAATGTTTTTTAAGCCCTAAATTTGTTATGGATAGAGCTAATGCAATATTGAGTATTAAACTTATAAAAAAACAATGGTATAATGTTAAAACAAGAATATTATATAAAGAAACTTCTCAAGAAATTTGGTCACTTTAATGTAACACCTATGAGTGCTCTTTATGATGAACATTCAATTAAAGAAAAATAAAAATAAAGATGTTGCTCTACTTGAGTATACCCAGATTATTGGGAGTGTGCATTTTAAAAAATCCACTTAATCTGCTATAACATACGTTGAAAAATTCTAATCACGAGTATTGGGCAGTGATAGTCCAACTAATAAAATGTTTGAAACATATTATGGACTATGGTATTTTATATATAATGGATTTCTTGTTATATTAGAAGGATACAATAATGTTAATTGAATTTTAAATTTAGATGCCATTAAACCCACTAGTAGTTATATCTTTATTCTTGATGGTGATGCAATGTCTTGGAAATCATCCAAGAAAAGTTTAATCACTCGATCCATTATGAAGACAAAATTTATAGTTTAGAATTAGCAAGAAATCAAGCTGATTGATTGAGGAATTTTTAATTAAAATCTCATTGGAAATAAAACCAACACCTTTTATATCTATGCATTGTGATTGCCAAACAACATTAGCCTTTGCTAAGAATAACTTTCAATGGTAAACTCAATATATTCGATCAAGACATGATATTGTAAAAAAACTGCCAAGAAATAGAGTTAATTTAATTGATTATATGAAATCAGAATGAATTTGATCAATCTTTTAGCTAAACCACACGGTAGAAGGATAATGTTAGAAACATCAAGGAAAATGAGACTAATGCTTAATGAAAAATCAAAATGAAACCTAACCTACATGATTGAAATATGTGAGGGATTGTTATAAATAATGTAATTTAATAAGTTTTTCAAAAGATTTACAACCCACATTAAGTACACAAAATATATTCACAGAACAATGCCTGTATCTTTTGAGCCTTTCTTTTGTGTCTAATATTTTATTTTTGCCCTTACACTAAAACCACAATTTTAAATCTCCTACAATTTATTTTCCTAAGAACCATGTTTTTTTCCCATCAACCACTCTTTAATTATATTTAATTCTCCATTTAATTTCTTCATGGTGTTACAAATTCTAGACCTATATGCAAACACTTGAATTTTTTGAAGAAGAGAATCATAATTTATTTTAGGTTGCTAGACTCTTTTATTCTGTTTACTTTGTTGTTTCCACTTCTCTCAATTTTAGAGAAGGAATTTGTTGAATTTATGAGAAGTGTTTTCTTACAGAGAAAATCTCTTTAAGAACAATGTAAGTAACGCACCTCAAGTTTTCTATTTGTTGCTTTTATTTTGTCCATGTTCTCTCTCTATGGCTTATTTACCAACATTCAAGAACTCGGGAAGGATGGCAAAGAGCACACAACAGGGGATTTTGGTGAGTGGGGATGGATTCTGTTAGAGTATAATATAATCATATTCTGGGGCCTCACCTACAAGCTTAAGCTTTTAGGTGAGATGGTTCCTTAACATGGTATCAGAGCCTTGTTGACCCAGCGGTCACGAGTTCGAATCTCATCACCCCCATTCTATTTGATAAAAACCAAGCACAAGGTGATGTGGGCCTGTGCAAGTTTCAAGCCCAAAGGACTTTCACTTGAGGGGGTGTGTTAGAGTATAATATAATCATATTCTGGGGCCTCACCTACAAGCTTAAGCTTTTAGGTGAGATGGTTCCTTAACAGATTCGAAGAGCTTGAAAAGGAAGAAAAGCCAAGCAGCTGACCAACAAGAAATTGCTAGACCGAGGTTACTTCTACGTGAATCTCGTCCAGTGCTCAGTATCATATGATATATAACAATGAGTTTTATACTATACTTGGATCAAGAACACTTGTATTTCCTCAATAGATTCAAGTTACTTGAGAGCAGACACTGAAATATCAAATGGGAAAGTATATATGGGAATTTTCTCCTTTTTGATAATGAAATGTGTTAGAGAATAATATAAATCATATTCTAGGACCTCACCTAACAACTCAAGCTTTTAGGTGAGATGGTTCCTTAACATGGTATCAGAGCATTATTGACCCAGTGGTCACGAGTTCGAATCTCATCACCCTCAATCCATTTGATAAAAATCAAGCATAAAATAATATGGATCTGTAAAAATTTCAAGCTCAGAGGGCCTGGCAAAATTGGAGCTAGCTTGTTCGTAATAAAGGATTTTGATCCCTCGTCCTCTCTACTGATCATGGGATACTGATATTTGCTGCCATGAAAAAGCTTTAGGTGGGAGAGGACCGCGAAATTTACTGCAAATTTCTTTCTATGCTACAATCATTGGAAGGAAGTGCTGTTGAATACTGTTGACTCGAAACTTTCAGCGGTGCAAATAGAGGGTCTATAATTGAAAAGAGAAGAACCTCGGCAGCTCCTTACAATCCACTCGGAAAGGCGGTTTCCGAGAGTGACATCCCACTGAGCTCACCTTGCCTTGAAACTTTATCTTTGTGCGCGTTGTGGCTTTGTCCCAGCTTTCTCGCAACGCGGTCAGCTGTTTTGGAAATATAATTGGATTGTTTTTAAAAATATTTTTTTAAAAATTAATATATAAAAATAATTTACAGACATAAAAAAATCAATTTTTAAAAAAATAATAAACACCCAAGTAAAAGTCTCGTCACTGTGAAAAGCGAAAAGGCACGTTAAGGAAAAGGTAAACACGTGACCACAGAAGCACCACTTCGAGGGTGGTGATCAGAGGAGCATCACGTGATCTTATATCCTGGCGTGCATCGCCACAGGTTTATCTCATGCAGAGAATTACTAAAAAAAACGTGCATATATCAACACCATCATAAAACACTAAATAAAATTGAATTTAATGATTTTTAAAGTGGTTTTTAAAATATACTAATAACATAAAGGTGATCGCACTATCGTAAAAGAAGATCGTTGCTCCTATTGTCATGTAGAGTTTGAATCTTAGAAGAAACGTTAAAATCATCAATCTGATTATAAACATGATAAGAAAATAATTTGACTTCAATATATATACATGATGTAAGAATATATTCATCTTTAGGATCAAAACAATAAAAATAGAATCGAGTGTTGTCCTAATTAAACCCTATTCGTACCAATATATTGGAGAAATTAAAAGAAGGGATGGAACGAGGTCGATCGGCAATTAAAGCCTTGCCGAGGAGGGGGGAAGAAGGCAATAAGACTAGAAGGAAAGACAAATTCAATAGTTCATTCAAAGCATCGGATGGATATTTTCTCGTCATTGTTTGGACCTTCTGGTTGTTCCTAGGAAGTCAAATGCCCCCGCCCATGTTAGAATTCCAAAAATAGTAGCAATTACCAAAGATAGAAAGGGAGATTCCTAGTCTGCCCCTCTCCAATGATTATCCATAATCATACACACACACACACACACACACTCATATATCTTAATCTATATATATATATTAAGATTAGTTCTTAATTAAGATTCCTAGTCTGCTTGTGGATGCTCCAGACAGTAGACAGAACTGTTTCAAGTATATTGTTACATTAAACTAGCCAATTTTTATGCCACCATGTGTATTTATTATTATTTGATTAGGAATATCCATACACCCCCAAGTGAAAGTCTTTTGGGCTTGAAATTTGCACAGACCCACATCACCTTGTGTTTGGTTTTTATCAAATAGAATGAGAATGATGAGATTCAAATTCATGATCGTTAGGTCAACAAGGCTTTGATATCAAGTTAAGAAATCATCTTACCTAAAAGGTTAAACTTATAAATAAGACCCCATAATATGATTTATATTATTCTCTAACCGTGTGAAGGCTAGGGCCGCTGGGTTTCTTCTATATCAATAACAGATAGGAAACATCCGTTCGATCCATTTGCTGGTTCTAGTTGCAGGTACAGTATTATTTTCTCCATCACCGCGTTGAAACTTTCACGTTGGACGTGTTACTTTCATTGAAACTTTCAACAAAAACAAGAACACTGTCAACATCTCTCTTTTAGCGGCAGATTCTCACCTTCCGAACCATAAACCTGTTACAAATTCAAGGTATATATGATTACGGAAGGGGGTGATTCATGCATGAATGGCTAAGAAGAGAATACATGTAAGGTGCTCCAGAAAGGCCATCCACTTAACTACAACCCGTGCATTATTGAAATCTGATAGCTGTTCAAGTCGCGTTTTTGAAAAATATAAATTTATTTATTTTAAATTAATAGAAATTGGTATTTTTAGATTATTTTGATGTATTGATATTAAAAATAATTTAAAAAATATATATATTATTTTGATGTATTTTTGAATGAAAAACACTTGAAAATATAATGTCAACGATGGTTCCTAAACAAGAATTAAATGTCAAAAGTTGGTCACTCCCAACAAAGAAAATGAATTCATGCTATTGCTCTAAAGAAAAAAGAAAAGAAAATAAGTTAACAAGCAAGTAAATAAGAAAACATCACACGTGTATCCTTTTTTAGCACCATAATATAAACATGGAAAAAATGCATTTGTCATGCTACGATATTGTGATTTTAAGGTAGAATTTGAGTGTAAAGGACCAACAATGTGTGATTTAATAGCACAAAAAAGGGTGTAATTTGTAAGAAATCTTTTATTTTTCACGATAAACTGCTACCATTTTCACTCCCTTTCCCCATATATAGTAGAAATTAAAGCAACTCCATAGGATCCACATAAAATTTTGATGTCAAAAGAGGAGTATCAAATTATCAATGCATATGGGTCAGTAGTTGACTGGTTTCCTGAGGAAAACTCCATTTATTTTCTGCATTTTATTATCTGGAACTATTCAAGATAATAAAAAAGATAAACCTGACAATTCCTAGCAATAAAATTTATTTTCTAACTTGGCACCATCTCCACTATAAAAAGATGCTCTGCCCCCCTTTCTTGCTCCATCAGCAAGCTCATCTCCCCATAAGCATCTTTCCCTCGAAAAAAACGCAGACAAAGAGTTCTCAAGACAGTATGCTACATGAAATGGCCACAAACCAATCTTTGTGGATTTACGCAGATGATGACTTCATTGACATGGAGTTGAGCTCCTCTTCAAACATCATTTGTTACTCCATTAACTCTCCATCACGAAGCAGAGAGTTTGAGTTCCAAATGTCTTCAGTTTCTGATCATGGTAGAGAAACCACAGCATCACCAGCTGATGAACTCTTCTACAAGGGAAAACTCCTCCCTCTCCACCTCCCTCCTCGCTTGCTCATGGTTCAAAATCTCCTCCAAAATCCCACCACTGCGACCTTAAACAGTAAAACAGAAGCAGCCTTTGCTGAAAACTATGTCATTCCCTTCATTAATAGCCCCACTACACCTTCCACAAATGCCAATACCCCATTGGAATCTTGCAATATCTCACCATCAGAATCTTGCATGATTAGCAGTGAACTAAACCCAGATGAATATTTCTTTGAATGGCCAACTGAAGCCAACAGTTTCCTTGGAGATCATCAAAAGAAGTCTTGGACTAAAAAGCTAAAACAATCCTCACTTGGTCAAAAACTCAAAGCTTCAAGAGCATACCTAAAGTCTTTGTTTAGTAAGTCTGGCTGCACCGACGAATCATGTGCTGAAGCAGCATGCAATGCAGAAGAAGAAGCTGTTTCAAAAGTCCAGGACAGTACGATCAAGTATATGAAAGTACCAAAGAAGAATCCATATGGAGATATTTATAATGACAGATACAGGATATCAAATGCTCTCAAGAGAAGAAGCATTGAGAAAGAGATGGCTGAAGACCGTTTTCGTTGTCAAAGGAGGTCTTTCTCAGGGGCAATTCAATGGCATTCTACAACTAAGTCCTCTTCATCCTCATCCTCATCTACGTCCATATCTCCATCTGGCTCTTCTATTTCCTCATCATCATCCTTTTCATTCAGGTCAAATGGGTTCTGTGACTCACAGTTGCGCAAGAGAAGTAGCAGTTCAGACCCAGAGTTTGAGAGTTCAATTGAGGAAGCAGTTGCTCATTGTAAGAGGTCACAGCAGCAGTTTAGTTCAAGAAAGACTTCAAGATAGTAAAGGGGGTCAGACAGATTAACGCTAAATCTCATTTCCTGTTAAACTTTTCAAAGTGGGTCTCGGTTATAGCAGTGTGATTTTCAGGCTGTTCAATAGTGTAGATCATCCATTAGACTATAGTTTGTGTTGGAAAGGCCAATAGCGCCCCCCCCCCCCCCCCCCCCCTTCACTATCTAGGCGTGCAGTGTCATTGTAGTTGCATAAATTATGAAGTTATTTCAGAGTGCGATGAATCCAAAATCTGCAATACAATTAGGCTTGAGGATTTTCTTTCTCTTCTTCACCAATTTTTTTTGATTGAGCTGGCCTTGTGTAGGCTTGAGCTAAAGTGAGATGATTCACTAAGACACTCCTCCTATTGATGAATTGTTGTGGAGCGTTTGGAATTATCTACTAACGTTTGACAAAGAGCCAAACCACCTTGAATTCTACTCTAATGAAGCCAATTTAGAGGTCAAGTTACCTCGATGATACCGAACAAGCAAACCTAAGAAACACAAGTCCTACCAAAAGTACCAGAAACCTTTTCCAACAAAGTCACTTGCTAAACCTTTTCTAGTCCCATGATTGTTGAAAGACCTGAGCCTTTTGTCAATAACTTGATAATGTTAAAAGAATAATATAAATTATATTTTGGAGCCTTACCTAATAGATTAGATGAAATGATTTTTTGATATGGTATTATAGCATTGTTGACACAGCATTCACGAGTTCGAATCTCATTATCCTAATTCTAAGCCCAGGGTAATGTGAGTTTGTGCAAGTTTCAAGCCCCAAAAGCTTTCACTTGAGGGTGTGTGTTAAAAAATAATATAAATTATATTTTGGCCTCACCTAATAACCTAAGTTTTAAAATAAGATGATTCCTTGATAGATAAATGATACTATTCCCATTCTTTATGAATGTTCAAGGGATTGGCAATCGATATTACTCGACAGAACTGTGGAAGATATGATATGCTTATGCATGGAAGTGAGGACCATCGTCTTTTTTATCGTTTCACTTTCCAGAAGAAAAGTCGAAACCCATTCAGAGTAAATGTTCTAGAGAAAACATTCAAAATGAATTAAGTTTGATAAGGGTGATCGATCACCTAATAGAGAGACAAAGGGAGGGGTGTTAAGGAACCATTTCACCTAAAAGCTCAAGCTATTAGGTGAGTCTCCAGAATATGATTTATATTATTTTCTAACACACCCCCTCAATTGAAAGCTTTTTGGGCTTGAAACTTGCACATAGGCCCACACTACCTTGTGTTTGATTTTCATCAAATAGAATGAGGGTGGTAAAATTCGAACTCGTGACTGCTGGGTCAACAAGACTCTAATACCATGTTAAGAAACCATCTCACCTAAAAGCTTAAGCTGTTAGGTGAGGCTCCATAATATAATTTATATTATTTTCTAACAAGGAGAGAGGATTTTGAATCATGCTTAATAATAGAGTAATGGTAATCTTACCAAATATTCTTCCCGGAAAATCTCTAAGCATCCAGTGAGTAGACCCTATTCCTATCAATGAAACCAATAAATTCAGGCCCCGTTTGTTTCAAGGAAACTGAATTCCAGGAATTCAGTTTCCTCATTTTCTAGTGTTTGGCAACACTTGGGAAAAGAAGTCAAAGGAAAGTGATTTCCTTAACTTTCCCGGTCAACTTAAATTTCAACTTCACACGCGGAAAGTGTTTTCCGCTCCTGCACAAAAGGAAAACACTTTCCGCGTGACCCATCTCTTTCCCTCATCTCTCTGAACGTCTCTTTCCCTCATCTCTTTCACTCATCTCTCTGCACCCTAGCCTCTCGCCTCCTCTCGCCTCCCTCTCCAGTCCCTCATCTCTCTGCACCCTTTTCTAGCAAACCCAGAGCACCCTCTCGCCTCCCTCTCAGTCCCTCATCTCTGCTTACAAAACCCTAAGCACCCTCTCGTCTCTCGCCTCCCTCTCGGCCCCTCATCTCTGCTTACAAAACCCTCTCGACACCTTCTCAGTAACCCAACACCCTCTTCCCCACATTTTTTCTTCAAACCCAGCACAGCACCCTCTCGTCTCTCGCCTCCTCTCGCCTCCCTCTGCAACTCACAGCAAGAGAACCCAGGTACTCCCTCTGCATCCTCAATCTTTTTGCAGTAGAGAATAGTTTAAGGTTATTGGTTTTGTGGGTTGTCTTGAAGCTTGTGACTTTTTGATGATATGAGAAATGGGGTTTGTGGGATTTGGGTTAGAATTGAAATTGCCGAGTATGGTAATGAGTGTGATTTCAAAGAACCCATGTTTTGTTTTTTGTTGTTCTTGATCAGAAAAAATAGAAAGAAACTGAAAAGGTACATGGAAATGTTGCAGGCATGATATTTTTTGGGCTTTAGCAAACTTCAATTGACATCATGATCAGAAAGTCCTAATTATAAATCTTACCAAGTGAATGAGATCACGATACATTAACTGAAAGCCACTGATTATACTCATCCATCCTTATTATAAAGGAACTGGAACTTGGTGAGCCACCTCCTCCATATGCCTTCATGTTCAGAAAGCCATAGAAAAATTGTTTTGAATGTTCTCCCAAAACAGTCAATTCAGGAAGTAAGAAGATATTCACAAGTCAAAATGCACAACCTTCTTAAGATTATTTCGTAGCATGTACACAATAGCTCTTATGGGCCTGAAATCATTAATACATACAGCATGAGATGATGCACGGTTGTACTATAATTAGAAACTTTAAGGAATTCTGAAGGAAATTACTTTAAACAGTTGAGTCCATGACAACATGAGATTGCAACAAAAAAACAACTGAAATCAGGGCCCTGGAATATGAAATTCATTACCATAATGGGGTTTGTGGGATGGTTTGTAATGCACCACCTGCCAAATCAGCGAGTTAAGTTTGATAGGGATTACAATAATAGGCTGAAGTCTGCTAAGGGTGGGGAATACAAAGATGGTAGATTGGTGCAGACTAGTTTGGGGGAAAGAACAATATGTCCTGGGACAGGATTAATTTGTATTGCAAATGGCAGCTACATAGCAGCTGTTAGTGATGCGTATTCAGATTTGACATAGTGGAAACAAAGCTTGAAATATTATACCTATTCAGATTTTACATAACATTTTAAAAATAATAGGTCTTAGATAAAGGATCAAATTAAGTTGAGTACAATTATATAACTAAGTTGTACCTGATCAACAAGAATCTAACTCACAAATAGGCGTGCAAACAAAATTAGTAGTAGAAAAACAAGAAAACAAAGTAGAATTTACTTGATCAATCAAGGAAGTTGATCATTGTCATTGCAAGCCTTTATTTTGAGCCAATTCTAGGATGCTTGTTCAATCCCTAAATGTTTTATTGATCATTGTGAACTTATGAATTGTATATTGTCAGCTTATTTGAACATAATTCATTGTATTGTATGTGTAAATATTTGATATGTTTTTCTTAATATTTATTTCCCTATATTTTTAGGTATTGTTATAAGAAAACTACACTTTCATGTTATAGATAGTAAAATAATTAATGCAGTATGTATGGGATGAAAGTTGATGCGTTGTATGCGGCAGTGATGAACGTTGAAGGCTTTGATGAGATAACTCTTGGGGATGCATTTGATCATTTGGTCCAAAATAAAATGTTGGCAAAAGCATTTATGGTAAAACATGCTAATTTGAGGAAAATTTGGGTTCAAAATTTTGTCACCCAACACTACAACAGGCCTGCTTGCTAAGATGGTTTGAAAATGTTCAAAGTTTGGTTTCAGACTATGTTTGTTATTTGACAAGTATGTTTACTTGTTTAATTCGGTCTACCATATTTATGTTTGTAATTTGAACTAATATGTATGTCAATGACATCGAAACTTAATATTTATGCATGACTATTTATTTCTTGATGTTAGGTATAAATATTTATTTCTTAATGTTTATTTTATAGATATTAAAGGGATAATTGCCTTTACCCAATTTTTTTTTATCTAAAATACCCATCAAAATATTGTTGTATCTATTTATCTTGTAAAAAATACTTCATACCAAAAACAAAAACCCAAACATATAACTCTCAACATAAACTAATTTGGCTTTCTTAATATGAAAAAAACAAATTATTTTAAGCTTTTAAAATTGAATAATTTTTACTTAAAAAATATTTAACAAGCTTATTTCTCTATAATATGATATGACATATATTGTAATATTTTATAAAATAAGCTATGTATGAATATAGGATATAATAAAAAAATTCATCATTATACTTTCATTTTTTTATTTTAAGTGATTAAATATTTTATATTAAATATTTAATATACATAGGATAAACTTGAAAAAAAAAAATATTAATAAATTATTTTCCAGTTCATTTTTCATAATACAAACAAACACTGGAAAATGTTTTCCAGTTCATTTTCCATAACACTGCCAAACATCGGAATTCACTTTCCCCGGAATTCATTTTTCAAAAAAAAACCACTTTCCAGCAAACAAACGGGGCCTCAATAGTTGAAATTTTACTCGGTGACCTTAGCATCACCGAACACCTTGATCTTAGGAGACAATAAAAGATGATTCATTCAATGCAAGCATGCCAGCCCACTGCAACTTGATGCTAAGCAACAAAGCACGTTACAATAATACTACTGACTGTCGACACAAGATGTCCACTGTTTTCTTCTAAGAACATCCTCATCCATTGGGAAACTAACATATCCAAGTTGACAATTAAATGGGTCATTCTCTCCATGCATCTTGTTGATCTATCCTATGATTACGGACTGAACATGAATCCGTACGAGAATGCCAGCTTGAGATTTGACAAGACTGGAGGGAGATATCAACTAGCCG
Source organism: Salix caprea (assembly GCA_964035475.1). Lineage (NCBI taxonomy): Eukaryota > Viridiplantae > Streptophyta > Magnoliopsida > Malpighiales > Salicaceae > Salix > Salix caprea. The sequence goes on from OZ037751.1 coordinate 16,633,931, forward strand.
AATAATGTTAGGTAAGAAGAATACAGACAAGCATATAGAAAGAAACCTCTTCCCCACAGATGGCAAGGTTATCTAGTAATAGCTGGTTCCACTTGTCCTTGCAAAATCTCTTCATTTTTAAGGTACAAGCCAGCCAGAATAATGCTGCCTGACTAGTAAATTCATCACCCGTTTCAGTAATTCTCGAACGTGATTTCTCTGGCTTTGTCCTCTTCAAATATGGGATTCATGGAACTGTTTTTGTTTCAGGTTTTTGTTTGCAATGCAGTCTGATGAAATTTTAAACAAATTCATACGATTGTTAATTTTGTGTTAATTCAATGTCCCAGGTTCATCATTGACCTCGACGAGTTTCAGAACAACTCATTAGAGAATCTTTCATGGTCTCTAGTCTCTGATGAAGAGTTTCAGTAAATAAGAAATGAATCACTGATGCAGTGTTTCAGTAACTATTCACTGACATCATTCGCTACCTGTTACCTACAGAGATTATAATTAAACTCTTTTTTTTCCCGGATCGTCATGTACGTCTTCCTTAAAGATTTGAAAAAATCTTCTGTGTACGTACCAAGTAGTGAAGCTAGGAATAACCCATAATCAACCAATTTCAAGCATTCAGAAATACAAAATGCCTAATGTATTGTGAAGGAATAAATGTGGCATTGCTGGGACCAGTCAGCTAGTGGATCATGTGGATAATGTCAGGAGTTGATTAAAGCAATCAGCAGGATTTTCTAGCTAATATTCTGATCTCAAAAGTTCTTGGGAAGTGACCTTGTCATCTTATTGCAGTTTATTCTGATACTTATCTTCTGCAATGATCAGCAATAACTTTGCTTGCAATTATCTCTCTCTTCTGCAATCTTCAAGTTAGACCTTGAGCTCTTTTTCTCTACCTTCTACTTCAATTTACTCTTAGTATTTGTTGTATTATAACAAAGTTGAAAAATAATTCAATCCCTTCTAATCATGCCATCAAAATCTTTCAAAGTTTTACATAATTGGCAACCTATTTAGATATAATTCAGAACCTAATTATCAAATTATTCACAACTTAGAAACCAAAATTGCACAAGAAACTTCTGCTGAGTGAACAGCAATTATAAATTAACCACCAGCATATATTCAACATACTTGTTCTAAAAAATGATAGGCAAACAGTAAAAGAGAACGAGGCATCAAGATTACTCAGAAATTGCAGGCCCATGTGCTCATTTGTGATGGATCCCTTTTTGGGATCCTCTGGGCCACTGCATTCCGATTATTAAGCAAAAGAAATGTTTTGGCAACTGTTCAAAGCAAAGGATAGCATCTGTGGAAAGAGTAGGAGTGGGATCATAGCCTGACAGCCTGCAGTTAATCTAAAAATCGACGATCAATAGAAAAGCTAATTGGAACCCCTTCAGATGCTTGCATGCCTTGACCATCTGCAGAAAGTTAGTTCTCACAAATGAGATTTAAAAATACTGAAACTGGTAGGTAAGTTCTGTGGAAATCGTGGTGATTAGATATTTATTAACTCCATCTAGTCTCCACCTTTGCTGTAATGATTTTGTTTCCCAAGGAAATTCATAATTAAACTGGATTAGCAAAATGAGGGATCTGCAAACCTAACAAATCCTGATGGATAAGAATTTTTTTCCAAAGAATCATGTTTACTCATTACATCTAATCTTGGGTTTTTTTCCCATCAAGGTTGCCTAAAAGGTTTGTTTTCCTTGTAGTTGCCCCAGAGTGAAATGTTAAATGACTAAAGAATTATCAAATACGACTGCCAATTGCCAACGAGCCTCCACCAGCAGTTTGAGCGTGGCATTGAATTGGCTGTTGGCATCTGATATATATATATATATATATATATATATATATATATATACCATCTCTCTCTCTCTCTCATATATATATATATATATATATATATATATGAGAGAGAGAGAGATGGTGCAGTGGCTAGCGTTAGCATTCTGAATAAATAAGATAACACAGAAAGTTTAGAGCCATAACTGCATGCTTACCCAATTTCGTACCAGAGAAAAGCTTGTATTATTGTATAGCAAACTCTGAAGCTCGACAAAGCATCAAAAGTTCGATTTTTTAATTGAGAGAGAGATAAAAATCTCACGGGAAAGTGTACTTATGGATAGTGGTCATTTATGAGAACAGAACCGAGTCGCCTACTACCTCATTCCTCGTCAACTAAACTTCAAACTTCGTCTTCTAAAATCTTCAGAAGATCTATCGTCTCCATGCTTCACTAGTGAGCGAAAAGGCTGAAAATAAGTTACAAAGGAGTATATACAAGGAGGAAAATAAAATGTTGTGTGCATATGTAAGACCTAAAATGGTGGACAAAGTCTCAGATTGCATAGAGTTTCTTGAAGTCATTTTCGAGAATCTCTGGTTCTTCCATGAACGACATCGTCTCTGATCGTGACCTACTTGTTAATGATCTCCGTAATTTGGAACTCTCAATTCTCTGTACAATTACCCAATAACCCATCGTCCCAATTGTTGTCACCATGATTATTGTCCCTATGACTGTCACAGCTAGTGCCAACCACCTCTGATCATCTCCCACGACAACGTATGAGAGTGCTAGGAATGCGACTGAAATCAGCACACAGGCCAGCCACATCAGCTTGTTGATCACGGACATTAGTTGTTTTTTTGCCTTCCTCTCTATAACAACAATAGAAGTTTGAACCACCACTACAGCCAGTGATATAAAGAGAGCAATCGAGTCAAATATGATGAAAATCATGAACTCGGGTCTGGCAGCAATTTTTGCTTCTCCAGCAGACTGTCCGGGAGCGAGGTTTTCTGGGTGATCAGCAAACTGGCCAGGGAGTTGGAAGATGGCGGCAAATGCAACAGTGGCAATAAGGACTGCCACAACTGTGGTTGAGTTAATCGCATTGTTGAGACCTTCACCTTGCATTTTGTTGAGCCTCTTGGCTATACCTTGAACACGTTTTCGTGTTAGCCGTGTGGTCTCGATCTGGTTGTGAACCCCGTGCCTTATGTCACTTACAGTTTGCTTTAGTTCTCGGTTGGCTGTTTTTGGTGTAGGCTTCATGGATTTGGCAGATAAGACTCCATTCTCTTCTAAGATGGAGGCAATTCCTTTCTGGCCATTTTTCCCAGCAGTATCAAAGGGAGTTTCTCTGGATCTGTTGACAATCGTTTTGTCAATTCCCTTTTGTTCAAGGAGCTTCCTAACGATCTGCAAATAGCACCAACGTAAATGTCAGAAACTTCCCAACTTTGTTAAAAGGAAAGGATTCTTTGGTAACTTTGGAAGATGACAGGGTGACTTCTGCTCTAAATATTCATTTAGCAACATCAAAAAAGGGCTGATTCACTTGAATTGCAGAAGATACTCACTATTCAGGTCAAGCATGGCAGTTCTTGAACAGAAATAACAGGGCTAGGAAAATCTAAAGAAGAGGAAAGTAACTTAGAATACCTGATCTCTACCCTTACGTACTGCAATATGCAAAGCAGAGTTGCCTTTATTATCAACCATGTTCATCAAAGAAGGATCCGACATGATCAGCTCCTCCACCAGCTCCACAGACTGTCCTTTAGCTGCCATATGGAGAGCTGTCTGGCATTTCTTATCAATCTTAATCATGAGTCCAGGTTCTTTACTTATAAGGGCTTTCAAAATCTCCAAATGTCCATTTCTTGCTGCAGAATGCAAGGGGGTTTTACCATTACTTTTTGCTATCAAAGCAAGGCTACTACATCTCTCCAACAAAAAATTCACCACTTCAACATGCCCTTGCGAGGCAGCAGAGTGGAGAGCTGTAGTATTTGATGAATCAAAGGTCAAAGAAAGTTCGGGATCGACCTCCATGAGAGCTTCTACTATCTCTGCGCATTACAGTAACAGAACACACAGTCAAACAACATGAACCCTAATCCAATTTATAACTTCTTGCAAGGAATTTCAAGAATTGAAAACAGTGCTTACCCAAATCACCTTGCTTGGCAGCTATGTGAAAAGCATCGCACCCGTTTCTTGCTTTAAGACTGGCCATACCAGTGTCATAGTACTTAATCATCTCCTTCACTACATCAACATGCGAACACTCTGAAGCAACATATAAAGCAGTTTCTCCTGATTGGTTCTGTTTCGACAGCATCGCAGTCAACTCTGCAGGTTCTCCGAGATTCTCAGCTATCATTTCCTTAACCAGCTTCAAATCTCCAGCTCTCGCCGCCGCATGAAACGGCGTGTCATCCCGTTTCCCTGTCAACTGTTTTGTCATCTTCTTCTGCCTGGAAACTTGCTGCCTCGCCGGAGTTTCCATTGAATAAAAAAAAATCTGCCAAAACACAAGAAACCCCTTCCTTCCTTCCTTCCTTCCTTCTTATAGTCTTTCGATTTTGTGGAAAGAGATTTCGAGTTTTTAAGAAACAGGAAGATCAAGAATCATGTTAATCAACATGGCTAAAGAATTATATCATGTCTGATAAAGAATGATGATGATCAGGTTGCACGTGGGGATGCTTAGCTACAAGGTTGCTTCGTTGATATTCCACATACCATGTTCTTGAAATATTCTGCATCAAATTTCAGCAGTATTAAATTAGAGTCCACTTGAAATATATAATTTTTATGCATTCAAACTCTCGTTTTCTTCGATAATTATCACTCTGAGCAATCATGAAAGATAAATATAAAGTAAAAGATAAGGGCTGTGAATTTTGAAAAATCTGCTGCCAGTTTCAAACGTTGGTAGAAAGAAAGATGAAATCAGCATTCTACATCACCTCCGAAAGTCCAAGAATAACTCACCGGGAGCTTTGAAAAACAAAGAGGTTCTCTGAATCTTGCGTTCTGCCAGAAACTGAAACCCCACCTTACAAAATGGATCCGAAAGAGTCCTTGATGATCAAAACAGATAACACAGAGCGATCTTCTTGGAGGTGATGATCAGATTCGGTAACATGGAGAAAGACAATTCTTAAATACAAAGGTAGAAAGGGCTGATCGTTACTGGTTGCCACTAAACTGCTGTTCTTGACTTGAGGGTTGCAAGTGGGTGTGTGGACCTTTGGTGCAGACTGTGCAAGCAATCATTGGTTAACACGCTACTTTATTTCTCCTCCGTGGTTACTTTGTGCGTAGAGGTAGACGCTACAGCCCGTTTGTTTTTTTAATAAATAAATATAGATAATTAGCTAAAATATTTTACTACTGATTTCCATAATTTTACACCTATTTATTGCTTTGTAAAATTATTTAATCACCGCTGTAATTGTCATTGATATTACATTATTAGCCTTATCAGACAAATGATAAAAACGTGGCCCATGCATCCCACACAGCACGTGGGTTGGTATGGCCTATGTTTGACAAAAATCTACCTTGCTCTTGCTCTTGTGTGTAAACTATACACACCAAATCATCGATCGTTAGATTCAGTTTTCTTGGAGTCGCCAAAAGCAATCACACGCGCCCTTTCACTATTAAAAAACTCGGCAAAGAAATATGGGTGCATGTTTGGAGCCGCGTTTCAAATTAATAAATTATTTTTAATATTTTAAAGTTATTTTGATATGCTATATCAACAAATTTTTAAAAAATTAAAAATTAAAAATATGGTTGCGGGCAATGTTTTCAAATTAAAAAATTATTTTAATTTACTTATAAATTAAAAACATTTTAAAAAACAATATTAACCCTGTTATTAAGCGTGACCGCAACAATGTTTTATCGTGGTTGCGGGCTTCGGCCACTGGAAAGTGAATGAGCCAAAAGTTGGGTCAATGGATGAGCACAGCCACACAATACAATAAAGCGGGGCCCATTCAGTGGGTTGTTTTATATATCGTGCCGTGTATTTTTTAGGAGAATAAAAAATATCGAAATAGTTTTTCTAGATTTTTTAAATTTTTGATGTTAACATATTAAACTATTAAAAAACAAGTCAAATTTTTATTTAAAATAAAATACATTTAAAAAGCATATCATCAGTTCTATGCTGTTGACAAAACTGAGTAGTCATACAATAATAAAAGTGCTGCTAAAATCAAAGAGCAGTGGCGTTAACAGCGGGGACAAAAAATCACAGCGTCATATTTAAAAAATAAAAGCAAGTTTCACAGTACATTATCGAGTATAATAAAGAAACCGCGTTTGGACAGTGCTTTTGGCTTCTTCCTCGTATAGTATTATTGTCATGATAATAACTTTAGAAGGCTTTGGAATCTCCTTCAGTAGACGTGTTTAGGACCAGAAAAGATGATGGTGACGCTGATGCACCGCGTTCACACAGGTGCCTCCTCCTGCCTAGCACTCGTTATTAAATGGTATCGGCTTGCCTATTCAATTAATTAATTTATTTTAAAAAAAAAAAACTGGACCTATTAGTGATTTTCCAGGGAGTTTACTGTGGACTTCACAGTTCACAGTGAATTAATTAATATGTCACTCTCAAGCATGGTATGAAGGGTAATATGGTCCTTTTCATTGGATATATTTTATTTGCACGGTAAAGAGATGAATTTGCCCTTTTAGTATTATAGCTTGCGGGGGTAATGTGACCTTTTTCATCGGACACATTTGTCATTGCGAGACTAAATGGGTAAATTGATGTTTTTACTCTCTTTTTTATTTATTTCAATTACTCAATTATCCTTAAAAGCAGAGTTTAATTAGCTTTTGTTCAATGATACTTGTTCATTTTTAATCTCACGAGCACGGTCCTTCAAGCTAAAAATTTTATAGTTGTTGTCTAGTTTTTTTTGTCTTTTCCTCTTAATTTTTTTTGTTGTTGCTGTCAAATGGGATGAGGGTTAGTTTAGACTTTTCATCGATGCAAAATAGGTGGGAGGAGCACATGATCTTATCCAGGACCGCGCGCTCTTCTATGTGGACAGACGCGTGGTCGGATGCTGCTGGTGTGGCTTAGTGGACTTTTTTTCTTCTCCTCCCTCTTTTCTCTGTTTTTTTCTATGGAAAAATATCAAAGATTTTGTATCCGATTTAGTTATTATTTTTTTCATTGTTATTTTTTTATCTCTATCTTAATTTAAACATGTTTTTTAATTTTGAATCTCAATATTTAATTTAATTTAATTTTTGTATAAAATTTCGGTCCTCATTTTTTTATAGATAATTTTTTTATCCCTTTTCTTTCTTTCTTTCTTTCTTTATAGTTTTCAATTTTCCCCTCAAATTCTTATTTGATTTATTTTTTATTAAAATTTGGTCTTTATTCTTTTGTTTACTATTTCTTTATCCCTTTCTTGATTTATTTATGTTTTTAATTTTATCCCTCAATAATTCTTTTGATTTAATTTTTCATATTTAATTTTGATTCTTATTCTTTTTATTAGTATTATTTTTTATCGTTTTCTTAATTTATATTATTTTTCAATTTAATAAATAAGTTTTTATTTCATTTTGGTTTTTATATTAGATTTGATCCTTATTACTTGATTGATGTTTGTTTTGATTTTTTATACATAAATTTCGCTTCATTATTTTTATATAATATTTGATCCTCATATTTTTATATATTATTGTGGAGTTTTTTATACATTATTAGTGATATTTTTTTGAAATTTGATTTTTTTTCTAATTTCATCATTTAGTATTATATTATTAGGACTTTGACTTTGTATTTTTTTATGCTTTCTTTTCAATAGGACTATCCTGGATCACGAATTAATGTAGTTAATCAGAGTTGACTCAATTTTTTTTAATGATTTAACTTTGTTCTTTTCTTAACTCAATTTTTTCATTTCAACACATATAACATGTCGCTAGTAAATCAAGGTAACATATCGCTACTAAATCGAGGTAACTCATATTGATTTGAACTTTTTTCTCTTTTTTTCTTCTTGAAATTGATATTGTTTTCATGTTTATCTTTTAGGATTTGGTTATTAGACCTTGATATTTGTGATTTCTTTTCTTTCTTTTATGTGGAGTTAAAAATGGTCATGAGTTAGAGTTAGTGTTAGTCAAATTAACTCAGTTTTTTAATCAATGTTTTTTTTTATTAATTCAGCTTTGGTATTTTTTCTAGGCTTTTAAAAAATAAGTTTTTTTTGTCGAGTTTTATATATATATATTGAAGGGCTCTCTTTGCGGCTCAAATGGGACAGAAGAGAAGCAAACTTCTTCTCGCATGGCTCTTTCTCGTTGCAATCTTCTGTTTGACGATGGGGATGGCTTTACAACCATCGTCCGCCATTGTTGTGGTTTGTTTTTTCCACTTTTCTTTTTTCTATGGCGATTGACATGGATAACAAGGCCAAAAATTTATGTCTTGATCCCGCCTAAGTCAGCTCTGAAGATTGACATCAACACTGTCGCGCATTGATGACACTTTTTTGTTACAAAGTTGTATACAAAGTTGCTTCATTAGGCCATAAGAGACCAGAAAAAAAAAAGCGAATCAGGCAGGAGCGGTGTGGCAAGCTCCACCTCCTGCATTCTAATTCAGAACACCATGAACTGGTATACATCAAACGATGGAGAGATTTAGGACCGAACATCAAATGGCATAAATTGGTTTTACTTCTGAATCTGTCTCTGAATAATGCCAGGAACTATTTACACTTCTTCTTGAAGACTTCTCCTTCTTCCTCACTTTTCTAACCCTTCTGGACTTCATCACATAATAGGTCATGGAACCAAGAACTCCGGCCATTATAACTCCTCCTATAACTGTAACAAGAATCGCAGCCCACTTGCGATGCCGGCCAACTACTATATAGGATGATGAAATGAATGCTACTGTAGTGCAAACTGAGGCCAGCCACATTAATTTGTTGATCACCTCTATAACCCGTCTTTCTGTTTTTGTCTCTCCTCTAACGAGTGTGATTTGCACCACCACAACAGCCAGCGACGTGAAGAGTGCGATGGCGTTGAAGATGAAAAACATCTTAAATGATAAACTGCTCACAACTACAGCCGTGCCATTTTCTTTGGCGCCACCAGGAACAGTGAAAATAGCTGCAAAGGCAACCGTTGCAAAGAGTACGGCAACCACCGTGACTGAGTTGGTGGCGTTGTTAATTCCTTCCCTGTGGAGCCGACGGAGATCATTGGCAATCCCACTTACATTCTTGTTTGTTTTTCGGGTTTGTTCGAGCTGGAAGTGCACATCTTTCTTAATTTGTGTCACAGTATTCCGAAGCTCATCTCGGGGCTGGTTAAGCTCACTTGCTTTTACGCCGCCGTAATGAGCCAAACACTCTCTTATCTCCGAGGTTTCTTCAGTGAAGATGAGGGCTTCGGCTATGTCAAGGGCTGTTTTACGGTCCCTTGTTAGTGCGTTGACATTTGTTTCGGGAAGGCGCAACAATGTGTTCACTATCTGCAAGATTTGAAAAGAAAAAAAAAGAGTAATATGATTATGCATTTCAAATAAAATGTCTCCTGAACTTTGAGTATCCTCCTTTTTTCATGAATGCAATATTTTATCATCAAAATGGACTAAGGTGAGAGCTTACCTCACCACAAAAGTGTTGAATTTCTATAGTAACAGTTTATTGTTACTATCCTTCTCGGTCCTTCTAGATGTCCACAGTACTAGTTTATTGTTATAGCTTTATTAGTTAATTACTCAGCAATTGGTTAGCAATTTGTTTTCGGTTGCTGACAGTCTGTTTTCCTTTGCAATTCTGTTTGTCCTTTATATACGTGTGATCATGCTTTATACATGACACCTTTCTGTAAATGGCTATATATGCCAGCCTCTACTGATTAATGAAGATAGAGTGTTAATTGCGGAAATTACAACAAGTGGTATCAGAGCCTAAGAAAGGGGTCTGAGCTTGAGTGAGTCTGAGTGGGGAAAAATCACAAACACTTGGTGAGTGAGTCTGAGTGGAGTGAGTCTGAGTGGGGAAAAATCACAAACACTTGGTGAGTGAGTCTGAGTGGAGAGAAAAAAAAAATTTCACAAACAACCATTGCCATTTCTTGAAGCTGTCAGCAGAATGACAGAGAACAATGGTGGGAGCTTTGTGCAAGCAGCTATTCCAAAGTTCGATGGTTACTATGACCATTGGGCAATGCTGATGGAGAACTTCCTAAGATCCAAAGAATACTGGGATCTTATAGAGAAAGGAGTGTCAGGAGTAGCTACACAAGGAGCTGAGACAAGCACAGCTTCCATGGCTGCAACATTGCACGCAACACAGCTGAAGGATTTGAAGGTAAAGAACTACCTCTTCCAAGCAATAGATCGAAATATAATGGAGACTATACTTGACAGAGACACTTCAAAAGGAATTTGGGACTCCATGAAACAAAAATTCCAAGGATCGACGAAGGTAAAGAGAGCACAGCTACAAGCACTCAGGAGAGAATTTGAAACTCTCTACATGAAGGAGGGAGAAACGGTAAATAATTTCTTTGCAAGAACCCTCACCATAGCCAACAAAATGAAGACTCAAGGAGAATCAATGAGTCAAACTATTATCATTGAAAAAGTCTTAAGGTCCATGACTGCCAAGTTTGACTATGTGGTGTGCTCTATTGAAGAGTCAAACGACCTGCACACGATGACCATTGATGAGCTTCAGAGTAGTTTACTGGTTCATGAACAAAGGATGAACTGTCATCGAGGAGAGGAGCAGGCTCTCAAAATTACCTTTGAAGAAAGTCTTAGCAGGAGAGGCAGAGGAGTGTTTAGAGGAAGAGGAAGAGGAAGAGGTCGTGACAGGCAATCATTCAACAAATCTCTTGTTGAATGCTTCAAGTGTCACAGATTAGGGCATTATCAATATGAGTGTCCCACTGGAACCAGAGGAGTGAATTTTGCTGAGTATGATGATGAAGAAGATTTGTTATTAATGATGTATGAGGAAATTACTGATGAGCTGACATTGATGGCACATGAAGGAAATGCTAGTGAGAAGACAGTGGAGATTTGGTTCCTTGATTCAGGATGCAGCAACCACATGAGTGGTAATAGAGAATGGTTCTCAAATCTTGATAATCAATTCAGGCGTACCGTGAAGCTAGGCAACAATTACAAAATGATGGTGATGGGAAAGGGAAATGTGCGAATGGAAGTAAATGGAATTATTCAAGTAATATCTGAGGTATACTATATACCTGACTTGAAAAACAACTTGATAAGCATGGGACAACTTCAAGACAAAGGGGTGACAATTCTGATCAAGAATGGAACATGCAAAGTGTTTCATGAAACTAGAGGTATAATCATGCAATCTGATATGAGTCCAAATAGGATGTTTGCTGTGTGTGCATCAATGATACCCGTGATACCCAAGATCACAGCCTGTCTTCAAGCTATGACAGAGGATGAGGGGTTCCTGTGGCACTGCAGATTTGCCCATATCAGCTTCACTGGTTTGAAAACTCTTCAAACTAGAGACATGGTCAGAGGACTACCCACGGCTGGAATGGCTGATGCATCAACTGGTGCAAAAGTGTGCACAACCTGTCTAGCTGGGAAACAACACAGAGAAGTGTTTCCAAAGAAGAGCCTATGGAGAGCTTCACAGAGGCTGCAATTAGTTCACGCAGACATATGTGGTCCTTTAAGGCCAGAATCAAACAGCAACAAAAGGTATTTTCTCAGCATTATTGATGATTTCAGTCGCAAAACTTGGATTTATTTTTTGCATGAAAAATCAGAGGCCTTTACTATGTTCAAGAGGTTTAAAGCATGTGTTGAAAAAGAGATAGGGTCTTATATTAAATGCCTAAGGACAGATAGAGGTGGCGAGTTCATTTCAAATGAATTCAAGGATTTCTGTAATGAACATGGCATATCTAGGCAGTTAACATCAGCTTTCACTCCTCAGCAAAATGGAGTGGCTGAGAGGAAAAATAGGACTATGTTGAACCTAGTACGATGCATTCTCACAGACAAACAAGTCCCAAAGATTTACTGGCCTGAGGCTGTGAAATGGTGTGTGCATGTGCTTAATAGGAGTCCTACCCTAGCCATTGAATATATAACACCCGAGGAGGCATGGAGTGGCTTGAAGCCTTCGGTGAGTTATTTTAGAGTCTTTGGTTGCTTAGCTCATGTACACATACCTGATCAAAGAAGGATTAAACTGGATAACAAGAGCATTCAATGTGTTCTTTTGGGGGTAAGTGATGAGTCTAAGGCTTATAGACTCCTTGAACCTGTTTCTAAGAAAATAATTGTGAGTAGGGATGTTGTTTTTGAAGAGCATAAGGGATGGAATTGGGATAATAATGGTGAAGGGAATATTCCAGATGTACTGGAATGTGGTAATGAAGAAGTGGTCAATGATGCTCAAACTGATGAGTCAAATTCCAGTAAAGAAGCTGGAACCGAGAATGCTGTGGCTAGAAATAATGAAGAAAGATCAGCCTTACCTGAAGCTCTATCCAGTGCTATAGAAGGTGTGCATGCTGAAGCTGGACCAAGTAACACGTGTGCTCAATCGAGTATGGTAGAAGGGCTGCTTGATTCTTCAACTGCAGGGAGGGTAAGAAGAACCCCACACTGGATGCAAGATTATGACACTGGAGATAATCTGTCAGAAGATGAAGAGTTGAATGCCTTGATGATCCTAACAGAAGGGGATCCTTCTACATTTGAAGAAGCTGTAAAGAGCAAGAAATGGATAGATGCAATGAATAATGAAATTGAAGCCATCGAGCGCAACAACACTTGGTATCTAACCTCTCTGCCTAAAGGTGTGAATAGCATTGGAGTCAAGTGGATTTTCAAGACAAAACTTAATGAAAATGGGGAGATTGATAAATGCAAGGCCAGACTTGTGGCAAAAGGATACGCACAACAATACGGGGTTGACTACACTGAGGTATACGCTCCTGTTGCAAGATTAGACACAATTCGTATAATCATTGCTCTAGCAGCCCAACAAGACTGGGGTATATTTCAACTTGACGTCAAGAGTGCATTTTTGCATGGGGACTTAAGTGAAGAAGTATATGTGCAGCAGCCACAGGGGTATGAGAAAAGGGGAGAGGAACACAAAGTGTATAAGCTGAACAAGGCCTTATATGGCCTCAAGCAAGCTCCAAGAGCTTGGTATAGCAAAATTGAAACCTACTTTGCCAAGGAGGGATTCGAAAAATGCTACTGTGAGCACACTCTATTCACCAAACTGGAGGGAGGGAACAAAATGCTGATTGTGAGCCTGTATGTAGATGACTTGATTTTTACTGGAAATGACAAAGACATGTGTGAGAAATTCAAGAAGATGATGATGCTGGAATTTGACATGTCAGATTTGGGAAGAATGAAATACTTCCTAGGGATTGAAGTGTTGCAGAATTCTGAAGGGATTTATATATGTCAGAGAAGGTATGCTCTTGATATTCTAAAACGATTTGGCATGGATAAATGCAATTCTGTTGGAAATCCTATTGTTCCAGGCTGCAGATTATCAAAGGATGAAGAAGGGACTAGGGTTGATGCAAGCATGTTCAAACAGGTGGTTGGCAGCCTCATGTACTTGACTGCAACCAGACCTGACTTAATGTATTGTGTAAGCCTCATAAGCAGATTTATGGCTTGTCCAACCGAGCAGCATTGGTTGGCAGCAAAGAGGTTGCTAAGGTATCTGATGGGTACAATGAACATGGGGATCCTTTATAAGAAAGGGGATTACAAGGAGCTTATAGCCTACTCGGATAGTGATTTTGCTGGGGATTTAAATGATCGAAAGAGTACTACAGGGAGTGTGTTCATTCTCAGTTCTGGAGCAGTATCATGGATCTCCAAAAAGCAACCAGTAGTTAGTCTATCAACCACGGAAGCAGAGTACATTGCAGCTGCCTCATGTGCCTGTCAGTGTGTTTGGCTAAGAAGAATTTTGGAGCAGCTTGGGTGTGAGCAGAAGGAATACACTACAATTTTGTGTGATAACAGTTCAAGCATTAAACTCTCCAAGAATCCTGTTCTTCACGGCAGAAGCAAGCATATAGACATTAGGTTTCACTTCTTACGTGAATTGGTGAAGACTAATGTGGTGAACTTAAGCTACTGCAATACTCAGAATCAAGTAGCTGATATCATGACAAAACCACTCAAATTAGAAGTGTTTCAGAAGCTTCGAGGTCTGTTGGGTGTGTGTGAAATTCCGAATATAAACTGAGTTCAGTTTAGGGGAGGGAATGTTGAATTTCTATAGTAACAGTTTATTGTTACTATCCTTCTCGGTCCTTCTAGATGTCCACAGTACTAGTTTATTGTTATAGCTTTATTAGTTAATTACTCAGCAATTGGTTAGCAATTTGTTTTCGGTTGCTGACAGTCTGTTTTCCTTTGCAATTCTGTTTGTCCTTTATATTCGTGTGATCATGCTTTATACATGACACCTTTCTGTAAATGGCTATATATGCCAGCCTCTACTGATTAATGAAGATAGAGTGTTAATTGCGGAAATTACAACAAAAAGCATTACAAACAGGATTTTCCTGGAAAACAGAATCAACACACACCAAATTTCATCTACTGCAGAGTTCACAATACTTATTTGCCGACCATTCATTCGAGAAATAATTGAAACTGATGAGTTTTTAACCGGAGAAACTCCAAGGTCAGAGAAAATAGAAGGAAACATGTTCCTAGCAGAAGCAAAAGCGACTCCAGTAGGCAAAAAGTGTTGGGTGGACAAATCAGAAGCTAACATATGTTCGAGAATAATATAAATCATATTCTGGGACTTCATCTAATAGTTTAAGCTTTTAAGTGAGATGGTTCTTTAACATAGTATCAGAGTTTTATTACCCTAGCGGTCACGAGTTCGAATCTCACCACTCCTATTCTATTTGATAAAAATCAAGCACAAAATGACGTGGATCTGTGCAAGTTTCAAGCCCAAAAGGCTTTCACTTGAGGGTGTGTGTTAGGGAATAATATAAATCATATTCTAGGACCTCACTTAATAGCTTAAACTTTTATGTGAGATTATTACTTAAGAACATGCTTCCTATAGTAATACAGCAGGTTATATCACCTGGAAAGCTTCGGTCTATAGTATACAAAGGGAACTTGTGGTTAAAAAGAACTTTATGGTTTGCAGTGTGAGGTGGATTATCAGGGATGGTTCTGTGACACAAAAACATTTTAAGCATTAACAGAAGCAGTTTCCAACAATCTGAGAACGTCCAACAAATTTCCGGGCAGAGGACAAAAGTCTTGCGATCTTTAAAAAAACAAAAACATTATAAGCACAAGCTAATCATCATGTGTTAAGCTCTAAATTGGTGTCCTATATAGAACTTTAAACTCGAATCATCAATGCAAAGAATCATATATCAAAAGAAAAGAGAGAGAGAGAGAGAGAAGATGCTCTTAAATATAAATATGCCCTTTGTATTCTGTCAAACGAGGAGACAGTTTGAAGACAATTCATGTATGATATCAGGAATTCTGTATTGATGATCTTCTCCAGAAACTTGAAATAGATGGATCAAAAAAGCTGATAATTACCTGTGCCCTCTTTTTCCTGGTGGCTACGTGCAATGCTGTATTCCCGAACTTATCTGGAAGCATAACAATGGCTGGATCTGCCTCCAGAAGCAGCATCACCACTTCACAACTGACTCCTTTCACAGCCATATGCAATGCGGTCTGCCCCTTCTTATCAATCCTGCGGGCTAGTTGTGGATCCTTGTCGAGCAATGCCTTCACAACTTGTACATGCCCCTGCCGGGCAGCTAAATGCAGAGCATTTTTTCCATTGGATTTAGTCATCTCTAGTAAGCTCGGGTCTTTTGATAGCAATTCATGAACTACAGCTGAGTGCCCTTTTGTAGCAGCAGAAATAAGAGGAGTTGCGTTTGATTGGCCTACTGTTTTGCCCATTGTGGGATCGTGCTCGAGCAGTAGCTGGACAATAGCTGCATAAAGATTATTTTTCAACTGCGTATATTTCCCAGTGCCCAGTTTTGTTCAATCTATATATTACTCAAGAACAGAAATGCAAGAAACTCGAGACAAGCAAACCATGTATTCAACACCAGAAAGAAAACCATGGATCAACAGAAACTTAGTTTCAGCAACACATATTGAGAACCAAATATGATTCTGTCTTTCAACTACATATTTTGTGATATGCCACTGTTAATGTTTCATAGTCATGGATTTTTAATTCTCATCTCAGCTGATTCAAAGGCTTCTTGAAATCCTTTCAACGTACTAAACCTTGAAGCATCCCTCCAGAATGACAATAAACCGCAACACTAATGACAAGAAATAATACAGGAGCATGAGACTTGTCAAGGATTTGGATTTTTATTCTGGACAAATTAAGTATGGAACAATAGGCTGCCAATAGTATTAGGCTTCATATTTTCTAAAAACATTTAATCTTAAAGGCTAAAAATTGTGTGTATACCAATTGCAGACTAATATAAAACTCTGGACAAAAGAAATGAATAATTATACTACCTTGATGACCATTACTAGCCGCAAGATGAAGAGGATCAAGCCCTGAGCGATTCTTGTGCGAAATCGCATCCTTGGTCGTATACTTCAGCAACTCCTTTACAACCTCCAAGTGTCCTCTCTCTGCTGCAGTGGACAACGCTGTATCACCTAGCTCATTCACCTCATTCACCACCGCAGACCTTATCTCGGCCACCTTGGTAGAATAAAATCAATCCAAGAAAATTTTGAGAAAGAAAATCCTCTCTCCAGAATTATAATAAGCATATCGCACCCTTAATTGTGCCGAAAGGAAATAGCTTGCCATTAATCATTGTATTTTTTTGCATGAGAAATGGTAAGCACTGGCAAGGGCAATGCGATTACGCAATCCTCGACATGCTCATCGAGGATTGCAGAGTCACAATTAAGCTTACCATTGATGTTATCAATTAAAACAGGATGAAACAGTGATCAAAATCTCACTCACCTCGGCATCAAAATCAGCACCACTCGACGTCCCTATCATCTGCTCATCAATTTCACCAAGAATTCTCTTAACAGCCTCCAAATCATCACGCTGCGCAGCCAAATGCAGCTCGGTATCATTGTGACGCCCTGTCACCTGCCGCAAGTACTTCTTTCTATCAAACCGCTTTCCCGAATTGGAAACAACCAGTGACTTGCTCGAATTGGACACGAGCAGTTTCTTGCCAGAATTAGTGAAAACCAAGGTCGCCCTTGGTGTTGCAGAAGGCGACGGTGTTGGTGACGGGAAAGGGAGTGATGATGAAGATGAAACCTCGGCGAGAAGGTTAGGGCTTGAGTTAAACGGATTGGCCAGTCCCTTCTCTAGATCCCTCTCGTTTTCTTTTGCAAGAAAAATCATTTCAATTCATTAGAACAATTCATTTAAAAAATAAATCCTCTGTTTTTGTTACCAACAAGAAAACAGAGAATGACCTTGCATGCTACATTTTTATGCATGCAGGAAATACAACAGACAATGATGATGCTAAAAGAAAGAAGAAATCAATCACCTTCTTCGATGTCGTATCCCATTGGAGATTTTCAAAACAATCCTAATGAAATCTTTGTTCAAACAAAAATAGCCTTTTTTGTGTGTTTTTCCCCATTAACACGCAAAGCGTGGTTCTTGCAGAAAAAATGGAAAATGGGTTGGTTAGTTTGTGGAAAACGGGATAGGAAAATTCATTTCAACGCCGTCGGTCCTACCGGTTTGTCCACCGGGGCCACCGGAGGAAGTTGGTTCTCACCACCATTAGACTGTTTTTGTAAGGTCGTTGGTTTTGGCTTTGGCTTTGATCTCGCGATGTCTGAAGCCTGTCCAATGTTATTTGCCAGGTCAGCCGGCTCTTGCCATCTAAAGACAGGAGGGGATGCAATACCGTACAGACTATATATATATACTAGTCACTTCCCGGGCTATTCTTCACAGTTGAAATTATATCTTTTTTTAACATAAAAAAATACTAAATGTGTGAGTTTTTTTATTATGATATAAATTTACAAAAAATAAATAAATCTATATAGAATTTCAATGAAGTCCAAGTTTTTTATTAAATATATGAATTTTAAATTGATATAAATTTGTCTGTTTAGTAAATTTCAATGAAATCACTAGTATAAAATTATCATTATCATTAAAAAAATAAAAAGATTCGGATACCTGAATTATTGAATTCACTGTATTAGGATAAGTTCATTTTATAATCTAATTTAAATTAAATTCAACAAATAAAAATATAAATTGTGAAAACACCTACAATAATCAAATAAAAAAATAAACAGTTAATTTTCTATCTACAAAAAGAAAAAAATATCATTGAAAATTCATCCCTATGTTATCATCATTATCATGACTATAACAGTTAAAATTATTATCAATATTATTTCTCAAACAATTAAATCATTAAATTGTCCCCCAAAAAAAAGCAAAATATTTTTCCAAAAAAACAATAAAAAAATAATCACTAAAATTATCATTATTATTGCACAAACAATGAAATCATAAAATCATATGAGCCGAAGAAAAAATAAAAATAACAGAAAACATATAAAAACAAAAAAAAATATTAATTTTCAAATGATTACCAATATAAATTAAAATTCCAAGATTGAACTGAATAAAAATAAAATCCCAACAAAAAATAAAATCATAGGTGCATAAATACGAGTAAAAAATAAACATTGTCCAAGAAGGACCGAAAAAACAAAAGGGATTGATACAAAATAAAAAATTCAAAGAATAAGGTCTGAAATGAAAAATAAAATATATAATTAAGTTATATAATTTGTTTTGATTTTTTTTTTAATTTCATGACTAGATATGAATTTGACAAGTTAACCTAACTAAAAATAAATATATTTTTTTTCTTTTTCATTGAGATAATCTTGGTTTCATGAACCAAGTCAAGACTTTAACAGATTGACTTTGATAATTTTTATGTTTTTTTAATTGATTTATTTTCTTATAATCTCATCACTCAATATTAGACTAATTGAAAATTGAACTCATAATTTGTTTTGGTTCATTTTCAATGAGATTATATTGGTCTCATAAACCATGTTACGAGTTTGGCGGATTAACTTAGATTATTTTTTATATTTGTTGGTTATTGAATTTGACTTGGTCCGCCCATGAAGGATGGACATGATCTATATATCTAGAGAAGTTACTAAAAGATAATTGTTTCTCTACTTATATAAATGGGGACATAACTCTCTATGAAAAGGCTTTGTTTTCGTAACTGAAACAAGATAGTTCTTTCTCTTTTCTTCCATCTCAATTCTCTGCATCAACTTGATAAGATCTACAAAGATATTAGGACTGTAAAACATCACTTTGATTCTAGTAATTGAAGTGGCACTGAAATGATTGATCTAGGAATAAAAAAACAAAATCTCACAAGTAAGTTTTCCTTATCGAATCTACAATATTATTTATAATTGATTTATTTTTCATAATCCCATCCTTTAATATTAAATTAATTAGAAATTGAACTTCATAATTTGTTTTGATGTGCTTTCAATGAGATTATGTGCGTGTTTGGCATTGTGGTGCGATCTGCGAATCGCAGATCGCACCACAATCCTAGTGTTTGGTAAAAAAAAAGCACTTTTTTTGTGTGAGACCCACACCAAAATTTATCCAAAACGCCGATTGATAAAAAGCTATAAATACATGCTTTTTTATTGCCGATTCCTACAACTAAAAACCATGATTTCCATTTTCCATTTGTTCCCAGTTTATTACCGTTGAAACCCTTGTGATCCATTGAC
Source organism: Salix caprea (assembly GCA_964035475.1). Lineage (NCBI taxonomy): Eukaryota > Viridiplantae > Streptophyta > Magnoliopsida > Malpighiales > Salicaceae > Salix > Salix caprea. Next base: position 16,653,616 of record OZ037751.1, read on the forward strand.
AGCGTGTTTAATTAAAAAAACTGGTATTTTTGCATGTCGTGAACCGTTGTGCATCTCTCTCTCTCGGAACAGCCATGGAAGCCGAGAGCTTCCAACGCTGACTCCGGCCACCACAGACAACCATTTACGATGAAACCACCACAGGAAGAACCACCTCGACCTCCTCTACCCGTCAGTATCCTCCGTTTAAGCTCTCGTCGTGGTCGGTGAACAGTACGCCACCTTTCAACGCTGCCTCCGGCCACCACAGGCCACCATTTCAGACGCCACCACCACAGGAAGAACCACCTCGGCCTCCTCTACCCTTAGGTATCCTCCGTTGAAGCTCTCGTCGTAGTCGGTCGGAAGCCACTGTGCACGTGAAATAATTCACGTGCACAGTTGCGCTGCACTGTGAAGAAGACGCACAGTGCAGCGCACCGTTTTACTTCTTCAGAATTAAAGCTGGGCTTGGGTTGGGCTGCACTCGGCCCAACCCAAGTCCAGCAAAGTTGGGCTTTAGGCCCAATTTGGTTGGTCTGCCCTCGGCCCAGCCTATTTTTTTAAAATATATATTTAAAAAAAAATGTGTAGATATAGATCAGTCCTAATGGAAGGGAAATATCTGTTCGTGTTGAAATTACAAGTAGTTTGATGGGAGAATAAAAAATAATATTTGTTTTTTCATGAATTATTAATTACATTATATTATTAAAATTATTAAATTTACAATATTTAAAAAAATTATATATATATACCCTTTAAAGTAATTTCACAAGTTAAAAGCAATATGAAAATTTTGGTAACCAAACACCCAAAACTGCTTTTTTTTCAACCTCCAACTCAACCGCAGTTTTAACCAAACACTTAACTGCTTATTTTGCAACACGCTAAAAGCGCTATTTTTGAAACTGTTTTTTTTCAACCGCAATCGCAAAAGCAAAAGCAATGCCAAACACACCCTATATATCAATCTCACGAACTAGGTCATGAGTTTGACATATTGACTTAAATTATTTTATATGTTTTTTAATTTTATCCTTTAATATTGAATTGATTGATAATTAAATTTTATAATTTATTTTGATTTGATTTTTTGAGATTATCAGTCTTATAATCTAGATCATGCATTTAACATGTTAGCTTGAATTAAACCAAATCAATCAAATATATTATTATTTTAATACTAATAGAGATGTCATCTTGAAAGTTTCTAGAGTCAAATTGTATTGAAATGGATACTTTAAATTATTTTTAGATCCATTAAGTCAATTGTCAACTCCCACATAATTTAATATTTTTGTCACTAGATTTTTTTAAAAAAAAAATCTTAACTTTTTTAATACTTTAAAGAAATGACTCGACTTGTAATATAGTATGTGTTAATAAACTAGCGGGAATCTAAAAAAGTTGAAAAAAGAAAAAGAAGAGAGTAAATAACTAAATATAGTCACAATGAGGAGAGAATAATGATTTTGATAGCTAACAACATCATTGTTTAAGATGATATTTGACATTGTAATATCAAAATACATTTTGAAAAGAATATTATTATTTTTTATGTATTTTTAATATAAATATTTAAAAAAAATAATAATAATATTGACCACGTGAGCAAACATGGAATAATATATTTACCCTCCTCACACTCGACATCTCTTTCTCACCGTGGGGGTGTCGTTTGCAGCATATAAAAATGAATGAATTCAAACCACGCACGAAGGGTAACATTTCGAGGCCAGCTGTTTCACTGTCTTTCTGTCTCGTCTTTTAAACGTTAATAAACAAACAAATCGGAAACTCCCATGTTTCACTGTCTTCCCCCTGATAAAACTGCTTCTTCTCCTTCACCATCACAGCCTGTACCACCCTCTATTATCAACCCCAACACCCTCTTGTTCCCAACTCATGAATCCACCCACCCTACATGGCTACCTCTTTGCCTTACTCTCATGTTGACTCTGACTTGCGTGTTCTTGCTGCCCAGGCCGAGGGTTCGGTCGCTGAGCCATCGGTGGCCTCCATGGGCCCATTACTATGTCTCGACTCTAGTGGGTAAATCTGGTTGTGTTTTCAGATGATTATTACTGGGATTTGGTTAATATTCTTTTCCTGGCTGAATTGGTTTTTTTTTTTATATATAATTTATGGGTTTTTGTCTGGTTTTTTCTGTGTGAAATTGTGCATTAATTCAATGCGACTTCTTTTGTCCGAGGAAATATTGTCAGTAGTTGGTGATAATATTGCAGGGTTGCTGGCTTTACTTCCTGGGACTATTGAAGCATTATTTAGTTGATTTTGCAGCAATTCTTAGAGTGTCACCGGTTTATGATTTCTGAATATAACGTTTTGAACTTTTTTTTAGCATTTAGAAAAACCCTGTCTTATTGTCTGAATTGCGTATTGACAGTGAAGGTCTAATGTTTTGGGTGTGAACTGTGGTCATGGTCATGACCTGCTGTTTGTCTGGTTCCCGATACTCAGTTACTTCATTGGAATGCCTCACCGTCAATTTCTGAAAAACAAATGGATAACAATTGTATTCAATCAATGGCTCTTTCAGACAATTTTATTTGTTGTGGATGGTGCAACAACATTTTGACACTATATGGTACTCCCCATAGGTTTGTTGTTGTTGTTTACTTTATTGTAGATGATGGTCTGAGCCGCTTAGGGACAGATTTCGTATTAAAAAAAAAAGAATCGATATTGTTATTCATTTGTTTGTAGATGATGGACTGAGCTGCTTAGGGATGAATTTTGGGTAAAACAAAAAACAGAATCAGTGAAAATTTATCTAAGGTGGTTGCCTGTAGAAATTCTGATCATGGTTACTTAGGGCTGGGGACTCATGATATGTGGGATGTTCCATTAGTTTGTGCTACTAAAACATAACTTATAAGATTGTGCAGCATTTTGTCACTGCTAATTTTACATCCTTGTTGGTTCTTTAATGGGACTTCACCTTCAGTTTCTGAAGCTAATATATCACATTAGTAGCAAAGTAATGGACTTTTCTGATCATTTTCTTTGGTCTTGATGGTGGAACTTTAGACTATTTTTGGTGCACATTTGAAGTCTATTATTGATTTTCATTTGTTTGCAGATGATGGCCCTGGTCTCTTAGAGATGAATGTTGGAAAAAGAGCCACTTTGGATTGTCTTGAAGATTCAGGCACCATTCAGCTTGGTCTCACTTGAATGTCTCGTCTTATAAAACCATTGATGGCTGGGCTCAAAAAATAAAACTTACAGGCAAGGGTTTGAGGCTGAAGGAATGTGATATGCAATCTAGAGTTTAAGGTGATAGATGACCTGATGTTGATGGCATTCAGATAAAACCCAAGTCAAAGAACATATGGATAGACTGTCGCAGCCTTTGTGACTATGATGATGGGCTGATAGATATCACACGAGAAAGCACTGATAGTAAACTGTTTCTAGGTGAGGTGAATCCCTGATGTATGGGAATCACTACTTTTCTCTCTCACTATTCTATCTGATGGCTTTAACTATTATCTACAGGTGTTACTTTGCGCAGCATGATAAAACGATGCTCATTGGAGCAGATCCTACTCATGTTGGTGCAGATGTATTCGAGTAACCAATCACCATTGCTTTTTCGATGAACACCAGAAACTGGGCATTTATGCTGTTTACGCCAGTGTAAAGTCACAGGTGATAACACTACTACTATTTGCAATTTGTCGCGTTACCATATTTTGGTATTATTTGCTGAAGTATATGTAGCCGCTAATCTTTCGACATCAAATGTACTCCTAATGCAACATATATGAAGCAGGTGAGAAGAAGATTGCGTTTAAATATCTTTCTGAGAAGGTGAGCACTATTATATTTCTTCTTGTTTCATGACTGCCTTTCTTTACTTTTACTCTTTTCAGAATTATACCTTGCTATTTTATTCTCTAATGGTTTTTGTATGGGATTGAAGGGCTGGCTTGAATGATCCTGCAATGAATTTTGAAAATAAAAATAAAAATTGGTTTGTTCATATTTATTAATGAATTCAGTACTTCATCGTTACATTCTATTCATAACATAAGAATTGATTGTAGACTGCTGACTACCCTGCCTCTGTCTTCACCCAGCTTTTTCACCAAATCCACCTGGGTCTCTAATAAATAATTCACACTTGTGTTTGAATTTGTTTGGCTATCATTTCACTGTCTACAGTCAGTTTGTCCTACCAATAAACTACAAATTATAAAGCAATAACCATATGGAGAGCAGATTCAGTAATTCATCTGTATAGTATCTTAAAGTTTGTAGTAATGAAATTCACTTTAAATTTACCTCTCTTGCACTGAAATGTTCTTTTGGTGCTTGATTTTAGAAATCAAATGTTTAGCTACCTGGAACGTATACAAATTAGGTGGCCTTGTTTTCGTTGTGGTTAGTTCCTAGTTTTCATGCTGTGATCTAAATATTGGCTGAGGACCTATGAATTCCCAGTTATTTCTTCATTGTCAAACAATAGCTTGCCTGTCCACTTTTCCTTTATGCAGTAGAGTAAGGCGTTTCCTGTCACTCAACGTTTTATGTGTTGCTCTTTTCTCTGTGAGTCATTATGATGCAAAAATCAAGCAATATTAATGCCAACTATACTAAGAAAGGGAACAATTCTTGCAAACTAAATAAATAGAGTATACAAGACAACAAGAAAAGTGTTAACAAAGGGAAAGAATTATGATAGTTTTATTGCAAAATAAGAGAGTTACAAGGAAATAAGAACAAGTAGCCTCACACCAATCAAGGGAATTACTCCCATATTGAAATCACACCAAATAACAAAACAAGTTTTCATCACAACATATCCTACCAGACATACTATTTTACAATAAATAGAATTACATTTGACAGTCATTAATAGATAACTACTAACAAAAGAAAAGGTGCCTGGTGTGTTTGATTCATCACTCTCATGAAGGTGCCTGGTGTGTTTGTTAGATCAAAGGGCATTACTAGCCATTCATATACCCTTTCTTTTGTCTTAAAGTTTGTCTTTCATTCGTCTCTGGTTCTAATATCAATTTGATGGTAACCACTTCATAAATCCAGCTTAGAGAAGACCCTTGCACTCCCTAATTGATCAAGCATGTTGTCCAACCATGGGATTGAAAAGCAATACGTGATAGTAATCTTTATAATAATGTGGCAGATTTGCAAGGAGGAGCCTGGTATGGCATGTTGAACATCACGTGGAGGAGGTAATTGTGAAGGGAGTTCCTCTGGAAAAACATCTTCAAATTGTTGAGGAGCTGCTAGTAAGGACTCCTTTACAGTCTTTAAGCCCTTAGCTACTGCCTTACAAACAAGCATGTACACAACTTGACTATCAAGTAGTGTCCTTTGGAATTGGCTAGGAGACAGAATCTTTGCTGACTTCTGTGAGAAGCCCATAATAGGTAGAGGTTCCAAAATAAGTTTTTTGCTCTTGAATACCGGTGAGTGAATGTTAACAAATCTATCATATCTCACCTTTTGATCATACATCCATGGTCGGCCTATGAGCAAATGACATACTGTCATTGGAAGTACATCACACCAAACTTCACTGTGAAAATGATCTCCCAAAGAAAATGACAGTAAAAAGCGATATTGGACCATAAACTGGCGCTATATTGGATGTTCTTTCCAGAGATACAGTTTTTCAACAGCCTCTGCGGAGACTACATTGAGGGCACTCCCATTGTCAATAATCACGATATATGCTACTCTGGTATGAAATATATTTGTCCACCAACCACTTTCTAATTGTGTTGTTGGAGCTGCTTGACTGGTTAACATTATATATTCTTCAATTTTTCCTGCAACAGTTTCTTGATCCCCAGTTGAAGACTCGGGAACTGCTTCAATATTTAATTGGGAAGCAAGCATTATCTTCTTTTCTTTTGGAGGACAAATCGCTGCGGAAGTGTCCATAGCCTTTGTATTTGTAGCATTGTGGTCCTAGTGAACATGCTTTACGATTTCCATATGAAGTTGCACTCTTCACATCATTAATGTTGCCTCTGACATTGTTCTGTAATTATTTTGGTTGGAACTGGATGGATACTGTCACTTTCATTATAACAACTTGCATCAAATATAGAAAGCATCTACCACCCCTACCGTTAACCCAGGAAGTGGGGACCCAGATTGTGAGGTTCCTTTGTGATGAAAAAATAATAAACAAATAAACAGTGCTAAAAATTGAGAGAGAGAGAGAGAGGAGGGAAAATGTCATCTTGTCGTTGTCATGACTAATTGAACATCTTTTATTAATGATTTAGATGGGGGGTGCCGAGGATGTGCCATTATGAGTTTTGTAGAGGTCATTTTCCATACACCTGTCAAGCTCTTCTGCCCAACTTTAGCCCGTGCCCGTTTGGTTTTGTGGTACCACCCTGTTTGAAAAAAAGCCATCACCTGACTGTATGGTAATGTTGGGAACGGGCACTAAACCATGTCAACAATTTCTATGGCCGTCATTTTTGCGTTCCAACCCAGTGTTTTGTGTGAAGCAAGGTCGAAGTAGCTTTTTTTCAACTTTTATTTCATTCCACCGACAGCAAACCACATCCTTTCACTTCTCTTTTTTTCAACTTCTTTTTTCAGACCAGCGAAACCCATCTTCCCAAATTGCAAACCCATCTCCCAGCTCCCCTCTTCTTCCCTCTGCTCCACATATGCTCACTTCTCACTGTCTTGGTCAAGACCCATCTGCTCCCAAAATTGCAGACCCGATGGAGCTGCTCCCCTCTCGTGGACAACCAAGTGGACGTGAAGAGGTGTTTAATCGTGCACATTCATCACTACGTAATGTGATAGAACGAACATTTAGAGTATAGAAGTAAAGGTGGAAAATTTTACAGAGCATGTCACCTTATCAATACAAAACGCAAGTTGAAATTATTGTTATGTCGATGGCACTACATAATTTTATTCGAAGGCGATCGTAACATGACGTTGATTTTGTTCAATATGATTGTAATCCCAATTATATACCAAATGACTTTTTACCAGATTTTGTTCAATATGATTGTAATCCCAATTATATCCAAATATGTATATATATATATATATATATATATATATATATATATATATATATATATACACGTATTTTGTATATTTTGTATTAATAATCATATGTTCTTATATATACATATAAGTATGTGTATATGTGTATGCCCTTCACAGTAATTTCTCTAGTAAAAAGCTACATACAAAGCTTGGCTTTCCGGTACAACCGGTGTTTGGCCAAAATTTATTTATTTTTTCATTTTACATGAAATTTTTTGGGTGTTTTTAGATCATTTTGATGTGCTAATGTCACAAATAATTTTTAAAAATTAAAAAAAAATATTAATTTGATGTATTTCTAAAAACAGACATAAAAGACACTTTCAAAACCAACCGCAACCACACTCTAACACACTCACAACCAAACACACAAAACTGCTTTTCTTAAACCTCACACTCAACCATAATTTTTAACCAAACACTTCACTGCTTATTTTGAATCGCAGTAAAAACGCTTTTTTTAAACTACTTTTTTTCAACCTCAACCACAACAGCAACCGCAATACCAAACACACCCTTAAACCCATCAAACCCATCGAATACATTGCATGGAAATAAAACTTGACAGGATATTCGCGCCTGGCAATTAGAGCCTTGAATTTGATATTCAGTGAGTGAGAAATACACTAGCCCTATTTATTGGCTAAATTTGTTATGTGAGACTCTGTTGTTACTTTAAATTTCGTGCTCTTGGATGTAGATGAATTTTCCTGTGACAAGCGTGTTACTTAATTGACCATAATTTCAATCAAAGTATCCCTCCGAGCCAGCATGAGAATAGTGAAATAGTAATGTATTAATAATTATTGTGTCATGTACTATATACGTACGTCGATGTAGCCTTGAATTTCCCTCCCTTTTTAGACCTTGGTAGGGCTTCGATGTATTAATTATTGTGATTTATCAGTCGGTGCAGTGCATGTGTGACCATGAGAAAGATTTCGAATGCGCATTAACATCTCGAACTCAAATCCATCTCTTGGTCCAGTTTAGCACCTCATTTTGTTGAAACTTGGTGCGGGAAGCGTTCAAGGAGTCTTGTGTTAAAGTCTAGCTGGGGAAAAAAATGTAGCAGGTAGATAGCATGAGTTGAAATGATGATTTTCTAATCTTCTTGCCATATAAATGAATTATTTACTTGCAAATGCTGCTGTCTGTGACCCGGCATCTACTTGGGATGCATGCAACATGGTCGAGTTTCAAAAACTAGGTCGTAATCCCAGGAAACTTTTTAACCAGCAATGTCGTCCGACCTTACGATATTGTCGAGTGAAGGTGTGATATTTTGAAAATAAAGAAAACCCTTTTTTCAATGGATTCTTTATTCTTTACTGCAATTTGTCATGATCATTTACTTCTTCTTTGCTGAGCCAATGGTTGTTATTTGACTTACCAATCTTCTTCCTGTTGAAATGTCGATGTTTCAAGATCTTATGACATAGGATTCAGATTCCGGACAAGGAAGGTTCTATATAGTTATCATCTGTTTGGCTTTCATCTCCTCTTCTGTACCTGCTACCATTGATTCGTTGGCTTTCTTTGTCCGAGCTCCAAGGTTTTATATATTTTTGGTCCGACATAACTTCTTTTTTGAAAAGCAATGGTTCTGATAGATTAATCATATTAAGCAATGGTTCTGATAGATTTAAGCATGAGATCAAGGGGGTGTTTTTAGCTTTTTAGACTGATAATGTAATTACAAAGTCGGCTTAGAGTGATAATGTATTTGTCTAAAAAAAAAAAAAAAAACATTGGCACATGGGAGGCGTCCATGCCTTTTAAGCAATCCGTGTGATGCCTCCCACAGTCTAAAAAGATCATTTCATTGTGTCGTTTAAAGTGTTTTCATATTTTCTTCCTGGTGGTGCGATATGTTTCTATATTGAAAGTCCAATTTGGCATCAGAAAGTGTTTTCTTCTTCTTTCTCTCCTAAAAAATTATAGCTTGACATTGATTGACATTTTTCAATTTCAGTCCTTGTTTTATTTATTTATAATTTTTTGTCTTAAACTTTTTGTATAAGTTTTATTTGTTTTCAGTTTTATCATTCAATCTCAGATTACTAAATATTATATTTTTCAATGTTGTTCTCGTTCTTTTAATTTTTATTTTCTATCCTTAATTCTTTTGTAAGAGTTGTGGTTTTTAATTTCATCCTTCAGTTTAAATGGTTTGTATTATATTTCCAATATGATCTTCATCGTTATGATATCTAATTTCTTTATGGGGTCTTTTATACAAGTTATTAATCTTTTCAATTTCAATTTTTAAATAAATATAAAATTTATTTTGTATTTTAACTTTTATCCTCATTTTTTTAGTTGCTATTTTTTAAAATCCTTATATATATATATATATATATATATATATATATATATATATATATATATATATATATATATATATAATTTCACCCTCAAATATTTAATTGATTGAGGATTATATTTTATTATTTTTTTCAGATTATATGTTTAAGATCTAATGACTCGTGTTATGAAGTTTTTGTTTTTTTAAGAAAAAACCTTATAATTTTATTTTTATTTTTTTATGAGGTTGTTTAAATTTTAAGATTTGAGTTGTTGATTTGGCAAGATATTCTGAATTGGACCAAACATGATTATTTGGATTATAAGTTTTTGTAATGTATTTTTTCATCTCATTTCAACACCTAAATATTATTTTTTATATAAAAAAAATAATTCTGCCCCTTCTCATAGTATTCTCGTATAGGACGGACAATAAAACTAGTTGAAATCCTATGAACACATTGGAAAATTATCATACAATTTTTGAAAAAACAGAAAAATTATAAAATAATATGAGGTTTTACAAAAATTAAACCCAAGAATAATATAATTATATGTTAGATTATCATGGATAACTTAAATGTATTCCAGAGTCATTTATTTTTGAAATTGTACTCTTTTATAAGATTTTTTTATCAGGACCGGCAGTTAGTCACCTCATCCACTCCTTGTCTCTATCACACACATTAAAAGAGATAATGATACTTATGGCAGCCAAGGCTTGAAATCTTCAGAGAATCTTCAACTGGGAAGTTATATCATGAATTAAAGTTATTTTTAGGGCTGTTTGGGAGAGCGGTTGCCGTAGCTTTTTAAAATGTTTTTCATGCTGAAATACATCAAAATGATGTTTTTTTTATTTTTTTAAAATCATTTTTGACATCAGCATATCAAAATGATCTAAAAATACCAAAATATATTTATTTAAAATAAAAAAATTAAACTTTTTGGAAACGGCGTTTGTAACGCCGTCCTAAACAGGCACTTAGATTTATGATTATGCCAGCATTAATACACTCGATTATGTCATAACTTTGAATCCAACTTGCTTGAGCCAGAATAATATTAGGATGAGTGATTTCTGGAAAGTTTTCGTATTATATTTTTGTTTTGTTTCTAAGTGGCGTTGCTTGAAATTTATATACATATATTTTTTGTAAGAGTATGAGACAACCAGAGTTTTATTTACTCATCTGAACCCATAAAATATATTTTTTTGAATTCATAAAAAATTATTTTTAGTAATTATATATATTTTTTATTTTTTCAATTCAATAGCTGCTGAAATTACATTTTATTTTTTAAGATGCTGTTTATACATCTCGATTGAACATCATTTCTCGGAAAACACCGTGATATTTCATTGATTTTTCTGAATAGTATCATTTTTTGTTTGAAATGCCTACACGTTTTTTTTTCTAGAAAAAAAACAAACAACCACACGCTGTCAGCAGCCATCTCCATTTATCTTTGTGTTCGTCAATTCGAACTCCCATCAAATTGTCATTCCGATGAAATGGACCTCTATCAGTCACCATCTTCTAGCAGCGAAAAGCTTTGGAACCGCTAATCTGGCCGGCTGCACCATCACCCACGTACTGCACTCGGTTTTATCTTGATAGCGTAATGACTTCATTCAGGAGTCAATCAATGTAAGGCAGAAGAGATTGGATTTTAGTTTGTTCACTTGATGGGGCTTTTTTCTTCGTTCTCGAGAATTTCCATTGGATCCATTGAATGATTACTAGTCACAGAATTTAAAGCAAAGTACTCAGTTCCATTTCAAGATAAATTCGATTTCTGTTCCGTCGCAATGATTTCATATTGAATTTGTGGGGCTGCGCCCATACTCCTGTATTATTTAGTACTGCGTTGCATCTTTACACGAAGGTGAAATAAAAAAGAAAAAGGAAACCGTATATACTATACACGTCCAAAAATACATAACAATTTAGTATCCGCTGAAATTTCCGATTAAGCTCGATGCCGCTGCCGAGACGATGTTGTGGAGGTTGTCGCTGAGCTCACCGAATCAACTGTCCCGTAAAATAAATTCGATAAGTAATTCTCAACATCTTCAGGGGCATATCTGACAAACACCCCAGCCCCGCTCTGCCCTCCGACACTACTCCGATGTTTCTCATAAAACTCGCGATAAACCGGGGTTATCTTTCTTCCTATAGAAACCTTAATCTCGTCCCGGAGTTTGGGATCCGCTACAACACAAACACTCTGCTTCCTGGACGCCTCATCAAAGCTGATATTAAATCTCTTAAAAGTCTCCCTAGCTTCCTCAGGCGAGATCTCAGCCGTTGGATTCTCAGGTAATGATGAAAACACTTTGTTCCATGCTAACCGCTCATAACTTGCTGCAAACTGTCCCACTTTAGCTTCGTGCTTGGCAATCCAATCTTCACCGAGCAGATACTGAAGATTTGATGTGCGGACTTTGAATACTACATGTTGTAGATTGCTGGCTAAGAAAAGGTAGGAGAGGGACACGTCTTTGTAATATTTTGCTTTGCCATCCAGCTTGCATAAAAGAACCAGAACCAACCAAGCGAACCGTGTTGAAATGGCTGCTGCCGGGGGGTCATCAGAATCTGGGCTATCGAAGTAAGATTCCGGTAGTGATGATTTCTCTGGTGGCGCCGGCCAGTCGGAGATAATATCTGTGAGGACATTGCTATAGTCGGCGAGTAGCGATAGATAGTCCATTGCATTGCTTGTTAAGGAATGCACTCCGCCGCCGGGGACTAATGCTTTTGACGAGTGTTTTTGGATGCTTGATTCATAACCGGAAAGCATGGTGTAAATGGATTCGCTAAGTTTGATGAGTGAAGAAAGAGCCTGTGTGCGGACGGGAGAGGTGGACTCGAATGAGAAGATGGACTCGATCTCTACCCAGTTTTCGGAGATTGCTGTGTACATGCCAAGAGCGCGAAACATTTTTTCAGGTGATGATGGTTTCTTGCTTTTGGCTACAAGTTCGGGGAATCCGAAAAGAAGAGTAGCTCCTTCTTTAGATATTTCGCTGAAACAAGACTCTCTGATTGATTCAGAGACGGCAAACACGTGGTCGCAAAGAAATCTCTCTCCGAAGAAGAGTGTTTTCATTGCAACTTTTACTGCTTCTAACCAGTTATTGATTTTCATGTCAAGGGCTTGCCAGTCCATCTTGTTGATCCTTGAGGAGCTTATTCTTTCTACTCCGAGGCGATAAATTCCTTCGTCGATAATGGATTTTCGAACAACTTTGTAGACGTTCACGCACTCTTTAGCATACCCAGCTGCGTTCATGCACTCCGCAATTGCTTTCAAGTCCGCCATGGCTATGGAAGAAACTTGTTCAACTTCAGAGATCGAATCACTGGCAGCACGAACATCATCATCAGGTGAGACATCATCTTCAAAATCCGAGATGCTGGATCTGGAGGTGCGAGAGGATCTGGTAGACATGGACTCAGGGTCAAGATGAGCCCGGTTCATGGAAAGAATCTGATAAAACTCCTTTTGAAGCCGCTTCATGGCGATTTGCATTAGATTCTGTGCTTGTACGAGTCTGTAGTGGGTGGAATCTTCAGACACTATCAAATGCATAACTTTCTGCAAATCGTTAACGCATTTAATGAACTGCATGGCCTCTCTTCTGTTCTCATAAAAAAGAGAGGTGACGTTGGCGTAGGCAGATGTCTCAGGATTCCATTTCATAATCAACGATGATGCTTTTTCGACGATTTGCTCAACCATGAATTCAGTCCGAAGGGGAGTTGGTGGAAGAGCTTGCCTTGAAGGTGAAGAACGCGGTGACGATAAAAAAGAAATCGTCTTCGGAGAGAAGCAAATGCTCCTCATACCTTTTCTCGGCATTTAATCACAGGAATGTTAATCAATGGGAATGGCCGCAAATATATATGGAAGGATGTGAGGGTGAACGCTAGTAAAATTTCTGGCTGTTTCTCGGGAAAGCAAACGAAGGTGAGGAGGAGAAACGGAGGGGAGGTAGATGATCAGATAGACAAGCTAGCCCCGTTGAGTAATGGGGTTATGCTAGCTAGGTGGTGGGTGTATATATAGAGTTAGAGACAACGAACTTACTATGGCGTCGTTGCTTGAGAAAGAAGGGCATGGGTTTGGACTTTGACTTTGTTGATAATGACTGCATGCCACGTAACTTATATCTTCGCTCCTTTACGCGTTACACATGGCTACATTTCGTCAGAAAACCAGTGAAAGGAAATCCAAGAAAAAAAAGGCTATGAGAAGGGAAAATCCAATTTAATTCATTAAGAAATGGTTGAGTAATTTCCTGGAAAATGGGATGAAAATTAAGAAAATTAAGAGCATACGGGTTTGCGGATTAGTGCCGATAATGCATAATGTCATTTTCAATTTGTTTGAAATTCAGGATTTTTCTTCATTTAAAACTGTTTTTTTCCACCTTTCTTTAATTGGGGAAGAGACTTGAAGACGAAGTTTTCGTTGAAAAGAGGGCAATAAGGTAATTAAAAAGTTTCTATTGAGACTCCATACCTTATATAGTAATATTTTCTTATTTAAATGTTTGAAATGAATGGTTCTTGTGTGTGTGTATTAAAAAAAAGAAAACCAAGTTTTATTATTATACTTCTCTTTGAAGATTGAATTGACTTTTTTTAACCATGTTTACATTTTTTTTTAATAACATCTACATACAACATATATATATATATATATATATATATATATTGACATAATATTTAATATGCTTTTTTTAATTGGAGTACAAAATTCAATAAAACTTTCTCGGAGAAAGCATAAAACATTCTAAATAAAAGGGATTTGACAAAAGCTGTAGAGGTCATGTGCTTCCATTAACTCACTCACATATAGGTGAAATAAAATCTAACAGTTACCCTAGGTGTTGAATTGATAAAAACCTGATACTAAGATATCTGTTTATCTTGTGGTTTTAAATTTAAGCTCAATAATTAATAACATAATGATAATTATAGGTTTTTGTTAATTTTAGAACTTGTAAATCAATTAAGATACACACAAAGTTAATCGAAAAAATCTAACAATTATGAAGATTCCATCGATATCCTCGTTCTATACTAGTTAACCAAAACATTAACGCTCCTCTCATACGTCTCCCGACAGTGAGATTTAATTATAATTTATTGGAATGAAATCCAAGTTATCACAGCTCATATATAGCAGCTTCTTGTTTTTTGTTTTTTGAGAGAGAGGGAGGGAGAGAATTCGAAGCAGCAGTTGGTAATTGATTTTAACAAAAAAACTAAATTCAATGTTATTGGTCAGTGTGAATGACAGAAATTCGGTACACAGTGTAGGAGATCGGGAAATATAATCGACGAGAAAAATCAAAGTTAATTAGCAACCAAAGAGAGGTCCAGCTCATAAAAAGAAGAAGAAAATCAAAGTTAATTAGCAACCAAAGAGAGGTCCAGCTCATAAAAAGAAGAAAAAGAAGAAGAAAATCAAAGTTAATTAGCAACCAAAGAGAGGTCCAGCTCATAAAAAGAAGAAGAAAATCAAAGTTAATTAGCAACCAAAGAGAGGTCCAGCTCATAAAAAGAAGAAAAAGAAGAAGAAAATCAAAGTTAATTAGCAACCAAAGAGAGGTCCAGCTCATAAAAAGAAGAAGAAAATCAAAAGTTGGGGAGAATATTATGATCACTATTTCGTTTCCGTGTACCGTGTCTCTATTGTCAAGCTCACGTCTTCATGCTACAGTTAATTGAATTGCCAATAAAAAAACATGTGAATCATGAATTTATCATTTTCTCGCTTCTGTTTTAAGACCTTGGATTATGAATAAACAGCAGTTAATGATTTCTGGTTTCCAGGGTTGAAGATTGAAATCCTCCCTGAAACAGGACTTCACTGGTACAACGTAAGCATATAAAAAGCTAGACGCATATCATAGAAAGTCAAGTGAAATCAGCCATGACGAAACACTTTCTTGGTGACAAATTTATTCGTTACTGAGAGGGGGGAGTGGGAAATATGCATGCGAATACAATTACTACAGTGTTCCTTGTATTCAAAATGTTCGTGTGTGCTTATATCATATATTTTTTTACAATTTATTGCTAATCTTGGATTCACCTTCACGGGGTAAGCATATATATATATATATGGCTGCTATATTTTACTACGTAATGTCTTAGCTACGTTTGTGTGTTTCGTAATGTATTTTATAATAATTTTGAAACATGTTTTTCAATTAAGAATATATTAAAACCATAAAAAAAACAATTTAATGAGTGTTTGAAATAAAAAATAATCTGAAAAACACATTAAAAATCATAACCTAACACATCCCAAATGGCGCCTAAGTCTGAATTTTTCAAATGTGGACTGAATTATATATACATGTGAGTTTATGTTAGCATAAATTGACCCTATACTTTATAATTTATTGACTGAAGATTCAAACCGGCAAATTCAAGTCAATCACCCCGATTTAGCCAGAAATAATCACTCGTTTATTTATTAAAAGAAAAAAAATCATCAACCTGTCGACAAACAATCGCATTTTAGATTTAAATGCATGCTATAGACATAAAAGAAATTACTAATATACTCTAAACCTATAAGAGAAAAAAAAAAAAGAAAAAAAGGAAGGCTTAATGTGCCAGTAAGAAGCACCTAAACAATTGCTTATGGGAGGCTAAAAATAACTTGTAGAAAAAATATAGAAATCAAATCATTTATATACAGCCTGAAATTATAGTAGTTTCTATTGTTTGCTTAATTATATATAAAAAAAATTATTTAGCTAACCAAATAATTTGTATATTTTACTCTCGGATCGTATATATAATTACGTTCTAAACCTTGTTTGCCACTATGAAGAGCCAATTTAATTTCTACAGAAGATGTAATAAGAAACTACTATGAAAAGAGATCCAAGGATAGAACAA
The DNA here is from genome assembly GCA_964035475.1 of Salix caprea. NCBI lineage: Eukaryota > Viridiplantae > Streptophyta > Magnoliopsida > Malpighiales > Salicaceae > Salix > Salix caprea. Next base: position 16,669,920 of record OZ037751.1, read on the forward strand.
ATTAAGGGAGGTATCTCTTTCCATATTTTGTTAGATCATAGCAAATAACTAATGACGTGACATTAATTAATTAATTAAAAAGATGGTATCTATTTTTATTTTTTGGTAAATAGGATCAAAAGTACCTTATTTTGGAAAACAATAAAATAATAAATCCCTTATTTTAAGAGAAATCTCCATTGCTAAGATAAGAAGTATAACATATCGATAATATTTATAAAAAGCAAATGATTGTTACCAAAAATTTTTTTTACCAAAATCCAAAAGGTTGAATTTTGATGAATGTTCTTTCATTGATTTTATAGAACTCTGATGCAACGTTTAATTTGTTTATTTTTTTGGAATAAAAGCAAAGAATTGCAAGGTAGATTTGATATGCTGCAATCTAACAAGCAAACAAAAGTCTTCTTTAATATGATGCAATTTATTTATTTATTTATTTATTTATTCAGAGTCAAAGTCCACAAATATAAAGGACCACAATCATCATCATCTAGAAAGATCAGAAAACCAATAATAATAATCATAGTAATTATAATAATAATAATAATAATAATAATAAATTAAAAAAAAATCCCAAAAACATATATCACCATGAATTGTATGGTTATAGAACGGTGATGATGATAATGATTCTACATCGCTTTATAACATAATTAGTTGTCTACTTAATTGTTTTTTATAGAGCAGCAGCAATTGATAATTATCAAAATATCAATTTTAACCAGACTATTCACGATGCCAAATTCTGAAGGAATTGATGAGTGTGTGTATTTCAAACACACGCTCTAGCGCGCGCGCACGTGTATAGAGAGAGTTAAAGATGTAGCCTTAAATTTATTAAAAATAATTGATTTTGATTGATGGATAAATGCTCCGAAAATACTGCTGATGTGAAATTAAGGATAAAAAAAATAAGAAGCATTTGTGTGGCCACACGCGCCAGTTATTTTGGTAGAAAGGCTTGAATTATCAGGTTTCACTTACTGTATACGTCGCTGATTACCTTGAAATTTTGTGAGAACGACAGCGTTCATCAGGACCCGCCAATCATTTAATATGTTGGGTACTTTTCTCTCTTGTGAGACCTTAATATTCTTACATGTATAAAATAAATAAAAATATATTATTTTTAACGAATTTACTCTTTTCTTTCTACGAACTTTATGTTTTTACTGTGACTGTGTAGTCCAGAGTGCTCCGACGTTAGATCATCTGTTTTTTACTTTTTTTAATAAACAAATGTATATTGCTTGTTATCCAGGGAAATAATAACATCGATTTCTTTTTGACAGAAACAAACGGCGGCGACAATGGCAGGTCCGGCGAGAAAAACAAAGTTTGCAGTTCTTAAATCGGAACTGTATAAATTTATCGATCGGAGGCCTTAAGACACCTTCAAAGAGTAGAGCTACTCGGTGGACCCGGTTGCAGATTGGAGATGGAAAGTTTCTTCATAGATCGGAGGACTGATTCTTCTGAGCGTCCCGGCCGCAAAGAGAGACCCAGCTCGGTGCTTTCTTCATAGAATCACGAAGTCAAGTCGTGCAATTTTGTTGCTGCCGTCTTTTTTAATAACTCTATGACCACCCATTAAATTACTGATAAATAATTTTATTTGCCAGCCTTTCTTTTTCAAGATTTATTACAATTTAATCCCTCCACTCTCGAGTTAATTTCTGACCCCGGCAATGTCGAAGTATCATTCGGCAGTTGTATGGTATTCCTATTGTCTTAGGCTGTATTTGTTTTTTGCAATTGAGCAGCCGGGCTTTTCGATTTATTTTATTTATTTTATATTTCTTTTTATCATTGTAATATGCTGTTAGAAATAAATTTTTTAAAACTAATTAAAAATAGTATCTTAATATTTTTTTACATGAAAAATATTTTATAAAGTAACCTTAACCATAATTCCAATCTTTATTTTAAGTCATGGTTCTGCCGCATCAAGCTATAAGGATATTTAGTAGTATAATTGATATAAATACATTAAAATCATTTAAAAATAATAATTTGAAGTAAATAAGAAAAATCATTTTAAAAAAAATACTTTTCAAACAGACGCCGAAAACTTAACGTGACTTTATTATGCGGCACGAGATTCTTTGCCAGGTTGTCTTTTGTTCAAACACCGAGTACAGTGCTTAATGTTTTGTTGTTTTTGCCCAATGCTTAGGGCCAGATTCATGTTCTATTATTATTAAACAACGAGTCAACTCGTCATGATCTAATATTAAACATCGAGTCAACTCGTTATGATCTATTATTAAACATCGAGTCAACTCGTTATGGCTGTGCGGCAGGGTTTCCTCAATATAATATACTATCGGTTTTTCAACATTTTATGTTCAACGCCCCCGGACGTCGTCAGTTTTTGCTGAATTGCTCAAGTGCCCCGTCTAATTATGTATTTTTAAAATGTTTTTGAAAATTAATTTTTTTTAATATTTTCAAATCTTTTTAATCTGATTAAAAATAAAAAAAATAGTATTTAATATATTTTTAAAGCACAGTGGCAAACCGGAACTTAAACGCTTCTAAAACGCTGCTATATACCAGCAGATATTAAATTTAACTAAAGGAAAGAAAAACTATTGCCACAAGGAAAACAATAATTCTTTTTCGGTGGCTAGAGAGTCAGTGAAGGTGACGTTTGTAGTTAACAGGTCATGAAAATAGCATCATTAAGAAAAGAAAAAAAAATTGATCGACGCAATAAAATTAAATAGGGATTATTTGGTATTTTAAAACGAAGATATATTTTTTAGCATTTAAAAAGACCCGTTAATACGTTACAACGTATACTTCTAGTATTGACAAATGTTTAATATCTTTTTTTTAAGAATAAAAGTATTTTGAAAGCATTTGACCGGAAGATTAAAAAAACACTTTCAAAATGAATATTTGGACAAATATCTTTTTCAACATCTGTTAAGATAACTTTGAGGGGTGCAGCTTAGTAATTTGGCTCTAGGTTTTTTTCTTTAGAGATCTTCAGTTCGAATCTTACAACTCTTAAGATCAATAGGCTGACAAGCTAGCCCGAACACCCACATTACTAAAAAAATATTTGCAAAGATCACGTATTGATATGTTATACTTCTAGTATTAAAAAAGTATAACGTTTTTTTAATTATTATTTTAAAAATAAAAGTATTTTCAAATCTTTTATATATATGTTAATCATTTCCTTTTCAACTTTCAAATAGACTAATCATATCAAAACTGACTGGTAGATTAAAAAAAAAACACTTGTATAATGAATATTTGGACAAATATCTTTTTTCAACATTTGCAAATATCATGTATATATACGTTATAATTTTAATATTAAAAAAAATATAATGCTTTTTTAATTATTATTTTAAGAATGAAGGTATTTTCAAAGCATTTTTTATATATGTTAATCATTTCCTTTTCAGCTATTAATAATACTAAAATTATTAACAAAACACTTTTATAATGAATATTTTTACAAATATATTTTTCAACATTTGCAAAGATAAACCTTAAAGGGTGCAACTTAGTAGTCCGATCCTAGATTTGCTCTCTACAAGTCATCAGTTTAAATCTCAAAACTCTCAAGGCCACTGGAGGCTGACAAGCTGGCCCGGACACCCCTGTTACAATAAAAAAATATTTGCAAAGATCATGTATTGATACGTTATACTGCAATTATTAAAAAAAACTATAATATTTTTTAATTATTATTTTAAGAATAAAACTATTTTCAAATCTTTTTATATATGTTAATCATTTTCTTTTTTGCTTTCAAGTAGATTAATCATACTACAATTGACTGGTAGATTAAAAAACATTTTTTTTAACGAATATTTGGACAAATATCTTTTCAACATTTGCAAAGATCATGTATTGGTACTTTATAATTCTAGTATTGAAAAAAGTATAATGTATTTTAATTATTATTTTAAGAATAAAAGTATTTAAAATCTTTTTTTATATATGTTAGTCATTTCATTTTCAACTTTCAAATACATTAATCATACTAACTTTGACAGGTAGATTAAAAAAACACTTTTATAATGAATATTTGGACAAATATTTTTTTCAGCATTTGCAAAGATCACGTATGGGTACGTTATACTTTTAGTATTAAAAAAAGTATAATGCTTTTTAATTATTATTCTAAGAAAGAAAATATTTTCAAATCTTTTATATTTATATTGATCATTTCCTTTTCAGCTTTCAAATAGATTAATCACACTAAAATTGACTGGTAGATAAAAAAAACTTTTAAAACAAATATCTTTTTCAACATTTGCAAAGATCACATATTTATATGTTATAATTCTAGTATTTAAAAAAGTATAATGTTTTTTTAATTATTATTTTAAGAATAAAAGTATTTTCAAATATTTTCTTCTCCTTCCTCCCTTTCTTGTTCTCCCTTTCTGTATTATATTCCTTCAATTCCTCGTAAACTTTCACTAAGCACATGTAAAACTTTCGGAAGTTGTCAAGTGTTATTAAGGATGAAATTAAGACTACCCAAATTGTTAGATGATAAATTTGAAGTTTAACTAAATATATTTGAGGTTAAATGTTATCATTAAAAATAAAATAATTTTTCTTTTTTGAAACTTTTTTGCAAAAAGATTTCGGTTAATTCTAACAAGGCTTCTCTATAAGCAATTTTAAACTTATTTAATTATTTTAATTATGAATAAGTAAATGATCTTGGTAAATAAATTTTTGTTTTAAGATCTTATCTTCATGATTACCTTCATATATAAATTGAAGTAGTTAATATATCAAGCTTTTTATACTATATATTAAAGGATTGAGAGTTTTTCCTCGGTATAAATAGTGAAGCATCTCAAGTTTTTTTTTTTTCATTTTTAAACATATTTTTCTCTTTTAATTGATTACTTTTATATTATAATTAGATTAGACTTGGAATTGAGATTATAAAACAAATACAAAATAAAAATATAGGGACTAAATGCATTAAATATTAGAAAAAGATGCATTAAAATTTGTATTCTCTCTCTCTCTCTCTCTCTCTCTATATATATATATATATATATATATATAGAGAGAGAGAGAGAGAGAGAGAGAGAGAGAATACAAATTTTAATAAAAATAGTTTTTTTATATATAAATTCCTTAAGAAAAATAAATGAAAGTCGAATAAAAAAACATGCATTAACCTATAAAAAAAAACAGATAACATTATAAGTTTTAACATGTGACCAGGTTGAATGACAACGATAAAAAGTTGTCCGGTGCTTAGATATACTTTTTTTACATTTAATTTCTTTTAACCTGGTAGAAAACAAAAGATTTGGATTGTACGTCTATGAATACATAAAGAATGAGAGTGCTTATCGGTTATGCGTCGTGCATTTTTGCATATTTTTTATATATACATACACGGATACACCACAATTTTAGATGAGAAGCCGTAAATTTCTAGTTTTTCCTGTGTTGACTTCTTCCTTGGCCGTGGGCTCATGCAACTTGGACACAACAAGTGTTCTTTAAATGATTTTCGTAGTATTATTTCACGATTGACCATAGGATTCGTGTATTTTTATGATCTTGTCTGTGCAATTTCCTCAAGTTTTCAATTCCGAATAAGCAGGCTATCCTGGCGATTAACTTAATATAAAATGCGGGTGCTTATCTCTTAATATAAAAAAGAAAGATGGTGCTTATCGCGCAAGTGGCATGCATTTTTCTTTTCTTTATGGTAGTTGGAGCAGATGGGCTATCTAGCTACTTTGGTGAATCATAAATTCAGTGAATAATGATTTTATTTATCATATTTATTAAAATCAAATCAAACATTCAAACTCCTTATTCAATTTCTGAAGCGAGGAAGCCTCAATATATACTCGACCATGCAGCAAACTAATTAACCTGGAATTCAACGAATAGCAAGTCCAAGACTTCTCTTGAAACTTCACGATAAGATCGTGTTTTCTAAGAGAAATAAAGGGGAAAACTTTCAATAGTTTTAATGCTAATAGTGCATATTGTTTTTTAAAAATATTTCTGGTCAAATTATAAAAAACACAAGTAGCCACTAAGTATGAAATTATTACGTATGTCTATAATACAATCGAGCTTTCATGAATACACAGCCTAACATCTCCTAGTTTCCAGTGATTAATGGCAACTTGCAAATTAAACCAAAAAATATATATCTTTCTGCAAGTTGTGACTCACAGTCTTTTGTCCGAGGCAAGTTGTTTTTTTATTTAATCGTTGTTGACAAAATAATTATTACAGAAAATTAGGATTCAGCACTTGCGTATACAACATAAATAACCTCAGTTTTTCAACATCATGTGCTTTGATAAAAGGCCGAGGTCGTTATCAACGATAAGAACAGTCGACAACTCAGCATTCGTGTAAAGATCTTTTGATAATAGTGGCGTGAAAAGATGAGTCTCACGATTCCGTACCTTCACCGTATATATCTGTACTTGATATTTTTTAAATTTTGCGATGACTATTTTTTATTGAATGACACATGCATTTTGTAATTTGAAAGCTAGCAGGTTGTATGTATTAAGTAACTATTTATCTTAAAAGTTTAAGTTGTTAGATGATATTTTATAATATGATTTATATTATTTTTTTAACACACTCTTTTATGTGAAAGCTTTTTAGTTTGAAACTAGCATAAGTCCATATTATCTTATTTTTTATTTTTATCAAATAGAATGAGAGTGGTAAAATTTGAGCTCGTGATTACTAGGTCGACAAGCCTTTAATACCATGTTAAAGAATCATCTCACCTAGGAACTTCAGTTTTTAGATGAGATCCCAGAATATAATTTATATTATTCTCTAATAGCATTCACGTGTAAAAGTGATCGGTTTCTTTTAATTTGCTGAATTAATGGAGTCATTTCGAGTAAACAATGATTTCCTACGCATTTCAGTGTCAGCATAGAGCCAAAATTAAGTTTCTGGATCATACTAGCGTTAGAATTCTTGGGTTATGTCTCCTGTGTTTTGTTAAAAATAAAAGTCATCTTAGCTTCAAGTGAAGTGTTTTTGGAATTTAAATTTTTTATCCTTAAACTCTGACTCCCATTAAAACATATAGTTAATCGGTTAGGCAAGATTTTAGAGATTTTGAGTAAAAAGTAACCACCTATCTATCTATCTATCTATCTATCTATCTAGATAGAGAGAGAGAGAGAGAGAGAGAGAGAGAGATTAGTGATTATACAGTGAGACAATTGAATAAAAAGAAGCAGCAAAGAAAGTGATTAAACTTTGATGGGTGCATGTTAGCTATGGATTTAAATATGTTTCTTAGGTTAGGATGGTGCAACATCAAAAGACCAGCTACTGTACACCGTTAATTTTGTGTCCCCTCCCCGTATAAAGAACCTGCTAGTTTTCGGACTACACAAACTCAAGTTGCTTCAAAAGTCAGAACCCTGTTATTCGCTAGTATAAAACTATATCAAAATAAAATAATAAAAATGGATATAAATAAGATATGTTTTTTTTTTAATTTTGAAATAATAAAAATTATTCCCAGAGCTATTATAGAAGTAGATATATTTTTATATCTTTGTCTGTACTCTCTTAACCAGACATATATATTTGTGTATCTTTTGAATCTATGTATTTTGTTTGTACTAAAACACTAACCACCGAATAAAATCTTAGTATATGTTTTATTTTTATTTTTTATATTGCTGTAAATATTGTCCGTTGCTGATTATTGGATCGGGAAACATCCTGCGGTTTTAACGGGGGATCGGTGGCTTATACTTTACAGCATCAAAATAAGGGAGAAATTAAGATAGTTTTACCGAGTCAAAGGGGTGACCCTTGGCAACCGGGTTCGAGTTGCAAGGACAAAGTCCTGGCCACGTGCGTTTTTACAAAGCGTTCGATTCAATGAAACCTCGAAGTCAACTCTCAATTTCTCTTTAGAACGCCCATGTTAATTCGAGGTCGTTTAATTCTCATCTCTTCAATTTTCCTATACAATCGTCACAAGAACGTATGTAATTTAAGCCACGTCATGAATATAATCCGCGCTAGGGTTTCGCTTTTCCAATGTTTTTATTTATCTTTTTAAGCCTTCAATCCTCCAGGAACAGGAGCATGCATGTTTCGAGCGTATAATTTTGAGCAGAGAAATTGAAAAGAAGTAAACTTGTCTCAAGTGGCGGTTTTATATTTTTATTGAAATAATTAAATAATATACATCTTCCCGGTTTTATATTTTAATTGAAATAATTAAATAATATACATCTTCCGTACTCTTGACGTGGTAGGATTGATCACTGATCTACATCTTCCGTACTCTTGACGTGGTAGGATTGATCAGTGATCTACATCTTCCGTACTCTTGACGTGGTAGGAATAGGATTGATCAGTGATGTGCAATAGCCTGTAACATGAGACACGTTACCATGAAGTTATAGAATAATATTTGTAAATATTTATTTAGATATTTATAGCTAACTTGGCTGTTGTCTTCTCTTTTTCACCTTGCCTTAGCCACATTTAATGGACACATGACATCAAATTTTAAATGTTAAAACGTACGGCAGGCAAGTGAAGGTTTCTGACAGTACAGAAAACGAACAGCTTCATGCTTTAATGTATAAATTTGCAGGGTTTAATTATATTATAAGTGGAAAATTAATTTCAGAAAATTAAAAAACTCCATGGTTGGGTTTTATTGGAGCTTTAACAGGAGAACAACACCTTAACAGTCGCTAAAGACAAATGACAAATGAAAAGGTAGACTTTCAAGAAGGATATTGCTTTTTTATAATTCGAGAGATCGATGCCATTGAAAACTACTACCCAACTTAAATAGAATGGTTGTTTCAATGAAAACCTAATCGATTGCCCGTAATTTATATATATTTAATAAGTGCACTAATTTTAAGAAACTTTTTCCATGAAAAAAATTATAGTTTTTAATTAAGTGAAAATATTTTTTTTATTTTTATAAGATTAGATCTTCTTTCTTTCTTATATCCATTTTTTTTTCTATTGAATAAATATTGGTGATCAAACATATAAGGTTTTAATTTTTACTATATTCTATCCCAACATTTTTACTTAAAACCATAAACCAATGTGAAAAGCGATTAGGTTTTGCATGCACGAGTTTTATTCCATAGACTTTTATGTGTGTGTTTAGTAGTGCGTGTTTATTATAAATATTTTTTTAAATATATAAGAAACATTTAAAAGTATATTAAATCAATTTTCCCATGAAAAAAACTTTAAAAAATTCATTGTTTTTTACCATTTGATTTCAAAAATTGTGTTGGCCTCTGGGTGGTCCGGATAATTAAGCAGATTATCTTAATATAAAACTCAAGATGCTTATCACTACAGAAGAAAAATGAAGTTGCTTACAGCTTATGTATACGTCATTCGCTTCTTCTTCTTGTTTTTTATTTCTTTGCAGCCTACTGTTTGGACAATTCTAGACACCTAAGGTTAAGATTCAGCCATGAAAAGAATCAAATTTCATCAGAGATAGTTACTGCTGCAATACTTTTAATAAAAAAGATGTTTCAATTTCTGCTTCCATCGTCACGAATTGATATTTCTGATCTGAAAAGGAAGGGCTGCTCGATTAAATCAACACGATCAGTGATGAAAATGTCTGTATCTTGAGAAATCATTTCAATGTACCTAACTCAATGAGCATGTTAATTAATAACCACTTATTTTTGTAGGGGGGGGAAACAAAATATGCAAGTCCAGCCGGCTCAAGGAAAAACACACAATTCAAGGATCATCAGTGATGAACACGTCTGCTCGTTTTGATCAGCTAACAGTTTTTCTGGTCATTGTTCATACTAGGAGAAATAATATCAGTGACAACTATGGACAAATCTTCATTAAAAGACAGAAAGATTAGTTTAGCAGTTATGTAAGACTAGTGCGTACGTGTATCTATCCATCTACAGGGATTATATATAGGCCACAATATTTATCAAGGCCAAGCCGAAATATTCAATGTGTGCCGTGAAATTGCCTCAATCCTTACGACTCAAACGACAGAAATTGAAAGGTTGTAATATTTCTCGTGCATGCATTCCAACTTGGAGAAAACTCAAGGTGTGAAAGTGACGATCACCCTCGATCGTTCATGCTTCTAGCAAGTACACATGTGGCGAAAACGTTTTGCTTTCTGACGATGGAACAACAAAAATTGTCTTTTTGTTTGAATTTTTATGGACTGGCTGGAAATCTGGCACGCGTGCTTGGATTTGAATATTATATGTAAATAATTTTCCATTCTCAAGATTGTGTGCTGAGAAAAAATGGTGGGTGTATGCATGTCGTTCTCGCTCTTCCTCATTTGTCGTGCACGTACATGCACCTGCTAGTGTGCAAAGATCACTCTCTCCCCGTCCAATTCCGTACCCACAACTCATCTAACTCGGTACTTGATCTTGAATTTCGCAATATTGACTGTTTTTTTGGATTGACAATAATATAAATATTGCGATTAGGTGAGCAATGAAAAGCAAGTCCAATTAATATAACTAGACAATTTCATATCTCATTATCAGCAAAAATAAAATAAAATAAAATAAATTGTTTTGTTTATCCATCGGTTCCGTGGTCTTTGAAGAACAACTATAGATTGTGCTCGAAGTCATGATTAATTAGAAAGAGGTAAAATAAGTACATTGAGTGGTGGCATCAAAACCACCTGTCAACTTTCTTTTTAGATAATAATAATAATAAACAGTTTTTTTCTAGGAATTAAAAATGTCAACATATTAGCTAACTTTGTGCTGCTCATTGCTTGATCGACGTGTCTCATGGCACATCCCGACAAGCTATACATAAAAAAAAGGATATAATAAGTGACTCTTCTCTCCTCTTTAAAGATAGATGGCTATAATGGTAGATCTGGAGGGACTATTAAGAACACCCTCGAACTTATAGGTCTAGCAATTTAAAAAATAATTTCAATATAAAAATTAAAAACAATATCATATCATAGCGAATAAAAAAAACATAACAACTTAAAAACCACACCATCACAACACGTAAACATGTCACAACTCAATCCTAGTATTGATCCCTACTGTATTTCACTATAAAATAAAATGGCATCGTAGCCCTAAAGTTGTCACACAGCATTATAAACCCCGACTCTTAAAAAATTTAACAATCCATTAAAAATCATCCATAATAATTCTTATATTGTCACGAAAATTTAACAATATGTTAAAATTGTTCAATAATTCATCTGGGTTTTGAGATCGACATTATAGAGTGGCTTGAGTCAAACTGAAGCTTCTAGGACGAAGGGAGGCAAAAACAACACGCTTGTTGTGAGGTGGTTTTATGGTGGCTAGTAGTGGCGTGGAGACTAGCCAAGTGAAGTTATTATACTCGGGATTGTTGGCATGGTGGAGAGATGGTTGTGAGTGGTGGTGTTGCCGCTAGTGAGGGTGGTTTTGATAATAAACAGTTGAGAGGGGTGAGAATGGAGAAAGTTGTGCACTTTTTTCTTTTGTTTTTTTAATATGGGTATCCATATCAGATTATGTGCACTTCGACTAATCTTATGGATCCTAAAAAATAATAATCATGTAAGTTTTTAATTATTATCATATTAGCAATCACAAGACTGTCAAGACTACAAGGAAAGCAAACCCTTTAGTTTCAATCTTTTACTACTGGATCACCCACTAAATAATTTTTTTTTTCATTTTTTTCTCTTCATTATATGGTATTGATACTAACCTTATTCCACCATAAAATAAATCTCTATCGGTATATCTCTAAGATTGTCACACGACGGTGTGGTTATGAGTTTAACACCACCACTAATTAGTTTCTAACATCTATTTCCATACATATCATGCACCAAACAATTGTTTTCGAGAAATGTTTATTTTCTTACGTGGGACAAAATTTGTAAATAAATTTAATAAATAAATCAGAACCAAATTTTGTAGGCCATCATCATCTTAACTGTTGGTGTCCCTAAAAAATATTATTTTAAGAGGGCACCTTTTCACGTATGTCTCGAGTCGTATTAACCTCATTTCAGACCTCAGAAAACCCACACGGAGAAAAATATTTTTAAAATTTTCATAATTTATTTCAATATACTTTATTTTATATATGGTAATCTTTCAATTTAATTAAACTTAGGTTAATTATTGTTTTTAATTTCATCATTTAATATTAAATTAATTGAAAATTAAGCTTTATAATTTATTTCAATTTATATTTTAAAAAAATTATTCTTCAATATAGATTTCATTAAAAATTATATTCTATAGTTTTTTTTGTTTTTTTCTTGTGGGGTTGTTACATTCTCATGACCTGAATTATATATTTAACATGTTAACCCAGATTAATTTAAGTCAATCTAATATATTCATGTTTTGATATTTTAAAAAAATAATATATTTTCTTAAGAATAAATGTACGTGAATGTTTTTTTTTCAATCAAAAGCCCAGTGAACGATGTAGTTTTAAACCGAATGAAAACTCTCGTCTCTTTGTGACTTGGACTTACCTAATTACAAGTTGCTTTACTATTGAGCGGTGCGAAAGTATAAAAAATTCAATCCCCTGGTCAACGGATTTTTTTTTTTTTTTTATAAAAGGGTATTTTGAATTTCATTAAAAAAAAATGAGCACGCCCAAACATTACAAGAGCAATGATATAGAAAGAATCCTTCCTAATTTAGAGGAGCTGTAAGAAGAAATAGAACAGCAATCAGTCCAAGAACACGCGGTAAAAGAACAGCAATCAATCATGTGGACTTTTCATGGTTTGTCATTCTCAGTTGTTGCTGGACTATCTTGCCCGCCTCTAGCGTCAATGAGAAATCTCGACCGAAAAAATCTCATATTTATCCCATAGCCTCCAGACTTCATCGTGTTTAAGTCACTGTCGACGAGCAGCAGCTATGGCCGAAACACCATGTTGAGACTTAGGATACGGATTGGTGGCATAAATTGACTTTCAGCTGGTATTGGATTCTCATGTATTGAAGTCTCTTCAACTTCCAATATTGGTAAGGTTACTATCGTCAACAATTTACCATGGTATAGTTGATAATGGACAAGAATCAGTTTGCCCCTCAATTCATTTTTTTTGCAAAGAAATTCACGGTTGAGATTTCTTCTCCCTTATCTTCTTATATCGGACCACAATCTGAGGAAATTAAGTTTGTAAACTTTAATTCTGAATAGATATAAATAGGTTTCTAATTGGTATGAAACCGCAGAACGCGGTGGATTTGCGCGTTTGGCTTTGCGTGACCCCATTTCTTTAGCTGCAGATGTATATGGACTAGATTCCCAGGAGATTTTTCAATCTCAGTTGAGCCAGAAACATCCAACAAGGATCGGGAAAGACTGCTCTGGTATTAAGAAAATTCGAGACCTGGAGCTAATTCGGCCAGAACAAAGTATTTAGAAAGGAGCACCAAGGGAAAGACGGATTATAGACCAGACTGTCAAGATGGGGTTTCAATTTGTTTTTTCAATATTTAACTCCATAATCATTAAGCAAATTGAATCTCCCTCCTGTTCATAATCCACGATCACCACTTGGGGCAGTCCAGGCCATACTCCATGAAATCCATCCTGTCCTACTTAAGGGTCTTAGTACCATTTTCCTGATAATACACTACAGTGCCAGCATGTTATCGAACCAGAACAGAAATACCATCCTCATGTATTGTATTCCCCCATGAGAATATTCAAACCACGGATACAACAAATGTGATTCGAGTTGATTCTAAAAAGGTTTCAGTTTACTGTGTCGTGGATAATGAAAACCTTCCTTTCAAGTCTTCCGCCGAGTTTGTATTTGTATCCCCTCCTTGACGAGACAGCAATTCACAAGGAGATGAGGTTTACCTCCAAGTTTGCATAGCATAATTATAGGCAATTGTGACGGGAAAATAATCTACCTTTGGCTGATTTTTTTAGTAAGACCAACACAGAAGCAAGACAGAGTAGGGGAGTCAGATGTGGAATTCAATAATAAACTCGATCAATGAAGATGGCAGCAAGATAGGCATATAGGAGCGTGATATCCAAAGTGAGGGCAGCCAAAATCAAGACATTCAGAATTTTGAGATGAAGACATAAATAAAGTAGTCCAAAAAAAGATGCAGAAACAAAATGGTTGATCGCATGGCTGCACCTATACCAAATGCACTACGCGCTATCCTAAACTTTGATTGCATACTTTCTCATCGGGAAGTAAATCTCCCTCTTTTCCTCACGTTTTGTCTTCAAAGATGCCTGCAGCAAAACAAGTGGACAGCATGAATACCTTGTAAAGATTCTGTATCCATGAATCAAACTAGACAATGAAATCAAGAAATAATTTTTATAGCTTAAGAGTTCATCATCAGATTGAACTTCGATAATTAACCACATAAACATCTTTGAAAGCAGGGAAGTGGGCAAAAGCTGCAAAATAGCTAGTAACTACAACGATCTGCTTATTAAAGAATTTTAGACTTGAACCAAAAATTTCAACAATGTCATGGTTTCTGTAACTAACAGACCAACATTTATGTATATATTCTGGGGTTTAGTAAATTAAAATCTGGTTGCTAAAAACAACATTTACCAAATTTTCACGATGTACAAAATAAAAACAATCTGGATAAACTTGGAACATACAACTAAAAACAAAATCAATAAGTAAACTGTAAATTTAATTGGCTCCAAGCTTTTAATACCCTTAACTTCCAGTTAAAGTGAAACCTCACAACTATCTATCTCGAGTCCCACTACTCATATAGCACTCACATCATTTTCTAAAATTTAACAAAATTACCTCTAGTCACATACTTATCCAATAACAATTTTGGTTCAATTTAATAGGTATACATTGTCTTAACCTTGCCTTACTAAATGCAAAATGTATCCAGTTTCTGAGATGCAAGCTCAAATAACATAAGAACTAAAAAGAGTTGTTTAATCAAACAAAAACAACTTATTTTCCTTTCATTAATCACAACCACAGTAAGACACACCAGGAACACTATCTAAGATCAACATTTTTTAAATATAACTATCGGCCTAAGGGAAGAAGCTGTAAATAAGCACAAAATTTCACTTGGCATGGCAAGGAAGACCCGGTGATTAGGATTCTCCAAATGACATATATCAATTACAGTCATATTCTAAGATTCCACCATAATCATACACGTGAATGCCACAAACATTTAGCTCATTATACTTGGTTGTTTTACATGTTCAAACAACTTAGATTTTACCATTCACTCACTTCCAACTTTATCACCACAACAAGACATAAACTACCAGGCAAGTGCTAGCTAAACCAGAAAACTCTACAAAACAGCTAAAAAAAGACAGTGCAAATACTAAATGGCAAGTTAAATAAAAACCAACCTGGTGTTTAGTAAGATCTCTGAATGACATATCTCAATCACAATCATTTCCTAAGAATTCACCATATTCGTATCCATGAACACAACAAACATATGGCTAATTATAGTTGTTTTACATGCACCAACGAGGTACAATTTCTCTTTCACTTATTTCCTAATTTAGGACCACAACAAGATATAAAATACGAGGCAATGCTAGCTAAGCTAGAAACAATTTATAAAACAAGAATCACAGGCCAAGAGATAAGAGTGGACATCGGTTAAATATTAATTGGTAATGCGGATAAAGACCTGGTGTTTAGTAAGACGTCTGCGAATGGCACGGGTTTTCTTGGGACGGAGATCAAGAGGCAGAAACTTCTTGTTCTTGTAAGCTTCCCTAAGTACAGCTTTCTGTTTCTGTGATATCACAGTCAACACCTGCGCTATTGACAACCTCACCACCTTTCTGCACCCATTCATTTACATATAAATTATCATACACACGATTTCACCACGACACAAAATCATTGAAGCAGGCAGCAGAAAGAGACAACAGAAGGTAAGAGGTATAATTTACATCTTGGAGAGCTTGTTAGGAGCACCGCCAGTAACCTTTGCAACACGGAGGAGAGCGAGCTCTGCTTTGAGCTCCTTCAACTGGGCCAGCAGCTCCGTCTTAGACTTTTCCCTCAACTCATGAACCTTTATCCTTGCTTTTTATGATTCCAAATAAAAAAATCATTTAGCATACAGCAATTAAATCAATCGGAAGAAGTAGGATGTACAGAAAGATGATTGCTTTTCTTACCCATTTTGAGATAGGTGTAAGGCTCTGCTGCTGCTCAGTCGAGTTCCTTTCAGAAAACCCTAGAAGAAGGGGAGATGTTCTTATTTGAAGATCCACAGATGGACATGTGAAACGTAGTGTTTCTATGGGCTATATAGCAGTCGGCCAGGCCCAAGTACAGACTGTTCGGCCAGGCTCAGTAATATATCATATATGCATGCTTTACTAAATTATCCTTCAAAATCTACTATATAATCTCGAACAAGAATTCCATAATAAATAAATAAAATCTCTTGTTTGGCATAGTAGATTCGGGGAAAGACAAGTTTGTAGAATCGAGTTCATTTATTTTTTTTATTATTGTTTAATAGTAGTGTTGATTTATAAAAATAATGCTGCTAAGTTAGAATTGAAGGTGGTAAGATTTGGGCATATCTTGAGAAACTAATCATATTAAATTTTATCGTGGTAGTTTAATTAAAAAAAAAAGTATCTTTTCTTATTGATTTTCTATTTTTATTTTTATCAATTTTAATTTGTTTAAATTTATTTTTATTATTGGATGATATTGAGATATATATTTTTTGCATGGGAAAAAATTGAGATAAACTATATGTAAATATAGAGAGAGAAAATAAATCATGGATCCAAGGTGGCTTGATGCTGATATCGTCCCCTTGAAATTATAAGCGAAATTAATCGAATATCCGTACAGTACAGTATTGACTATATAATACTGCGGAGGAGAAAGAGAGAGAAATCAAGACCGCATAGCGCAGTGGATTAGCGCGTTTGACTTCGGATCAAAAGGTCGTGGGTTCGACTCCCACTGTGGTCGTTCGGTTTTCTTTTTAGCGAGATGCCGGTTTTGGCATCATGAGATTAGAGCCCATATCCATCTCCATTTGCAGTGGCTCTTTGTTCTGCAGCAGATACATTTTTGGGTTCAAGACATTCGAGACACAGGCTTCCGAAAAGTAAATACCAGGTGCCTGTGGCCATGGTTTCTTGTTTGGCTAAGCTCAGCGTCTCAAGATTCTCTGGCAGAGTCGGCAGACTGACTGCTCGAACATTAAGAAAACATAAGATTTTCCAGAGCTCTAGCACCAAATGCACAAGAGGTAGAGCTGGTGGTTATTTCGATAAAGTAAAATTGATTTTCTTGATTTCGTTCTCCAGAAACACTGACAGGATTGAATCAAACTATTATTATTGATCAGCACCATGAGGAATCTTCCAGGGCATATGAATACATGGTTTCTACCTGCCCCAAGGGTCGTCAAGATTATTTTCAATTCTCAGCAAGGATGTCAAGGAAAATGTTACAAAAATCCCAGTTTCCAAATTGTAGTAATGTTACAATTTATTCAAGTCCCTGGATTTTATTTTAATCACATTGTAGTAATGTTATAAAAAAATGTCCTCTAGTTTTTCAGGACATGCAACCTAGGCCCTGAATCAAAAATGTTTTACAGTTACACCCTGCATGTAAGAGTTCATTTCAATAAAATATAAGTAAACCTCCTCAAATTTTGTCAACCAAGTTTAAAAATAAATAAATTAAAATTAATAATAATAAACTTGCCTATAGCATTCGACAGGCTTGTTCCACCCTCATAGTTAAACAAGAATTTGTCCTTTGGAACTTCAAACCAAACAAGGACTTGTCCAGTACAATGCATGTCATCAATAGAATTCCAGTTCAAAGAGCCGAGGACGTCTTTGATGGATAAGTAACGATTTTGCTGATGCTTCTGATAGTAAAGTTATCAGCCTTTCAGCTGATTTGAGCGTGATCCGAGCGAAAAACAAGACAGGAAGTTGGGGGATTGGAAGTGAAGGAGCAGCTAATGAAAATCGGTAATTTACAGGCAGCATAAACAACTCAGTCAATGAATTTGCCAGTAAAACCATTCAAGGATATGCAATATGATCAAATCCAAAGAACACAAATTCTGAATTTCAAGAAAAAAAAAACTAAATAAGCACTCCAACAAGAATGAAGAAACAAAATGGTTGCCTCAACATGGCTGCAACTATATCAAATGTGCCACACACTACCCTACACTCCTACACTTTGATTGCATATTTTCTTATTGGGAAGTATATTTCCCTCTTCTTCTCACGTTCCGTCTTCAAAGATGCCTGCAGCAAAACAAGTGGAAAACAAGAATACTCTTAAGAATTCTGCATTCATAATAAAACCAGACAGAAAATAAATAAATAGATGACATCGCCTCAACATTCTATAGCTTGGAGTTATCATCATATGTTAATTGAACTTCAAAAAATAAACCACATTAACAGCACCAATGAAAGTAAGTGGCATAACAACCAATGATCATAACAATTAATTCATTGCAAAACTTGAACAAACAAAAACTCCAATAATGCCAGGGTTTTCCCAGCATATTAAATCACAAGCCAATGTTAAAGTAAATAGCCTTGAGCATGGTAAATTAAAATCCCAACACTAGAAATGGAGAACTGTCATGGAGTGAATAATAAAACCAGAGAACATAAATTGTTTGTAAAAATAAACCAACAAGTGACCTGTACATTCAACTGGCTCCAAAATTTTGATCCCGTCAACTTAAAATGAAGTTGAAATCCTGCAGTACATCAGCATCTCATGTCCCGCCATTTTCTAAAATTTCAAGCAGCTAAGTCCAGTCATGTAATCATCCAATAAAGTTTTTAGTCCATTTGCTAGATATCCAGTTTTTAACTTCACTAAATACTAAATTCAAAATGTGCTTGATCTTAGAGAGACTAAGACTCATGCTACAATAACATAGTAACAAATGAGTGTTTTTTAATTATACACAAATAATTAAAAATATACTCTTTAGTTTACTGAATCGCAACCACAACAACACATACACCAAGCAGAACTATCAAAAGCAGCATATTTTTAAAACAAGAACTATAAGTCAAGGCAGAAACAAGTTACATGTTCACTAAAGTTTTCATTTGGCAATGTGAATAAAAACCAGGTGCGTGGTAACATACCTCCAAATGATATATTTCAATAACAGTTTTTTTTTTTTTAAGATTTCATCATATTCAAATACGCAAATGCAACAAACATATAGCTAATTATAGGCAACTTAGACTTTCAATCTTTCACTCATTTCGTAGATTAGACAGAAAAAAGACAAAAACTACCAGGTATTGCTAGCTAAACAAGAAAATTCTACAAAACAAGCATTATTAAACAAAAAACAGAGTGTACATCCGGAATATATATATTAAGCAGATTAAATGAAGACCTGGTGTTTAGTAAGACGTCTGCGAATGGCACGAGTTTTCTTGGGACGAAGATCAAGAGGCATAAACTTCTTATTCTTGTAAGCTTCCCTGAGTGCGGCTTTCTGTTTCTGTGATATCACAGTCAACACCTGCGCTATTGACAACCTCACCACCTTTCTGCAACCATTCATTTTATAACTTATAGATAAAAAGGACCACAGAAAATCACTTAACCGCAACCAAAACAAGAAGATAGAAAATTTACATCTTGGAGAGCTTGTTTGGGGCACCCCCAGTAACCTTGGCAACACGGAGGAGAGCTAGCTCTGCTTTGAACTCCTTCAACTGGGCTAGGAGCTCTGTCTTGGACTTTTCCCTCAACTCGTGAACCTTTATTCTTGCTTTTTATGATACCAAATAGCAGCTCATTAGCATACAAAAATCGAACCAGTCAGAGGAAACATCATGTACAAAACGAGGATTGCCTTTCTTACCCATTTTAAGGTTGTTGTGAGGCTCCGCTTCAGCTTCTGCTGTTCAGTTGTGCAACTCTTTCAAAACCCTAGTCGAGGGGAGTCCCTCTTTTTTTATCAATCAAAGGCGAGAGAGGGACTGGTGGACACATTGTTTCTAATGAGCTATTTAATACTGGGCCAATTTCAAGTAGACACCATCCAGTGTCACTCTCATTTTCACTGGGCTATTTCATGGGCCTAACGCGTGGTCGTTGACAGCCCAATGGTCGTTGCGTATCCTTCAATGGTCGTTGACAGCCCAAACTAGTCCCTCTTTTTTTTTCATTTTCCATTATTAATTTAAAATGATTTTAATTATTAATTAAATTTATCAAAGAAAAATATTCTCCAGAAAAAACTCCTTATTGAACTTTAAATCACCCCAATAATATCTTTAAAATAAAAAATCATTTTATTAATAAAATATTCTATGAAAAAACAATTTTATAAAATTATTATTATTTTATGATCTAAAATCTTATTAATAGATTTTTTTGTATAATAAATCCAAATGATTCAATTTTTTTATATAAATTTGCATTTCTAGATACTATACACATCCACTTGGAATCTCTTTGAGTTCCTACCTCGTCAACATGTCAATATATACATGAGACGAACAACATTAATTGATAATGGTGTTCGAGCAAAATTAATGAGGTACCAATCCTTTAAAAACATATTTTTCATGTTATAAACTATCATGTCACCTAGTCTCATTTCAAGCTCTCTTTTCTTGATCCATGTTTATATAATTAAGGTAATTTACAAATTTGATCCAAGAAAATGAAGACTACACCTAAAAAAATAGAAGAAGAAAAAAATGAAGACATTTGGAGAATGTTTGTTTCACCTGGATCTGGTTTAAAACTTGAAGTTAGACCAAATGTAAATCACTAAATTGGTTGTGTTTAAAGAGATATCTAGTATCACAAGGATAACAAAGAAACATTAAAGAACACATCATATCATGACATAAGTAAATTTAATTGTGAAAATAAGTTTTCCAGTGATTACAAGTTATAATGTCTATGAAAATATATGGTTCAAAAACAAAACTTATATGTTAGATAATTGGTTGACTTAGTTCTAATAATGTAATTTATTTTTCTTAGCCAATGCAACTGGTAACTTGCAACTTATATCTAGTTTCTAGTAGGGCAAAATAGTTAATGATTGATACCTATAAATGGTGTTTATTTATAAATTTCGAGACTCTCATGTG
Organism: Salix caprea; assembly: GCA_964035475.1. Taxonomy (NCBI): domain Eukaryota; kingdom Viridiplantae; phylum Streptophyta; class Magnoliopsida; order Malpighiales; family Salicaceae; genus Salix; species Salix caprea. The sequence goes on from OZ037751.1 coordinate 16,691,067, forward strand.
CTTAAATATTTTTAAAAGAGAGAGAAAATATAATTATATTTTAGAGAAATAGACTTTAGAAATATATATATTAAAAATATTAAGAATTAAGGACTCTAAAGCTAAAACTTGAAGAACTCATTAAGTATTTATAGTTTATTAGTCTTGTCATTTTATGACTAATAGGGGATAGTGAATCACTTCATCCTTATAGTGTTGCGAGTTGTATTCTTCTCAAAATACTATATATTATATTAGTATGAAATGTTAAGATGCCCACACGAAGTCTTGAAAATATTTTTAAAAGAGTTTCAGGTTTAACCAAGGTATTTTAACTTATTAAAAATGATAAATGAATTCATGCACATTATTTGGACCCCAACATGTTGATCTTGGGCATGGTAGCTTGAGCCCATATATTGGTCCCGAGCAAAATTCCTAACTTCAAAGAAAGATGATATTTAAAAGAGTCAAATTGATAATATAATTTTTTTGATAGTGTAAATATGATTATTTTGTTTATGTGCACTTCAATGATAAAAAAACTATTTAAAAGAGCAATTGTATTTTAATATATTTAGCACGCAACTATTTTTAAAACTTAATATAATTCAATTGATTTAGCAGATTTAACTTAATCAACTTAATATTAAAAGAAAAAAATTAAAAAAAGCAATTAAAAAAAGCAAAAAAAACCTAAATTAACTCGGGTGAATTAATAGAAACATAGAAAAACATATTTTTTTGAAATATAAATATTATGAATAATATTTTAATATTTTTACAAGATATACAGGATTGATACTTTTATAAAAACAATGATAAAATAACATTTTGTTTTGTATTACATGTAAACTAAAAAATATAAAAAATTGAGCATCTCACTTGCCGATGCTCCCATGCTTTTAATATCAATATTAAATATTTTACTTGTAAACTAAACATCAATATATATTTTTTAATATTTGAAATTTCTTTTAACATCTCACTTGCAGATGCTCTCATGCTTCATGCTTAGACAACTCAACCGTCAACACAACCACCTCTTCTTCCATCTCCAATTCGCGCATCGCAATGATGAAACAATCACACAAACAAACCAGCGTGAATCACAGGAGAGAAGATGAAATCTCAACCTCAACTCAATCTTACTCACCTAAGATGCTAAAACACCCTAGATCCATTCCTTATATCTTCAAAGAACAACGCCTTCTTTTCATTCTTGTTGGCATTTTAATTGGTTCCGCTTTCTTCATTTTTCAGCCCACTCTCTCCCGCCTTAACCCATCTACCCATTCTTCTATCTCCACTTCAATTTACCATCGCCACCAAGATCCCGCATCTGGGTCCTTGAGGTTTGCCTCAAAGGGATCGTTTCCAGGCCGGGTCCCAGCTGCGATCGGGAAAAAGAGGCGGCGTATTGTGGTTACTGGCGGGGCTGGATTTGTTGGGAGTCACTTGGTGGATAAATTGATCTCGCGGGGTGATGAGGTTATTGTGATTGATAATTTTTTTACTGGGAGGAAAGATAATTTGGCTCATTTGTTTGGGAATCCGAGGTTTGAATTGATTAGGCATGATGTTGTTGACCCTATTTTGTTAGAAGTTGATCAGATTTATCACTTGGCTTGTCCTGCTTCTCCGGTTCATTATAAGTACAATCCCATCAAGACTATTATATCCTTCTTTTTTAAATGAAGCTGTTATGATTTCTGAATTATCATCAATACTGTTAATTATGTGATTTGTTTCTGTGTTTTTTGATCCTTGACTGTGAATTGTTTGCTTACAAGACGAATGTGATGGGCACACTTAATATGTTGGGTTTGGCAAAGAGGGTAGGGGCGAGGTTTTTGTTAACAAGTACGAGTGAGGTTTATGGTGATCCACTTGAGCATCCGCAGAAGGAGACTTATTGGGGAAATGTGAATCCAATAGGTCAGATGTTAATTAGAAACATCTGTTTGTTTGTTTCATTGATGCAACAATGATCTGTTCTTGTTATTGATGATCTGTTCTTGTTATTGATTGATTCTGCTCTGAAATTGTTCAGGTGAGAGGAGTTGCTATGACGAAGGAAAACGGACAGCAGAAACATTAGCCATGGATTATAATCGAGGTGCAGATGTTGAGGTAATTGTTTCTGGTATTAACTAGACTACATGCTATAATGGCTTGCTTATTTGTTACGAGGATCCTTAGGTATTTGAAATTGCCTGATTGTGTTTGAATTCAGTCGTCTATACCCAGTCTTTCTTGATAGATATGCTAATGTAATGGACGATCAGTAAGTGCTGGCTTTATTTAAAGTGCCATTGATGAAATTGTTGTTCAAGAATTAAAGATCCTTAAAACCTAAGAGCGAACAAATTGCTTTAAGTAAATGTAATACCCAACAATATAATTAAAGTAATTAAAGTAAAAGGTTAATACTTTTGTTTTGCAAACTCGTTTTAATGTGGTTTGACAAGTCTATATCTACACTTCGAGTATCTAACTATACATAAGTATTGTATTATTTCAGTAGTTTAAGCTCAAGAGTGCAATTCTATTTAATGAATTCACACCAAACTTCTTACACCACTTGAAGAAAACTCTTCTACAAGATTTTTTTCTTTGGTGAAATTCACTCACCAATACCTAGAGTTCTTACCTAACTCTTAAAGGTGTAGAATGATGATTTTGTTTTCACAACAAACTCTATCAATAAAGTGAATATTACAACTTGAAGTTTTAATATCTGTACACCCCACTAAATAACATTTATGAGATGTGAAGGTGTTTAAGCGTAGTGATATGAAATTGAATACTCTTTATGCTAGAATATGAAGGTTTAAGAACATAAACTAGAGTATGATCAAGGATTAATGATTTCAATGTTGTTTTACTTTTATAATAGCTTGTATATCATATATGTTCAGATTCTCTTTCTAATTTTGCAATTAAACAAGCTATATATATGTTTATAAAAAAAACTAGTTTATAGTTGTTACAATCCCGTTGATAGCTAAAACAATCGACTGATTTAAAATTGGCAAGCCAATCGGTTGATCGGTTCCTGTAAGATTTCTAGGTGCTCATCACTAATGAATAGGCGGTTGATCGGTTCATGTGGTAACCCTAAACGGTCTACCAATTCATGCATAATTCAAGATTTTCTAGTATACCTAGGTGAGTTCTTAGAACCGTCCAACTTAGATTTTTTTATTATTGTTATTACCAATCCTTTAATGCATGCACTAAAATGAATATTCATTATAAGTCTTCACTTTGCTCCTTTCTTGATCTTCCGGATTGAGCTCTTCATGTGTTCCGTCATGCGTATTGATATGTTTCTTCGTATAAAACTTATTCTCAACCAAACATATTATTAGTTTATTTTTTATTTTAATGTTACCATCAAAATATATAAAAACATAAATGCGTGACTCTAGAGGTCAATGGAAATGTCATGCTTTTGTGCGTATATCCAATAAGTAGATATATGTGTGTTTTGGACAACCTATTTTGTAGACAACTCAAGTGAGAATTAAGTTGGATCGGACATTGTATTTATGATAAAATAGAGATTTTATTAATTAATCTATCCTTTTGAGCATATAGTGTTTGAGAATGGCCTGCAATCAATTAGCCAATCCATGGAATTGTTGCGTGGCTTTTACCTTTTCGAAGGCATTAATGATTTGATTTAGCTTCATTGTGTTTGAAGCAAGTGTTTTCTTTTTAAAGAAATCATGTAATGTACTTGTGTAGAAGGCATATAAGTGTTTGCTATTGCACATGGTTTTCAGGAATCATTTTTATTCATTGTTCTTGTAAAAAATAACTGAAACATTTCGACATGAATCTAACATCTTTACAAAAGTAGATGCTATGGCTACTTCAAAAATGTTCTAAACTCTGTTTATATTGGTCATTTATCTTCTGAAAAATATTGGAATATGAAGAATGAATACAAGCAATTAAATTTATTGTAGAATTGACAGACAGAATGGTATTCTTTTTTTCTGACAGTTTCAGCATTCTACCAGTCCATCTGTGTTATTTATGTTATTATTGTTGAGTAGTTGATCTGTTGGGGTAGGTTGGGCAATGGGGGGCTTTTCTTCCTATACACTTGGATTTGCATGTTCAAAATGTTATCGATTTAATTTGACTTTGTCCATGTTCTACAATGTCTAAACAGATGCATGAAATCCAGAAAATGACAAGGCCACATTGTGTAGGGTAGGATAGTTGTAATATCATATATCCCTTCTTTTTGGCAGTTTTGAACTTTTGGTCCAAGATTTACCCATTCCTATTTTATGCAAAGTCTTCAAACTTGTTTACATTCTTTTTTAATTCCTTAAAAGATTAGTTGCCTTTGGGCCTTGCTCCATGTAGTGAAGGGGTGGGTGATAAGGGCCAGGTTAAAGGTTAATACTCAATATCATACCAATTGAAATAAATGAATTTGGTGTATAGGGATTAAATTTTTCTTTAACTCCTTGAACATTGGTAAAGCTACCCCCTGGGCTTGGCCCAAGTAGCACGGGGGTCGGTGAGATTTGTAAAGTCTTTGGTTAAAATCATACCAGATAAAAAAATGCCTTGTTTGTACAATCAGTATGCACAAAAGTGGCCAGTCTATTCCAGCCATCTCAGTTGTAGCAGCTTGGGCTCAAAACAAGCTTTTTACCCATTTTTTCTTGGATCAGCTGGCGAATTTCTCTAATATTTGATGCATAGAATTTAATTTTTAAAAGCCTTTTGTGCTGTCTGTGCTATACTAGGTTGATATGATGTAAACTTTGTCAATTAAATCCGGAAAGATTTTTTCATATGAAGGTTACTGTTATTCTCTATCCTGCAATAGCTGTTCTTGCATACATGTGCTCAGTTAACCTGTGGGAAATGGGCCAATGATGGCTCTTGCCATTTGCAGGTGCGTATTGCTCGCATTTTTAATACATACGGGCCTCGCATGTGCTTGGATGATGGACGTGTTGTCAGTAATTTCGTTGCTCAGGTATTAGTCTCCATTTTTAGGCATTGATGTCGACAATGGATTGCCATATGGATTTTGGGATGTCTAAGTATACATTTACTTTCTAGAAGCTTCTTTAATTATTTGAACTATGTCCACAGGCCATCCGCAAACAACCAATGACTGTATATGGTGATGGGAAACAAACTAGGAGCTTCCAATATGTTTCTGATCTGGTATGGCATGATCATCCATAAATTCATATCCCACCTTTTCCACTCAAGGTTCCTCTGGATTGCTAGTTACTTTGTACCCTTGCTAACCGTTCTTTAGGAACTTTAAAGTGATTGTTTGAAATTAGAAGTTCGTTGCCAACTTTTAAAATTTCCTGAAAGCTTTATGGCCTTTGAGCTCCTCTATCTCAATGCAAACTACTAAAATCATCCTTGTAGTTGTTATTCACGGCCACTAACCAGTCAATTGGCTGCATATGGCTTTGAAAAAGAAGATGCCAGAAGAGACGATTCTTTTTGTTTAAGAGATAAACAGAGAATAACTGCAAATGCAGAGAATATCTTGAACATTGGATGTGTTTTGGGGCTCTGTTTAAGTTCCAAAAAGTTGATGCGATAAGGTATGTTAAAAACCTTTTCCATTTACAGGTTGATGGGCTGGTGGCGCTAATGGAAGGTGAGCATGTGGGACCTTTCAACCTTGGCAATCCAGGAGAGTTCACCATGCTAGAGCTCGCAGAGGTTTGTCTTCAAATTTTATAGTTATCTTATTTTTAAAGATAGGCGTTGATTCCTTTTCCGAGTGTGTTGTATTTCTGCACTTTGTTCTTGCTAAGATTCAAGCTAAGGCTATATTGGTTTAGAATTGCTATCTACTCGCAAGAGTGTGCGTGTCTATGCATGCATGCATATGGGGGGTCCTAGTTTATGTTGACACATCCAATTTCCCCCCTTATCATGAAGGTTGTCAAAGAGACCATTGATTCAAGCGCAACAGTAGAATTTAAACCCAACACTGCTGATGATCCACATAAGAGGAAACCAGATATCAGCAAAGCAAAGGAGCTGCTGAACTGGGAGCCAAAAATTTCTTTGAGAGATGGATTGCCTCTCATGGTGAATGATTTCCGGAACCGCATTTTGGAAGGAGATGAAGGGAAAGGACTTTAAAAAAAAATGATGGCGGAACTACAATGTATAGTGTGAAGATCTTATCTATATCTTCATTCATAGTCCATGTTTGCATGGAAATTATAGCTAGGTTCCGCTATAGCAGGAAGATATGCATTTTGCTCATGGCCCTATGCTTGTTAGCACAAGATCGATACTAGTTTAGTTTTTTCTTTTTCAATTTTTGAATACCGTTTATACACTGCATTCCTTGTCTGACCACTCTTGAAAGGCTTGTATTAAACAGTCATAGTTAAATACTAAAAAAAGATGTTTTTCTACATGTAATAAGTAAAATTTTTTACTCAATAGATTGCAATTGTCTAGTTATTACGAGTGAGTAATATTTATTTATATTTAAGATATGTGGTTTCATTGTAATATTATTAACAACTAGTATATTCATGAAATAGTTAATTAAAAGATTTACCGATAAAAAAGAGTCATTAGAGAAATTACCAGCATTTTATATATATCACTTTCTCTTTCATGGTTTTAGTATTGACTATCATCACCACTATAACTATGGTATTATTGTTTGAGATTGCATTTCAAATATATTTTTTAAACAATATTGAATTATTTAATAAAATAATAATCTAACATTTATTACTATTATTCTCCTGTGTTAATGCTAAAAGTAAAAAAAAATATATAAAAAAAATCTAATATATTTACAAGCAAGCATTATTTTAAAAAATAATCTCTTATCTTTGAACGTGAAATGCATATCATCTAACCTCTGCGCTAAATACAAACTTAGCCATCAATAAGGTCAGCCTATCCACTAATATCATCGGACTTGTTTTATCTTTGGGAATCATGATTACATCCGCACTAATTGACAAGATGAGCACTCCATATTTGCAGCTCATTTTCCAGACGCAAACATAACTTTCTATCAACAGCTTTGCCGACCGAAATTGTGCAATCTACAAAAGATCTGTTGCTTTGTGCTTTTCTTTTTCGGAAGATAAAAAAATATGGTATCGTAGTCGGAACTCATGGTCATAACTCGGGACACTTGTGTCGGGGACCATGAGATCGAAAGAACCAGTAAAGGTGACCATGCCCAACTTTTTACCTATTTTCTCTCTCTCCCACCAAATCAAATCATTCATTCATGAGTAGTGGATATTTATCTAAAAAGCTCGAAGGCCTCCCCCAAATATTATCCATCCGAGCAAACTGCAGACCATGTACTGGACCCGGACCCGGACCCTCTGGGGACGGCTTGGCTCGATCATCGAAGCTCAAAGGCCCCGAACCATCTGACCTCTCGGAACGTTCTTCGAGTGCTCTTTTGTATAATTACAGCTGCTAAGGAGCTGGTAAGAAGAAAGTTAACAAAAGGTGCTCAAGGGGACCCCTACATCTTTATGCATTCGGTGACAGAAGTGGCAGTCAATTAGAAGAGGGCAGGTTGGTCGATGGATGGCATAAAATTAAGGGAATCGTATTTGATTCGGAGCCCTTTAAAATTGTGCAAGGGAGCTCGGCAGGGGTATAAAGGAGACGGAAAAACATGATAAAAGCCATATACAAGCATCCGATTCCATGAGGTTGTGAAGGAGAATTTGAGGTAATGGAGGAGAAAGAAAGAAAGCTACTTTGTGTCTCGTCCATCCACAGGAAAGAAAATTCGAAATGGTTTACTCTATCTGGCAGCATATGTTCCATTAGAATCTTAATAATGTTTCCATTGATGTTCCGATGGGACACACCTGGGCCTGGCTAGCTGTCTTCTGCCGGTAACTTCTGCTAATGTCTGCTGTTTTGATTTTGTGAACAGCAAACTAAGGGATTATTTTGTTGCTGCATATGAAGTTGATTACGTAGGTGGTCGCTCGCCCATCAATTCTTGATGCAGATGGAGACTGATTCATAGTCTTAACTTATCCAGGGCTTATAATAAATATACACAGTAGCATGAGCTTATCAATTACAGTAGATTTACGAGGTGTTCAATTTTATCTCACTATTTTGTTTCGTACCAATCAGCTACTACAACTTTGATTAGAAAAAAAAATACCTTAAAAAAAAGTTCAGGTATATATATATAAAAATCAATAATGCGGGGGTAAACTATAGCAAAATTGAAAACAAACAAATAATAACTTGAGTCATCCTGAGCAAGTGTGTCAAAGCTGTAGCCCTCATGATAGCTGATAAGCTAATAGATGATAAAAAAAAAGAAGAAGGAAGTTCAATTCTAAAAAATTCAAATGTAAAAGAATGAAATTGAGTAAAAAAGTAATTAACAAAAAGAACAAAAAAAGAAGAAGAAATACCAGCAAATTAGGCAAGCCCACCTAACTCTATGATTCAGATAATGCAAATGATATAAACCAATAAAAAGCAAACTAGAAAAAAAAATTACCCACATAATGCACTATGCTAGAAGGACAAATTACAAAAAAGAAGAAGAAGGATGAAAGTGTAAATAACCGAAGGACAAAAGAGAAAAGAAGAAGAAAGAAACAACCGTGGATTACTTGTAATCCACCGTGTTTACCGAGGAGAGGTGTATAGTGATTCCTCCTTCATTTTATTTTATTTTGTAATTTTTCTTCTTCATATATTTTAGTCCAATTAATAATAATATAATGATAATAAACATTTTACCATGTCAATTAATTGCATCAAAGTAATCATAGTAAATCATGGCGTAATAAAAAAAGGGTTCGAACCGGAGACTTTAGTTTCCCGATTCCTGTCTGCTAAGTCATGGCTACTACCATGCCCATCTTTCCTTTTTTATCACCATGTCCCTGTCCTTGCATTTTGATGGAGGGGTTGAAAGCACAGTCGTTTCATCTGCAAACAGTTTGACAGCTAGAATTTATAATCAACACTGATCAAGTGGGCCTTTTTCTTTTTTCTTTTTAAGAAAATATTCCTTCAATAAATTTCTAGCCCAGTCATTAGCTGTTGCTCGGTTTTCTGCCGTTGCTCTGTCCCACTCGACCCTTTGTATTGTTCCTTTCCGAAAATTGAATTCATAGACAACTTCCTGCGAGTAATTTATTAATTAACCATCAAAACTGCAGGGCTTCAGACTCTACATTAATTTACACTGCTAAAATAGTTTTATTCAAATCATAGTGTTTACAATCAAGACAGCACATTTTACGGACAATTTCTCTGAGCAGCACTCTGATTCTGCTAAGCTAGGGTAAGAGATTTCAGTTGACTCCATTGATGTCACAGACAAGATTCTTCTGGGATTAAAAATGGATCTGGGATCTCCTGGCCTTGCTAGCCTTCTGCTTAAACCCTAAGAGTAATTATTGCTGGGGGGTATTTTTTAGAATTCAAACACAGTTTTATACAGGTATTTATTTTCAGCACATGAGACGATTATGCCAAAAATCATGTTCCTCTCGATCTAACTAATTTCATCTTTTGGCCATTGGATTTTAATTAAGTCTTTGGTTGACTTCTGCTTAGATTAGTTAATTTGTGACAGTAAGATAATTTGAAACATTTGTGTAGAAAAGCATGTTATGAATATAGACCATCCCCATTATAAATACAAGTTGTGTGCAAAATCTGTACTTTAAAATTCATCTGTATTCTACTATTTTCTAGAAACTTTTAAATAGGTGCTATCATCTTAAGCTTTTAGCAAACTATGCTGTTTATCAAAAAAATAAAATAAAATTCCTGTTGTAAACATTTTTTTTATGCAACGAAACTCTACCCTTAGGAAAACGTATTTTATAGCTCAAGTGAACGAGTAAAACCTTGGATGTCCAGACTTTTTTAAAAAGTACACGTCCTAACTCGTATTCGAGATTTGATAAAATGATTGTAAATTCTATATCATCGCGTCATACTCTGAACTCTGTTGTAAGCACAATAACCAAGAAGAGTGATTTTGTGAGAGGGAAATTATACTGACATTGTAGAACCTAAAATATATCAATAAAAAAAAAAAAAACACCTCCCATTAGAACCACAGAAAAGAGGTGGTTACATCTCATTTTCATCCATTAAAGATCACCTATTTTCTCTTCTGTTCTCCAAGGAATATAAATGATGCAGCAGCAGCAGCCCAGTATGGTTATTGATCTTCTTGTTTTCATCGTCTTTTACAGTTTACAATATGGTTAATTGTCCAGTGTCTTGTACTATCGTTAAGATTGGAGTATCGATCTTATGGCTGCCTTCTGTCAACGTCAAAACTAGTGGAGCAAGCCAGTGTCGAGGACATGTGTGTGTGTGTGTGTGTGATTTATCGAAGCAGAGGATTTCTGCTGCTAGTGTCTTTTCTGCTGCATGAATCGTTTTTCTCCACCCGATAAGTTACGGGGTGAACTTTCTGGGAGGATTTCTGCTTGATTAATAGCTCTCATATATATATTTATCTCGAAAAAAACAGTAAAAAAACTCATGGCGTACCAGGGATTTGACACTCCATGATGCGGCAAATGGTTATTAGTTCACAAGAGTTGCAAGTGTAGAGACTTCTCTACCTAATCCTTACTGCTTTAATATTATAAAATTAATCCTATGCAAGTAAAATTGCGATTCTTTTGTTCACTCTGTCCAAATTGTTCAACTTGTTCGAGCATAAAAGCAGAACAAACAACCTTCTTTAAGAAGTTCTTCGCTCTCTCTCTCTCTCTCTCTCTCTCTCTCTCAAAAATGCAGATTCTCTGAACCACTAACTAGGTCACACACTCTTATCAACATCCAAAGATGAAGAAAATAGATGTGTTCTGTGCATCTCAAGCTTCGACAGCCATATGCATGAGCATGGAACAACCTTCCTCCTCCTCCACCATTCAACTTGGTGGCCGAGCCCTTGATCGCTACAACCCCATCATCAGAGACCAGAAAAGAATCCCAAGAGCTCTCCCTTTGGCTCCTTGTACTTCTCAGCCACCCCCTATCAGCCCCGTCCCCTACCAGCTACTTCACAAGAGCAAGAAAAGCTCTTCAAAGAATAAAGTCAGTGATCAAGGTGGCAACAAGAAGTCGAGCTCTACAAAATCAAAATCAAAACCGAAACCAAGTGATCAAAGGAGCAAGAAAATCCCATTTAAGCCAACTGATATTGATGATGATGATAAGAAGAAGAGTACTACCACTTATCTTAATGCCCCAAAAGATATTGTTGGAAGGAGCTGGGCTAAGCCTGGTGATTTTATTACCCCTCCTGGCTCGACTAGATATCTTTTGGGCGACACAGCTTTCTTTGATGACTTAACAGATTACGATCCGGTTTTATCACAGCTAATTCCTGTGGAATCCAGCAGGAACACTCAAGCCTCAAGTAAAGATGAATCTGCTGCCTCAAAACCATCTTCATCGTCAAATACGAATCAGGTTTGCACTAAGCTTCGGTTAAGCTTATTATGTTATAATTACAAGATCAGTAAGCAGTAAAATTCTTCAAATTTTAACTAGTTATACTCTAAATGAATTCGGTTTCAGGTTGTGGTCTTGAGAGTGTCACTACACTGCAAAGGCTGTGAAGGAAAAGTGAGGAAGCATCTATCCAGGATGGAAGGTACGCGCATGTGACATCAATTAATGACATGACATCCAATTTTATATCATCTTTGTCTCTTTCTCTTTCAGACGTTATTATTTCTCAGAAACTGTCTCTCTGTCTTCCAATCAAAAAAAACCTTTGTTTGTTGTATGTATTTTTTTGCAAACACCGATCAGAAAGAAAGAGAGGGAGGTCATTAATTTGATTTAACTTATTAGGAGTACTTTGTTTCAAAGAAACTTTATATGAGGTCATCTACAGCGAGCTTGCTACATATGGGTTCAAATTACCAGCCAATTAGGACTGTGCGTTTCATCAACAGCCATGTCTTTGTTTGGATTCCAATATTAACATTGGCTGTCACAGTGAAAGATGGCTTTTGGATCATTAAATCAGAATTAAGTGATAGTTTCTGCAGATTGAAGTGTTATGATTCACATCAGCATTGCTCATGTGTACGCGCAGGTGTGGCATCTTTCACCATAGATTATGCAGCCAAGAAGGTGACGATTGTTGGAGATGTAACCCCATCAGGTGTCCTGGCTAGTGTGTCGAAGATAAAGAGCGCGCAATTCTGGACTTCTGCAACCCCAGCTGCTGCCTCAGATAACACAGAAGGGAGCAAGAAATAATATATTTGCAAGGGTGTGTGAGCGAGCGAGAATTGTCTGCTTAAGTGTGATTAAATGCTTAATTTAGTGTAAATTTTCAGAACTTAGCATGGGTAGCTGGGCCCGAATCTTTGTTTCTTTGAAGTTAGTGAAGATCAAATCAGGAGTGGTCGTTTGGGTTCACTTTTCAAGTTATATTCTCGGACCTAATCTGTTCCTGCATGGTAAAAAAAATAAAAAAACGTTTTTGAGGCAATATTGGAATAAATTAAAAAACTTTTCAGATTGGTTCACAAATCAAAACTATTATTATTATTATTATTTTTTCAAAGCAAAGCACTGGTCCATTTTTAGATCCAATTTCCCATGATTTTGTTTCTATTGCTACCCGGCGACATTTCTTCATGTAATCGCCACAATGGCATGATACAAAAATTATTTTCTACAAATGAATCCATGCACACAGAACCAGTTACTAGGAGCAGTAAGTGATGGAACTTTTCAGATCAAACTTACTAGTAATAATGAAAGTATACGTTTAGCTGTGGATGAATCCCACCTAATAGCATTTGAAATTCTTCATTTCCCACTAAATTTATTATATCAGTACTGATTAGGTCTTTCTATTTATAAATAAATAAATAAAGATTTTGTTATTTTTATCAAGTAAAAAACTAAAATGCGTGGAAAGAGTATTGTTAACCTGATATTGTGCATCCTCTCATATTTTATTATGAATTTATTGTTCATATGTTTTTAATTTGTTCTCCGAGCATTTTTTTTTATTCTATTGCATCTTTCTTAAGCCAAATTCAATGGCAATTGAATCAAATTTGTTGAGTAAAGATAAAATTAAAAGACAATAAAGTAAAGTAGAAAAGGCGTTATAAATGTGTGATGATTTCAAAGTTCACATAAAAGTTTAATTTAGCTCTCATACTTTAAAAATTATACATATTTGGTGCTCAATATTTTTTTCAATTCAATTTTGATTTTGATATAGAAATTCATTTTTGTTATTTCTTAGTTATTGGCTTAAGAGAGAAGAGAGAGGTCACTGAATTAACGACAACTTGCATTATATAAAAACTTAAGGTGTGAAATGTTTTTTTTTATTATTAACGTGAGTAATCAGGCCAACTTGTGCATATCTCGACTAATTTCATGAGTTCTGAAGTTTACAACCATATAAATCTCCAATAATTATCATATTAACAACCACAGCGCTCGAATCTAAGAACATAAGAGAATTAACTTTTGGTCTTAAACTCTTACTATTACATTATCTCCTATATAATTGAAATGTTTTCGTGCTTAAAAATAGAGTGGTTGATATATTTTATTTTAATTAGTAACTTTTTTTCTTAGAACTACTAACTTAGTTATAACAATTTTATTCTATTCTTGGTGATTTAACACATGCTAAATCTCAATCCGAACCTGTCTTCATGAACGATATCGAGGGAATTGATCGTGAATGGCTCGGGGAAATCGCGAAGCTCGAGTTCAGTCTCTACTCTCTAGATCTCTCGGCTCCTACACTTTGGGCTTAGGAACCTTTGATTGTTTGTGTGTTAGGCTTCGGCCCACTAAGAACTAAGAAAGTTTTCAATTATATTTTAACAATAAAATTCAACTCTATTTTACCGAATAAATCATCAACTTAACATTCAAATATTATTTTTTATGTTGAAAGAGCTCCATAGGAAGTTAATAAATATTATTAAATATGTAAGGATTAAATTTAAAAAATATTAATGATCAAAATAGAAAATACTTGAAGGGACAAAAAAGAGGGAAAATATTATTTCAATTCTAGTGTTTTCCTCCACATTATACAATGAATCTCCAACCAGTTTTAGTGGTTTTATTAATTATACTCTATTTATTATTTATCTATGTTAAAAATAGCCAAAAACCAAATATTTTAATAAAAATAAGTAATATTGATTATAAACATTTAATAAATGTTAATTTAAATTGATAATATTTTCTAGTATTCTCACTAAATTCTACAAGAAACAAAAGAAAGTAAAGATTGATTTAGATTATGATATAAGAGCATATATGTCTCTATCTCTCTTTTTAGGTATAGAAAATAAAAATTAGGAAACAAAAGTGTTTTTTATGGGAAAGGGATTAGAAAGGAAAGATTTATTAACTTTATTTCTATCATATAAAAAATTATAATGATACATATTAAATCCTATTGACTTAACGAAACTAGTTATCTAATAATTAATTATAAATTATAGATTTAGGTATGTTTAATCCAATCTTGAGCGAACCCAAAATAATAATAAAAAAAGTATTGAATACAACATCATATTTAAGATGTGCATAGAAAATACACGAAACACTAATAATGATTTTTGTTTTGTCATTGTATTTTTTTTATTTCATTCTCTCATTTTATGTGTTGGGATATGTTTTTTCTCCGCATGGAATGTGTATGAGAAACTTTTCACAATACAATAAAAATTAATACTAAAAATAAAATTTTAATTTATAAAAAAACATAAAAAGATCAAGAATGAAAATAGAAAAACAAAAACCTTGGATTATCTAGCAATTTAGATTTTTTAATTTAATTCTAATTACTCAAAATAAAAAACTTTTGATGGCCTAGGTTTTATCATATCTTTATTCACTACATGGGCCCATCCACTCAAGACTAGGAATCTAACTTTTCTTCTTCTTTTTTAATTTATTTTATTTTATCATGGTTTTTACATAAGATTATGTCTTTTTAGGTTGTTGTTAATAATTAATTTGTGAATTGAAATGAACATTATATGTAATTTTGTTCTAAAAAATAGGTTAAAAAATATTCAATAAGAATAAAATACTTATTTTTTTATTATAATATTTTATGTAGTTTTATTAGATTAATTAATATTTTAAATTATAGTCATGATTTTATTTTATTTTTATTAAAATGTTTCATATCAGGTTAGGTTTTTATTTAAAAAACAATGCTTCAAATAAAATAAAATAAAGCTCTAATTGAAGAGATATATTTTTTCCCTTAATTTATTTTAGTGAGATTTTTATAAAAAAATATTTGAATTAGCTCACTTTTTATTTCAAAAACATGTTATTAATAAAAAAAACGCATGAATAAAAAAGGAAGATTTGCCTGACAAAATATGTTATTTCTATAATTTTAATAGTTACCTTGTATACAAATATCTATTTTAACTATTATAAAAGTAGTAAATACAAGAAATTATGAGAACTATCCCAATATGTGACGTGAGCACACTAAAAAAGTCTTTCTAAATAAATTTCTAATTTTTGAATTAAGTTATTATAGTAAGGGGATCGAAGTCTAAGACACTAAAAAGGTAAGATATCTCAAATCAATTTTTATATGTTAATTGGACTCAATATCAGATATGCTTCCTCTTTTGTTATAGGCGGCCAACTCATATTTAAGAATGCATAAGGACTAAGCAAATAGAAAGAAACAAGGAAACAAAAAAGAATGGTGGACTTAGTGGTGGAAGGTGTCATGAAACCATTATTCATCGCCTCAATGGTTTTGCTCGCCATGATGGGCTTTGCCTTCTCTTCCGCAAATGCCAGGCCACTAGCCGAAGGTGTCGACGTTTTTGCTAGCCCATCTTTCAAGGTTACCAATGATCTTTCTAGCCGGCAAGAATCTTCACTCCTCAACGAAATTCCCGTTCATCATCTATATAGCATGGGACCACCACCATCTCCCAAGACTACCAATGATCTTTCTAGCCAGCAAGAATCTTCACTGCTCAACGAAATTCCCGTTCACCATCTATATAGCATGGGACCACCACCATCTCCCAAGGCTACCAATGATATTTCTAGCCAGCAAGAATCTTCACTCCTCAACGAAATTTTCGTTCACCATCTATATAGCATGGAACCACCACCATCTCCCAAGGCTACCAATGATATTTCTAGCCAACAAGAATCTTCACTCCTCAACGAAATTCCTGTTCACCATCTATATAGCATGGGGCCACCACCATCTCCCAAGAGTACCAATGACATTTCTAGCCGGCAAGAATCTTCACTCCTCAACGAAATTCCTGTTCACCATCTATATAGCATGGGACCACCACCATCTCCCAAGACTATCAATGATATTTTTAGCCAGCAAGAATCTTCACTCCTCAACGGAATTCCCGTTTACCATCTATATAGCCCACCACCACCACCTCCCAAAGTTGTCGGTGATTTTTTTAGCCCACCACCACCTTCAATCCCAAAAGGAGCTATTTTCTTTGCTAGCCCACCACCACCATCTCCTAAGCCTGCCAATATTGGACTCTAAAAACACATCTCATTCACAGATATAACCTTCATCTCCATCATTTTGATATGGTGTGATTGACGAGGGCTCAAATTTTGAGTACTTATGCAATGTACTAGCAATCATGTCTAGCAATCCAATGCTGACATTATTTATAATAATTATTTACTCTCATTGATTGGATATTATATGCTTGTGTGCTACATTGGATATTTCCTCTCCTTTTGCAATTTAATCATAATTTATGATTTAAGGTGAAAATAGTTTACAAGAATGACAAATAATTTATATTATGATAGTATTGAAGAATAATATATATCATTTATTAGAACATAACTAGATAAGTGATTTGATGTGAGTTGCACCATTTTTTTCCCGATGTTTATGGTTTTAGAAAATCAAGAAAATATAAGATTAAGTAATTAATTCAGGTAATACTATGAATTTTATTTATTTTTTTGATATTTTTAAAAGGTTCCTATGATTTTATTTTTTAACATAAAAGGACAAAAACATGAATCTCAATTCTTAAAATATAACATTTCAAATGATAAAACTGATAAAAAAAACAAATTTGAAAAGAAATAAATATGACCCAAGTATATCTAAGTCAACAAGCCAAATCTATGACCTAGTCGTGAGACCAAGATAATTATATAGAAAATAAAAAAAATCATAAAACTCAATTCTCAAATAAATTAGGTTTTGAAGATGTGAAATAAAATAAAAAACTTAAAAATCAAGATAAAAAAAAAATAGTCAATCAATGATATAGGAGATGAGATCATAATAAATTCATAGAAAAAAAAGTGAAAAAAATAACAAATACAAATCACTAACTAAAACAATATTAAAGGATAGAATTAAAAATAATAATTTAAAAAAAAACACTTAAAAAGAACGGATCCAACCCAATATAATCTCTTAAACCCATGATATGGGTCATTAGGTCAGATTGAATCATGAAAGTCAAAACCAAAAAATTAATAAAGCCAAATTCTCAATAAACTAGATAATAATTGATATAAAATTAAAACAAAATCAACAAAAAAACTAGTTGAAAAAAATAGAAATGAAAATAATAAGAACCATAACTGATATAAAAAATGAAATCAAATATCAAAGGATAAAATTAAAAACAAATCAATCAGGAAACGTATAAGAAAAAAAACAAATAAAAACTGAGGATCAAATTTCATATAAAAATCAAATTTCAAGGGATGAAATTGAATAAAAAAACTTGAATTTTGTATGACTTAAAGAATAAAAACCAAGAACAAAGCTTTCAAGAGAAGCAACGTCAAGAAAAGACTCGAGTCAACCCTGGTCAAATCCATGACTAAGGACATGAATTTAAGATAAATCCATAGAAAGAAAAGAAAAAATAAATAAATGTGGATCTCTAACCAAACACAATGATGAAGGATAAAATATATGAAAAAATAATTATAAAAAGATAAAACAATACTATATCCAACTTGTTATAATCTCTTAAACTCATAACATGGGTTATAAGGTTAGATCAAACCATAAAAAACAAAATTAGAAAAATTATGAAGTTAATTTCTCAATCAACCAAATAATGATAGGTAAAGTTGAAAAAATATCAACAAAAAACAATCCATAGAAAACCATAATTGAAAAGAAGGGGGACCAAAATTGATATAAAAATAAAATCAAATCACTTTATATGAGATAAATTAAAAAAAATCAATCAAAAAAATTACAAGAAAAACTCAAATAACAATTAAAAGATCAAGGACCAAATTTGATATAAAAAACAAATAGTTAAGGAATTAATTAAAAAAATAAATAAAATTTAATGTAATCAAAATAATAACGATCAGATATAATAAAATTAACAAATGAACTCACTTTTATGAATGTTCGCAATGACAACATATTTTTCAAGATTGAATGGAGAGAAAAGGAGGGAGAGGAAAAAACATCGTAGGAACTCCATCAAGTAATGGCAACAACATACGTTTCACCATTGTGAAGAGGGTGACAAGATACTTCAAACATTGTCCTAGAATATGGTGTTCAATTTGGGTGTCTTCTACTTGTTGGCACTTACGTTACATGACCACACAATTGTTTTTTTTTTTTTATCAAAAATAATAATGTATTTTAATCAAAAGACTTAAATGACTCTAAACAAATTTTAAATTACAAAAAAACTATATGAAATGATGAAAACACCATTTACCTTAACTCCAAGAAAAAATTATTTTGAAAGTAATTTACCTGATCATCTTAGCATCCCCTTTATCCTTGGAGGCAGGTGTGGGTAACAAAACTTTAGTTTAGTTTTGGTACTTTTTTTTCTTTTTTTTCCTTTTCCTCCTTGATCTCCATACCTTTTCCTCTCATCTCTTAAAGCAATCCTTTAACTTTTTACCCTTCAACTTTGGTCCATATTTTTTTTTATTACAATTTGTTTTATTTGAGATAATTAATAAAATTTGAATTGTTTTTCAATTTCTTTAATCTAATATATTTGGTTATGTTCTTTTTTATTTTTTAATCATTTTCCTTACTGGTTTTAGTCTCATCCCTTATTATTTTATTTCATTTAATTTTTTACAAGATTTAATCGCTAGTTTTTTTTTTTAATTTTAGATAGTTTATAATTTCTCTTCATAAGTTTTATGGCCTTACCTTCTATTGGATAACCCGATCTTATGACTCAACAAAAGGCAAACCCGAAAAGATATTTGCCTAATTTGATGTCGCTTTTCTTACAAGTTTTTTTTTTAATTTTTTTTCTCAATTTGAATTTTCAAAATTAGGTTATTAGGCATTCAACCTCATGATTTTTGTTGCTTTTATTTCTATATAGTTATCTCAATCTCATATCACAAATTACGAGTTAGTCGGGTCAACTCGGGTTGACTAAGGATTTTTTTTATATTTTTTCAATTGATTTTTGTTAGTTTGACATTTCATTATTTAGTTTCCTTGAGAGTTTACTTCCATTGTTTAATTTAATTTCTTTTGTGCAAGGTTTTCTTGGCCTCACAATTGGGCTGTAAATATAGCATGCTAGCTGGAATCAGGTTTTCTAATTTTTTTTAAATTGATTTTTTCTCAATCCTTTCGTAAGTATTTAATTTGCTTGTAATTGATCTTCATATATTTTTTTTTTTTTTCACTTAACAAGGTTATTCCATTCTTATTTAATTTCTTATCGAATAAAATCAATTAGACAAATTAAAAATATTTAGAGAGTATCTTTTCATAATAATGACAAACATTAATTTTTATTATTACTCATTGTTGCTTTTTATTCCTTTATTTTTTGTTATTTCCGTTGGCTTTTTGTTTAATTATATTATTAAGTTAATTAGGATTATCGAACTCATTTTAATGGCTCAGGAAATCAATTGGTTGTTTGTAGAATCGGCTTCGGTTTGGTAAGTATTACTTTTATATTACGGGCTTAGTTATTTGTAGAGGCAGCTTAGGACAGAAAACTTATCGTCGGCCTTGGAAATGATCGTAGGCTTCGGCAATTGAAGCATGCAGAAATTAGCCTTGACACCGAAGGTCATATCCCAAACATCTAAAACCATTCCAGATCCCAATGAAATGGTTTTGCTGGCCATTATGGGTTCTGCCTTCTCCTCCAATAAATGTCTAAATACACGTATTGTTGAATTGCATTAAAAAATATATTTAAAAATCTATATTAAAATAGAATTCAAACACACACACATGAATTCCCCTAAATAGATACATGAATTCTCAAAACAAACTAGTTTTTCGTGTAAACTTTTTTTTATGCAAGTAAACTCCATCCTGAAAAGAATATTTTATAAAACCAAGTAAACGAGTAGAATATTGATCATCCTAGATTTTTACAAAAAATACATATTTTAACTCGAACTAGAGACTTGCTATGCAGATCACAAACCACTATCATCATATCACATACTCTAGAACGGTTAGTGAGTAAACGATTGCATCGAATGAGTATTTAGATATAGCTTTCTATGCAGATCACAAACCCCTATCATATTATCATGTACTCTAGAAAGGTTAGGGGGTAAACGATTGCATAGAACGGGTATATGGTGCTTGATGTAAATGATATTTTTATTTCGACCTTTTCTATTTTTCTGTGCATCGCCTTTACTTTGGTTTTGTTAGGATTTCCACTAATGGACGGGTAAAATATGCTATTTCCCAGTATCTTTTACCAAATTATTTTGGCAAATGCCAAATGGCAAACCAATCATGGAAATTCAGCAGTTACAGTTCATTTTATTTTAATTCTCAAAATCTGCGTGGTGGGTTTTGTTTTCTATGCAAGGAGTAATTCATCAATCTATTCACCATCAAGGAGATGATGATTTCATTCCTACATTTCTGTAGTATACGTTACCCTCCTCCTAGATCGAAGGAACTTGTGTGCCTACACTGCTACTAACTCTCTCACTAATTCTTCTGTCAATAGCCTCTCAATTTCCCTACCAATTACATCAACGTCCTCTCTCAAATCCAACCACTGCGATTCCCCTTCCAGTATCTTGTCTGCTGCGGCGGCGGCGGCGGTCGTAACCTGGCTACCGATCAATTTGCGCAGACGATCCTTGAGTCCATATTTTATCCACTTGGGACTGCTCATAGTTGCAGAACTTATCCACGGGAGTGAATTTGCATATTGCTGGTAAATCATCTGAAGAGCTATGTTTAGGCGGTCAAACAGCAGCCTCCTTTCAGACCTTGGCCAAGATGCATGAGTGCAGTACTTCTTCTCAAGTTCTTCAAATATCAAGGGATTGACAGGGCATTCTGGGGAGTGCAATGTCCTCAGAAAAGTATCAGGATCAGCATCATTAATACCGGAGTGTAAACATACATGTGCAATGTAGGAAAATTCCCTGTTCTCGGCGGTTATTTGTCTCTCTTCTGTAAATCCAACAGAGCCTTCCTCAATATCTTCTTCATCACTTGAGATGAGCATGGGTCCTTCCTCATATGCTTCTGACTCCAATCTAAGTAGTTGAAGCTGCATCCGAAGCCCTACAGGAATGGGGGGGGATTAAAACAAGGCAGCGATAATAAGAATGAAAATGTAAATTCCCATTGATGAGAGAATTTTTTCAGCGGAAGATTTTATTTCTCTTAAAATCAATGCCTTTTTTGGTCTCATTCAGGAATGCATAGGACAGGTACTTACGAGAAAGATACTGGTTTATCTATAGTGGCAAAACTACAAACCAATGAAGACAGAATGACTGGTCTTTGCATATTATGCAACTTAAATCAACCACGACCTCATTATTTAAGATTCTAAAACATTTATACTCCGCGTAATAGAATAATTTTGTTCCCAGGGATTCATTGTTATTCTTCCAGCGGCAACACATACTTAAGGAAAACTTATGCTCAAAAACTCCAAGTGGAGTAATGAAAAAACAACCAGCTATAAATTACAACGAAAAAGCATGCTAAATGATTCAAATCCCAAGTGGAGACCAACCAATGAATGAAGAATTAACAAACTAAAGAGTTTACCATTCAGGTCAGCGCTGAGACTCTCAAAGCACTCAGAACCAGATGACAGGTCATCTGGAAAAGGAGTTTCAAGAACTGAGACAGGACTGGGTTGATCAGCCTCCTTTGATCCTGCTGGAGATTCTACTTTGGCAACAGGGTGCTGCACGGGGACTGAACCTTTCTCGGATGGCCTATTTGATGGTTTCTGAAACACCAACAAGTGCTGAGATTAACTGTTCACTATTTAGAATTGAAGTATCCATTTGATTATATAGACCAGAGTAGTTCAATTAAACCAGCACCAAGTTTTTTGGATCATTCAACTAAAGACACACACACACACACAAGAAAATACACTTTGAGCGTTTCAGGAAAGAAGGAAATTTTAAACATATATATCCTAGCAAGTAGGAAAGAGATGTGCATGCTTGAGTGTTTGTATCTCTATAGATATAAACTTAACGCAAGAGCACCAGGATACTGTCAATTAATTTAAAGATATCTCAAAGACAGAATCATATTTGGATTGTTCAAAGAGCACTTTGTGACACAACACATGCACCTAACCACAAATGCCTCTACAGACAGTGCGAGAAAGTCATCTGACATAAAGGTGTCCAGATCATCAAACAAGAAAATTTACTAAAATGAGAAGCCAGGTAGGTTCTATATTGAGCTTGCAGCAAAATTAGAATAATGCTCGGAGCAAATGATTGGTATTGCTCAAAGAAACAGATAGTTGGAGGGAAAATGAACTTTTTTCTGCAACAGAATATTAAAGATTGCAATCTT
Source organism: Salix caprea (assembly GCA_964035475.1). NCBI lineage: Eukaryota > Viridiplantae > Streptophyta > Magnoliopsida > Malpighiales > Salicaceae > Salix > Salix caprea. The sequence goes on from OZ037751.1 coordinate 16,713,904, forward strand.
GGCCCAAGTACAATAAAAGAAAAGAAACACGTAGCTGTTCGTATATTTAAAAATCTACTTTTAAAACTAATATTGATATATTTCCACAAACTGAAACTCCCATCTAAGGGAAAAGCAAAAGGTTTAAGTCAGAGGTTGTGAATCAAAAACCATACCCATCCGACTGACTGATTTTCTGAACAGCAGTAGAAAGAAATTACGAAAGAGAAGAAAGTAAACGGGCAAAATTCTCCTTTCCTTAACATTGGATTTGATAGGCAGAACACCCTATACCTCGAAGTTTATATCTACAGCGCTCATAATATGCCGGCATGCACAAAGGCCATCCATTAAAGATAAGAACCGTACCTGTGAACTTAAAACTTCGAGATAACTAGTAGAGGAATCGCCTTTTACCAACATATAAGTTGATGATTCTTGGTCAATAGGCTTAGAAGGCATGGCTTTGTTCTCAATTTCCACATCCACCACATTTTCAACAACTAAACTTGTACCCATGACAATAGAAGCTGGTGTCCCAGAAACTGTACAAATTTGTTCAAGTGAATCATCTTCTGCAATCTCGCTCTGCACTTGATCCAGACCAAAATCAACTTCCGGGAAAGTCTCACTGTGATCTCTATATGAGCAGCTGGACATGTGAGAATTCTTAGTAGTAGATCTGTAATTTCTAGAAGGTGAACATTCTCCCTTACTAAAATTGCCTTTAATTGTTCTGTTTCTTTCCTGCTGGATCAATTGTTTTGGGATTATATATCTGTCATGGCATACATTTTCATGGCGCATGCCTAGTCTAGGACTGCTGATAACAGTAGATGTAGCAGGCACGGATCTTGATCTAGATAGATTACCGGTACCAGCATCCTTCCAACCTTCCCTGCTGCTAATACCCAAAGGTTCATCCCTCCTAACTGCTCCATGATTGCAATCGACTTTATCACTAAATACTTTTTTGCAGATCATTGCATCTGAATTTCCCAACCTTGTTTCCAAATCAGGGATAGCAAGCATTTCACCTAGTGTGCTGCTACGACTAACAATTCCCATGTCCACAGACTTATGAGTCATTTTCCACCTCTCTGAAAGTCTCTTCGTGGCCTCTCTGCTCGCTGATGACTCGGCAGAGCATGATGATGAAGGTCTGTATCGGTTACTCCAATCAGCAGAATTTCTGGAAGTCACTGTTGTCTCCTCTGATTCATTTGCCGACTCATTTTCAGACATGTTTGATGAACTCTCATCCCCTGCATACCCTCTAAAAGCAGGTGTTGAAAAAATCATGGAGCCGTTGCCAAAATTTTCTCTCATTTGCCTGGTTATTTCCTTCGCAATTTCTCTAGATTCTCTAGACTTATACCTTGAGGGCCCTGCATCATCAGGAAACTTTTTCTTTCCATATGACACCACCTCCCTGTTCTTGATACTAAGAGGCTCGGTCTGTTTCCTACAATCTAGAGGTGAAGCACGAGAAGATTGAGGTGATGAAGTATTTTTTGTAGAATGTTGCATTCTCCCATGATTTGGTTTCAGAACAACAATCCTTGTCGGGAGAATGGTGGACTCATCTTTTTGATCCAGTTGAATTTTTGACAACTTGACAGGATTTTGAGCTTCATGCTTGCCGTGAGAGTGACTAGCAGGATCAACATGGGACTTTCTTCGATTCCTCAATGCAGTTTGCCTCTCTATATTGGAGCCTAGGCCACCGCTCCCGCAGTGTGGAGGGTGTGATGGCTTCATTACTGATATGCGAGTCTGGCCACAGTGGGATTGTGGAGGGACACCTTGTAGATCATGCAGATGCTTTGTGAACAGGGAATCTGGCTGCTGAAGATATTTCAGCAAAAGATCCTTGTTGGAGTCCAGATCATCAATAGCATCTTGAAACTCCCTTGAATTTTGAAGCTTTTCATCAGTTGAAAGCCGTTTAGCATCCATGAATTTCTGCTGGATGAATGCCATCTCTGCTGCTGTGAGCTTTGAGTATGCAGTTCCACGTGACGAGTAACTACTACTATCCATCTTTGACGGGTCTAAAACTTCAAATACATCTTTAAATTCTTGCTCATCCTTCGAGCTTTTTCTGGATGACCGCCGACCATACGAGGAATTGTTTCTTTGAGCTTTCTCTGTCAATACCGTCCTTTGGGTGTAGTTCTCCAAGGATTTCTTTTGTTGTTTATGAGAAGATTGCTGCGGTGGTAACCCGTCAAGGCCCATCAATCTGGCAATAACACTCGGTGACCTTCTTTTGGATTCAGATTTTCTTGACATCTCTTCTTCTAATAGCTTCTTTATTGGTGTTCCAACTGCTTGTTTTGGAGATCTCCACCCCAACTCACAAGTGAACTACAGAAGCCAAGTGGTTCAAATGAATGCAAGTAATCAATTAAACAGATACAGAGAAAGCTGATATAGATGAAATTCTTAATTCATATAGCTGTGCAGGATTGCTTTTCAATTAATTATGAAAAGGGAGAAAGCAATAAATAGAAACAGATCAATCAGCACACACCAGATCGTCGTCACTCTGAGAACTAGAATCAGAGGCCAAATTTGGGAAGTTACTCAGTTTTCCAACCAGCCCGTTTCCTGGAAATGAATTCCTAGTACAACATTAGAATTGTTGTTGCAAGTAAAGGGGAAGGGGGGGTAGCAAAAGTCAAAACACAAAAAATTGCAAGAGTTAACTGATCCATTCAAGAGATCATCAAAGAAGTTTCATATAGAGCACGAGAAGTTAAAGAGCGCGCTGTGAGTTTCCACAATATACAGTAGGTGGTGTCCTCAAAATTGGAATAGCATGCGCAGCACTGAGATTATTATTTTTTTAAAAAAAAGGTTCCAAAATAGAAAATGAATAATAATTAGTCTAAATTGAAAAGAAAACACTTTAAAGAATTGCAATCATATCTTGTTACAGCCATGAAATTAGTAAAAGAAACAAGCAAAATAATCATGCCACTGCCACCATAGAATAAATAAATAAAAGGTCATAAAGTAATTCAATCAAAAACTTACTTTTAGTAAACCAAAGAAACAAAGCCAATGCTCAATCTGGTTGTTATGTAGAGCAGGAGCCAAAGAGATGAGCAAAAAATCGAAGAACAAATGCTATAATTTTATTTTTCAATCATAAGCCAAAAATGCATTCAAATGAGCGAAATTCAGGCTATTATTTAGCTCAACTGCCTGCAGAATCTGTAGAAAAAAACAAGTAGAAACAGACTAATTTTCTTTTGCGCTACTTTTGTTCCTGAAAAAAATATAAAAAAAGGCAAACAAAGGGGGGAAGACTTTGTTTGGATGCTGGGAGAAGTGCAGGGAGAAAATGAAAGAAAACAACCACTTCAACATTTCTAAGCTTGAAATTGAAAAAAAAAAAATTACCTTCTCTGCTAAGATTATGACTATGAAGAGGAGAAATAGGCGAGGAACTGGACCTTCTGAGCTGATGTCTCTCCATTATATTCACTCATTAGAAAGGAAAAAAATGCAATGCAATGTAGCAGCAGCTGCAGAAATCTAGATCGGAAATCCCGCAAAGAAGTAAGCGAGAAATAGAGAGGAAGGATCCGAGAAAATCATTTAACTAACCTAAGAATTTAAAAAAAAAAAACTCGAATTAACATTTTCCAGCTTCTTTCATTCCAGAAACAAATTGTGTTGCCGGATCTTGAAAATAAAAAAGATAAAAGAAATATTTTCTAGAAGAAAGAAAAAAACGAGAGAGAAAACAGCGGATAACAAAGAGAGAGAGTGTGGTCCGATTTTTTGAACATTCAAAAAACGATACTGGTAGAAGAGTGAAAGTGTGAGCGGGCAAGTAGTACCGTGTGTCCATGATATTACTTACACGTGTGGAGGACGATTGGCTGACACGTTTTCTTTATGGGTTTTTATGGGAGGGGGAGGTTGTAATTTAATTTATGGCTCTTTTTAGTTCGTTTTGTTTGATTTTTAAGGACTTGGAATTTATTTTTATTTTACATGGCAGGAAATATAGTATTTGAGGTGCCTCATTCGCGCTTTGGTACAGAGAAAAACCTTGCTCAATATGGAAAATAAGATATTAAAATTGAAAATATTTTTATGGGAGGGGGAGGTTGTTAATTTCAATGTTTCTGAAAATATTTACTCTTCTTTATATTAAAATTGTCAAAATTAAAAGAATTTTATTTTTTTAAAATATCTTTCTAGATAAAGCACATATTCTCAACCTAATTACTAGGCATATATTTGAATCAATTGTCAAGTGTTCACGGTGCTAGAAAGCCTAGAATGTGATTGTAGCAGCTTTTAAAAGTATTTTTTATAGATGCATCAAAATGTTTTTTGTTTATTTAAAAAAAATATTTTTGACATCAGCACATAAAATTAATCTAAAAACAATAAAAATTAATTTAAAATAAAAAATAAAATAAGTTTTATTTATTTTTTAAATATTTTTGAAACACAATATCAAATAAAAACTAATGCCCCGGTTGAAAAACATTTTTCCAGGAAAGTGGTTTATATGGAAACTATAATTCTAAAAAGTATATTATTTTGTTGTGTTTAACAACCCTTGGAAATGGAAACACCGTGCCAATTAAAAACTAATGCCCCGGTTTCAAATTTGATAGATGGAAATGTTTATTGCAAATAAAATGTAAAAATTGTTAAAATAAATTAAGAAAATTTGTAGCCAATGTAGTTTGGAGAAAGCATCATTCGCACACTCATAGATTACTTTGGATTCACTAACATATTTCTATTTTTCATCTTGTTTATCGAATTTTTATTTTGAGGATTTGGTCGTAAAGAAACCAATTGCTTCTGATTTTCTAGTCATAAACAAAATTAAAAGAGGAGGAGTCAAAGTGAAAGGGACTCTTATAATGGATGATGTTTTTAGGGGTAGCATAAAAAATACACTTTAATCCTCTGTCTTGAAAAGATTTTGGGTTTTGGACCTTATTTCTGGGTTGTTTAAGGCTTTGTATCGATTTATCAAATTGTTTTGTGTGTTTTTGATAAAAACAAGTTGGAAATGGTTATCCAAGTTTTAAAAAACATCAATTTAGAGTTTAAAATACTGGCGAAGAAACCACATATAAAATACTTGTTTGCAAAAAGTAAATTGATTTTAAAGGTATTTTTTTTGTTTAAAAATATATTAAAATAATATTTTTTATTTTTTTAAAAATATTTTGATATTAACATGTGAAAATATTAAAAATACTATTTTTTTAATTTAAAATAAAAAAATTATCAATTTATTTCAAAAGTATTTTAAAATACAATGTCAAATAAAACATTTATCTGGTTTATGATAAAAATAAATATCCTGGGAGATCATTGGAATGCTTTTATTTCTCTTAAAAAAAACTAATTCCATGAAAACCCGCAGACTGCAGTTTGCGATTTGCACATGTCACTGCATGTTTTCTGCGAGCAAAGCTACTACTTTAAAATATACGAGTAAAAACAATGGCACGTGATATCGAGGACAAACATATGTCTCGTGCTTGGAAAAACGAATAAAATACATGCAATGAATCTATATTGAAAGTGTGTTAACTTGTTTTTTTTATAAAAAAATATGGGTCTTCATAAAAAAAAATGATTTTTTTAATTATCTTAATATACTGGTATAAAAAATAAATCACATAAATATTATTTTAATATATAAATTTTTTTAAAATAATTATTACAACGACATCAAGCATTATCTTATAAAATAGAACAAATGAAGGTTTTTGCTTGATTGGGATAAGTTTGGTGGATTAAAATAATGTTTAACTTCAGAAATGTATTAATTATAAGATAGAAAAATCATTAATCAGTACACAGAAAAATAAAATGAAAAGGAAAAAGAAAAAGAAAAAGAAAAAGAAAATGAAAGGTGTCTTAATCTCCACCGACAAGGCAGATGGAGTTCATGGCTTTGGAATATATTTCTTGCACTCTTTTTCTCCTCGCGAATGAAGTGAATTCCCTGTCGTGTTTAAATTGGCTAAAAATCTGCTTTTCGGCCTAGCTAGTTCCGTTCGATCAATTCGTTTGTCGAAAACAAATCCCCCAACTTCTTGGTTGCGTTCTAATTGAGTCCTCATCATTTAATTTCCTATTCATGAATCAAATTTATGTTATTCTAGCATCAAATCTGGATATGTATCCATATTTTCATGGTTTTGTCAGCCATGAACACTGTTTTCAGTGTCATGTGGAGTGAATCTACTTATGATAAAAATATATATCCTATTTTTTTTCTTTTTTACAAGTTTTTTTTTTATCGAAATAGTTAGGTAATGGTTTCATAGAAATATACAAGTATTTGGTATATTATAGTTACAGTGCCTGAAGTTGCAAGAGCACTCGGATTCTCAATTTTATAATATTAGGATGTAATTACAAAAAACGTAAAGATTGGTGACTTATATTAGCAAATAAACTGAAGGAAAGAAAGAAGAAGGAAAATTCGTACACGGAAAGCCACAAGTAAGGTATATATGCTTTTGAATTTTAAAATCTAAAGTGTTATGAAAATCTTCTTTTGCTGGAAGATTTATTTTGTTTGGTACTAAACTGACAATATGGCTAACCCTTATTCTCAAATTAGTTTTTTTTATTATTAAAAATTATTATCACTTTATATTATCATAGGTGGTTATCATCCGTCGATTATTAACCTTATTGATAGTCGATTTATCACCCGTCGATCTAACAATATTGTGACTTAATTTCAAAAGGAAAGGAGTAATTAATATTGGACGTGTAGTAATAATTGTTTTTAAAATATATGTTTATTGAAATATATTAAAATAATATAAATATTTTCTATTTAAAAAAATATTTTAACTTGATCATATCAAAATAATAAAAATGTAAAATAATATTTTTACAAAAAAAATCAAAATTTCAAGATACGCGGTTACTAGTCAGAATACATATATTATATTATTATGTATAAAACACGAAGATTTGGAACAGCGAGTGTTGTGAATTCTCAAATTGCTTTTGGTTTTTAATCGCATCTTCTTCTTTTTTTTCTAACCAATTTCTTATTATTTCTTATAAGAAAACACACTTCAATATATATAGGACCAAAATGTAAGACACGGCAATTAGATATATGACCAATTTAAAATTTGCGTGACAATTGTTTTTTAACCCCCTAAATTCATTTTCTTTATTTCAGTTTTTTTAGTTCGTGACATTTTTTTTCGATTTAAAACTTAATTTCTTTGTTTTAATTTCTAGATTGAGAGAAGATAAAGAAATTATCAAAAAATAGCAAAGAAAATAAGAAGTTGCTGGCTAGCTAAAATTCTAGCAACGAAAATTTTTTCTTTATGCCAATGAATTTTTCTTTTTCATGAGAAGTTATACTTGAATACCTTTTGGCCTTGATTGCATTTGAAAAACTAAATCAAGACTCAAATTGTTTTTAAATTAGATTAATTTTGTGTTTTGGAGTTTTTTTTTCAAGTTTAAAACCATTAATTGGGTTTTTTTTAGACTTTGAGAGTGATTTTTAAGTGTTTTCTTGATTGCTTGAGAATTTGATGAAATTGTTTTTTAAAGTGTTTTTTGTTTGTTTAGAATGCATTAAAATAATATTTTTTATATATAAATTATTTTTAATATTAGTATGTGAAAATAATTTAAAAATATAAAAAGTATTAATTGTTGGAAAATTGAAAAAATCTCTGATACCAATTGTTGGAAAATTAGAAAAAAAACTTTAATACCAATCGTTGGAATGTAAAGGTGCCCACTATTTCAATTGAAAAATTCTAGCCCTTAGCTAAGAATTAATTGAAATATTTCAGCCCTTGACTGAAGAACAAAGAACAAAGAATTGTGGAAAAATAAAAATAAATTATTTAAAAAGATAAATTTTTGAAACGTATTGTCGTACATGACAATTATATTAGAATTTAGTTGAAAAGAGTTTGGGGTCCAAAAAGTTTGACCCCGATTTCTGAACAACTCCTTCGAGAGACTCGTTCTCTATTTGTAGAAGAAAAAAAAAAAAACTAGGGGGGCATGCGTGGTCTTAGGTTTATTACAAGGACACGATCCACAAGCGAAGCCTAGAAACCTTAACTTTTATTTTGTTTTTATTTTTTCCTCTCATCTTTTTAGTCAAACCCTTCTTATTTAAAGTTGTATTAATATTTTTAATTAAATCTTGATTAGTACTCTTTCTCATAATTGAGACAGACAAGGTTATTGAATCCGATGAGTATTGTGATTTTAATAAAAACACCAGAATGATTAATGCTATAAATAATGTTTGCAATTTTTTTTATTAAAAAGAATTGATCTACACCCGGTTAAATGCTAGTCAAGTAACTAAGCAATATTCCTAATTCAACAGTGGTATTGATGAAGTTATTGCCAACGGTTTGTTATTATGTTTCAAAAATATTTTTAAAAATTTTTATTTTTGTTTTTCATTTTAAATGATTTTTTTTATATTTTTAAATCATTTTGATGTAAAGATATTAAAAATAATTTAAAAAAAATGTTATTATGATATTTAAAAAAACATTTTAAAAATTATTCTTAATCACACTTCTAAATACTTGATTAAAAATGTAAACTTCAGCCTAATTGATCACACTCTCTCATAATTTTGTACTGTCCTTGTCTTTGATGATCGAGTTATTGTTATTATTAAGACCTTTATGGTAATTCAATTATATTTTTAAATTTAAAAAATATTTTAGCTTTTAATTAAGTTTTGTTTTATTTTATATTATTATAATGTATTGATATTAAAAATAATTTGAAAAAATAATACACACATATTATTTCAATGTCTATATAAACAGACATACTTGGAAAGAAATAAGCATTATACTTTTAAATATATATTAATATATTTAGAATTGAGATGCAGCTAAATTTGATTGAGTTTTGTTAGATATATAATCTTTATAAAACACAAATTACTTCTTTTTAAAAACTAAAAATACATAATTTTATATATTTTCCTATAAATTAAAATAAAAACACCAGAATGATTACAAATAATTTTTATGTAACGTACGGAAGTGAAGGAGCTGCATTTCTTGGATTCTGATTTATAGAAATAATTGAGACGGGGACTAGAATCCCATCAGCAACCAAATTAAAGACAATGACAATAGATTTGAACCGAAGAACAGGAGAAATGATTTGGCGATCTTTTTATAGAAGCAAGTGCAGCCACAGCTAGGGAGGGAGGGTAGCCACTAGGCTGGTACCGGCAAGATCTTTGTTTTTTGTTCTGTTCTTGTGCGGTCTAGCTTTAAAAACAATTAAATTTATTTTAAATTATATACTAATATTAAAAATAATTTTTAAACGATAATTATTTAAAAAAACAACATAAATCACGTAAAATACAAAGTGACTGAAGGGGACAGACTTTACCCTCGACAGCTTCTTTGTCTTGTTTCGGGTATTAACTTTTTAATTAAACAAGCTATATATATACTTTTTAATCTTCCCAGATATCATTTGTTTAATGCAGCTTATAATATTTTTAATTAAAAATAAAAATTTTAAATTCTGATCCAAGTTTGATAATTTTGACCGGAAACTATATTAAGATTTCAAGGATCCCCAATTTTATTATTTTTAAAACAAAATCTTACTTTCCCACCCAACCACATGCTAGTGTTTTGTGGTTAGGGTCACGGAACCAAGGATTTGTAAACTAATCACAGTACCAACCAGGCGACTCGAGGCTCTTCATAATTGGTGGCGTTGACCTTCAAGCAGATTCCATTACACCAAGACATGGGCGTGAACAAGTCGCGGACAATTAAAAATTAGAAATTTCTGGCAGGGCCTGCTAGCTAGTGGTTCATAATAAGGTCCAGGATCATTTGGACGGTTGTGAGAGGACCAAGTCACAGAAAATCATATCTTGCCAGGCATGTTCTTCCTCCATGATCAAATTGCTCGAGCTTGCCCCATGCACAGGAGACGATGGCTGATCCCCTCCATTGTCCTGTCCCCAAAAGTAGTTTTCACAGCATCAGTAATGTCCATGCTTCTGCAGCATGATACCTGCTAATTAAACTACTGCTTTTATTTCGTCATCCCGAATTTTTGACCTAATATAAGAAAAAAAGGGGCATCTGAGACAGTATTTTTACCGCAGGAGAAGCCGAGAAGGTGAGAATTTACCACATCCGTGGGCAACTTTGTCGAGAATTCAAACCATATGATGTGAACCACCAACCGATCCCGAACAACTCATGATTTATCTGGAAACAATTATTTCTGTGTACAAGATCAGACCGGAGAAAAAGACATCATAACAAGAACATCATCGCTGTCTCCGATCCCTAAGATAAAGTAGGTTAAAGCTAGCGAGGTAGCTCATCCTCCATTGCATCAAAATGATAGCTAGGGCTTCTTCTCGATGCTTTTTAGATGGAATCCAAAGGTTTACTCATAGAAGCATGCGAAAGTTGAAGCTTCGGAGCCCCACCACCGGTCTACTACTCATCTGTGTATTTATCACCGATCATTTGTTTTTATATCTATTCTCTCATTAGAATTAAGATTTTAATACTGTGTAGTGTGAATTTTTATCAAGTTTCAAATCTTTTTTTCAAAAATGGAATCTCACCCAGCAAATCTGAACCATTACTTGATAATTAATCACCTCCCCGACATCATTAATATAGATTTCTTTCGTATTCTCTTAGTGTTTTTTTTCCTTGGACGGGGTTAACATTTTCATCTTCATAGTAGATCGAGGTTCAGCAGCTGCTACGCCCACCCACCACAAAAAATATATTGGTGCAAGGAAAGAGAGGGTCAAAAAGAAGAAAGGTAAATAAAAAAAGCCTTGATTAAAGCCATGATAGAGAGGAAAAGAACAGAGCTAAAGAAAAGAGAAGAAATTCTGTTGAAGGTTCAGATCAGCAATCATAGCCTTTGAATGCCCGTAATTACCTGCCATCTTTAGAAACATAAATCTTGATGAACACGTCACATGCTGCAAGGATATTGGTTTTCATCCTTATTACAATGTGCTCAAGTTTTTTATTCAACAGAACTGGTTCTTATGCACTTATTTTTTGTTTTAAATTAATTTTCTGATATATTAATGTTAAAAATAAAATATATATCATTTTAATATAAAACAACCACTCATTTTAATTTCCCACAAAATTAAATGTCTAAGTTACAGAAATTCGTCGACATCGAAGGTAAAATTGTGTGTGTATGTGTGTCTGGATTGCTAACAAGGATCCACAAGTCAAAACAGAAGTAGTATTAAATATGAAAATCGTCCAAGTACATGACAAAACTGAATGTCTGTATAGAAAGTTTTGAATTCAAATTAAAATGTAATTTTTTTTTATAAAAATTTGAATTTTATTCACTTATTTAAATCTACAAATTACGTTTGAGGTTTAATAAATAAATAAAAAAAAATCGATAACCAAGCAGAAGGTGACATCTATGTCCCCCTTTTATCTGCCTGCTCTTTGTCAGGTTTGGTAACCATCAACGTTGATGAGCCTTAAATTTATATAAAAAAATGTGTTAAATTCAACAGAGACCCCGTCAAAAGCTGCTAGCGAATTAAGACATCATTTTTACTTTATATATATATATATTAAAATTGAAGAGGTTGGATCTTTGAAAGCGCTGGAGTTTTGTGCTTGGTTACTACTACTGATCATGTCTCAGGAGCGTTCCTGTGCAGAGATTACTGTAGCCATCTAAAACTAGCTAGGACTTATCCAAGACGATAAAATGTCAGGGAATCTCCGTTAAGAGCGGGCGTGACTCACACCAAACCCTCCTCCCATCACGAGAACTTAAAAGAAAAGAACCAAAAAGAGAGCAGGCATTCCGGGCTATGCTATCCTTCGAGGAGACACATGCATGCACGGCTAGGCTACTATAGATGGCAAAACAAACACTATGGTGATGGGCGCCTGATCAACTTGAACACGACGAGGAGAGAAAGCAGTGGCATCGTTCTCTCCGAGTCCTTGCCCTGATTATAAACAATCATTCATAATGACCCTTATCATGGAGGCGCCCTAGTAGAGCTTGGATTCGAAATGTTTCTGCAGTACTGATTTGACCTGCTATACTGTGCCTTCGGGAAGTGGTGCGGGCTTGTTTTATTTTGAAACTCATGGATATGCATCTGCATCATCTCAGCGATGAGCAGTCTGGAACGACAAATAACTTCATTTGGTTCACTATTTTGTCGGCCCACATTGCACAGTTCATACTGCAAAGAAGGACTGCTCACGTCCCGGACTCTAATTAAGAACATGATATTACATTGTGGGTGACCTAAAGACAGATTCAGACAAATAGATTGGACAAGCTGAGATTCCGTAATTAACGGTGTCTTGGTTCCCAGATTGAATGATGAAAACATGTGAATCTAAATTAGAGCCCGGGACTGCAGCGATGAGCAGTCTGCCCCGACAAGCTCGATCATCTAAGCTTTGCGCAAGAACAAACAAGACACTGTTTTGCGAACTCTGGTGCTGGGCTTCTCACCAGGCCCAAGAAAATAACCTCAATTTTTACCATGGAAACGAAAACAGTATTTGCTTCCAAGCGAAGGAAAGCTGACGATTTATGATAGAAATAGGTTGCTCAAGCTGAAGATAAGTTTCTCAAATGCATAGACCGGGTTTCTAGTCTGCTCTGCCAAGAGTTCCATAATAATTAGCTATCGTTAAAATTCTGAAAACTTTAAACTCGGCATGGGTGGAAAGTATGTGCAATGCTAGGCAGTGAAGATTTTCACTGAAGCTCATCCTACATTTGCAGGGTGATATACGATGTTTTCATTTGCTTGCTTCTGCCAGGTCCAGTGTCTTGCAGACATACCCAGTAACTAGAAAAATTCTATTTGGTATCTTAATTTTTCTAATTATGTTTTTATTTATTATCGATTCCATATTTATTTGTTTTCTTAAATAATAATTTATGATTTCTTTAATTGAATTCGATCATAAGTTTTTTAATATATATTTATATTTTTATGTAAAAAACTAAGTTGAGAAATTCAACATGTTCAAGTTTATTTGATCATATATTATTATTTTTAATTTAATCCTTAATCTTTTTGTTTTCTTTAACTCTTTCATTAAAGTTTTGTTCTTTTTAATTGTACCCTTGATAGAATATTATATTTCTGTCCTCATTGATTGATTTTTTTTTTATTTCTAGGTTTTCTAGTTTGCAATCGTTGCCTTTTTTTCCAAAATATAAAACTAGCTTATTTAGTTGGTTAGGACTAAAACATGCTTGCGTCATTAAAATATTTTAATGTAAAAATTATACAAAAACGCAATATAGCGCCAACACCAATAACTAGTATACTCTATAGTATTAGCTTGACATTTTATCTCGAGTTTAACAGGATAAAATGTTCTCACTAAAAGAAACTTAATAATCTGGAATTTAAAATAGAAATATATATATATATATATAGTACAAAACACAAGAATGAACCGTCAAGGCCAAGCATGATCACCCTAAATTTGTCAATAACAGTAACGACACCATAATGCAAGCCCCAGCACTTGCCTCCCTCTATCTGGTACGGAGTTGAATCCACTCGGTCTCGTCCTGCAAAGCATTTGCAGAGATGGTGGATCTCTTCAACACCTTAATACAAGCCTCACATGAATTTTATCCAATCAAAGAAGTTGCACATTGCACAATGCCATCTATAAGTTCCTCCTCCGGCCAGCTTTCGTGCTCAAGAAATGGCCTTTTCAGTCCTGATTAACAAGATACAGAGTAACACTAAAATAGAACACATCTAATTTAAAGATAATATATAGCCTGCAAGCAAAATATAGCCTCTAGTGCGAGATAATCACCACCACTTAAATAGCACTTTTGATGCCCAATTCCAAAGTACTAACAGGCTTCTGATAGCGATCAAGAATTGTCAAGTGTAGCTAGCAGACACTAGGCCAACCGAAGTACTCATCCAGAAAGAGCAGAGAAGGTGGTGGGATCCACTTCACATTCTCGCCAAAGAGTAACTTAATCTTCGTTGACAATAGCATGACCGGGATTTTCTGGAGTGGAGGAAAAGAAAAGCAACAAGGCCAACATGGTTGCATCTGCATTCACTTTCTTCAACTTGGCAAGTTTAGAAGCAAATGTCATGTCATTATTATGCTTTTTTTTTTCTTTCGAATTTGGCTAAGGGATAACTAGGAATAAAGGGTCACATGGAAGAATTTAGCACTTCATGATCATGCAGAAAATCAACCAAAGTGAAACGAGAAACTGATTTCTGATGATTAACATAGCTATTGTTCTGAATGTTGAAAGCATTCAGGTTCAGATGTACTAAAAACTAGCATCAATGAACAAGCCTAACTGGGTCATCCAGTACAAGGGCGAGTGGGTACCTTTGTCTTGCTAATGAGGCTCAAAATGCACACAACATGGGTTATTTTACCCTCCTCGACCAAGTAGCAGGAAATGGATTTTCAACTGAACAATGGTCATTTGCAGAGCCACAAATTCAGAATCACGCATTCCCCAAAAAACACCTGCTTATAAGATATAGCTAAAGACTTTTATCTCCATGCAATAATCATTTGAGCTCTAAGTAGATGTTACTTTACCAAAACCATAAATATACGCAATACCAAACCAAAAAATTAAAAAATTTCTCCTCGAAATAACTAGCACATCCATTACCATTTCATTTCTAACTAGAAAAATAGAAACTGGTAGTCATTCACGAACACTTCCTCTAATCAGCATGGAAATTCAAACACTAACTAATTAACTAACTTCTATCTAATGCATTTATCAAAACGAAAACCAAAATAACAACACTAGATAAAAGAAAGAAAGAAAAAGAAAAAAGTTACAACCTTGTTATTACCCTTAACCTCAATGCATTCAGCCACACCCCTCAACTCCTCTCCCTCTCAACCTTCTCCGAAAAGAAGTTAGTAGCAAACATGTTATCAATCAGATACTCCCTATAAGGATGATTCTTCGGAACAAGCTTTTTAAACTGCTCAAACTTTTTTTGTGCTTCATCTTTCTTCCTCAGCAAAGTATAGATTATCCCTTGACACAAATACGGCCTAAAGTCCTTCGGCTCCTCTTTCACCAACTCGTCATAAACCTTCAACGCATCAAAATACTTCTCCTCCATTACTCTAACTTGCGCAATCAATAACTTAAAATCCCTCAAATCCGAATTCTTCTTTTCTTTCTTACATTTATTCATTGCACCCTCAATTCTTTTCAACACAACTTCCAACGAACCACCGGATTCCGAACTCGCCATTATTAGGCCATGATAAGCCTCGACCCGAAGTGGGTCTTTTTGCAAAATTGCTTCAAACCCATCTTTAGCAGACTCAAAATCTCCACTGTAAGTGTAAATTTGTGATTTCAACAATGACCATTCATCTTCATTTGGTTCCAGCTCGATCAATCGGTCAACAACTTCAATTGCCTCAAGAAGTTTCTTTGATTTGATCCTCACCTCCATGAGAGACCGTAAAGCTTCAACATCACTAGGGTTTTGAGCCAGATGATCTTGAAGAGCTCTTTCTTGTTCTTCAAACGAAACATTTTCTTTGGATGATTCTTTTGTGGGGTCTACAGTGGATGACGACGCGGCAACCGGGGAGGCGATTGCCGGTTTGGAGTTGAAGCGCGTGAAGAATAACACGGCAGCGGCGGAGAGAGCGATGGAAGTCGTTTTAATGACGGTGGTGAGGGTTTGATTGAGTGGTGTGATGCGACCGGAGGAGGAGGCTCTGATGGAGGTGGAAAGTTTGATGGATGATGACGAGGGAGGTGGGATTTGGAAGGAGAGGGAAATGACGGGGCTTGGAAATGGACGGTGGGGATTCAGAGAGGGATTAAGGGGTCGTTGAAGGCTGGGCAGTTGTTTAGCAATTGACTCCATTTTATTTTATTTTTCGAGCTAAAACCCTTTGATATAAGGAGAAGAAGAGAACAAAAGGAAAACCCTGGCCCGGAGAGGAGAGGAGGTGAAGAAAAAGAAAGACAGCATATGCCAGTTTAATTTTTTATTTTATTTAAAAAACAAGATTACTAATACACTCCTCACCCCCACCCTAAATCATGCTTGTTTTTTAATTTTAAAAATAATTTTGAGAAAATTTAAAAATATTTTTTAAAAAAACTTTTTTAATATTTTTATAAGTTAATATAAAAAGTATCCCAACATTTTCTTGAATAATCATAATTCTCATGAAAAGTTCACACCCAGTGATCGTAAATTGCTAACAATAGTGGTTTATATTTCCTAATTTTAAACTACAATTCATTTTAAAACTCGAGTTATATCATGTGCAAAGGTATTATTTAAGTTAATTTTTAATATATTAGAAAAATATACAAATATTATCACCAAAGCATTATATTATATGTTTATTAAATGATAAATTAAAAGCTATTATTTAGTTTCATTAAATAAATTTAAAAACATTTGAATTGATAAATAATAAAAGAGTTGTCAATTTATTGCAAATATCTCACACCCACTTTTCTTTTGAGTTTATATGTTATTATTTTTTATTTTAAAGGTCGTTTTTCTCATCAAGAACAAATATTTTTTAATAATACATTACACAAATAAAGTTTATATATATATATATATATATATATATATATATATATATATATATATATATATATATATATATATATAAAAAAAAAAAAACTTAATATAAATGAAAATAACATCTTTGAATCATTAGAAAAATAAATTAGAAATTAGAAAAAAGCAACTTCTATTAAAAAGTGAACAGAACAACTTTAAAAAATCAGATAGATAAATGGGGTTGAAGACTATAAGATTGTATTATGCAAAGAGATCATGAAGGATTTGCATTACATACAATAGACGTGCCACTTAGAGGAAGATTAAGTAATGTGTTCAATTAAATTATATGATACGTGGATGAAAACTAGTTCAATAAATAGATAAATACAATAATGTAAATTTTGTATCTTATAGTACAAATAAGATATGAAAATAGTTGTTATACAAAATAAAAAAAATAATATTGAAAGAGCTGTTTGGAAAAAATAGAGAAAAAACAATATTAAATGTTCTTACTAAGACATGTAAGAATTGCATCTTCTAACATTTGAAAAATGATACAACATGTAGGATCATCTAATGTGGTTGGAACTTTTTAATTTACCTTTGAAACCATTAGTATATAAG
Source organism: Salix caprea (assembly GCA_964035475.1). Classification (NCBI taxonomy): domain Eukaryota; kingdom Viridiplantae; phylum Streptophyta; class Magnoliopsida; order Malpighiales; family Salicaceae; genus Salix; species Salix caprea. Next base: position 16,731,128 of record OZ037751.1, read on the forward strand.
TGTTTTGGTGAATCTTTAGTTGTCATGTTGATCAATTGATTTTTTTTTTTACTTTGTTTACCAATAAGATTCCAATGCTTTTTTCTTATGATATTAAAAGGCATGCTTTACGTGTAACTTTAAATATTTTTTTTAAAAAAAATCATTTAATCACTTTTTTAATCATATTTTTATTTATTGTTGTTGTTGTTTTATTAAATAGACTATTAGTTATAATAAAAAAGAGTTATAAACATCTCCAGTTATATGGCCCGTGGTACAAAATAAAACTTCTTGATCTGTATTTATCTGTCAATTTTTTAAGTTGACCCTTTAGTTATTGTAAATATTTTTATTTTATTTTTGGATATGATTCTTGATTTATATAATTAACTGCACATATCAACCTTTTAATCTATTTTTTTATATATAAAAGCACATAAAAAAAGTTTACATATTTATTTGTTTATAGCTAGTTAAAAGACTAAATCTATAAACATCATAATGCATAATACATTTAATTTCAACTGTAATGCTTAGAGTTGCAATTTATATTATTATATCTTTTTTGATCCAATTTCAGAGTGAAACTGAAGCTTTATGTGAAGAGTAGAGAATAATAATAATAATAAAAAAGCAAGATGGACACGCTAACAGAAAAAAACAACAACAACAATAATAAAAAGTCGGTCGACGACCGCATTCGTCCATGATGTCCCAATTCTTTCACAATAAACGACAGCAAATAATTAGATGTTCGTGAAGCCCATGTAAAGATATTCACTTTGAAGCACTACATTTCTCATGTAAACTCCACTCTTGATTTTGGGCCGTTGCTCATATTCTACCTTCAATTTTAATATGTCATATCAATATTATTTTAAAAAAAATCAATAATACTTTTAAAATGCAATACCAAACATCACTTATAGCTTATGGGATATTTTTTAGAATGTTTTTAAAATAGAGTGGTTTAAAATGTTTTTTATTTATAAATATATTAAAATAATATTTTATTTTTTTTATTTTTTTTTTATATCAGTATATTAAAATAATCTATAAAAAGTAATTAAAATAAATATAAAAAAAAACTCTACAATACAGTAACATGACAAGAAGTCACTAAGTAATTAGAGAATTAATTGATGGGGTAAATTAAAGTAACCCCAGTGAGGATGGTGAAATCGCAATGTCGTCGAAAGTGGGGAATCTTCAGCCACGAACTCTTCCAAGTTCGAAGCAATCCTTAATAAGACGCTATTAGATGTTCCTATTTCCCCGCTTGTCTTGTTCTGCCGAGGGCAAAGCGGGATGCATTTCCCGGTGAATGGTCCCCCCCCCGCCCGCAGAGAGTTTGTGTTTGACTCGTTGAGCCCAAACTCAAGGCACGATTTCGTCATGAAGCTTCCCATGGCTCGTCGGAAAATCTTAACGGCGGAGGGGCTAAGAAATACGATTTTAAAATTATATGAATATAAAAAAGAATACTCTTAACTAGTTGATTCAAGAATATTCTTTATTGTCGGAAAACAATATCAGACTTTGGTCACCGTAGACTTACCATCAAATGGTACGATAACGACTGTTGCCGTCACTCCCCAGTACCGTTCAGCAATCTGGCTACTTAATTGATAAGAAAATAAAAATATGCCGAAAAGCTTCGGAAAATGACCAGCTAGGAGCTTCCAAATGGTCCCCGAAGTTTTTGTTCTTTTTCAATTTTGATTCATCATATATCACGATCGATCATGAGGAGAGATCAGAGAACACATATATACATGTAAAACAGCAGATTTCGTTGGGTAGCTAATATAAAAATAATAATAATAATAATTACAAAGACAGAGAGCGTCACAGCTTGTCGTGGTTCCATGCAAGCAACCACTGCCCCCGTATTGCTCCCACATGCTGACACGCAATTCCCAAAACAGGACTCGCTACACGACGCCGTTTTAGCAATCCATTTTGCTTTAGAACCGGCGGCGCCTGATCTTTTGGGTAGGAGGAGGAGCTTTTCTTTTTCTTATTTTTACTAGATATTAATCTGCCCTAGAGTTTGCCATGCATATTAATTACTGAAAGAACCCTGATCAGGATGCAGCTAGCTAGCTATTATTTGGCCGGATAGCAAACTCGAAGATTCGAGCCAAAACACAACGTTATTTAATTTGACTATCAAGTTCTAGCTGCTGCTGCTGCTATTTACTCCAATAATTTGGAAAGATGAGATGAGAATTACTGATCATCATGTCTTAGATCCCGTGCTTTTGTCGCCTTCTTGAACAGCCTTCTCTTCTCTTCTCTTCTCGTACGCCTCGAAGAACTCCTTGTTTTCTTTCTCCAACTCCTTCCATACTGTTGGGACATTTAGCAAACGCATACACTCAAGTACTGTTGTGCAAGAACTACGAACTGGGTAAATTAAGGAAAGAAGATGGCTAGCTAGTGGTACCTGTGGAAGTAATGACAGGTTTGATGTTAGCATGCTTGGACAGAGCTTCCATGCACTCTTCTTTGCTCATGTTGAATATGATGCACTCTTCTATTAGATGGTGCACCTGCGAGACCATCCAATCACATACATACCCTGTCAATATAACTTCCATGCAAAAAAACAAAAGATTATACATCATGGATAATGTTATTGATCAAATGATTCTTCAAATACCATGTGGATGTATGAAGCAGAAGAATCATCACCCATGTCCTCCTCCTCCTCTCCCTCCCCCTCCCTCTCTCTCTGTATATATATATAAAGAGAGACACAAACACACACACTCTACTCTAGCTTGTATGATCAAGAAATTAAATCACGATTCTGGAGGATGAACAAGCTAGAATATACCAGGATCGGAAGAAAACAACTAGAAAAGAGAAAGGTGGAGAAAAGACACCAAGAAAAATGAAGGAAGGAAGGAAGAGAGAGAAGGGAGTAGTAGATCGAAGAAAGCCAAAAGGGTTGATAATAACTGCGATGGAAATGCAATAGAAAAAGGGGTAGGCGGGTTATAATGAGCAAATTAAGGACCTGATCACCACTTTACAATAAAATAATCAATATATGACGTCATGATAAAGTGGGGTCCAAATGCCCACGTGGGAGAAGGACGAAGATACACTAAACGCCCACGTGGGAGGAGGAGGATGATTGGCTGAGAGGGGATTAGAGGAGATTTTATAAGCAAACCTCATTTGTCTTCTTAATAGGAGACGTGACAGTGGGCCCTTCACTTTCGTTTTATAACGTGATATTCGTTATTTTTATTAAAATAATATATTATGGTGCCATAGCTCGATAATAGACATATAAGAGCACTAAAAATGAAAAAACAATGGGCTTGGTGAATTTATCGAGCAGCTAAATACAATGGACGGGTTAGTTTTGTCATTTCCGAATAATTCATGAAGCATTGTAGAGTTGGCAGGGGATATAATGATCCTTTTGTTTCAAAAATTACAGTATAAATACTATTTTATCCCTAAGAGTAAATTTTTTAGAGGTTAACTTTGATGTTTCAACTTGAAATGTAATAGATTACCCTTGTAAGTAAAAAGATTGACACATAACAATTCAGTTTTGTTACATTTTTAAGTACAAAATAAAATAAAAAATTCCAAGAAATTACCATCCAGCATAAGGGTTTTATTATAGATTCACACTAGTTTTTTAGTGGTTAATGAGTTGGCTTGGGGGTGGTTTAGTCACTGAATATTTATTAATATTATTATTAAAAACAATTATTGGTGTATGTAATGCACTGATAATGAATGAGGGTATCATACACTAAAACAATACCAAAATATATTTCAAAGGAAAAGAAAAAATAATTAGATTAATATGAATACAATTATATATATATATATATATATGAAAGACATAAAGGGAATATAATTTTCTTCATCCAGTAGAAATCTTGCATCGCAATACTATATATTTGGCTTGAAAATCATATCAAGTTTCCTTATTGTCTAAGAAGATGTTTGTTATTATATTTTAAAAGTATTTTTTTTTAAATTAAAAAAATTCTTTTTTTATTTTTATATTATTTTAATATGTTAATATCAAAAATATTATTTTAAATAATAAAAAATATTATTTTAATATATTTATAAATAAAAAATACTTTTGAAAACATCCTTAACTATCTTTAAAAAACAGCACTAAATCTACTCCATCTACCTTATTATTCAAACTTGTCACATGACGCTATGCTATCATCACCTTAAAATAAGAAGTCGTTTTAATGATAATTTTAGAAGAGCACGGGCTGTAAAAATGCAATTAGGCACTTGGGATTTATTACTTACAACAGGCGGTGATCGATCTAAAAAACATGAATTAGATGTATAATTTATGTTTATTTAGAAAAAATAAGTTAGATCTATTAGAAATTATATAATTATTAATTTTATAATAATTTAGGAACATAAACAGAGCAATTAAAATTATAAAGGAGAGGACTAAAGGGTTTGCTCTCACCATAATCTTAGATTCGATGACCACGGTTCGAGCCATATGTTTACTAATATAATTATCACTGAGAACTTACATGATCGTTAACTTCAGGACTCGTGAGATTAGTTAAGGCACGTATAAAATGATCTGGACACCTATGTTAATAAAAAAGAATTATGAATAAGAAAAAAAAGTGTCAAAACTATTGTATAGTTGGTCAAACCATAAATAGTCCACAATAAAGTATATATTTAAAATTATAATCGGGTCGTTTAATCTTCTTGTTAAATAGGGTTAGAGTCCATCTTATTTGGGTTAATTAGCACGTGAAATCCTGACCGAAGGATCCAATTTTCATTGAATAATTTGTTTTAATGAATCGGTTCATTACTATTGTAAGGTTCTTAGCACAATTTACTCTAAAAATAATTGAATAATTCTCTCCTCGATCTTTGAACTAGCAACTCCATGTGTTACTTGCTCTTTAATATCATCAAGATTAGGAGGGCTAATTCTTCTATATTCGTTTTTATTTGAATCTATGTTTATGGTTTTGTATTCTGGTTTTTATGAGAGTTTTAATGTATAGTATTTAGATTTTTCATTGTTAATTCTTGGTCACTTTTCTTATATAAAAAACGTTTTTATCTACTCTAAAATATATAGAGATATTCCAAAAATAATTTCTAAAATATAAAAATAAACCTAGCTATTTTTCTAATATTTATTTGTATTTTCTTCTGCACTATAGGCTGTAAAAGCAGAGGAAAACACACTTTTCATCATGATGACTATAAAAAAAGTATAACCTTTTCATGATTTTCAAGCTATCCTCGCCCTCCATTAATTTGTACATTGTCCTGGATTCTTAATTAGTTATTTAAATAACATAGTAAGTTATTGAACCATATATTATTAAAATCCAATTTTTTTTTAGACTATATTAACCTAGTACATATATCAACAAAAAAATAAAATAGATGATTGTTGCAATAACTATATGTATATCTTTTGTTCTTAAAACAAATTTTATCCACATAAAAACTGGTTAAACAGAGGAGGATAATTGCTCTACTTAGAAAATGAAAGGACGGATGAGGGATAAATACAATCTTAGAAAACAAGAATTTCCATATTTTTTTTAGATTATAGTATTTTTTCGATTCCATCAAAGTTTGTTTTTATATTAATTTCTTATTTTTATACACTATAATGTTTTGTTTTATATTATTCATGTAGATCATAAATATTCTAATAATAATTATAATAATATCTCTCTATATAGAGGGTCCTGTTTAGAAGAGTTGTTGCGGTTGTTTTTGAAAGTGCTTTTCATTTAGAAATACATCAAAATAATATTTTTTTAATTTTTAAAAAATTATTTTTAATATCAGCACATCAAAATAATTTAAAAACATAAAATAAAATTCATTTAAAATAAAAAAAATCTTATTTTTTGGAAACAACGGTTAAAACGCCGTCCAAACAGGCACATAATAAGTTATACTTTCTCCTGTTGGAATGCGGTCTCGACCTATTCGGTGAAAAGAAATCCCATTTGTTGAGGTGGGGCACAATAATAATCCTCCGCACTAGAAGAAGGGCTACGATGCATAGCTTTCGTTAAAAAAAAATGTAAGATCTTCGAGGTGAATGGGACTCTAGAGAAGCAAATATTGTCCTTGTCCGGCTTTGTCGTAAGGGTTATTTGTTTGTTTTATATTTTTAAAATATTAAAAAAATATTTTTTTTAAATTTGTATTTTTAATATTTTTAGAGTATCTGTTAATATCAAAATTAATTTTTAAAAATTAAAATTAAAAATATTATTTTAATAAAAATATTATTCTAAGAATATTTTTTAGGAGTTGGCGTGTTTTCATAACTTTTAGGGGTTGATTTCAAAATTAAAAGGTTTGGTTTTTTCTTCTAATTTTATGATTTTGAATATTAAATCTGTATATAATTTATTTTTAAATATACAAGACGTAGAATATTATCAAAATTGGCTTTTTAAGAAAAAAATAACTTTAATCCATAAATAAATATATTTTACCATAGAAAACTATTCTCTTTTATGATTAGTATAAAATTTGTCGTGGTGCAGCTAAAGCATTGAACATTTCATAACATGTTATTGTATGTTATGTAAAGGAGTGCTTGAGAGTATGTTAGTTTTGTTTTTTAAAATATATTTTACTCGAAAACGTATTAATTTCATATATTTTTTTTTAAAATTTTTGATGTGCTAATATCACAACTGAGAAAAATATTAAATACTTTTAAAAAACATGTCATACCACAATAATAAATGAATGCATGAATTGTTTCTGATTCCTAGGCAAGTTTATATGTACGAAAAGAAAGGAATGGCTGGGAATTTTACCTGATGAATTTTTGGATTGGACGGTCGATTTCAAAGCTCAATGATATTCATTTGCCTGGGATCCATTTATAGTAAGGTAGCTCGCCGCTTTAAAAATGTCAAGCCTCTCTTTGAATAACCATGAAGAAGCCATGAAAGCATATTGTATCTGCAAAAGAAGGCAAAACCTGGCATGCCCCACCGCCTCAACTTTCAACAGCTAGCCTGAAGAGGTCGTGGGTCACATTATAGAGTCTCCGACCTTTACCTTCTCGATACTATTATTTTAGTAAAAGTCATTTTGCAATATTAATTATTTCATCTAAATGCGTTACAGATAATACGTGCTCTGCTAATGCTCTTGTGCAATTACAGCTAATACGCGATTATGACATATTTAGAGTTTACCATTGACTCGCAGCTACATCACCGAGGACCAGGCAATATCGATGTGCTTGAGAAGATGAGAAACTGATTCGATTTTACTGTACACAATTTGTCGGGTTCTCGAGCATCAAAAGCCAATCCGATTGCTTTCCCTTCTGAGTATTCCCCGCCATGCCGTCTCTTTGTGAAGGATCTGTTCAGCATCGGACAGAAAAATTTAAAGGGGGAGTGAAAAACATTACTGCACATCCTATTGGCAACAACTCAGGATGATAGATAAATCAAATCTGAGACATGCAATCATAAATCTTTATTTCTCTTCATCTTTCACAAAACAAAGTAGAGATAATTTAGTGGGTTGTTGGTGCACAAACAATTTGGATCAGGAAAAAGAAGAGAGAGGGCAAATGGGCACTGTAGGGAATGATAATACATTTTACTATACGGAACAATGGTACAATTAACCTGACATCAGATAATGTCAGTCAACACCAATCGCTGCATGTTCTCTATGTCTATATAGTTGCTCAAACCTCGTCAAAATGAAGAGGGGAGAATCCCGATTACATGGGATAACCGAATCTTCTAAGATCTCTTGAGAAGAATGGGTGCCTTAATGCTTCCCTGGCTTTGAGCCGCTCTGCCGGGTCATATCTTAAGAGTCCTTGCAAGAGATCAATTAAATCACCAGCAGAATGATCCACGTGCTGCATTATTATGTTCTGCCAAAGAAATTCAAAACAGTACATAAATTTGCAATTGCATAAAGTGAGATATTAAAAGAAAGAGGGGAAGCGGAGAAAATCAGGTACAAATACAAATAAGGTGACTGGCAGACATCAAAGTGCATGTTCTAACAGGATCAGAAAACAAAGCCATACCCAATGCTTCCACATAGGAAAAGGGTAAAATCTGATTAAGAGGTTACTCTTTTTTAAGTGAATGAAAGTGAAGTTTCTTTCAACAGAGAATGAAGCAAGACAAGAAATTGCTATTTGGAAGATACGCATACCAGCTATTCTGGGAATTGAGTGAGAAGAATTTTGGAAGATAATCTCAAAAATTTAAGAAAGGCAACCAGCTCTTTTCAACTATGCTTTTCAAGGGCTCTCTTTGTGGATTACCATTTATAACTACTGAAATTCCCAGGAACATTTTCAGCACATGTAAGGCAGGCAACAGGTTATTCTACAAGTAAACTAATTGAGTTGGATTCTGAAAAATTACTGGCAGACGAGGCAACTTTGTAACTGCTCTCATGCTTTCTCTAGAAGTTGCACCCTCAGGCCAATCCAATCGCACCCCTCTCCTGAAATATCTCTCAGCACGTCGACTGCAACAAGATCAGGCACAAAGTAAGTAATTCATCCACATGGAAAGATAGGTACAAACAAATAGAGCAACCACAGCAAATTCTCTTACTCAGCCCTGATCACCATGTGTTGTGGCAGAGGTCCTAAAACCCTCTCCATCATGGCAAGATGTTCCAAGTTCTCATGAGTTTGAAAAAGGGCCTCACCCTGGTCATAGACAAACCCAAATAACATAAACATAAATTAGCTTCCTTCAAGTATGCAATGTTAAATTACAGTTCACACTCTTTATGGATGTCCCAGGTCCCAAAGTAGTCTATCTGAAAACACAAAATCACCCCAGGCCAAACATGCCTTAATAAAAGACCTAGCAAATAATATCTGGCTACTAGAAATGCATTAAACAAAGAGAATGTTAAGAATTCATATAAGAAATCTTTTATTTTCTCAGGCAGTTCCGATCCACAGCAGCCTGTCTTACCTAACCTTTCATTTGAAACCCTTTCTGGCCAATAAGAGCCGTTATTCAGCAACACAGGAAAATGTAATCAAGGGGAGAGAATAAAAAACTGATGTTACTTACAGAACATAATTCAACAAGTATGCAGCCCACACTCCATATATCACAGGGATAGTTCCATCCAAGACCTGAGGAAAACATGTCATGGAATGTCATGTGATGACAAGCATCAAAATTCAAAAAATCAGCGCAGCAATAGTTCTGGTGATTACCTAAAATAACCTCAGGTGCACGATAATGCCGTGTTGACACCACATAGTTGTGATCCTGATGTTCAAATGTAGTACTTCCAAAATCAATGAGCTTAATAGCACTTGACTTGGGAAGATTCTTGAAGTAAGAACCATCTTTTGTGGACCGTGAAAGAAACTAAATCACATGAAAGAGAAGAAAAAAATCATCGGTCTATCAACAACGAGGAGAAAAGAGAAATACACGCAATTCAATCATGGCTTGGGTTGGGAAGTGGAAACAAAGAAAGCATCATTGTAATGAATCTCCTGGCAGTTATCATGAATATAAAGACAACTTTCAAATTGCAAGTACACTATATGGTTAGCATAAGATGGTGCATAGGAGTAGCATATCTTAACAATGCATGGCATGGTACGAAATATTCTAACAGCAATGTTGCCTAGATAAAGAATAAAAAAAAAATTAAAGTACATTTAACAGCTTCAGGAGGTGAAAAAATGGACACGCAAGAATAAAGAGGAAAGAAGACAAGTTTTTTGATTTCGTAAGAGAAGCTACAGTTGTGTTCCAATTTCCAGTTCATTTGACACTCTTAAACTTGCAGGTACAAGTTCAAAGACGTGATAAAATCATGCAATGCAAAATAGAAAAAGAAACAAAAACATGAAACCAAACTTTGAAACATTACCTTGTAATCTGGCACTTTGATGTACTCAGAGGAAACAAGTAGAATATTTTCAGGCTTCAAGTCAGTGTGAATCAGACGTAAATCATGCATAACTGCAAAGGTAACAAACTAATGAGCTAACTAAATATGCCATCTCTATTATCAACCAACTCTATGTTATTCCAAACAATATTTACTTTAGGGTTCAAGAAAATAAGAAAATGGAAAAAAGAAGGTAGAATATACATGGCTATATTTTGTTTCCAATTAAGAGCATATGAGCATCAAGTTTATATAAAATATAGATAAAAATAGTACAAGAATTGTCCACACACATGCAACAGACTCCAAAAGTTGTCTGCCAAGCTCCCGGACAAGATCAATGGGAAATGAACGATAGCTGTTTTTGCGGAGAAAATCATATAAGCTTGGTCCAAGCTTCTCAAAAACCTGTTGAAACCATTTAAATTCATCCGCAAGCTAACTCACAGAACATTTAGGCATGCAGGAGCATGTATTGCTCTCAAATTAATCAAATCAGAAATACTGATAAATACTTACAATACAAATATGATTACGATAGTCAAACCAATTCCGTATTTGTACACAACTGCAAAGAATAAAATCACTTCAAACTTCTAGAATGAACAAGGGTAGAAAAAAGAAAATGCAAAGCCTTACCGTGTGCTACCGAAATCATGCCTAGCCAGCCTTTGCAGGACATCAATTTCAATCATTGCAGCTTCACGATACTTGTGTATGGAGCGGACAATTTTGATTGCCACTCCTTCTTTCTTTTCATTATCAAAACATTCCAAGACCTGCCCAAAAGTTCCTGCATGAAAGCAATCACAAGAGTAAGAAAATGATAGAAAAAACTTCTTAAATTATAGACCACAAATGCATATAAAAGGGATACAATATGACAAAATCAAAACCCAAAAAAGTACCAACCTTCACCCATCTTGCTAAGAATCCTGTCTGCAAGATTAAAGGGGAAAAAAGAAGACAGTATCAGCAAAGAAAATATGATCAGAACCAATAACTTAAACTTTACAGTTTCTCAAAATAACCCGTTGAAAATATGAGGTCCTTAGAAATGGAACTTTTGGAATCCTCCTTGCAGGACAAAAAATCATTTTATGATCCAATTAAATCAAACCTTAAATACCATCAAAGCAAATTAAGAAAAGAAAGCACGTATACATGTTCAGCGCCTAATAAAAATCAGGTTTTGAAGCTATTTGATACGGAAATTTTAATGAGGACTTACAGCGCGGAGTCAAATTCTCTCCAATGGCAAAAACATAATGTCCATCTTTATCATCAGGTCTCCAAGGAGGTGAACCATTTCCATTGTAAAATCCATACCCACAAAACATCCCAGGAACCAACTGCTGCAGTAAGAAATTAAAATTGAAAGTTTCTGATTCTTATATTTTAGAGAAGATCAAAACCTACCTTTGGAGGAGCTACGAGAGGAGGAGGAGGAGGTACGTCCCATGTTAAACGTTGTCGTTTCCTAGGACGCTTATCCATGTTTTTATGTGGAAACTCTGTTATTCTCTGCGTCTCCATTTCTCTCTTAATTCTCGTTATTTAAACATGTAATCAATGAATCCATCACTCAATTTGAATCTGAATCATTGAAAACGTGTAAAGAGAAAATTTGGGGAATTTGTTTTTCGAAACCCTAAAAAGTACAATCTTGAACAGGAGGACGAGGAGGAGAGAGAGTCAGATCGATCTTCTCGGAAGCTAAACCTGAGGCGGGCTTGAATCTAACCAGGGTTACGTATATCCAGGTAACGTTAACCCAACTGGCTTGCTAGTTTATAACTATAGTTAATATGTGGGTTCCAGTCCTTGGTCTTTCGTGTGTCTATAATTGTTTCAGCTCACATGACCACCGCCCTGTGGCTTCTCTCGACGCGCGTGTAGTTTAGATTTTGGGCCCAGATATTACCTTGGGCTTCTCTGCACGCGTGTTTAGTTTACATCAGGTTATTTCTCTGCAGCTGGAGGTTGAATCAAAAGTTTATTAAAAGAAAAGGAATTTTAGGATGACTTTTTTTTAGCATTGAAATGCTAAGATCGAGTTTAATTTATAATTATTATTTATTTTATGTTTAATAAATTTTAATTTATTTATGTAATAAAATAAATATAAAAATTAATTTGAAGTTAAAAACAATATAAAATAATAAATTTGAAAAAAATTTAATATTGAATACTCGGGTAAAAAAAGGACTAAAATAATTAAAAACACTTCTCAGGTACAATGAAAAATAAATAAATATATTTTCTTATTTAAAATTTAACCTCAGAAATTTTAATTATTTTTAATAAATAAAATAAAATTTTATTTATTAAATCAAGCATTTCAAAACAATTGTTTAACTTCACAAAAACCTGCTAGTCGAGCACACAGTTTTGTAAAACATTTACGCCTCATTTTTTTTTAATAAAAACCTCAACTTCAAAAAAAAGAAAAGAAAAAAGTAATGGTCATTTGCTTGGCCTAAATCCACATATTTACCATGGTACTAGCTAGAAAAACAAAAAAGATAATTTTTCACCTTAAAATTTATTATTTTAATATAGAAAACATTGTATAAACTGATTAAAAACATCCAAAAAATCAATATAAAAATCAAAATTCGACTTTATTTTTAAAATCTATCACGATATATTTTTATAGACGCAATGGAGGTCGATATAACACTTCAATAAAACTCTCATAATTTAAAGTAACTCATTAACATTGAGATATATTTTTTTCATAGTTAAAATTAATTTCAGTCAACAACTTTCTTTGTCTTCAACTAAAATATAATATTTTCTATCTTATTTTTTCTATCAGAGATTTATTTTTTTTCATTATAAAAAATGCCTTTGAATATTAGATTGGATATTATGTTTTTTTGTATATTCACTTTGATCCCCCACTATAAAATATTTTCAATCCTTGACAAATTATGACAAATTAATCTTCAGTTAGTTCATAAAATAATGCAATAAGAAAATAAGAGAACAAAAAAAAGTGTTATAATGATTGTTCTATGCATTTTAAAAAACTTTTTATTTTGAAAAAAAAAAAGAGCAATAGAGTATGGTGTAAATCTATACTTTGACCATCGTAATTGTAGTGAAAAAACATGAAAGTTGAATCCTAGATCCCAAAACCTATTTTTTGTTTTAACTATTTTACCCCCAAAACACATAAAAAGCATCATATAAACCCAAATAAATTTATCCATGATAAAAAATTCCTAAAATTTATTGTAAAAACTGAAATTCAGCTCAATTTTTAAAATATTTTCAAGGCAAAATATATTTTAATAGACAGGACAAAGGATAGATAACACTTGAATGAAATTTCCCTCATAAAAAATAACATGTTGACACCAAGATAAATTTCTTTCGTTGATAGAATAGGTTCCAAAAACAAAAAATAGAAAATAAAAATAAAAATTTAGATTAAAAATAAATTTGCTTCTAAATTTTAGATTTGACATTATGTTTCTCTGTATTGTTTACTTTTGTTTCTCATCATACAATCATTTTGATCCTCAAAATTGTTTGACAAAATAATTTTTAATTGGTATATAAAAGAATGCAGTTAAATAAAAAGAAAAGAGAAGAAAAGGCTTGCCTGTATATGCTATAATTATAACTATATTTTGGGCCTTGATGCTAACCTGGGCTTGTCTGTATGCTCTCACGTGTCAAGAGACGGGTGACTGCTCCGTGTATAATTGTGGAATCCATCGCCTGGAAGTAAAAACCCTAACGAACAGCAATTTTGTGACATTCTCCTGCCCCGCAATGGCTCCTAAAGGTATGTTCATGGAATATCTTCATTTTCAGCAAAATGCTTATTATATTCACTTGGCTCTCTTTGTTAGCTGTTTTCCGTAATGATTTCTTTTAAGTTTCTTGCATTGGTTATGGACTTGATTTTGTAGCTGTTAGGATTTTTAGGGGTGGTTCTCATAGGCTCGGGTGTTAACAATAAGTTAGTGGAAGATCAATTCATGGCAATGGGAATAACTGGGCTGTTTATTTGCTAGTAACTGTGTTCTTTATACTTCAGAGGATGTACATCTATCTATCTATCTATCTATATATATATTCTGTATTTTTGTAGCGTGACATAGTTAGATGTTAGAATTTTAAGAGTACTATAAATGAGCTTTGTAATAATAGGAAAGGATGAAATGCATGATAGATGAACATGTGGAATTGAAATGGTGATATACTTGCTCTCTTGGGTTTTCGTTACTTAGATGTGAAGAAGAAGGACGCGAAGACCCAAGCTCAGAAAACTGCCAAGGCCTTGAAATCAGGTGCGCCAGCTTTCAAGAAGACCAAGAAGATACGAACTAAGGTCACATTCCATCGCCCCAGGACATTGAAGAAGGAGAGGAACCCCAAATACCCTCGCATTAGTGCAACTCCAAGGAACAAGCTTGATCATTATCAGATCCTAAAGTATCCTCTCACAACCGAGTCGGCAATGAAGAAGATTGAGGATAACAACACTTTAGTTTTCATTGTTGACATTCGTGCGGATAAGAAGAAGATTAAGGATGCAGTGAAGAAGATGTATGACATTCAGACCAAGAAAGTGAATACCTTAATCAGGTAGCAATGATGTTCAATCTCTCCATCCCCTATTTGGAGCAATATTATTATTGAATAAGTTGACCTGTCTGCTGAGTGCCTTAATTATTTTCACAATCTGGTCCTGTTGGTTTGCCTGCTAAGAGGCTATCTGTTCCCAATTTGGTTATTCATAGTCTAATTTTACAGGATCCTATGATGTATATCCTTTCTGCTGACACACGTAGACAGCTAAACAAAATCTAGTATCGTTAATCTCTTGAAAGATGAAAAGTTGAACGGATTAGCCCGTCTAGTTTAGGCATGCAGGTGAAGATCCTTCAATGATATGTATTAAGTTGGCAATATGAAAGCAGTTTCTCATTTTGCAAATTTGGCCTTTTGTTTTCTATATTCACTTCATTTTCTTGCAACTGCTAAATTTATTTGATGCCATGAATCTGTGTGCATTATACAGCCACTGCCTTACTTTACCAGAAACCAAAAGCTTGTTTTAATCATCAACTATTAGAACTGGTGTTAATTTTGCATGGAAGTTTATGCTGAATAAGTTTCTTGTTCTTAGCTGTTATGTTGCTTGCATTTCTGAACTATATTTGCTCTGTATTGTTTCAGGCCGGACGGGACGAAGAAAGCTTATGTTAGGTTGACACCAGATTATGATGCTTTGGACGTGGCAAACAAGATCGGCATAATCTAAATTTGTTTTCATTTCCATTTGCATGCCTCTCTGTTTTTTTGAAGCATTTGAAGTTCAAGCAAAGAAATTATTTAAGAACCTTGAGCAGAGTTGAGCCAGCAATTTTCAGTCTGATATTCGTAAAAACGCATCGCATTGGTCAATTTCGGTTGATGTTTTAATAATGTCTTGCTGTGTCCTTTTTCACTGTTTAAGTTTGCTATCCGTGTTAACATATGCTTTCCCCCCTCATACATCGAACTGGATTAACATTCTGAGCTAACACGCATCTGACTCATCTGTTATCGATGTAACTTCTTTGGAAGTGTTGAGGATGATTTTTAAATGTTTTTTTTGTTTATAAATGTATTACAATAAAAAAAATATTTTTGATATGAATATATTAAAATAATCTGAAAACATAAAAAAATATAATTTAAAGCAAAAAAAAAAATTTATTTGTAAAAATATTTTTGAAATATAGAGAAACAAACTAAGGTGACATTTCCCTCTTCTCAATTAAGCATGATTGGTCGCTATTATCAAGCTTATATTTTTTTTCAAATCCCCTCATTTAGATAACCAACCACTTCAATATTAGGTTTATATATCTGATTATTACGATTTTTCTCACTATCATATCTCAGTTCTGGAGTCTCCACCAGTTCCCTTGTAAAGCTCTATCAGTTTGATCTCCTCGCTTTCTCACAATAAGCAATCATAAATCATTTATTACTCTGCTAAAAAAATCGGAAGTCTCAATCCGTGTCAATTTCCCAATATATGAAGTTCAAGACACTATAAATACCATCCTTTTGGTGATGACTCCTGTCACAGTTGACAAAGACATGAATTTTGCTTTTGATTTCGATCCAACTGGAAGCTGGAATTCTCTTCAATCCCCTCTCCTGCACCTCTTGCCTAATTACTGACGCATCCTGCCATCTACCAGCAGCAGAGTGTGCATTTGACAACATGATATATGATGATGCATCTTTGGGATCCAAATCTAGGATATTTCTCCCTGCTAATGCCCCCAGTTCCGTATTTGAATGTATCCTGCAGCCTCCAAGCAGTGCCTTCCAAAAACCAACTCCCGGATTGAAAGGCAAGTCACGAAGAAACTCCTGAGCTTCTTGGAAACATCCATGGCGAGACAGTAAATCAACCGTACAAGCATAATGTTTAGGTTTTAACAAACTGGGGTACTCCAGCCTTGCACGATTTAAATACGAATACCCCTTGTCGACAAGACCAGCATGATTACAAGCCCATAACAGGCCAAGCAGCGTAACACTGTCAGGTCTCAGGCCGGTGTTCCTCATTCTTTCATAGAAGTCCACAGCATCCTCTCCTCTCCCATTCTGTGCAAAGCCACAAATCACAGCATTCCAAGAGACGACAGTGCTTTCAGGAAGTTCATAAAAAAGACGGAGACTATCTTCCATGCTCCCGCATTTTGCATAAAAGCTAATTAGAGAGTTGCCAACAAACACACTAAGCTCGCCCAAAGTCTTAACAGCACAAGCATGAAAACTTCTGCCCATTTCAAGTGCTGCTATATTTGCAGCAGCAATAATAGCACAAGGAAATGTATATTGATCAGGCACCAAGCCTTCTCTAATCATCTCAACAAAAAGATTGACAGCCTCTTCATTCTGACCCATCTGACTAAACCCACCAATCATCGCATTCCACGACACAATATTTCTCTCCGGCATCTGTTTAAACAGCTCGAAGGCCTCTTCAAACCTCCCTTTCTTGAGGTACCCATGTATCAGTGTAGTGTAAGAAACAATATTAGGATGTTGTATGTCCTCGAAAGCTCTTTGAGCTTCTTGACTAGAACCCGTCTTGGCATAAAAATCTAAGACTGCACTGCCCACAAAGACCATATAATTAAGCCCCATTTTCATTGCACAAGCTTGGAATTGCCTTCCTAAGTTAAGGTCTCCGAGTGAGGTTGAGGAGTGAATAACGGTGCCAAATGTAAACTCATTGGGCGTAATATTCAGAAAAAGCATTCTAGAGAAGAGCTGTATTGCTTCTCTGTATTGATGCAGCCTAGCAAACTGACCAATTATGGTTGTTGCTGATACAACATCCAGGTCAGGTATTGTGTCGAACACTTGATGTGCATTCCGATATACATGGGAGGGTTCCGGTCCCGGAACATATTCCTGTGCTAGAGAGTGATTAGATTTAAAAGCTACTGAGGGGATTTTTCTGGGTAAGGTTTGAAGTTGAGATAATCTGCAAAAAACAGGTTTCATCTGCATAATTCTTCTGTAAATTTGAACAGGTTACATCATTTGACCCGGAAAAGGGACAGCATTGGAAAACTTGCCAATTCATTACCCAGAAAATATGCCTCCTCTACAATAGAGTAGCTTGATAGAATGGTGTGGTGTCTTTTTCGGTCACTGCATTCAAATCTCAGACCAACCCTTGAAGAACAAGCTTTTCATAATCTCATCGTGGATAGTATATATATTGTTGACTTAACCGGGAGACAGAAGAACAACAATTTCTAATTATTATCGTAAACTTTGTTGGGCTAGAAATCAAGGTGTCAAAGGGGTGGAAGGTTGATCTTTGCTTCACAGAGCAGCTTGCTGCCTTGTCCTAGTGATATTGATACCATATGGTCCAACAATGGAATTATGGGGCTCTAATACAGGCCGCAGTATTGAAGAATACTTGTTACATTACAGTAAGACAATGATCACTAATCATTACAAATGATGAGAATTCTGCTTAGTTTTTAAATTTTTTAACTAGTTATTGGAGTTGTTTCTTTACCATGACTCATTTATTTTTTCATAAATTATATGAGCTTAGATTGATTATTTTATCTTTTTATTTGTATAATAAAATTGGATTAAAATATTATAATACATACTATTTAGGGAAAATTTTCCCTTTTTTATTTTTTTTCATAATAATGTAATTACCTTAATGTCATTAAAAACAAAACCAACATCACTCTCATCCAATAACTTTTTTTTTAATCATTTTGCATTAGTTTTATTATAATTCTACTTATACTAAGGGGCAATAATGTAAATTAAGTTTATTAAATATAATTAAAAAAATGGTAGTGCATTCGACATACACACCAATGTGTGAACAACATATCGGGGTAGCCTAACCATCAAACATAGTATCCTAAAGATGATTTTTATAATCAGGCCTCGCCACTCTAAAACGAACACACACACTGCATTTATATCTCTTAATATTTGAGAATATGTCTTGTGTATAAATTAAAATTATTGATATTAAAAATTAAAAATATTTTTTGATGTTTTTGAAATTTATATCAAGACGATATGACTTTAATAAACTTATTAAATCTATGATACATGTAAATTCTAAAAACTATATTTTTTCTGGTATGCTAAATCATGCCCCTGTTTTCTTCCTTATGTTTTTTTTTTTTTTAAAAAATGCAAACACGATTTGTTTTTTGATAAAATTGGCCATGTGAAATTTGAAAATATATATGTATTTTTTGAAATAACCATTTTTTTGTATATTTTTATCTTAATGAAATGATATATTTACCTTACATATATGTTTATAATCCCAGATATTAAATGAAAAGATAAAATGGTATAAAAGACTTAAACTTAATCACAAAATGGCTCTTTTAAAAATATAAATTTAAAATTAAACTACGATGTGCTTGGAAAACATAAAAGAAATAAAAACTAAAGCTGTGAAAAATATATTAAAAAGTGTTTGCTAAACAGCTTTAAGAACCTATAAACACTTTTTTCCTTTGATATTTTTTTATATTGCCAAACACGG
Source organism: Salix caprea (assembly GCA_964035475.1). NCBI lineage: Eukaryota > Viridiplantae > Streptophyta > Magnoliopsida > Malpighiales > Salicaceae > Salix > Salix caprea. The sequence goes on from OZ037751.1 coordinate 16,750,128, forward strand.
TCTAACACATTTCAAGAACGTCCGAAAAGGCCTTTTTCCTCCGCGACACACAAGAAAGATCCAATCCAAGGGTCCATGGATGATAACCCAAACAAACTCATCATAACATCAGCCAATTTACCGAATTGTATCCATACAAAAGAAACTTAAATGGGCCCAATAAATGACTGCCCAAAACAAAAAAGAAAAAAAAGAGCCCATGGGCTTGACCAAGAAAAACATAACAGCCCAAGTAAGAGTTAAGGCCCGAGACAAACGAAAGCCGACATGAAATAATATTTAATGCCTGATGTAACATGAAATTCTGTTCAAGATATTTAATGTGATATTTAAGCTGAGTGAATCTCTCCTCTTGATGTTTGAGAAGACAATTGAGCGATCGACAAGAGATCAAGATGGTTATGCTTAATTTTAAAGATTAAATTAAATTTTATATTTAAAACTAAAATAATATCTAGCCACTATTTTTTTTCTAAAAAATACAATTTTTATCTTAACTTTCCAGCGTCATATTTTGCTGAAATCAACATATTTATTTTCATTTATTAGCTTATAATTTTTTTATTTTATTTCATTAAATGCACAAATAAACTTTTTAGTTTGTAGATGAAATCTTTTTTGATGATAAAAAATTATTTATGACACCTGCATTCTTTTTTAGCATCAAGAAAAAAACTCTTTATTCCCGCAAACTAGTTTTTTTAGTGCGATTTGTAAGCTTACACGTGCTGATCATTAGATGAGAGGATCAAATCATAGTAAAATGATTAGTATAGGGACCAAAGGCACCGTTAATCCCCTATCTCCACATATAGAACGAAATGGAAATTAATGGCCAAATTAAACTCTTACTAACAGAAAAGGTAGGAAAATCATAGGAGTAAAGTACATACAAGGACCAACTCAGGAAAATAATAATAATTAAGAGCAGAATTATGAATTAACCTATTTCTAAGGTACTGCGTTCAAATCCCTTCTAAATATGAAAATAAAAGTAAATATTCATAAGAAAAACAATAATTAAGACCAAGGGCCAATGGTTTAAATTCTTGAAGAAAAGATGTGTATTTTTTTTTATAATAAAAACTCTCTTTCTTTTAAATGTATTCCTTGTTTTACATAAACATGTCATTTTTACTAGTAGAATAATATCTTGAATAAAAAAAATAGGCAACTAAAATAAATATAATAGTAATTTATATGATTTAATAGAAAAAATAAATTTCTTAATCAAAACATCCTTCTCTTATTATTATATTGTTTCTCTTTTTTCTTTTTTGACAAAAACATATCTTTTTTTATTTATTAAAAGTATGATTTCATTAAATAAAAAAACTTATTACAGTTTGAAAAGCAAGCTTCGATAAAATAAAAAAAAAACCTTTGTAATCTTTACATGACTGTATAAAAGAATAATTAACTCTAGAAAACTATCATTATAAAAAATAAAAAATATCATTTTATTGTAATTAAATATTTATGAGTAATTTAAAGAAATATATAATTGAGTTATATATAATTAAGACCATTTTTTTAAAAAAAAAAACAAAAAATGTCATTTCTACAAAGTTTTAGTATTTCCTTCTATAATTATTAGCAATTATATGGGCCAAATACAATCTCATTTATTGGTTGTAGCTGAATTTACAATCATGACACCTCCACTTCCTCATCCATAATTTTTAGTGTTCCTTTATCCCACTTTGCTAACGATCCTGATCATCGCATAAATTTAGTGCTCAATATGTATCGGGTCTTACAAAATCATATCGGGTCTTTGCGCCCCGACAAGATGCTCCTGTGAAAAAAGGCATGCGGGCTTTCATTAGGCCGAAGAATTTGCAATTAGTGGAGATACTATTTTCCCATTATCAATTTTGTGTTTTAAGTATCGATTAAAAATAATTATTATATTTGTAGTTTCATGATGTTTAAATTTATATCACTAAGTAACTGTTTGATAGTGTAGTTGATGTTGATTTTAAAAGTGTTTTTTAATTAGAAATGCATTAAAATGATGTTTTTTTTTATTTTTTTTTACATCAGCACATGAAAATAATTTTTTTTTTAATTTAGAGTAAAAAAAATAAAAAAAATATTTTTCAAAAACATTGCCAAACACTCCGTTAATGTCTAGGCCGCGTGCAGCCCAATCAAGCTTCCTTTTTATGTTTTTATTTTTCTATTATTTATTGTTTTCTTGAAACAAGATATTTTCAATAATTAATGGTTATTTTGTGAAATTTATAATAAACCAGTAACTAGAATTAAACATCCCTACACACTTTCAGCGTCATTTTCATATTTTTTTATTGGATTTATTGACTCTTTCAAGTAGATTTTTTAAAATAAATAAATAAATGAGTGTGTTTTTTATTGATCAAAATCAAGAATATATTCATATGATATATTTTAACTCAGGTATAAGATATATACACGCTTGGTATTAAATACTAGGAAATATATATATTAAATTTAGAAATCTCTAAAATCAATGTTGATTCATTTTAATTTCATTTATGTGAATTTATTAAAATATTTATAGACTTCCCACATCAATGCACACGCATTATACTAGTTATTTTCTAACACAGCTTCACATTTCTTGAAGATGAATGCTCGGTCGAAGAAACTTTGAACCATATTATTTATTTTTTAATAATAAACCCAAAAGATTTAACTAACTATCGTAGAGTATGGTTTCGTATTGCTGAGTGACACCCAATTTTGAAATGTATGATACTCTTACAGGTTAAAAAAAGAAGAAAAGAGCAGGTATATGCCTTTTAGCAAGACGACAATTATAAGGCTAATTCAGTTTAATTGCATGTGATGTTAATTTTGGGTGATGTATGCCTAAGCATACATAATTAAGCACTAAGCATTTCTGATTAGGAAACAAGCTAAATATTAATTGTATTATTTTCAATATATTTCTGCAGGGCTAATTATATAGTGTATCTATTCCTATGTTAGAACTATAATCATGGGAGCATGCAGTTTTAAGACTGCGAGTGATTTCTTTCAGGCAAGCTTTCCAGCTCAGGCTTCCAACCTTTATGTTCATCGTCACTACCGGAGATATCCACCTTTCTCACCCTCCGTTGACCCTGAAGATGAGAAACCATGTCATCAGCTGAAACTCCTCCCTTTCTTAGCATCTCCTGCAGTTCTTGCTTACTGATCACCAACTTGATTCTCACCACACTGGTTTTTTCTTGAACATCTTTGGCCTCCTCCTCCGGAATTGAAAATCTTACTTTCTTCTTCTTCTTGGCTTGTGGGGATGGCAGTTGGAGAGGCACCAGATAGTACAAGCGATCTCCACCAAGTAGGTTGGTTTCTGGCAAAAGATGCCGGAAAGCCTGAAGCGAATCAGCTACTGCATGACCGGAGAAATCTGACAGAACCTGCCGGACTTTCATGGGTGCTTGGTATTCAAGGATCTTCCCATCTGGTTTCATCACCTTGATAACATTTCCTTGCAGAACCAGGCAGTTCCCCATGATATATATCTCTAGCTATTGATTGTTTAGTGGAAAAAAAGAAGAGATTTGTTTACTGGTGTGATTCTTTAATTTCTTTGCATGAATATATGGTTGCATGTATGTGTGTATATATATGCGCGGGCGCGTTTGTGTATGGAATATGGTTATAAATATGCCCTTATGATGTCCCAAATATTACAAGGAACACCACTCCTTTCACTTTGGACCCCACCGTGTTGATTTTGCTGGTGTGTAAACAAGACTGGCAACATGACCTACTCAAAGCCGACTCATGCTCAGTGGCGCATGGGAGTTAATTTTGATTGGTGTTAGTTGTTAATAAGGCATGATTTAGTAGGGTAAATAAAGTATAAAAGGTACAGATTAAGCATGATTAGGTTTAGATCTCGTTAATGGAAGTGTTTAAGCTGTACATCACGAACTTTTTCTATTACAACTGTAACTAGACGCTGTCTTTGGTTGCTGTAATGAGTGGGTCGTCTTTGTCTATGAGATGATGATCATAAGCAAATACACGACTCGTTCCTTGCATTTGGATTCGATTTAAGTGGGTTCTCACCAGATTCCGTTTTTCTTACAGTAGTGGAAGATCGGCTAGGATCTAGTAGGACCGCTTAAGCGATCTCTGCTTTAGTGGTGTTGACCGCTGGAGCACCATGGATCAGTCTGGTTATCTTCTTGACCAAGCATTTCTCTGCAACTTTGCGTAGCTCTCTCTACTTCCAACCTTAACATCAAATTAATAAGATTTGGTTAATGGGGTTCGCTGGCAGAAGCAGCCACTGCTACCTCCCTGTGTCGTTCGTGGGATTCATTTATTTTCGGAGGGACGAGAACGATTTCATTTCAGTTTTGGAGATTATGAGAGCTTCCGTTTAGTATTGCAGCAATAGTTGCATGAGAGGTATTTCGCTGGATTGTTACCAGTTAATTTCTGCAGCTTTAGTGTCCTCAACAATGGCGTTTACCTGTCCCTTACGTTACTGTGACAGTCCACCAGTTGGGTCCCAGCATCGTGGTCCATGGATGGAAAGGTGTTCCAGCATGGGCAAGTGGTGCTGTTTTCTAGTTTATAATCCGTCAGTAATTAATTCTCTTCGAAGATGAATGTTGCTGGTGACTTTTATCAAACGAAAAAGAAAGTGGCCAGGAAATGATCGAGACCTCATTCAGATAAGAGGTATGAATCATGGAGATAAAGAAGGTGGTTATTGAAAAGAGTTGCTTAGTGCTGGGTGATGTTTCTTACACGCATGCGAGCTTCTCGGCGATGCTTTCCCTGGTATGGGTAGAAAATGAGCGGCCCTTTTAGGCGTGTTTAAGCAGATGATAGCAAGTCAGATGCAAAGAGACAATGATAGCTACATTGTTAAACATTTCATATAAATCGAATGCTAAATATTTATAATAGCGTAGCGGAAATTTAGATTATAAATATTTCTAGTTATCTGTATCCAAGTTTAGAAAAAAAGTCCTGATTGCAGCAACATAACAATTCTGAAATAATTTTTTTTTGAGAAATTTTTTCTAATCTATATCTACAAGCAGTTGTAAATGAAGCACATATGCTACTATTTATAGATAGATCAAAAATATCTCTCAGTATTTGTTAACTGATTTTCTCCTCTCATTAAAAACAAATCAGACAATTGATAAACATGATCGATCTTCATAATAAATGAGTTTGAATAAGTCAAAAACATAAATATGTTATCATAGCATAAAGATATTTTTTTACATATATCCATTGTACTCAACTTATGGGACAATCATCATCATCATCATGGTGAATGAAATTGTAAAATTCGATTATATGCACAGAATTTTTAATCTAGTAAAAAGAAAATTTACTTATATGTGGTATAAAAACCTTCTTCGTGCTATATTGACCGGAAGGATACAAAATAATCTGAAAACTATGAATAAATTAAAAGATTTTATTTTTGATTGTACAGATATTTCTAAATAATTATTCTATCACTTGAAATATATAACTTAATAAATATATACTTTCAACCGATATATATATATCATCAATGCTACCCTGAATCTCTGAAATGATCTGTCACGGAGAAAAACTAGTTTCAACCTGAATAAAAAAAAAAAAAAAACAAAGGTGCTTGATGCATGAAACTAATTAATGAGAGAGTGAGAGGGAGATTACAGGAAGTAAGGAAAAGCCTTTCTGCATAATTTGAGAATTTTGCATGCAATCAAAGATTATATATAAAGATATTTGCAGGAATTCTATAAAATCATACTTAACTACCGAAAACGTAGAAGATTAGCAGCAGGTTAGATTGTGGGATTGATTGTTCTATATAGCAAAATCATAAAACGAAAAAGGAAACACATGATGTTTGCTTCAGCGTTTCATTTTTTATTTCACCTATTAGGCACTCGAACGGAATAAAAATCAAAGGTTAGGTCCTGCAAATATATATATATATATTTATTTATTTTTTTCTAATTTCAAGTGGGATCTATTTTTTTTACCATGTGTCAATACAAAATGTCCATATAATTAGGTAACAATCTCATATGATGATAAAAATAATAAAAAGAAAGATTAAACGAATATATAAAATAAAAATAAGTTAAATAGAATAAAAATCCATAGTTGGTAATCAAATTGGAAGTTTGTCTTTCTTTTTTCTTGACTTGAGAGAATCATAATACGGTAATTAGGTAAAATGGTACGTCTTTCCAAAAATAAACTAGAATTACGTCCCTTTCTCAAGAAAACATGGAAAATCTTTCTCCAAGCAAAGAATTCAGTAATTCACACACAGAGTTTGTCGTCATCTTTCAAGAACTCAAAATGGAAAAGCAAAAAACATTCCTTTCTCACGGCAAAGTAGTTTGATTTTTCTCTCCAACGTCCCCTTTTCTCTGCACTCTAAAATCCTAGAGAATTACCATGGTCGGCTGACATGGCAAACTACATCATGACATTTGGCCCTCACTTCTTGGGCGGCACCGCCAATTAGAATTTTCTTACTCGGCTAAACTTAATAAATGATTATTTTTATATTTTAAAAATATGTTTTTAATCATTTTTTTAGTCTTTTATATTATTTTGATATGTTAATGTTAAAAATATTTTAAAAAATCAAATGCCCGGGAATATAATTACGTTAATTATGTATGTTGGTTGCTCCATTGAAAGAATGCCACCGGTAAATAACGGCCTTTTAGATAGATTTATGCCTTATTTGTTACTGAGTTTCATAAGTATTTTTAAAAGAAATTGATTTTTTTTGTTTTTTATTTTAAATTAATTTTTTTTTGTGTTAATATCAAAAATAATTTTTAAAAATAAAAATAAATATTATTTTGATATATTTTTGAACAAAAATCACTTTAAAAAATTAACAATACTCTCAACAATCATTTTGTTTACAGCATGAGTATAATGATGTTAGAGGACTGAGTTTATTATGCAATAAGAAAGCTCGTCGTTTCATTGAGATTAAAATTCAAAATTCTCGTTTCTGGAAAAGAAAAAAAAAGGAGACTTAATTTGTAAGAAAAATATCCTTACTTAGTAGACAATCTCTAATTCACTTTATTTCACCGTTACCTAAAACCCACCTCAAATCCTCAAGACCCGGATACTAGCAAATAACAAGAAAATATAAAACCTAATTAAAAAAAATTAAAGAAAAAACAATCTACCTTATCTTGCTTAGTAGTAAGAATCAGATCCACCCTATCTTTTTACCCACCTCGTACATAATCCATAATCTCATTATTATCAAAATATACAATAAAGATCTTGAGTATCTCATAGAGAGATAGATGAAGAAATGAGTTTTCATGATTTAGATTTGGATGAAATTTGTGCTGGATCTAATATCAAGAAAAGAAAAGATAAATAAATATAAATATCTAAAAGGATTAGAAGGATTCAAAATTTAGAAAAAAAAATGTGATTTTTAGTTAAAATTCTCATTTATTTTCCTACTTGGATGAAACATATATATTATCAACAATATATATTATCAACAATATGTTTTTTCGCACATAAGGCACCGAAGTGGGGTGGGGGGTAAATTTTTTTCATAGAAGAAATAAGAAGATTGCGAGAGGGAATTGATTTATTTTTATTTGGAAGCATACGAAAATAGTGAGGATTAAAACACATTATAAAATATCTAGGGATGCAAAACTCTCTAATATTTGAGGACGCCACGCTTGGCAACTTTTAGACCGTGTTTTTAATCCCAGTTCGATTGTTGATCTGCTTTAAGACTCAATTAATGAGTTTTGACTGGGTCATTGTATCATCCATCCAGATTTATTTTATTTTATTTTCATAAAAATCAAAATAATATTGTTTGTATTTTTTAAAAATAGTCAGTAAGTTGTAACCTAGTCTTTGATTAGATCACTCAAGATTTTACTTTTCTTTATTTTTTCTTAAACCAGACCTGGTTTTGGTCTGGGGTTAGTTGGATCTTTGATCAACGAGTTTTAAAAAATACTAAAAGAAATCCAGTATATATATAAAAATATATATAATTCCACTGTTATTATCTTAGCAAATCACGTCTATTAAACAGATGTTTGCCGACGGGGTTTAGGATGGAGGGACATAACGGAATTACCTGTCACATTCGTCAAGTACTAGAAAAGCAAGTATCCAAGTACAGGACAACGAGTTGAGTAAGACAAGACAAATACACATTTATGACAGAACACAACAAATGCACACCAGCCACTCTCATTTCGCTAAAATCCCACCTCCACTCTTTCTCTTCACCAAAACCCTTCAGCGAAAATCATGGCTGGAGTGCTTAACATCCACAAATTTCCTCTTCCCCGCTCAGTTCATGGCAACCGTAAAACACCCAGGAAGTCCTTTCCTATTATTACAGCTACCTCAGAGACCCCGACTTCATCTACTTCTACTTCTGTTACTGCACCACCCAATTTCGAGCCACCAGAGCCAAAGCGGTTTGCAGTCAGACCCGACAAGACCTGGGATATTATTGGAGCTTCTCTTGCCTTGTTTTTCCGGCTGGGTACTGGTGTTTTTGTTAATGGGTATGTTGAATTAAACCGTACAATTCTTCTATTTACCCTTTTCTTTTACTTGTGTTCGTTGCTTATACACACACACACACACACACGGTTTTCTTATACATTGTCAGGATTGACTGGAATCTTGTAGCTAGATGGTTTTTGTTATCGATTTTGCTGTAGAGTTCACCGTGGTTTTGAAAATTTCAATGTATTTAGACACAAATGTACTATAATTAAGTGGTATTAATAGTAAAAACTAAAATCTGCACTGTAGTTCTTATGAAATTCAAATTATTTTGTGTGCAATGGAGCACAGAATGTGTTTTCGCAAGTTAATTGAATTCAAATAGTAGTAACTCTTGAGTTCCTTAAACTATATGGGGACATGATGACCTTTTAGGTTCCCAATTTTCTCCGATTTTCGAGGCTCTTTGTGCAAATGTAGAAAAAGGAAATTTGGAGGGCAATCTTATGATTGATGATGGGAACCATAATGGTCATTATTTAAAGTCGTTTGTCTTCCATCCATGCAATCCATTCAGGATTTCAATCCGGGTGTTATCACATAAGCAGTGAATTAGCAAAGATGAGGAGAAAATCTAAATGGACTTTCTGGGAGAAAGGGAACAGGTTGTGTTGTTAGTGAAGTGACTTAGAATCCATCCCCACAGCTTTGCTCCTTGTCACAAATTGTCATATTATTTTCTGTTCAAATAGTTTAAGACATTATTTCATTTAAAAATTTAAGTTATTAAATGAAGTTTTAAGATATGATTTATATTATTCTCTAACACACCCCTTTCAGCTAAATGCTCTTTAGGCTTTAAACTTGCATACAAGTAAATACTGATTTGTGTTTATTTTTTATCAAATAAAATAAGAATAATGAAATTTGAACTCGTAACCACTAAGTCAATAAAGCTCTGATACCATATTAAAAAATCATCTTACTTAACCACTTAAACGGAATTAGGTGTTGATCGGATGAATTGAGCATGGGCTTGGACTTACGGAGACAAGGGTTTAGAAGGCACCGACAGGATTAGATTGATTTTGGAGTTTCTTATTTGTGCTTTCTGATTAGACAGAGTCCTGTACCATTCATTGCTTTAATAATACAGCTGTCATAGAAATCATGGAACCTAAAATCTCAAAGCTTCTAGCTGAGGTCCCACGATTACATTTGCTCGCAAAAGCCTTAAACTTCAGCTCTAATCTCTTAGAATTCTCCTCCTTTTTACTTGTTCCACCCTTTGACATTTCCTTTGCACCATCTTCCAAAGTGCACATGAAGATGCACCCTTGCCTTCCTTTAGAGGCATTTAAGTTATTTTCCATATTTTATTATCAAATTAAATGTGAAAAAAAGACAAACCAAAAAGACTGAGAAATGAGAGACAATCAAACCCAGCGATCTTAAATGTGTAGTAATGTTATTCTTACACTATGTGAAAACTATTCATGTAGTCGGATCTTGTGGTAGCCACTTGGAGGAATCCTGAATTTATTATATCTTCTTTGTACTGTGGCAGGTATTCTGTATCTTTTGTTTCCAAGGATGCAATTCCACCCGACCAATATTCTCTGGAAGTTTCTGGTAGGTGTCAAATTTTAGTTGTCATACTATACGAAGTTGTTATAGAGTGCTTGTGCTGAATGGCTGGTGTAAATTTCTATACCAGTTAAAAGATCACGACAAATAAGTCCTATCACTTTTATGTGAAAGCATTTTTGGCATTCCTGTTCAAACCCACTATCTTAACAATTAATTTTGCTGATAAACGTAAATATGATATTTGTCTCTTGCAGGTTATAAAGTGAAAGAGACCTCAAAATTAGGCCCTCGACCAGAAAAGCCTATTGAGATATATGAGTTTGAAGGGTACATTACTTTCCGAATCACTTTTATTTCTTTCTGCATAATATAGTTGGTAAGAGACATCTAGGTGGTGAGTTTTCTTGTAGTCTTTTCTCTTGTTCTTCGTTCCACTTATGACTCTTTTACATGCAATTATGATGAATAAATACTGAACGGCTGTACCCCTTTTTCCCCTCCAAATATGGATTCTGATGCACTGCATGCAAACTTCAGCTGCCCATTCTGTCGGAAGGTAATGTCATTCAAAAATACTGTGTTACTAATTAATTGACCTTGGGTGTGTTTAATTTGGTTTGTTCCAGGTCTATATGGACGATGATCCTTGATCCATTACATATGTTGCTAGCTAATTGTGATTTTTTAGTGGCATGTCTCTGAAATTACCTTCCATGGCTTTCTTAAGATGTTAGCTGACAGTTGTGCAAAACATGTTCAGGTCAGAGAAATTGTTGCAGTGTTGGACCTTGATGTTCTGTTTTATCCTTGCCCACAAAATGGTCCCACATTTCGTCCCAAAGTCGTTCAGATGGGCGGAAAACAGCAGTTCCCTTACATGGTTTGTCATTTCTCTTTCTATTGTTGTTCCCCAGTCACCACATGTACATAAGCTTTAGCAGAACAATAACTTGAGATAAATGTTTGGAAGAACCAGGTTTTACTAGTTAAACAGTAAAACCATAAAGAATCGCTGTCCAGTTCCCGCATCATCTCATTCAACACATTGAACCTTGTTAACATGGTAACAGAAGGTATCATTAGTTTCTTCAAGCAATTATTTTTTCGGAGAATGAGAATCTAATGGTCACCAATTGTCTGACTGCCAACCATAAACTCTATATTATAGTTTTAGCTATTAGAAAGGAAATGATTTGATTGATCCATTATATATCTGGGCCATCAACTTTATCTGTATTGGCCATGCAAAGGGAAGTTCATTGGCATTTAGTCTTAACTAAGGTTAGTTGTCCATTTTATCTGTGAATCTTAGAGTTACTTTATAAATTAATTATAAATTATGTTGGTCTCTTTGTTCGAACAAGATAGATTGAGGGAACCTAAAATGAAGCCACAAGTAGCTTTGCAGCCAAAAACTTCCAGAATGATCAACAATGGTGTATGCCACTGAAGAACTTAAACTACAACTCGAAAACAAATCCACGTTGTAAAATAAAATCAATAGTAGAGGTACGGGCAGGTTGGGAGTGTGTGGCTCTTTGTATTTTGGTTTGGGCAGCAGAATTGGTTAACAGTAAAGGATATTCAACACTTCTTGACTTCAGAATTCAATGCCCCATTCACATGCTTGTTTGAATTAGGTCTTCTCAAGTTCTGATTTCATAATCTAATCACGTCTCACAATTTCAATTTCCTATTTCACTCTTACAGAATTTCATATCGTCATTTCCCTTCTGCCTTTAGGCAAAACCCGGTTTAAGATAAATGAGGGGTCTTGGGAAAAATTATAAATGAGGCATTTTAAAATATATATATATATAAATTGTTTTTCATGAGCAATCTTCATTTCATACCCGAAGGCTCTGGAGGCAATATTCATTTCATAGAGCATATTTGGCAAATATCCATAAGGCTCTGGTCTTAGGCGTAATGGTTTTTAAGCAAGTCATACCTTAAGGGTGTGGCTTTAAGTTGGAGCCAAGGCTGAGAATTTTGCTTGTGGTTGCAGGTGGATCCAAATACTGGAACTGCAATGTATGAATCGGATGACATAATTAAGTATCTGGTTCAGAAATACGGTGAGTTTCTCAGCATTGATCTACTTTCATAAGTCACTTCCATTTCTTTTCATTGTTTTCTCATCACTAAACCTGGCTATCTGAAAGAATAAAAAGTAAAACTATAGAATACCACTTGCATGATAAGTTTGCACTTTTTTTTTTTTTTTTACTGCTCATCTTATTAATAGATGGATTAAATTTATTTTCTTAAAATTCTGGTAACTGTGATTCCATATCATATCTTGGTCAAAGTAAAGCCTAATTAGGATGACTTGTTAGGTACTCATACATTTCATCTATACCTTTTGTCAATTTTAGTTGACTAAAGGAGAGGCTTTAAATTTTAATTTATAATTTGCTTCTTCTTTTTTACACGCGTTATATTGATCCTATCTGCTCTCTTCAACCACTTATATATTCTCTCTGTTTGATTATCTTATTTAGGTGATGGAAGTATTCCTTTCATGCTGTCGCTTGGTCTTTTAACGGTTAGCAATGTGTATTACACTCTCTAATAAATTTCCATAAGGTGAATTTCAAAGATATTTCTTGATGATTTCTGTTCTTGCAGACTCTGACTGAAGGTTTTGCCATGATTGGTCGTATGGGAAAGGTAAATAATGTTGAATTTTAGTTTGCAAATAGTTCCCATGATTATTAGATGATGCTCTTCTTTCTTCCTGTGAAATATTTATTTATAAAACGTTCTTTGTAATTGTAAAATCATGTTTTATGCTGCCTTCAATTCCATTTTAGTTCATCGTGGTTTTTATGTTTTCCACTAGAAATGTAGTGATGCAGATTGTCTTTAATGATCATTTGTGTTAATGCAGGGGTCATCTTATACTCCATCTAAACTGCCACCCAAACCAGTTGAACTATGGGCATACGAGGTTTGTAGAGTGCCATATCAATTTTGGTCCCTCAATTTGCACGCTTGCTGTTCTTTTTCCTTCGACACCCTCTTCACTTTCTGTTTTTCTATTGGGACTTCAATGGCTTTTATATACACGAGACAGAGTTAATTGTTTCCTGATTTCGAAAAAGTCTTAGATATTTGCTTTCTATTTCAGGGTTCCCCGTTCTGCAAAATTGTTCGAGAAGTACTTGTAGAATTAGAATTACCACATATTTTTCGAAGGTAAAAGTCCACAGCTTTTTTTTTTGTTTCTTTCCCCATCAGGTGCTTTGCTAAGAGTATTTTTCCGTTTAAATGTAAGATGACAACTATTTTGTGAGTTTTCATCTCTGTTATAATAAATTTTGCAAGGGATAAGGTTTAGAAACAAATGTTTTCAAACACATCTATACCATTGCTTTTCAGTTGAATCAGTTCTGGTAATAAAATGACTGTTTTACAAACATTTCCATCCTTTTGGCTGGTGTGTTACAGAAAAACGTTTACAGTGTGGACGTGCAGAAATATTGTAAGGAAATCGAGAGGAGAAAATATCTTCATGCTCTTATATACCATAAGAAATGCGTATTCTAAAAGATCATTTAATTATCTTTGTGCTCTTTCTAACAGACAATCATCAGATCCATTAATTCCACTATTATTGCCATACTTTAGACGTGTTCATCCCTGTCAATAGAAAGCATTTCACCAGTTCCATCAGTTTTGCATATTGAGTAGAGACACACACACACACGGAATATGCAGGAACATTTTGTCTGACAAGGCTTCCGTTGTTTTCTATAATTAGCTGTGCTCGTGGGAGTCCAAAACGACAGATATTATTTGAGAAAACTGGGCATTTTCAGGTAATTTATAATGTATTTGTCAGTGTATTATTTAAGAACAGGAAACATATACCCTATTATCAGAATCTATCTATCTATTTAGAGTGTGATATCAATTTGACAACAATGGTTTCCAGGCGCCTTACATTGAAGATCCAAATACTGGGGTCCAGATGTTTGAAAGCGCAGAAATCGTGGAGTATCTAAAAGCAACATATGCAAGTTCTTAAGCAAACTTCCTACAGGCATTTCTGTAGTATAATTGTAGTGTACGTATACATTTCTAAATGTATGCATATCTTTTTTCTTAATGTAGCCAAAAATAATTCCACAAATGTATTCCATTCACCAATTTTTCTTTTTCCTAGAATAGTGTATTACTGTGGTTTTACCAGGTTAAGTGCACCAGACAGACAGGGTTTGGCTAGTTTCTCTTTGATTAATCTGCACGTAGGATGAACTTCTGTTTGACACAAGGCCAGTGGCCAATTTTCATAATTGGTCAAGTGACAAGAAATAAATAATAATAATAATAATAATAATAATAATAAAACTACTATTTGGTCCTTATTTGAAGTTTTTTAGTTCTTAATTTTTGAAAATTACCTTTTAGTCTTTGTAATGAAATAGTCTTCCAACTTGATCCCTACATGGTTACACTTTTATCATACTGTAATGATTCGTTGCATATTACATTTTTTTTCGTGATGTTTATAATATAATAAGTCGTAGATATTCAAACATAGAAATGTAATGAATTATTATATTACATAAATTATCACATCTAAAAATGCAAGAAATTCTGTAGTTTGTTTCGAGGTAAGTTGAGTGCTGCAGTAGCTCAGTGTGAGGGGGATCATATTTCTTTTACCGTGTCTTTACCTTAATTCCATGCATGAAACTGCCATCCATGACTTTAGTTTTTCTTTTTCAATAAAAGTTTTTGGTCTAGATCGAATTCCAATATAATAGGTTTGAAGGTTCTGAATAGCCTCTGTCATAAATAATTATCTCATGAAGAAAACTTAGAATATTCATTTATAGATCAGTGAAACCAGTCAGCTGGAGTCAAACCATCTTGATCAACAATAAGAACAGTGCATGAATTCCGAGATGCAAATTATATTTGTCCAAGTATAGTCAATCCACCAAGTTTGATCAAGTTCAGGAGCCAATGGTTTGTGATGATGCTCTAAAAATCTAGAACACATCTAGAACACTGGACGATGGATGATAACAAATTCATATCATTCTTTGATTTGTTATAATTGAGAGTTCCAGAGACTGTATTTTTTTTTCTTAGGGTTTTAGATGATAACAAATTCATATCAATCTTTAATTTTTATCTTGAGAGTTCTAGATTGTATTTGTTATAATTTAAAAGCTTAAATTGTTAGATGAGACTCTAAAATATGATTTATATTATTCTCTAACACATTATTTCAAGTGGAAGCCCTTTGAGCTCGAAACTTGCAGAGACTCGCACTATCCAGTGCTTGATTTTTTATCAAATAGAATAGGGGTGGTGAGATTCGAACTCGTGACCACTGGATCAACAAGGCTCTGATACCATATTAAGGAACCATCTTATCTAAAAACTATCATGTTAAGGAATTATCTCACCTAAAATCTTAAGCTGTTAGATGAGACCTTAAAATATAATTTATATTATTTTCTAACAAAACTCACGAATATTTGTCAGATCCTTAAACGCATGAACCTAGTGCATGATGAAGTCCAGAGGATAAGATCTGAGAAGATGTAAGACTCATGGGTGTTTTGTGTTTGCAGTAAAAAGAAAATAATCCTGAGCCCTAGTCTTTGTTGAGCTTTCCCTCTGTTCCTTTCTAGTCATGTTGATTCGGTCTACATTCTTTATCTGGCCAGCTTTCTGCGTTTTCAGCTTTACAATAACAGAGCCAAGCTGCTACTTAATTTGCAACGAAAGTGCAAATCCGATGGTAGGGATTTAGGTCTACTCCCTAATGGCCTAATTTAGGATAAAGGTTTCTTTTAGAACAGAAAATAGCTAAACAAAACCTAGTTTAGGACAAAGCTAGAACAGAAAACAGCCATAAAAATTGAGGCACAGAAGAAAAAAGAGAAAAAAAAGTATAGAGCAAACCGCACTACGTGTATAATTAGACAAGGACATGCAAAACAAGGTGGCCCGAGGGTTTCGAGAAAAATACAGCTAAATTTACCAGCTCTCTCCAAATTTAGCAACAGCACATCTAGTTATTAAGCCCATAATTTAACAGCTTAAATCGATAGAGCCTAATAAACTTGTTCAAGGAGAAAGGTTTACTCTGAGACAAGAGAATGGCTCCTCAATCCTCCTCCTCCTTTATTGCTATTGCATTGTTGCTTGTGGTTGCTTCTGCAAATCCTGCAGATCAAACTCAAGGTATGTCTCTATTGTTAGAGAATAATATAAATCATATTTTGGGATCTCACCTAAAAACTTGAGCTTTTAGATGAGATAGATCATTAACATGGTGTCAGAGCCTTGTTGACCTAGCGGTCATAGCTTGAATCTCATCATTCTCATTCTATTTGATAAAAATCAAGCACAAGGTAGTGTGAGTCTGTGCAAGTTTCAAGCCTAAAGCTTGAAACTTGAGTGTGTGTTTGTTAGAGAATAATATAAATCATATTCTGGGACCTCGCTTAAAAACTTGAGTTTTTAGATGAGATGGTTCCTTAACATCTCTTGCATGCATCACTCTTTCTTCCATACACACGCACACAGACAAAACATTCGTGTTTTCTTTTTCATTTTTTCTGCCATTAATGCGGACTTTAATGATACATGGTAACATAAATATGTTTCTTCCCTTTTCAATGACCTTCATTCATTTGCTTGCTGTCTCTTTGGAGCATTCTTAGACATAATTAAGAAGTGTAGACAACCTTTTCCTTTTCTGACATTATGTAACAAGCAATCTAGCTGAGTTTGATTCTTGGAATTTTCTTGGCAGCATCTACATTGGAATTCAGCTACGCTGGTTCACATGGCCCTGCCAACTGGGGAAGCTTGAACCAACAATTCTCTGCATGCATGTCTGGAAAAACTCAGTCTCCTGTCAACATTATCAGGAAAGAGGCCGTGGAAAACAAAAATCTGACACCCTTGACCAGGGATTACATACCTGCAAACGCTACTCTCGTGAACAATGGCTTTAACATTGCGGTTTGATCCTGAAATAACCTCTTTAATTTTATCTTAAGGAGTTTCTATACTGTGATCAAGATTTCCTGGAAAACTTTAAACATGCTAATCCAAAATATCATTTGCCTTTTCATAATGCTAATAATTATTCTGAATGCTGAATATTCTATATGCAGTTGCGCTATGAGGAGAATCCTGGAATCTTGATTGTAGATGGTAAGAACTACACGTTGAAGGAAATGCACTGGCATTCTCCTTCAGAGCATCAGATTGACGGAATCCAGTATGCCCTCTCTCCCTCTCTCTCGGTTCACTAATTGCTATCCATTGGCCTTTTTTCATGTTTAAAGTGTCCAGCCCTTCCAGGCACTATTTGAAACTTTATGCTATTAACTTTTTTTCAAAAATCTAATCTGCATTAAACATATGTATTGCCGTGGATAAAATAAAAACATTTTTGATTAATCGTAATAGACACTGAATTCAACTCAATTGGCATTCTATATCTGCAGATTCGCCGCCGAGCTTCATTTAGTCCACCGGACTGATTCTGGCCCTCTCGCTGTTGTGTCAATACTCTACGAACTTGGTGATGCTGATCCATTCATGAATAAGGTAGAAATCACGTCACATTTTCATTGTATAGTAATCTTTAGTTATCTCCAATGGACGTGTATCAGTAATCCAAACAAGCAATTCCTACCCCATATTTCTCTGGCTGGAGGAAACAATCCTGTTCCTTTCTGGGAAAAAATCCGTTTCTCGAGGGTATAGCATCTCCGAAAGAGAATTCTAACCAGTTAAAGCTATCCGTGGTCGCAGATTAAAGACAAACTGGATGCTCTAGCAAAGGAGATGTGCGCAGGCAATGAAGAAGCCCACATTGCTGTTGGGGTCCTGGACAATAAGCTCCTGCGAAAAAACACCCGCAAATATTACAGATACTCTGGTTCTTTCACCAGTCCTCCATGCAGTGAAAATGTGATCTGGAACATTCTTGGCAAGGTAATAATATGCATGCATCAAAATAATCTATACTTTGTATGAGTGCAGACTTTATGATAATGACAAACGAATTTGCAGGTGAGAACAATATCGAAGGAGCAGCTAGAATCCCTGAGAGCTCCACTGGGTGATGATTACAAGCAGAATTCAAGGCCTGTGCAATCACTGAATGGAAGAACCATTCAGCTGTATAATGAATTTACCGACTAAAATTATTCCCACTGGAAACAAATTGTAATTTTCCTGTCATACGAGCTAAAGTATGCAATATTATGGACTAATTTACAAGCTTAAGTCATTTCCATGACATCTCAACTGTGTACGCAGATGTAGCTTCACCCCGAATTCTTTTCTGCGTAAAACGTTTTCTCTGATCTGTAGTTTTTAAAGGGGCATGATGAGCGAATTGCACTTGCTTTTATTAATTTCAGTTTGACGGATTCGGTCTGAAATAGCAGATTCTGCATAGAAAGCTGATGAGCTAACCAGGAATTCTGTTCTTCCTACATTAATTTGTCCCAACTTTTCAATCAATCAATCTCTGCTTAGAAAACCGGCAATTTAACAGTATTACTTGATCCACATCTTGTAATTAATTGAAGCAAGAGAGAGAGAGAGAGAGAAAAACAGGTAGCCAGTAGAGAATAAAACAGGTTGGTCGAGAAAGTCAACATGATTTGATTGGAAAATCAAGCAAATAATTGTATTTGCCTGCTTGCATTGGTTCATGATCTACCAGCTTTTTAGATGTCAAACTTGCCAGCTGTGTTCAAATTTATATTATTAGGAATTTAAGATCAATTCGTTGACAAGAGTTCCCTGGTCGAGCAACAATCCCCCGTTGATTTGCTTTCCCCCATAAAGTGAAAACAACAAGAAGAAGAAGATTGGACTAATCCGTGGAAAAAATATAGAGTTTTGATTGATAGAACCCATCAGGTTGGACTTCATTGCTACGCCCTTGTTTTAGAAACACAATTCTTATCTGGGGGTAAGATAAGCCTGCAAACAAACACCCTCAAAGAAATAATAAAAAAAAAAGAGTAAAAAGTTGATGATGAGTTTGGGTAGGATCGAGCTGGAGGTTCATTTAACAAGTTGAGGAACATGTTTCTCGGCGGAATTCTTGGTTTGTGTTTACCAGAAAATTTACATGGTAGGAGTAAGAAATTTACCTAATTTCTGAAGCTACCCAATCTTACAAGATCTAACCTTATTAGCAAGAAAACATTTCTAGTTGATCAAACCGAACTAATGGGTGATTATTTTCCATGTTCCCTTCCTTGATATTCAGAGATTTCCAGCTCATACAGTGCTCACGTTAGAAATTTATCAGATTCAGCCCCGAGAAAATGGTAAAATTACATGCAAGGTGAGATAATATTTCAGCATCCTTGAACACGAACCAGTACTGTCCAATGATATATAGTCTTCATGAACTAAATTATTACAGTAATAACAATTTACACTCATTTTATATCTACAATCCCTAGTTGTATAAACATCAGGAGAAAAAGAAGAAGCAAAATCACATAAAAAAAAAAAAAGAGGAAAAAAAGAGAGAAGTATCTGTAGCTACCGCGTTTGAAACGGTTAATTCACCGAGAAAAGGTCAGCCTAAACTGTAATTCAAACTTTAAAACCCCACAAAAGACACCCAATCACGACCGCAGCCCCTCCTCCCTGGACCCCACCGTCTACTTGACCCCATCAGTTCACGCCACGTAAATCTCGGCACTCCACGACTCCGATCTCCTCCCGGACGAAAACCTCGTCATACCACCCAAACCAACAACCGGCTCCATTCCAACGCTCCTTCTTGGTGGAGCATCTCTGTCACTCGCCGGCAACCGGTCCCTAATATCACTCGATTTCTTGAGCGTGTGAGTCTCGCTAACCGATCCACCATACGACGCGTCATTGGCACTCTTCAGTGATATCTCTTTATTGCTACTCTTAGACCTGAAGATGGCTTTAAAACTGGCAAAGAAACTTGTCTTTTGCTTCTTGTCCCTTTTAGTACCTTCCTTCTTTCCGATTGTTTGAAGAGATCTTTGTTCTTGCTGTTGCTTCCTCAATCTACGGTTACGTTCTTTCTTCGATCTTACTCTTCCCATACAAGATACTTTCGGTGAAGACGGTTCAACCATGGTCGTCGAGTCCGATTTACCGGTAGAACCGGACCGTTTAGGAAACAATCGTGTGTTTCCAGGTTTACAGTTACGGCGATTCTTTTTGTCAAGAACAAAGGTTGATTTCTGTGTCTTTGGTAAGCCAATGATTGACGCTTTAGTGTGCAAGCTGGAGAAACGCTGTGAGTTGGAGGGGTTGGGGATGATGTTCGGGTTTAAGTTTGTGGAGTTTGAGTTTCCTTTTGTGGAATCTTTGCGGTCGTAGTAAGCGTTGGTGCTGAACCAGTCGAGTTCGGCATCTTTGGAAAGCCAGAAGGATTCTGGCGGGAAATCCGGCGGCACTTCAGCGAGATCAGGAGAGTCATGTGGTGGTCGGGAATGGCTGTTGTTGGTGTTGGTGGAGTCGGTGGTGGTGGAGGCGGCGGCGATGGTTTCACATGCGATTTTGCGGTCGCAGGAGCCGCCGGCGCAGGCTGAGACCAGAGTTTCAAGATCCACCTGTGGCATCGTCCGTAATATAAAAAGAGAAAGGTATGCTTACAGTACTTTGAAAGAGAGAGAGAGAGACAGAGAGAGAGAGATTGTAGAGTAATTGGAGGGGGCAGGAGATTATAATTGGAGGGTTTTTATAAAGGAAGTGAAGAAGGAAAATGAATGAGAGAGGGAGGGAGGGAGAGGTTCGACTTGTTGACTGGTGCTGGCTGGTTCTGGGTTTTTCTTACGAGAAAACAAGCACGCACTCACTTTCACGGTCAACAAAACCATTTTCTTTGACTTTCAAAAGAGAGAGACAAATAAAAACACTGCATTTTTCTTTCTTGTTTTTTTCCGAATAATACATAAAACTGAGCAAGAGAAACTGATACTAATTAGTGGAATTTTTTTTGAATTTTCTATCAATCATTTTCATATTTCCCACTCCTCTTTATTTTACTTTTTAATTTAGATCTCGTCAAAAAAAAAACATTTACTAAATAAGAAAGGAAGGAGAATGTGTGAATAGGGTAGCAGCATTAGGCCGCCGTTCTCCTCCCTCCCTCTTTTTTTTTTTTTAATATTTATTTCTTCTTCTTCTTTCCTAGGAAGTATGCTACGACTAATGTGTTATATATATATATTCAATATCCAGCACGCTATATTATATTTATTTAAAATGAATTACACGTACAAATTGACTATAACAGTAAATTTGATATATTTTGTGTATTAGAAAAAATAAAAGCAACATATAAAAATATAAATTATATTAATTTAATATATATATATATATATATATATATATATGATACAATTTAAATGAGAGGCACTTGAGATATATGTTCCTGGAATACAAGGCATATTTTCTTAGCTTAGCTGGCTTACAAAAACCAAGTTTCTTTCTTTCTTTTTTTAATGTTACGAGTACTTTTATAGTAATATTATTTTATGTGAACGAGTCTCAATAGGACTTTGAACCGTGATAAGTTTTTTTTCTTTTCTTTTTTTTCAATAAAATTACTATGAAACTAATGCTTTTACTAGTGATTTTAACATTCACCTTCTCACATGGATATGTTTAATTATTTTAAAATAAATTATAATTTAAGATTGAGTTTTTTTATTTGTTTTGATATATTTTTTTATGAAATTATCTTAATGACATGATCTGGTATGTGAATTTGACAGATTAATTCAAATTAATCCAATATATTATTATTTTAATATTTTTCAAATATATACTTTTTATTTTTTTAAAATAAACTATAATTATAGTAGTCATCCAATTTATGTTTTGAAGTCGTTAAATGAATCATGTCATGTTTAATCAACCTTACATAATTTTGAAAACAATTATGCTAACAAAACACTTTCGGCAATACATAAACATAGTTTAATTATATGTTAAATTAATTAACTCGCGGTGAATGAACGCCGTATTTTGGAGGCGAATAGAGGGTCCATCTTCCCGGGTAAAACGTCAGCAAGCTTCTATCTACACGGTAACATTGATGGTCAAGAATTATTTTTTTTCCGGTCCAAATTTCTCCATGAATATAAATTAAATTTTGCAAACCTTGTTTAAGGTGTAGGAACCTAGAGTAGTGTGCATAAGTTGACCCGAAATATTCTCCTCTGTATCCAAAAAAAAAAAATGTTTGCGGACCAGTCCCACTAAACCTAATAGAATGCATTTGTTCTTTGAAAAGTATAATATAAATGCATGAGGATGGGGACAATTAATTTGTGTAGTTTAATTCTTTATATATATTTAGAAAAATAAATTTAAGTTCTTGCATCAAAATGTTGGGACAGTTATATGCACACATGATTGCAAGTGAAGCTTTTTGAATTTTCATTGCGAGTAGTCCAGGCGGCATTAATTAAATTTATCCTTTATATAATTATATATATTGACAATGAAAAATTAATCACTGATAGTTTATTAATAAATTGTATTTTCCTCGCTGCAAGAAAATTAGAAAACATCAACAAAATATTTCGTTCGTTGGCATGTAAACACCATTCCAAAGAGCATTGCCAGGGATTTGCTAGCATTTCCATCATGATTGATAATGTCAATTAAAATCCTTTTTGAAAAATATTGAATTTTAATTTTTTATTTTAAATTAATTTTTTTATATTTTTAGATTATTTTGATACATTTATAAATAAAAACACTTTCAAAACAGTCTCAATCACACTTAAAAACAATTCTAAATATTGATGATAAAAAAATAAAACACTTTGACTTGTTTCCATTAGTAATTAAATCACCGATAAGATATTCCCTCGTTGATTTGGTAACACCTTAACATTGCAGGTGAAGTAGTCATTGGGATCCCAAAAAAAAGTGATGAAATTTTCATCGTTAATTCCATTAAAAAAAAGCTCTAAAATGTTTGAACCATCCTGTAAAATTCATTAAATCATGTTAATTTAATTTTGATAACGACTAAGATAAACCTAAGAATAAAAAAAATTTGAGAGAAACTTGTAATCAAACAACCCTGAATAAACAAATTAAACCATAGAACAAAAAATTTCAAGCCTCGTATTATTTAAGAGATCAAGAATATGTCCACAGCCCATAATTGTAATTTGCAACTACTCCCATTCGTTTCCTTCATCTCCAGCGACCAGTCCCGTGACTCCAACAACTCGAATATTTGGTTGGAATTATTAGAATTACAATAATATTTCCTTATTTTTATATATATATATTTTTCCATGGGTTGATGTATGATTGAATACCTGATGGATCAAGCATCCACGTTCCAGCTATCAGTATAATAATAATAATAATAATAATAATAATAAATGAGATCCCTATTCTATACGTAAAACACAAAAACTCGAGGTCCATCTTTATTATTTATTTTTGTTTTGCTTGAAAGCATATGGAGTCGATAAAAATCTCACTGACCCACGTCTTCTTTCTTTTCCTAAGAAATTTAAACGGATGAGTGTTATATTATACAGTAGCTTATGTTAATTAATTAAAGAAAAGGACAGTCATCTGTACATAAAATAAATAATTTGCCTGATTTAAAAATATTCTCGAAAAGTTGCATCGATGTTTTGCAGTACAAACATGGCAGTCATGACCACCAATCGATCAGGACGCAGTGTTGAATTTCATGAGACGATGAGCTCACAAACATCTTGCTTGCATTAAATATAGCGTGAGATGGAGTGGTTTTTTTTCCCCCTTTTTCAAATCTAAGTTAATTTCCCACAAGAAGGGGTTTTTAAATTAAATTTATTTACTAAGCCTGTTATTATTACTCCATACTTTTGTTTTTCAACCTATGTGCTTACGATTACCAAAAAAAAAAAAAAAAAAAACCTATATGCTTACGTGGCTGAAGTTTATATTTATTGCATTAAATCTGTACTTAAAAGAAGAAAACCACCTTGTTTTTTTTGTTTGTAAATAAATTTAGAAGTCACCAAAAACATATTTCATTTAAGAAATTAAATTATTAAGTGAAACTATAATGTATAATTTATATTATTTTTAACACATTCCTTTAAATAAAAGATTTTTTAGTTTGAAACTTACACGGACTTAAATAAAATGACCGTGATAAACTATTTAACATAAAAACTTAAGTTATTCGTAGATACTCAAAATTATAATTTATATTATTTAAAAAAAAGTGATTAACTTAGTTGAAGAAGTCAAAAAAACACATAACTATTTGATGAACTGATTGTATAATCACCTAGCCTATATATATATATATATATATATATATATATATAATGGTCTACGACATCGTACCAGCTGAATCCGTCGTAGAGATTGAGAGAACGACCGTTCTTGGCAATGACAACCGCTTGGAGAATAGGTTAATTATATAGTCTCCATCAACAAACAATCTAATTGAAAATCTGCAAGACCCCTGTTTAAGGAAGATGCCCCCTTGCAATTGGGGGCAAATTCACTTTCTGGCAATTGACTCCATGACAGCCATGTGACGTGTCCCCATGTTATCCGTCCAATTATAAGGTGGATATCTGGCGAAGTCATGAGTCACGCAAAGACATATCCTGATATGAACTCCTCGCATTTATCAGCTGCTTCAAAATAAAAGCTCCTCATTTTCTGAGTAAGCGGGCAGAATTCGTATAGAAGAATTATGAGAATCGGTTGCCTCAATCTTATTTCAACCGCTATATTTACATGATATGATAGAAACCAAACTATATGTTAACCCACGTACAAGAAATATGAATACACTCCTTTATTGATGCATATATTACATTGTCATTATCAATAATAATAATAATAATGAGCTCTTCAGAATTTGTTTTCTTGTATTGGCACGCTGAACTATGAGCTGTAAGATTATCATGAACCCGTGATAATGAACATGGCAATCTAATACTAGTAAATAATAATATTAATTAATCATTAATATAATTGCGATCACTGCTATATTCATCACAATTAAGACATCCTATTTTAATAAGCTTTAACCTGTGATTGCACCTCTTTAAAGGCTATAACCATGATAATGTATACGGAAAACAATTTATTTTTCAAGAAAATAATTATTTTCTAAGAAATAGTTTTTGCAACAAAAAAAACCGCCTCGAAGTTGATATTAAAAGAGAAAATAATTTAAATGAATTAATTTAAGTTAATATGGTTGATTTTTTAATTAATCTCAATCAAAGTTAGATTGTTGATCTCTTTTATTTGTTTATCATTTATTTTTAACTAGCACTATTTATTTATTTATTCTTCTAAAAAAAGCTTATTTCACTTTTATGTATATAACCGATATTATAGAATTAATCAAAGTTAGATTAATAGCTGCCAAAAAGTGGGCAGCAGACAATAATGGACCTCCCAAGTTTTTTTCACGAGCAATGATTCAAGCTGGACGATCCACATTATGATCATGGCCGGGGTTGTTTTTAAATGTGAAACCATCCTTCACCTTCTTTTTTTCCGTCCACAGCAAACGACCTCATTTTGGCATATATATTCGCGATGCCTCTTGTGTTTTAGTAAAGATAAATTCTTCAATTTGAAGTAAATTCTTCAATTTGAAGTTTGATTGAAATTATTTTTAAAAATAATTTTTGTTTAAAATATATTAAAATAATATTTTTTTATTATTTTTTAAAGTATATATTTGATAATAGCACATGAAAATAATTTTAAAAAATAAAAAAATATTAATTAAAAATAATTATTTATATATATTTTTTTAAAAATAATTTTAAAACACATTACCAAATACCATAAAAGACAAAGATGATGCAGCTAATCCACAGCAAACGACCTTCTTTTGCCACCAAGAACGAGCATGAGATATATATATATATGCTAGGATGTGACTACTCTCCTACTAGCACCAATTAGCATGGTCTTAAGTCACCCTGCTAATTAATCGTGAATTAATTGGTACGTTGATGTATTCATGAAACATTAAAAAAAAAAAAACTTTTTTGGGTAAATAGCAGGAATAAATTTGTATATTTTTATTTGCTATGTTACATGTTTTTTTCAACTCTTTGTTTGCTTTCGACTGAAATCTCCATAAATTTGCATATACCATAAGAAAAAAAGGTTGCGATCCATTGGGAGGGTAAATTGTCGTTTCCTTTTTACTATTAATGTAAAATATATCTATTAATTGTCAATGATTTTTTCATTTATAATCTTAAATTATTAGTTAATATTTGAAAATATAATTTATATTATCCTCTAACAGCAATATCATGTTAATTAAAGCTGCCAGTCAGCTTATCAAAGCTGGCCATCAATTGTTTCGTTCTTTTTCTTCTTTATACCTTTTGATATTTCAAAAAAAAAAATATCATGTTAATTAAGAATATTTATAAGAGGATAAATTAAGTTGATACTCCTAAAATTGATTTTTTAAATTATCAATCATTGCTCAACAAAATAATGATTTCACCGACCATCAATTCATCTACTGATACATACTGGTCTAGTATTACTGTTGTAATTGTCTGAATCTCTGTTCGAAGTAAGCCAAGCAAAGCCGGAGGCTCTCGGTCTCTTCTACTGTTGTTGTTTTGAAGTGTAGTAGTTTTTATTATTTTGTATATTTTAGAATTGTATTTTACTTGAAAAAGATATGAAAATTATTTAATATGTTAATATCCAAAAAAATAATATTTTAAATATTAAATATCATATATTATGATAATAAACACACATGAAATAATAGAAAAGTCAAACCACGTTATGGCCTTTTGGTTATGTTTAGGTAAGAGGAAGGATTCCAAATTGAGATAGAAAAAGGCCTCCTAGATTTATGCCTTGAATTTTTATTTAACTAACTAATTAATTTTTTATTAAATTAATATTTAGAATCCTTATGAGTTTGAAAGGGTTTTTTTTTTGGATATCGTGGAGGAACCACATGACCCGGAAAGCGCACTTTGTGGGCCCAGAGCATGCGTAAACCCCCCCCGGCTGTCCCAGGCTCTTACAGGGCAGGAGTGACTCGCGTCACTAGGGTGGGAGGACGACTCGAACCCCGCTCTTGAAACATCAAGAGCGAGGCCGTTGCCGCCACGCTACCCCCATTGGGGACTTATGAGTTTGAAAGGTTAAATACATGAAAGTTTAGTTTTTGCAAAGGTTATGGGATTGAGAGATAGTTTCTTAAAGTTCTCTTTATTGATATCATTGCTTAATTTGGTAATACTTTGATAATTTCGAGCTCAAGTCAGAACATATATTTATTGTAAGAACTTGGAATAACTGAAATTTTACTCGCTCATCTGGATTCATAAAGTATATTTTTTAGGGTGGTATTTTCTCGCATAAAAAAAAGAACTTACAAGCTTAATATTAAGAAGCTAAATACTTGAAGAGTTTGAGGAATTACTTGAATGTTTAGTATTTTTAACCGGTTATGGAAGAGGGTTTCTTAAATTTCTCTTAATTAATTTAATTGCTTTGGTATTATCCAGGGTGCTCTAATTTGCAGGAAAAGAAGAAGAACGTAAGACTTACAATGGGATTATTGTTATATAAATTATGCATTTTCCGCATGAAATACTCAATTCACACTATTCTGAATTAGGGTTTACTTTTTGTGAAAAAACATGCAAAGCGTTAACGTCAGTGAAGGCGATCTCCCATGGAAATAAATTAAAGAGCAATGCTTTTATAATGGCTCCCACCCAGAGAAAATTAAGACGCAGCCATTACATTATTTCTAGAAAACCAGCCTTTTCTAAAAGTTGCTTCTCAAATAATGAAATTCGGCTTCTCTTTCTTAGGATGAAACCCGAACTAGTGCGTTACTCTGATATGTCATGTTAAGAAATTATTTTATTTAAAAAATTTAAATTATTAGATAAAATTATAAAATATAATTTATATTATTCTTTAATACATCATCTCAAGTGAAAAAATTTTTGGTTTGAAATTTGCACAACCTCACACTATATTGTGCTTGATTTTTATCAAATAGAATGAGATGGTGAGATCCGAACTCGTGACCATTGGATCAATAAAGTTTTGATATCATGTCAAAAAACCATCTCATACAAAACTTAAGCTAGGTCCTTGAAATATAAAATTTATATTATTCTCTAATATACTGTAGGTAGTGATTAGACAATTTATATTATTCTCTAATATACTGTAGGTAGTGATTAGACATTAATGTTAACTATATAACTCTGTAATTTAGAGGTTTGATTTATTTCATTTCATTTTGTTTGGAGTTGAGAAAACCCTATACTCTGAAAAGTGCATTTTTTTAATTAAGATGAATGAGTAAAACACCGATTATCTCATGTTTTTACATGGATACACGCATTAACTCGAGTTCCAGACCTATTATACATATCACAAACTTTTTTGTCACAAATTCATCCCCGGAAATGTGATATATATGAAGCAAAATAGGATATATCCATGAGAAGAAACAAACATTTTCTGCAGAAAGTATGCCATTTGTCGAATGGTTGGAAAAGCAAGTAGTGGCAGGTAGAAGCCCCTGTCAAATCAAAGTGTACGGCCAGTAGCCATGGAGAGGTACAGGCACCTAGAATTTTCTCGGCTGAAGAATAATGGAGGTAGAAGAAGCGAAGAAAAAATGGCTCACTGCTTTATGATAAAATATGTGTGAAAGGTTTCTAGATCTTCCTCGTTCAATTTTCAAACACGAGCAGTTGATTTGCGATTAAAAATATATTGAAGAAAAAAAAGGTATTGAAGAATTGAGAAAGAGCCCACGATCTCTTTCCTCTTTATTTAATATTTTTATATATCTTTTTTTATTCTCCATTTATAGGGATTTGGAATTTTGGAGGGTGAGACGCAGGGAAGAAAAGAAGCAACAATAGATAGTATTAATGGCATGTTTAGCAGGATGGTTACGATTATTTTTGAAAGTATTTTTTATTTAGAAATATATTAAAATAATATTTTTTTTTAAAAAATTATTTTTGACATCAATACATCAAAATAATTTAAAAACACCAAAAAAATTCATTTAAAATAAAAAAAAAATTTTGAGCAAACAACATTTGTACCGCCGAAACAAACAGAACTTAAGTTTTTTAGAATTAAGTTTTTTTTTGTTTGTTTTTTGCGACTTTTCATCCATGAGTTGAAGGCTTGAAGGGGTTTTAATGTGGTTCTTGTGATAAATAGTATTTTATTCAATAAAAATGAAAAGATAGGAAAATACATTCAGTAGATTAAAAAAATAATAATTAAAAATGTAAATACAGCTTTTTTAGTGTCATGTAACTTTCAAGCATAAAAATCGATAGTTGAAAGGACAATTCTCCAAAGAACTAAAGCTCGTCGGGGAAGGTGACACCCATTTTGCCGGGTTTTTACAGGGGAGGAATGACTTGACGGTGTTGAAAAGTATTCATCTAAATCTTAATTATTATTGGGCTATCATACAGATTGGGCCAAGCTTTTGTGATCCGATCCACATACAAGCAGGGCAAAAATAAAATATAAAAATGAAAAATAATAGTACTATATATATATATGAAAAATAATATATATATCAACTAGATTTCCCAATGAAATAACAGTAGAGAGACAAATTAAAATTGTACTTAATTGTATATTTATATAGCATCCATCTTTTTCCGTGAGTTTTTCCCAAAGAGCAGCATCGATAAAAATATGAAACTAGTAAAGTTGATATATAAAAAAATAAAATTTTTGAGATTAGAATAGAATATAAAAATACCCTATTAAGAATATAATTTTAGAAAATAAAAATAGAATAGAATTTAAGAAAGTCTAGCCTTTAGTTTTTCCTTTAATTGTTTTTTTCATAATACTAAATTGCTTCTATTCAGAATTCCTCTTAATAATAGTTGCAAAATGCTCGGAGAGTTATCCTATCCATGGCACCAAAATGAAAGTAAAATCTTTAAAAGAATAATGTACAAGTAAATAAATAACAAAAAAAAAGAGGATTAGGCACATAAAATTAAATAACTAAAGCTGTAATTTAA
The DNA here is from genome assembly GCA_964035475.1 of Salix caprea. Classification (NCBI taxonomy): domain Eukaryota; kingdom Viridiplantae; phylum Streptophyta; class Magnoliopsida; order Malpighiales; family Salicaceae; genus Salix; species Salix caprea. The sequence goes on from OZ037751.1 coordinate 16,780,301, forward strand.
ATTAAAATACTTTGCAGAAAGAGAAATGCCAAGTACGATCATGTTCGTAATGAATCTCACCTATTCCTTGTCGTGCAATTTAATTATTATGTTCGAGATAAAAATACACATAATAGATTCTGGGGAATCTATTAGGAATACGCCCCCAAGAAGAATTTTTTTCCAACTTTATAAAGGATCTAATTGCAAGAATATTACAAGAACTGGGACAAATAAAGGATATAGGAAAACAATGCACACTGAAAGAGATTATTGAAACTCACGAGGGCTTTCCGACAAAACAATAAAAACATTCGAAAATTTCGACCGTTGGGCCCGTTGCTGAAGACGAGACAGGGTAACGGTTATGTTCTAAAGAAAAGAAAGAACATCACCCCCACTGCCTTGCTCGCACCTATCTCTTTCAAAACTGCAAAGCGATTGAAGAAACCACTATCGACAGAAACAAACAAAGTAGAGAAACCCCACGAAATCAGGAGCAATGGGATGTGTTTCTTCAAAAATGTTCAAGAAAGAACTCCATCAAGAAATCAAATTCAACAATGGTGGGCGGAGTGTCAACCACGTGGTTTCTCTCACTTCATCAACTTATGGTGCTCTTAAACTTGACAGCAACTATCAACAACCACCACAGCAAGAACCAGAACCCATCAAAGAAACCGCCGAAGAGAGTAAGATACTGCAACAAAGATCGCCAACAAAAGAAGAGCCAGAGGTTATTAACACATGGGAACTAATGGGGGATCTTGAAGAAGGGGTACCTGCTATAAATCAGACCAAGAAAAGTCCAAATTCAAGGTTTTCACGTCGCGGGTTTGCTGATTTGGATGTTAGGAGTCCACTGAAGTTCTTGAATCAAATTGGGTCTCCGAGAAAGGCGAAGACTTTTGGTGGTAAAGAAAACAAGGTAAAGAGATCATCAGATTTTAGCCCCAAACCAGTTTTTAGATCCAACAATGCTCCAGGGAATTCGTCCAAGGCAGTTTTGAGATTGAGTTATCCAGTGAAAGGGTCTCCGGCTGGGTCCAACACAGAAAGTTTTAGAAGCGAATATGGAGTTTCTCCGAAGAGGAGGAGGAGTTTTAGTCCTCTGTTTGATCCAGAACTTGTTGCATTGTATGAGAAAGAGTTGTCTGAAGAAGAAGAACAAATCAAGAGGGTAATTTTGCCAAGTTCAAGAGCCACAAAAGTAAAGAATTTGCGAGATTTGGAATCTATCCTTCAGTCTTTCGAACAAAAATGTCCGCCTGGAGGGGAAAATAAGGTCGTGATTTACACTACCACATTGAGAGGAATTCGTAAAACATTTGAGGGTTGCAACACTGTGAGATCAATAATTGAGTCACATCATATTCACATGGTTGAAAGAGATGTTTCCATGGATTCGGGTTTTAAGGAGGAAATAAGGAGGCTAATGGGTACAAAAGAAGTCAAAGTCCCACTTGTGTTTGTTAAAGGGAGGTTAATTGGTGGTGCTGACCAAGTGGTGAAGTTGGAGGAGGAGGGAAAGTTGGAGATTTTGTTTGATGGAATCCCGAGAGGGCTTGCCGGAGGATGTAAAAGGTGTGCCGGGGTTAGGTTTGTGATGTGTGTGCAGTGTAATGGGAGCTGCAAGGTTTTGGATGAGATTCAGAAGAAGATGGTTAGATGTGGTGAGTGCAATGAGAATGGGCTGATACAATGCCCTACCTGTTGCTGATTGAGTTTAATGAGGTGTGTGTGGCATTTTATCTAACTTATTGAATTGATTTTTGGGATTGTGAGCTTTTGGCTACGCTTGGTAAATTCTTGTGATACCTTGTCAGGAATGAACATAGATTTTCTTCATGATGTTTCTTTGCTGAAATACTGGAGGTACTAAAGCGGGGTTTAGGCCTCTTGTCAGATTGACTGCCTGTATTTCTGGATGTTACTTGCTTAATTTGCTAATGTATTTATATTTCATGAATTCTATAGAAATTCATTGCTCCATTAAGCTCCAAATCTTACTTTGTTAAGCAATCTGTTCTGTTTACCATTTCTATCACTGTAGAGTAACTTTGGAATTCAATTGGTTCTAAAGCTGCTTTGTAATAGTTAGGATAGCTGTTTTTTCCACTTCCAAATGAGGCTTTTGCCTCATTCATCGATGAAAGAAAATGGTAATCGATGAAAGAAAATGGTAATCGATGAAAGAAAATGGTAATTTGGGGCTCCCAGAACTCGAGTTTCTGAGAAAAATCTTGTCACGCAAACATTTTCCAAAACAACCCCCCGCTTCCACTTTGCCTAATGCTATCAGAATCACTGTCACATGAAGATTACTGGAATCATGTATTTTCTTTGTTCTGGAAAAATACAAGAGTATAAAACATTCTGAAGCAAGATAGATATTCTCCATCCATGGTAGATATAAAATTCAAGATATTTTGTTACATTATACCTGTTTTCTGTTCAATGATCTCATGTTTTAGATATGACGGCAGAAAAATTGATTGATCTCTGCAACGTTTCCATGCTCATTGAGCCTCAAATTCCCAGGTTCAAGAAGTGGGCCAACAACCTACATGAATAGCAGTGGTTGTCTAAAGCACTATCATCCTCGTGCTTAGAATTTTTTTGAAAGAAACAAAACCAGGTAAAGATTCATCAGGTAACTTCATCCATTCTATTAATTATGATTTTTTATATAGTTTTATCAAATGAATTATTCTTTTATCATCATACATGTTCATAAAAATTATTAAAAACATTTTTTTAAAAAAAAAACTTTTTTTTTCAAATCATGATAGATTTAACTTAAAAATCAAGTTTCTAATAAATAAAAAACGTGTTCTCATTAATATAAAAATAAATAAGTAAAAGGTCTTTTTGAATAAAGAAATACATTTTTTTCTTATGAATTTAAATGATTAGAATACTTGTGAATATTTTTTTTATTAAAATATTAATAAAAAAGACATGTTTCATAAAAACAATATCGATATACATATAAATAAGAAAGGAGAGTTTTGACTAATAAAAACACATTTTTCTCTATAATTTAAATCCGTAAAATAAATATTCAAAAAGGTCGAATGATCTAAATAAAGTTTGGATTTACAAATGGCTTTGTTGCCTAACTCTTTTCTCTATTTTATGATTTTATTGTAATTGTGTTACCATTAACTAGTAGGAATATGTATAGTCTATTTTATAAATTATTTGTGTATGTGTCAATTTTTTACTTCTTAATATAAAAAAAATAATCAATTTTCTACTTCATTTTTAATCAACATTCATTACTTTTTATGAGTAATTAGTTCATATTTTTTTAAATCTTTATTTTAAAAATATACACCATTTTTTTTTCATTTTTTAATAAAACAGATTCATAATACTAAATAACACATCCATAATAACATACCTTTTCCCTCATACAATAAAAATTAACCTAATTTTTTTCTAACATGACCACAAGTTTTATCTTAAACTATATTAATGGATTATGCTATGTCGCAGGTCGGTCCAAGTTTTTTTCAATGTAGAAAAATAATGTTAAGGCAACACAAGCATTCTTAAGAAACAAACAAAAAAAAATTGAAACGCAAGTCATTGAAAAATAATGTTGAGGCAACACAAGCATTCTCAAGAAACAAAAAAAATAAATTGAAACTCAAGTCATTGACTTGACTAAGTTAATAAACTTGGTTATTTTAATAGCATCAATAAAAAACAATACAATAACAATAAATAAACAAAAAAAAAATGACAATGAAAAAAAGGTAAAACAAATAAATACTTGAGCCTATTTAGATAGCATGTCAAATAGGTAACTTGATCGTGATACCAGTATAACCTTGTCGAAATCAAATTGAATAAACACAATGAAGTTAACCACCTATTGTTAAAAGACAAAACTAGAAAAAAAATTGTTGGGCATTTTGTTCAATAAAACATTAATGTTCAATAAAAAGATAAAATATATAAAACTCAATGTTTAATATATATTAATCATAAAAGACTTTATTCCTTATGTGATGTTGAATTTGTTCGGCATTTTGTTTGTATTGCATATATCCAGGTGAAGGAACTTGTTTGGAAATAAAAGTAATGATTTATTGTATTATACACATGTTCCACATCATATACTTCTCATTAGTAATAACCTTATGCATCTTTATAAATATCTAATTTCTTTGTGCATCTTATTGTGAAACATAAGCATTATATCAGTCTAACCAATTATAATCATCATTTTTAACCTAGAAGCAATGACATGCAAAACATCACTCATATTGATATTGATTGAAATGTGTTGTTTATAGTCCAACTATTGCATTACTTGAATTGGGCTATGTAGCCTCAACCATCTCAAAACATATTAATGAGACCATTAGTCTCTATATATCCATTCCACTAGTGTAGACAACTGAAGCAACAACCAATCTTTCTTCCAAGTAAGGTGTGCACATGATCTACAATTTATAAGTTAAATAAATATTGAACAGTAATAACTTAGTGTAGGTAATTATTTTATTTAACAAATAGTTCAAGAAATATCTATATAACATGATGCCTATTGAGCTTGCTCTATTAAAATGGTAGCACATGTGTTGAATTATTTTAAAAAAACTTGCCCGTTACACCATTTGACATTAAAAACATGTTGATTTAATTGTAATTTTCAAAGTTTCAACAACACAATATAAATGTATATAATTGTAAAAATAACATCGTAATACATGTCCTAGTGGAAGATGAAGTGTAACCCTCGTATAGGATTGTCATATCCAATAATCTTAGTATCTAGGGCCTACTCATATGGAGATGCTTCTAAGACCATAATTGTTATTAAATAAAAACATTTTGTTATTTTTTGTGCATGAAAACATTCAAATCTAAATAGTTATTTAGATTTTTATGTTCAACTATATCAAATAAACCCTTATTGAATGTATTTCTAACTAATTTATCATTGATTCAACAAACTCTAAATTCACTATAAATCCTAAATTCAACCCAAATAATTATTTGATTTTAATCAAACCAAATACAAATTTATAGAATTATAGTATGTTTACATTGCTTATATGATTATAATAATTGTTGGGGTAGTGGTGGCAATAAAGAATACGATAAATTTCCAACACTAAAACGTCAAATGATGTTTAAAGACTAAAATGTGCTTTATTTCTAGTTGTTTTAAGGGCAAAATCCAAGTGATTAATGAGTTTTCTTAAGAGAGATTTTAGGGAGACAATGAGTTTTTTCCAAGAGAGGTAGGAATGCTTGTGTGTTTTGCTATTGTTTGATCTATTTAAATTTTAATTAATATCATGTTCGTAAAGCACGGTATCTAAAGTTGTCATGCTTTATAAGCACATGTTGGTCTTCGAAAGCACAACAAAACCAAACTATACCATTTTACTAAATATTTTTCAAATAATATTATTTTAATTTTTTTTAGTTTTATTGTACTATTTTTTTTTTAAAAAAAGCATATGCATTAACAGTGAAACAATAATGATCTCTTTTATATTTTTGTTAATGGTAGAAGTTTGCATAGATTTCTTTCTCATGATCTAAATTCTAAATTATTAAGTTCCATGTTGAAATTGACTAATATTTCCGTGTTAAATCAACAAGCAACTCTTTAAATAAAAGAACTCGCCACGTCATGCCCATGAGAGCTTAACTCAACCTCATTCTGTGTACGTAAGTTCCTGCTCTGTTCTCTACAGTGCCTGCTCTCTCTCTCCCCCTCTCGAAACTGAATTGCCTCCTTTAGAACCAAAAGAGAAGAAATGGTTGGTAGGAAGCGAAGGAAAGTCAAATTGTAAGTTGGGTTTTTGTTTCTATTAACTTAAAACACTATAAAGTTTGTTACTTTACTCTCTTATATTAGCTTAATATGTGATTTAATTGCTTTACTGTTAGGGTTTCTTATCAAATTATTTTAGGGTTTTAGAGATTTTTATCCGTAGGGTTTCAGTACTGATGCAGGTTGGTTTCTTTAGATTGTGTTTAGTTGCTTTTGATTGATTGTGCAGAATTGGACTTAAAGTTGAATAGTTTCATTCCGGTGTGATTTGAATATGATGCTTTAAGTTTAGAATGATTTCGCTTATGTCTGAATGTCAATGTCGAATTGAAAACTAATCGGGGAGGGTTTCTTATAATTGCCATAATGTGTCATAGGGTTTTGGGATTTTGATCGGTGCTGATTTTTTCATTCGGCGGCAATACACTATCTATTCATTTGATTGATTTCTGGTTGAGAAATGCAATTAAAATCTTTTGATGCTTTGTTTGAATTCATTTTTGGAGCTTTATTGTGGCTTTATGGCTTTGAATACTTTCTTAGCTTAGATTTGGTGGTCACAGTCACAGTCATGATCTTTTCATTAATCACTTACCTTTTACTATAATGAGTTCATAGAAAATATGAAGTTACCGGGATTATATGATTTATGCTTTTTTGCTTCATTCAATTCCTTTATATGGTAGTGGTTCATTCGGCTTGTTGACTCCATAATGTTTTTGATTTGAGAGATTCCACTTTTCAATAAAGGTCCCAATCTATCACTACTATCCCTAAAAGTGAAGCTGCAAGATGGCTATAAATTGCATTTTATACTCATTTTACTTCCCCATAAATATCGAACGAGGAATCTATCTGATCTCAGTCAAATAATTATTCCTTGACCCAGGTTACCTGCGAGAGTGGTGAATGACAAAACAACAACAACAAAGAATAAGAAAGTGAAGTTGGAAACACAAACTTGGTCTGATCTTCCTATAGAACTTCTGGAACTGATTTTGTGTCGCTTGTCACTCGAGGACAATATCCGTTCATCTGTTGCATGCAAAAGATGGAACACTGCTGCCATTTCTGTCAGAGTGGTAAACCAATCACCCTGGCTTATGTATTTTCCAAAATTTGGTAACATGTATGAGTTCTATGACCCAGCTCAACGCAAGACCTATTCTCTTGAGTTGCCAGAGTTGTATGGGTCCAGAGTTTGCTACACTAGAGATGGTTGGCTGTTGCTATACAGACCCAGAACAAACCGTGTGTTTTTCTTTGATCCTTTTTCTCAGGAAGTTGTCAAACTGCCAAGATTTGAATTGACATATCAGATAGTTGCCTTCTCTTGTGCCCCAACATCTAACACCTGTGTAGTTTTTACGGTTAGGCATGTCAGTCCCACAATTGTTGCAATCAGTACTTGTCATCCAGGGGCAACCGAGTGGGTTACTGTTAATTACCAAAATCGCTTGCCTTTTGTGAGTAGTATTTGGAATAAGATCGTTTTCTGCAATGGATTCTTCTACTGTCTAAGTCTCACTGGTTGGCTTGGTGTTTTTGACCCAATGGAGCGTACTTGGAATGTTCTTGCTGTGCCTCCCCCCAAATGCCCTGAGAATTTTTTTGCAAAAAATTGGTGGAAGGGAAAGTTTATGTCAGAGCATAATGGAGACATTCTGGTTATTTACACTTGTTGTAGTGAAAACCCCATTATATTTAAGCTAGATCAGCCAAAGATGGTCTGGCGAGAGATGAAAACCCTTGATGGTATGACACTTTTTGCCAGTTTCCTGTCATCTCATTCAAGAACTGACCTCCCTGGAATGATGAGAAACAGCGTCTACTTCTCTAAAGTTCGTTTCTTTGGAAAACGCTGCATATCCTATTCTCTCGATGATTGTAGATACTATCCTTGTAAGCAGTGTTATGACTGGGGAGAGCAAGATCCTTTTGAGAATATTTGGATCGAACCACCTGAAGACCTCTCAGCCTTCATTTGAAGAGAATACCAGTGATGCTTGTTGTGCAAGTTATACAGGTATGATATTTTCTTTCTTGCACAGGATTGAATGCTGGTGTTACTCCCTGCTCCTTGTATTTGTTGTAGCTCGTGGGAACATATTTATCCTTAAAGAACTTAAATAATTTCAATGTTTGTCTGATGTAAAGCTAAAGATATACCACTTGTTGAAGATTGAAATTCAAGAACGGTTTGAGCACCATATACTTGTTAACACCATGACCAAGGGAAGCTTGTAAGTGAATCTTACCGTGTTCTTATGAACTTTAACATGTAATGCAAGAAACCATGGACTGCTTTTTATCAGTGACACTAAAAGCTTAGAAAAGCAAACCTTAACATTATCATCGTGTATACACCAGCAAAAACTTATGATACAAGGATATTCTAATACACACTCTTGCATGAAGATTTGATACAAAGATCTGTCTAAACAATTTTCCTTAAGCAATTAAGGCTTTGAATGGTGCAACGACTGACATCTTCATATTTGCCTCGTTAATACTTGATGCTGCATGGTTGTTTGATGTTTAGTTAGATCTTGTTGGATATAACTGTGACTGCAGCATTCCATGGAGCAGGTTTAGAGTGCCCACTCATGTGCATCAAGATGGAGCTGTTCCTTGTTGAAAGAGTCCTCGAAGCTTTTATGATACAGTACCACTCGAATGCAGTGCGCTTGAAGCCTATATTAGGAAGTTTTTTCAGTACAGGGGAGTGAATAACCTTGAGGAATACTGAAATCTACTGTGCCCTTTGAGGATCTGAGTTTTAGATCCTTTGGAGGGGCCACTGTGTATGATCATCTGTGCATTCTCAGGCATATAATGTGCAACCTTGTATGTTTTTTTCCTTTTATTTAATTCAATAAATTCTATGTAATTGTCATTCTCTATTACAAAATGATTTTCATAAGAAAATTCAATAAGTACAATCAGTAAATAACTCATATTAAAATAGTAAATATTAAATATCTTGATCTACATTAGTCTCTTGATTTTTTCAATTATATTTTTATTTATCATTAGTTACTTTTTTTTTTATTTACAGAATGATTCATGATTTATTTAATTTGATGCGCATACAGATTTTTTAATTTACTTCGGAGCAATCAACAAAGTTGATGATCAAACAATCAAGCAAACTCAATTAATTCGAGGTTAAAAAGCCATTTAACCATGTTTCTGTCACCAAAATCACCTGTGAACCTCCATTTCTGACATTGAATGATAGAACTCGAAAAACCAAGGTCTTGTTTCGAGGAAAAATAGTATAGAGTTGCACGATAAATGACAGCAAAACAACAAGCCACTCTCCACCTCCACACAAGGACTACAACGAGACAATAAAACAGAGACTGCACTAACACAACATATATACATGGTAAAGAGGGATCTTCTTAGCCATCGCACCTACTTTGCAACACAACAATGGTAAAGATTTGACGAGCTAGTTCATCTTTATATTAGATCAACTCTAGATTAACGTTGGATACAATTAACTTTCAAATTGACTATTTACATAGATCAAAGAATAGAGCTTTCAAATAAAATAAAAACGATGAACAACAAGAAGAAAACGAAAAAAGTATCCATAAACACATACCTTAAAGGAGTGGAATTTCAGGAATCAATGGTATCATAAATTCTTCATATTTGACGGGGCAGTGGCTTAGGTGCAGTGAGTTGTTTTATGCATGCTAAAAGTCTCTTGAACCAAAAGCACATGTACCAGCACTGGCTTTTATGCCAAAAAAAAACATGACCATCAATCAAATCCTCGAATTACAGTCACTAATGAAATAACAATACCAAATGGGCATTGGAGAAACCAATGATTTAGAGATATTTACATAAAGATTGAATCTTTTCAAGGGATTTTATGTGAGAATAGCGAGTGAAGACAAATATGACTTGGGTTTTGGAAGATTCGAGGGTTTTTGATTGGTAATAAAAAAAGATGGGATTTGGGGTTTCGGCTAGTGAAAAGAATAGGATGAAAGTGAAGGGTTTTTCGGGGTTCAAATGAAGATTGTAAAGATGAGATAGTGATAGATTGGAGAGTGTTTCCAAAGTTGGAATTTCGATTTACAAAGGGAGTTAAATGTTTTTCCCGGTGTCCACTTGCTTTCCCGCTACCCCAAAACAATCTGACGAGTTGAACAGCGCTTGTTATACATAGCTACTACCACTCTTTACTTTGCCGAGCTAGAGACACTTTTGGCTAGTAACACCGTTACGGGAAAAAACCACAGCGGTTTACTGTTTAGACAAGGATTCTCTTAAGAACTCTTTATTTTTTAGTTAAATTTTAACCAAAATAGCTAAAAAGCCATGTTAACTAACTCTTAACAAAAATATTATTGCATTAATCATCTCTGAAGTAGTCATATGTTTATTTTTATTTTCAGAGTTGTAAGAAAAAAGCCAAAGCATTTCAAACTAGTTTTTTAAAACCAGTTTTCATACATGTAAAAAACCAAGAAAGAAAGCATGACCAACAAATTTATGATACAGTTGCTTCATCCAAAAATTCAAAATGTACTACAAGCTGTCTTCGGTCCCTAGACATAAATAATCTGTTAGTGTACATAAAGCAACCTTCACTACTCAGACTACCCCGTGACCTGATGCAAAGACAAACAATGAACCACGCTGCTCAAAAGCCAACGCATTTTAATCTGATTGTCCACTCTATATAAAAAAGAAAAGAAAAAAAGAAGCAAGTAGATGGAGTTCTTAAAAATATAGGCCCTTTTCTACTAAACAAAGTTATTTTTCTTGCTTGTTTGGGATGGTACAAAGGCTTTTTCAATCATCCAAGTAATCAATGTCAAACAGTAAAATTTTCCTCTTCTCCTTCGCATTTCCACTATTAAAATTAGTATGGGTTGTATCGGCTGCGTCCACGACTACTGTCATTACGTCTCCCACCACTCGAGCTACCAGCACCACTACCCCTGCCGCCCCGGGGCTGTGGTGGCGGGCTGTGCATATGCATTCCAGGTTGTTGGCTGAGGCAATATAATAAGGATTTGTTAAATTCTGGCTGACAACTAATTATTCTTTCAGAGCAAGAAGTGTTAAAGTACAGGAATCAAATTCAGGATATACAAGCGATTGAAATCACTGATCTGGCAAGTGCAGGATCAAGAAACCGGAGTAAAACATCTTTTTAAAACATAGTAAGAAGCTCAATCATCATGTTCATTGTACTCAGGGTATGACACTGTCATAGATTAGCTGTGCTCAATTCTCAGCATGACACATTTGAGTAATATTTTTAAGGATAATTAGTATTACAATGTTAAAATAGAGCGTACAATTCCAAACGTTCCAGGTACACAAAGCATTTCAGAGAGATGAAAGAAGGTTGTTGAACAAACAGGGTAAGAAAAGGATGATGACAAATAACCAACCAGCCAATAGAAAAGTACAAGCAATTGTTATCAAGCAATGGAATAGAAAAATGCAGAGTTCTAACTTGTTAATAGATGTAACTGGTTCCTGTTGGATAGGCAACCGATTGAAAATTATAAAAAAGTGATACTTACAGGACATATCCAATCCTTCCATCAGGCAAAAGCATTGGCATCATTGACATGCCAGCAGGAGTTGGTCCCCTACCATAGATCATTGGCTGCATGGTTTTTCAAGCCAATGAGCAAATACAATTAATCAGAAAGTCTGTAGAAATTTCAACATGCACACTTGACTTGTCATAACAAAGGGAACAGACTAATCCTTGTCAAGCACACTTTGTGTGATGATGTAAAATTATTACATTCTGTAATAATTTGCAGTCAGCAGTTACTGACTTTCCTTTCAAATTAACTTCTTTATAATATCAAACAACTGATCACCGACATTAAAAAATCTGTTTATGCCAACTCTAACTTGCTGCATCCATATAACAAATTTGCAAATATAAAATCATGCAAATTGACATCAGCAAGACAAATTCCTGCAAATTATAAGCAAACCCATCTTCGTTCTGTCTTGAAATTATGAATACACAACTAGATCCTCAGCATCAAACCAAAAAAAATAAAATGAAACAACTCAGATATTCAAGTTGACAAACTTATCAAATATTTCCTTCCTTGATTGACCATAGCAGACAACCATACACATGATTATTCTGTGTCAGAGAGCAGAGTGTGCGTGTGTGTATTCGAGAGAGAGAGAGGGAAGTAGTACAGTTTAACATCAACTTACTTGTGCAAAGCCAGCAGCACCAAATCCTGCACCAAGAGCACCATATGGATTGCCAGCTAAACTGTAACCAGCACGAGGTGGGAAGCTTGAATGCATGGATGACTTCTGCAAATTTTGTCCTCCAGAAGACTTCAGATCTGCTTGAGGCTTTGCAAGGGAACAATCCAAAACTTGACCTACCAAACAAAGAAGCACCAATCATTAATAGAGAATATTCATGAGTGAAAGAAATAGAGGATATGCTCGATCTGAGCAAAGTTACCATCAATTTCATATTTCTCAGTGTTCTTTAATGCCTTCATGGCACTTGACCTCTCTGCAAAATGCACAAAACCAAATCTGCTCTTTTCATGTCCTGGTTTTGCAGGTGGCAGAACTACTTTTGTGACTTTTCCATGATGCTCAAACAGCTGCCGTAGACGATCCTGATTAATATCTTCTGGTAAATTCTTGACATACACCGCCTTGACCTGCACCAGATGTATTAAGTCAGTCATGACTTTAAGACCTCTCAAAATAAACAATCAAGAGATGTAACTGCACTGTCTTGCTGTTGAACACAAGCATTTGCCTAAGATGTTAAAAAATGTTAAAAAAAATTGAACAGGGATGGAAAAGCTGATTTAGCTTGGTCTTGTGAGATGGGGATAAAGGATGGTCCTCATAACCGCCAAGAAATAATACTGTTTGGAATCAATACCAAGAAGGCAACAAGACAGATGAAAAAGCATTTCAAGCAGATCAACTAAATTTACTGATTGTCAAAACAAAGCTAAATTAATTTCAAGCAGATCAATTAATTTTATTCATAGACAACACAAAGCTCCATTAAAGAAAATAGCGAACAAAATATGATAATACAGCACACCTGAGAAGCAGCAGAAGAAGATCCTGCATTTTTGGGATCCGCCCAGCTCACAGTTGGAGCATTATCATCTAGCTTGAATTCTGGGTTTGACATCATTTTTCTGGAGTATTCTGCACATGCATGATTATAATACTCAATGAAAGCAAATCCACGATTACGGCTCGGGTTCTGCGGGTCCTGTAGAAGATAAGGAAGTGCAATTAATAAAAATCATTACATAATTAAGCATCAGTCTGGGTTGTCTATACATGCATGTACAAGAATATAAAGCACACAAACCTTCAACAATTCCACAGAATTAACTCCTGGCCCAGTCTTTTTTACAGCCTTCTTCATATCTTCTTCTCCCCAGTTTCTTGGAACATTTCCAATAAACAATCTATGATTTGCTTGAGATGTTGAACACTTTACCTTTTTACTCTGAAGAGAAAGCAGACAGGTTAAAACAAATGGAAACTACATGCACTAAGAAGTCAGAAACTCTTTTTCAAAAAAAATAAAAATTAAAGTAACATTCAAACAACCTAAAGTGAGAAAGATAATAGTGAAGGAAAATTCCATTGCCAGCATAAACCTGAAATGATGTTCATGGCTGTTATTGTTTCTATAAAAGAGCTCAGAAGCATGATACCTTAAACTCAGTATTGTTCAGCTCTTCAATGGCTTTGGAAGCCAACTCCTTTGTTCTGAAAGTCACAAAAGCATAACCTTTTGACTCACTTGAATCTTTTCCCTTCATTATCCTTACCTGTTGCCAGCTTAAACAAGATTTAGTCCATCCAAAAAAAAAAAAAACATATACAGCATTTATCAAAAAGACAAGATGAGTTACCTCTGTTACTTCTCCTATAGATTCACAAAATTCTTTCAAATCCTCCTCAGAAGCATCAGGGGGGATGCCACCGAGATACACCTCTGACCCATGAGGGGGGAGTGCGAGAAGTTCAGCATGTTTTCTTCGCTCATCTTCCTCCTCGTCACCATCTGACCCTTTTTGTGAATCTGCTTCATCGGCAGCCTCTTCATTTTCTTCCTCCTCTACCTCCTCTTCCACCTCTTCCTCTATCTCTTCCACTTCCTCCTCTTCCTCTACTTCTTCATACTCGACTTCTTCTTCCATTGTCTCCTCACCTTCATTGTCACCATCAAGGTCAACCTGCTCTTCATGCTCAGCAGACTTTTCAGGTACATCTGGTTCATCAGCAGTTGCACCACTTGCCCTTGATCTCGGCATCTTATGTATCTAACAAAAAGAAGCTTGCAAGGCAGCTGTGAAGCAAGCACAGAAGCCAGATGCATTCACAGAAGGAAGAATGCAAGTGTGGAAAGGTGGAAACAAAATGAGAGGCCAAATGGAGTTGCAGAATAAGAATGTCGACAGAATTTGTGCCATGAGAGATTGATCCGATCCAAGGAGTTTTAATGCGAATGATAATCAATTAAGGGATCATGTAGCAAATAGCTTTAGTGACAGCAAGAGAGAATTAGGAATGACAATAGAGAGGATAATGATTGATGATGATAATGTTCAACAGATGAAAAACTACAAACAATGAAGCAATGAGTTTCTTGAAACTTTGATATTGATACTGGCCCAAAAAGACAACAGCCAGTTTAATTGTTTAGCTTTCTATCCGGATCAATGCATCCAGCCAAAAACAAAAGGAGGAAAAGGGAAAAAGGAAAAAAAACACACAAGTGATGAGAGATTGAATTAAGGTGATTCACATAATAAATTACATAATGATTAAGAAGTAACGTAACAAAAATGAAGAAGCTCCATATCCCCATATAGAAATTTATAATTAATTAAAGGCAATATATAATAATAATAAAAAAAAAATTAGATACAGTCTTCTCTTGATTCAAATTCAATCTTTTTCAACCTACCCCGCCCCAAAAAACAAACCCAAATCTTAATAGCATCTTCTAGAGCCGTCTGGATATACAGCTACATTGCTCCATCTACTACAAAAATATCTTTAGTTCATGAGCCAATTGCAAACATTTTGTGCAAGAATTAAATTCAAGTCAAACCAATTCCTGCCATTAATGAGCTAGTTCGCACCTATTTTTCCAATTATAACATCAAAAAAAGGACACCGTCCTCCTTTTTTTTCATATTAGCAGCTCTCTTTTAACATATTAATCCGACAATAACATATTAATCCACAGCCCTCGAGCAACTAAAAGCAAAGCCAACGGAACCAAAGAAACCAAACCCACAATCATATTCTAGCTAATAATTAGAACACACAAACAGCTCATATTAACTAATGTAAAAACAAAGTATCTAACTTTAATTGCAACAGCAAAAAGGATAGAGAGATTTTTTACCGTACTAGGAGCACGCAAGTTCGAGCTAAATAATAATAAAGGAGGATGAAAGAGCTTTGAATGATTTTTTTTTCTTTGACAAGAACCCTAACTTAAATTTGTTTTTTTCCTCTCAGCTCTAAATCTAATAGTTGAGCTCTTTCGGTACCTTGTTTTCGCGGGCCTTGAAATCTAAAGAAGAGGATGCCGCGCTGTGCTGTGCCCTATTTTAATGGGCTAATTATTTATTAAGGAATAACGCTGCTGTGGATAACGGATACCTACTCCAACGGCCCAATATGTGATGGCGCAGCAAATAATAATTCAGATAAAACAAGACTACAATTTCTTTTATTAATTAATGCTTTTAAGAAAAATAAAAGTATTTATAAATAGGATCTAAATATTATTTTAATAAAAAATAAAATTATTTTATAAATAATCCAGTGAATTTCAATATAATTATATTTTTCTTACAGGTATATGAGATATACTTTGGAGACTTGAGAAAAATTATAAATAGGATCAATATTGAAAATTATGGCATATTTTATTACTAGGCATAACACTTTCTTTTTCTAATGATAAAAGTATTTTTTTACATAACAGTTTCTTGTGCTGGAGGTGACAAACGTTGTAATGTTTATCTTAATCACTGGTGCATGCATTTACCAGTAGACAAGCATATATAATTATGATCAGCAAAAAGAAACAAGATATGGATAGAATAGAATTTGAGATGCCAGGGGGCATGTAAGCCCTTTTTTTTAAATTAAAATGGGTGTCTGGTTTAGTTTGCATGTACCTCAACTAATCGCACAAGTTTTAAAGTTAACGACCATATAAACCTCAAGTGATTATTATATTAGCAACCATAGAGCTCGAACCTGAAACTACAGGAGGAGCAAACCTCTTAGTTCTGAGCTTTTACCGCTAACTCATTTACTAGATGGATTCAAGCCTTTTTATATATCTGTGCGTGTCTACAATATTTTCTCATCTTCAGTGATCAAGAGTTAGAAGTGCTCTTCTCTTGTAGAAGAAATAAATAATATAGATAGATAGATAGATAGATAGATTTTGTTCTTGATTGTTTTCCATTCTCATGTAATTAATGGTTGTATAATATAGGTTTGCAATAATTCTGGTCAAAGAAGTTAATTAAGAGTGAATGAAAGAGAAATGATTTGACTATCATCTAGATTGGCAAGCTGCATCATTTCAATATAGCATCTAGAACTAAATTTGGTTAAATTTAAACCTGTTTTGCAAGTAACAAAGTTTGAATTCTGAAGCATAAACCACCTAAGCAGATTTGTTTTTAATTTTTTTGATAGCCAAACCATCCGAGTGTTAAAAAATAATATAAATTATATTCTAGGACTTTATTTATAAGCTTACGCTTTTAGGTGAGATGACACCTTAACATGGTATCAGAGTCTTGTTGACCCAGCGGTCACGAGTTCGAATCTCACCCCCCATTCTATTTGATAAAAATTAAACACAAGATAGAGTAGGCATGTGTGCAAATTTCAAGTCCAAAAGGCTTTTACTTAAGAGAGTGTGTTAGAGAATAATATAAATCATATTTTAGGATCTCATCTATAAGTTTAAGCTTTTACGTGAGATGATTTCTTAACACCAGAATAAAGTTTGCTCGGCGTTAATGGTGCGGGTCAAAGTAAAATGTTTTCTCGGCAGATATTTAATTTATGTTTTGGAAATCTATCAGCTTTATAAAATAACAGCGATGGTCAGGCACAGGGCATCGAATGCTGCTCTATCAATACTCATAACCCGTTACCAACTCAAGCATAAAATCACAACTCAGTACATATCTGTTATTCTTATGTGATGATCACTAACTTTAGAAATTTCTGGTCAAAGAAATTAATTATAACAAGGGATAGCAAAGAAATGTTTACCTATTCTTCTGAAAAGAAAACAATTTTAAAATGTTTACCGGTCAGAGTAAAATGCTTCATCGGCAGATATGGTTGAAGATTTGACAGTGTTCATCAGAATTAACAAAGAAAGGTTTAGAATATTTATATATATAGATATTGTGGACTACATTTATGCCCTTTTTTTTCTTTTATTATTGTTATGGAAGACTATTTCTGTGTTGTTGAAATTAAATAAAATTAAACAATGGAAAAACATAGGAGATTGCTTCTCACCTTGAAAATCGTGGAAGTCCAAAATTAGGGCGATGGCTAAAATATACGCAATGGTCAAGCATGCGAATAAGCCATTCAATGCCGCTCAGCTAGAAAACTTTCTGCCTTGTGTTCAAATTGTGTCGCAAGGTTCTCTTCACTTCGATTCTATTCTTATTCCTTGAAGGTTTTTATTATGGAATATATATTAAGATTGTAATATTTCCTATTATGGAATGTGAATAACCTTAGGCATGTAATTAGATATTTAGCATTTATTATGGGATCAAAGAAGTACGATTTCAGACATGTAAATTCTGTCCCGTTATCACTCCGGAAAATTTTGACTTTCCGAGCAAATTGCCTCTCCACCATGGCAAAAAATCTTTTAAGCATACTAGACACTTCTTTCTTGTCAACAAGCAAATAAATCCACACAGCACGGGAAAAATCATCAACAATAGTTAAAAAATACGAAGCACCACATGAAGAAACTGTTCTATATGGTCCCCATAAATCACAATGAATCAATTCAAAAATACCCAAAGTCTTATTTTCGCTAACAGAAAATTTATCTCTCCGCTGTTTTGCTCTTTGACAAACATCACAATTTTTATTCAACTCCTGGTTGCTAGAATTAACTTCAGGAACTAACTTTGTTATTCGTAGAGAAGGATGCCCCAGTCGCTGATGCCAGAGATCAAGAGACGCTTTATTACTGATCTTCATTGCATTAATCCGCGGTATCCCTCTGAAATAATAGAGTCCATCTCGTCTCTCACCCGCACCAATCAGCATCCTCGAAGTGTGGCCCTGTATAACACATAATTTTTTAGTGAATAGTACAAAACAATCATACTGATCAATTAATTGCGTCACAGAAATTAAATTGCAAGTGAGTCCTGGCACATATAGGATATTTTCAAGACACAAATCTCCGTCAAGAACAGTTGTTCCCTCTTTCACCGCCAAAGCAATACTTCCATCTGGTAATCCAACGGGGCACTGATCAATTATTTTTACATCAGTTAATTCCTCAATTGACCCGGTCATGTGATTGGAAGCCCCGGTGTCCAATATCCACACCGAACCCGTCACTGTCCCATGCAAATTTTTAAGCTTACCCGTCATTTTGTCCACTATATCCTTCGGCTCACCCAAAATAACCCGCAACTTTGCCCATTGTTCGTCGCTCAAGCCTGGCAACGGCGAGCACGAGCTTCCTCCTCCTGCTCCCATCGTGCCAGAGCTGGACCCGATGGTGGTGAGAGCAGCGTTGGCACGATGGGTTCCTCCTCTGTGACCCCTGCCACCGCCTCTACCACCGGAGTAGCCTCTTCCACGGCCACCCTCTCTTCTCTCATCTCCCTTAGGTCTGTCACCCCACCATTCGGGGTAACCCTTTAGGGCAAAACAATTTTCCTCTCCATGTCCTGATTTGTGGCAGTGCGAGCAAATCCCTTTCTCTCTCCCGTCGATTCGAGTCACGGCACTTTGCTGTCGACCATCAATTCGGGTCCGAGCAACAAAAGCCACAACATCCCCTTGTTCTTCTCTTCCCCGAGTCATCCCTTTCACCTGCTCTTCTTGAGTGAGGATGGAATAAACCTTGTGCAACCCCGGCAATGGGTCCTGTGCCAAGATGTTGGATCGGGTTGTCCCAAACCGGTGCTCGTCGAGACCCATAAGCAACAGGTGCACCTTCTCTTCCTCTCTTCTCTTTTCCAGTATTGAACCCAAATTGCATGTGCACTTCCCACACTTGCACGCTGGCAATTGTTCAAAATTGCCCAGCTCATCCCATAATTTTTTCAATTTCCCGTAATAATCTATGATAGTCATTCCTCTCTGTTTGCAATCTGCCAATTGAGACCTCAATTGTTGAATTCGAGGTCCATTGGTGATGTTGAATCGATCTTTGATGTCTAGCCACAAATCCCGTGCAATCTCTACATGAGATATGGTTGATCGAAGTGTGGATTCGATAGTGTTTCGAATCCAGGACACCAACAAAGAGTTGATTGTCCACCAGTCTTCCCAATCCTCTGATTCTTCATTCGGTTGCTCAATAGACCCGTCAATGAACCCGAATTTCTTTCGGGCTCTTAGGGCTGTTCGGAACGAACGTGCCCATTCTTCATAATTGTCACCCTTTAGTTGGACTTGAGTGATCATCAATCCTGGATTGTCAAGAGATGTAATATCGTATGGTGAAATCGTTTTTCGATTCTCACCAGACGCACTCTTGCTCCCGGACATGGACTCTGTTTTGTCAACAGAGACATTCTTGTTCCCGGACATGGATTCTGCCATGTATGCTGCTTGATTGTGTGTTTTATTTTGATTGTTTTATGGCTCTGATACCATGATAAAACAATGAAACCATAAAACACGATTGAAGGCTCGTCTAGTCATTCTGGGCAACCATCAGACTGAAGGTCTTGATTACACGGAAACTTTTGCGCCTGTCGCAAAAATGGTTACCGTACGGGTATTTCTTGCGGTGGCCGCAGCGAAGAATTGGGCGGTGCATCAGATGGATGTTCATAATGCATTTTTGCATGGTGATCTTCAGGAGGAAGTTTACATGAAATTTCCGCCTGGCTTTCGCGTTGGGACAACTGGGGCAGTTTGCAAACTTCGAAAGTCGCTTTATGGGTTGAAACAGGCTCCTCGGTGCTGGTTTGCTAAACTTTCACAAGCCTTGACGAGCTATGGTTTCCAGCAGTCTTATTCCGACTATTCATTATTCACATATCTGCAAGGGGAAGTACAGCTCAGTGTTCTTGTGTATGTTGATGATCTCATCATTGCTGGAAATCGTCCGGGTGATATCCAGACTTTCAAAGACTATCTTAGTGCCTGCTTTCACATGAAAGATCTTGGCTGCCTAAAATATTTTTTGGGAATTGAAGTGGCGCGCAATCCTGCTGGGTTTGTCCTTTGTCAACGCAAATATGCACTTGACATCATTTCCGAAGCCGGGTTGCTAGGGGCTCGACCAGCAGCTGTTCCTTTAGAACAAAATCATCGTCTTGCTTTGTCCACCAGTACAGCATTGACCGATCCGGAAAAATATCGTCGCTTGGTAGGACGATTGATTTATCTTTGCTTCACTCGACCCGAACTCTCATATAGTGTGCATATTTTATCCCAATTCATGCAGTGTCCACGGGAGGAACACTGGGAAGCTGCTTTGCGGGTAGTCCGGTACCTTAAGGGTAATCCGGGTCAAGGCGTATTCCTTAGTAGTGAAAGTGATCTGCGGCTACACGGGTGGTGTGATGCCGATTGGGCTGGTTGCCCCCTTACTCGGCGATCACTTACTGGCTGGATAGTGTTTCTTGGTGATTCCCCAGTGTCTTGGAAAACCAAGAAACAACACATTGTCTCTCGCTCCTCCGCCGAAGCAGAATACCGATCTATGGCCATGACGACCTGTGAATTGACTTGGCTTAAAGCTTTACTGGAAAGTCTTGGCGTGTCTCATCCGACCCCTATGTCTCTTCATTGTGATAGTCAATCGGCTCTCCATATGTCGCAGAATCCTGTGTTTCACGAGCGCACTAAGCATATTGAGGTTGATTGTCACTTTATCCGTGATGCCATTGTGGCTGGGAGTATTACGACTAAATTCGTTACGTCATCTTTACAGCTTGCCGATATATTCACAAAAGCCTTGGGAAAGCAACAATATGAATTTTTATTGCGCAAGTTGGGCATCCGGGACCTGCATGCTCCAACTTGAGGGGGGGTATTATGGAATATATATTAAGATTGTAATATTTCCTATTATGGAATGTGAATAACCTTAGGCATGTAATTAGATATTTAGCATTTATTATGGGATCAAATTGTATACTCATATTTTCCTATTAAACCCTAATGAAAGACACGGCAGACTCCTAAGGTTTTCTGGGCTGCAGTATTCCTTCTCCACTGTTTTATGGTTTCATTGTTTTATCAGTTTTCTTCGAGCTTAATATCACTGGGCCCGCCTGCTAAAATGCTCACAAATTTACACAATCAGATGAAGTTCATAGTTTACGTTTTGTTTTGGTTAAAACGGCTAAAATATTTCGTATCAGTTAAAAAAACAAGACAAGACAATATTGTTTTTATCTCAGTTTAAATTTCGGCCCATTCCGGAGAAATTCATAGTTGTGAGTTTCATTTCGTTTTGGTTGAAACGGTCAAAATGTTTCGTATCAGTTAAAAAAACGAGACAAAACAATATCTTTTTTACCCCGGTTTAAATTTCGGTCCATTCTGAATTTTTTGGTCAAATACCATCCAAAACATGTCGATATTACTTTGTCTGTGCCATTTTGGGTACAAAAAAAAAAACATCTCCCACCTGACTTGACTTTCTTGCTTTTCATCTCTCGCTGGACAACAATCTTCGATGTTGTCATCACCACATGTCTTTGAATGGGCTTATGTCATTGTTATATATAAATATATATAAAAGAATCAAAATCAAAACAAATTAAAAAATATATATTATAAAAAAATAAAATTGTTGCGTCAATTTTGATTTTATAAAAAATAAAAGTTATATTTTTTTTTTTGCACACACACACATATATATATGAATAGTACAACCTCGAAACGACGCGCCGAAATGCTCTGAAACCGAAACATTCCGTACTAATAGAAAAAACAAAACACCAACCGAAACGAAACTGACAGGGATGAACAAAGCAATACCTAGCTATGTTAGTTAATATCAAATACATTAGTTGACTAATTACCATGGATATCGCAGAAAAATCAGCTCAATAAATTTCCCCATTTTGCAAGAACCAGTGTGTGAAAGCATATATCAATGGATTCCAATGTCAAGTGTGAATCATATACCCTTTTGTTCGATAAGTTTGATTAGCTTCAAGTGCCTAAACGTTGAATTAGTCAAAGTAATAAAATGTTTCATCAGCAGACATGTATAATATATGACCAGTGGAAGTGTTTGAAATCGTGACGGCTTTGATCTACTGAAGCTGAAGGAGAAAAACACACGATTATGCATCACTTTCAAGTATGGATGATTTGTAATAATTTTATTTCCCACAGGAATAGCCTAAGGTATGAACGTAGATGGCTGAAGTGGGATCACAAAACCATGATCAAGTCAATCTTTTAAAAAGAAATCTGGGGCAAAACTTCACCTAAAAATGAATCGTTGATCGATAATCTGGGAAGTCCAATCTATCTTCTAGCTGTAGAGGATTGATTTTTAAAGCAATATATAATATCTAGAAAATCAGAAACGGTCAAGTCAAGCTATCGAATGCAGCACTATAAATACCTACTGCTATCTCAAATACAATCACAGCATAACAGCAGAAAGAAATATCGCAGAGAGAGTACTGAAGAACCAATACATACTGCAATGGCATCAGAATGTCAAGGTAATTAATGAACAATAAAACTCTACAGATTAGAATTAATGTATAGCAACTGCTCGTATGTGTTTTCATATATACAAATATTAACTGGTGCCTTCAAATTCTGCAGGTAAGAGCTCATGGCCAGAGCTCCTTGGAGCACAAGCTAGGGTTGCGATAGCCACTATTGAAAAGGAGAATCCTTATGTTGACACCCAGGTTGTGCTAGAAGGGACAATAGTGACTACAGAGTTCTCATGCACTAGGGTTCGTGTTTGGATTGACAGGAACAGGATTGTTACTCGGGTTCCTATGATCGGTTGAAGGCCAGGCATGCTGGTTATGATCATTAATCTTCTGAATTTTATGAAATAAAGAGTTTCTGACTCTCTCTCAGTTTGCTTTATTGTCCTAAATAAGAGATCATGTTTATTATTCTGTAATCGTGTTTCATCTTCAATAAGACTGGTTTAATATTTGTTATTAGTGTTTCGTTTTCCTTACAAATATTACGTACTCTCTCTTTGAACAAGAACAGCACGGGATTAATTAGTGCCATTAATCACAATTAATGGCTTTAATTTCAGTAGAACTTCAATCTTCCAAACGTATAAATCTATTCCTTGGAGAACAAAAAAGCTTCGTGTGGTTATCTCGGTGGAATGTATAAATCTCTTCATTAGTATCCTGGTGCTAGAACACTACGCAATGGTGGTCGGGAAGATTAAACTATTAACTGATCACATATAAAACGTCTGTATCGCTGTAGCAATGAAATGCCTTTTATGTTCAATTTAATCCTCTAAGTTTTTGAGATTTTTTTTGAACTTCGTTCTCTAAAATTATTTTTATTTTTTCTTGTTGATTGGATATTAGACTTTATAATTTAATTTAATTTATTTTTTATAGAGTTATTATAGTCGCGTGATTTGGATTGCGAGTTTTGCACGCTAGCGATATTGACAAATATCATTTTCTTTTATTTTTGCAGTTATTTTTTTTCTCTCAATTTTATCGTTTAATATTGAGTTAAATAAGAATTTAATTTAATATTCCAACAGTTAATTTATTAGGATTCGAGCTTCATATATCTATTATAGTTTATATCATATGAGAATATTCTGGTTTAATGATTCGAGTCATGGATATGGTTAATTCTATTTTTTAATATTGAATTGATTGAGAATTTAGCATGATAATTTATTTTGATTTGCTTTATATGGTGCTGTCCTGGTTTCATGATCCAAGTTTAGTAGGTCAAGTTCAGTTAACTCAATCTATTTTTTTAATTGAATTTATTTTCAATTTTATACTTCAACATTGAATTCATTAAGAATTGAGTTTAATAAGGCTCTCTCTCTCTCTCTCTCTCACACACACACACACACATATTGCTTTCATTAAGGTTTTATGACTTGATTGATGAATTCTACAGATTAATGAGTTAATTCGAGTCTATCTTATATATTATCATTTAAATATATATATATTTTAAATATTATCTTGATTTTTGTAATCAACCATGTATATCATGTTAATTCTCAAATAGTTTATTTTTTTATGCTAAAAAATACATCAACAGCACCTAGATATTTTTTTTTACTTTCAAAAAGCTTATCCACCAAGCAGTCAGCAACAATCTGGTTTTTGCATAACTAAATTAAAAAAAGGTGAAAGGAATGCTTTTAGTGCCGGTTTGAATTTGATTTGATTTTCTTTTACTTTTAAATTGTTTTTTTATTTTTTTTTATTGCTTTGATGTTTTAATATCAAATACAAGTTTTAAATTTTTTTAAGAAAATATTTTTTAATACATTTCTAAGTAAAAAACACTTAAAAAAACTATATTTTCGTCTTTAATTTGATTTATACGCTGGAATGAAACGAGGTTTATTTTTTTTAGATACCACAAACCACATCATACAAAAGCTAAAGATGCATGATTTTTTTTCGTGCGTCCCACCAGGGGGATGCTGCAATAAGGTTGCTTGTAGTTTGTTATACGAGCAGTCAGCTAACAAGAAAATGAACCATGCCGAAGGCTAAATTCTTTTGGCTGTCAAAGGCACAGAAAATAAGGAGAAACTTTTTTGCTGGAGCTCAGCAAAATATGAGCTCTACACTCAACTTCACTGATGTTTACGCAGACCAAAAAACAGGTTCAAGTAAAAACTGGCAAAAACTAAATGATTTACTAAGCCCATCAACATCTTCCGCCTAGCTACATCAGGGCCAAATAGAACCTCCAGCTTCAGGACAAAACATGGCCACCATACCTCAGAGGAATAAGTGCTGATATTCCCCGTTTGCAAGCTGACACAGCTGGTTGTAGGAATGTGTATCTGCCAACATAATGTGAAGAGACTTTTAGAAGCACAATAAGTTCATGGAATGGCTAAACTAATAAAGTCAGAAAATTAGTTTTACTCGACTGGCCAGAAAATCATGTTATTCCCACTATTGCTAATCACAACTAGCACGCGCGCAGAGGAGGAATAGAAAGATGCACTAAAAAACTGATTCCAGAACATATTCTAACAAGCATTCAAAAAATGAGAAGTAAGAAGATCAGCATAAACCTTCTTACAGATAGTGTTATCTGTGACACTCAAGCTACGATTTAGTTATGAGATATGAAAAAAAAAAGTGCGCCAAATCTTGTTTCAGAAGTGATATGCCTGTCCTTGATAGAACTTCAAGCTGCCAAAAGATCAGCTGATGAGTATAAAACGGCGTTGACGAGTCACAACCCCCTAGAATGACATTCCAATAAAATGCACGTCATACAAACTTAACTATACTAAAGATCTGCTCACTTGTGCATTTTTAATGATTCAAGGAAAATCTCTAGGTAGAAGAGAAAATAATCCGTGTCTGCTCAATTGTCCCACTCAATCCTCTCAAGTAGAAGCCACAAAACCCAATATATTTTAAGAAAGGCAACACAGTAGAGGGAAATTTAACGAAAAAGCAAAAGGTCATACCAAACACTTCCCCAAAGTTGGTCCATATCTCTGCCTGTATTGATTTTTCACTGTCAGCAATGCCAATGACCTCAACAAAATTTGAAAGGGGAGCAGATGGCGGAGAGCCTTTTACAACAAGCTGGAGATCATCCGGGGATTTTCCAACTATAGCTCCACGATCAGCTCCCACAACTTGAATCACGGTCCTGACCCTCTTTCGAACATGCATTGGCAAAAGTGCCCCGTTGACAAAAATCGCAGGTTTTGATGTATCCATTACCTATCAAAAACTAGAGAATAATATTATTATATCTAAATAAAAACATCACGTCCTCATGACTTTCTCCTAAATGTGAGATTATATTTCATTAAAAATAGGCTTAAAACTGCTATTAAACTCAAATTTAAAATCCAAATATCTAAATTGCCCAAAAAATACTATTAAAACTCAAATTCTAAGTTGCCCAAACAATACTAATGCATCTCAATTAAGATAATCACATTAACCACTCACATCAAGTATTGAATTAAATAATCACGTATAAAAAATTGCAATTAAGCTTAGATCAAAATACTCATTTTAATTGACGCATGGTATCCGATTTATGAATTTATGACAGAAGAAATAAATATTGAGGAAAGAGAAAGTAAAGTTAAAGAAGCTAGGGCTTACTCAAGTGAAGAGAGTAAAGTGAGGGTCTGTTTGATAGCTGAGAAACCTAGGGATGAAATTGATCAGCTAGGTTCGCAATTTTCCTGCGTTTAATCTCGCCGAAACCCAAACGGAGAGTGAAGAGATATTTGGGTTGGAGTAGGACCTGATTTTCTGAAATGGGAGACGGAAAGCCGAAGAGAAAAACTGAGAAGCGCGGGTTTTTTATTATTTGTTTTCAGATGGCGCTAAATAGTTTGTGAAACCTAGAAGGGTACTTTTGTCATTATAAAAACCTATTTATTTTTCATCTCAAAAGTATTTTACAAATTGATTTTTTTTTAATTTTAAATTATGTTTTTAATTTTTTATTATTTTGATATGTTGATGTAATAAATAAATTTTAAAAAATAATAAAATATATAATTTAAATATATTTCTAAATAAGAAATATTTTAAAAAACACTTACTGATTCTAAATACATATACATAAAAAAAATTAAAAAAATCATCACCCTATTTGTTCTTAATAGAATTCACCAGTCTCAATGTTATTAGAAGTAATTAATTCATCTTAATTTTAGGAAAAATAAAAATAATAATGTGAAGAATATTTTTTAAAACAATCTTTATTTTTTTTATTTTTCAAAAAATAAAATGAAAATAATATAAAAAATAAAATGAATTAAATTTTATTTAGTATAATTTTTTACTTATCAATTAATTAAATTCAAATAAAACACTATAATTATATTAAAGAACTGGTTGAATTTGTTTTTTATTTTCTTATTTTTTAACATTTCATATATATATATATATATTAAAAATCAAACAATTTATTTTAAATAATTTTCATTAACACAGAAAAACTTCTCTTCCTTCTACACCAACACCAACTATGCTGAGATTTAGTAATTATGACAGAATTGGGCAAAACTCAACACTAAGGAATCCAAAGGATCAACCACACCCAGAGTATTCTAAATGCCTTTCGAATGGACTATTTCAACCTTGTCTAGTAATTTTGTATGCCTGATAAGTTATAGATAGCTGTCGTCTAATCTCCCACCCCCTCAAACTTTACAAACATGGAAGAAAAATAAAAAAAAAAAGCTTGGGTGCTCTGTTCTGTTCCTTCATGGATATACATACATGCATGATGGCTGGCGTCATGACGGTAATTGTTGCGAATGAGTCAACCAAACCCAAGAGTATGCTAAATGCCTTTCTACCGGACTATTTCAACCTTATCTAGTAATTGTGTATGCCTGATATGTTATAGATTGCTGTTGTCTAACCTCCCACCCCCTCAACTTCAAAAACTAAAAAAAAAAAAAGAGGCTTGGGTTCCAAGTTCTGTTCCTCCATGGATATATACATGCATGATGGGATCATGATGGTAATTGTTGCGAATCTGGATGTTGTAGTGAGAATAATATGTGCTGAATTTGATCATAGAAACTGCTGCAATGTGGGATTATCAAGCAGCTCCAGCTATGGTTTAATCAGCTTCCCGTTATGAATGCACACTGATCTGTCCAACTTATGCAATGCCTTCAAATCACAAGCCCGGTTGATGTCAGGGAGCTGTTGTGGCTGCCCAAGAGAGACGGAGTCAGCTCCTGAAGTTTTCCATCATCCAAGAGGAATACTCGTTTAGCCATTAAAACTGTTTCCAAGCGGTGGGCAATGACAAGCACCTATAACCATATAAACTATTGGTTCAGTACATGATCGAGCCATAACAAAAAAAACATTTGAAAGCATTATTCATAAATGAGCCCCTCAAACAAATGGAGATTATGACTTTCTGCCTGCCTTTCAAGAGCGATAGCCCCTTGTTCAGACAGATGAGTGGCTCTGAGTACAGCAACCACTTGTATTATCATCAGCAAATAAACAGTTTAGTGTCATATTAAGGTGAAGTTAATGGCTTCGTGTTGAATTCTTGCCTCTCCCATATCTCAGATAATGAACCTAGTTTGAATTTGAATTAAAATGTTATGGTCAAATGAGGCAGACATTAGAATGTTAGTTGCATTTCATTGGAACGATCAAACTCCATGGGAAGATCACAAAAAGATTATGGACTTCTCATCTACGATAGGAAGTATCTTTAACAGGTGGTGTTGGCCAAGTGTCATGGCCACATTTATTTAAGCACTAATGGCACAGGGCCTGATTTAGAATAACCTTTCCTCAAGCCAGATTCTCCTCACCATATCCATACCTCAAAAATAAAAACATATTAACAAGACACATGTTGGGTGATAGAATGAGTAATTGTCCTTACAGTATGGTTTTCCATTAAACGCTGCACAGCTTGTCTCACCAGCAATTCAGACCTGCTATCTAGAGCAGAAGTTGCTTCATCCAAAATCAGTATAGAGGAATCCTGGTAAAGTGCTCTTGCAATAGCTAGTCTGCACATTTAAGGAAGCATAAGGGTTGGAATCTTACACTCTCAGCTAGATATATTAGCCAACCACCAATTCCCTCTAACAAAAACCAATAATGGAAATACAAGTTTGGATGGAAGATTTCACCTTTGCTTCTGGCCTCCACTTAAACTTGAACCCCTGGGACCAATATTTGTTTGGTACCCTTTGGGAAGCTTTCTAATAAATTCATCAGCATTTGCAGTTTGTGCTGCCAACTCAACCTTTTCCATGTCTATTTTTGTCATTATATCTCTATATCCAATGTTTTCAGCAATTGTACCTGAAAAAAGACTCTGGTGCATATACAAAAGACTAGATCAAGAACCAACAGGATTTTCTCCATGATTCATGGTGTGTGTATAGAAACAGCATTTCTGACAACATTTTTACTTGCTGACCATCAAGAGAGCTGTCGGAAATTATACACAATAAGTAACAAGATAAACTCCAAACTTCCAAGTTTTAGCTAGCAGGCTGATGACAAAAGTAATATATATATATATATATATATATATATATATATATATATATATATAAGCAAACCATTTATCTGATTGATTAGGAATAGACAGTTTCACTATGAGAATTAAATGAGCTTTCCATTTTCTAGAAAAATGTAAAATAAGAAGAAATTAAAAATGAAGTGCATGAATAGAAACAAAATCAAGCAGCTCCTGCTTGAAAAAAGACCCATCCCAAACGACTTGGTATTATGAATGAACTCTTTCTCAAATCTCAATTGAATGAGATTTTAGGAAGCTGAATCAAAGGCCTTGAACACAAGGCCTAACACCCTCTTCCCTTTCTTTTCCCTTCTCTTTCTTTTTCTTGACAGAGTCCAAAAACAGAAATCAAACATAAAAGGAAGTTCAAAATCTTACTATATCCTGAGAAACCAGACCAACATGTCTCCTCAAGCTTTCCAACTGGACGTTTTGGATATTCTGGTTATCAACAAGTATGCAACCTGTTAACATGAAAAGATTAGATAAGCAGACACTTTTAAAAGGAACAAAGAGTTTCAAAGTCAAAACATTTCTGTAAATTGACCACGTTTTTCAAGGAGCATGTAAAAATTGTATATCTAGATGGCTCACCATATAAAGGATCATAGAGACGGAGAAGCATTTTAATTAGGGTTGTCTTTCCTCCTCCAGATGGGCCAACAAGAGCTACTGTCTCTCCAGCTTTGATATGAAGGTTCAATCCATTCAATACAAGAGGGCTATTTTCCCCATATCTAAATGAGATATCACAAAATTTGACATCTCCAGAGACATGGCCCAAATCCACAGCATCTGGTTTTTCAGTCACCTATATTCAAGAATGATTAATTTGCAACTACAAGATGATAAATCGTGACAGGAAAATATTCAAGGGGCTGGGCCAGTGTTAATACAGGAAGAAAAAAGAGTCAATATCTTGGCATAAGTTCAATATCTAAGATAACTCCAAACAACAGAAAAGTATGCCATTGCTAGAAGAACCATTCCCACTGGATAGAGCATGTAACCCAATTAAAGTAGAAGCAAGTATATGTTACTTCAACAAATATAAAAATTATTCTCTCTTTTTATATTGTGCTTCCTTCTCTTCCATTGAGTAAAAAATCATTTATTGCCAAGCAACCAGAGATTTATTAATAATTGCCAAATGACTGAAAATGATGGAACTTATGTCTAATCTCTCTCCAAGTATAGAAAATCACAGCTTAGTATGTACAAAAGCAACTCATCTGCAGATAAAAAAAAAAGGAGGAAGTATGTGCTGCAGAATCTAAAAGACATTATATATAAAGTTTTTGACAATAACAACAGTTCCAATGAAGTTCTGACTTACCTTAGATTTAAACTTGGTCAAATCAAACAAGCGTTCGATAGCTGGTTCTCCTTGTTTCCACTCATTGTATGCTTTACCAACATCCTGTATGATGCTTTAGATTTATTACTTAAGCCTGATCATGATTGGCTAAAACATGATAAACATAACAAAAGGCACTCACTATATCTTTTACAGCAAACAAAGTTCATAGCATGCAACAGCTTATTTTGTTTTATGTTTTGCTAGATAAGTAACTATGGTTATTGGCACTATGGCCATAAACCAGGGCACCTCCAGGTCCAGGATGCTGTGTGCATTTCTGGGTGGTTAAATTAATAAAGGGCAGATCAAAGGTAACATCGTACGAAGGAGAGATGGGAAGCAACAACAAAACCAAGGAAGATGCTGGTAAAATCCCTCCTATTTCTCATAGAAACCAAAGATAATGTGATTTGATTATGTTACCTGGATTGGCTCAACCACAAAAATCAATGAGGTTATAAAAGAAACCATGCTACAACCATCAAAACAACCACTTGAAACCGCCATTGATCCTACACAAAGGATGGATAATGCTCCAAAGTATATAATCTGTACAATTTGAGGGATAAACGCCTTCATTTTCCTTTTGGTAAGAAGTGTAGATAGGTCAGCATTAGCAAGCCTTTCAAACCTCGCAACCTCACTAAACTCTGCATTGTTTGCTTTCACAAAAAGAATTGCTGGGAGAACCTAATAGATTTAAAATAGATAAATATATCATTTAACGATAAACAACAGGGTAAGGGCTAACACCAAAACACATGCATAATAAAATGTCAAAAACAGATAAAGTGCAAGTGTGTCTGCGTGTGTGTTTGGGGGGGGGGGGGGGGGGGGGGGGGTCCACCAACATTCAACTCTTTCCACAAGTGTAAAAGGTGGGACTAATATGGATTAAACATAAGCATATAGGTACGAGAAATCCAAAAACTATGACATGCATGGCAGCATAGAGGAGCTTTCGGTATCATACAAGTTTCAAAACTTTACCTCGTTTAGGTAGGCTGAAAGAGCTGAAATACTAAGCTTTGCCTTCTTAGATACCTTCCGAAGCCTGGTTCCAAGGTATGCAATAGCAAGAGCTGTGCAAGGAATCACCTATAACATTGCAGAAAAAATTCCAGACCCCTAGATGAAGAAGAATAATCTGAGCATAATCAGATATGTTGAAGCTGCTTTATCCCTTACCATAGCTGCGATCAATGAAAGGATAGGGCTAATAACCAACATCCGTGAGGCCATTGCTGATAACTGCAGAGCACTGGGCACAATGGTCTGTGATAAAAGTTGAGCTCGTCATTGAGAATTAAAGCAAAAATGAGTACACTTTGCGTGAAAGGTTTATTATGAGGCTTTATTCCATATCAATGAAATTAAAAGCAAGACATGTATAGATGCAAAATCACAATGCGTTCCTCCACACAGACACGCCACCGTCCACAAAAGAAGAGGTTACATCTGCTCAATTTGATAAGCGCATGATTAGCCGTTTTTAATCTGCCCACTCATAAAGAACTCTTATTTTCCTAACCAGTAACTCATTGCCAGTGTGCACAAAATTGAGTCCTAAAAGCCATCGTACGAGGGCTAACATTATATACCTGTAATTGATTCTCAATGAAAAAAATACATAAAATCAACCAACTCCCTACATTTGTTCACATAAAAATAAATGATCACTCACATTGAGAAGCGCATAAACAGTGTCAGCGACATCAGCAGCCTCAGCAGTGATCCTATACGCTACATCCCCAGAAGAAACAGCACCTCCTCCTTCAAAAAACGCCAATTCTCTCTCCAAAACCCTCTCAAAAACAAAAACTCTAATCTTATAACTGGCATTCAACGCAGCCTCCCACAGGAATGCATGCTGGCCATAAGTAGCAATCAGCTTAGCCAGAAACAAACCAGCCAGCACCAACCCGTCATTCCTCAGCGTAACCCCATCAATCTTACCAATACTAGAGGATAATTGACCAAATTTAGGCACAAGTTGGGATAAGGAAAGGACAGAAAGTAGACTGCAAAGCCAACCAAGTAGGATTGGCTTATACTGAGAAAGGATGAAGGGTTTTATAAAAGAAAGAGGATCAAATGGATCGCTAGTGTTCCCTTGTTGCCGTTGTTTTCTGGGGCCTATTTGAGGCCGTTGCTTTTGCTGCGAGGTGATAAGAGACAGGAGAGAAAAGGTGGAATATAGGGGCTGAAGCAGGGTTTTTGAGGGGGATTTGAGTGTAGGGTTTGTTAGTTTAAAGGGTTTTGAAAGGAAGGGGATTCGATTCTGGGGTTGCAAATTCTTCATGTGGAGAGGAGAAGGGAGTGAAGAAGGACGAGAGGGTTTTAGTTGAAATTGTAGAGCGGTCATCCTGTCTCTCTCTCTCACTCTCTCTCTCTGTTTTTTTTTTAATTTTACCTCGATGGATCATAAGACAGGGATTTTTATTTTTATATATTTTTCATGGAAGAAGAAAGAAAGAAATCATTGACTTTGAAAATATTAAATTATTTTTTATTTTAAATTATCTGTTTTATACGTTAAAGATAAATTTAAAAAATAAAATAAAATATCTTAATAAATTTATATAAAAAAATATTAAAAAAAAAAAAACAATCTCTATCACTAAAAGAAAATTCCAAGAAAAGGAAGCTCGGTTGGCAGGTGGCCGATAGCAACGAGGATAGGCTACGCCGTGCGTCTTCTTATGTCAGCAGAATAATTAGTCTCCCTCTACTTGCTAGGTATTTTCCGATGTTGGTTTCCCGGGGCTGGAATATATTTTATTTTCTTAACAAATGTTGACAAATTAATAATGAAATTAGGCATAGAAGACTGTAATTGAAAAAAAAAAGATTTTGAGGATGAAAATAGAAAAAAATGAATATTACGATTTGCTACCATGAATTTTGAGCATCATTACCTTGTTAGATTTAACTAAATTAAGATGTTATTTCATCTAATTAGTTGTGTTTAATTTATTTACAAATTGTGAATTGAAAATTATTATCGAACATTGTTTAATAGTTTCATTTCCTATCCTTCCTAATGGTAAGGCATATTGCTGACCACTTGAATTTCAATTCTTTGATGTGCAGTAGGAATTTATAAAAGCAACTCGTCCTATAAATTAATTCAATTGACAAATTGGATTTTTAAAGAGATAAAATTCAATTCAATTTATTTTTTATATTACTCTTATCACATTCGTTTTATTCTTTCAAAGGTATCTAAAAAAAAAGATGTAAATATTTTAAGAAAACTAATTTTAATATTAATTTATTATTTGTATATAGTAAGACTTAAATAGTGATTTTCATTCAGAAATACATCAAAATGATAATTTTTATTTATTTTTTTAATAACATTTTGATATCAATACATGAAAATGATCTATAAATATCAAGAAAATTTAATTTAAAGTAAAAAAAAAAATTCAATTTTTTTTAAAAACACTTTTAAAACGCAGTGTCAAACATGACCTAAATCAGGAAGCCTCCAATTTATTTTTATACTATTTTTATTAAATGAATTTCATTTGAAATTCAGTCATTCAAAATAATACTCGAGAGTAAAAAAAAAATCCTTCAACTATTATTGTTGTTGTTATTGTTATATGTAGCACTTCACATAGCAATGTGGAATCCCCTTGCCTATCTATCACCGCTACATTAAAAAAAAACGAATCTTTATCAGAAAAATACGATTAAGATACCAGGAGAGAAAAGAGGCATTTGGTGGGGTTGATAATACCATCCGGCTAGTGATTTCATTTCTCTCTC
Source organism: Salix caprea (assembly GCA_964035475.1). NCBI lineage: Eukaryota > Viridiplantae > Streptophyta > Magnoliopsida > Malpighiales > Salicaceae > Salix > Salix caprea. The sequence continues at coordinate 16,814,737 of OZ037751.1, forward strand.
AATTTTCTGGTCACGGCAAAGACAGCCCCGGCGACAGCAATGATCATGGCTGAAACTAAGATGGTTGTTTTGAGTTTATGCATAGCATCCTGCTTTTCCCTTTCCCTTTTTCGTGCAGCCTCATCTTGTTCCTGCAATCCAAATTAGTTGGAGACGGAAGAAAGACACCAGAACAGGGAGAGGGAAAGCAAGCAAGCAAGCATAGTGAAGGTTTTCTTAATTATTCAGGAGGGATGTCCTTCAAATTGTTTCACAGGTTCATGATTATACCATTCCCGATGAGATCTTTTGGATTGCTATGAGAAAAAGATCATATTTTTGGGCATTTCAGTATGCCAATGGATTGCTAAATGTTCTTAAGTATAAATTAAGAGCTCGTATGAAAGTCTGACACCCTTTTGTTTCTTCTCAAGTAGACGAGTTCTAAATTTTCAGATGTCATTTTACAATAAATTTGTATATATTAAATGGGGGACTGAAGGGACTACTGGTCTTTACATTTATGCACACTCTGGTGCAATCCAATTTTCTGTATGCATGAACATACAATTTGCAGATCCCTCTTTTATCATCAGATGAGCATAAAATATATATCAACATGCTAATTTTCAATATCAGAACCTAAAAATGTACGAGTCCATGTAGAAATTCAAATAATAAACGGTCAAAAAAAGAACCACCACCACAGTTTTGATTGATGTCTATTTCCTCTTGTACTGCGTGTAAAGATTGGTTGAATTGAGTGCAAACTGCAAAAGTACCTGCTGAGTCTCCTTTGAGGTGGCAATATCTGATGATACAGGATCAACTTCAAACTCCTTGTTTTGGCCAGGCTTCAGTTCTTGATCAACATCAGCCTCTGGAAATGATGATGCTCCACCCATTGCCATTTTTTCTTCCCTCTTAAACCTGTCTTTCAAGTAAGTGTAACCTTTTCTCTGTCTCTCTTGCTTGCCAAGGAAGAAGAGGAAAAGGAAGGGACCTGTAAAACTGGGCTTTAAAATAAATAGGTTGTTGTCCCATGCCCCTGATAATCAGATTCTAAAAGATTGCTACTGTTATGGGGATCTAAAGGACTTTCTCTTGTTTGTTCACAAGAATCACAACTTCCCGGGAAATCTGTCAGATTTAACTATTTCTTGGATGTACATAATGACAAAATTGTCATTGAAGCTTAGCTTCTTTTGTCATTGTTTTGATGTACGTTACATAGTCCCGCATCCTCATGCACATCTGGTCTGAGAATCGAAATGGATACCTTCAACAGAATTAAAAAAAATAGCCCTGCTATTGGGTAGAACATAAGCGATGAACACTTGCCATTACAGATTGCACAAAAGTTTGTGTACTAGAAATATTACCAGAATAACATTACTTTAACTCAGCCTTTGTTCCCCACTAATACATTCACATCTGAATTCTTAAACAAGCTACTTACAGGCATTAATGCATGGTTTTTTCACCACGAGGACGGTTGAAAACATTATTGTCTTAAAAATTTGTATTCATGAAGAGAATTGTCATTAAACATCAAGTTTCTTAATCTCAACGAGCTTTGAACTCTACCTTCATGATAAGTGGAGATATGTGAGAACTCGTAAACGGACTGGGGCTATGATTCGTTTACTTCAGGTCATTCACGCAGTGCCTGCCAGCTTAAGCTCCTAATTACTTGATCCAAAACCACGAGGACTTGGCCTTGATGATACTGAGTCAACAAATCGCCTCCTTGATTCAGATTTTCTCCTCCTCCTTGCAGAACCAGGAGAAGCCTTGTCCAGGAGATAACCAAAAAGATCAAAAGGATAGATTAGGATGAGGACTTATCAAATGGATTTGAGTTAGCTTTATAGTTTCTCCTTAGGTGTCCAATATTCTTAATGCCTTCAAACACGGGAATCGCAAAACTTGTACAATTATAGGAGAAAGGGCCATGCAAGTTATTAGTGTCTTCTACATTTTGTAAGTTGCAGAGAAGTTCTGTGAATAGAAAAAAAAATCAGAGGGCTCGGAGAAGTTTTCTCCTGATAAAAAAGATTGCTTAAAAGAAGCAAGCTCAATTTACCATCCTGACAGTATTTTGAAATGCCATACTATTATTAAATATCCAAATAAAATATTATTTAGCTTCTTGTTTGGTTTGTGAGTCATCCAAGTGAATGGAGCAGCAGATCATGCAAGGGAAAATTTTCCTTCCGTTCTCCCTAACCAGAGTGTAAGGATAAGAGAGATATCTCTACCTTCTCAATGGTTAATTTTATTGATCTATATTGCTGACATGTTTATTAGTCAATCCTTAAATAGGCCACAATCACAGCTACAAGTGCCTGAATATTCTGCTATCCAAAAAGCACTTCCACAATCCACTTAAATTAGCACTCTCTTGTCTAAACAAATTTGGTAAAACAAAGAAATAGAGACAACCGCCTCATTTATGCGACAACATGAAACAAAGAGCGATATAAATTGTTGCTCTCATTAATCAACTCGGTGTTGAACCAAAGAACTTTTCACTCGTGTTATTTATTGCATTCAAAGTTTCACAGCCTTAAAAAAACATTATGCAATAATGAGGAAGTCACTTAAGTGCGTGGTGAAAGTAACAGTCAGAACTGAATAGCAGAACTGGTAAATTCATTTTAGAATTACTGAAAACATTCTGTACAACCAGCATGCCTCAGAAACCCTTTACCATGTCTGTAATCAAGTGGGAATTGAACAGCAAACCAAACATTAAAGCATGCAAAGAAAATATATACACAAATAAGCAGATAAGGTACCTTCTGTTCGGTTTTTAGTGCATCCTCAAGATTGCTCATAGAAGGAATAGATCCACCTTCCATTGCCCCCATTAGGTTCTTCATACGAACACGCATTTGAAAGAGTTGAGCAACCAGTTGGCTCACCTAGTTTTGATATCACAAGTACACCCACACAAAAGTTAACAGCTGAATTACAAAAGTACAGAACCTCCATTGTTTTCCAGCACACACATCAAGTGGAAAGTGTGCATACCTGCTGCTCTGTTTTTCCAGAAGCCTGAGCAACTCTTTTCCTCCTTTGAGGAGATTCTGCTAACAATTCTGGTTTCTCTCTCTCCTCTGTAAATAAGCAAAAAATCAGAAAGCACTACAAGGACTGCATCTTCTGAAGGGTTAAGCATATGCATACTGTATCACATAGAAGGAAAAGGCATATAATACATAATCCTATGAAATTAGAACCAAACATCTACATGTTTATTGAATTGAATAAATTATTATATGAATTTCAACTAGAGAATCAGCCAACAAGCAAAGCTGACTCCAAAAGCCTGGCTTTGTTATTCGCGGTGTGTTTAGCATCTACAACAAACAATGAACGAAGGCATGTCTAAGTTGAAAGTATGTAGTTTAAAAAGCATGAACAATAGGTGTGTGAGTAGCAGAAAGAAAGAAAAAATTATATCCTCGGAAAACAACACTGCCAGGCTTTATCAGCATGTTTGAAATAAGTTATAATTTTCCAAATACTGTAGTCACTAGAAAAACTAAATAAGCCTATGCATGCTGGGCCAGATAATAAGGTTTGATGTCTTTGGTTATTTTCAAAGCGAATCAGAAAAAACTTGCAATGCAATACACTGATCAGGAAAGTACTCAATTGCTCTTGTGTCCAAGTAATATCACGCAACACATCATGTACCAATTATTGAATCCTACCCAACAAAGTTTCTTAGAACATCAAAGATTAAACACAATCTTGTATTGGATTGGAGTTTCACCAGCGTATATTTAAAGAAAGAACTATTGATAAGAGGATTATAGAATGACGCACTAAATGAAGGCAATTGTAGCAAATGCTCTAGTGTCTTTATCACCACTATGTAACTTTATATATGTTTCCAATTTGTCCAAGTTTCATTTGTCAAAAGCAGTTATATAACAAAGAGCACGTGGAAGAAGAGACCAGGAGTCATTGCTTCGATCATTCCTTCCATTATCTTTAAACTCTTCTCTGCTTCTCGAATTTGTGCAGGAGTAACCTGTTTGCATACACACATAGGAAAGTCAATTGAAGCTTCTTCCACAAGTATACAGAGTTACAAGGCAGAAAGATGAGCAGCATAAATTTAGCCATTTCCATTATCTAGGTTCATGAATTGAATCTTCAATGATTTCCAAATCAAAAATCCAAGAATTAGAGCATAAATATCTTACAACAACCAGCTAACATAGTAACTGAAAAAATATTGCAGTTAAACCAGACTTTCATACCTTTGTCATTCCTGGGATCATCCCTAGGACACGAGTCATGGAACCCATCTTAGCAACAGCACGAGTTTGCTTTAGGAAATCATTGAAGTCAAAATTGGCACCCATAATCTTCTTCTGCAAATCTTCAGCATCTTCTTGTTGCATCTGCACAGACAAATCAACTAAGAATTGCATCAAGATATGGTCTCTCCAAAAGAAATAGAAATGTGATTTACTAGAACTTACAACTTCTTGAGCCTTCTCAACCAAGGACAGAACATCTCCCATTCCTAAGATGCGTCCAGCCATTCGGTCTGGGTAGAAAGGTTCAAGATCCTCCATTCGCTCTCCTCGTCCTACAAGCTTGATTGGCTTTCCTGATATCTGTCATCATTAAACAACTAGTACTTAATATATATCTAATCTCTGTACTATGTACTGAATAAAGATGAGACCACCCAAAACCTACAACATTTCCATTCATCAATTACTAATGTTCTGCGCTAAATCTCTGTATGTGGGCATGATAGAGGGACAAGTGAGTTCATTTCCTGCTAAAGGTCTCTTCTCTTTTAAAGCAGTGATAGGCCTAATAGAACCAGATTTTAGGTGTTCTTGATAAAACTGAACTGGATAACCAATTTTCTCTAAATTGACCAGTTACTCGGCTGACTGGTTTCAATATTTTTCAAAAAGGTCAAGGAGTTCATTTCTGATTTCCCTGTAACATTATCCCAGGGCACATCACAACTCCTTATCAGAAAAGCAATCAGCTTTATGAATGTTCTTAGATAAACAATGAAGATACAAAAGATATCATAAAATGAACAGACAGATATGCTAACTTTTATTTTAGTCACAAAAACTCATCCTCGCATGAATTCAAGGCTGCTATAAAATAATGAAAATAATCTATGCTGACATTTCTTGTAGTCTTATAGTCACAAAAACTAATCCTTGCATGAATTCAAGGCCGCTATAAAATAATGAAAAACAAATCTAAGGGAATTCAAATGCAGACCTCTTTAACACTCAGAGCTGCACCACCTCTAGAATCCCCATCTAGTTTGGTCAAAATGGCACCCGTAATTCCAATTTCCAGATTGAATGTTGTAACCAAAGCTGTGAATTTACCCAAAGAAAAAGTACATCCATGAAGTAAGAATTTTAATTGTAAGTGTGAGAGTAAGTTCTGCATATATTGTTTAAGATTATAAATTGGACAGAAGCAAAACTTTGCTAGTAAGAACTAACTGCATGATAGGATTATAGATTGAAGCCCATATGACCCACCAAGGAAAACAATGCATGGCTATAACCTATAGGTTTGCCAATTTCCTTTATAATGGATTCATCACAAAGCTCAAGGTTAACATAAAAAACTGATGTATTAAGAACAGAAAATTCAGAGAGGTTCTATTGGTCCAAGCTTGAGGTAGAATGAGCAAAATGGTTCTTTCAATTATTACAGAAAAAATTATCAATGATAGTTAACGAACAGAGAAGTAAGAAGATTTATCATATTTTTTATACGCGTGTGATGTACCTTTGTTATTTGTGTATAAACAAATAACAAATCAATAGCTCATGAGACATTATAAGAGCATTTAACAAGACAAAAATTTTACTTCAATGATCCGTAGATTCTATACCTAGTGAGAAACTGTGACTAGCAGTTTAAACAATAGTCAAATTAATTTCCATTGACAGAACAAAGAAAACCACTGTACCCCCAGCTTCTTGCCCAGTCATTGCATCCACAACAAGCAAAACTTCCGTTGGATTCAATACCCTTTTAACATCTTTCAGCTCATCCATCATCGCTTTGTCTATCTGTTAAACATTATGAAAATAGAATATATTCCAGTGAAATCATAAACTGATTAGTGATGACCAAACAGAGAGTTACAGGGCATATTTTGTAACTCTCTAGAAGACCATACAAGCAAAGAAAGTATTAACCTGAAGCCTTCCTGCAGTGTCTACTATGACCACATCTATGTTCTTCTTTTTGGCCTCCTCTAAACCTTTCCTAGCTATTTCTGAAGGTTTAACATCAGTTCCTTCAGTATAAACAGACACACCTACCTGTCAAAAGCCACAACTACATATAAGAACAATGATTAATATCCAAAAATCACAAAGATATATAATGAAAGCAAAACAACTAACTCATATAACCACAGTAACTTAACAATTATGGAAGTTTGTTCACATCAAGTTAGTGAGAAACATCATATTTAGTACTCCATCTTGGAGTACAAAAAAAGAATAACTGTTGTCTTTCCTGTCAAAATCAAAATAAAAAAAGTAGGCAAATGCCTAAAACAGCAAACAACAGCATTAATCCAGTACTCTTCCCTTAGATACACTAAAGCAATTTTTTTGACAATCAGAATTCAATACCTGTTCACCCAAAATAACAAGTTGATCAATGGCAGCAGGTCTGTACACATCTCCTGCAACAAGCATGCAAGACTTCCCCTGTGGTTGACATCACATACTAGTGTCAACAACATAATTAAGCATAACACAAATCTTATCAAAGCAAACTACAAACACTACACAAGCCCACGAGAAAAGGATAGAAGTTGTTGCTTTCAAAAGGTACCTGTTTCTTAAGATAATTAGCTAACTTTGCACAAATAGTTGTCTTCCCAACTCCTTGTAGGCCAGCCAGTAATATTACAGTGGGACCAGATTTTGCAAAGACCAATTCAGATACCTCTCCACCCATCAATTTCACAAGCTCATCACGCACAATCTGCAAGAACCAAAGATTCATAACCACCGATTCAAACATGATAAAAGACTTCGTAGTTTTTCTCGACTTCCACATTAAAATCATGTACTCAATAGTTGTAATACATTGATAACACATTATCAATTTAATGTGAGTGATGCCAACTGCCTTCTAAGAGTTTTTATTCATGCTGCGGGCTAGTTTCAGTTCAAATTAGAAAACAAAGACAATAATTTACAGAAACAGAAGAATAGAAGAATACATCACCAGATGCGCCAACTAATGATAACAGCAAATGAGCAAATACCACATCAAAAACTCACTGAAACTTAATGAAGTTCACAAACATAAAGAACGAAATTTCACCGTTTTTTCACACACCAACCAGATTGTTTACATTTAGAAGTATTTAGTTTATAGAAATTTATACCTTGACTAATTGCTGATCAGGTTTCACTCCTCTTATGAGGCCAACACCAACAGCTTGGTCACCGACTGATTGCACAAACCTTCGAACCACAGGAAGGCTTACCTGTTAATATGCCAATAATATTCATTTTGTTTTGAAAAGGCATCAAAAGAAACTCAAATTCTAGTTTACAAATTCACTCACATCTGCTTCCAGTAGAGCTCTTCTTATATCCCTCATTGGCTCCGCAATATTCTCCTTAGTCAAAACCTCTACAACAAAAAGAAAAAACTTCAGCCATAAACAAAGGCCAAACATCACCAACCTGGCTACGTGAAACATTTTAATACAAAAAGAGAAAAGAAACCCACAGTTGCAATCCATCTATAGATGCCAAAATCAATGTTTTCCCTTTTTAGTTTGCGAAATCTGATGCACTTTAATAACTAAAAACACATTAATTGATGCATAAAGTCACTAACTTTTTTTAACAAAAAGACAAAATATCAAGAACACTAATCGAAGTGCACAAAGACAGTAAGTAAGCTCAAACCTTCTCCTTTGAGCTTGTTCCAAGCAGATTCAAGGCCACTAGTTAACTGACCAAACATCTCTGCTTTGACCACACCACCCCCAATTTCTCTTCCCAAAGTAACAACACTCTTACAATTCACCCACGTCCATATTTCTCTCTGTTCACCAAAAAAAAAAAAAGCAACACCAATTTGCGCATTAAAAGATAAGAAAAAAATATTGAAATGGGTGTCCTTTTCGTTTCTTTCGTGAACTTACAGTGAATGAATTTCTTGAAGAAAGCGAGGTGACATTATTGCTTGAGCCAGTCCACGAAGAACAAGAAGATTTAGCTGAATTTCTCGAACAACTTGAATAGCAAGAGAAACTCTTGATGTTTCTCGCAAAAGAAGGTGTAGAGAAATGGCGGGACGCAACTGTCGAGAACTGTACGGCCTCCATAGCCTAAAGGCTAAAGGTAACAGGCTCCCTGAGAGATTTTTTATCCGTTGAAAATCTGCGTGTTCTATCTCCTTTTATCAGTTTGGTTGGTTGGTTGGTTTGGACAACTCGCAGACTGTGGTTTTATGTTTATTTGTTAGATCAGAGCCGTCTAAATCTATGATGTTGATATATCATATCAAAAGTTATAAAGTTATTTTTTAAAGTAATTTTTATTTCAAAATATATTAAAATAATATTTTTTATTTTTAAAAAATTATTTTTGATATTAAAAAATATCACAAAAAATATATTTAAAATAAAAATAAAATTTTTTAATTTTGTTCAAAAATATTTTTCATGTGACTCCGAAACACCCCCTTAAAAAGGAAAAAATCACTCACTCTATATGACTATATCACATAGTTTACTTCGCAGAAGAAATATAAATAATCTCATCATTACATTTTAATTATTTTGATATGAGGATCTTATCCTGAGAAAATCTTGTACATATCAAGCAATCCCTTAGGTTATTATATTAAAACATATTAATAATCTTTAATTGCTTTGAAATAAAAACTTGTGCAGTAATATAACTAAAAACTTCATCTATATCACATATTAAATATAGAGAGATATAAATTAAAATAATATTTTCAAAATATTAATAAAACCTTTATAGGTTGTCACTCTTGGGTGTTGATTAGAGGAAGTAAGACTGTAAGAGCAACTCCAATGACAAGTGCTATTTTGGAAAGTTAAATCTTTAAAATGATTTTTAAATAGTGTATATATGGTTTTTGTTGTTGTTGTGTGCTCCAATGGTAAAAACCATTTTGGAGAGCTTTTTTATATTATTTTAAATATAGTACAATTATTTTGTATATAATTTAATTATGCAATTAATTATACAATTAATAGGAATAGGTTATATAATTAAAAAATTGCTTTTAAAAAACCATCCAACAATATAATTATTAATTTTGTATATAATTTTTTACTCTCTTGTTAAGGTATTTTTAAATAAAAACAAAAACAAATATTTTTGATATAGTTACATTATTTATAATATATATATATATACACACGCGCGCGCAGGAACACACGCAGGAAGAAGGAAGAAGGTGCCCCAAAATTTTGGCTTCCTTAGAGCAAGTCCAATGGTAAGAGCTATTTTTAAGAGCCAAATCTGTAAAATGGCTCTTGAATAGTGTTTATATGATTTTTTTGTTGATGTGTGCTTCAATGGTAAGAGCCATTTTGGAGAGCTATTTTTTTAATATTATTTTAAATATAGTTCAATTATTTTATATATAGGCCAATGCACTTATGTGTGTTCTAAAACGTTCGATCAAACTCGTGTTTTATGAGCTACTATAAATTCACCTTTTTCTTGAACTTTTTGTATTTGATCAAGTATCTATATTTATTAATGTGATTAAATATGTTTTTGAAAGTGATTTTTATTTAAAAATATATTAAAATAATATTTTTAAAATTATTTTTAATATTAATATATTAAAAAATCTAAAAATATTTTTAAAACATAGTGAGAAACGCCGAATTAGTTAGTTTTCTTCCATCAGAGTTTTTCACCTTCCTCTGCTTTCCTCCATTGCTAGATTTCAGAAGGTCGTGTATGTTAAAAGTGGCCGTCAACGTATGGAGATTCAACTTTCTAGAAAATAGATAACTGACAGTGATTTTATTAAAATCTAGATGCATAATTCTTGTTATTGTTTAGTTTACAAACCAGACAAGGTGGTTTAGTTGAAGAAGATGAGGGGGGGAAGAAGAGATGAAAGTTTTTTTTTTTTTGATAAAGATCGGGGCATGCGCCCTTCTAAATTAATCGAGAAATAGTGGACCCAATAAGGTCATAGTACAATAAGGAATAAAGCCCTGACGGCGGGTCGGTTATAATATCTGCCCCCCTTTCTAATACATCTTTAGTTAGCCCAAAGTTTGCCAACCAATCGGCCACATAATTAGCCTCCCTGTATACATGGATAATTTTTACCTCCCATTCCCTACCCATCAACCCTCTTATTTGCATAATCAAATTATAGTTTCTATCCACTCTCACAGTATCCCTCTTAATAATCTCAACTACAACCCTGGAATCTGATTCTAAAACCACTTTCCTAAACCCTCTATCCCATGTCATGTGAAGCCCCGCATGGATAGCCCATAATTCTGCAGTCACGGACGAACAAAAACCAATATTTCTTGCAAACCCCCCGATCCATGACCCCATATGATCTCGAATCACTCCTCCCACCCCGGCTGTCCCTGGGTTACCTTTACTGCATCCATCCACGTTAAGCTTTATCCACTCTTCATCGGGATACTTCCATCCTATATGCTCAACATCCGCATTGTTGTTCCGATCAGCATACCCATTCCTCTGAATCCTCTTACTATCTTCAATCATCCTTTTTATTGCCAGAACAGTCCCATACCAATTGCCTTGGTCTCCGTCAAACGTTCTATTACATCTCTCCTTCCAAATATACCATAATGTAATACCCAAAACTAGCTGCCACTCCTTATTTCTAGTATTTCCATTCCTGGGAGTTAAGTTTGACACCAACCATGCATACCGACTTTGGCTAAAGAATAGCTCTTTTTCCTCTATTCTGACGAACACCTCCCAAATTTTTCTAGCTTTAGGACAATCTCGAACAGCATGAATCAAGGATTCCACAACAGTTTCACACTGACAACAATATTTATCATCGGTTATTTTTCTTCTCCATCTCATTTCATTGGTCATAATAGCGTTATGTGCTACAGTCCAAAGAAATATTTTGATCCGCTCCATTCCTTTCCACTTCCAAATAAGCTTCCATAGAGGGTCTCTTTCCATAGCCTCCCTTTCTTCATGGACCATATAGGCAGTCCGGACTGTCAACCTTCCATCCGCTGATTTATCCCAAACTACGGAGTCTATCACCGTATCCTGTTCAGGCGGCATGTGACTAGCAATGCTCATTACCGCTTGCATCGGAATTAAATGAGCAAACAACTCCCAATTTTAGTTTCTTCGACTATCCACCATAATTGCCACTGTAAAGTTTAGAGTATCTACCTACTCTTCCGGATCTAAGAGAGTGATAAGAGGACCATAATTCTCCAACCACCTATCCTTCCAAAATAAAACGTGCCTTCCATTTCCCAGACTCCAGCTAACATTAGAAGAGATGAAAGTTAGGGCATGTAAAATGAAATAAAAAGAGGTAATTTTGGGAAATAATTATTTCATAAGAAAATCAGATGCTCTCTTTGTTATTTGCTTTTAGTTATTTTTTTTATAAATTAAACCCCATTTTAAATACAAATCGATACATCAAAAAAAGATCTCAAACACAAAAAATAATTCAATTTTAAGATTTCCAAATAACCTAGTTTGTACCTTGGTAGTGTGATGTGATATCTCTACCCGCCCAAACCAACCGGAATATAGCCGTTCTCATCCCCTCTCATTCTCCATCGTTAAAACGGCTGCTTTCACCACCGTTCTTGTTATCTCCATCATGCAATGTCATGACTATGAAGACCAAACTATACCATCATCTCCAATCAACCACAACAAAGAACCCACAATGGAACACCCTTTTAAGAGAAGCAGCGAACAAATCCCTTTTCACCAAAGCTCTCTCTCTATACCTCCACATGCTCCGCTCTGGGGCATTTCCAAACGCCTTCACTTTCCCGTTCGCTATCAAATCCTGTGCCGCGCTTTCTCTTCCTATCACAGGAAAACAGCTCCATTGTCACGTCGTTAAATCCGGGTGCTTATTAGAACCTTTTGTACAAACTTCTTTGGTTTCTATGTACGGTAAGTGCAGCTTGATCGATAATGCACGCCAAGTGTTTGATGAAAATCCTCAATCTAGAAAGTTAACTGTTTGTTACAATTCTTTGTTATCTGGTTATGCATTGAAATCTAGAGTTAAAGATGTGGTCGTGTTGTTTTGTGAAATGAGGGGATTGGGCGTGGAGATTAATGGGGTTACGATGTTGGGTTTGGTTCAGTCTTGTGGGATCCCAGGGAATTTGGGATTGGGGATGTGTGTTCATGGTTTTTGTGTGAAGTTTGGTTTGGATATGGATTCATCTGTTGGGAATTGTTTGCTTACAATGTATGTGAAAAGTGGGGAAATTGATTGTGGAAGGAAGCTGTTTAATGAGATGCCGCGGAAAGGGTTGATCACTTGGAATGCAATGATTAATGGCTATGCTCAAAACGGGCTCGCTAATAATGTTTTGGAACTTTATAAGGAGATGGAATCGAAAGGAGTTTGTCCCGACCCTTTAACACTTGTTGGGGTTCTTTCATCTTGTGCTCATCTTGGTGCACTCGGTGCTGGTAAGGAGGTAGAGAGGGAAATGGAGATTTGTGGGTTTAGTTCGAATCCGTTTTTAAAGAATGCTTTGATTAATATGTATGCCAGATGTGGTAATTTGGAAAAGGCTAGGGATATATTTGATGGCATGCCAGTGAAAAGTGTAGTTTCATGGACAGCAATCATAGGTGGGTATGGAATGCATGGGCAAGGAGAGGTTGCGGTGCAGCTTTTTGATGAGATGATTAGGGGTGGAATTAGACCTGATGGCACAGCTTTTGTGAGTGTTTTGTCTGCATGTAGTCATGCAGGATTAACTAACAAAGGGTTAGATTATTTTGGAGTCATGGAGAGGAAGTATGGGTTGCGGCCTGGTGCAGAGCATTACTCTTGTATGGTGGATCTTTTAGGACGTGCAGGTCGGCTCATTGAGGCCCGGGAGCTCATTGAGTCTATGCAAGTGAGAGCCGATGGTGCATTATGGGGGGCCCTTTTGGGTGCTTGTAAAATCCACAGAAATGTAGAGTTAGCAGAGTTGGCTTTTGAGCGGGTAATTGAGCTTGAACCTACAAATACTGGCTACTATGTTTTGTTATCTAATGTATATACCGAGGCAGGGAATTTGGAGGGGATTCTGAGAGTTCGGATGTTGATGAGGGAGCGGAAGCTCAAAAAGGATCCAGGCTGTAGTTATGTAGAATTTAAAGGGAGAATCCACCTTTTCTTTGCTGGAGATAGAAACCATCCTCAAATAAATGAAATATACAAAAAGTTGAATGAGTTAGAAAATTTGGTGAAGGACCTTGATGGATGTAAGAAGAACGATCATGAGAGAAGAGAAGAATATCTTAATAGTATGGGTGTGCATAGTGAAAAGTTGGCTGTTGCATTTGCACTCTTAAACACCAGGAAAGAAACAGAGATTATTATAATAAAAAATCTAAGGATATGCGGAGATTGTCACTTGTTCATAAAAATGGTTAGCAAGATTGTGGATCGTCAATTTGTTGTCAGAGATGCAACCCGCTTTCACCATTTCAAGAATGGATTCTGTTCCTGCAAAGAGTACTGGTAATACTCGCTTGAGGTTTTTATATTTGTAGATCCAAGTCAAACACAGCAAAAACAAGAAGGGTTTTTCTGGCATAGGTTACAAGAACCCAACAACAGTTCTTCTACATAAACCAGGACAGTGTGCAATTAAAAAGGTCAGGGTTGGTTCAGTTTTGCAACATTAGATACTCAACATTAGGTTTGCTTGTCTGGTTGCTTGTACTATTTGCTCAAGTATCTTCACCTGTCAGCCACAGGCTTTACGCTGGAAATTATCGTTGATGAAGGTTACTGAGATTGACTTCTTGAGACATTAATCTGCATTCTGGTAAGTTATAACTAGCTAGAAGATGAGGTTCATTCATCATTGATCGCAGTTTAATTGCTGGAACAAGGTTAGTTGCATTAATAGAGAATTTCAAATAGTTTGAAAGAGTATTCACAGGCAAGTGGCAGTGATGGGCATTGCTGTTAAAAAGAAGAGCGCATGGCCCTCAACAGATGAGATGTGGCTCAAACCACGGGTGCCTGGCAACATGCCTTCAATCCTAGCTAATCCACGTGCTCCAATGACGAGCTTTGATCAGCACTAATTCAAATTTCATGTAAATTTGGAGGTCGTGTTCAAATTTGTAATGCTGCCAGGATTATTGGTGACCTTTGATCAGCACTTATTCAAATTTCTAATGTTAAAAGTGGCGGAAGTTACTACTCTTTTTTTCTTTTCCCTCTGGTCATTCATTGTTGATTCATGAGGATAGGAAGGTCAAGAATTTAGTAGCCTCTCTTTCTCTCATTTAATACTTTTAACATTTTGACAAGGATAGTCTCGGGAGCATGGAATTTCCTCTCTTCAGCATCAATTATTAGGAAAAAAAACTGGAGGTTAGTTAATCCAGTTAGATGATTTTTATCTTTGACAAATGCAGTGAATGGAGGTGCTGCGCATACAATATATCATGCCACTATTATTGTCTAATCATTCTTCTACCATCTCTTCACCTGTCCTCTACCCTCTTCTCTTCATCAGCATATAAGGTCTGACTAGAAGCAATTTCAACATTTCAAAGTTAATCAACTTGTTCCCACAATTCAGTTCCAAGAGTCACAGAAACCTCTTTTTAGTGTTGTGTCATGAAAAATCAGAATCTAAAGGTTGCTTCACATAACACACTTCTATACATTGGATAGGCGTCTGATGTAAAACATAGGTTATTAAGAACATAATTAGAGTACAAATTAAATGACTAAATAATGTACAAATGATCGGTACAAATGTCATGTATCTTTACTGCCTATGAAAGGTCACTAGTTTAGAAGCAAATAAAAAAATTTGCTTTTCAATTATGTAATATGCCACAGTGCGCATACAATTCCAAGTATAATAATAATAATAATAATAATAATAATAATAATAATAATAAGAGAAAAATGGAAGTATATGATCAAAATTGTTCGATCAAGCCTGCAATGGGCACTACTGCATCAGTTCCAGAAATGCACTCATCTTCAACAAATGGAATGGTTTTCCGTACAGTCAATCTTATCGGAACACTCATTCCAGCATCACTAGTTTTATCTTTTTCCATGCAAACAGCAGCATAATGAGAACTGACCAGTTCAAAGAGTCCAAATTGCCAGTTGTTTGTGAGCCTCTCAGGGTGATCGGAAGATTCAACAACTACTTCAGATGCCTGATTGCAAAATTTGAAAGAACCATTAATCATTGGCTTGCCTGAGAAGATCACTGATACTAAAAAAAAAAGGCAACAATAGATGTACAAACTAGAAGATCAGAAATATTAGGATAAAAGGGCAGACCCGTCTAGTGTTGAGACAATCTGTTCTATTTTTTGTTTGAATAATCTGTTAAGAATTAACATATTAAAAGTGACCATATATGATAAAAACTAAAGGAGCTTCCAAGAGGCCAAAAAGAAAAGAAAAGAAAAGGAGCTTTCTATGCTATCTGCATTACAAGTGGAGTATCACTTTCCAGGTTTCTTTATTTGCTGCATAAAGCTCAAAGCACAGAGATGAGCTCACTAAACTTGATAAGTAATTCATTTCCTTGACATTGGCCATCTGCTTACAAGTCAAGGGTCCAGAGTCCAGCAATGTGTTCCCATGGACATGGATCTCTTGATAAAAGAAAAAATCTATGATGCTCATGTTATAACCACCTAACTGTGAGATAGATGCAAGGTGAGTAAATCACATCCGGACCCAGTAAAAGTGATAAAAATATCTCTTCTAAAAATTATTTGGAATTAAAAAGGAATAATTCTTAGATAAACATTCTTATTGCTTTTAATGGGTCTGGATGTGATTTTCTCTTTCCTTGCATCTATCTCTCTCCTATGCTAGTTGGTAGTTAAAGCTTGAGCACCGTAGAATTTCTTTTGATCGCACACCTCAAAATATGTTAATTTTCTTTGCATACATTTCCAATATGCACCAGTGCTTTTTCAGAGGAACTTGGGATTTTATGGCATACCCCGGATTCTAAATCATCAGCATGATCAAAGCCCCTCCTGAAGCCATTCTTTATGCAAATGGTGAAAGTCTTGAAAGGTGCAGCAGAGAAGCCTCTTCCCAAAGCTTTCACATATGCCTCCTACAAATAAGATTCACCGATAAGAGGCTTGACGAAGGTATAATTGGCCAGTAATTTCATTGAGAAATTGTTTTTTGGCAGCATCTAGATCTTTTAGATTGAACATGAACTTGAAACAGAACGCATGCTGAACTCAGTCAAGCACTGATGTCACTTGCTTATATCTTTCTTTTTTATGAGAGATTTTAAATCATGTTACATTGATACATACATATGGAATTGATTCATATAATACAGGTTTCTACAGTTAAGTGGACAAGTCTATTTGATATCAATAATACGAGTGTAACTGTAGAGACTTGTAGCTAGTCTAGAAATATGAAAGGACTGCATTCCATTATCTAACTGTTTAATTAATTTTCACACCCTTCTGTTAAACCAATTGAAACTTATTCATACTATCTGATAGGAAAAATGTTCATTGAATTGAACTGGTTCATGGTAAATATAACTTTTGTATTTCTTTGGCATATATCTGCATGCAAAAGGAGAACAGATGGATAAATGAGAGGGAAAGTATGTTGGATCATTAGATATCTTAATATCTTTGGTTCTGATAAAGTGGCATGGAGGCAGATTTTACTGCCAGATTCGGAAGCAGGGACAAAACAGTAATGAAGTTTAACAAAGAATCATGCATAAATCTAATAAAGATAAAAAAACATATTCATGCATCTTGGTAGTTTCAATTTTGATAAGTATCATAGACACTCGCAATGATCTTGCAGAATATTGCAACAATTCAAGAGTGCATTCTAGCAGTTTCTACATGACAATAGCCAAATGATGGATAAAATATGCCAGGTTTATAGCTTTACATGTAAAATAACACATACTTTTAGAATGACATAGCACCACGCTCACCTTGAGAGTCCATAATTTCACAAATTCCTGGCGCTGAACTTCAGAGTCTGAAATAGCACTTAAATGTTCCACTTCATGGAGAGAGAAGTAACGCCGTGCAAAAGCTAAGATATTGTTTTTAATCTTTCGTTGCTTCTCTTCTATATCAATTCCAATCTAGAAATTACAAATTAATATAGGCTCTGATCAATTTATTACGAACCAGCAGAAACTTGGATGGGAGCAGCCAGGTCACCTTGGGCATTGCATTAACTGAAAATTTACTTTAGAAAATAAAAATAATAAGAGTACACACCGATGAATTCACAGTCACTCCACAAGCTATCAAAGACGAAGTATGTGAGATATTGAAGTGTAATGGTGAAGGACATTGACCACCATCACTTTCCCACTCTAGCTACACCGTGAAAGCCAGTAAGTAGTATAAGAAGTGAAAATCAGCTTCAAAAAAATAAAAAGTAAATGAAAACTAACCTCAGGCTTTCCATGAACATTCCTCTTGAACTTCAAAGATCTTGGATCAACAATACGATTATTTATCTGATCTAGAAATAAAACAACATCATTAAAAAAGAACAACATAACCTTTTTTCTACCAATTGCATAGTGCAAAATATACATCATGGTAAAATATGTCATGGAGGTTTTAAAACTGCACCCTCCTACAAAAGATTCCGAAAGTTTAATGAGAAATGTGAGTGAGATGATCCCCCACCACCACCACTCACTGTTCTAAGATATTTCATGGTCCCTCGCCTAATTTTTGACTTAATTGCTGCAGGATTTGCGCAGATCCAGACCAACCATGTTATTATCTGAAATGGGTCCGTTGCAAGAAGAGCACACAAGCAGATCAGGTCCCTAACAAATGCTGCATTTGTGACCCTATAATGCCATAAGAAGCATAAATGCTACAAACAGTGTAGCACTGCCACATTTTCAGATAATCAAGCCTAGCAATGAGATGTTTTCGATTGTTTTAGCTTGACTCTGAATTGGATCCTTGAGATTTTTATTCATGATTTAATGAGATTCATAAGAATAGATCATTCCAGTTCTTGGACTCGTTATTTATTTTCTTTTCAAACCAAATCAAATTAGATTGCCTATCCGCAGAATCAAGAACGCTAAACTGCCAGACAAACATATCTGTTTTACTACAACTACAATGAATTCTAAAAATTGCTCAATTACTACATCCAGCAAAATTACATCTGCTTTTAAGATGTGCATTAGATAAAATGTTAAAATGCTGCAGCGAGCAAGAGTTTTGTAAGTACAATTCATATTGCATCAGATTTTCTTGAATCTACAGAAGCAACCGGCAAAAAGTAGCATCAATGCAAACAACATAGTCACCAGCAAACCAATCAAAAATTTTGAAAGATTCGTTTCGTCAAACACCTATCGAAATCACTACTAAATCCAAATTCCAAAACCCATTTATCCATTCATTTACATAACATTAATGAAAAATCAAAACTTTAAAGTAAGGAAAAGGGTAGAGGTCAAATATGTAAAATTGAACTAAAAGAGGAATAGCTGACTTAAAACTTACATCTTGCAATGGTAGTGCGAACCAAAGTACGAGCAAGCAAGGCTTGTTTCTGGAGCTGCTCTCCACGCATACTCAAAACATTTTCTTTCTCACATGGAGATAGAAGTTCCATGTACTGATTCAAAAGAGACACGCTCTTGAATTCATCAGGTACAACAAACCAAAGATGGGTCTCCCTACAAGAATAAAAAAACAACATAAGCAATCATTAAGTTCAAATGGGCATCTGGGAGAACTAAAAAGACAGTAAAATATGTGACAACTTACATTGGAGATGGAAGCTGTAAGGGAAGTATGGGGAAGGGGGAAACAGAGAAACTCCTTTGAAAGCCAAGCATCTTTTGGATAAAAGGGAACATGCGAGCTAATTTTTGGCTAGCTTGTGTACTATGACATCGTTTTCGTTTTTCAAGATTCAAAATTTAGAGATAGAGAACGTCTCTGTTGTCTGTTACGGTTGCTGGAAGGAACCCGTCCAGAATGTTTGGTACTATGGTGGTGACGCGACGGTGAAAACAAAAGAAAGGAAAAATTCATGAGGAGTAACCATCGAATTCGAAGGGCGATTTTGAAGAGAGAGATTGATTTATAACAGTTTATTGCTGCAGTAAAAAAGAAATATTTTTTTTGAAAAATATATATAAAAATAATATTTTTTAGGTGTTATCTTCGAGGTTTGGCTGTAAGAGACAACAACGAGGTCAGACGTTAAAGATCCATTAATGCGATCAATGAATTCTTTAGGAGTTTGTTGTTGTATACATTTTCAGCGAGAATAGAAAGAAGTTTTTCATTTATGTTTGCTATTTCCACTGATGGCTTGTGGTTATTGTAAGAAAATGAACGAGGTTTTGCTTTCTTAGTGTCTGAGAAAGGATGTGACATGGGTTTTGATGTGGTGATTAGGGGCATGAAGAATCTCCTTGGAGGCGAGGAAAGCGGCGAGAGACTTCGGATTAAAACCCAAACATGACGAATTAAAAACCTCACTTTCCCTTTATTTCTCCACTATATAGAACAGTCTGTTTTATTTTTTTTTACTTTTAGCTTCTTTGAATTCTACTTTTAGCCACTGCATTCCATTAATTTACAATTCGAGTTTTGCAACCAAGAAATTATTATAACCCAATTGCAACTCACTCTGCCACCAAGGCATCAAAGATGATGTTTGTTAATCCCTGTCCACTGAAGCTGTACTGTGAAAAGACTTCGGTATTGTTGTAATGGGGTGATTCGGTAGGGATTCTACCACTTGCAAAGCTACTGAACAAGGCAGCTCAGGGCTGGAAATGTTCAAGATAGTAGAACAGGGAATGTCAATTTGATCAGAAGCTGTACTACGAAAAGACTATGTTAGAACCGGTCAAGGAAATATAAACATGAAGCAGCAAAAGGTTAATGAAAACCCAGAAACACTCGCAAAAGCACACAGGAAATCACACACGACATTTCTAAAGGAAAGCACACAACAATGCCAACTTGTTTCATTGATCGCCAAACTCCCCCAGCCTCCAGCACAAGCTGGTAGCCCGGTACAGAATCTACACCCTTCAGCGCCAAGCTTCAAACAGCTCCGTCCTTGGATTTATTTGGTCGACGATACCAGTTCCCTTGCCCTTCTCTACAGGTCCAGCTGCTCTAACTATTGGCTGCTCCTTCACCTTTTTGGACCCTCTTTTGAGACTTGAATTGCTCGATTGACCAGTTTTGCTCTTGCAACTTCTTGCTTGGACCCCTCCAGTTATATATGTATGCCCACCCTCATGGTGTTCGTTTTTCAAGGCGTTCACTTGAGATACAACTTCACAGGGACAGTTATCAACCAGAGACCGCCTTCCGCCCGGAATGTTCTCGATAGAACTTAAGAAACTAGCAGATCCATCCATGGTACTAGAATCATCTTGACTAGGTGGAGAAGGGCTCTCGAAAGCAGGTTCTTCAGCAATAAATGCTTTCTCCCATTCATTTTCCTGGGTGGGATCTTCATCCTCCTCACAAGAAGGTTGAGAAGCACTCTGGTTCCCATTTCCATCATTAGGCTCAAGGCGGGAAACAGGAACTGAATCGATCAAAGATTCGTCTCTTTCTCTAAGCATCCTAATGATTAGATACTTGAGAAAATTCATCACTTGAACAGCGTACATTAGAGCTGTTAGGGGATCAGACATCTGCAGTTAATGAAGCGGACTGTCATTGCACTATAAATTTACCAAGGCTACCCTTTATTTGAGAATATTTGACAACTAGACCAAAAGAAAATAGAGTATTTCATAAACACGTGCTATGGACCAAAGAGTATTCAACGAGAAACTTGATTGAAAAAAAAAACTGCCGCAGTTTTCTGACAGAGGGGTTTGGCATCGGTCTGGAATAGCAGATGAGTAAACTATTTTGTCCCTGCATACTGTAATTCTACTTGTATATTTTTAATGAATCTATAAGTTTTCTAATTAGAGGAAAAGTGCATGACTATCCTTTGAGGAAGATGGTGAATGCATATATCACCAACAAAGCCTTGCACGAGTTGTCTAGCACAGGCTAAAATTCACAATGTATTGCATGGAGTTGGCTATTGGTATTTCCATTTGGAAAATATAAAATATTTACTCACTTGAGTCATGTTTGGTGCAAACACCATAGCAACATTGCGCGCATTCATCTTGTTCATATGTTCCATTTGCGCAACATCAGCCATTAGGTTAATTGCCCAATCAAGTAAAGCGGCTTCTGTTGGGGGAAGGAGCCCTGCAAGCCGGGCACATTCCTCTTCAGACTGACATTGCATTACCTGCTCTGGTGAAAGAGAGTCCAGGACACTGGTTGGAAGTTCTCTAAACCAAGCCTACAGAATCACCAATGCTTAGAATTAGTGCAGAATATCAACTGCGGAGGACAAACTAATTGGCATTGGAGAAACAAAAATACCAAAAGTGTATATAAAAAAAAATCAAAATCAGGTAAGAAGAGTTGAATCGGTAGGTGGCAAACTTGTGATTGCATGCTTGCATGGAACATGATCTCATAGAGCGAAAGTGATAAACAAAATGCCACATTGTACCTTTATAAGGCCTGCCAGGCAGTGCGCATCAACGCCATCTGGGATCACTCCCCTGTTTAATTGGTCCCTGACATACTCCTCCTGGCTGTTACCTGCAGTAATTCTGAAAATCCCTTCTGCCTGCACAATCCAGTTTGAGGATTTAATACCTGTTGAATTCAGTTTACATGGACATCCAGTTTTCATACCATCTACAAACCAAAAACTGTGCCCAGAAGATGAGAAGCTACACCAGTCAAATTATGCTATATTTGCACCTGAGAGATAGTTGGTTTAAACTATAATTCATTTGGCACAGATGGAACTGGAAGAAAGGAAATGTACCTGCAAGCCTCCTTGGGCATACAACTGTCTCTGCATCATCAAGAGTATTGTAGGCACACTGTTCCCTCTAGAGTCATATGACAGCTGCATGGACTCTGTTGAAACCCCAAAAACAGTTGCACTACAGATAAAGGATGCATAGTCAATATTTAAACATTATCTTAGACAATGTCACAACATCAAAAAAGAGAAACTAGTGTCTATATATCTGGAATAATTATGAAGATGGAGAACAAAGTCCATAAACCTTAATTGTTTCATGACTTTTGTCATAACAATACATAGGTGCAAGTTGAGATTACTTATCTAGATAGATATACTGCAATTATATAAAAATAAGTTCTTGTTATATTGGGATGAGAAAATGATGGAATAAGCTGACAACTAGCAATCAAACAGGCAATAGCTAGAAACTAATCTGTTGCAGAATAACCTGAATACATGAACTGCAAAATATAAAGTCCTAGGCATAAAGCTGCTTTTCTAGTTAGCCTGGGAACTTGATAAAGATTCAACTTAAGTCATCAGCCGCAGTTGTCAATCATTTTCATGTTGGCAAACATTAGCCAATCACCTATATCAACGAAATAAGCAGATTAACTTTTGGCTTTAAAATCCTATGGAATAACTAAGCGATTGAGAATATATCACAATACTAGATTAAATATTTTGTAACTTTTGGCTTTAAAATCCACAAGACATGGTTGGAACACTGTCAAGACTCAAAACATTGCTTTTCTTATTGACGACTATGTTAAGCTAAAACAATCAGAGGAGTTTTCTATAATTAATTCTGTTTCGCAAATGTTGTGTCTACATTGCTTTTCTTATTTTTTTATGGATAAAGATGGGATTGACACCAAACATCAGGCAGACCAGAAAGGATTGATACCAAACATTAGGCAAACCAGAAATTTTTGCTCTGAAAAATTCAATAGTAAACTGTAAGACTAGAGATCTCTGCAATGTCTAAGAGCCTAAGAAAAATAATCCTTCATAAAATATGCTTACAGTAGAGATATTCATATGATGTAATTATCTTTGAAAGGTTCAAATACAATTTGACTTGTTTTGCCACCGTTAAACATGAGTTGTTCTCTGCTAAATTCCAAATAATCTTACCTAATTTACTTTTCCTAGCTATATGACTTTCTGCAGAATCCAGGGTATTTTCTTCCGAGAAAATAAACATTTTGTAAAAAATTTTGAAACCCACATCAAAAGTTCCTCTAAAAATTAATCATCTACTAACAGCATAAGATCAAACATCACTAGAAGTTTATATCGGCTACAAGTCTAAAGCCCGAAACAAATCCCAAAAGACATTCAAACCAAGTAAGCAACCAATTAATTTAGCATTAAGAAAAGAAACCCAACAAATTTAATTTCAAAACTAACCTGGCACTAGGCGCTCTCCGGGGAACCTCAGGTTCAAACTCAACAGGCAAACCAAGAAACCCATTAAACCTATCAAAAGTAACATGAGCAACATGCCTGACATTAGTTGGCACCCCAATCTCCATTTTACAAAGCTCTTTACTCCCAGTGCTAGCAGTCACACTACAACCAACAATAGACCTCCTAAAAGCAGCCACCAAAAGTTCCACAATTGACACTTGATCGCCCTCTCTCTCCCTCTCTTTGCTCTCCTCTTCTTGGTCTAATATTTCATGGGGTCTATTATGCGTGTGGTGCTGCTGCTGTTGGTGTTGGTTTGGGATTTCAACATCATTGGTACTGACAACACATGGTGAAGAAGTGGAGCTTGAAGGAGAAGGGAAGTGATGAGGAGGAGATGATTGGAGCACTTCAGTCATTGTTGTTTTTTTTTGAGAAAAAAAGTCTGATTTTTTTTTCTTAAAAGAATTAAGAAACAAGAAATAGGGCCAGCACTCGGTTTTTTTTGTCTATGGGATTTATTTTTAGCAGGTTTTTTCTTAAATTTTAGTATTTATGAGGGGTCACGCAATTAGTTTTTTGTGGGTATGTTGTAGAGTTGGATTGAAGGAAAGGTTTGGTGCTGTATTGTTGTAAGGTAAGACGTGCCTATCATCACTTTTGGAGTTTTCTGTATTCTCTCTTTCTAATCTCTGCTAGGCTGGCCCTTTGGTATTTTGAGGTTTGAAGAAGCAACAGAAACTGTATAAACTAAAGTTCCAACCTATTCTTGAGAGAGAGAGACAGGAGTTGTGGCTAGAGAGAGAAAGTAGGTCACTTTAGACCCAAGTCCTCCTGTACAAGCAAACCTGAAGTGCATCTCCACAACGGTATCATTCTCAAAGTTGTATAAAATAGTGCCACCTCATTAGCATGTGAAATCAAATCATGCATCCACTGAACTCCAATAATATATTGGTTCAGAGTATCATCGCGGTAATGAGGGGGGAAATAAAATAAAATCGATTATGGGGATCGATTTGAAGAACATCGTGAATAAATTCAGTGGCTTGTAAGAAAACCAAACCAAACAGGTCATTAGTTGGAGGTTCTGAGGAATGACAGGTAATCTCACCTGGGCATCTCTGTAAAGAATGCTTAACTAGTCCTGACAGGTGTGAGACCAAAGTAAGGAAAGGACCACCTAGTCCTAGTAATGGAGTCCTTAGCCTTAATCTCTTTACTGTATGTTATTCTAGTTATGTCAGAATCTGGGTCCCACCAGTTACATGACGTGAAGCACCACCAAGGTTTTACCAACTCAAAGCTCATTCCCCGTTTAAGTAAAACAAAACAAACAAAGGAGTTATCAAGGAGATTTTTGTTATTCTGATTATCAAAGTGTTTTTTTTTATTTTGAGTTTAATTCAAAGAATATTTTTATAAAATTATTTTTTATATTAAAATAATTTAAAACATGAAAATAAATAAATTTTAACCAAACTGTTTGGACTGCAATATGAAGACTAAAAGTTGTAAGCTGTTTTTTTAAAGTTTTTCCCTTAAAAATATATTAAAATATCTTTTATATAAAAAAAATTATCTTTAACATCCATATATCAAAACCAACTGAAAACACTAAGAAAATAATTTAAATGTTAAGTTTGATATCATCATTATTTTCATGATTGGTTAAGCTTGTGTTTATTATGTGTCTGTTCGAAAATATAGTTGATATTATTTTTTAAAATATTTTTTATTTAATAAAAATAATTTAAAAATATCAAAATTTTTAATTTAAATAAAAAATAAATAAATAATTCAAAAATATTTTTGAAATGAAAATATAAAACACACTTATAAGTGAAGGTAGTAGTGTAACTAAATGTTGTTCATCTGCTAATGATCATCTTCACAAATCAGACCATGTTTTTCCACCCCGCAGTAATCATGCATCTGAATTTAAATCATAAGGTACTTGCTTTATAAAACACCATTGTTTGGACACGACGATACATGGATCTCAACGTAGTTGAATGAAACATACCCTAATCATGTGCCCGCAAAAGAATAGTGTCTTTAATCAACCCTGGTGTCGAGTTTCTTCAATCATGAAAGCACTCAACAACTTAATAATAATATATATATATATATATATATATATATATATATATATGCACACAGTGGTTGCCATTATTAAGGTTCCTTCTACATTCTACCTCCATGTCCCTTTTGCAAGAAAGTACACTGAAATATCATGGTGAGAGTAGAAAGGAAGCACTGAGAGACAAGGAGAAAAGCGGGAGTGTTGCTTAAGCAAAATAATGCTGTCGTCGAAACCCTAATCTCAATTCTCATGTCTCCACCACACACATTTTGCCATTTTCAAGTTTCGACTGATACATAATTATTGTCCGATGGAACTCAAGCAATTTGATTAATGGGAATGGATAATTCCATCTTAGGGACGTTGGATGAGTTGTGTGCAGCAAAAGCTTTGTGATTATTCCTACCAAATATGGCATGTTTTCCAGGGAATGTATTCCAGCCCCAGAATTGCCAGGAAAAAGCAGAGAGAAAGCACACAGACGAGCTGAGGCTGATGTAACATTGCACAAAGAAAGAAACTTTCCAGGGATTATGCCGTTGGGAAGCTGTGAATCGTACACATAAAGTCACTGTTTCAAATTCAAACTCAATTTAGCGGGCAGCTGGTTGTCGTCTAACCCGAGACATCGAAACGGGAGGAAAGGAAAAAACTTTTCATGGTGGGCGAAACCCCACACTGAAAAATTATATCGGGAAGGAGAAAGGACCACTACGGGTGAGAATCCCATGAAAATACTGGATAGCAGAATTCAAAATCAGACGCCATTCAAGCCCTCGTGCTTGCAAACCACCACCAATTCATTGGTATACCACCACACCAAGAACTGGAAAAGTAAAAGGAATTAAATCCCAAGATGAATAAATACATACATATATACATATATATATAACAAACGACGGTCTGTCAAAATGCTTTGCCATGGCCCTTGGGTTGGAAATTTCTATTTGTGTCCCTCATAACACACCCATGTTCTTGATCATGCAAACCCATGACCATGAAGATAGGTCCTGGGGTTTGATCATGGGGATCAATTAATTGATCATGGCTAATTATCTCTTTGATGGAAGGAGAAAATTGGAAAATAAATTAGTGAGTGGAGTCCTTGATCTACCTATAAATAATAGCTTGTGTACTCCATCTACGGCTACTGGTAGGCATAGATCAGAAGGCTCCTCTAGTAAAATATTTTATTATTTTGTATTGTTATTGCTGCTTTGGAAAAAGCTTGGTTGCTGCTGCAATTGGGAATTCATTTAATTTCGATACTTGAGCATTCAATGACTGAAGGTATTTATAATCTAAATTTTTGTTACTATATGTATTTAGCATTCAATTATTTAAAGTATGTCTAACACCTTGTGGTATTCAATGCGCAAGAATTTGACATCAGAAAAAGGAGTCTGAGTTCCTGGCTTAAAAACCAGACCAGCGACGCAAAACACTGGATCGTAACTCTCTTATCCTGAGGATGTCAACTTGCGATTAACCCTGAAAGCATCAGGGCAGGGCATATCGATAACATTATAACTCAAATCAATAATAATAACTGTCTAAACCCACTTGCTTAAAAACTAGAAAATAAATACTGGCCTGCCTCAAAGGATGAAAAAGGAAAGCAAGAATTGCTGGTAGAATAAACGATTCATATAACCTTTTATTTTTTGGATTCGAGGAAACCCCTCTCCCTAGACAGCGCACTTTGTGGGCCCAGGTGAGCGAGTAAAACCCTGGTTGTCCCAGGCTCTTACAGGAAAGTATGCTCGTCCCGACTCGAACCTTGCTTGCCGCCACGCTACCCCTCCTGGGGGCGATTCATATAACCTTGATGCAGCAGAAATTATTAAACAACTTGATCTCATACAAGTGTAGCCATCCGAGTCAAATTACATATGAGATAAAACCAGCCTAAATCAGTACAAGTACACAGCCATTCATCACTGTGATCTGTTTACAGGTTCCAATGCTTCAACTGTGACAACGCTATTGCCTCGGATCACCTGCAGCGAGAAAGCAATACCAATTTAAAAAAGCTAATAATTGGAGAATAATTCTTAAGTGATGATTTAACTAATACTGAGCAAAGAAAAATAGTGGAAAGAAGACTCACCACCATGCCTATATCAGTTTTCTCATCACCATTCACCTCCACAGTGTTGTCAATAACCAAATTCATGAACTGGTCAAACCCACGAAGTGTTCCAACCACCATCCTATTTGCATTCAGCTTGACTGCATTAAAAAGAAAGAAAAAACTCGTCAACAACTTCAAATATTATCAACAAAGTAAAACACAGGAAACTAGAGTATCAATAGGTGACTTAAAGAGCCAGAAAACAAGTTGGAAAATAATCTGATTGAAGATGGAAAATTTGAACTGCCCACAGTGCTGTTTCATCTGAATACAGCAGTAGTTTAGTAACAAAATTTGCACAAGGTCTCATCAATGTGCTTTATTCCATTTTACACCGATGTCAAATTCCTTGCTGAATGGAATGTCAAATTGGAAGAGATTAAAGTAGCCCTGAAACTTGCTTAAAACCACGATTGCCCAAGCAATTCAAGATGTCAAGCTTGGATTTTAAGATTATTTGTTTAATTCTACACGCAATTTACATTTGCGATTCGGCTTTTCATACTTTCAAGATATTGAAAACAGGAGTCAAAAAGTTAGCACCCCAAAAGTTCTAATGTTCTACCATGAACGTTCAGATAGTCTCCAATGAAACACCATAAAACTTCCCTTTAGAAACTCCCATAACATCAGCTCATCAATCAGGTTGAAACACAAGAATAGTACTGGTGCAGCACATATACCTGCTCCCATATCCTGATACTTCCTCTTCTTCTTGAATCAATTCCAAATTTTAATCCAATTCCAAAACCCTTTGAACTTTAAAAGTCCAGCCAAAAACACCTTGAAATATAAATTCTGCATATATGGTGAAGCTTATTTCACGTCTATGCTAGTCTTATGGATCATTCTAAATTAAAATAAGTGGCAAATAAATATTTATAACAATTTACAAAAATTAACCACAACAAGAAAAAGAAGAAGAAAAAAACAGCCACTCGAATCAGACTATGGCCACATGTCAATTAAGTACACTGACTCTGAATACAAAACCAACTTCTTTGTGTCTAACAAAGCTGTGAATTTTACACATTGAACAAAAAAACATCAATTCAAGACAGAAACAGAAAAATCAACAAAAAAAAATGGTTGTAACAAAGAGAATCCGCCAAAAACAAGTTCACAAAAACATAAGAATAAATAAAATTATTTTACACGACGACCTACTGAATACTTCTATACAGATATTTTTACAATACTGTGTGACAAAAAACACAAATAAATAAAAAGCAGATATATAGATATCACACGTAATACTATCAAACCCAGAACTCTCCATCTTCTTTTATTACTTCCATGATTTTCCAGTGACTAAACAGTTATGAAATAAATAAATATTTAAATAATACAGGAAAAGAAAAGGGAATTCAAGAGAGCTTACTTTGAAGCTTCTTATCCATATACCTGTAAAACCGAAACAACAAATTAAAAAAAAAAGAGAGAGAGAGATATAAGCACAACTTCGCAAGAGAAAAGAAACGAAAGCAAAGACAATTGCGACAATAAGAGAGGGAAAAAAAAGATTACTTCTTGAGATCTGGTGGCTGACCCGATCGGCTCATGACAGAAACGATGACTGAAAGATTTTCCGAGTGTGATTGTCAAGAGAGAGAGAGCCGGCGAGCAACAAAATGAGCGGTGGACTACAGGTTTACAACCCTTGTTAAACCCTATGTCTGTCTGTGGGATGGAGACAAAAAAAGGTTATACTAATTAACATTTAAAATAGTTAAGGGGTGTTGCGGGAATCGAACTCGCGACCTCTCGCACCCGAAGCGAGAATCATACCACTAGACCAAACACCCTGCTCCGTTCTCGACTAAACATATAAATAATTGATTGTATCTATATAGTAATTAAAGAAAAGGTGAACGATTTAAAACGAGCAAGTTTGTATGTGTAGGGTAATGCTCAGTGCTGCGGGTTGAAATTCCAGTAGTTTTTTAATATTTATCAGCTAAGAAAATCGAATATTATGAGTTTTTGATAAATATGTATTTGTTGTTTTTTTAATAATTTATTGTTCAATAATAATTGTTGCTACCCGTGCGACAATAATAATGATGATGATGATGATGATGATATATCATGTAATATAATTCTTGTACACACACACACATATATATATATATATATATATATATATATATATTGAGGTAGATTTCATTGAGTTTGATAAAATACATGTTCTATCTATTATGATTAAGTTAATTAACAAAAAAATATTTATTTATTTGAGCCGGATTAATATTTATTATATTTAAATAAAGATAGTGTTTGTTTTTGCGATAAAATTATAATTTATATATATATCTTTACTTTAGATTAATATTTTTGATATTTTAAAATCATTTTAATATATTAGTATAAAAAATAAGTTTATAAAATAAGAAATATTTTAATGTATTTTTAAAAATAAAGAAAAATATTTTAAAAAATAATTAATGCTGCAATATAAAACAGTAAAAAAAAAATGAACTGGTGGATGCAGTTTAGGATTTGGATGATATGGCAATGACAACACTCTTGTTTTTATATATTTATTGTATTGATATTTTAAATGTGGCGTGTAGTTGTTTGCAAGTACTCACACACGCGCGCACTTTATCAACTCTTAACTAAAGTGTTACGTAAGGGGTCTTAGCGTGAATGGTGAGGGCGCTCTTGTCCCTTAAGAGATGTCAGGGGTTCTACCCCTCCTCTTGTATGGAGCCGGTCATTTGGAAAGCACTTTCACCCCTTTGGAGTTCACCCGGTGCGAACGTAAATTAGTCTGAGCTAGCGCCTGGAACACCGCGTGGTTTATACAAAAAAAAAAAAAAAAAACTAAAGTGCTACGCACGTTACAAACACATTGCAGTATAAAAACATTGTACATATTCTTTTTAAGTCAAAAAAAAAATTATGTATATATATATATATATATATATATGATTAGACAAATAAATATTAATATATATTGATCAATAGAAAAAATAAAAATAAAATTATAAAATCAAGAAATAAATCAAAATTAAAATATTTAATCTCACAAGATAAGATATTTATCTGGTTATGTTTGTTGAAATGTTAAATTCAATCAAATGATAATAGAAAATAGAATGCACATTGAATTGATTGAATAAAATAAAAAACAATATTATCCAACATTGCAAATGTTTAAAATATTATCTGAAAAAAATAAAGTTTATCCACACAAAAGATTTTAAAACAAGTATAGATGAATTGTAAAAAAAATACAAAAATTAAATACATACAAAGTCATAAAAAACAAAATTATTATCTAAAAGAGGCTATATAGACAAGATAAAAAAAAATAGAAAGGGTAAATATAGATAAAAAATATTATAAAAAAACATTAAAAAAATCACTAATTAAAAAAAAAAAGATCAAACGTTACCTAGCCTAAGAACTAGGATAGTCTCCTTACCCTATTTTGTTATGGTTCACGCGTCTATATCTTTATTTTTCAAAATGAAACTTTTGCCCACCTTAATGTTTTTCCAAAAAAAAAAATAGATAAAATGATGTATTGCTTGCTTAGACAGACTACGTGTTGTGTGAATTTGTGTAGATTTTAGTCATTGCGGAGAGCTACAAATAAAGGCTACATATATATATATATATATATATATATATATATATATATATATATATATATATATTCTAGATCATGAATGAATTGAAAAATATATTTTGAGTTAAAAAATCTGTATATATATATATAAAACATTCTAGAAACCTTGAAAAACTTATTCATAGCCTAAAAAAACCTTTAAAAAATTTGAAGCCCGAAATCGGCTCAAAACCAAAGCTTCTAGAGCTTATATTTATATTTTTAAGCACTTTAAAGATATAAAAGCACCTAATATTAACTCATCTGTCAAATAAAATAAAATAGTTTGACACAAGATTGATTATTTTGATGCTTGAAATTGATGCAAACAATATCCTTTTCTCCTACCACTAGAATCTAACATCCTCTTTCTCGTCTCCTAGAACAAGGATTAAGAAATAACAAAAAATAAATTTTTATATCAAAATTAAATTGAGAAAATACTGAGGCATTGACTATGTAGAGATTTTAAAGTGTAAGGACTAAATTAAACTTTGTATGTGAACTTTGAAATCACCGCCCATTTATAATAATAAAAAAAAACAATGATCTTTAAAAAAAGAAGATGAAATAAGATGTTGAGAGGTGAAATTGAAAAGCAAAATACAAATACAAACTCATATAACATATTTATTTTTTAGAAGGAGAAATACAAAACTTAAGGTGAGAAGAGAGAAAAGAGAGAATGAAAATCATCTGAGTCATTTCATTTGTCTTCCACCAATACACTTCGTATTACTTGGAAGAGCTCGATATGTCACTCAAATCATTGTAGACGTTGGTATTTGACTACTGAAAAACACCTCACCCACCATCCAAAGATGATGAGGACCTCCACGTCATACATCGCCCCCTTATGATTTTTTAATTATATTTAATATTTGTTAAAATATTAAATTGTTTCTCAATCAACTTGATTATAAGTTTATAACTAAAAAACATGTTGAAAGTCCAAAAACTTCCTTGCATAGTAGCTTAAAAATCTTCTTTTAAGAGTAATTTAGTCATTTTATATAGTTTTAAAATGGAAATAAAATCAATTTATTTTCCATCAAACTAATTGTCATATTTAATATATTTTGTACTTTTAATAATTTAACAGTTTATTTCAGGTTCTTATAAAAAGTTTAAACATGTAAAATAAAATCTTATTCCGATAATGATTTTATTGGCCAATTTTAGCTCAAAAAAGGATGGTAAAAGTAACATTAGTAAGGATGATAATGATGTTGCCAAGATAATCAGAAGCACTTATCATTAGTTATTGCATTTCAGGAGAATTGTTTTTTTAAAAAAAATATATGATGATTTTAGATTATTTTCATGTGATATCAAAAATATATTTTTTTTAAATATATATTCTATTAATATATTTATAAATAAAAATTATTTTAAAAAATAATCTCAAATACATTCTCAAAAGAATCGCCTCTTATCATTGAGCTTGCTTTAATTTTTTAATTTTTTATACTTATCTTTATTTAAACATCTGTAAACCGTAGCACATTTGCTATTAGAATAGTACTAGTTAATTTCTTGCACTATGTTGCG
Source organism: Salix caprea (assembly GCA_964035475.1). NCBI lineage: Eukaryota > Viridiplantae > Streptophyta > Magnoliopsida > Malpighiales > Salicaceae > Salix > Salix caprea. Next base: position 16,847,689 of record OZ037751.1, read on the forward strand.
GGCCGGGTAAATATTTTTTATAATTATTGGAATTAAAACAGTTAATAGATTTTGCTAGTTCAAAAATAAAATTTAATATTTATACATGCAAGGCTTGATATAATAAAACACATCCTATTAAAACAACAACAATATCGAAAGCTTAACATCTAAAAATATCATTACTATTATTGTTAAAAAAAATATAATTTTTTAATTATATTTAATATTTGTTAAAATATTAAATTGTTTCTCAATCAACTTGATTATAACTAAAAAACATGTTGAAAGTCCAAAAACTTCCTTGCATAGTAGCTTAAAAATCTTCTTTTAAGAGTAATTTAGTCATTTTATATAGTTTTAAAATGGAAATAAAATCAATTTATTTTCCATCAAACTAATTGTCATATTTAATATATTTTGTACTTTTAATAATTTAACAGTTTATTTCAGGTTCTTACAAAAAGTTTAAACATATAAAATAAAATCTTATTCCGATAATGATTTTATTGGCCAATTTTAGCTCAAAAAAGGATGGTAAAAGTAACATTAGTAAGGATGGTAATGATGTTGCCAAGATAATCAGAAGCACTTATCATTAGTTATTGCATTTCAGGAGAATTGTTTTTTTAAAAAAAATATATGATGATTTTAGATTATTTTCATGTGATATCAAAAATATTTTTTTTTTAAATATATATTCTATTAATATATTTATAAATAAAAATTATTTTAAAAAATAATCTCAAATACATTCTCAAAAGAATCGCCTCTTATCATTGAGCTTGCTTTAATTTTTTAATTTTTTATACTTATCTTTATTTAAACATCTGTAAACCGTAGCACATTTGCTATTAGAATAGTACTAGTTAAATTCTTGCACTATGTTGCGGGCCGGGTAAATATTTTTTATAATTATTGGAATTAAAACAGTTAATAGATTTTGCTAGTTCAAAAATAAAATTTAATATTTATACATGCAAGGCTTGATATAATAAAACACATCCTATTAAAACAACAACAATATCGAAAGCTTAACATCTAAAAATATCATTACTATTATTGTTAAAAAAAATATAAATTATTAAATTATTCCGAGAAAAAAAACTCGAAAATATTAATAAAAGAGAAAGCAAGAAAATAATAATAATTATTATTATTATTATTATTATTATTGCGTGCTTAATAGGAAAATAAATTCAATAAAAGAATTAAAAAAAACCCAAAAACTTTAACAAAAGAGCAAAGAAAAAAATGAAAAAAACAATTATTAGCTAAAAAAATCATTTCACGTGAAAAAAAACAACGAATAAAAAAACCAAAAGAAAAAAAATGAAAAAAAAAAAATATAAATTTTCAAATGGTCATGAACACAAACAAAAATTCAAGAACAAAAGTTTTGAAAAAAAAATGTTACCTCAACAAAAGAGAAAATAATAAAAATTAAAATCAAAACTAAAGACACGTATATATAAACATGGATAAAAATAGAAACTGTTAAAAAACTATAAAAAATCAAAGAAATTAAAATTAAAAATATAAGGGCCAAAACGAAAACCAAATATATTATCAATTTTTAATTAACTGAAAAAATTGAAAAAATCAAATAAAGTATAACATCTATACATGCAAGGTTTGATATAATGAAACAGATTAACACACCATATTATAACAACAAGAATATTGAAGTCTTAACGTCTAAATATATTATTACTATTACTGCTAAAATAATAAAAACTATTAAATTATCCTGAGAAAAAAAATAAAAAATATTAACAAAAGAAGAAGCAAGAAAAAAAAACAAAAATTATTATTATTATTGCGTTAATAATGGAAAAAAAATTCAATCAAAGAAAAAAAACCAATAACTTTAATAAAAAAAAAACAAACAAAAAATAATAAAAAATTATTAGCTAAAAATAATCATTCGACATAAAAATAAAAATAAAAACTAATAAAAAAAATAAAAAGAAAGAACAACGAAAAAAATATATAAAAACAAATTATAAGCAGGAAAAAAATCATTTCGAGGAAAAAAAAACGAAAAAAAAAAGCATAATCAAGGGAAAATAAAAAGAACTATGTAATGCTCCAGCCGGGGTCGAAACCATGACTTCATGGCTAGTGAACAGGGGTTTTATCCACCGACCTACAGGCTCCTCACCTTATTATTCTATGCAAAATGAATTAAATATTATTATATTTTAAGAACCAAATAAACAGAGGTAACAGAACCGAACTGAAAACTGAGTAAACATTATTATAATCCACATTGATTTGTCTCATAATAAACAGTAACGGAAGTAACGGAATGATCTAGTATATAGTATAATAAAAATTGAAAAGCAAACTGTGGATAAAAGAAAAGTAGGAAACCTTCTGGATTCTGAGCTGACACTGACAAACGACAATGGCTTTTGAGTTTTGAGAATATTGACGTGATCGGGCCATTGAGATACAAATTTCGGTACAGCTGGGCCAATACCTATAAAGAGTTTTTTTAAGAGTATAATTGAAGATATTTTAAAAAATATTTTTTGTATAAAAATATATTAAAATAATATATATTTTTAAAAAATTATTTTTATTATCAATACATTAAATTATCTAAAAACATAAAAAAATAAAAAAAATATTATTTAAAATGCAACATCAAACAACACAAAAATATCAATAATGGTGTTGAAGTAGTGATTTCTTAGAGTCAACATCTTCTAATTGTCCCGTTCAATAATTTATGATGTTTTGAAAAATACTTTTAAAATACAATGCTAAAAAGGGGAAAAAAATCAATAATAGTATTGATGTAATGAATTTTTAGAATCAACATCTTCTAATTGTCCCTTTCAATAATTTATAATATTTTAAAAAATACTTTTGAAATGTAATGCTAAAGAGGAAAATTTTTTAGCAAAAATAGTGTTGACATAATGATTTCTTAGAGTCGACATCTTCTAATTGCCACGTTCAATAATTTATGATATTTTGAAAAATATTTTTGAAATACAATACAAAATAGAGAAAAAATAGTGATAATAGTGTTGACATAATGATTTCTTAGAGTCAACATCTTCTAATTGTTCCGTTTAACAATTTATGAAGTTTTAAAAAATAATTTAAAAAATCACAACATTAAAAAATTAATTTAGATTACTTTATATATTGATATCAAAAATAATTTTAAAAAAATAAAAAATATATCATTTTAATATATTTATGAACAAAAACACTTTAAAAAATAAACTAAAACACATTCCCAAATAATCATCTCTTATCATCGAGCTTGCTTTAATTTTTTTAATTTTATATATTAATCTTTATTTAAACATTTGTAAACCCCGAACACGTTCGCTAGAATAGTATAGAAATTGAAAAGAAAACTGTGGAAAAAGAAAAGGAGGAAACCTTTTGGGTCCTGAGCTATACAAACCGACATTGACTTTTGAGTTTTATGAATATCCCTTTTTTTATTTAAAAAATAATTTAGAAAGCAACTTTACCTAAACCCTGTTTTTGTCTTGTTGCCGATGTCAGCCATACCGACTATCTGTATCCTCCACCACTTCACACTTGCCAAAGCCGGCCTCCTTTTCTCTCTACACGTCCCCCCGTTCATATGCCTTTCCTCTTCCCCCCTCCCACGTTGTCTCGAAAATATTATTTAATATTTTACTATTTTATTCTATTTCAGGCAAGAACAAGTGTATTAGAACTATAATTTAGTTTATGAAACGACCAAAAAACAATTAGATACCCACTTCATGCCAACCACCACCATCAACGGCGCCGCCAGATCCCCCCTACTCGGTTTCAAGCGGTTTGAAAGAAGAAGAAGAAGAAGAAGAAGAAAAAGAAGAAGAAGAAGAAGAACTGGCCGGGAAATTCTTAACTACTACTGCTGATAAGTCAAAACAAACGAGGCATTTCTTTGACGCAGTCAACTTGGAATATTTGATGTTAAATTTCAATATGTTTCTAGTGTTTTTGAATTGTTTTGATATAATAATATTAAAAATAAATTATTTAATTGAATTTCCAAATTAAAAAATATAATAATATAAGCAAACTTATAATCAATTGATAAGTCAAAGGAGGGCCCATTCTAGAGACATTCTCCACCAGCTTTAATACAAATGCTTCCCCCCCCAACGCAACAGAGAGCCATCGACCGATTCTCCAACAGCTCTCACACCATCTTTTATCTTTCTCCAATCTCTCGGTCTCCTTTCCTTTTCTTCATAGTAGATCAAGAACATCACAGCTAGAAAAAGAAAATGGCAGGCAAGAAGATCGTTTCTTTCAAGAAACTAGCCAAGAAGGTGAAAGCTATCAGTAGAGATGAGTGCAAGCAATCGCACCGTGAATGCTTGCTAAAGGGTCAGAATTTTGATGATGCCGCCACACCACCAACGGGGTTCTTTGCTATATATGTGGGGGAAGACAGGGAGAGGTTTGTGGTGCCAACAAGCTGTCTCTCCCACCCACTCTTCAAAATGTTGCTGGAGAAGTCATACGATGAGTTTGGTTTCCAGCAAAGTAATGGGCTTGTTGTTCCATGCAATGTCTCCACATTTCAGGAGGTTCTCAACGCAGTTGAATGCTGTAACGGAGGGTTTGATTTTGGAAATTTGGTCGAGGAGTTTCTATAGATGAGAGAAAAGGAGAGTAGAAATTAAATGCTTGTTGACTATATATATATATATATATATATATATATATATCAGTTGCCGATGAGCTCTGGGTTTGAGTTTGTCAATGTCCCTTGATGTAGTAGAATAGAAATTACATGTCGTAGATTATATACAGCTCTGCCCGACATGGCAGGGATATTTTTGATCCTGATAAATGAATCACAAAATATTCTGAGTTTCTAGCGTGGCAATGAAGTTACAATATTTGTAGGGTTTATGGATATAACAAATATCTTCATTCTTTGCTGCCTGTTGATCTCTATAAATTAGCCCCCGCAATCTCTGTCTATTCTCCACTTTGATTTCGGGTTTTTCTATCTTTTCTTCTCAGCCAATAATGGCTGATCTGCACTGTACGTAAAGTGTTTTGAGTTTCAATTTTATCCTTCAAATCATTTTCAATGATAATAATGATTCCAATTTGGTGTTTCTTGTTTTGAATTTTGATTTTTTTTTCTTTTGCATTTTTATCTAAATTTAAATTTTATACTTCAAATTAAGTTCATAACTTTTATTTTTTTTCAATAATAATAATAGTAATAGTAACACTAGTAATTTTTATCCTTAAAATCCTTTTGTATGATTATTTTTTTTTCTTTCAATTTCATATTTTAATAATTAATTTATTAGAAATTGTACTTCATGATTTTCTTAGATTTGATGTTTCAAATATAATAATTGGGGTCATAAAAGGTTAATATATTTTTTCAAGTATTATAATTTTCTTTATATTTTTATCAGGTATAATTTGGAACGCGAGTTTGAAGGAGTTTCCCGCATTGAATTAGCTCTAATTAGCGTCATTCCGCATTGAATTAGCTCTAATTAGCGTCATTGCATATTTATCACGACAAGTTTCTAATATTCTTTTTTTATTTATTTCAATATTTAAAAAATATTTTTGTATATAAAAAATAATTTAGCTCTGCAATGAAGATTGAGGATGATGCTAGTTGCTTCTAAATTACGTGTGTGGGGTAAAATTCTGAATCTCTTGGTCACGAACAAAATGACAAGAATGCCAGGTTTATGCATTAAACAAGTGTCTGAATTAAGTACATCAAACTCCACTAAATAATCATTATAAATGTCGAACAATTGCCTGTTTTTTTTAATCGGGATGTCCGGATTAATTTATACGCACTACAATTAATCTCTGGACTCACTGAACATCCTGCAAACTCATAACAATTGCCTGTTTTGTTTATTATGAATATAGCAGTAAGCGATCCAAAGATTGGACAAGCAAGACATCAGAATTTCTAGCGGATGTTGCACCATTCTGGGATGGCTACTTGATCAAATGCACGAATGGTTCAGGATATGCCACCACAATATCTCGGATTTAGCTATGGATTGGCCAGTTAATTATGAAATCTAATCATGGTCCAAAATCAATCGCACCTGATATTGATTTATCCAATTGGGTTAGGTCATGACTTTTAACAGAGGCATGTTTAAGAAAATCTCAACATCAATTTGGAGTTTCTATATACTCAACTCCATGGAAAATTGTCTCAAAAACCAATTTATAATAGCAAGTCCAAAGCTGCAGTTATTAGAAGAGTCATATCTGAAAATCTATCTTTTCATTCTTTTATTTTATTTTAGAGCGCTCCAACGGAACAACTATTTCAATAAATAAAATAGTTATTCCATGGTTGAGGTGTTATTTATAGCAACCCTGAAAATAAAAGCTAAAGTATATTTTATTTATGTTGAAACATTGTTCAGTGTAATTAAATCACCCCGAACATGTTGCTTCATCAAAGCCGAACAAGGATCAATTTCTCCTTCAAGAGATTTGTAGATCCGAGAGTAAAGAAGAAGAAAACACCGATCTAAGAGTCAAGATCCGAACAAGAACGCATTGTTTTCATGCAAAAAAAATTATTTTCTAATCTTTTTATGTTTCTTGATCTGAGAGACAAAATAGATCTTGGTTGCTTTGAGTTTTGATATGAGTTTTGTTTCAATATGGGTTTTGATAATTTCTTATTGGCTGCAAAATCAGTTTTGTTTCCTTCCTAGTATTAACGGTGATAAAAGGAACAGTCGTAAGACAAGTGGTCTCTAAATCCAATAGCTTGTCTGCAGAAAATGCACGAATAATCTCCTTCAGACTCCACAGCAATTGTCTGTCTTTGGAAGAGACAAAACCAAAGCCATAAGATAAGAAGAAGAAGAAGAAGAAGAAGAAGAAGAAGAAGAAGAAGATCCAAATCTCTAGATTATTACCAGAATTGGTTGATTAATAATGGCAACCTCCACAGTAAAGAAGGGTGTTCTTCAAATTACCTCAACTGGTCTGGTCTTAAAACATGGTGCCGAAATGGAATAGTTTGCTAGGGTTTATTTTACTCTCCGATGGCTGAATTAAGATTCCACTTCATAAAGGGCGGTAGACAAGACAGGAGTGGTTGAATTTTCTTTTTTCCAAGGTAGAAACGGTTGGGACATGTTAATCACGATGTTTATTTAATTTTAATCACTAAAATAATGATCGGTGTGGTTGGCATATGGTCGAATTCAAGCATTAAAATGATTTCTTAGCAATTTGCTGCCTGAAAATACACCACTGATGACTACAAAACCAATCCCTTGAAAGCTTTGTGGAATTCCATCGTTCATATTTCAATCAAAGTCGTCGGAAGGCTCTGAAATACTACTATTGATAAGTCAAAGTAAACGAGGCATTTCTTTTATACAGTCAACTTGGATTAGTTGATGTTGAGTTTTAATATGTTTTTTTGTTGTTAATATTGTTTCTTTTGCTTCTAATTAATTATTTTTAGTGTTTTTGAATTGTTTTGATATAATAATATTAAAAATAAACAATAAACTATTTAATTGTATTCCAAATTAATAACACAGTTAAAAAAAATATAATATAAACAAACTTATATTAATCGTATATGGTCAATAATTGATAAGTCAAAATGCAAAAGTGGGCCCATTCTAGAGACATTCCCCTCCACCTATAGTACAGATGCATGCTTTCCCACCCACCCGCCCTTCGCCCCCACGCAACAGAGCCATAGACCGATTCTCCTACAGCTCCCACACCATCTTTTATCTTTCTCCAATCTCTCGATCTCCTTTCCTTTTCTTCATAGTAGATCAAGAACATCACAGCTAGACAAAGAAAATGTCAGGCAAGAAGATCGTTTCTTTCAAGAAACTAGCCAAGAAGGTGAAAGATATCAGTAGAAATGATCAGTGCAAGCAATCGCACCGTGAATGCTTGCTAAAGGGTCAGAATTTTGATGATGCCGTCACAACACCAACGGGTTTTTTTGCTATATATGTGGGGGAAGACAGGGAGAGGTTTGTGGTGCCAACAAGCTGTCTCTCCCACCCACTCCTCAAAATGTTGCTGGAGAAGTCATACGATGAGTTTGGTTTCCAGCAAAGAAATGGACTTGTGGTTCCATGCAATGTCTCCACATTTCAGGAGGTTCTCAACGCTGTTGAATGCTGTAAAGGAGGGTTTGATTTTGGAAATTTGGTCGAGGAGTTTCTCTAGATGAGAGAAAAGGAGAGTAGAAATTAAATGCTTGTTGACTATATATATATATCAGTTGCCGATGAGCTCTGGGTTTGAGTTTGTCAATGTCCTTGATGTAGTAGAATAGAAATTACATGCCGTAGATACTACACAGCTCTGCCCAGCATGGCTGTGATATTTTTGATCCTGATAAATGAATCACAAAATATTCTGAGTCTAATGAAGTTAGAATTGTAGGTTTTATGGATAAAAAATCTTCATTCTGAGTTTCTGGATGTTGACTCAATGTAACAGTAGCATCCATAGCTAAACATCTTAAACAGGATAGGAAGAGGTGCCAGGCGGCGATGTGATCCTTGCTGCCTGTTAATCTCTATAAATTTGTCTGTCTATTCTCCACTTTGATTTGTGTTTTTTCTATCTTTTCTTCTCAGCCAATAATGGCTGATCTGCACTGTACATAAAGACTGCTGATGCTTCTCAGACTATCGATCTCAAATGATCCCACAAAAACTATTGCTACCAGTTAGCTGCAGAGCAGCTAAAAACAGGTAGATTTTTGTGTTTTATCGAGGTTGTTTTCGAATTAAACGTGCTTCTGCAATTACATCTTAAATAAATCAAAGTACATGGCATGATGATAACGAGCTTGTTATCTGTGTAGCAGTTTTCGGATCCAAGTCAAGACGTGCATCATTTTTTAGAATCCGGGACAATCAAAGTCTTACTTTTTATCTCGTTCATCTGAGCTCACAAAATGAGTTTTCTAAGAATAAGGTTTCTCACCTCCGAAAAAAAACTTAAGTAAATCATCTATGTCCGAGCTAATATATTCACGAAAACAATAAATCTTGCAAACACCTCTTTTTAGATACAATCCATAGTGATAAAAGGAATTATATGCTGCTTATCACCTACCTCCTATAATCCCCGAGCATATAAATATGTAGTTTATTTGATGAAGGAAAGATGAAAGGGCAACACGTTCATCTATATTGTACAATTAATGGGATTATAACAAATATACTAAACTAGCTAAGTGCCCCCGTGCGTTGCCGCGGACATTCTTGTGTATATAATTTAACATAATTAAATCCACAACGATAAATTTATATGATATAACTAAATAAAAGTTATAGATTATGAGATAAAATGTATAAAATTTTAAGTAGAGTTTGTTATGCAAGCATAGATTACATCTTTTAGAATGTAGGTATTGCGTCATAAAACATCAATAAAAAGCGCAAACTAACATTAAAAAAAAAGAGCAAAATATTTTTATAAGAAAAAAAAATTAATCACTAAAATCATTATTGTGCAGATAGTAAAATTATAAAAATCATTTAATACAAAGAGCAAATAAAAATAAAAAAAAAATAAAGGGGAAAAGGAAGCAATATTAATTTAAAATATTATAACAATAGCAATATCGGAGTCTTAACATCTAAAATTATTATTACTGTTACTATCAAAACAATAAAAAATATCAAATTATACCGAGGGAAAAAAATAAAAAGCATGAACAAAATAGCAAGCAAGAAAAACAATTAAAATATTATTATTATTATTATTATTATTATTATTATCATGAAAGAATAAATGAAAGATTAAAAAATTGTAAAAACTACAAAAAAAAGATCAAACAAATAAATACCATAAAAACTAAAAATTATCATTGTTATCACTGTCAACACAATAAAAACTATCAAATTGTTCTGAGGGAAAAACCCCCCTAAAAAACATTAACAAAAGAGTAAGCAAGAAAAACAATTAAATTATTATTATTATTATTATTATTATTATTTTCATTTATTTGTTTTATTTTTGTCTTAATAATGAAAGGGAAAAAATGGAAGAAAAAAAAATCTTAAAAACTCCAACAAAAAATCAAACAAAAGAATAAAGCAAAAACAAAAATTATCGTTGCTATCACTGCGAAAACAATAAAAAATATCAAATTATCCTGAGAAAAAAAACCCCCTCAAAAACATTAACAAAAGAGTAAGTAAGAAAAATAATTAAATTATTATTATTATTATTATTATTATTATTTATTTATTTTATTTTTGTGTTGATAATGAAAGGGAAAAAATGGAAGGAAAAAAAATCATAAAAACTTCAACAGAAGATCAAACAAAAGAATAAAACAAAAACAAAAACTATCATTGCTATTACTGCTAAAACAATAAAAATTATCAAATTATCCCGAGGAAGAAATAACTAAAAAAACATTAATAAAAGAGTAAGAAAAAAAACAATTAAATTATTATTATTATTATTATTATTATCATGAAAGAATAAATGAAAGATTAAAAAATTGTAAAAACTACAAAAAAAGATCAAACAAAAAAATACAACAAAAACTAAAAATTATCAGTGTTATCACTGTCAACACAATAAAAACTATCAAATTGTTCTGAGAGAAAAAACCCCTAAAAAACATTAACAAAAGAGTAAGCAAGAAAAAAAATTAAATTATTATTATTATTTTCATTTATTTGTTTTATTTTTGTCTTAATAATGAAATGGAAAAAATGGAAGAAAAAAAAATCTTAACAACTCCAACAAAAACTCAAACAAAAGAATAAAACAAAAACAAAAACTATCGTTGCTATCACTGCGAAAACAATAAAAATTATCAAATTATCCCGAGAAAAAAAAACCCTAAAAAACATTAACAAAAGAGTAAGCAAGAAAAATAATTAAATTATTATTATTATTATTGTTGTTGTTGTTGTTGTTGTTGTTGTTGTTGTTGTTATTATTATTATTATTATTATTATTATTATTTTCATTTCTTTATTTTATTTTTGTGTTAATAATGAAAGGGAAAAAATGGAAGGAAAAAAAATCCTAAAAACTTCAACAGAAGATCAAACAAAAGAATAAAACAAAAACAAAAACTATCATTGCTATCACTGCCAAAATAATAAAAAATATCATATTATCCCGAGGAAGAAATAACTCAAAAACATTAACAAAAGAGTATGCAAGAAAAACAATTAAATTATTATTATTTTTTATTAATGAAAAAAATAAAATAAATGAAAGACTAAAAAAACCATAAAAACTTTAAGAAAATTTAAATCATAAAAAGAAATCAAGGGATTAAAATAAAAACATTAAAAGTATAAGGTTCGAAAGGAAAATCAAATATTAAGGGATTAAAATCCAAAATTAAAAGTATAAGGACCAAAATGAGAATCAAATTTATTATCAATTTCAATCAAAGGACAAAATTGTAAAAATTGAAACTGCTCTACCGAATTTATTGAGTTATTTAAACTCAATCCAGAAATTAAAAGAAGGGGGATCGAAGTGAACGTTTCACATTAAATTAATTTCAATCGAAGGACCCAATTGAACTAAATCAAAACTTATATAGCAAAAATCAGGACCATAAACAAAATTCAAAGTAAAGGGACCGTAATGAAAAGGCATAACAGCCGGGGGACTCTCCTATACTTTGACGTGCAGGAGAGAGAGAAACGACTGCAGCGGCTTTAACAGGTCACCGCCACGCCCACGGACGTTAGAGGCCAACACGCGCCGCACCGGGAGGAAGACCACACGGAGGCGCATCGACCAAGATGCCGGAAGACCATCTCGGGTTACTCCATCACAACACACGCGCCACTCAAAGAGGGCGTGAGGCGGAATACTGTCGGCCGCGTGTGACACACGCGCCGACAGTATAAAAAAAAAACAAAAAAAGAATGGTCAATTACCGGTGTAGCTCTGTGCCTTAGTCAGCTATTTTGTCTTATTAGGGGCTATACCGGTAATTAGTCATTTCCGGTTAAATATATAATAATGAAAAGGTAGGCGGACCGGCCCGGACCGGTCCGGTCTGAAACTGTGCAATTATTGCGGAGCCCCTCCACCCATAACCGGTTTTTTGTCTTTTTCGAGAGCTAAAAGCGCTATTTCACTGTGCAAAAATGATAAAAAAAAATAAGAAAACCGGCAAACCAACCGAACCGAGAACCGAACTGACCCAAAAATACACTATTACAATCCAAAGTGCACACACTCACATGCTACAGTACCGGAGCTACAGTGAAACACCCATGCCTATTATATATTAGGTAATGTCACGAAATATTTATTGTAGCTGTAGCTCCTCTTATATTTTTCTATTCACCATTACAGGGAGATGATTTTTTTTATCCTTCACATGAAAAATTATTGGTCGGTCGAGATATTTATGAGCATTAAAATAACTAAAATACTCTCAAAAGATTAAAAAAAATAAAAATGAAAGGTTCCATGTAGGGGTATATGAGTATTTTTGTTTTTTATACACAATAAAGTCACACGCGTAGCCTTGAATCCAAAAAATTAATTCATTGAGGTTAGGAATATTAGGATCTTTTAGCCTCATTTTGTTTTATTAATTGTTAGTTTAGTCAATGGTAAATATATAATTTACCATTAAAATAATATTTATAATTTGAAAATTTTATTGCGCGTGCACAACAACACATGCCAACATGTTGGAGTCGCCCACACATTTTAGGCTCCACGTGCGACGATTCCAGGTGTTTAAAATGAGCTTCTTCCATCTCATGTTATGTCTCATCGTCTCTTTTTCTATTTGGAGTGGTGTGTGTCGTCTGGATATTACTGGTGGATTCAGCTATGGATTGGCCAGTTAATTATGAAATCTAATCATGGTCCAAAATCAATCGCACCTGATATTGATTTATCCAATTGGGTTAGGTCATGACTTTTAACAGAGGCATGTTAAGAAAATCTCAACATCAATTTGGAGTTTCTATGTATTCAACTCCATGGAAAATTGTCTCGAAAACCAGTTTATAACAGTTGAAATGAATGCCATTTTAACTTTGGGCAAATGAAGTTGGTGATGTATTGTTTACCTGGTGAGAAATCATTTGCAGACAGCTTGAGTCAAATGAGCAAGCCCCGGGCCAGCGGCCGAGTGCTTATACATGGAGCCTAAGGCCTAAAACCTCAAGGAGTCTGTTCAATTACCAAGTAAAGCCATGATTGATGCATTAATAAGCAGTTTCTCAGGGTAATGAAATGACCTGCCCCAATGGCAATGATGGACAGAACCCATAAAAGTAAACAGCACTGGTTCATCTCCAATGAGACTCTCACAGAAAGAAAATCTAGCTCTCACTCTCCACACTGCCACAACCATCAACAAGAATTCTCTTCATATCATCAATCAACTTCTGCATTTGATCCCTTGAATGCAGTGGTGATGGATACACACAAGCACAATCCAACCGTCCATCTTGTATGGTGTCAAATATGGCGACGGAAGGGCCCACACCATGAACTGAAGAGCACCCCACATAATCCTCGACTCCCACCTTTTCATGCATTTCATTAGAATCATCCATGACAGGGTCCTCAAATACTGAAATGAAGGCAGTCCTCATCGATGATGATGGAGTTAAACCTGGATTTTCGATTGCCTTGCACATGAGGAAGTTCAGGTCACCCATGTCTGTGAAATGCTTGTTATTGTTCTTTGCATTCGTAAGAGACATGTAGCACCTCTTTGCTAGATCCCATAGCTTTTCACCTCCACTTACGTCATGCGTATTTATAATGGCAGAGTGATAAAATCCTGAAATAATCAGGTTACTGGCGTCAAGGCAAAAATCTTATGCTGTCATCGAAAAATTATTGTCCCTTGCTTGTATATCCAAATTCGCGCTACCGATCTATAGTTAAGGAGAGCTTGAATCATACAAAACTAGTTCTAACTTTTTGAACGAGGAAAACATTGCAACAGCCATTAAACACACAACGAATGGACCCTCTTATTTCCCAGTATACACTTGAAAATATGGGGTACTGGTTGACCAGATGAATTAAAAGTCTGTTCATGCAGTTAAGGAAATCTTATGTATAAACTATATTACTGAAAGTAAAAATGGCTTTTAAAGTGCGTTTGTATATAATATACAATGCTTACCGATGTGATCTCTACAGAGAACTGGGTCAAGAATGGAGCGGCAGTCAACAAGGGTTACAACAGCATACTTCTCCGTCTGATGATCAGGAAGGTCTTTGGTGGATTGTGCAGCAATTAAACCAGCGGCAGCCAAGGCTCCACTAAGTTTAATCCCTCTTGAGATGCAACCCTGCAAAATAAGAGTCGTCAATGGTCATGCGAGGGTAACTTCTAAACCTTTGGTACTAGCTTGCAGTTCTTCTGCCTTGGGTGATTTAAGAGTGGTTAGGCCTTTCCATTTCAAGAGCTGATATGCATCACCAATATAAGACTACATCTATCACATCTAAACTGTCTAGCTTATGTATCAGAGTTGTTTGTTTAAATTGTTCTCGGGGAATTGAAGGACAACGAAAACCACACTACCTTTAAGTATTTTCTGTTTTTGGATGGAGAAGAAAACTTTATTCCATCTAAAGTAATGATACACAACAAACAGGGTTGCTAGCTGCCAACAAAAATAGAACACCATATAATTTGATCTTGTTCACCTCTATTCTAAAAGATGGCTGTGACTGCTGGGTATTGCCAATTTATTACAGAAGAATATGATTTCAGCATTATTTTTACCATCCAAAGCTATACAGTCTCAATCTTGCAACAAAAATAGTTCTCCCTTTGAAAATGCTCCTCAGTATGAGAAAGATGGTTATGGATTCGTCATTCCATACTACTTAGTCATACTTGATTTGATCAGCCCATGCTAACTTGGGAATTAAACACTTGAACTGTTTTCCTCTTCAATGTAGAAATAAGTTGGAACCAGTCATTCTAAGAATCAATGTGTAAGAACCAAACATAGTGTCAGAATGAACCTCCAAATCCTTCAGGAAAGATAACAATTGTAAGACAAGTGGTCTCTAAATTCAATAGCTTGTCTGCATAACATGCACGAATAATCTCCTTCAGACTCCACAGCAACTGTCTTTGGAAGAGACGAAACCAAAGCCACAAGACAGTGTCTTGGAATAGATTAGGGGGTGGCTAATAAGACAAAACAGTTTTATCCAGGCAGGGGACCCCTAACAGGCTTCCTTGTTAAGATATAAACCACACTAAATTTCCATCAGATCATTAGACTAATTTCCCAATAACAGTTCTCCTTCCAGATAATATTGAACATTTTCTCATTTGACCTAGGCCAGCAACACACACTCTCTGAGGGCCAAGCTCTAAATTAGAAGACCTAAAGGAATAAGGATGCTACATGCATGCCAAAGAAAACTGGAGAGTCCATGCCAATGCAGATGCTTCAGGAAGTTCTACCTATATCTCTATTAAGTTTCAATATGTTTTTGACTCAAGCAATGCAACAGTCTTGAATATGTAACTGTGGAATTGAGTTATAGGAATTGTAAATTCTTTATTGAAAGAACTGAATTGAAATTGCAATTACAAGAAATGAGAGTGCTGTTTAAAATTTGAGCAGCCTATCCTTAGCTGGCAGAATCTAGACCATTTGTCCAGAAGTGAGAGTCAACTGTTAAAAAAATAGAAGAAAAAAATTGATGACCAATTAGAGGTGGTTGAGCCTCCAAAACTAGACTAAATACTTCAAAATTATGCCTGCCACTTTAGTTTCCTAATCTTATTAAAATAGCCCTGGGCAGTTTAAAATTTGAACAGCCTATCCTTAGCTGGCAGAATCTAGACCATTTATCCAGAAGTGAGAGTCAACTGTTTCCTATTCCCAACCTACGTGTCAACCATAATTTCAAATCGGATTGTCGAATAAAAGAAGATGTTTAGAGACCTTTTCAAATTGATGACCAAGGCCTCTATGGAGTTAGGAGAGGCTAAAGTAGATCTTAGTGTTTCCCAATTTAATCTTTTGACAAAGATCACATTGTCGGATGTATTCCTTTACATATGAGCTCATACCCGCTAAAATAATCCTTTTAGCTCTCTTAAAGGTTTTCTCATAGCCTAAATGGTAGCTATAAGACTTTCATGGATATATGTTATGATAGCTACCTTAAGAGAACATTCCTCACTAAAAAAGATTTCCCTTTTACAAAATAAAACCCCCCCATATTATTTGAAATCTTAAAGCTATTATAGTGTCTTTTTTCATCAACGATAGAGTTCGTTGAACTTCTAGGTCCTCATCGTAACTTTTTAAAGATCTTTCACCCACCCAACTAGTGGACTATTACTGCCCCTAACTCTATTTATTTTGATTTTATTTTTCTTGATAAAGCATTTGCCACTCTATTTTTCTTTCTAACATTATATTTTACAGAAATCATATCCTATTAACTTAGAAACCCATTTCAATTGAATAAAACTACCCACCTTTTGTTCAAATAAATACTCAAAGCTTTGTTGATCAATCTTAATGTTCAGAAATAGTCCTAAAAGATAAGACCTTCATTTATGGATGGCCATTACTATAGCAGGTAGTTTTTTCATAAATAGAAAAATCAATTTCCCTCTCCTTTAGAGTCTTTTTGCAGCAAGAAATAGGTTTGTTATCTTGCATGACTCCAGACTCAGATGCATCACAATCCACAAAAAAAGATTTAGAAGAGCTAGGCAAAACTAGATTGGTGGACAAGTGACTGTTTTCTGTGATTCTTAAAGGCATCTTCTGCCAACTTATCCCAACTAACCCAAAATTTTCAAGTAAGCTAGTTAAGGGTCTAGCTATAGTCTCATGCCTTTTTACAAATCTCCCTGTACCCAAAAAACCTCTTAAAGACTAGATATTACTAGGTCTGGACCATTTAACCATTGCCTTCACCTTACTAGGATGAGCCTCAACCTTATCCCCATAAACTAGTACCTTAAATATTCAACCTCGGTACAAGAACATTTACACTTTGATTTCTTAATATGGATCTTTTACTTAACTAAAGTTTCTAGTACAATCTTTATGTGTGCTACATGTTCATTTAAGCTAAAACTATAAACCAATATATCATCAAAGAAAACTAATACAAATTTTCTTATACATGGTTTAAATACCTCATTCAGTTCAGGAAATTACATAAGGGTTGCCTTAAGGCTGAGTCTTATCCATCCTTTTCAAGTTGAGAACTTGAGCTTAGAGACAGGAGCCAGTATCTGTTGCCTTGAATGCGAGAGGAACTACACAGGACATTTTTCCTAATTTCTTCGGCTAACCGAGTCCGCTTGATTAAAAGCAATTGATAATTTCAGTGGTATGATATACATATAAGGTCTAAAGGCACCCGCAACTACCAAAGACAATTAAAATATTTGGTTAATATTTTTAAGAAATGATTTAAAAAATATATACATTTTAGTAATAAAATATGAATTAAGGTTTTTCGTTGTAATATTTTTCTTTTTAAAAGAAGAAGAAGAAGAAGAAGAAGAAGAAGATGATTCATTTTTAGTAGATGAAGTACATCTCGCATTTACATAACTAGATCAAATTTATTTTCAGACAAATTCAAAGAATATGAACAATTGATGCAAGCATGTGAGTGCAATATATTATGTGAAAGGCATCACAAACAACCAATAATGAGCGGATGAATGCAATAATGCGAAGACAGAGTGGCCACTCACATCAAGAAGCTTTTGGGTATCGTCGGAGTCCAGTTGCAGCCTCGCTACTCTAGAGCCTCTGGGAGAATCAGCATCTATAAAATCCAAATTGGACAGCCTAAATGAATTCAAAGAATATCCAAGCATGTCTATTCCACGCGCCCAAAAGGGCTTGTTACCCTTCCCCTTCGGAATATAATCTTCAATTCCCAAACTAACCTCCACTTCATTCTCATATTCCTCGGCTATCCCTCCTTGATTCTCGCCACCCATCAGAACCAGCAGTTCTCTCAACAAACCGACCGCCGCTGCACGGTCGCATGTTGACGTGTGCAGCCGGAGGACCACCGCCCAACGGTTTTCACTCAACGTGTAAAGAGTTACAAAAAACACGTTAGTTTCTGCGTCTGATGATTGGTCAATATATGTTGACCACGAATTCTTGTTTAGTTCGTGCTCCAAAATAACGTGATACGGGTCTATGTTTTGGTCGCTGCTGGAGATTATGTCAGCCGTCGATGAAAGATCAAGCGGCTGGATTCGGACGTGAGGAGCCGGTGGAGTGATAAAGGAGAAGGTGTTGGTGGCGGAATTGAAACGGAGCTTAGTACGGAGCAGAGGACGGGAGTTCTGTAGTGTGTCGAGGGTGGTTTGGAGAAGATGGATATTGGGTTGTTTTGATAAGAGGAGAGCAAGGACTGTAATGCCTGTGCCAAGAGGGACTGATCTGCACCAGCTGTACTCAGTGGCGCCAACTGGTCGAGCCTTGGGCTCTGGTGCTTGTGGAATCGGGTCTAATTGATCCTGGTCATGGTTAGGCATGTTGTATTGCTGCTGGGTTTTGGTCTTAGATGGGGACGATGAGGTGGGAGATGGGAAAAGATTCATCCTCGGATATAAATTGGCTTAGCGTTATATTCGGATATTCTGTTTCATTTGGAAAGTGATTTTAAAAAAAAATTATATTTTTTTTAAATTAAAAAACTTTATTATTTATAAATTATTTTGATGGGTTAATATTAATATATATATATATATTAATATATTTTTAATCAAAAAATAATTTCAAAAATAACAATTCGATTTAGTATCTATTTAAGAATGTTTGAGAATGTGGTTGCGGTTGTTTTTAAGAGTACTTTTCGTTCAAAAATATATTAAAATTATATTTTTTTTCTTTTTTAATCAAAATGTTATAAAAACACAAAATTTTATTAATTTAAATTTAAAAATAAAAATAAAAAAATTATTTTTTTTAAAAAGCACTTTTGAAAAGTACTTCCAAACACTCCCTTGCAAACAGACAAAAAGCCTGAGGAAATTGAGTGTGCAAATTAAAACGTGTGATTATTTGATTGGCGGACCGGAATAAAGAAAATTATTAGGGTTATGTTGTTATTGTACTTGTGATTGGTATTGTGTCCACTTCACTAGTGAGGAAAGAGATAGGAAATCTCATCTCCTGGATTTCCTCGAGGTTTGGATTGGTATTTCCTTTGCTGTATAAAAAAATAAAAATAAACATATAAGAAAACTTTAATTAAAAAAATAATTAATTCTTTTATAAGAGTTTAACGTTGTGGGGTCTGACAAGTTATGTCAGTCTATCTAACCCTTATTTATTTTTTTGCCTACATGATTGGGTTTTTATTTTTTTACACATCTAGAGCGAACTACATTTATCTGTGTCCATTTTTTTGAGGAAAAAAACTAACAAGTCAATGCTAAATACTATAGTGTACATGATGATAATGAAATTAAAAGGAAAATGTATAATTCTGATTAATTTTCAAACATAATTTTGTAATGAAAATGACTTTAATGTAATGCTTCTAATTATTCCTTTATAATAACATGAATGAAATGTTTATTTTTTTTATTTTATTATTGTAAATAAAATTGATGTTATTGTGTTGTGGTTTTACTGAATTTACATGTTGGGTGGATATAGAATATTAAGATGTTAGGGGGGAAGACATAACTAATGCCGATAAAATCATCGATGATTATAAAATACGGATAAATCAACAAAGAACTAAATTCGTCAACAAATTTCAAAAAAAAAAAAAAAAAAAATGACCATGTCACTGACCATTATGTTGGGTGGTCCCGCACCATTTAAATTAAAAGGGGGGCTGCCACATCACTTAAAAGGTGGCATTAGGGTTTTATATTTAACAAGAGACAAGAAGAGAAAAGTGAGGGAGAAAGAAAAAGTGGTGGCTGCTGAACAATCCATCTTGTTTCTTTGATTTCCAGTTCGTTAACCGTTGGATCGAGCTGAGATTTGGACAGAGGCTTCTAGACACATTAATCTTCATTCTGAACGGTCGGATTGAAGATTGGAGTTGTGGAAGTTGGCCGTTTTGACAGAAAACGGGGCTGTCAGTATTGTGAGCCTTTTCTCAAACTTTGTTCTCTTTAATCTTATTGTATTCCAAGAATAGGATGTTCTTGATGATATATGTTGTAGCCCTTAGTTGAATCTGAGGAAGAATATTGTGAACCCATTATTTGTGATAGTGGAAGTTTTAAGTGGCCTACGGTCCCGTGGTTTTTTCCCGCATTGGGTTTTCCACGTAAAATCTTGGTGTTGATGTGTTTGATTATTTGCATTATATTGTTGATTGTTTGATCCTATAATTTAATTGCACAAAGAGGGAAAAAGGTTTGGGACTTGATTGGTTATCCGCTAAATTGGTTCCCTATTATTGAGTTCTTTTCCCAACACATTACAGATAAAATCATGGTTGGAATAAGTTCGTTGCAGAGTAAGTAGATGAAAAATAAATGACTATGTCACTGATCATTGCAAACAAAATCATTGACAGACAAAGTTCATTGGAAAGTAAAAGACAGATAGAGAAAACTTACATGATCATTTTTTTTATTCAAGAAAATCCCACCTCTTAGAAAGAATATTTTATAGGTTTAGGTAAATGAATAAAATCCTTATTGTCTCAGACTATTACAAGAGATGCACGTCCTGAATCGAACTCAAAACTTAATGTGTAGATCACAAGTTTTTTGTCATCACGTCACATCTCTTAGGGACTTACATGATCATACCACTAACCATTACAGGTAGAATCACTGACGGACTAAGTGATTGTTTGAGAGTATGGTTGTGATTGTTATTAAAAGTATTTTTCATTCGGAAATGCATCAAAATGATATTTTTTTTTAAAATATTTTTGATATCAATATATGAAAATTAACTAAATATAAAAGGCGTGCCAAATTTACCATACAAATTTCCACTGTTTCACATAGACATAGTTTGTTGTGGATTGCTATAGTAAAATTGTCATTTTACCCAAAGACAAAAAAATTTAGCCCCCTAGACCAAGAGTACTTTAGAGTTTTTCATGGGACATGGATGGTATTTCCAAACTCTTTGCATAGTAAAACTACAAAAATAGCCCCTGAAAATGACAAAACATAGCCCCCCGGACTGAGGGGATTTTAGCAATTTCCAGGAAACATAAATGATATTTCTGAATTTGTGCACAGTAAAACTATGAAATTAGTCTTCAAAAACGATAAAAAATAACACGCGAAACCGGTGGTATCTCAGGATTTTCAACCCACATTAACCTTTAAAATCAACAACTCTTGTCACGAGCCCAAGATTAATATCATAGAAGGCAAACAATAAAATATAATAAAGCAAAAATATTTTAGTATTTTTAAATAATTTTCATATATTAATATCGAAAATAAATTTTAAAAATAAATAAAATATTATTTTAATATATTTATGAACGAATAATATTTTTAAAAACAACCACAATCATTCTCCAAAACAAAGATGAATGTAATCTAGCATGCATGACGGGAGATAATGAGTGTTCAATGCTTCACCTCCCATGTTCTCTTGGTGTGCATGTGTTACACCATGTTTTAAAAGTATTTTTTAATTATTTTAATATATTGAATTATTAATATCAACATAACTTTTTAAAATAAAAAAAAATATCTTTTAATGAAAATAGTTTCAACTTAACTTCCAACGCAAGCAATTCCTCTTATCACGTTTCATGATATGATAATTCAAAGGGCTCCTCCTACCAGCTCACCAAGATTTCAATCGAGTTCCTAGTTGACTCATTGGTCAATTTAAGTTTTATAACTAAGATATTATACTATTATTATTTTTAACACTAATATAAACTAAACTAAAAATAAATAATATCTACTTATTTTTAAAAACATAAATTTGATAATAATATGTATTAATGGTATTTTTTTATATTTTTTATGTCTTGTCCACTATTAATCAAACATGATAAAAAATAATAACTTTATCTTATACTCCACAATTAAATAAAATCTTATCCTTTATCTTTTATTCTATTATTTGTTTATTTTCATTTTTATTGTCTCCATGACACGATATTAAAATAGTAATAAAAAATAACCAATAAAAAACACAAAGCCGAACAGCTACATAATTTTAATCAGGACAATAGCGTCCGATCCATTTCAAACCGTTGGATTTTCAAAGCGAGCGGGTCTTAAAATTCAAATCGCATCAACATCCCGCTCTCACTTCGCATTCTCACACGCACCAAAACAACACACAGACAGCGAGAAGGGAATAGAGAGAAGAGAGATCGATAAAGAGATCTCTCTGAAATACAGAGGACTGGATCTAACAGTAGAAGCACCCGCGATTCTCTCTCCGTTCGCGGATTCACCAAGGAGAAGAAAGCAAAAAATGTCAGGTCGCCACGAGAAAGACAAAGGCGTTAACGTGCAAGTGCTTCTTCGTTGCAGGTACCTTTTTATTGGGGTTTTATGGACTCAAATTAGTCATTTATTTGAATTTTTGTTACGATTTTTGTTGGTGATATGCCAGGCCGTTTAGCGAGGACGAATTGAGGAGCAATGCACCGCAAGTGGTGACTTGCAATGATTACCAGAGAGAAGTTGCGGTTTCGCAGAATATCGCTGGGAAACATATCGATAGGGTTTTCACTTTCGATAAGGTGAAATTGGGATTATTTCTGTTTATTTAAATACCTTTTAATTAACTTTTAAACTTGGATCCTGCATTAAGTTTGCGGTTGTTAGAGCATGTCCAAGGGAAAAAACTATTTAAAGAAGCTAAATTAGTAATATGGCTTTTTGAATGGTGTAAATATAACATTTTTTATATTTGCAATCCAATGAAAAAAGCCTATTCATCCAATTCCAAAGTCCTGTTTAATTGTATATTGAACTGTTATCTGTTGGGGTATTTATGTTGTTTTTGTGGTTTGCATATATATACATATATAAATATATTTTTATTGAATTTGGTGGGCTCTCTTTTTTGGGTTCTCTTTCATATGTTTTTGTGGTTTGCTTTCCTTGTTTGTACAAAAATATGATAATTTTGTTAATGCTGGCTGAGTGTAGGTTTTTGGTCCTTTAGCACAGCAAAAAGATCTTTATGAACAAGCAGTGGTGCCAATTGTGAATGAAGTTTTAGAAGGGTTCAACTGTACCATTTTTGCATATGGCCAAACTGGTACAGGTAAAACTTACACCATGGAAGGAGAATGCAAAAGAGCAAAGGTATTATTTATGGGATTATTCAATGGACATGCCGGTTTGATGTTTTAGATGTTCTATCATGTAATTTTTGAGGAATGATTTATTCGTGTGATGTAAAATGTGATAGAGTGGACCTAATGGAGAGTTGCCTTCAGAAGCAGGGGTCATACCTAGAGCAGTTCAACAAATTTTCGATACCCTTGAAAGCCAAAATGCAGAATACAGCGTGAAGGTCACATTCTTAGAATTGTACAATGAAGAGATTACTGATTTGCTTGCTCCTGAGGAGATTTCTAGAATTGCTTCGGAGGAGAAGCAAAAGAAGCAGTTGCCTCTTATGGAGGATGGCAAAGGTGGGGTTCTTGTAAGAGGTTTAGAGGAGGAAATAGTAGCAAGCGCGACCGAGATATTCACACTTCTAGAAAGAGGATCTGCAAAGCGTCGAACTGCCGAAACTCTGTTGAACAAGCAATCGAGGTGATAATCCTTTTTCTGTTTAATGATCAGGGGGTGCTTATAAAGTTCTTGCTATATAAAGAATCCATCTTTTTTCACAGTCGGTCGCATTCTCTCTTTTCTATTACAATACATATCAAGGAAGCAACACCTGAAGGTGAAGAACTAATCAAATGTGGCAAGCTGAATTTGGTTGATCTAGCTGGTTCAGAAAACATTTCTCGCTCAGGTGCTAGGGAGGTATACATTCTTATACTGAAAGCATCTGTTATATATGATTTTTTTTCCGTCTGAGAATTGCCAAGTTAAATTTAATTTTACAAGTATCTGATGCTGCTTTGTAATCCTTGTTGTTTAATAGGGTCGTGCAAGAGAAGCCGGTGAAATCAACAAAAGTCTACTTACTTTGGGGCGAGTCATTAATGCCCTTGTGGAGCATCTTGGGCATATCCCATACAGGTTTATCTGCTACCCCAGTCATTAATCCATCTTGATTTTCTTCTGACTTCTATTTACATGCTTGAATTGCTCCAGGGATAGCAAGCTAACCAGGCTACTTCGTGATTCACTTGGAGGAAGAACCAAAACATGCATCATAGCAACTGTATCACCAGCTGTTCATTGCCTGGAGGAGACCTTGAGTACATTGGATTATGCGTGCAGGGCTAAGAATATAAAAAATAAACCGGAGGTTAGTAGCCCTGTATTATTCTAGTTATTTTGAATAGATTTGTTCGCTTTCCTTAAAGGTTTCTATTGCAGTATTATATGCACCCGACATGTAAAAGCTCATTATGACTTGATACCGTTTGGACTGGGAACTGTCTCGATAAAGTTTACTAGCTTTTGTTCATATCCAACGTTGGAAAATGTAATTCTCTAATGAAATCTTTGATGCTAAGATCTCAAGTGGCATGCATTTATGTCTCGTTTTGCTGTGCTAACATTGCTTTTTTCCTTTTCTTCCCTGTTTTGGTGATGGGAAGGTATATATATGTTATATATTTCTGTCTTGAAGACCCGTGGGATTGAGTTTAGAAATGGCAACTCTCTGTATTTTTGCCTTCTGCCTTTGTATATTATTCAACATTTAAATAGTTGTTCAGAGTTTCTCTAGGGAGTTCATAAATTTTGCTGTGGCTGTTTGTAGGTTAACCAAAAAATGATGAAATCAACTCTTATCAAGGACCTTTATGGAGAAATTGAAAGACTTAAGGCAGGTGAGATGCTTTGAATCTGCAGGGGTAGTAAACAAAAACTTTCCATTGGTAACTCATGTTGCTTTATTTTGATGAATTGAGATAATCTTTGGCATTTTGTTTAGAGGTTTATGCTACCCGTGAAAAAAATGGTGTTTATATACCGAAGGAGCGATACTATCAGGAGGAAAGTGAAAGAAAGGTATTGCTTCATTCCTAATTTTTATACATAAGCTTTGATGCTGCAATTATACTTATACGTGCACCAGGCTATTAAATGTCTTTAATACTAGATTTTTTGCTCATGTCTTGTCTTTATTGTGATCAGGCCATGGCAGATCAGATAGAACAAATGGGAGTTCTTATAGAAACCCATCAGAAGGTTAGTATTTGTGGCAATTTTTCTACAGAAGCTGTGATTTATTATTTTCGTTGGTATGAAAGTGAAATTCTCATGAACAATCCATGGCATGCTACAAACAGCAATCTGAGGAGTGGCGAGAAAGGCACGACGCCCGGGTTCGACAATGTTCTGATTTGAGCAGCAAGCTTAGTGCCACTGAGGTGAGTTGGGTTGGTTTGTTGTTTAGAACGGTTCTTATGTTTGAATCAACTTTTTTGAAATGGGTGAAATGTGCAGAAAAATCTCAATCAAACTATCAAACTGCTCACATGTACTGAAGAAGAATTGACAAAGTGTCGATATGGTTTGAAAGAGAGGGATTTTATCATATCAGAGCAGAGAAAAGCAGGCATGATTGACTATTATTCTACTGAATTTTTACTTATATATTTTATATGTATTAATGATGCTGATGAATTTTCAAAATAGAGAATGCTCTGGCTCATCAAGCTTGTGTTTTGCGGTCTGACTTGGAGAAAGCACTTCAGGACAATGCTTCTTTGTTTCAGAAGATTGGTATGTAGTCCTTGACTTGGTTTTAAACAGTCAACTTTATTGTTATGCAACTGAGAGTTGTAACTACCTACAAGATGCTTTGCAGGTAGAGAAGATAAACTGAGTTCTGATAACAGATCAGTGGTTAACAATTTTAGAGGGCAGCTCTCCCAACAGATTGTTTCTCTATGTAACTTGGTATCTACATCTATATCACAGCAAAATGAACATCTTCAGTGCGTTCAGGAACTTGGTCATTCCTTCTTAGACGTGCATCATAAGGTATTGGATAGGCTTTGGTTACCATTTTATTCTTCTTACTGATCTCGTTATCTGTTGTTACACTGCTTTTGATTTAATTGCGTCCATTTCATTCTTTACTGTGTATTCTTCGTAACCCCCCCTACATGCTTGATATCTTGTTTCAGTCACTCAAGGAATTGAAGAAGAAGTTATCGGCTTCGAGGGCCGTGTATGCTTCTCACATTGAGGCAATGCAAAATGTTGTCAGTTTGCACAACGCCAGCTCTATTGCCGGCTTAGAGGAAATTTCTTCGTTGGCTTCTTCCAGCACACAGTCTATTAAGGATGTAGGTTTCAATCATTTGGATTGGTTGTTTTACCATTATGTCTTTCCTTAGACATCCATGTATTTGTTTGATTTGCCTTTTGAAATCTGTTTCTATCATCAGAGATCTTTATGTAATCCTTGATTTTCTTTTCAAATCAGTATCTAGAATCAGAGGCTGGTCAAGCAGCTTCGATATTTGATGACCTCCAGAGTAGTCTTTCAACTCACCAGGGGGAAGTAGCTCTTTTTGCCAGGGAAATGCGTCAGGTTTGATCATTGATCTTATCTTGTATTTCCACTGCTAATTTTATTAAGACTTGCTATATGCAGTTTTCTCTCTCTCAATATTATCCCTTAAACATTGAAATTCATTTGTAACTTGCTTTTATACTTTCTTTATTAGATGCTATTAACCCCATTTAATGTCTTCCAAATGTATACATGTAGTTTGGTGCTTTAGTTTGGTACTTTTACCCACCCTAGTCAGATTTATTCTCCTGGCTGATCTTTCAATTTATTCCTCTTGTTTAAATTCCTTGTATCTTTTGCTGTTTCTTGTTTTGTAACTTTGTTTTCATTTGGATTGAACAGCGATTCCTTGTCAGTAGCGAGAAAAGAAAGGAGGTTTCTGAATACATGAGTGGATTTCTTGATAAGATTTTGGAACAATGCAAAAGTCTGGAAAATCATGCAGTGCAAGCTGATGCCATTCAAATGAAAAATATTACCGATTTTCAGGACGCTTACGAGGTGAGGCATGGTAAAGAAATTAAACACATGGGTGAATATGTCCTGTTTTGCATTACCAACTGAAAGCTTGAACTTTGCAGGAGCAATCAAAATCCAATGCTGAGAAGCTTGTTGCTGATATCAATAATCTGGTTTCCAACCATCTACTGCTTCAAAAAGAGCTGGTTTGTCACATTATTTTCTCATCTATAGTTTCCTGTTTGTTTGATTGTCAAGACTCTGATGATTAAGTCAATAGGTGGATGCAAGGCTTGTTGATCTTAGAGAAACTGCTACTGGAAACAAGGCATTCTTGGATGTACATGTTAGCTCAATGGAGTGTGTGTCAACAGATGCAAAACGAAAATGGCAGGAATTTTCCCTGCAGGCAGACGACGGTGCTAAGGATATTGCTGACTATTCTGCTGCCAAACATTGTAGGCTGGAGTCGCTCTTACAGCAATGGTATGTAAAGTCTTCTGCATGTGGTAGTTGAACTCAATATCTTTTATTCTTTTTGTTGATTGGCTCCATATTATTTTCTTCAGTGTAAGTACCGCTGGATCAGCTTTCGAGCATTGGCAGAAGACGCATGACTCTGTGAATAAGATGGGAAACAACCATGTTTCTGAATTGGTATTGCTTACAAGGTAGAAATCCCACATTCTCTTAACATTTTTGATATGTACTTAATCTTGACATCCACTGTCTCATATAACCCTCAAGTGCATCTTTACCTGAGAATTCACCTCCATTTAGTATGGATCAGGTTATGGTTTCGATCTTGTCATGGAGTGCACAGGCCAAGCTATGATTGTACCCTTTCATTGTTTCATCTCACTTTCACAGTTGTCTCATTAAGTCATTTCATCATTTTGTTTAAATTCATCCTATTTTTCCTTTCAATGCCTTGGTGCAGAAATGTATCCGAAAGCATCGAGCAGCATGATGCCGAGGTTGACTCTGCGCGAGTTACAGCTGAGCAAGATGTGGCAAAGAATAGTGAAGATATCCTCAAGCGCATTGACAGTAATTTATTTTTATCTTCCCTTTTCTTTTGCTTGTTTTTTAATAATAATCACGGCCTTTCACATCGTTTTAAATTTAACTGAAAAACCAGATGATTGGCAGATAGACTGCATAAGGATTACTCTTGGTAAATTCATGGAGAATGTTACAACGTTTTTGAATGGCTTACATTATAATGTTTTAACCTCCAATAACTCTTTTGTTTTTTCACAATTTTCTAGTCCCCAAACTTGCAGTCAATGTAGAAGCATAATTTTGGAATCATCAGAAATAGTTTGGGGAACAATGATTGCATGTTTATTGTAGTTAGTCTACAAGTTAATTCTTTTTCGAAGAGAATTCTGGCTTGTTTTAGCTGGGGTTTTATCACGTGCATGTAGATTTAGGTATGCATACCAGTTGAGGATCAGCGTAAATTGACACACTTTCACAGTGCAGTCGTTACTTTATGATAGGGGATGTAGGTTTAATGTTGACGTGGGTGTGTTTACAGGTGTGTCAGATGTGGAGCGAGGATCTGTATCTAAGATCTTGGATGCTGTTAAAGCTCATGCAAATGTACTGGAGACTTTCAGAGAGGATCACTCTGGCAAATCTGCAGCTATCGAAGATAGAGCACAGGAAACATTTGAGCAGCTATATATGGTAAAAGATGATTTGGTTTAGCACACCTAACCTCTATTCACGTAGTGGGGATGGGTGGTGTATGATTTTGCTTTGAATCTCGTTGAAATTTTGACAAATCTATATTGGAATTGCTGGATGTGCTGTTTCGAATTCTTAAATTACGTGCTCTAATCTCAAAACATGTCGAGTTGCTCTAGTGGGCCTGGTCATGCAAATACACTTGCTATCAGGTTTCAAATAACTAAATATAAGCTCATTTAGATGCAATATGTATTAGTCAT
The DNA here is from genome assembly GCA_964035475.1 of Salix caprea. Classification (NCBI taxonomy): domain Eukaryota; kingdom Viridiplantae; phylum Streptophyta; class Magnoliopsida; order Malpighiales; family Salicaceae; genus Salix; species Salix caprea. The sequence continues at coordinate 16,876,709 of OZ037751.1, forward strand.
GTTATGGGCCTACCTGTTGTGTCAGTGGTGTATGCTGTTAAGCGGGATAGATTGATGGGTGAAAGGGTCTGTTGTCGAGAGACGTAACAAATGCACCAAATGTATGGAACAGTTCTCGAAATATTTTGTTTCGAATAACGGGGGTGGGGTTAAAGCTATTTAAAGATGGAGAGAGTTACCTTGTTATAGTTTACATCTTGTTTTTTAAGCTTCTGTTTAGCAGTCTGATGTGCAATATGGATTTTGGCCTCCTACAAAATATAATCACACTCGCTTGACAATATATGTGATCTAACGTGCAGGATTACGAGTCTACAGGCACAACACCAGTGAGAATTGAGCCGGATGTTCCTAGCAAGGGGACCATCGAATCACTTCGAGCAATGCCAATGGAAAATCTTCTCGAGGAATTTCGAGAAAATAATTCATATGAATCAATGGAGGTGAAAGAACTGAAACCATCTCTAATACCACGGTCACCCCTTGTTCAACTGAATCAGCAATAGCATGGATGTGTTTCATTTGTCTCTGCAATGACTGCCTATTTGTTCCCGAGTTATTATTGAAAACTGCAAGGCTGAAGGAAAGGGTGTGATAGATGATTATGGTGTTTAGGTTAATAAATCCCATCACGGGATTTAGTAATTTGCTGGTTCACACAATGAAGTAAATTGAGGCCCAAATCTACTCATTTGGGGTTCAAGCTCACAGTGGTCGTTCCTTTCAGTTCTGCTTATGTAATGTAACGTATGCCATTCTTTAATCACTCCCGGCAAAAATTGAAGTCTTGCCGATTAGTTTTTCCGAATCCTTTTGCCAATTTTCCCTGGTGATTTTGTTGCTGGATTTCATCCTACTTTTCAACGTTTTCTTACTGCCCCAATTAGTTAACATCTTAAACGGTAAACTTGGTATTTTAGAGCCAAGGTGTGAGTGTTGATTCTGCAGGAGAAGTTTTTCTATAGGAAGGAACAGAAGAATGTGATTTCGTGGATGCATTGATCGGGGGTCGTGGTTGCCATGAACAAGGCAGGGAAGCTCTTGATTTGTTGAATAATGGCTACCATTCTGCAGGTTTTATTTCTGCCTCTAGCATCCCTTTAATTTAGATTCTACTACTGTTTTTTACCCGCGCGATGCGGGCTGAAAATCGATTTTTATTTAATTTTGTTGTTATTAATGTTTTTTACTGTAAAATCATATAATTAAAATGAGTTTGTTTGCTATTTAAATCTGTGTAGTTAGAATCACTATTGGAATCATGTTTTTGTTAAAATTGTGTTATTTTATAAATATATTTTTGATGAATGCTATTTTGCCATACTTTGTTTTTTTTTTAAATCCCTCTTTCTCATTATCTTGGATTTGAAATTAATATATTTTCTTATCCCAACTATTTAAGAGCTGTGAAGGTAGTTGCTAATCCTATAGCATTGAATCTGAAGCATTCAATTTCGTACACAAATATTTGACTTCTGTAATATACCACTGTCGGTTCTGTTAATTTAATAATATATCAATTAAATTCCTTGGAAAAAAATGCCTGCTCTGCATTTACAAAGAAGAAGGTTGCCATTATTTTTGTCTCCATGATTATTGAGTAGCTGGGATTCGAGGTCTATGCAAGAGTCATCTTCGCAACAACAATAGCAGACTATGTTTTGATTGTTCTTAAAATAGTCTCTTTAAGGTCTTCCAAAATCGCAAGCAAGTTCTGATTTTTTTTTTATATAAAAAAGAACTGGTGTTAACGTCTCATTTTCTGACTGATTCTACTGTAATTTCCACATCGATCCCATCTGCTCGTACGTAAGAGGGAAGTAAACCTCTTCCTTAGCCAAGCAATGCAAAGCCATGTCTATGGGCCATGCTCTTTGTTTTCCTAAACTAAGCATTTGATTTCATCGATTGTTTCCTTATCTTGTAATTACATAAGAGACCCCTCCAGCTTCAAAATCAAAACCATATACAGTTTCCTACTTTCTCAGTCAGTATTTTATGTTTTTAATTGCTTATGATCATAGTTAGTAACTGTTTGTAAATGTAATCGAGGTTAATTTTTAAAATGTTTTTAGTTAGAAATATATTAAAATAATATTTTTTATTTTTTAAAAAATTATTTTTAATACCAGCACATCAAAATATTTAAAAAAATTACGCATGTATACGATCCAAAAAGATAAAAATCGCACAATTGCATTTATCAAAGACAGGGTTAAGCATCAAACAGTGGTGATGGAGGTAAAAGGGGCAAAAATACACTATTGTGTTGGATATTATTATACAAAATGGTGAAGTATTATCGCATTTAAACAGAATTATTGGATGAAAATTTGCAGACAACAACTCGGGAGAACAGCAAGGAGTATATATATATATATATAAAGAAGAAGATATAAGTGTAGAGCCAAGACAGAGATGCAAGATGAGGGACGTGGTCAGGAAATCACACGCATTAAGTAGAGAAGATGAATGTCAACTAGCCATCAGACAGCGAGTTCAATACCATTAAAAAACATAAAAAGAAGTTCATAAAGTATTTCGTCGACATTTAAAATGGGTCCAGTGGATCCACCAAGATACTTACTATTTTTCATGAAGTAATGCTCGTTTCAACAGGTCGACGAAAGTTCAATGTCATTTACAAGCATAGACAGGGGGCATACTTCGCTGATACAATTTCTGGCCAAATTAATTGATAATTACTACTTACATTAGGTCACCGGATATCTGTATTTCCCGAGACCACATGGGTCAAGTCTCCATATTTGTTTTTATATATATATATTCCCTGTAATCACTGTGCTCCCACAGTTTTATAGGATACTTTTCAATTTCTTTATGATAATTAAAATAAGTATTTACAAAGAAGACAAGATCATATAATATAAGTTTTTTTTTTTTTTTGGATATCGAGGAGGAACCACGTGACCCGGAAAGCGCACTTTGTGGGCCCAGAGCACGTGTAAACCCCCCCGGCTGTCCCAGGCTCTTACGAGGGAAGTGGCCACTGCAGGGCTCGAACCCAGGAGGCGACATCACTTTGGATGACTGAACCCCAGGCCTTACCGCTGTACCCCACCCTCGGGGACCATATAATATAAGTAGCTTGTTTTTACCGGTCAAATCATGTCACGGTGACAAAGACTTTTGATTTTCATAATAAATTTTAAATTCAAATCAATTCGTACATCAATTCATATATTATTTATAAAAATTTAAAATAATCAGAATTTTATTACTTCTGTATACCCACAAATGAGGTTAAAAACATGCAATTGGGTTTCATCTCATTTTCATCGTTCTTCCCATTAGGGTTAAGAAATTATTATTATTACTCCCGTACACCCGCAAATGGGGTTAAAACATGCAATTGGGTTTTCTCATTTTCATCGTGTTCTTCCCACTAGGGTTATGAAATTATTCAACCACCAGTCTCTGCACTCTCAGCCACCGGCCCGGCCATGAACAGAAGTAGCAGATCCTTGGCAATTTGTTGCCCAAAACTTTCTCTCAGTTTTATTTTCTTTCGAAAGCCACTCTACTTTTTTCTAAACTTTCTCTATCTTTTACCGATCACTACCAATGACCTTTATTTATTTGAAATCCTGCCGGGTCATGATTGAGTTCGTTCGAGTTGACTGAGTCCAACTTCACTAAAGTCTTCGATCATAAACGGAACTAGACTTGGAACATGGTTCAACGTTTTCAGATACGTGGATAGAATTCGACGCCTAATCTCGAGGAATCTCGAGATGGGATGATCCGTTTAAATAATGTTTATTTGTTTATTTTTAAAAATTATTTTTTTATATTAATATATAAAAATAATTTAAAAACACTAAAAATAATTTCTTAAAAAAATCAATTAAAAAGGGGAAATTAATTAAGAGAAAAAGATGAGAATTAATATTGATAATTGTCGTAATTAATTCTAGACGAGTTTTGTTTTAAAAAAATCAATATAAAACAAGATATTTTGCTTCTTCCAGCATATGTTGTACAAGAATGCTAAAAGGATAGGGACATTTTACACCACTCGTGACCTGACACCGAACAAGATCAGCAAATCAATACTCTGCCATTTACAGAAAAGATTCCTTCACAGAAGAAAACAAAATGTCACGATGAGTAAAAACAAACATTTCAATTACTTTGATATTCTTTTTCCCTTTTAATTTCACCTATAAAACAAGGATTTTTTTTATTATTATTAGATGAGATTATGACTCATCAATGTTTAAGGGGAAAAATCCCATGTACAAAAGCTATGTTTTAAACGAAAATTGCAATAGCATTGCCTAGCTTTTATATATATATATATATATATATATATATATATATATATATATATATATATATGTTATTTTTCAAAATGATTTTTATTTAAAAAATATTAAAATAATATTTTTTTTATTTTTATAAAATATTTTTGATATAGTATATCAGAACAATATAAATATACTAAAAAACTTAATTTAAAATAAAAATAGTTTTTTATATTTTGTCGCTAAGATCTTGACAATTGATTCCGAGGATTCAAAGCAAATTATGCAAAGACTTTCTAATTTTGATTTACCAACTGCTTGATTCATAGCCTTAATTTGAGCCAATATTATGGATTTTTTTTATTTTATATTTTTCACATCCTTCCATTTATCTGTATAATTTCCTAATTTACTCTCCAATTCATAATTAGATTGGTTTTCAGTTTATTTATGCAAAAAATAAAATAAAATTTAATTTAATTGCTACAAACAATGAGATGACTAATAAGTTCTAGCCCATAATATTTCAAAAACATTATGATTTTATCAAATTTAACTAAAACTTAATTAGACTCCTCACAGCCATCTATTGCTACGTGCAGTTTTAAGATTTCATCTAATTTCCACACGTTTATTAAATGCTTGAATCCAAAATGCCAAACCGAGTCCTCCGGTGCCCAAATGATAACTACTTTAGTGACAGATCATTATAAAGTTTTTTCCTCTTTGTGAAAAGAGATAGTGGGTAGATGGCATAGAGAAAAACTCTTGGTCGATTATGAAAAAAGAATTAATTTTGATGTTAATAAATTGAATTGATCGATGATTTTTTTTATTTTGAATTAATTTTTAGTTTTGATGATGTTTATAAAAATACTTTATGAGTTTTAGATAAAAAAAAAACAAGTATTTAGATAAAAAAACAAATGACATGTCGCTTGTTTTTTATTTTTAATAAAAAAAATTCAAGTTGCATGTCCTTTAATAAGCCAAAGAGTAAACCTAAACATGTGTTTTCTTGTAGTTTCATTTATTATTGGTTGTTTTATTTTATTTTTTTATTTTGATAATTTCTTAGTAAATTCTTCTGATGTTTCTTTGATAGAATATGATTTATGTATATGATTTAATAAGCTCTACTTTTATTATTCTTACCAAGTTAGTTAGGATGACCAAGATATATTTTTTTATTTTTTATTATTATTCAAAGTTAGGAGGCAATCTTATCATCTAGCTCTACTTATATATATTTTTTTCCTCTTTAATTTTATTTAATCCCTTCTCTACGCGTATCTCTTCTTCTTCTAGTATAACGCTCGTTCCAAGAAACAATATAATTAAATAAAATATAGTATAGGGCACCGTTTCCAGATCTGATGTCTGTAGCCATGTCTATCTTTCAACTTTCAAATTCATCTCTGGTTAAATTACGATGTAATTCACGGCAGATCAGGGTCAACGGTAGGTGGTGGTGGTGGTGGTAGGGCTAAGCGGCTGGCATGTATCCGAGAAGTTTCAGATAAAAACGAGAATGTTAAAACACGAACACAAAATAGAAAACCTGTCGAACCAAAACTGACCGCCAATAAGTCAGCATTTTAGCAGGAAAAGTTTATCCAAAAAACAATCCTTTTCAGTAAATTTCAACGTCTAAATTATAAACACCCTTTCCTTTTCAGACTCCATCAGAGAAAGCTTATATATATATCCACTCTTCGTGCAAGAAATCTCTACAAAATAAATCTCTCCCTCTCCCTCTCCCTCTCCCTCTGTGGTACCTCCTTCACAGTGATGGCTTTGCCAAAGTTTCTCTCAGTTTTGGCATTGTTTGCTTTGCTTCTTGTGCTTAGCAACAATGGAGTCGAGGCTTCTCATAAGATTTATCACCGCTATCAGAGCCTTAGTGTTGACAAGGTGAAGCAAACCCATAGAACCGGGTATCACTTTCAGCCTCCTAAGAACTGGATCAACGGTACACAATCCTTTTCCCCGTAGACTGCAAACAGTCTCTGTGATCTTTATCTTTTATTTTATAAAAATTATAGCGTTTCTCCTTGCTGTTTAGATTCTTAGATTCCATATCTATATAGTTTCCACATGCAATCCTTAAGAGATATATTGCATAACTGCTAGTAAAGATTTCAACCTTGCTTGCAACTTCTTCTTTTTAATTTTTTATCAAGAACTATCAGTTTCATTATTGAGAGAATATTCAACATTGTTGCTCATGTATTTCATTAGCGCGGGCAGTAGGGCACAGAGCTGTAAGATGCGATTTTCTTTTTGTTGTCATTTCTTTTCGGTGAATGAGATGACAACTCCTCGGATTTAGACACTAAAAGATGAAAGCTAATGGCTGCTAAAAATAGAATTAGTAGCATTTGTGGTGCATCTCAACTATGGCTACCAAAAGCATCGACAAGAAACCTTTCATGTAACCATCGTGGTCTAGGTTTGAACAGTAGGCTGTCTGGTTTTGAATTTTATAATTATTAACATGATATTTATTGGAACCAGATACATATAAATTGACCGAATAACCACGATAATCAAAAAAATAAACCTTCGGTGTCTCACGTCCCTTGAGTACTTGAACAGGAAGGGACATCTCTGTATTGCCTGGTAGGTATTGAAAGCCACTGTTGCAGGGAAGTAGGCCAAACCCAATATTTACAATCATGCCCTCTTTGTTTCTTTGTAATGATTTTAATGGCTGCATACGAGTACCGGTCTTCTCTGGACTTGAAAAATATCTGGCTGGCTGGCTGGCTGGCTGGCTGGCACCATTAATAGAGACAAAATGAAGAAAATTCTCGGTAGCTTGTTTTCTACATTTCTTTCAGTCAATTATGTGAACTCTGTTAATTTGTTTTATATACGTATCCTGTCACAGTTAATTATAGCTTGCCGGCAGAGGTCGTCTGAGCCTCTGTTACCGTGTTTTTGTACCTTTATTGGTTGTGGCTGAGGATGTTATTCATCGGGAAAAAAAGGTTTTGAGGCTGTGATCCGAGAACCTTTGATTTATTTCTTATAATCTCACTGAAAACTCTCTAATAACAACTAAATTAATCAGAGTCAGGGTCACAATTAATGGGTTTTATGTTTTAATTTAAAAGAACCCTAAATTCATCCGGGACAATATGGCTGGAGAGCACTAAGCCTTTTAAACAGTGGCCATAAACCCATTTGAATTGACCTTTCAAACTCGGAAAACGTGCACCACCGAAGGGTGGTCGCAGCTCGAGCCTTCACCAAGCACAAGACTTTGTTACCCGCTGAGCATATGGCTAGACAGTGCAATTGATTCTGCGAATCCTTACAAGCACAACACCTTTTTCTTTTCTCCATGTTGATGTACTGACGACTGGATACGTTTTTAGATTTGCTCTGGCGCTCATGTATTCTTGAAAAGTGATAGAATCTTTTGTTCTTATCATGATGGTTTTTTCATCTTCGAAAAGAGATGGCAAAACCCACCTTCTCATCGCGTTAGATTCTGACATCTCTCACATGACTCTTTACTGATAGAGCTGATAGAGTTTATTTACGGTGCTCACATCTTAGGACAGTGAGATCCAAATCTACTTCACCCCCTGAAATGTCAAACAGGAAATGAAGATAAGTAGGGGACCTGCTGTGATAATCCAGCGCATCATTGATTAGATTTCCATGGCAGGACCTAAAGATTTGGTGTTAGGGGGGGGGGGGGGTGATGATCCAGCGCATTATTCATTAGATTTCAATGGCAGGACCTAAAGATTTGGTGATAGTGTTTGACCTGAGGAAAGATTGCACCCTCTACTTGTTGGGAACTTTCTGCGCTAGCTCAGCTGAGCTGTTGCGTCAGCTTTTAATTTTTTGAGTTAAAATTGACTTCAACAATGATGGCTAACTTTTGTTCTGTCTTTTTTGATGATGTCCCATGCCGCTTTTTGGCACGGCTCGAATTGATTGGAACAAATTAATCAACTGCAGATCCAAATGGTAAGCCAATTCAAAACTTTCCATGTTTTTCTAGCCTCTGGTTTTCGAATCAATCCTAATCCCGCACGTGTCATGCATGCCAGCACCTTTGTTCTACAAGGGCCTTTACCATCTATTCTACCAATACAACCCCGAAGGTGCAGTCTGGGGCAACATTGTCTGGGCTCATTCAGTTTCGAAGGATTTGATCAACTGGGAATCCCTTGAGCATGCAATCTATCCTTCTAAATGGTTTGACAACTATGGATGCTGGTCTGGATCCGCAACAATTCTCCCAAACGGCGAGCCTGTTATCTTCTACACGGGTATTGTTGATAAGAAAAACACCCAGGTTCAAAACTATGCTGTCCCTGCAAACTCGTCAGACCCATATCTTCGTGAATGGGTTAAACCCGATGATAACCCGATAGTGTATCCCGATAGTAGTGTAAACGCCACCGCATTCCGTGACCCGACCACTGCTTGGCTGGTTGATGGGTACTGGAGAATTTTGATCGGCAGCAGGAGGAGACACAGAGGGGTTGCATATTTGTACAGGAGCTGGGATTTTAAGAAATGGGTCAAGGCAAAACACCCGTTACATTCGGTTCAGGGCACCGGCATGTGGGAATGTCCGGATTTTTTTCCTGTTTCAATGTCCAGAGAAGAAGGGTTGGATACTTCAGTTGGGGGACCAAACGTAAGACATGTGTTGAAGGTTAGCTTAGACCTGACAAGATATGAATACTATACGATAGGGACTTATGATAAGAAGAAGGATAGGTATTATCCTGACAAAGCCCTAGTTGATGGTTGGGCAGGGCTTAGATACGATTATGGAAACTTTTATGCTTCCAAGACATTTTTCGATCCAAGCACAAATAGAAGAATTTTGTGGGGTTGGGCTAACGAGTCTGATGCTGTACAGCACGACATGAACAAAGGATGGGCAGGAATTCAGGTAATCCTTGGTGGAATCCTGAATTCTTGGCAATTGTTATTAGCTTGTTTTAAACTCATTTTTTGTTGGTTAATGACATTTTAATTACATTCTTTTTAGTTGATTCCAAGGAGGGTGTGGCTAGATCCCAGTGTAAAGCAATTGCTGCAATGGCCTGTCGCAGAACTGGAGAAACTAAGAAGCCACAATGTTCAATTGAGCAATCAAAAGCTTCACCAAGGATATCAAGTTGAAGTTAAAGGCATCACTGCTGCTCAGGTTTGTCTGTTTGCTTTTCCATTTCTCTCTTTCATTTACTGAACATTTGATCTTGGATGAAATGAAGTGAAGCCTGGGTTAACTGCTACCCCCATATATTTTACAGGCTGATGTCGACGTCACCTTCTCTTTCCCAAGCTTGGACAAAGCTGAGCCCTTCGATCCTAAATGGGCCAAGCTTGATGCACTTGACGTGTGCGCCCAAAAGGGTTCCAAAGCTCAGGGCGGGCTCGGGCCATTCGGACTGTTGACATTAGCTTCAGAAAAGCTCGAAGAGTTCACTCCTGTCTTCTTCAGAGTCTTTAAAGATTCAGACAAGCACAAAGTTCTCTTGTGCTCTGACGCAAGGAGGTTTGCTCTCTGAGTTTTCTTCTCGAGACATCTGTTCCCATCTCTCTGTTCTTCCTGTCGACCTGTGTAATAATACCTGGTTTCTTTTGAGCAGCTCTTCCCTGGGAATTGGACTCTATAAACCACCTTTTGCTGGATTTGTTGATGTTGATTTAACCGACAAGAAACTCAAACTCAGGAGTCTGGTATGCCCTTTTCATTATCTCGGTCGGAAATTGTGTTTGTTCTCCTTTTATTCTCAGTTTTCTCAACCATCTTCGGCCGTGGCTCTTTCTTTTGCAGATTGATCATTCTGTTGTTGAGAGTTTTGGAGCTGGAGGAAGAACCGTCATCACATCTAGGGTTTATCCAACTATTGCAGTCTTCGACAAGGCTCACTTGTTCGTGTTCAACAATGGAAGCGAAGCCATCACTGTAGAGAATCTTAATGCTTGGAGCATGAAAATGCCGGTGATGAATGTCCCTTTAAAGAGCTGAAAAGGGATAATTTATTTGTTTGTTTTTATCTATTTAAGTGGACGATAATAAATAAGGAAATGGAATTGAGCTAATAATAAAAGTAATTATTTTAGGAATTCTCATTTATCTTTGTTTTTTATGCCGTCTAGCTTGCACATCTAATGATTTGGATGGTGTCTTGTGTATCCTTCAAATTGTCGTGCATCTTACATTTTGATTTTTTTTTCATATAAAATTAGTAAAAAATATTTTTTAAAGTGTTTTAATTTAAAAATACATTAAAATAATATATATATATATATATATATATATATATTTCTGAAAACGCCTCATACAATTTATGAGGATTAAATAAGTTTTGAATTATATATCTTAAATCTATATGACACTCCTAATATCTTATATATATATATATATATATATATATATATATATATATATTCCCCCCTACCTTTTGTAATTATAATTCTTATATGCTTTTCGTGAGCTCTAATTAATTTTTAAAATTCTCATCTCAAACATACTGAGCCAGACCACTTTTAGCTCATTAAGCTTGATTACATTTTAATTATTTTCTGGATTTTTGATGAGCTAAATAATTTTTTTAAATTATGCACATTATGTTTTCTGAATAACTAATCATTAAATATTTATATTCTTAAAAATTAATTTCAATTTTGATAATCTTATGTGTTGTTAGAACTTTGTTATAAAAAGTACGATGTAGCAAGGTTTAAAAAAGAAAAATCAGTTCAATTCGTGTTTTTTATTTTTTCTTTTAATGTTTTCACTAAATAATTTTCATAGTATTGTTTAAGGGAAATAGATTATTACTTTTATCTGGGGGAAATAAATAAATAAAAGAATTAAAAAACAACCAAATCTAAAGCAAATTTAAGTTCAAGAGAGCTAGGTTGGCTGGCTGCGCCAAGCCCTCAACTCCATCTTCCTCGCCCTACTCATCTTCCAAAACATATTCCTTCTGTTGTTCCTAGCCTAGAGCACGTGAATCCAATATATATATATATATATATATTTTTTTTTTTTAAATTTTTCTATTTTAATTAATCTTAGCTCGCTAGCACATGTATATATTATTTAGTTAATTTAAATTAAAAAAATAAAGTTAAAAAAGTCATGTGGTTAGGTTCATTGACCTAACACATCTGTACATTAAAGAAAAGATCAGGTGTTCAAACCTGATTTTTTGTTTGATTTTATTATTATTTTTATTTTGAAAAATAAAGGTAGATTACACGTCATTAATCTGAATAGTTTTCAACCACGTGGGAGGTGGTCTTAAATTCAAACTTTTTTTTGTTTAATTATTATTATTACCAGAAACTTTATTTTTCAACCTATTTCCACTAAAAAATACTTAAAAAATGTCAATAAAACAATAAATTAACTCAAAACACCTCTACATTTGTCTAAAAATAGAAAATAAAATTAAAAATAAATTCCTTGCTCAACCTCGATCTATTTTTTACAGTAATATGAAAGGCAACAAACCTTCAATAGAACCCTTCTCATCGTATAAAACTCGTTGATAACAGGAATGTTTTTTTTTTTTTTTTTTGTGACGAGAACGTGACCAATCAATGATTTTCTTTTTCTTCTTCTTTGTTGTTCTTTGACAGATTCTCTCTTCTCTTTCAGACGAGAAAGACAAAAATGAGAAAAATAAAGTTTTAGGCAAAAACAAAGCCTTCAAAAAGTAAAGGGATTGTGATAGAAGAAAAAGGAAAATTGGACTAAAAAGATTCTTTTGTGAAAATAGCTAAGAATATACAAACCACATAATTGAAGGCCATACCACATATTGCCTAAATTGTGAAGGTCTATAAGCATCGCCCCAACATGGATGGTACAGCCCCAACATGGATGGTGCAGAAGTAATTGGTTTTATCCAAGATTGTAAATACCGAAATATTTTGGTTGATATTTTATTTTTTTAATTAGAATAAAATATTTTAATTTTAACGTACTGTTTCGAAATTATACTGTTAATATATATATATATATATATATATATATATATATATATTACAAGAAATTTTAGTTCAAATCCATTTATTTTTTTTGACAAAATTAGTATTGTGTAATTTAATTAAAAAAAAGACAATAAAATAATTTTTATGAACAAAATTATAAACATGTATAATATTACAAGAATATCATTATTAATCTCACAAGATCATTATATTATATGATTACTTTAAAATTTTAAGATATATATATGTCAAACTACTCGTAAAATTTCATCTCAATCTAAAGGTAAAATTAAAAGATATAATTGATATTGTAAAATTATTCATTATTAAAAAAAAACAATATTTGATTGAAACAAAATGACCAAAACAATTCCGGAACATTTCAGCTGGTTTTGTGGCCGAAAAATCCAGAATAAGCCGAAATTTAAACCGAGATTAAAACAACACTATTTTGTATCGTTTTTTTAACTGGTACGAAATATTTCGACCTTCTCAGCCGGAACAAAACAAAATTTACAACCATGGTTTTACCTGTTAATTTTGCCAGCCGCAAAGTATCACACCTCAAAAGAAAAGGACCGGGGCTGAGCACAATGCTACAACGGTGGGAGTTCATATCACAACAACGAGTATCCTCCTCTGCTCAGCCATTATAATCTTGTTCCATGATCAGGAAACGAGTCTTTGCTACGTCAGATCATATGTTAATTAGCCACCAACAATACTATGCACCAAAACAGTTGCATTTCCTCCACAAGGGCGTCCCCATTCCATCCATACAAACCGATCATCAAATCTGTGTTTTACAAGATATTATATAATAAAGATGATTACACAAACTGGTTTCTCCAAGTCTAACTTGCCAGCTTCTTACATAATGCCTTTTTGTGCTTTTGGACGCTCTGTTGGCACCTTTCTCAATCCATTTGTCTGCGAGAAAGAATGTTTCCCCAAACAATTTCTTATTTTTTGATATATCTAGTCATAAGCAAACTATAAAATTAACTATTACATTTCTAAGTATGAAGCTGTTGGTCACCCTTAATCGAATGGATCAAATCGCGGGTCATGTTCGCTTGCCATCATCATCCCAGTGCACAGGCATGTAGGGCACATCACCTAAATTTACAATAGAAAATAACATTATAAACTTGGTAAAAATAGAATTGGTCTGGTGGGAGAAACGGTGTGTGAGAAAGAAGTAAAATCATAATGCATCAAAATTAACAGCAACTTGCAGTCGTGACACATTATGTGCTCATGTACATGCACACAGCAGTGAGCAACATATAATTGTTGCCGTTGTACCTGCTGCTAACATTGGCAACAAATAGAAAGGCAACCATGCCCAGCAATGAAATTCAATTTGCAATATTTGGTTAGTCACAATCTCTTCCCGTGATCACTTTGTATGAGTTAGCCATAATCACAAGGTGATGGCTAATAACGCAAAACATAGCATAAAAGTATTGTCGCCAAATCACTACTATATTCAAGAACAAGTTTGATGAAGTGCGGTATTTAAAATTAAAAATGCCACCGAATACTTCATTTATATGTAGCTCCTATTTTCCACAGAATTCTTTACCTTTCCTGCACCAGAGCAGTTTGGACACCTTTGAGTCGCGGGCACTTGTAATGGACGGTCAGAAGCACTAGATAGTGAAATGGGATCAATGCTCAAGCAAACACCACTAGCAGAACACCGAGCACAGGCCAAGTATCCTGTTCATAGAATGATGGAAAAAAATCAAAAAGAAGAAATGAAAAGACCTTTTCCTTGTTTCCCCTTCTTATTTCAGGAAATGCTTTCAACATTTACGAGTAACAGAATAATTGACTATTCAATTAAGGTATTGAAATCACTTCAACAAACCAAAAATATATCATTTATTCACCACCACAGATTCAGATCTAGCTCAAGTGGATACAATTTTATTCTGTTTGTATCACTATCATAGTTTTCATCTCTTTGATTTACCCCTCATTCAAGTGTTAACAACAATCAGGAAAATAATATACTATTTAATTCAGCAGAGGGAATCCAAATTCTATTTGACACCAAAATCATATCCTCACAACAGCTGATACATACCAGTTCCATAGCAATATTTACACCTTTTCTTCTCTTGTTGCTCAACATTGTTAACTTCAATTAACATCAACGATGAAATGACACCCACTGCCCCACCTACAAATGATGCTACAATGGGATCTACCATACTGAATTCAGAAATCAATAAGTTATGAGCGTGATCCAAAGATTCTTATCAAAACAAACATGTAGCTGACTGACACTACAGTTTTGTATGCATCGAGTTTTAAATTTCTAATAGGGAAATGATACCTCAACTGCAACGGCAAATGCATGCTACGTATGAAATCCTCGTATGAGGTGCCCCCAAGACCTAATTTTAGTTCCAACTGCCATGAAACATATTTCAGCACAAACAAGTCATCATGAAGACTTTGAAAGACATCAAAGCAATTCAATATTCAGTCTAGAAACACAGTGTAAAGAGAAGAATAAGTGTACGTAAATGACATCCACATATGAGATAACCATAGACTTCATTCAGATAATTAGTTAGGGTGGGTACGAATAGAGAAGAAGACAATTTTCTAACTATGCAGTAATATAGGTTATCAAGAAAAAAAAAGTTTTTCAAAGTTTGCCTGGGCCACATATTCATATGAAAAAAAAATTATATATCTTAAGGGTGTAAATTGGAATACAAAGGTTTCATGTATAAGGCATCCACGGTGCAAAACTTTATCAGAACCAATAAATATCAAGCAATTGTTTACAGCAACTATTCGTGTTTTCAAGAGAAAGAACTTACAGTTGGAGCAATAAGGCCACCAAATAGAATAATTCCTGATATAAAAGAGAAGCTTGTCAGGTAAAGCTGCCTCAATGTCTTCGGTGTCTACTTCAAAACAAAAATACCAGTGGTTAGACAAAATCACAAATTCAATTCTTCACTAAACATTGTAGTAAGAATGTGAATCAATTAAAGCACAAACATGGTTCTGTTCTCTTCTATAAGGAAATTATTGCGAGATACAATACTTTTCCGGTGTGTGCATCTATAGGGGTTGCTAGTATAGTATATGCTTCATTTATCAAAGTGCAAGTCCAAAGCTAAAGGACAGGGTTTGTTTGAAACTGACCAAATGAGGAAGAAAAGGAATTGATGATGGCATATCAGGCATCTCATCGGCATATTCCTCGCCACTCTCATCGACTACTTTCAAACTCCTCATTCGCTGTTGCACCCTTAATCTCCTCACCTAAACAAAATCAGATTTACACCAATAAAATAATTACAGTACACAAAAATAAACCAAACCCAGAAGACAGAGTAATTCAATTCAGAACAAAATAAATAAAAAATATATATCAGAATTTAAGATGAAAAACTTCATAATAAAAGAAGAATCATAGATAAGAAATACCTCTTCCATGAGTAGAAATATCTTATTACGCCTACTCCTTATGTTGTCTTGAATCTCTTGCATCTGCATTTGAACAAAGTCCTGGACTGTCTCTGGTCCTTCTATAATGCAAAAATTGCTGCGAGAAACAAGAAAAATGACATAAGCAAACAATTTAGCAAAAACCCTTAACTCGTTTCTTCTTCTTTTCTTTCAGTCAAAAGATTTCTGTAAAAAAACAACCAATAATATGCGTGTAGAATATGATAAAAAGAGAAATGAAATCAACCTGGAAGAGTTATCATTGGAAGGAAGAGAATCGGAGGAGTTAGGAGGAGAAGAGCGGAGAATTCGAGAAGGAGAGATGTTGTGTTTGGGTGATAAGAAGACGAGTCTTGGATTTCCATGTGAGAAAGATATGGTTTTTGTGGAATTAAGATTCTGAGAAAGAAAAGGATGGTGATAGGAGTGAAGAGAAAAGGTAGCCATTGTAGTGTTTGTTACCACCCTTGGATTAGCTCACTCCAAAGATGGATTTTGGCAATTTAATAGTCCTCTTTTTTTCTTCTTTTTTTTCCTGTAATCGTCGGGGAGAAATCGAGTGGGTTTGGTGGCGGTGGAATAAGAAATCCAGCTTCTACAACAAAATGAGACAAAACATAACTAACGTTAAGGACTCAAATGAACTTGTGATTTTTTTAGAAAACTTCAAATTAATCTATATTGTATTATCCAATCATCAATTAACTCCCAAAACAAAAACTTTATCAATTAGGCCCGAAATGTGTGTTTCAAAGTGAAGATGTTTATAAGCAAGGTAGTCAAAATCGAGATTTTGACACGGATCGGAAAGGGCTCCGAAAAATCGGATCGTAAGATCGGATTGTAAAATCGTAGAAAGATCGTAAAATATCCGTACAAAAATTATTATTTTTAATTATATTTAAATTTAAAAAATGAATTTAAATATAATTAAATATTATTATTTTTTATTATTATTATTATTCTACGATTTTTCTACGATTTTTTACGATTTTTCTACGATTTTGAACGATTTTTCTACGAGTTTGACCGAGTTTGACCGGTTTCGATTTTTCTTTCCGGTCCAACCAGGTTTTCGGAGCCAACTCGTTGGCTCGCGATTTTAACTACCTTGTTTATAAGTATAGTTTGGTCGGGTTTAAGCCTATATTTGTATCCAATTTAACTTATGATATTTTATAAATTATAAACCTGATATGTACAATTGTTTTTTGATCCGAACTGGTTGGGTATATCCGATTACGCTAAATTTTTGTATGGATGCTATATATATCCATGAGCTGAGCTTATTTTGTTAAATTTTGTGGGTCCATATCTATAGATGGATCTATAACATGGACGGTAGATGCTATGACACCCCAATATTAAATCTAATTTTATACATTATACCATTATTAAATTCTAGTTCCTCCCTCTCCTCTCGATATTGTTAGGTTTAATTTTTATAGCATATACGACCGGTATATTATAATTACTTATCTATCTCCTTCAAGGAAGATACAAATTCCCCCCTTTTTTTTTTTTTATAACCGGAATGTCTAGGTCATCTTACGCGCACCACAACTAATCCCCGGATTCACTGAACATCCTGCAAACCCAGTGAACATGTAAAACACCGCAGGGATGACAGGCGTACATGGTAGAACTTGAACCCTGGTGCAGAGTAAGAAAATTCCCTTTTGTTATGTTAAATAAATCTAATAAGAAAGTCACTAATAAAAACTTTAAAGTTGAAATATTTTTACATAAAATAAAAATAAATATTCAATTCACAAACTATCAAATATTAAAATAAAAAGAAGTATAGGGTATACAAGTCCAGTTGGGTTGATTGGATTTCAAAAATCCCGACTCATCACCCAACCTATAATATCCATTTCATAAGTTTTTTGACCCATAAACATTAGTGATATTTATATTATTCAACTTTAATGTGCTGGATTGAATTAGATAAATCAAATAATACAAATGAGCTAATGTTTTAAAACACCACTATTTTCATAGGGTTTTTTTTTATTATTATTATTGGATGGAATGGAGTGAAAATGATTAGGGAAGAATGTGAATAAGTAAAATCATTTGTCATTATTTTGTAACATGGAATTGGAATACAAGTAACCTGGATTGGTTCAAAATTCAAACACAATTCTTAGGGCATGATTGGGAAGCACTCTGAAAATGCATTTGAATTTTTTTGATGTGTTGATGTTTATTATAACCGCAATCACACTTCCTAACATTTTTTTATGAAAGATTCTATACTGTTTTTATAAAATTCACTTAATTAATGTTTATATTAAGGATGGAAATATCTATATAGTAAGGTGATTAAAAGTATCTCAAAATTTATGATTAATATGAGAATTCAAAGAAGTCATCCTTCTGTATAGAAAATCCTTTTCTGATTGACATTTTTCATTCTTGATTTATTAGTGCGCGTATTTCAAACCGTTAACTTGCAAAAGATGCAAGAAGCTCGAGTAACACAAAACTATGTTCGATAAATATTTCTAAACATTACTATTGTCTAAAATTGATTTTAACGATGTAATTATTAAAAAATCTCAAATCAATTAGCAAGTAGAGAAATATATAAATATATATATATATATATATATATATATATATATATATATATAATCACACACATAATTTATCTGATTTAGTAGTTTATCCCCTCTATGTCTATTTGACACTACATTTCAAAAATATTTTTGAAAAAAAATATTTTTTTATAGTAAATTAAGTTTTTTTGGTGTGTTTAAATCATTTTAATGTGCTGATGTCAAAAATAATTTAAAAAAAATAAAAAATATCATTCTGATACTTTTCTGAACGAAAAACACTTTGAAAAACAACATCAACCACATTTCTAAACAGACTTTCATGGATGAGAAGATAAAAAAAATCACAATAAAAAAAATTCAATATATCATACAAAACTTCTGACTTAAAATTCCAAAAACCCAGAATTTATTTTCTCTCATCTTTCTAGTCATCAAATTGTAGAAAATAAAAATACTCATAAATAAATTCTACTCTAAAATACAACAACTTTAAATTTCATATTAACTAAGTAATGGTTATTTTTTTTTCTCAACACACAAAATAATACAAACTCAATAATCAATATGGTTGTTATACGAGGAGCGCATGTAATGACAAGAAGAAGAAAATAATAGCCAAGGCGAAAAACCACGAACCAAAGTCCCTGTATTCTCTGTCAGGATCATCAGCCCAGTCCAGAGCCTCTTTGCTGTACTTTTTTCTTGGAGTCGAATCATTTCCTTCTTGTTCAGCTAATCTTATATGAGATATTATATGCGGAAAAACTTTCTCATGAGATTTTTCTCCAATCAATAAATCTGAATGCCCAAAACCATCCACCACCACCCTTTCATGTCTAAAACCAGGTTGATGCAGCTTCATGTACTTGTTAGCAAGAAAAGAAGTCTCAGGGGTCACGAGGAGACTCCTCCCGCCAGAAATATATAGCGTTGAGATTGCCATTCTCTCTGGATGGATCAAGAACGAGCTGTTGCCACTGCTGTCTACAATATATCTGGAGTTGCAGATTCTTCTGAGGTGAGGAAATGCTGACATGGGGAGATTTGTTGCGCTCTGTGTAATCAACCATTGGTGCAGGGAAGGACTTACATTTTCATGCCAGAATGCATTTCCAAATATTCCAGAGAGCACCTCACACTCCTTGCACGAGCATCTCTCATATCGTGGCAAACACAAAGCTATGAATTTCAAAAGCCTGTGTCGAGAACTTCCCTTTGATTTTTCCATGAGAGGTAGGATTTTCTTCTCGCCTAGTATAGCCATTGATACCTGCAGATTGAGTTCAGTTATAAAAGAGTCTGAGAATCAAGAAGAAAAGACTAGTATGAGCTCTTAGAAATTGTTTAAATCCCTACTGGGGCAACTCAAGGTGATTATGTCAAGTGGATAGGCAAAGTTGAAGAGCTTACTGGGACCAGGGGAAGCCACATTTTGATTGTGGCCACAGCCGTAAGCTTGAAGAACATTGAAGAATTGGTACAAGACAGGGAAGCTATATGGGTCGCAGAGACATGCCCTCCCATGAGAGCTATATGAATGGCCAAGCCTCCAGCACAGTGTGCCACCACATGAATCTTTGTGCTGGGCCCGTGAACTTCGAGGATCTTACCAATTGCTGCAAACAAAAGGGTCAGCAAATGCTCACTGCATAACGTAAGAATCAAAATTCGTGTAATGTTCATTTTCTATACCAGCAGGGATATCATATTTTCCAATATCTTCAATAGTAGCGTTGTTTGCAGGATTCAGAGGGTGCAACCTAGTCTGCAACAGCCAAACTTCATGCCCTTCATCCAGCAAAGTTCTGACTAAATCTTGTGGTTCTGTTGGCAACCAGTAACTCTCCATAGTATAACCATTGAGAAGGAGGATAGGATTTAGTAGTTTATCCCTGTTAAGCAACGAGGGGTTTCTAGCATTCTCCCAGTGCCTGCATCTAATGATAAATCCATCCGCTGCATGATATTGAAGCCAACATCATTGTATATGGAGAAATTAAAGCTCGGAAAATGATGTGTGTGAGATTCCAGTGTCCCATTCAGTTGTTTTTATGACGAGTTCATAAATCAGCAAATTTCGATTCATCTTAATTGACACCCCCGTGATCCTACTTTGCTTCTTTAATTTTAAGACTTGTGATTTCTGAATACCTGTTCTTATATCATCCACAGTGCTGCTTGGATAACTCTTATCGTATGAATCTGTAACGATGAAGTTCTCGCGAGTCCCTCGCGGTATTTGTAAGATGTAAGTCCGTACGAGTGTCTGTAAAAGAAGATGAATGAATCTTCCTCTCCCGTTTCCTTTAAGGCTAATAAAGCACTTCAGAAGCTCCAAGAAGGATACTCTAAGCTCTCCTTTCAAATTCAGCACTGTATCTGTTGAGCCAATCGGAACAACTTTATTGAATGTTACATGCAGAGTTGTTGTCTCCCTCCAAGCGTACAATGCAAAGTGGCAAGGATTCATTATCTTCTTTCCCTCGAGTATATATCTGCATTAAACTCATATAATAATAATAAAAAAAAGGAAAAGAACTGGCATTTATTTGGGAACGAGTAAATAAACAAATTCTAATTTGTCACACCTTGAACCAGAAGCAGCTGCAAGGAGAAGACGATAGCGCATATACTGCGTGTAAGGAGTTCTGCAATCCACCACGCACAAATCCATTTCCCCATCAATGATATGTAATTTCTCCTTTTCAACGGCTCTGAACACCACATACCCACCAGCCTTTCCCCTCAGAAGAGGGTGGGGTTCTCCTGTAAACCAGCTCCGCTTATCAAAGCTCTCAAGATTCTGGGACTGCATTCTCATTTTTAGATGAACTGTGCATGGCATGCCCCCCACGTAGCCTCTCATGGTTTCTTTAATCAGAACAGTTGATGCATTGTCATTCTCTAAATTTTTAGCCGTGACAGAAAATTGATTCTGATCAGCAGCTGCAGAACCAGGACTAATTTTGTTTTTGTACTCGAGAATATCCTGCACAAGGAACCTGCTTGCATGTTCAGCGGCTGTTGCGATAGTAAGAGATGGGTTTATGCCAACAGAACATGGGATTAGAGAAGCATCACAAACGTAGAGGCCTGAATGCACCGCAGCAGGAGTTTTTGGGTCAAAAACCTGACCTTTATGGTTGCATACCCCACCTGAAGAATCTGATGATGCATTACAACCACCTAAAAGATGAACTGCTGTGCTTCTGTACCTGGACATGAAAAGGATTCCCCCAAGTTTTTTGGTCAGCTTTTGAAAAGCTATGATTTTTCGTGGAAGTAAAGGATCCTGGGGAGGATGAAAGCAGATTTTGTCCGTGTCTTTGTCTAACATAATTTTCCCATCACTTTCATCATATCCCATTGCATTGAGAATGATAGATTGGCTTAATCGAAGACCTAAGAAACGTTTCAGCCTATCGACAATCCCTTGAAAGAATCGATGACCAGTTGGCCAGGTATAAGTTGTAATCCCTTCAAACAACAGATACGGATAAGCTCTTGGAAGAATAGCGCTCTGCAGTGGAAACGAGAATCAGAAGTGTTGGGAGACTCGTATGGGAGAACATCAGCGACTCAGATTTTACTCTTGTTTTCATTCAGCTTTTTTCAGATTATACTTCAACATGAGGGCAGTCATTCAGTTTTTAAAGAACATTATTTTGAAGTTGCTTTTTAACCATCCTGTGACTAGAATATATAAAACATCAATGGACATTTTAAAGTTTGAACCGAATCAAGTCTTTGCGCATAAAGAAAAGTTTTTAACCTGAATTGTAAAACCCAATGAAGAAGTGTGAGATGAAGAGATAGATGGACCTGGCCTATCTTGGTAAGGTATCTCTGATAATTGTTTTCTGTTTAATCCATAACCATTCACGGGGGCGGCGCTTCCAGCAACATAAGCGAGAGTATTGCCATTACAACTGAACCCAGATCCAAGAGTATCCGGAAGCCTCAATCCTCTCATCTGTGACTGGAAAAGTATCTCAGTTGTGCCCAGAACTCCAGCTGTGGGTAACAAGTTTTGAAATCGATAAATATAAAAGCCAAAATATATCGACTAAATCCAAAACTCTTTTCGACCTTTTCCTACCTGACAGAATTACCCAATTGGATGTTATGTAGTCAATCTCATTTATGTAAACACGCCATCTTCTTTTTCTGCTAATTCCGTCTGGCTGGCAAGTTCCATGGGGATTCTTGACAACATACCGAGCTTGACATTTTGTTCTTATTGTGCATCCTGCCTGCAAAAACTAAATTCTGATAAACCACCGATTTCCGTGCACCATAATGTTCTCAAACCTTGAGAATGTTATGGTCTGGTCTCAAGTTTTGATTCACATCTGCGCAATATTCATGACAAGAAAATAAATATTGTCTAAATAGCGGGAAACATGCCTGTATTGCTGAGATGAGATAGTTTTTATCGGTAGAATTTTTGGCATTGTAAGGACACCCGGCAAGACAATTTCCACAGGCAAAGCAGCTACTAATCTGATCAAGCTTTGGTGGATTAGAAGGAGGTTCTTCGGCATCAAAATTCACACTTAGCTTTACAGAGCTCTCAATACTTTCTTCAAACTCTCCTTCAGCTATTTCTCCCATGACTTTTGCTATAGGAAATTTGACAGAACTGCTTTGAATTCTCAGCATTGCTGCAGCAGAAGACTCGCAAATATCCCAGTCCCTTTCCCATTCCTTTGGCCATTTCGGATTCCGTCTAGCACGAATTGGTGTTGGCACCATCACTCCAGCATTGATGAGGGAACCTCCACCAAGTCCACAAGCCACTGCTGCTAAGGAATCCTTCTGTTCATGTAACTAGAACTTTGTAAAGTCAGTGATCGAGTGAACTCAAAAAGAGATGGTAAAAAATGCCTGTGTTTGTTTCCCGTAATTCACTTTTCGGGAAACCACTTTCCAAACTTTCATGTGTTTGTTTGCCTTCCGGAAAGTTGGTCAACGGAAAACACTTTCCAGTCAAAGAAAAATTTGGCTTGGTTTTCAGGAAAGTGTTTTCCGGAAAATTTGGGCGGAAAACACTTTCCGGAAGTTGTGAAAAATTTAGAAATATAATTATTTGCTGATTATATCAAATTTGATCCTCAAACTTTTGATTGCTATATATAATTTGTTTTGAATATTTATTTTTCAATTCCATCTCTTAAAATTTAATTTTTATATTAATTTTGGTTCTTATTTTTATAATTGTTATTTGTTTTTTTCTTATCATTTTTTTATTGAAATTTTTTATCTATCAAATTTGGTCCTTATTTTTTTTATTGTTACTTATTTTATTTGAAATAATTTATGAAATGTTAATTATTATTATTTTAATTTATTCACCTTTCATTTTTTTTTAAATTTTTAGATTTGATCTCTATTATTTTGATTATTATTTATTTTATTTGAGATAATTTATGAAATTATATTTTTTTTCAACTTCATTCTCATTCAACTTTTTAATTTGTAAGATTTGTTCCTCATTATTTTAATAAACTTGAAAAAAAAATTAATTTAGTAATAAATTATTTTCCAGTTCATTTTCCATAACACAAACAAACATCGGAATTCACTTTCCAGGAATTCACTTTCCCCGGAATTCACTTTCCAAAAGGAAACCACTTTCCAGCAAACAAACAGGGCCAATTGAGCTTTAGATTCCATGTGTTTAGAATACGAAAAATATGTCCAAAAAAATTTAGATTCCATATGCTTTAATTGACATACTTATGTATATCATGTTAAAATTTCAGAGCAATCAGAAAATATAATGATCTTGCGAGATTGACGATGACATTCTCGTAATATTATACATGTTTATAATTTTGTTCAAAAAAATCATTTTATTATGTTTTTTTTTTAAATTAAATTGCAAAATTCTAAATAATTTTATTTTTGAATTTGAACTATTTTTTTTTAAATTAATATATATACACTCACATAAATAATATAACTCAGAATCGTATGAAAATACTGTTCAAAACCAAAATATTTTATTTTAATTAAAAAAATAAAACACCAGCCAAAAAAACTTGGTTGCAAGAGACCAAACCTAGATCTATTCACCTCATTCTCGTTTTAGGCAAATAAAATGCACACAAACCAGTACAGGTGACCCAAAATGAGAGAAGGACAAGAAAATGACCTGAAATAAAGCATCCTCTGGTCCAAATCTGATGCCTAAGTTCCGGTTATCATACCTCACAGCTGACATCATCTTCCAGCTATCAGTTGGGAAATCCTCTGCTTTCCATCTCCGGCCTTTCTCAAGCAGACAAACCTTGATCCCCGCCGTTGACATTCGACAAGCAGCGACGGAGCCACCATATCCAGACCCCACAACAATAGCATCGTAATCATCTCCTCTGTCGTCAGGCCTCTGTTCTATCCCCGCCTGTTTTTCCATTTTTTTTTATCCCAGAATAAGCAATCAAGGAGTAAATGGCAATATATATCTCACTGACCGGAGAAGAAAACAAGTTCGAAGAAGTGGGAGAATATCAGTTTAAGATTCAGGTAATTATATATATATAATTACCATGCAGTGATCTATAATTTTATTCTAGAAGGATGGCTATAACTGGATGCATGTGGTGGCGTGAAATAGACAATATAAAGATTGCAGTTGGAAAATTCAAAGACAGTCAATTGAGGCTGCGTTGGATAGTCAAACTGCGTGGCTTGCTTGATAAGGTACAACAAAGCAGTGATGTAAGCGTGTCGCAGTGCCTGAAAGGGAAGTATTGAAAAATAAAAATATATTTTAGTATTTTTGTTTTAAATTAATTTTTTAGTATTTTTTTTAAATTATTTAATGTGCTTATTTTAAAAAAATAAAAAATATTATTTTAATAAATTTATAAGTGAAAATAACTTTGAAAAACAATCACAACTACACTCCTAAACACCACCAAAGAGTATTATAAAACAATATAATTTATTTTTATAGTGATTTTTAATTGAAAAAAAAAAAATATATATATATATATTAAAACTTATTTTTAGTTTGTATTAAAACAATTAAAAAATCCTAAAGCTATTTTTTTAATTAAAAATGTTGGATGCAATGCCAGCATCACCTTAATACTTCACTAGTGAATTATAAAAAAAAAATGAACATACCTTTTTAACATGTCAAATCAATATTTTAACATAAAAAATATTGTAATTTTTTAACTAAGTATTGAATTAAATTTAAATTTTACTGTATAATTGTAGAGGCTCAGTTTTATATGGAGTTAGTCAACTGTAGATAGTTGAACCGATTGTAATTTTTCAGGTTTTTAATTTAATTTTAGAATTTATATATATTTTTTTTTACTTAGGATTTTTATTCTCCTACCTTGAAATGTTGATTTTTGTCCAACTTATGAAACTCTTAAAGATGCAAACCATATTAGAGAAAATTATTTAGTAATAAAATATTAATTAGAGTTTTTGTATGATAATCTTTTTAGCAACAATTCTATCATTTTTATTGCTTGTTATGTTCACCTGTTGAGTTTTCATCTACATCAAGCGTCAATAAAGGAAAAGTGAGGAAAACAAATATTGAGTTTAAAAAAAAAAGGCAATTTCTAGGATAAACTTGAAATACATCCTTCCAAACTTGATCTTATTATAGAATTGAGTGTCTAGAACCTTCTAGTGAAATTTAAATAGAATTCAATAATCAAATTTAAAATTATGAAGGGCATCGAAGTTTCTTTATGTCTATCTTGTATGTAAACAAATTCACAAGTAGTGGGCAAATTGATCAATTAGCGTAGATATTCTAAAACAATAGGCGAATTAACACAACATTTGTTTTGTCATGTCTTTAGCACTTTTGTCAAATGTTTTTTTATAGTATTTTAGGTCATTATTTTAAGATCTTGTAACTATCAGTATATCGTATGACTTCAACTGCTAAGAGATCAAGTGCCCGTTTGGCATTCTGATTGCACCTCCGTTTCGATTGATAATCAGTTGAGCAGTGTTTGGTAATGCAATAAGCAGCTGAAAATTGCAATGGGTCCCACCACAAAAACAATCGAAACTGCGTTTTGTAATAAACAACAAATTCATGCTTTTCCTGCGATCGATTTGCAATCTGTGAAGCAACTATAGTGGCTGCTTCTTCAGTCACGAAACTAACAGAAGAATGCTTCGATCATGAAGGCACAGACAACCCAAAGGAAGCCATGCACGACCACGAAGACAGCCATGCACCACCACTATAGTGACTGTTTCACAAGCCACGACCACGAGGAAGAAGACAGTATAGGTTTATTGCCAAAAAGAAGCTCTCTCTCTCTCTCTCTCCCTCCAAAACATCCATGGATGCCGCCACCTTCCAACGTTGATGCCGGCCACCACAGGTCACCATTTACGACGCCATCACCACAGGAAGAACCACCTCATCCTCCTCTACCCATAGGCATCGGCCGTTGAAGCTCTCATCGTGGTCGGTGAACAGTAACACAACCTTCCAACGTTGTCTCCGGCCACCACAGGCCACCATTTCCGACGCCACCACGACAGGAAGAACCACCTCGAACTCCTCTACCCATCAGCATCGTCCGTTGAAACTATCTTGGTGGTCGGTCGGAAGCTACTGTGCACGTGAATTAATTCACGTGAACAGTGCAGCGCACCGTTTCACCTTTTTTTTTTAAGCTGGACTTGGGCTGGGCCTGCACTCGGCCCAACCCAAGTCCATCAAAGTTGGACTTAGGCCCAATTTGGTTGGGCTGCCCTAAGCCCAGCCCGTTTTTTTAAAATATATATTTAAAAAAAAATAAAAAAAATGTGTAGATACAAATCAGTCCTAATGGAAGGGAAATATATGTTCGTGATGAAATTGTAAGTAGTTTGATGAGAGAATAAAAAAAAAATTATTTTTTCATGAATTATTAATTACATTATATTATTATAATTATTAAATTTACAATATTTAAAAAAATTATATATATATATATATATACACACACACACACCCTTTAAAGTAATTTCACAAGTTAAAAGCATTATGAAAAGTTTGGTACCAAACACCCAAAACTGTTTTTTTTTCAACCTCAAACTCAACCACAGTTTTAACCAAACACTTCACTACTTATTTTGAACCATAATAAAAGTGTTTTTTTTTAAACTGCTTTTTTCTAACCTCAACAACAAAAGCAAAAACAATGCCAAAGAGACTCCAATCCATATCTATTGACCTCATTATCGTTTTAAACAAATAAAATGCACACAAACCAGTACAGGTGGCCCAAAAAGAGAGAAAGGACAAGAGAATGACCTGAAATAAAGCATCTTCCGGTCCAAATCTGATGCCTAAGTTCCGGTTCTCATACCTCACAGCGGACATAATCTTCCATCTGTCAGTTGGGAAATCCTCTGCTTTCCATCTCCGGCCTTTCTCAAGCAGACAAACCTTTATTCCCGCCGTTGACATTCGACAAGCAGCAACAGAGCCACCATATCCAGACCCAACAACAATAGCATCGTAATCATCTCCTCTGTTTCAGGCCTTAGTTCTATCTCTGCTTGTTTCTTCATTTATTATTTTGATTTTTATGTCAGAATAAGCAATCCAGGAGTAAATGGCAATATATGTCTTACTAACAAGAGAAAAAAAACAAGTACAATGATCATTGGGAGAATTTCAGTTTCAGACAAATGCGTGTGCACAAGAAACCCAGATTTATTCTCCGTGATGTTACATGGACATTCTTCATTAAAATTCTGAAGAAAAACAACTGTTTTTTCTGTATATAAAAGACAGTAGTACAAACAAATTATCCAGTTTCCGCGGTTTCCGGCCACCTTGTCATCAATACACCAGCTCGTGCATTGTAATGCAAACAATGAGAACCTGGGACTATTCTGCTAGAGAATAAAATTCTTACCGAATTCATGGTGAATCAACTATACATTACACGAGGCCTGTCTGTCACCATAAACCCTTATAGCATTGTTGTTGAAACAAAGAGAACCACATGTTTCCCTTAGAGAACAAAACCTATAATAATCTCTACGCCAAGAAACTATATAGTGCACATAGACTAGGATCTTTTGCCAAAAACATTACGTGGTTTCATCACTGCACAAGATAAATTTCAACCATGTGTCATACATTTACATCTCAAATAACAAACTAACTCAAACTGTAGCAATTTGAACCGATTTTTGGAGGGCTTGCAGAAGGCTCCTCATGATTCTGGGCTCACCAGGAGGTGATGCATCTTTTAATGGTCCATTTCTTACGGCTCGAAAAATCGGACCTGAATCACTTGTAGCTGGGAAAACCAAGCAATCTATGTACACAAGAACCTCAGTCTTTCCATCTTCAATTGTTATGAAACCAAGCCTAGCTCCACCTGATATTTTATCTACCTGTTATATTAGATAACGTTAAGCTATCAAGAGAAACATTTTCTTGATCTTCATTTTCTTTATCTAAGTACAGTGGTGACTAAAGAACCTACTAAAAGCAAATTATATCCCACACGAATACCACGATTAGGAGCAAGACATTGAAATGAAAACATTTCCAGCGAGCTTGATTATAGTAGTATAATCTAGACAGCAAGATTATCTTCACGTGGGATGCTGGCCGAGATTGTTAGGAATAAGGTCAATTCATGAGTCGTCTAAGCAGATATGGAGAATTCTAAAATTTTCGCCCACATGGATCAGTCCAATGGATACATTTGGCATGCAATTTGTTTTTATTCGAGGAAACTCATCCTCTTTACACCCTTTTGTGGGCTCTAGGTAAGCGAATAAACTCCGATTGTTCTAAATTCTTATAAAATAAGAGTTCCCTGAACCTGATAATTGCTGCAATGCAGATCTCAAGCAGGAATTGTCTTTTATCCAAAAAAAAAAAAAAACAAAGCACATTCCTAGGGTCGGTTAACAATAAATTTCATATTCTGACAAAGCCAGCCCTATGCACTATATATAAGTTGAAATTGGTTGGAAAAAGCAATGGCAAATATAGATCTCTGGTCTTCATTACATTGCTAACCTTTAACCTATTCATTCCAGCCCTTCAAGAAATCCAAAAGTGCTGGTGCATCTGTCAATCTGTATCTTAGAAATCAAGAAATGAAGGGGAAAAAACTAGTAACCACCAACCTTTAATGGCATAGGAAGCGGCAGATTCGCTCCTTGGCAAAGACTGTTAGCCCACTGGCATTTCAAACAAAAAGAGAATCATAAAAAAAAACATATTTATTACTCAATTACAAACATAAAATTTAACCACCATTTCACACCATTAAATTCCATCTTCCTTTATGGTTTTATTCGCGTTTACGGAAGTGGGTGCAGTGAAAATAGCTAAGGTGAAGTGGACTACGTAAAGAGTACTGTATATTTAATCAACCTGGAAAAGCAAGGTTTCAAATCTCTGAAGATCAGTATTGCCAGGCAATTTGAAGGTGCCCAAAGAGACACCATCTTCTCCTTCGTTATCAGCAGCTACGATGCCGTCATTTTCAGGGCTGGATTTAGGGACTGGTAATATATTCCGGTGGCTCTGAAGTTCAGGCAGTCTAGAGAAACGGGTTTTGCAGGCAGCAGAAGCAAGAGACGTTGGAGGAAGAAAAGGTAGAGGAGATGGAGAAGAGAGTGGTTGTAGATGGGAAGTGGCACAAGTTGAGAAGAGCATTAATGGTGTTATTGCAGAGGCCATTAGTAGTTAATGAAGAAATGAGATATATTAACAGAGTGGAGATTGAAAAGAAGTTGAAATAGTGGAGGGAGTGAATTGGATAAGGGGATACGATACGATAAAAGGAGTTGTGATGTTTTGAGGCAGGGAAGATGACATCCTGAAAATAGAGTTGAAAATATTATTTATTAAAAATAAATTAGTTAATAGCAGCTCTTCGCATGTTTGTTATTGTGTGTTAAAAGTTTATTTATTATTTATTTTTTAACTTTTAAATTATTTTTTTAATATTTTTCAAAAATATTTTTTTTTTAAATAAAAATATATATATTAATATGATACTTTTCTATATAAAAAAAAGTAGTTTGAAAAACATAATGTTTTTTAAAATATATTATGTGATTCACTGAGATATAAAAATACTAAAAATATAATTTATATTAAGAAAATGAAATTTTTTGAAAACTGTTGAAACCCAACGCCCCCCCGAGTAATATACAAAAAGTTTTAAATTCCATTATTTTAGCCCAGCTCGTAAGAAAAGGCCCGGTCCAGTAATTAGCCCAATATTGTACGGGCTCGTAGAGCATGAAATAATACCCAGATCTTAAGGGGTAGTGTTAGGGTTTACATGTAACTCCCAAATATATAATCACCGCTTCGCCTCCCCTCATATCTTCCTTCGCCACTGCAACCGTGATAGCTAAGATCACAGGCAGGTGGCACTGAACAAGCAAGCATGGTGCACGTCTCCTTTTACCGAAACTGTAAGCTACCTTGCTTCATCTTTCATTTTATTCTTCTTTTTTTTCAGTGTCAAAAACAGTTACCCCCTTTTGATTAGCAATTTAGCTCTTGACATTTAGCTTTTTGTAATTTATTTTATGTATTTTAAGGAGTTATCGAGAAAAGAATTGAAAAAGGATTCATGATATTTTATATAGAATCTGGAGATTTAGCAGTAGTAGCACCTGGACATGTTTGTGAGATATACCTTCAATGTTGATTTTGATTGGGATGTTTTGAACAGTAGAAGTGAATGCAGAATAAAAAAAGAGTGCCATTATTTGTTCAGTTGTTTTGATAACTAGTTATTATAGTCATAATGTTTGTAAGATATCACAAATTTATTTTTAAAATACCTTTTCTTAAAATAGTTAAAATAAATATTTATAGAATTATAGTATTTAAAATGATGAAGATTAGCATGCAAAAATGGGATTCTTTGGTGGTATTATACTGATATTATGAAAAAAAACATTTTTTTATTCTTCTGTAGTAGACACTAGAATAATTAAAAACAACAAAAAAGGAGAAAGTTTCAGGCCTAGCCCGATTTGGCTGTAGCATTTGAACCAGCCCAAAATATACAAAGAATTAGGGTTAGGTCTTTCATTTTCTTTTAGACGGGGAGAAATCTTGTAAATATAAATACAGCAATTATAGTTCCCCATCCTCAATAGAGTTTAGTATCTGGGCTTTGCATTTAAATTTTGATTTGATGATTTGAATGTAGTTTGTGTACCAATAGAGTTTGGCGTCTGGATTTTGCACTTTAATTTTGATCTGATGATTTGAATAATAAAAGGGACATATTTGTTTATCGTCTTGCTATAGATGGGAAAACATTTAAGAAGCCAAGGCGTCCCTATGAGAAGGAACGTTTGGATGCTGAGCTGAAGCTTGTCGGAGAGTATGGACTCCGTGCCAAGAGGGAACTCTGGAGGGTTCAGTATGCATTGAGTCGTATTCGTAATGCTGCTAGAATGCTTCTGACCCTTGACGAGAAGAATTCACGCCGTATTTTCGAGGGTGAGGCGCTTTTAAGGAGGATGAACAGGTATGGGCTTTTGGAGGAGAGCCAGAACAAGCTCGATTATGTGTTGGCTCTCACCGTGGAAAACTTTCTCGAGCGCCGCCTCCAGACTCTTGTTTTCAAGGCTGGTATGGCCAAGTCCATCCACCATGCCAGAGTACTCATCAAACAGAGGCACATTAGGTATACACTATAAACGCTTAAGCTTACTGAGCTTTCAAACAATGCAAGTTAAAATCTTGGATGCAAGACAATACATTTGCAATTGAAGTTTTGCCGCTCTGATATGGCGTGTTTTTCCTGATTTGCAATAGAGTGGATGCAAGACAATACATTTGCAATTGAAGTTTTGCCGCAATTGAACTTTGGTTGCTTTTCTTTCCCTTATTGGCTTTGAAATCTTACGACTTCCCTTTATTCGGAATTAGCATCCACTCTAAGTTTCTGTGATTTCAGAACTTGAAATTCTCCTGCCACAATCTTCACCTCAAATGTAGTTATTATACTCTGGTAGATTCTATATTTTAAGGTTTCGCCTCTGGATTGACATTTGTTTGGTCCTGCAGGGTTGGGAGGCAGGTGGTCAATATTCCATCCTTCATGGTGAGAGTTGACTCGCAGAAGCACATTGACTTCTCACTCACAAGCCCCTTTGGTGGTGGACGCCCTGGTAGAGTGAAGCGAAAGAACCAGAAAGCCGCGTCCAAGAAGGCTGCTGGTGGAGATGGAGATGAGGAAGACGAAGAATGAGTTTGTCATGCTCAGTGCTTGTGATTTTTGGTTAATGTTATAAATCGTGTTTAAGAGGTTGTCCCGTCGATCTTTCTCCTTCCTATCCATCAAAGAGAGGTTTAGGCGAATTTTTAAACTTACGGAGATATTATATTCTTGACACCTTAGGTTACTTTTGTTCTTGTCTTTGGAATATATGTTCACTTGATATTTTCGACAGCCTTGTTTTCATCCTTGAAGTGAATTTGCATCTGTCAGCTCCTGTTATTTTTAAAATTAAGGACATGATCGGTCTCGGGTTAGCTTTCAATTATTTGAAATTAAATTGGTGTTTTATCTTTTGAAAGTTTTTATTTTTTTAAGACACAAGTTTAGATTGTTTTAATGATGATACCAAAATTATATATATTCAAGTTAAATATATTTTAAAAAAGAAATTTATAGATATAAATTGGGTGTGAAAAGTTAATTTGAGAGGTTCATTAGTGGCATGGTTGAACCTCTTAAAACTATATAATTTATTTTAAAAAATCTAAATTGATATCTATTTATCATATTTAAAAAAAATATATATATCGAAACATTAGGAGATTTGAGTTGCCATGTTAAATGTAATTTCTAAACTTGAGTTAGGTGATAATTCGTTTAAAATATAATAGAAATAAATAATAGTTTTAATTAAATTTATATATATGATAATAAAAATAGATATTCATGAGAGATTAAATTATAAAGAAAAAAATATTTTGTTCATGTTCTTATGCATATTTATTAATGTAAAAGAAGAAGAAGAACCAGTGGCATAACACGGTTACATAGCTAGTGAATACTAAATTTATTGGTTTATTGAGTGGTTCAATGTATTCACCTTTTCAATATTTATCTATTTTCTCTATTGTTTGCAGTTGTTTTTTAAAATATTTTTTATTTAAAGATATATTAAAATAATATTTTTTATTTAATTTATATTAATTTCAACATTAAATAAAAAAAATAAAAGAATTTTTGAAATGTAATGCCATAGACAAAATTTTTATTACGAAGCCTCGAGAATCAACTTTTATTTAAAATATTTTAACAATGCATACGTAAACCAGCAGAGAAATAAGACAAATTTATTAACCATCTCTTTAAATAATGTATTAATTTAATTCATTATTTATATAGATAATTACATCAATCCTGATTTGTTTAGTTGTTTTGATAATTATTAATTTATTATAGTCATAATGTTTGTAAGATATCACAAATTTATTTTTAAAATATCTTTTCTTATAATAGTTAAAATAAATATTTATAGAAATTATAATATTTAAAATAATGAAGAATTAGCATGCAAAAATGGGATTCTTTGGTGGTAATATACTGATATTATAAATAAAAAAACAATTGTTTTTTATTCCACTGTAGTAGACACTAGAATAATTAAAAACAACAAAAAAGGAGAAAGTTTCAGGCCTAGCCCGATTTGGCTGTAGCTTTTGAACCAGCCCAAAATATACAAAGAATTAGGGTTAGGTCTTTCATTTTCTCTTAGACGGGGAGAGATCTTGTAAATATAAATACAGCAATTATAGTTCCCCATCGCCTCCTTAAACCTTAACTGAGTTCGACAGCGAACAGAATGGTTCACGTCTCCTTTTATCGGAACTGTGAGTTACCTCTCAATCTTTGTTCTTTGAACTCTTTCACTGCAATTTCCATATATTTTCCCTTCCAATCAATCCCTGGACTCTTTTTTTTGTGAGTTTTAGCTCATTTTTTATCTTCTTTTCTTTGTAAACTATGAAGTAAACGAAACATGGAAAATTTTATGCGCCTTATTTTATTTAGAATTTAGAAAATTCTGCTTCCATTTCTCTGTCCTCAATAGAGTTTAGTATCTGGGCTTTGCATTTAAATTTTGATTTGATGATTTGAATGTAGTTTGTGTACCAATAGAGTTTAGTATCTGGGCTTTGCATTTTAATTTTGATTTGATGATTTGAATGTAGTTTGTGTACCAATAGAGTTTGGCTTCTGGATTTTGCACTTTAATTTTGATCTGATGATTTGAATAATAAAAGGGACATATTTGTTTATCGTCTTATTATAGATGGGAAAACATTTAAGAAGCCAAGGCGTCCCTATGAGAAGGAACGTTTGGATGCTGAGCTGAAGCTTGTCGGAGAGTATGGACTCCGTGCCAAGAGGGAACTCTGGAGGGTTCAGTATGCATTGAGTCGTATTCGTAATGCTGCAAGAATGCTTCTGACCCTTGACGAGAAGAATTCACGCCGTATTTTCGAGGGTGAGGCGCTTTTAAGGAGGATGAACAGGTATGGGCTTTTGGAGGAGAGCCAGAACAAGCTCGATTATGTGTTGGCTCTCACCGTGGAAAACTTTCTGGAGCGCCGCCTCCAGACTCTTGTTTTCAAGGCTGGTATGGCCAAGTCCATCCACCATGCCAGAGTACTCATCAAACAGAGGCACATTAGGTATACACTATAAATGCTTAAGCTTACTGAGCTTTCAAACAATGCAAGTTAAAATCTTGGATGAAAGACATGATACATTTGCAATTGAAGTTTTGCCACTCTGATATGGCGTGTTTTTCCTGTTTGTCTGAACTTTGGGTGCTTTTCTTTCCCTTATTAGCTTTGAAATCTTACGACTTACCTTTTATTCAGAATTAGCATCCACTCTAAGTTTCTGTGATTTCAGAACTTGAAATTCACCTGCCACAATCTTCACCTCAAATGTAGTTATTATACTCTGTTAGATTCTATATTTTAAAGTTTTGCCTCTGGATTGACATTTGTTTGGTCCGTCAGGGTTGGTAGGCAGGTAGTCAATATCCCATCCTTCATGGTGAGAGTTGACTCGCAGAAGCACATCGACTTCTCACTCACAAGCCCCTTCGGTGGTGGGCGCCCTGGTAGAGTGAAGCGAAAGAACCAGAAGGCTGCTTCCAAGAAGGCTTCTGGGGGAGATGGAGATGAAGAGGATGAAGAATGAGCTGGAACGTTCAGTGATAGTGATTTTTGGTTAATCTTATATATCGTGTTTAAGAGTTTGTATTGTTGATCTTTCAATTTGTTTCAGATGTTTCTGTGGATTTATAAAGTTATGGAGTTCTCTTTGGGATAGATATATTGTTAGCTTTCCTGGTTTCATACTTCGAAGTAAATTTATAGTTTTTATCCGCTCCTAACCCCTTTGGGATTTTTTGAAGGTAGTTTTCTTTTTAATCTTGTTCCCGGGATTTCTTTACAGGCATATCTCGTTATAAATAAGGCGTTGAAAATAAATTGTTTTGAGATTCTGAGCAGTAGAATAATTTGGTTGGGTTGGATTGGAAAATCAAATCAGGGCCGTTTGTTATTTTTGTAAAGATAGATTTTTAATATAATTGTTCGTAGTAGCTAGAATTCTGTAACGAAGATAACCTTCTCTAGGACCAACTGTTCTTTCTCCGAAAGTAGGCGTGAAACTTCGCCGGCATAAACAACATTCATCTTTATTTCTTTCTCTTAACATGCATAAACAGCTTTCTTTCCTTAACGGAGAAAACACAAGAACCAAATCTATTGCATCAATGCAATACAATTCTCTGATAAGCAAAATCCAAGCCGGAGATATTACGGGAATGCGTAAACTTAAAATGTCATGATAATTTTGAGGAAAGTGAAGACACCGTATCAATGGTATCGGTATTGTAGTAAATATATGTTTTTTTTCAAATACACACACACGCACATATTTATCTCATTGCAGCTTTAACCAAATATATTTTTTAAAACGACTACTTTTTTCTTAATAACCACGACCATAAAAGCTACCACAATACACACAAGTGTAAATCTCAATGAGAAGAGAGGATCTGAAGCATTCTTACATGGCCATTTTTCATGTTTGCTCATAATGTGCCTTTCATTTCGTCTTAAATTTGTACAAATAAAAGTTTGCAAAAGAGCCGTATCTTGTTCAACACCAGAATTGCAGCATTGCCAAAACTCGAAAGGTTTTACAAAGCAAGAGGTTGGCCCTACCATTCCTGAGAACGAAGAAAGTTAACAAGAA
Source organism: Salix caprea (assembly GCA_964035475.1). Taxonomy (NCBI): domain Eukaryota; kingdom Viridiplantae; phylum Streptophyta; class Magnoliopsida; order Malpighiales; family Salicaceae; genus Salix; species Salix caprea. The sequence continues at coordinate 16,913,297 of OZ037751.1, forward strand.
CTCACTTTCAGTATTCATTGTGTGGAACATGCTTCAAGTTTAGGAAGAAGACTTCTCCAAGCATCTGCAATGCTATTTGCCAAGCGTGCTTGTCCTTTCGCAAATTCATGGAAAGCAATCCCCATATCCATTGTTTTCTGTTCTTGAAAGCGCACAATCTCTTCGTTCATCAGTCTCACAATTGTTTCAAAACCTCTTGTTGCTTCCTCATTTTCCGCTTTCAACTGCATGGAAACAAACTCTTGAGTCAGAGAACTAAGATTTCTGACGTGCAAATATTCTACCTGTGAGATAACTTGCCTCCTTGTACTCATGCTCCGCTTCTCCCATTTTGTAAGAACGTGTTAGCATAAGTTTGTCACTGCAACAAAAGATATGAATTAGAAACTCCAGAGATCATCTGGGCCAGCAGTCAAAACTGACTACCATGGAACAATGGGAAACAGCCAACAATAAGTGACAACTTCAGTGATGCAATGGGTTTTTCAAGTCTCATGAATTCTGAGCTTGTTTTTAGAATTCCCAGTGGAGAAACTTTGATTACCTTGTCAAGTCACGTGTATGAGAAAATGTATCTATACATTGCATTACATGCTAAAAGGCTGTCTTTATTGCACTATCTAAATTCTGCCTTGTTACCAATTGAAATGTGGTAAGAGAAACCTGTAAGCATGGAACCTAATCAAACACTTTCAACACTGCTTCTTTGCTAGATGACACTTGTATTTACAAACTTAATTCAGGTTGCCAGAGAGATATTGTAACTAAGTCATTACCAATAAAGACTCGGTATTAAAAATCAAGAGAAAAGTCAAGGTTCTGTATATTGCAATGTTCATGACAATTTCACATGGTACCATTGAAATCAAAGATAAAATAAAGTTACAAGAAGGAAAGGAGCAACCAGGACATACAGATTTATCTCTTTCAACTTCATTGTTTCAGCCAGTTCACACTGATGCCTGAAGACATTGGCCCGCTCAGCTATGGTAGCCTATCAGAATACACAGAATAGCAAGAGCAGCTTCAAAGAAAAATACAGTGCGTGCACGTACAAAAAAGAAAAGAAAGAAGAGGGTGAAGAGATAGGAAAAGGATGGAAGGAGGAGGCAAGCCAAACTCACCTTAATAGATTGAACAGCTCGGACATAATCTTTCAATGGTTCTTCAAAATTCATTAAGAGAAAATGGGCCTGGAAGTTCATAGAAATATGTCAATGATTTAAAAGAAGCTTATTAACTCCAAAAGACTAAAAAGACATGAGGGCATGTGCGCGCGCGCCCACACCATAAAACAGAATGCTGAATCCGGTAACAGAAGGCACGATTGACTTTAAGCCTACCTCCTTCTGAAGCTTAACTGATAATGCCTCTGATTTAGTCCCAAGCTCAGAAAATGCCTTACCTAGGGCATCTCCTTCACAAGCACCAAGGAGTTTTACTGCCTTACTGAAATCTGATAGCGATTGTCCCAGTTCTGACAAAAAAAAATTATATATATATATACAGGCAGTCACATCACAAGAACTGACAGCATCATAATGAGTCCAAGGGATGTGGGATGTGAGATGAGACTTATCATGGGTTACATGTAACAACAACATAAACCACCATTACCTCTATGTCGCTTTACAAGACGATATGCATGGTTCTGAACTTCAGCCAAGTGGTTTTCAAGCTCAAAGATGTAATGTTTTAGCTTTTCATATTCAAGATTTGATTCTTCAACAGTTTTTTCCTTCCCAAGAACAATGTCACTCACTTTAGATTGCGCATCCTGCAAAACATTTGGACTGTGGTTGCTAGATCATACCATATTAACATACTGAAAGCATGATTGTTTGAATGGCCTAATCTGTAAATTGCAGTGTACAGGTGGAATTGACTGCTGTCTCATGTGCTATATACTTAACCAGCAGGTAGTGACAGATTATTCGATAATAAGAGAGAATTTGATCTGAGAAACCAGTATTCTAAAAATTGCATGACTGGAGTAGTTAAACATCATCTTGAAGCATCCACACAACAGAAGCAAAGTATCATATCAAGTGAACTAAGAAGCAGTCATCCAACTTCAGCGATATTAGATAAGGACCTAACATCTGATTAATTTGATAATTAATTTACAGTATAGGAGAATTCATAATGAGGAAAGAAGTGTTTAGATGTTGCATGACAGTGTTCAAGCACCAGAAAATTAGTGCTGAATTTCATGTGTCACAGAGAGGAAAGACACAGAGCTCATCATACCTTGAAAAATTGCATCAAATCAGCAGGTTTCGTCTTAAATATACCAATCTCTTGAGATCTTAATCTTTCCATAGTCTGAAAAAAGGTAATAAAATAATATTGAAATAAAAGCTCACAGCTGTACTCTTCCATATAAAAAACACAGGAAAGAACAGGAATCACAAACAACCATCGTAGGCAATATACATGTTAATTTTTTAAACTACATGCTGAGAATGACATTATACGAATCCATACAGTTACATCTTCCTTATTAATGATTCTGAAAGGAATTCATAGGTCCAGATCATGTAAGAAATTGCATGAGAATGAATTGTCATCAACTGTATTTATAAAACTATCTCTCCGTGTTTAAAAAATAAAAATCCCATGACAGAACAGATTGCTTGCTAGTATTACATATCTTGAGATAATTTGTGTGAAAATGCTATATATGGCCACAGTGTTTGCTCCTGGGAATGATAATGATTAAAAAAAAGAATCAAATATGCAGTCTCAGGCTCACTCCTGATGAAAACCACTATGACCTGCCAGTGGCAGTAGTCACTGGACAGATCTTAGGTAGTAAAGTTCTGGAAAGTAAAGTGATAAAGCATGGCAACCTCTCTTTCGCCAAACATGTCCAGAAATGTTTTATCAATGAGGGAGAAATTCACAGTAATAACAAATCCTCTTCACGGAAAAAGATAAATGACATTCACTGCGTGCTTGCTGCAGGATTATAGATAACTTATAACAAGTAGTTCATGAACTTATCCTTTGGGTTAACAAGAAAATAAGTGAAACGATAATAAACTTTCAGGTGCAGCACCAAAAGAAAGTAAATTATTAATACACTATATATAGATATAGACGACTCACCTCCTCGTCGGCCTGCAAAAAGTTCCTTAAATCTTCAGTACTCTGAAGCTCTTGATGCGAAGCTATCCTATTGACAAATATATCCAGCCCTTGTCTCCTCGTCTCAATAAATTCAGCACTAAACCGAAACTTCTCTGCATTACAACCAATCAATAAATTAGTCAAAATAAAATTCGAACTCACTGCTACAACCACTAGAATACAGAAAATTAGACCAATGACGTACCTACAGCGCTCTTTTCTGGAAGAGGAGGGATAAATACACCTTTGAACTTGTGGAAAAGCCGATCACGCAACCAAACAAAATCGCTGTAACGCCGAATCACAATCTTCTCGTGCCCTTGGTATTCTGGTAAATTTGTCTGCACGCCAAAACAATCAATCATAATCAAGAATTAAATCCCTAAAACCTCCATCAAATAAAAACACAACCTTGGTGATAACGCGATAAGAGATGTAAGCCTGGACGCCATTCCCTAATTTTACAGGTTCAGTCACCGAAACCGATAAATAAGGCTGCGATGACTGAGATCTTGGGCTTGGACTGCCTGATGAACTTCTCTGCAGTTGCTGCTGTTGCTCCATTTGAAACAAGCAAACAAAATTTAATAAATTGTCAGCTGGTTTGAGTATTTGCTAATTGATTGAGCTAAAAGCAGATAGAGAACAGGAGATAAGGTAACCGGTAGATTTTGTAATTTACCGTGGAAAACATGGCCCTTATTTATTTATATTTATATTACAAAAGGAGGCATGGGGAGAGCTGAACGCGACGCGCTTTTAATGAGCCCAACAGTGGTAGTACTTGTTGTGTTTTATTGATTTGGGTAAAACTGTATTTATATTTATGTTATAAATAATTTTTAATAAATAAAAATATTATCTTAATTTATTTATTTTTTAAAAGAGAAAAATAATAATTAAACTCAGCATGTTTTTCGCAAATTAAACGTGGCACACTCTCAATGAACAGAACAACGGCTTCAAAAAGCTAAAAACAAAAAACAAAACGAACGCATACTCATAAATAAATCTAACATGAAATAATTAGAACGAAGATTCGAACCAATAAAATCTAATGTTTAAAACTATAATATAATTACATCAGCCACGTCATTCACGGAACTCTCTCTCCCCGTCTCTCTCCTCTCCCAACTCTACCACTCCTCCGCCACATCAGTCCCCCACTAATAATTCTTACTAGTTACTCCCCCTTGTACTCTCTTGTTTTTTTATATATATAAGAATAAAATTTTATAAATAAAACAGAAACTCACATAAAATCCTGCATCCATCTCCTCTCCACACATAATTAATTCGCCATAAATAAAAATAAATCAGATGGACTCTACCTCCCGTTACCGTTTCCTCGGCATCCCCTCCTCCTCCGCCTCTTCCTACGTCACCGACGGAAATGGTGACAGTAACGGCAACGCAGATGAGCTTAACGAGGATGATATTTTCTGGACCAGCGATTCCACCGATCAAACCCAAAGCAATTCCTCCTCGTCCTCTCCAACAACCGCCGCCAACAACCACCACCATAGTAAATTTAACCGCCACACAGCTTTCCCAAAGAACTCGGGGATTCTCGCCGCGTTGCCAGAATCCAACCACAACACGGTTCTTTACCGCAAGCCTTCACTCCCGTCGTCACCTTCTTCATCCTCGTCTAGAGCAATCCCATTAATTCCGAGGTCCCCACACGTGGCGGAACACGCGTCGCAGTCGGTGCCGATTCGAAAAATGAACCAATCGGCCCCGATGAATGTGCCGGTGTTGTCGATGGCGATGGCGAAAGAGAGGAATAGCAGGTTTAAGGAGGACGATGATGGGGAGTTTGATGGAGATGAAGAGATGCTGCCACCTCATGAGATTGTGGCACGAGGATCGATGCAGTCGCCCAAGACAACGTTTTCTGTGCTTGAAGGGGTTGGGAGGACGTTGAAAGGAAGGGATCTGAGACAGGTTAGGAATGCTGTTTGGCATCAAATTGGGTTCCTTGATTGATTTTGATTTTCTTGCTGCTGCTGCTAATGTTAAATTTTTATTTTTACTATTATTATTTATTTTGGGGCAACGCTATTGTGGTGATAGGTTTTTATTAACTAAAACTGAATCTAGTTCTTAAAAGTAATAGCCTCTCCTTTTATTTATGGCTTGCAATACTTGTAGCAAAATTGGAATTTTATTGCTTTTTTTTTTTGTTTAAGCTAGAATAATTGATTTCCTTTTGTTTTCCTACAATGGAAATTGATCGTGATTTTTTAATTTTTTTCAAATAAGTTTGCTTTCGGGTAGTATTATTATTACCTTATGACCATGGACAGAAATACTGGATGAGATGAGAGTACTGGGTGGTAGTATTTTCCTATGCTTGCTTGGTTTCTCATTGCTCGCCGCCTCGCCCCGTTCCTGTTTTCTAGTATATATTTAGAGTCAAAATGGTACTGGTAGGATTTTCCTTTTCCATTTTCTTTTTTATGTGCTCACTGCAATGCAAGAGAACAACAGTCTTGGTCAGACATAGAATTCCATCACGATTTTCCTAGATAGGTGTGGTGTGAAACGTAGGGTGTCCGCACAAACAAACATGCTGCTGCCATTTTTAATCTTGCATCGAGGAAATGCAAATTGGAGAAATCAGCTCAAATGAACTGTCTTGGTCCCAAGCTCATCATGGGAAATGATTTGCAATTTACTGGAGATTGACCATTGCTGCTGGCTGTTGAAACCCCTCTGTTCGAAGTCACTGCCCTTAATTTGTGTCCACATTTGATAACGCAAGGAAAACCATGATACTAGTCGGAATACAGCTCAAAGGACAAGCGATTGTTTTGCAATGGAGATGCTAGTTTTTGAGGACAAAAAATGATGGTGAATTTGACGGAGATAAATAGAGCTTTCCGCCTCAGGAAATTGTGGCAAGAGGTTTGAGGCAGTTTCCTTCCGGAGCTTGAAGGGGAAGGGAGTCCTTTAGAAGGGAGGGAACTGGGATAGGTTAGGAGTGCTGTATGAGACCGTAATGGGTTTTGATTGATTTTGGTTATTGTTTTCTGTTAATCTAGTTTTGGGTTTTTCTTTTATTCAATCTGATAGGCTGGCAGATGAATCCCCAATCCTCATGATTTTCATACGCCAATGTTAACATATCTTGGAATTGTGGTTTGTTTCCTAGCACATAAGTCTCACGAGTAATGATTTTATTATCGTGAAGATCCACAACCGTATGAATTTAAATGGCAAATGAATAAACAAGTTGACCTAATAGCGATCCCGGCAGGAGTCTTGTTGTAAACCCACCCACCAAAGCTCTATAGTGCTGACATCAAATGCAAAGTACATCTTGCAGATTAGCTTGCAATGCACCCTCTTGCGCGATAAGCATCTCGCATCAAACATGCGTAAAAGTGGACGACAAAAGATACAACTGAGAATTGTCGGATTCTCAACCAGATTTTATTCCAAGCAGCTGGATAACATTAATGCTAATCACACGCTACTACTTTCAGCCGTCATTATATTTTAACTTGAGAGGGGAGGCTCATCCTATTTACACCAAAAAATTAGAAACACCACAACCAATAACATGAAATGCTCGCAACATATTACACATGGAATCAGATCCCACAAGTGAGATTCACTATCTTTTAAGGTACATAAATACATGCGGTTATTGAAGTTATGCACACCTCGCAAACTTGGTGAATATCATAAACTATTATTCCAGAGACAGAAACCCATTTCATATTTACAAGTTCAACCTCTTCCATAAAAGGATCACGATCACAGTACAACCATCCATATATGTACCGAAGATGATAGGGTAACAGCCTCCGTAAAAGCTCTCTCACAGCAACGGGAATTTGTTTAAAAGACAACTCCTTGGATTTAAAATTCCTAATCAATGTGTCATCAAATAGATGCTTCAAGGAAAAGATACATCATTAGATAGACCAAAATAGCATTACCTGCAAATCACAAGTGCCAATATAAACAGAAACTGTGAGTTAAATGCAATAAGATAATTAGAGTTTCAGACATCCAAGGAAGGATAAAGCAGCATATGCTCTCAAGCCTGGCGAAGGCGAAAGCTCTTAGGCGGCCACTGCGAATGTTTTGAGAAACAAGCCTTCGAATTTATCATCATCAACTCTGATTTAATGAAAATTAAAGTATTTTTGGTTTCAAATATCAGAAAATAGCGGCATGGGAGATGCAAAAAAAAAGTAAACTGCCTCGCTATACCACAATTGCATCAAATTAACAAATGTTGGTGCAACATTTGTGAAAACATTTAACAAAATCTCGAAATCTAAGACGGAGCTGCTGGCATTAAACTCACGCCAAATGCTCAGGTAAAAAAAAATGTTTTGATCTCAGACATCCAAGGAAGGATAAAAGCAGCATACGCTCTCAAGCCTGGCGAAGGCGAAAGCACTTAGGCGGCCACTGCGAATGTTTTGAGAAACAAGCCTTCGAATTTATCATCATCGACCTCCAAAAACTTAAAAGCCGAATTAATTATTTGCAACAAAAGTAATTTCTAAAGAATAAGCAAATCAGACAATACAATGCCTCAAAAAAGTTGAGTTCAATATAGATTAAGCTCCATTCACACATCTAATTGATTCATCATCTTTGCCTATTTCATGTATCTTTCAGCCAATTTAAGCGAAAATCAACCTGACTCAAAAAACTAGCGATGAACAAAAATCAAATAGGGTTTAATTGTTTCGCACCTAATAATGAAACATTCACAGAAATATCAGTGGATCTGTAGCTTCCATCGATTGAAACAGGCATAGGTAAGAAAGTTTTTTAATACTTATACATACCTAGCAGTTCAAAAACCAGGAAAAGCAAACAGATCCAAAGAAAAAAATGCCTCATGAAGAAAAATCAGGCGGGACTATAAGGAGAAACTCAATAGGAGAACCCTTTTGAACAACTCCTAAAGAAAGTTCAATATTGCGCAGCAATGACTCAAAACGCTTCCATTTTATATGGAAGGCGATCTTAAGGGCGGCGCTTAATCGAAGAAAAAACCCTAAGAAGTCTGGTAGATTTTCAGGAGAGGAAAGAGTGAAACCCTAACCTGGAGAAAACTCCAGGGCTACCCGTGAGGACAGCATGAGATGTTCATTGCTATTTATAGCCGTCTCTTTCTGAGTGGTTTGTGGGCTTTGATCTTTATAGGCCCGAAACTCAAATGGGCCTATCCACTGACAATCTTAATGTATGAAAAGCAGTCTTGGAGGTTGGCGTGCATCCTGTGAAGAATAGGATATAGGATTTAAAAAAAAAAAAACAATTACGAATAATATAAACTTTTTAGTAGAGTAATACTATTTTAAATTATTATTTTCTCTCTGAACCCTCTAAAACCATAGTTGTAAAATCCGTTCCGGGTACCGTTCCGGTTTTTTGTTTGAAACGGAACGTTCCGGTTTCGGTGCATTCCGGCGTTCCGTTCCGGTTTTGTACTGTTCATATTTATTTAATTATATATATGAAAAAAATAAAATATTAATTTAACAAGTATAATTTAAATTCAAGATAAATGAAATTTAAATTATACAATACAAACATAATCTCAAAATTAGAAACATCTTTAAAATTCCAAAATATTATGAAAGTAAAATGTTCTAAAATAAAAGAAAAATACATCAAACATCTTTTACATATTATAGATAAAAAAAAAAAGACATTATATTGTTCACAAAGTAATTTTTTCCACGTCCTGTATATTTATTATTTTGTGAATAATCATGTCTTCGATGCTATCTGCCACACATGCTCCGTTTCTCCCACCCTCTTAAGCTAAACACCCAATCTTTTTTATTCCTTCAACCCCTATGCTCCTTCTCCAAAATTCCCACGCCATTTCTTTGACCCCACCATCACCATGACTCTTCTTCTCCGATCCTTCCCTCTAATCACTCTCCGCACGACCAGACCCTCCTCTCTTCCTCTCCTCCAAACTCTTCTCAAATATCACTTTTCCAAATCACTTTCAACAAAATACGCAAAACCCCTTGCAGCTCTTTCTGCTTCTTCTTCTTCCCTTGAAACCATTCTCAAGCCACAACAACAACCAAAAGATACCCTCCACTGGGTCTCTCGTACCAACTTCTGCGCCCAGCGACGTCGTTTTGGGTTTTGGCTGACACCGAAACGGAACCCCCGGTACAAAACCGGGGCGTTCCGACCGGAATGGCCGGATCGGTCCGGAATTCTACCCGAGACAAAAACGTCGCCGTTTTGTCCCGGATTTTTCAGTGGAACGGAACAGGATTTATAACTCTGCCTAAAACATCAAGATTAAAGTCCTTTAAAGTAATTATTATTTTTAGCAGAATAATAGGATTTTATAAAAATCAATTTGTGGTTGATATTATTTTTGAAAATGTTTTTTGTTCAAAAATATATTAAAATAATATATTTTTTTAATTTTTTTAAATAATTTTTTATATTAACATATGAAATCATGTAAAAACAACAAGAAATTTAATTTAAAATAAAATAAAAAATCAGATTTTATTTAAAAACACACAGCATGAAAATGATATGACAGAGGTGATGACGTTTGGGGGGAGAAGAAAAGTCAGCGACGCCTTGCAGAGGGGATATGACAGAGAGAGAGTTAGAGCCTGTTTGGCTTTGCGTTTCAACCGGTGTTTTGCTAAAATTTGAAATTTTTTCTTCATTTTAAATGAATATATTTTGGTGTTTTAAGATCATTTTGATGTGCTGATATCAAAAATGATTTTTAAAAAATAAAAAAAATATTATTTTAATGTATTTCGATACGAAAAGCACTTTAAAAAGCTACCGCAACCACACTCCCAATCAGGCCGCGAGCCTGGCGTGGAAGCTGCGTTAGAAATGGTTTTGTGATTCCAGCTATCCACATGATTTAAGGGTTAGTTTTTGAATTAGAGTTAAGTTGACCCCGAAACAATAACTGTTAATCAAGCCTCATACACGGTTAAATATTTATTATTAAAAAATATTTTTAAAATAAAATTAATTCAATTTATTTTCACCCCATTCGTTTCAAGTTGGCAAGCACCAGATTCTATTGGCTTCACAGTTTTCCACATGATTATTCTTGTTCTACGCTGTGCGTGATTGTTCCCATGATCAGTACTGGGGGCCAGGAATATTTTTTGGGGGGATTATCTTATTAACCTAAACCTGTAAAATGTTTTAAAAAATAAGTCGAGCAAGTTGCTTCGACTCTGAATGTTTTTTTTTCTTTTTTTTTAAGAAATTTGAAATTTTACAAGATAAATTGTTATAATCTAATTTTAATCCTTTTAAAAAAAAAATTGAACCAAAACTTTTTGTAGATAAGATTTGAGAAAAAATACAAAATATCATAAAATAAAAAATAAAAGAAAAACTTGGATAAATAGATCATGGATAATTTTGAGTTAAAATTCAAAATTAAAATTCTAGTCGCTTCCCTCACTATTCCCAGCCACCACAACATTAAAATTCACTTTCATCGCCATTTGCACCATTTAAAGTTAGCAGCAAACAAATATCAGAATTATTAAATAATAAAATTAGTCAAACTATCCAACAATCATACAAGCCAAACTATAGAGGATACATTATAAAAAACATTTTAAATTTACATATAAATATCAAAAGCATGTAAATAGCAAAAATACATATTTCCTAAATCAAACCCAAATATTCATCGTAAATTACAAAATATTTTTTGTCAACAATTCCATAGCTTTTTAAAAAAAAAAAAAATTTAAGTGGCATTTCATTAATCACCTACAAACATCAACATTTCCTATCAATGTTCATGACATTTAAACCTAAATTTAATATAAAGTCTCCACAACTTCATTATATCTAAATTTATTATATGTTGGATAATGAGCAAACTATGAATATAACATGAACATAGATACAAATTCATTGTTTTTTCACTATCTAGAATAATTAAATAAGGACAACCACGTCGATTTGATATGGTAATTTCATTCTAGTTACAAGCAAGAAAAGGATTCCTATAGGAAGCGCTAACTCGGAAAATACAGCACTATTTTTTTATTTATTTTTTGTCTTTAATTGCTAACAAACTCTTCTTGTTCAACTTTCAAGTCCAGTCATTGTCATGGATGGTGGACAGTGGACACGACTTCTTCTTCGTATTTAATTAACTCCACGTGGAAGCTATTGCTCAATAATACGATCCTTTGTTTTTACATGTCTACTTCCTCTTACTTTAACTCTCTTATTTCTTTAATTGTATAATTTTAAAAATGGAAGAGGTACACTAACATAAATGTACACTAACATCATTTTTATAATGTAAAAAAAGAAAAGAAAAAGGTACAAGGCTCTAAGACAAATTAGAAAAATACAAGAATCAAATTTAGGTAAAAAAAAAAAAACTATTTTTCATTGGCAAGCACTAATATATAGGCTAGCTTGTTTAGAAAGTGAATGGTCAAACATAAATATAAATTCAAGAGTGTTTGAATATCTATTAGAAATACATATATAGGATCGGAGCTACTTCTTTATGTACGTGCTTTTCACGAGTTTAGGGTTTTATTACTCTATTAAAAAAAATCAATTATAGACTGTTAATATTAGGCATTTCTCAAGTTTTGGGTTCAAACCTCGAGATTAATATTCAGAAAATTTTAATAAATTATTTGGATTACATTAAACAATTATGGGATGGTTTTGTTTTTTCAAATTAAAAAAAAAACTAATCTCAGTTTGATGAATTTCTACAGTAGCTTTTTGTCTGACATGCCGACATAATCTGTCCGCGTAAATTCTGTGTTCGTAGATTTGAATTGTGTCTTCCACGTAGGCAATCAATTGAGGGACATGGTCGCCAGTAAGACTTGACCCGATAATTGATGGACTTGACCCGATAATTGAAGAATATTGAAGAAGGATCCTGTGTGTGATTGACCATCCCGTGTGTTAAAATACTGTTTTCAATTTCATCCTCTTGGTTCCACACATGAAGCCTCTCTTCTTCTTCTTCTTCTTTCCGAGTCAGGACATCCCTTGACAATATTCCAAAAACTGCACTTTGTTTGCTTGCATGAAAATTTCTGTCTTGTTTACAAATATTGCGAACATTCCAAGAAGTACTCTTTTTGTTTTTTTTAATAATTAACATGTTATATGCTAAAAAGAACTGCATACACTCTATAAATTAATACAAATGGCCTCTTTTTTATATTGCATTTCAAAAAAATATATATTTATTTTAAATTAAATATTTTTGGTATTTTCATATCATTTTTATGTGTTGATGTCAAAAATAATTTTAAAAAAATAAAAAATTATTTTATTACATTTTTGAATGAAAAGAACTTTCAAACCAAATAATCAAAAAATAAACAACGTGTATTATATCCTAAAGAGGTAATAAGAAACTAATTGTATATTAAAAAAACTACAAGAATTTGTGTCATTTAATAGTTGATATAAACAACGGACAAGAACAAAATTAATGTATTTTTTTAAATCATTTGATAACATCTCTATGTCATAATTTAGTTACTTAGAGCATATATTTAGATAATATTTGTATAAATAATAAATGACCTGTAATAATTATAACAATAATAATAATAATAATAATGATAATGATGATGATAATAATGATCATAATAATGATAATAATAGGACAAGCGTGTAGGCCTATGTGTTATTTTCTTCTTAAAGTCGAGTGATGGAGTTGTCTAGTTTTCTAATTTTTTTTCAATTTTAATTCATTTTCTCGCCATTCAACGCAATTATTTCTCCTCCACCTACTTCATAACATTCCTTCATCAATAATAATGCAATATTACATAAAATTCAAACTTAACCAAGCACGTATTTCCATTACAATCAAATATAATATTCTTTTTTCTTTCTTTTCAATTCACTCTTCACATCTCAACACATGCTGCAATAACCATGACTAAACAATATTCATGCATGTCTTTAAATTTATTTTTCCAATTTTCTCTCCTTATAGCCAACACCAATTTCTTCACGACACTAGCTAGGACTTTTCTCGTCAATCACTCATTATTTCAAGCTGTTTTTACCCTTTTCCATTTTGATTTCATCAAACATAGCAAATTTCTTATTTCCTAAAAATTTTCCCTAACTTAAAATCTACAATTTAAGCATCAATTCATAAGCAAATTCAGCATAACTCACACATAATCAAGTTTAAAACCCTTTACTTTACGATAAAGTGAGCTTGAGCTTCAAACCTTAATCAATCAAAATCTTTTTTGGCACTGCCTGATTTCCCCACTTGGTTAGCCCTTTTCCACACAATTTTCCTAATTATATTTTTTTTATCTTTTAATTCTTGTTTAGAAAATTGTTCCTTTACTGTTTAAGCAAAATCTTACTCAAATCCCTTCGGTTTTATTGTGTTTTCAAATGTAAAGTACATGGGACATATCATTATTTTTTTCATTCTTCATTATTTATTATTTTAGCAAGAGAAAAATCAAACGCTACCCTAGTGATCATGAATCTAATATAAAACTCAAATCCAAAAACATTCTCCTGAGTTTATGTGTTCAATTTAATATTTATTTATATATTTATGGTTAAAAAATTGAGAGGTTATGCACGTGTATTAAAGTTGTTATACAAGTTTGAATTTTTCTTTTAAAAGAGTCAAGTCATTCTCAGCTTAGTCATTGTTTATGTATTTATCCAAATAATTATTAATTTAAAAAGGAGATTCATGATTAGATGTTACAAAATGGGTTTTATTTTTAAACTTAATAATCTCTCGAACATATTATAGTATAAGGTCCATTTACAATGAATCTCTTGAACAAAACATGGGTCTGGGGCAACAGGGAGAAAATTTTTCCAATGGAACACGGTTGCGTGGAAGATTCCAAGCAACCCCGGGTGCATTTGCCCCTCGGGGCCTTTAATCTCTCTCTCTCCCGTCTTTAATTCTCGTTATATATGGAGTAATATACGGTGGAAGTGATTCTGGCCATAGATACCTAAGAGGTCTTAATTGTTAGCTATACCAGTAGAGAGAGAGAGAGAGAGAGAGAGAGAGATACCTCAGAGGTCTTAATTGTTAGCTATACCAGTAGAGAGAGAGAGAGAGAGAGAGAGAGATACCTAAGAGGTCTTAATTGTTAGCTATACCAGTAGAGAGAGAGAGAGAGAGAGAGAGAGAGATACCTCAGAGGTCTTAATTGAGTTGAGAGAGAGAGAGAGAGAGAGAGAAGTCTTGAGATGGATATGATGCCACCAGGGTTTCGATTTTACCCAACAGAAGAAGAACTGGTCTCATTTTATCTTCATAACAAGCTTGAAGCAAGGAGAGAGGACCTGCTCCGGGCTATGGACCGCCTTATACCGGTCCTTGATATATATCGGTTCAGTCCATGGGAGCTTCCACGTAAAAATCTCATCTTCATTGACTTAATTATCAATCAATGCCCCTTTTTACTCACATTATTAGTCATTTTTCATCTTTCTCTTAATTAAGTTCAATTCCCACGTCGTTAATTTGATAGCTGTGATGGATGAAGGATATATATATAGTTTCTCTTTCTGATCATTCAATCACTTTGATTATTCAGGATTTTCAGGAGATTTGTGCCATGGAGATGCTGAAGAATGGTTTTTCTTCATTCGAATGCAAGAAGGCGAAGCCCGCGGAGGGAGGCCGAAGCGACTCACGAGCAATGGATACTGGAAAGCCACTGGCTCTCCTTGTCCTGTTTACTCTTCCAATAGTAATCGTTGCATTGGCGAGAAAAGAACCATGGTGTTCTACGAGGGAAGGGCTCCAAACGGACGAAAAACCGACTGGAAAATGAACGAATTCAAGGCCATGGAAGAAGTTGAAGAAGAAGAAGAAGCAACGGTTTCAAATGGTGGACATACAAGGGTGCCAACTCTATACTGTATATTACGATCAATTTAGGTTAAAGGCTGGTTAATATCATATAAAACTTCATCTAATTAAAAGAATATCATGCTGACCTCTTTTATTAATTTATCTTCATGGAAAATAGAATATTTCTTCGATCTCAAACCTCAAGGATTTATATATATATATATATAGGGCAAACCTTGTGAATTTATCTAAGATAAGAATGTCTTGATTATATTTTGCAGCTAAGGCAAGAATTCAGTTTGTGTCGGGTTTACAAGAACAAACTCGTGCGAGCATTTGATAGAAGGCCAATAGGAGTGGAGATGGGCGAGATGAGAGCTCAAGCAACCCCCTGCAACGAGGTCACATCATCTCATCAGAACCCATCAACGGTGGAGACAGCATGCTCGAATGATATTTCATCCTCAGGAGACCATGGTCAACCCTTCCAAACTGGAGAAGCTAGTAACATGGCAAGTATGGATATTGATAATGAGCCTATCTGGGACTGGGAGCAATTTGATTGGTGCTAGAGAGAGCAGGGCCAATATTAAAAAAAATCCAATCTGCATAGCTAAAAAAAAGGAAATAGTCTTCTATTATTTATTTGTGGACATCAAACAACACTTTCAAATGTAATTATTATCTATATTAATTACATTTCCATGTATACACGTATATAGAATTGTGTTTTTCTTTTCTTTTTTAAGGAAGTATTTCTTATGTTGTATTTTTCTTTCTAATCAAAGAATTGTCGAGTGTTCTCTCGTACGTGTGGGGGTGTATATATAGCATTGTTTAGTATGTGCCACGGGGATTTAGACATTTCTCCATGATGATTAATTCGTTACGGCATACACGTATTGTTAACGAAGTGATAATCCTAAATTTATATTGCTAAAAAAACCCTTAAAGGTTCAAAAATCCATGTTCTTAAGCAATGAGTTTGACCACCTCTCATTGGACTTAGTTTAGGAGAAAAGTCTAACTTGACCTTATATTTTGGATCCTACAATTTCTACACTCCTATATGTATAAAAAATCTCTCAAAATCTACTATATTTTGATCTCATTGATATTTGTATAAGAGATATTTTTTTTATTAAATGTTATAATAACAAAATGATTACCCAGTTTTGCATATTCACAAATGAACAAAACTCATAGGCTATGTATATCCCATCAATTCTTTAAAGCTCCAGGTTCACAATTTTCACATATTTTTAGAGCATCTCTCTCTAAAACATTTATCAAATAGAACCTCTTATAAGTATTAGACACTTTGACTAACCATACACAATGTATAAGCTAACAACCACCTTAGATAGGGAGACTAGGCTAAATTGCTAGAATTGAGATATTAACCAGTTATCCAACACATATCTTGTTTCTAAATTGCCTGAATTTTTTAGGACATCATCATGAACACTATATGTGAGAACCTCATAAAAAAATATCACCAATCATTCTTTCAATACTAGTTTTTTTACATCCTTAATTAGCATCAATGAGGATATAACCAAGACACTCCTTGAATAAAACGTGTGATACATGTGTTGGTCACTCAAAGGCAGAATCAGGCTTTGCCACCACAACAAGTCTTAACACTCGCAATACCACCACCCTAGAAGGGATTGATAAAATGTCTTTTTAGTGCAATAACACTATTATCCAAAAGATAGACTAGAGAGCTCTCTAGAGCCTAACAAATAACCTCAAATTTTAAAAAGGTTGATCATAGATCCTTTATACCCTAACGTAGTCTCAAAGTAACATATTCTTCATATGATGCTTAAGGGTCTCTTAACATTTTCTTTGGAATGGATTAACTTATTCTATCTAGTATAATAACACAACTCTTCTTGGAAGGGAATGACTTGGTCTCCCAAGTAAGATAATATAACTATATAAGAAAATGATTGATCATAGGTCAATATAGTGCAATAACACAACTCTCTTGGGAAAAGATTGATTAAAGCTCTCTATAGTGTAATGACATAGCTCTTTTTTAAAAGGATTGACTTGGTCTTTCTAATGGGATAACACAACTCTTCAAAGAAAGGAGATTGATCATATGTCTTTCTAGTGAAATAACATAATTTTCTTTGGAGTAGATGACTTGGTTTCCCTAGTGTGATAGTACAACTCACCAAGAAAGAGATTGGTTAGGGATATCTTTAATGCCACATCAAAACTCTTCTTAAAAGGATTTAACTTGGCCTCCTTAATATGATAACACAACTCTCCAAGAAACAAGATTGATTAAGGGTCTTTCTAGTGCAGTAACACAATTTTATTTGGAAAAGATTGACTTTGTCTCTAAAATACGATAATATTACTCTCCAAGAAAAGGATTAATCATAGATCTCTATAGTATTATAACATAATTCTCATTGGAATGGATTGACTTTGTATCCCTACTATGATAACACAACTCTACAGTGAAGATATCAATAAGAGATTTCTCTAGGTGCAATAACATAACTCTTATTGGAATGGTTTAACTTGGTCTCCTTAGTGTGATGCATAAATTTCTAAGAAAAGGATTGACGAGGGATCCCCTATCACAATTGTTTTTGGAATAGAGTGACTTGGTTTTTATAGTGCGATAACACAACTCTCTAAGAAAAAGATTGATTAAGGATTTCTCTAAAGTAATAGCACGAATCCTTTTAAAACGGATTGACTTGGTCTCCCTAGTTAGATAACAAAACTCTCCAAGAAAAATGATTGATCATAGCCCTTCCTAGTGTAATAATATAACTCTTATTGGAAGGGATTAGCTTAGTCTCCCTAGTACAATAGTACAATAACATAACTCGACAAGGAAGATTGATTGATCATGGATCTCCCTAGTGCAATAACATTATTCTTTAAAAGATGAATCAGAGGTATCCTTAGTGAAATAGTACCACTCTCCTCGAGTTCCCACCAACTTCTTAGAAAATGTTTTAAGTATAATATCACATTCTTTGGGTTTTCCTTTGTCTTTTAAGATTTTTTTCTTCTAAGTATAGGCATTAACATAGGTTCGCCCCCTCATTTTTAAAAAAATATTTTTCTATGTATGAGAGTATAAATGGGTTCGTCCCGTCCACCTCTTAGAATGTTTTCTAATTCTAGGCATTAACATGGGCCTATCCCCTCTCCCCTTGGAGATTTTTCTAAGTATAGGCATCGTCATGAGTTCAACCACTTAGAATTATCTTTAAGTATAGACTCATCCTTTTTGAGTTTCCCTTTCCTCTTATAAATTTTTAAAAGTAATGCCATCAAAATGGGTTCATCTTTTCAGTTTCTTAAAAAAAATTATTAGTATGAGTGTTGTTATGGGTCCCTCACCATTTTCCAAGAGTTTGAGCATGGGCCTCCCCAATGCAACATCACTCTTTAAAGTATTGACCATGCGTCTTGTTAGTGAAATAACATTATACTCCAAGAGATGGACTAGAGGTCTCTTTAGCACAACACCACCACTCTCGTATGGATGAACTAGAGGTTTTCCAAATATAATATCACCACCCTCCTCAGGTTCCCCTAGCCTTTTAGATTTTTTTTTTATTATAGGCTCTTCTTTCTTGGATTTCTCTTCCGCTTAGAAATATTTCTAGATATAGGCATCGATGTATGCATGTCCCCTCCTCCGCCTTTCAGAATTTTTTTGAAGTATAGGCGTCAATATAGGTTTGCCCCCCTCTATTTTTTAAAGTATAGGTGTTGCTATGAGTTTCCCCTAGCACCTAGAGATTTTTTAATATAAGACTTGTCTTTCTCGGGTTCCACTTGACCTTTTAGAAGAAGAAAAATTAAGTATAGGCTCTCATTTCCTCTAACCATATAATTTGTTTTGTAAGTATGGGCTTCTCCTTCTTGGGTTTCTCTATCTACCAAAAAAACTTTTCTAAGTATGGATTTCTCTATGGTCTCACCTTTATATCTTCGAAAATTTTCTAAGTATATATCCCTCCATGGTTCACCTTTACATACTTAAAACTCTTTTTCAGCCATAATGCATCCCCTACACACGAGCTCTCTAGTATATTACATATGGTTTCCACCCCTATTTTCATATGAATAAAATTCAACAAATTAATTTTACCATGTATTTTCACAGAGTCTTTGAGTAAAAATATCAGAAGGGCTTAGAAGGTTATTAATAAATTCAATTTCATTCAGGTTTAAAAAACCCTTAAAGACCTAAAAACTCATGGTCTCTAACAACATGCATGGATCTAACCCTCATTGGCTCAGCCTAGAGGAAGAGCTTGACTCCTATAGGTTGACCTTATACATTTTAGATCATACTCTCCTTTACACATCTAGGTGTGTAAAAAATCTCTCAATGACCTATTATATTCTCGTTTCATTAATATTTGTGTACAAGATATTTATACCTCATTAATGCATATGTAATGTATATTTATCTCTCATTAAATGATAACAAGGCAAAGTATCTCTTTAGCTCATTCTCCACCCAAAAAAAACAAGAAGAAGACTCTTGGACTATATATATCCCATGAATCTTACAAAACTCTAGGTTCATAATCACCATTCATTATTATGTAAATATTTTTAGAGTATATTTTTTAAAAATATAATTATATTTTCTCTCAAAAAAATATTTATTTAAATATTTGAGAGTCTTTAAATCTATCAAAAATGATATTTGACAAGTACCTTCTATCAACCACTCTGACTTACAAATACAAGTTATTATTACTTACCTTTTGAAAAATTAATCAGATTTGATTGTCCAACATATTAATTTTGGTGGACGTGAGCCCAAAGTAAATCACTGCTCTTACAGTAGTAAACTTGATTTGATTTTAAGAAATTTTAATCCTTGGCAGGCTGGCAAAGGAATTATTGATTGATAATAGGCTGTCCAACATAGGTTCTCGAACGACAGGAAGACCATCAATGGTCCACCATGATATATACATATATTTTCTTCCTTAACAAATCAGTATAATACATTTTGACGTATAATCTGAAGAGGTTTGAAACTTTGGGTTTGTGTGGAAAATCTGCCTTCGTGTCGCTTAGCCGTCGTTGAAATAAGAAAAAAAACCACCGACCAAAAAAATCAAATCGATGTTTTAATCTTAATCTCCTTTTTAATTAGTCAAGGCTCTCATTGCCTTTTTTTTTCCAACCTTGGAGAGTTTTTTTTTAACCGTGTTTTTTTTTATATATTTTTCTTTTTCTTTTATAGCTTTCATATCTAATGGTGAAATTGAAGTTTATTAAAGTCAATGGTCCAAATTTGAATATAATAATAAAGATTGAGATTTTAAAACGTGTTTAGAGGGACAGAAAATTAACTAATTTTTATTAGCTACCTCGTTCAAAAAACTCCAACACATTTCTGATGACATGGTTCGCAGCAAAAATGAGCTAAATTCATCACTGCACTGACAAAAGAAAGTGTAAGAAAATAATAATTATAAAAAAAAAGAATAAAAAGAGAGTCTAAGCTGTCCCACGGTCACGGTGAAGGAGAAAGGGCAGCAATTTTCAATCAAGAGCATCATTTCCTAGAAACTGGGTTACGAATTCGAACTGGAAAACATAGCTTGGAAAAGGTGGGAGAAAAAAAGTAATCAGCACTTATTCTATAGTTCTAGAATTTGTGTTTTTCGATGGAATTCCTGTTGTGCTGCTTTAATCTCTGTCACTTTCTCTACAGGTGTTGGGGATATAAAAATACTGGAACTGAGTTCAGAAATAAGAACGATAAGATCATATCCCGTTTAAAACAGAGCCTAATGTGGAGATACAAAGTGAGTCGACCACACACAGATAACTCATAATATGATTTGGAAAATATAAACACAAAGGATTTACAAATGGGAAATTATATGTTTCTTTTCCCATGCTGGCAACTTGTCCACCGAACAAGAGCATGCAATGCGCACCAGAATTTAGCGAAGTGTGGCATCAATCACCACTCATCTTCTAGGCTAGCGCGGTGAAAACACATGACAGTGCAGACAAATATGACAAATGATGTGAACTCAATCCACATAGCCCCTGTTTCAATCATATGTGCGTGCCTAAGGATAATAGGAATGGCTAAACTCCCAACAGCCGATGCCCCCGTCAGGAATTTTGCGGCATCTATCCAGCTGCAGCACGAGATTTTCCAGAAAATGAACAAAATTCTGTGAGAAGAGGAGCCATAGCAAGGGCAAGGAAAATGCTGGTGTGACTAGCTAACTAAGACATTCTAGAATATTTAATGGTGGTCATGCATTGCATGCAAAGCTACATATATACATATGATAAAAGTGACAGCAAGTCATGAAGGTGTTTGATCTTTCAAAGGAAAAGGTTTGGTTTGTTTGGCAGGTAAGAAAGATTGTCAGTTTTAACAAGGGGCATCCCTTTTTTCTCTCTTCTTTGTCTTCCTTCAAATCAAGATTCCCACTAAATTTTACCAAATTCCTGTAAAAGCGACTTGCAAGGGTGGAAGTCAATAAATTTTTTTGACCAGAATTGTTAACCACCAAATGCAATGAATGTCACCACGATGCATGAAATTTACTCATCAATCATTTGGTCCTAATGTTATACAGGGTTTTGTTTAGGACTCACCCCCCACCATCCCTGCTGGTCAGAAACTGTGTGGACCCACCTCCAAAGAATAAGCAAGGCATAGGCACCAGCACATACATGAGAGCTGCAGGAACAGTAAATTACATTATCAACTTCTCAATGCATCACTGATCTACTTTACAGGTCAGATATCACAAACCTGATAGCATTGGCCACCAATTATTGTATATTGCACAAGCCTGTCATCCCAAAAACATTGACAAAAAAATCAATAAATAGAAAAAAAAACATAATACAAGTGATTCATCTTACAGAAAGTGTTTTCACGCTTCCATTTGAAATTCCATCTCCAGCCTGGTGCTCATCACCAACAATATTGTTAATGGAATGTCAAAAGTCACCACAAGTTGCCCTCCGATACAACAAGACACCATGAAACAGTTCCCTGATAGGGAATTATATAACAATTAAGTCCTGTTGTAGTTGCCATCTCTAAAAATCGGTTAAGGACAACTACACAAGTCTTCTCCATCCGTTTTGCCCTATCTTAAAATCATATTCTCTATAGGACTTTAAAAAATCAAACCATGCTCTTTCTTAAAGAAATAAATATTTCATTTAAGGTTTGCATGATACCTTAATTCTCCTTAACAGCAAGAACTTCAGTGAGGAGCACAATGAGGGTGAAAATCATGAACGTCATGTTCAAGAAAGTGATTCTAAGAAACCTCAAACTGAAAGAATATCTTCTACACATCATTCACTATGCCAAAGCATAAGTTCTAACTTATAATCCATCAATCTAAACAAACATAGAGACGTGATAGCTCTTCCTCCAAAGCCCTGGAATTAAGGTAAGTCTTCTGCAAAAATACAACTTTTATACTTGCAGCAAATCACGTAGGGTTTCAAAGGTCAGCAGTTTGGAGAGTTTAATTTGATGAGAGTTACACGGCGAGGATCACACTTTTCTTTAGATATTCTAAAAACAAAAAGACCTCAATTATGAGGCTTATTAGAGAACACAATGATATCTGATATGTTATTTTTATGTCTCAAATCCAAACCACCAAAGAAAAAATAAGCCAGCCGAGGCAATTATTAGACCAAGCTCCACTATGTTGCTCTAGTACTTAAATTGTATTGAAGCACCTAAGACTATACAAGCTACATAGCCAGTAACAAATGTGAAACTCAACTTGTTCACAAAGATAAAAATGAGATAATATTTAGCCTAATGTCAAAATGACATTTTTCCCCACCTTAAAAAGTTTGACATTTCTACATACTCCAAAAACCTCCTTGCCCAGTATGACTTCGTGAACAATCCTGGCTTGCATCATAATAGTTAACTTCTTCTTGATCACTCACAATTCCACATCGAAATATAGCAATCCTCAGTCCAGTCCTATTTTCATGTTTTGTAGATATTTGATTATTACATACAGTTTGCTGGCCCCTACAATGGCTTTTCAATAAGAAATTTCAATTTCTTATTGAAAAGTTTGACATTTCCACATACTCCAAAAGCCACCTTGCCCAATATTACTTCGTGAACAATCCTGGCTTGCTTCATAATAGTAAACTTCTTCTTGATCACTCACAATTCCATCTCAAAATATAGCAATCCTCTGTCCAGTCCTCTTTTCATATTTGCTAGAGACTTGATTATTAGATACAGTTTTTCTGGGCCCTACTGTGGCTTTTCAATAAGAAACTTCAATTTCTCCTCAACTGGAAATAGAGCTATGACTGTCATGAGATCCATGCAGTCACAGCTGAACGAAGCAGGCAAATCTTGGATTCTCTATTATTGTAATGTGGTTAACATGGAAACTCTATATGGTTAAGGTTGGAAATTGACTAAGAGAACAGGTGATAGTTGCCTTGTTTCATCAATTGATTTCTAGTAATTCTAAATGTCAGAATAGAATCAATCATCATCCTATATTCAGATTAATCTAAAATAGGATTTCATACCTCTATTCTGCACAGAATAAAACACAGCCTAGGATGTTCTGGGTCATTAAAAATAATGACTAGATTTTGCAGACAACTATGTGATCTCTTCCTTATCTAACTATCTTCAAAAAATTCGGCCATAAAAAAAACAAAAAGGAGGCACAAGGAGTAGAAATAGCAAAAGATTAGTTTATGGACCTAAATACCTCTTCTATTATAAGTGTTGAGAGTAAGAAATGAAAAAAAAACAGCAGAAAGCATATATAAATCACATTGCATGCTAGATATATATAATTCATGAAATAAAATACATATAAACAACACTTGCAGAAAAGTGCCACACAGAACCAGTGTTACTGGATGCATACCAATATCTGTAGCAGAATGCTAGCCGAAAACATAAAAGCAAGACCAGCAAGCCTGAAATTCAACAAAACCAGATTATAAGCAATCTCATTACATACCCAAAACAAGCCAAGATTACAGATTGAACTTCGAAACTTACACTGCAGACAACAAGAACCATTCCATTGAACCCAAATCAGCAACGCGCCAAACCAGAAAAAAGAAAAAAAAATAGTAAGCTCCCAAAATTATTTTAAAATGATCTAGCAACAGCTGATAAACACAATTCCACCCATTAAAACAAGTAGCAAAAGAGAAATTTATGAACAAACACTAAACCTTATTAGAAAGTTAATCTCCAAATCTGCAGACTGCACAGCTAATAACACTAACTTTTTCCCTATGAACATTAATTATGCTGCAAATTGTTAAAATTACCGCAAGATATAAATCTCAGCACCTTTATGTAACGGGCTCGATTATTTAATCAATCCATCATAAAAGATCAAATTTTGAAAGAACCCCACAAAATCTTTTTCTCAAAAAACCCTCAAATTCCACATTTATCGAGTCCAAACCTAATAAGTCAAACCAAACTACAGAAACAAAATTGATAATTCGACATGCAATTTCTTTCAAGAAAAGTTTAATTTTAAAGTCACGGTGAAAATAACAATAAAATTGATTTAGCATTCGAAGAAGTAACAAATAAGAGGGTAATTAAAGAGATCGAAGCAGCGAAAAATTTGTCAAGTCGTACCTTCAACTGTCATGGCCATTTCGTTAAACAAGAACGAAGCTTCGGTTTGGTAAAGATCGAGTTTTTTTCTGTGGTGTATGAAAAGGAACGACTTGTTTTCGAAGAACCGGAAGCAGTAAAGTTCGGTTTTATTTCTTAGATTTTATATTTTATCAAATATGGTTGTTCGTTTTACCCGGAATTTTACAGCATGATTCTACTATTAACCAAAATATAAACTGTGAGCCATTTCTACTGTGCAATTCTCCATTATTCATCTACACATAGTTAGTTTAGTGTGGATTGCTACAATAAATTGATTATTATATTCTCAGGATCTAAAATTTTTAACCCCCGGGACCATGGGTATTTTCAAAATTTCTAGGGAATATGGATGATATTTCTGAATTTTTTGTACAGTAAAACTATGAAAATAGCCCTCGAAAACGACAAAAATAACCCTTGGAACCAAGAGTATTTCAGGATTTTCACCCTGATTTTTTCGTAGATATAGTTGGGTCCATAGGTGTATGGGTAATTGACTAATATTTTTTTATTTTTTTTCCAAAACACTACAGGCGCGTCGTACGGATGCGTCAACAGTGTTCCACCCGCACGTGTCTTTCTGGAGGCGCGTGCGTGTCTTCAGGCGGTGAAAACCAAGCTTCTGACTTGTCATCCCATTCACCTCCATGCCCTCTGTCTCCACACACGGCGCATATGCTCTGAATGTGGTCGTGTAATCTCCGGTGGACGGTTTCCCCCCCTTTTCTCTCTCATACTATCGGAAAGTACGGTGCGGTCCTTCATATTGTCAGGTGTTTTTATTTTAATCTCTGGTCTTTTGATTTCATTTTTCTTACTGATTTTTCAATGGAAATTTTGATTATTTTGAATTATGCCCTTCAACTGAAATTGATTATATATGGTATGTTTCATTTCAGTACTTAATCTTTTGATTTTTGATTTGTTTTTGGTTCCATTAATAATTTTGGTATGCAAGGTTTACTTTGTTCTAATTTTGATCTCCAATTGAAATTGATCATATATGCTATCTTTCATTTCGGACCTTATTCTTTTACTTTTTTTAAAAAAAATACATTGTATTGTTTTTTTAAATCTCTTTATTGTTTTTCGGTCCCAGAGTTTTAATTTGTTTCATTTTTGTTGTTCAATTGGAATTGATTATATATTTTATTTTTCATTTTGGCACTTAATCTTTTAATTTTTTATTCCTTTGGTTTTTTGGACCTTCTTGGACAATGTTGATTTTTTTTATCCATATTTATACATTTATGTTTTTAGTTTTTGTCATTTTATTTTTTATTGGGGTTTTATTTTTATTCGGTTCGGTTATCATACTTTTTATTTATGTTAGTTACACTGCATTTTGTTTTTAAGAATCTCTTTATTGTTTTTCGGTCTCAAGGTTTTGATTTGTTGCAATTTTGTCATTCAATTTGTTTTTCAATTGGCACTTATTCTCTTAAACTTTTATTTAGTATCAATTCATTTTTTTTTCGGTCTTCTTGGACAATGTTTTTTTTATCAATGTTTATTCATTTATGATTTTAGATTTTGTTTTGATTTTTTTTGTTTCATTTTTTGCTGGGGTTTTATTTTTATTAGTTTTCATTCTGAAATTTTAATTTATGTTGGTTACACTGTATTTTACTTTTAAAAATCTCTTTATTGTTTTTCGGTCTTAAAGTTTTGATTTGTTGCACTTTTGTCATTCAATTGAAATTAATATATATATATATATATATATTGTTTTTCATTTTGACACTTATTCTTTTAATTTTTTTATTTAGTATTGATTTTGTTTTGGTTTTTTCTATCCCTCATGAACAATATTTATTTTTTATTCATATTTATTCATTTATACTTTCAATTTTTAATTTTAATTTTATCATTTTATTTTTGATTGGGGTTTTATTTTTATTCGGTTCAGTTCTGAATTTTTTACCATTTTAAAATTAATATTGGTCCCCTTTTCCCTTTTTTTTTGTGTTTTTTCTATTATTTTTATATGGTTTTTGGATCAGATGATTTTATGATTTTATTGTTTGCGCACTAATAATGATAATTTTAGTGATTAATTTTTTATCGATTTTTTGTGAAACTATTTTTCTTTTTTTTAATTAATCATGTCAATTTAATGATTTTAACTGTTTGAGCAGTAATGTTGATAATAATTTCAACTATTATACTAATGATTATGACAGTAACGTAAGGGTGGATTTTCAATTTATATTTTTTTCTTTTTGGAGATAGAAAATTATTTATTTATTTTTGTTATTTGATTATTGCAGGTGTTTTCACAATTTTATATTGTACAATTTTATATTGTGTTTAATTTAAATTGAATTATAAAATAAACTAATCTTAATACAATGAATTCAATAATTCAGATATCCGAATCTTCTTGATTTTTGAATGATAATAATAATAATAATAATAATTTTATATTGATTATTTTATTGAAACCTACTAAACAAAATTTATATTCATTTAAAATTCATATATTTTATAGAAAACTTGCACTTCACAGAATTTCTGCACATATTTATTATTTTACCCAAATTTATATTATAATAAAAAAAATCTCACATAATTAATATTTTTTACATTGAAAAAAATATAATTCCGACCACGATAAAAAAAGGATGCAATGACTAGTGGGAAATATATAGCATGTGGAGGCTTTGTTCCCTTGTCTTAAAAAAATGGCAGCCTTTATAGTAGGGTAATTTAGTCTTTTCCGGTTGGTCATTGTTTCAAGTATCCGAGTTTTTTTCCAGATTTTTTCATAGTAAGATTATATTTTTACTTCTAAAATTAATAAAATTTAGAATTGTTGACCATAATTTTTTTTAAATAAAAATATTTATTTACTCTCGAAGTAAAAAAAAAAATAGAGATATAGTTTTTTTTCCTCAAAGTTTCCTACTTTTTTTCCTTTTAATTTCCAGACATTAAAAGCTGCACGAAAATTTCAAGAAATTCATTAATGTTTTATTTTCTTATAGCGTCTTGTTCCAATTTGGTATCAGTATTTAAATTATTTAATTTTTTATTGATCGAAACTGATTTTTTATGATAAAATCTGTATCCTAAAATAAGAATAAAAAAAGTAATGCAATTTTCTTAAAATATAATACATTTATTTCACAATGCGTATAACAAATAAAATCTTAATTATCTTTTTATATTTATAAGAAATATTATTGTAACGCTTCATTTTATTGACCGGATTGAAAAATAATAAGAGTTCAAATAATATATAATTCAGCTTCTATATTATCATAAACTTTTTAAAAACTCGAAGGATATTAAAGTGAGTTGATATGACTTAAGAAATAATGTAATTAATTATTTTTTCTACTTTTACATCTTATCATAAAATATTAAATATTAATTAAATCAAAATTTAAAATATGAGGTTAATTAAAAATAATTTACAATACGCTTGTGCTAAGAAATTGCAATTTAAAGTTTTTTATTAAAAGTTTCTCATGTTTTCTCCTTTTTTCTTTTGTATTTTTCTAATTTGTATATGTGACAAGAGGTACTCATTTTATATTTTTATTTTCTACTACATGCCAAAAACATTATTGGTTAAAATTGACACTTAAATAAGCTATGTGTCTTAATCATAAAAAAAAAAAAAAAAACACTTAGAATTATATTTATCTTATTATTATAATAGTAACAAGGCCCGCGCCTTTGGGCGGGCCGTGTGGGCCGGGATTAATATAAGTTTTATTATATTTATTTGGTTAATTAATTAATTGTTTTTTCATTTGTTGTCTTATTGGGTTAATTTATTTCTTTTTTGATTTGTGCGGGCCGGGATTAATATAAGTTTTATTATATTTATTTGGTTAATTAATTATTATTTTTTTCATTTGTTGTCTTATTGGATTAATTTTTTTTTTTTGATTTGTAGTCTTATTGGATTTGTGTGGTTAATTTATTTTTTCTACTTGTACTCATACTCGGTTTGTTTGGTGAAGGATAAACCCATGTAAATAAACTTTATTTCTCCCTTTTAAAAAAAAAATATAACATCAAAGGTAATTAATTTATAATTTCATTTTATTAAATGGTTGTGAGAAATTCCATTCAAATAAAGGGCTAGCTTGGAAAGAGATGATATTTTTACTTTTATTTTCTTAGCATAATTTGGAGGGGTTAAATTAAGGGACTAACTTGTATTTGTTTTATGAGGAAACCGATCTATCCCATAAAAGTCTTAAAATTAAGGGTTTATACTTTCATATGAAACTTTATACTATTCAAAACAATCTCTTCCAATCCGTTTTCATAAAGAATTGTGGGGGAAATTATATAGAATTAATTATTGTAATTATTAGTCTCAATTATCCATCATGAATCATTATTAAACTAATAACTTTGGCTTTAAATTTGATACCTTGTTTTAATAAAAACTACCTAAAATGAAGAGGTTGTCTAGGTTAAAGAAAATTTTCAAACTCTTTATTTATAGGTTGGACAATTTAATGGGCTAATAAAAAATAAGTTATTGTTGCTTAAAGAATTATAAACTCAAACCTAAGCCCAAAAATAAAATATTGTTTATAGTCTAAAAAAATATTTTACAGCAAACTGAAGTTCAACCTAAAGCCTAAGTTAAGTTAAGTTAAGTGCGTGCATGCATGTAACTTAAACTCAAAATCAATTTTACTTAGGTTTTTCTCTCCTCTAAAAGGTCGTGTACCTTTAGGTTTAATTTTATTTTTCATCTTCTCACTAATTTGATCTCAAATGTGCCCTCTACCTAAATTTAATGTGATTTTAGGGACTCGATTGCATATTGGAGTTTTTATTTTGTTTTTTCGACAAATAAATACAATTTAAATAAAGAAAAGAAAGAACGGTTCTATAGCAAAGAGCAAATCTCAACGCTGTGGAAGCAGCTAGTCTGAGCTACCGAGGAAATGGGAGAAACAGAAGGAAGGGAAAGTGAGTAGTTTTTTTCAATTCAGCTCTTGGATGCTCCCGTTTTCCGGGAGACGACCGTGATAACAACTATCAAGTTGGGTGGCCCAGCCAATCAGTACATGACAAGTAATAAACAAGATGTACTTATAATAAACAGCTTAAATGAAACGGCAGTACATTTACAGAAAAAGGAATTAAAAATACTAGGTTTATACTATAACACGTTGACAAGTACGAGGAGTGGATTTCCTCGACGTCGGAGACTCGTACAGTGATGGGTCGCCATCGGGACCATCCTGGTCTAACACCAGACGTGTTTTTTTGTTGACCACCCACCACCACGTTCATGAACCTAACCCCCACATGTGACTATTTTCTTATCTAGCTACTCCACTGTTTTGAGGTTTGGGTGCACACTCACACAAATAAGTGGTTGCATTTTTTTTTTTCCGACGAGACGGTTTATTTGAAGCGCAAGGATGAAATTCCATCGCCACTTCCATATTAAGCTGCGATGCTACAGGAATGAATGTCTAAGAGCTTCAAACCTTCAAGAGCTGTAACTTGCTAAGAAATGCAATGGCAATCCAATCCAACTCCGCCGGTGACCAACTCACATTATTGATCGCAGCCGCTGATCCATACAACATTTCAGGTTCCACCTGGCTGTTAGCGCCGGCACCGCTGTAATCCGGCCGCACTCCGTCCTTGCTGACCACCTCCCATATCAAAGCTCTTGAATCATCACCAGCCGAGCATATTTGCCTTCCGGTGCGTGGAGACCAAGATATAGCATTCACACTTGCCTTATGCTTGCTTAGCTCCATTAATGGAGTTGTCGGGAACCGAATGTCCAGAATCACAACCTTATTGCTGTCCATGCCAACTGTGGCTATAAATCTCGGGTCTCTTTTGTTCCATTCTACCCTCAGCAGAGGACAATCTTGCTTTGGATTTTCATAGATTATTGTTGATCTCTCTTTGCTCCTTAAATCGAAAACTCTAACCGAGCCATCACCCGACACTGATGCGAAAATATTGATTGCACCCCATGAAATATCAAACACTTCTTTATCATGTGCAACCAGTTGAGCGTCTATTTGCTCCTTCTCTATGTCCCAGATCACACAGGTGGTATCGACACTGGAAGTGGCCACACGATGAACATCAAAATCAGCCCAGTCAAATGAAGTTATGGCAGAACTGAATCCACTACTCTTGTTGCCATTAAGGAGAGACTTCAACTCGATACGGTCGTCATGAATTTGCCATACGCGCAAGTAGTCCCCGGAGGTGGCGATGATATCAGGATTTGCAGTGTCCTCGGAGGGGAAGAACATGAGGTTCGTAGGTGAATAAGGGTGGTCGAAGATTAGGCGGCTATCGGTGGTGAAATCAGAAGTGTCGCGGTTGAATTGAACAATCTCCACCTTGTTGCTATAGTCTTCAAGAAAACTTCCAATGGCAAGACGTGATTTCTTGTCTTGTCTGACCGACCAGGCCAGTGAAAATATAGGCCACTGAGATATGTAAGTGTAGATGCCGGGTCTTTTCTCTGAAGAGCCTTGCATGGTTGCTCAATTTGATCTGTACGTATTATTGAGAAGTGCACGTATATAAGAAGGCGAGCCTCTCCGGTCCAATCTCTCTGCGTGATATATTAATAAATAAATAAATAAATACCAGTAATGACTTCTCAAATAAGTTACTCCATATATACATATATGTATATATACCTCTGATATAATCAGAAAACTTTTAGTTTTAAGATGCAAAGTGAATTCAGAAAAGAAAAGAAAAACAGAAATGAACCCACCCGTACACTAAATAGAGGGTATTTTCTGAAAATGTACTCTGATCAAACATCAAATACAAGAATGGCATGAGCAGGCTCATCAAAACAAGCAGGGCCTGCAGGTTCTTGGCTAGCACGCAGTTCGTCAGCCATATTCTTACCTCAGTATATAAATATTTCGTTTCTGATATATTGTTTACGTAATCACTGGAATATCTGTAACCTTGCAAAAGCAAATAACACGTTAGAGAAGTAAAAAGTAAATGTGCTCAACTCCCAAACACTAAATGAAATCCAAAAGATTTTGTAATTCTCTCACCTTATTTCCTCCGAAACGTCTGCTACTTGAATTTTCTTTAATCTCTTTATTATCAGTGCTGCACTGTGCTCCAGAAAAGTTATCCTGACAGAAAAGAAAAGCTGAATACAAAATCGAAAGCCTTTCGACAAAGCTGCATTCTTTCCTACGAGCTAAAGGGAAACTTAATTACAGCACTCAAGAACAGATAGGATCTGCTGGTGCATGAGAAGACGGGGGAGGAGATCGGAGGAGTTGAAGTGTGTATTTTGCACAGAAGTTTCTAGGGACGATGGAAGTTCAGGCTTAAGAAGCAAAAAAATATTATTTAAATTATACGGGAAGGTAAGGTGAAGCTACTGGTCAAATATTCACGAGGACAATGCACGTATGGTTGGTTCACTTTACTTCAGCACAAGGTTGCACGTTTTAACAAACTACTTTCTTTTTTTTCCTCTTTTATTCAAGTGTACGTGAGGGGCTCTCGAGAATAATCTTGATGTCATGTAATATGATTTATTAGTATTTTTTAATAATTGATAGAAAAAAAATTATTTTATATATAAATCTTTATAATCAATAATAATTATTGAGCTCGTATCATATGCATTTTAAACCTCGGCACCATGCTCAGACCTAGATGTTAAGTCCAATAACATGTTTTAATGTTCATAGACCTGATTAGTGTATCGAGTTCAATCATGTTTTTTTTTTAATGTATTTATAAGAGATTTTTGTTTTCATTGATGTTATCAACACAAAATAACTATTCGGCCTTTTAACTCAAGAAAAAAACAAGGTTTATGGCGTATAAATACCTTTTCAAGTACTATCCAGGTAAGAGATTAAATAATTTATATTAAAAACACATCTATATACAAAACAAAAACAATTTTTTTCTTAGAAGTTAACGCTCCCTAACATATTTATTATTCTTTTTCTTTATAAGTTATTGATTTTACTGTATGATAGGACTTGATTCCCTTAAAAGAGAACTTTTTAAATGTATAAAAAGGCATTCATCAACAAATAGTTTTCTTTACTTTGAAAAAAAACTTTATTTGAATGAATATTTGATTAATTCATAATCCAATTACCAAAATGTAAAAAGGAAAGTTATACAATTTTATGAACAAATAACTGTACAAAATGTTGATGGTAACATTTCGAACATTCATTTGTCTAAACCATAAACATTCAACTTATAAATTCTTGTTTAAACATTTTAAAAACAAAACAATGTTGATTTTAAACATGGTGTCTCCAGATCCAATTTAGACTAAATTTGAAATTAAATTAACTAAAGAGTTGACATGGTTAGACATGATCAAGGGTTTATTGACCTAAATGGCCCAGTTTAATTTGACTAAAATTCAATGGGTAAACTATATATATATATATATATATATATATATATATACATACATACATATATATATAACAATATTTGTTTAGTCTTTCATTAAAACAACTTGATAGGATAAAGGGAAAATGTTCTAATTTTTCTTTTCTTTTTATATATCTCATAGTTAACTTATTATTGGATCGAATTAAAGGGGGTCAACTAGGTCAACCAATCTTTGATCAAGTATAAATGAATCAACTCTTTATCAGTTAATTTCAAATTTGATCCAAATCGAGTATTGAGTCATCAAGTGCATTTTTTATATTGTTTACTTTTAAAATTACATATATAAAAGTATGAGTTGAATGTCTAAAATTTGGACATTTGTTTGTCTTGTGAAAGTTGCATTGTTACCAACAATGTAACCGTTATACCTTTTTATTCTTATTTTTGAGATTGTGCTAATGGGAACAACACAACCTCAAAAATAATATACAATTGGTGTCTCGTTTTCAACAACACAATCTATCGATTTTTATAATTTTTGGATTGTGCTAGTTTACCAAAACTTTTATTGTATAATGATATTTTCATTAATAAATTCCAGCTTTATTAAATGCATCAACATGAAAAAAATTCATAATTGTCAGGTCCTAAAAAAAAGCTCACATACAATCCAATTTTGCATGATAAAACATGTTATCACCTCTTTAAAAAGTACTATTATTCATTAAAGCAATGTTTTGGCTTCTTATGTTTTTTTGGTTCATTTGTTTTATAGTTTTATTGTTATTTTTATTTTCATCCTTCAAAATTAGGCTAATTAAGAATTAATTTTTATAATTTATTTTAATTTTATTTCTATAGAATTATTCTCATTTCATGACCCAAGTTGCATGTTTGAAGGTTGACCTAGGTTGAGTCAAGTTTTTTTGTTTTTTATTTGATTGGTTGTTTTTATAATTTGATCTTTTAATATTGAATTGATATTGAGAATTAGACTTCATAATGTGTTTTAATTTATTTATTTTAGTAAAACCAAGATTTTATTAGTCATTTAGGTTGTTTTTGGATTCTTGAAGTCAACAATGTCATATCATGTCAACCCCTATAATATTTTAAAAAATGGAAAACACATTGGAAAAACTTCGACCATTTTTTTACATTAAAAAAATGTTTAATCCGCAACGTAGCAAAAACAAATGATCTAGTATATATTAAACACCCAATATTTAGGCTACTATTTCAGAACAGTAGGTTGACCCATGTCTCGAGCGATTCAGGGACTAGGTTAACATAGGTTTCAACAAAAATAGAAGGGACAATTAACCTAGTATGACTCGAGCAAAAACTTGAGTTGATCCATTACCCACTTAGCTCAGGAAAAACTCAGTCAAAACTCGTTGATATATTTCTTAAAAATGATATTTTTTTATTTTTTATAAAAAAAAATGACCCTAATTAACTCTAGTCAACTCACTTGACCTATGACTCAAGGCTTACCTTGGTCAACCTTGAATCAAGTTTAAAAACTATGATATAGGTTCAACTATGAGAGGAGGACCTTTATCTTTGTTTTCTACCAATTATGATTTTCTTTTTATTAGTTCTAACTAGATAAGTGGTATGTGTTATTTCATGGGATGGGTATAATTTTATTTAACATAAAAAATTATGTTTGGTGATCATAGAGTTTTTAAAGGAGTAAGAAAAATAAAGGACTTGTGTTATTAATTCGGATGAGTTCAATAACTTGATTGATTTAATAATATGATTATATATATATATAGGACTTGTGTCATTAATTTGAATGAGTTCAATAACTTGGTTAATTTAATAATATGATTATATATATAGACAAGAGTAATGATAATAAAACAAAAAAAATAATGAAATAAAAAAAGAAACCCTTGCTAATATTATGAAAAGAATTTTTAAATATTGTGAAAAGATTTTAATATCTTATTTGATAACAAATAAAAAATTAAATGAGAATGAGATAACTTCATTATCAAGATGAAAATGAAAAAACAAAATTGAGACTCAATTATCAACAATTCAAACAATTAAGGGCAACTTTTTAAAAAAAAATCATTTAAACAAAACTAAAAACATAGTCAACTCGGGTAACTTGACTAACCTCAACATGCGATATGAAATCCGGATAGCATCATAAAAAGAAAAGAGTCAAAAAAACATGAAGTCAAATGCTTGATAATACAATATCGAATAATGAAATTGAAAAATTAATAATATTTTTTTCTTTAAAAAAACAAAGTCAAATTTGGCTAATATTCAAAACCCGCGACGTGATAATGAGAATAAGTTACATCATAGAAATCAAATATAAAAAAATCACAAACTAAAATTTCCAATCTAAAAAAAAATGTGATAAAAAGAATAAGAATCAATCATGTATAAAAATAAAATAAAATTAAAAATTAAAAATTAAAAGGTAAAATTAAAAAAAATAAAATAAATCAATAACATAATAAAAACAAAAAGATCCTTTCCTGCTATGTTTTAAAACATTATATTCTAAACTCTGAACCTTATATGCTAGCTAACACTTGACATCCCCCCAAAAAATCAACAATAAATATCTAAAGATTTCTATTATTTTAATAACTAAAAAGCCGTTATATTATAATTTTATCATCATCATAATCTCGTAGAGTAATTTAATCAAACAGTTGAGGGAAACTTTATCAAGATCAACAACATCCATCCCCACCTCACCCTGCTGCCATTCATAATTCAGCAGTTCCAACTAGTTTTTATAACAGTTTCTGATAAATAAGAAACAGCACGTGTCATCTCCATTTACTTGGGATCTACAAGAAGGATCTTTTTTATTCATGACGCGTGCGACAGGGGACAGCAGCTGTGTTTCGCGCGCGCGTGCAGTTGACTTTAATACAGGCACTTGCAGCGGTCTCTTAATCCACCTAATATGAATCTGTAAAAAAATGATTTTTATTTAAAAAATATTAAAATAATATTTTTTATTTTTTTAAAATTATTTTTGATATTTGTATATTAAAATGATATAAAAAAATAATTTAAAATAAATAATGATAATAATATATGAGACTCATATCTCTGTGCTCCCCACACCTTGGAGACGGCAAACTCTCCTCCTGTAACCTAAGGTATGTTTACCATTCCAAAAAGAAAAAAGAAAAAAAAAGTCTTAATAATTTCCTCAACAAATCAAATAAGATAATTCAAATAACAGAAGTGCACTTATCTAGGGCGAAAATCTTTTTGAAAGTTGAACGTTGAGATTTTTGGTTTGGTTTTTGAAATGAAACAAGAACACAACATAAACCAGTAAAAAAAAAACCCTACAGAACTCTCGCTATACTGGTATTTGCAAGATCAGAACTTCCAATTAACAACAACAATTCTTACATTTTTCACGCAAAGAAACTCTAATTAAGAGCACTGTCACCAGATGGCCAGAAGAGATGTATCGTCTTGGTAAATCTTCTCCTTCCTTCCTTCCTTCATTGAGTTCTCCCTCGATCGATCTCTTGCATCCAATCTCAATAAAATTTGTTTCATTGCCTCTATGCATTTCAGGCCGTCCAAGTCTGCATCCCCATCAGGAGTACTCCAGCTCCATATACATGGCATGCCTTTCAGTGTGGACAAAGTAAGCTGATATAACATTAAAAAACCTGTCTGGTCCAAATTTTGTTTTTCCTGATCAACCCTAATGAAAAAGATTTCTTCAGCACAAGTGTAGATTAGAATACCATAAAAAATCCTTCTTCCATTTTCATTTTTTTGAATAACTTTTCTGATATATCTGCGGGTATATTTTACATTTGTTTAGGATCTTCTGTGTGCAAGATCAGCCAAAATAGCTGCACTGCTCAAAGAAAATCCCCCAGAAAAGCTGGCTTTTCTTCTCCGAGACATTCCTGCTGATCCAGAAACCTTTGAACTTGTTGCTAGATTCTGCCACGGGTATGAACTGGTTTTTTCCACAGAGAATGTCATACCACTCATTTCTCTTGCTTACTACCTGGAGATGAATGAAAGTCACAGCGACAATAATCTGCTGGACAAGGCTCTTGCTTTTTTTGAAGATAGAGTCCTTCCTAGCTGGAATGAAACCATCAAGGCTCTTCGGTCAGCGAGCAGCACCATTCAACAAGTAACGCATTCAGGTTTGGTTGATGCATGTTTAGAATCACTCGTTTACAAAGCATTGGCCGATCCCCGACTTCTTGGAGAACCAATCAAGATTTCAACATGCAATGAGAATAGTGATGAGGATGAAGAGGTCTATAAGCCAAATGCGAGACGAAAACTTTTTTCTCCTGATTGGAAATCAGAGGATTTGACTACACTGTCACTCCAGTTATATGATCCTCTCATGCATGCAATGAATCAGCATGGAGTCAAACCAGAATATGTGGCAGCATCTCTTTATCAGTATGTAAAGAAGTGGGCCAACTCTGGAGAGAATGAGTCAATTTACAAGCGGGGAGTGATTGAAGCAGTGGAAAGGCTTCTGCCTACTGAAAAGGGAATTCTTCCTTGCAAATTGTTGTTTGAAATGCTCAGGTTTGCAATTTTTCTCGAATGCAGTAATGATTGTAGAAGTGGTTTTGAGATTAGGATCGGGAAGCAATTAGACCAGGCAGAAGTGAAAGACCTCTTAATACCGTCTCAAGGTTATTCCAAGGAAATCCAATATGATATTGAGTGTGTGAGGAGGGTTTTGAAACACTTTTATGCCAACTACTGTAGTGCTGATGTTTCTGGGATAATCTCGGTGGCAGAACTCATTGAAGAATTTTTGATGGAGGTTGCAAGTGACATTGATTTGAGGATAGACACATTTGTTTCTTTAGCTGAGATGTCAGTGGCAGCGTCATTAGGAACACAGAGAAATTCCGATGGAATATACAGGGCCATCAACATTTACTTGGACAAGCATAGATATTTGACAGAGCTGGAAAGAGAAGAGGTATGCAGGGTGCTAGATTGCCAAAAAATGTCACCTGAAGCCTGTGAACATGCGGCGAAGAATGAAAGGTTGCCGGTTAGGTTCGTGGTGCAGGTGCTGTTTGTGGCGCAGCTGCAGTTGCGAGACACGATCACAAAGGAGGTGCAGGTTTTTGATGATAAATTGAGAAGAGAGGTGGCGGAGGATGAGGAGAATGAAGTGAAGATGGGGTTTGACGAGGATGAGGTGAGGGTTGAAATGGAGAAAATGAGCATCAAAGTGATGGAGCTTGAAAGAGAGTGCTGCACAATGAGGGAAGAAATAGAACACGGTTGCACCCATAAGAAATCAAAAGGGGGCAAAGCCAGCGTGTGGAGAGTAATGAAGAGAAAATTGGGGTGTGCGAGTAGCACTCATGATTGTAACTGCCAAGTCAAGAGGAAGAAGAAATACTGAGTTTATTTTTACCTTTTTTTTATTTTTCTTCGCTGTTATGTTCTTTTTTTCTAATTTTTTGTATTCTTTCTTTAGCTTGGCCGCATTATTTGTGGTATAACATGTGTGTGTGTGTGTGTGTGTGTGTGTATTAGAGAGAGAGAGAGAGAGAGACACTCAGTGAAGGAAGTCCAAGTAATCCATGAGCTTCATCAAACGAGAGCTCATGCATGACTAGGCTGCAATATTGCTGGGTTTAGAAAGTCACTCGTGCACCTAACTCGAAAAGAAACAGACCGAAGTGCAACTATTTTCTTAAATAAATGAACTATGTTTGACAAAGATTTGTTTATACAGAATGGATACTCTATCATTGTCTATGCAAACAGACTTGTTACAATCCACTAGAGGTATTTGAAAAATCAACAAACATCTGAGTGCATTATACAATATCTTTTTTCAGTTTTATTTTTTAATAAATTTAAGCCTTCTCAGTTCTCTTGTTACTTTAATAAATTTAACAGATCATAAATAATTCTGGTGGAAGCACGTGACATGTAGACAGCATCCAAATGCACCTTTTGAAATGTTTCCAAAAAACAAATCTCCACAATCCTCCACCATAATAATAATAATAATAATAATAATAATAATAAAGGAACTCACCATCTAATGGTTCAGGCAACTAGCTGTCTAGAACCACTCTCTCTGGACGAGCATCTCGCTGCAATAGGAAGCAGCACTTGGATCAGTAAAATCACAGTATCACTATACCATGACTCCCTCTTCTATGTTTATCTGGCCAGACCATTTCATAATCATAAAAAAATAATAATAAATAAATAAAGGAAAACAAAATAAGATTATAATTTACACGCCACCGCTAATTTCTATGATTCAGGGTATAAAAAACCATTTTTTAAAAAAATGTGATACAGATGCCTAATAATCAGCTCTTCCCAATTGACTCTATTTCTTTCTGGCCCTATGCGTAAGAACGGCTAGCTATCGCCAGTTCTTTCCCAAAAAAAAAAAATGATCCAGACAGTAACATGGGATCGCCACCGCAGTCTATACTAGCTTCAAATCCCAGCAGTAGATAACAGTTACAGATATTATACATGCTGGAGTTTTTATCCATCAATCAATCCATACTGCACAAACCAAGCAGTCTCGCCAGAAAGCCAAATTCTTTTTAGCTGAGCTTGATAGAGTTTATAGATTATTTATCTGGCTCCTGTTTTCTCCACAAGAATGATTGGCTGTGGGTGGTGAGACAGCACTGGATCCATTTGCTTTGATGGACTCGGGAAGGCCATCACTTGACCATGTAATTCTCGTTGAATCAGCATTCTTGATGGATATATCCTCAGGAACCCCCTGCTGTTGTATCAGTTCTATGCGCCTTAGAGATGGCACGTCACCCTCACAGTATCTGTGCCACATGTTCCGATACGTTGTCTCTAAACCAAGAGTAAAATTTGGTCCATCACAGACCGGAGACTTAGACATAAGGTCCCGGAGACTCATCCTCAAGTTTGAGAGAGCTGAAATGTCTGAGGCTAGTTGTAGTGCCAATCGAACATATTCCTCTTCATTCTTGGCAACCAAATGTCCTAACCCTGCATTACAATCAGCCAGAAGGTCCGCGGTGATTAATGAAGAGTCCGAACATCCTCAAGCAAAACTTCAAAGCTAAGAAAAAACTCTTAAAGCATAGATATGCACAAAAACAATATGGATTCATTCTGGATAATTGAAGCTTCAGATTCTAAAAGCTAATAAAAACTCCATTCGAATAGCTTCAATCCAAATCATGAGTCTTCAAGTTGAAAGCGAATGGAGGAAACTTGGATGAAAAAAAGCACTACAAGGAAGAAGCGCATATACATGGTGTTCATACCATTAGATCATACATTGGATTCTCATTCCAGCACAGTTGATCATTTGGAATAATATCATGGAAAATTTCATATAAATCCAGAAAGCTATGTTTTATCCAGACTCTATATGGTAAAATCATGGAGATTGTCCTTCATGTTTTAGGGCATCATACAAGACGACCTCAGTTTTTCTCTTTTCCTTGTTATTGGCTTTGTTAAGGATTGAGTTTCAAAACTATGATTTTGACAAAACATTCAAAACCATGTCTTCAAGTGCATTGAGTTTACAAAATCATGGTTTTAAGAGGTTACCACCACTCGTAAACCAGCCTTTATTACTTGAAACCTGCTTTCGGTAAACCCAAGGTCAAGCCAAACAGGTCCTTCGCAAGCAACAAATGCAATGAGGCATAGAAACCGAGAGTAATTTGAGATAGAAATGAAACAAAAAGAAGAAATGAAAGGTCCTCACCAACTTTGCTGAGAAGACTCACGCCAACATTGTGAGCATGCACAGCACCAGCCATAGTAATGCATGGAACTCCCATGTACAAAGATTCACATGTTGTAGTTGTACCAGCATATGGAAAAGTATCCAAGCTACATCAAATACATGGAGTAGGCCATAAAGAAGTTAAAATGACAAGCCAGAAGCACACTGGAAAAGTATGTATGTCTAAATAATGTGAACAAATCTCAGCATAGGTTGATAGAAGGTAG
Source organism: Salix caprea (assembly GCA_964035475.1). NCBI lineage: Eukaryota > Viridiplantae > Streptophyta > Magnoliopsida > Malpighiales > Salicaceae > Salix > Salix caprea. The sequence goes on from OZ037751.1 coordinate 16,954,333, forward strand.
GTATCAATTGAGCATCTGTAGAGCATATCTTGCTTACTAACAGCTTCCTGAAAGAAACAAAAGGTCGTTGCAAGTATACATTATAACTGAAGATCTTACCTTATGTCCATTAGAGAATATGCTTGCATGTGATCATGATTAAGAAGGATTAGAGGCAGGAGATCAACACGCAGAGGTTCCAACCCCATCTGCTCCAACATTGTAAGGAATCTCTGTCTAACACTATCACAGCCAAATGGCTTGCATTTCACCACAAGGCGGGAGTTTGGAACTGCACAGAGTATCCTGGCCCAAACTTGCAATACCTTAGGTGTTATCTGAGGGGAGAAATAATAAAAGGGCCCCAAAAAAGGGACAAAACATGGAAGCAATCAGAAGAATTTTGCCAACTATAGATTGTGGTTTAATAGTCTAATTACAAAACTAACCAATACCTTTGCCAGATTATTAAAGCTACCAAATGTGATAAAGCCATTAGAAAGAGCAGGAGTTGGAGAAACAGGCCCAGCCTCTGGAGAAGGTATGTAACAAAGAAAGCATTCTGGTAGACGAACCAACTCCTCAACATGCCTGTCATTGAATATGCATAAAAGGCCATGGATAACATAGAATAAATATTCCTACTGAGCTATATTTAAGAACATTATCTTCAAGAAAGTAACAAGCAGGCCTACTTTTGTTTACTATGAGGAGGATCAGTGAATGAATCAGTAATTCTGTAATCAATGGTAGGCAATCCAGTTGTGTTTGGGTAGCCAATCCAGGTCACCTAAAATATAGGTAAGTCAAAAAACAAGGTCAAACTTTAACTGGTCCAAAATCTCACTTCAAGAAACTATGCACATGCTACCTACAAGCACAAATCTACAAGTTCCTCGTACAAAAGCATATCTGGAAAATGAATATTCCCAAAATAGGAGGTTTAGGATACTGAGTTACGTATATAGTGCCTTTTACTGACTCAAATAAAATTGAAGTATAGCTGCAACAAAGAGGTATGAAGTGTATAAAACATTGGCCATTTCAGCTCTGCAATGTACTAATATATGGACAGCAAAAATAAACACAATGAGTCTATGTGTTGTCCATAGAAGTGGCCATATATGTAGGCAAAATTATTATCAATAAACCAAAGCCAAAAGCACAATAATCACTGACATCAGCAAATCCAAAACAACCCATAAGGAAAGATATACTACTAATTGTTTGCATAGAAAGTTCGAGCATACTATGAGCAGGTGCTGGCCAGCATGCCATCATACTTTGAATGGACTACTCCCAAGATAACATCAAGGAAAGAACTACACACACAAAAGAAAGAAATAGAAACTAAAGTCTAAGGCATACCTGAACAGGTGCTGGTCGGCACGCCATCATACCCAGCTTATTGTTAGCAGTATGTCCAGTGAGTTCTACCAAAATGTCAACTTTATCTTCTCTAACCATGCTTGCAACCTTCTTCTCATCAATACCATATATATCCCTCCACATCCCACCCTTTTTTAAGACTTTCTCCCTAAACCTAATTGTTTTTGCATCAGGCTGCAACCATAAGAATAGAAAATCCAAATTGGTTCACGGATGTCTTGCAGATTTGTAAGCATACTACAGAATGCTCTAATTGAATGATATAAACATAGAATCAAGGTGGTGATTAGCATCACAGTGCTGGAAAGGGTTGTTTGTTGTGTGGATACCATAGGTTGTGAACTTGACCATCAGAGTTGCAAATTAAAATGAACATATTGCAGAATGATTGGCAATACTGCTGAGCAATTGTGATATATATAGGAGGTTATGTTTAAAAAGACTACTTTTAACCATCTCTTCCCATCAGTTATGTTTAAAAAACACTTTTTTTATATATAAAAAAAAAGCAAACAGGTAACGAATATCATATGAAAACACTGATTAGACATATTTGTTAAAAAAAAAAGCATCCATAAAATTACACATCAGCAAAAACACAAAAATCAATAAGTAATAGAAACAAACCATGGTCTGCATACCTTCACAACTGCTGAATAGACAACCACCTTATAATTTGCATAGTCATGATAGACAAGAGGGGCCTCAATGAAATAAGATACAGAATGAGTAAAATAATCCGGAGATACATATCCAATCACAAGTGGTCTCTCTGGAACTTTTGGGTTGTCCCACAAAGTGTACTGTTGATACAACCTCATAAAGCGCCTACCCCATTCCCTGCATGTATGCAATTCACTTCAGATAAGGCTCAGCAAGCTCAATCTAAAAGTTTCCAAACGCTACAAAGTACAACAAAATTGGCACTCTTGTAAAAAATGTCAAGCGCTTACAACACATGAGACTATCATATTCAAATTATATATAATCATCTATGACCAAAAAATAATAGCATGAGCCATAGAGTTCGAAGAAAATACTAAACTTTTGCTAGAAGAAAAATCATTTTGAAAGCCCAGAAAGAATACAATTCAGTCTTTTGATGTAAGAAATTGATGGAAAGACAATTGTAGATGAAGATATACAATTCGATCCCAGAATCTACAATGAGCAGAAGGTAGAAACCAGACATAAAAAGAATATTCTCAAACTGAATGCTAATAAAGTTCTTCATCAAATTTTTGAACTCATCAAAAGAAATTATTCTGACAGACAAATTATTTTATTTCATGATGGCGTATGCTTGTAGTCTTCCACCCTCATAATCAGTATAGGAAATGTTTTCCAAGTACCATATTAAATGGCTTCTATGGGAGAAGGCAATGAACTCATTAGAAGATTCTTAAGAGAATTACAATAAAAATAAAATGCCTAGTCTATAGGAGATAAACCCTACCTGTGAGCCTCAAAAAGCTTATCATCACGTCCTTCGTTTATGTAATTCATTGCAAGCAACCGATTCTGGCACAGAAAGTTCATAGATATAGATAAGAGACAGCAATGATACAACAAAGAGGATCCTAAACCCATCAAACAGACAAAAATCCCTGGCATACAATGAATATGTGAGCTGTATGAAGTACTTATCAACTCTGACCATGTTAAGACAATGAAATAGTACAGCACTTTCATAAAATTATGCATCTTTTTTTATAAAGAAAAAAAAAGAGGTAGCAGTTGGTCATTGCTTCTACTGTTAGGCCACTTGAAGAATGTAAAAGCATTCATGTAAAAGACTAATACCAAGAAGAATTCTTTCTTTTACAACCACCACCATCCACACAACTGCCCCCTGGGCCTCCCATTGTGAAACCAATTGCCATTCAAGAAAAGGAGTGAAAAATGGGGAAGATAGCATGTGTGGCACTACTTTTACTGCATGTAAAGCATCTGTATTTAAGAATAAAACCAAGTGAACAAAATAAAAAAGCATGTTTTCTCCTTTCACAGCAATCATTAACCAATACACAACCCCCCATTCCCATTGCCTCTAAGAAACAATGTCCTTTTCCATCCAATGTTATAGTTAAAGCCTTCCATAGTTAAACTCAACTGTTCATTAATGCTACTTGACCAGCTTAAAAAAATATCTTTCCAGTGCAAACATATGGAGTAAAATCTTTTAAAGCATCAGGGTACTAAAAGAAGCATGTTTATGACAACTGACAGAACTCAGCAAGCATTTATAACATTTACTCAAGCAACCGAAAGTGTAACAGCACCTGGCCTGCATTGCGAGAATCAGGATCTATCTCCAGGCATTGCTCATAAGCACTGATAGCCATAGATATATTGCCAGCATCTCTGTAAAGAACTCCTACAAGCAGAGGATAAATAAAATGACATTTAGCAGAAGAAAAATTGGTACTGGCTTCTTTTCTTCTTCTTTTTTCTTTGGAAGGGTGGGTTTGTTTCCACATAGAGCCAGAATCAAATTTATAAAGGAAATTTGTCACCGTGGAAATGAAATCTAAGATACTTAAATCAGAATCAATAACCTCTGGAAAAGCAAACTTGGGGGGGTTCCGTATAGAACAGGAATCAAATTTATAAAGGAAAATTGTCACAATACAAAAAAATCTAAAATGCTTATTTTGGAATCAATAAAACATCTGAAAAGCAAGCTCATCAGAGTTCACAATGTGACCCTTTTTTTATCGAAGGGCAGATACAATTGTGTGGGTGAGAGAGAGAGAGAGAGAGAGAGAGAGAGAGAGAGACCTAAGTTATTATACGCTTCAGCATATGTGGGGTTTGCCATGATAGCTTTCTCAATCATGCTTGCAGCAGCATCCATTTTACCCTGCAAATAGGAAGGATCTGGTCAGCAACATGCCAGATATATAATCAAATAAATTATTGTGCATCCAGTATGATTTCATTTCAGACCTGGACAGTGTAGACAACACCAAGGTTGTTCAATGACTGAGAGAAGTTTGGTTTGATTGATAAAGCTAACTGCAAACAAAAACAATGATGAACATGATTTCATCACTAAAGAATGAAAACTTAAAACCTGTACAAGTAACTGAACTTGCCTGATAACACTCCACAGCTTTATCAAGGTTGTCTCGGTCCTTGTATATCACACCTAAATTGTTGCATGCCTCTGCACAGTGAGGATTGAAGTGGAAAGCAAGTTCATAGAACACAATTGCCTGCTCGAATAGAATAGATTTACTCGATCACTGAATGATAAAATTATTGCAATAAGAAATAATTAAACTAGCTTAAAACTTGTTTGTGTAGCATCAATGAAAATTAACTTCCAAGCTCAACTTTATTAGCATGCTACTGTAAATTTGTCAATCCTCATTGCTGCTACATATGTGGGTCAAGAACAAGGTAAGGTCCTATAAAAGATCACTCACCATCTCAAACTTCAGCATTTCACCATAAGCAACACCAAGATTATACATGGCGTCAGCATAGTGCCAGTTATAATACAAAGCCTTCTTGTAATATGCCACACCTTGATTGATATCTCCCTCAAGTTTAACCTGAATACACAAATGACTAAATCCAAAATCAAACATGTGCAAGAAAAAAGGCATTCTACGAAAAGTTTTCATGAAAAGACAAGCTACTTGAGCATCTCATTACAAAAACTGACAGTACGTAAAATAAATAGAATCCGAGGAAAGACTGCAAATGTTAATTCACAGCTATTATAAGAATAAGCATGAAGGATGGAAAACCCACTTTTGTTCCTAAATCTGTTAATGCTATTGCCATATTATTCTTTGCAATCTCGAAGTTGGGTGACACAGCTAGACACCTGATAGAACAACATAATTAAGGAACAATCATCAGCAGAGGCAGAGCATCATTGAAAGTACATGCAGGGCCCAAAAGAAAAGTTAAATAAGTGGCAGGCATACCTCTCATAACAGGCAATGGCTGATTCTAGATCACCTCTGTTTTTGTAGATGACACCCATGTTGCAGTATGCTTCAGCATACATGGGCCTCTCCATTGCAGCCTTCTCATAGCAACTAAGCGCAGTGTCATATTGCATCATTTCAGAATACACAACACCAAGGTTGTAATATGCAGGCTGCACATAAGAAGAATGTCTATTTACAAATGAAAAGTGGAAAACAAACATAGAACATAAAATTTTGAGGGTGCAAATATAAAATTAATAATATTACCGCATAGTGTGGATCTACTTTAAGAGCTTCATAATACTTCTGAATTCCCTCTTGTGCATTACCAGAGAGCTTTAAGCTGGTTCCAAGATCTGTTAAAACAATGGCTAGGCACTCGGAAGCTGGCTTGTATGAAGGATCAGCTTTCAAAGCCTTGTGATATGACTACAAGAGGCAAAATAACTAAAATATTATAAATCAGCTTTAGCAAATAATATATAGTTGCAAAACCAAAAACCAAAGGATGACCCACTCATATATAAACATGTATAATTAGCAATGACAGTTTCAGTACATTGTGGGATGCTATTCAAAAATATTACAGCAAAAGGTAATAAGCATGCCCTTATGCATAGCAGCTCTCAGGCTGACATTGATAGACCAGGAATTCATAGCCAACCAGAACATTCCTTATGTGCAAATACAGAAGCTCAAAAGGAGAGCTAAAAACTACTGTCACTGGATGGAAAAGTTAAAACACTGAGGTATTTTTGAAAAAGAAATTGAAAAATATTGACTTTTAACTTTATTTTCAACAAATGCAGGATAAGGCATCCACTTGAGTCCATAAACATGCACAGACAGCTGAGCGGTGAGTATATTGACCATGAATTCTCCCAAATCCAATTTATCATGTAAAGAACGTAGGAACTAGTTATCAGTATCATGAATCACCAATCCCCTTGTTTTTAGATGCATAAAATCCACAAGCAACATTGAACTAGTCTACATGTGTGGGAAAGGTAGCAAAGCATCAAAAAACAAAGGGGAAATGGGACTTCTAATCTGCACTAGCATACTTAACAATTCAAATAGCAAGCAATCAAATAATACAAGTTTACTTGCAAACTGTGACTTCTAATTACAACAAACATCTTATTTACTGATGTGATGAAGATGAATTAATGGTCATGAGCTTACATCAGCAGCCTCTAACAGACGACCCTCATCCTTGTGCAATATACCACAATGTGTCAGGGCACACGCATTATCTGGGTCCAGCTTTATAGCTTCAGCAAAACTATCAAAAGCAACCTTTCCCATGTTCTGCATCTGCAGGCATATTCCTTTTCCAATGTAAGCCTCAACATTTCCATTATTATTCTGCAGAGCACTCTCATAAAGAGCAAGAGCGTCACCGAATTTATTTCTGGATCGAAGAATGTTGGCATAAGAGAGTTTGTCCTTCCCATCAAGCCCCTTCTGTGCTGGAGATGAACTAACTGGAGAGCCACTAGGGCCAGGTGAAGGCTGTGATCCTCTCAAGAAACCATTATCTCCAACCGGTTCCTTCTCTCTCACATTACCAGCATCCTTCTCTGTCCACGCCATCTGGGTATGCAGAAATTCTCTCTTTCCTATAGGAGTATCTACGAAAGTAAATCAACTTTTCATTCACAGCCACCGCACGTCAAAAAAACAAACCACAAATGCAAGGCTTTACCCAATGCTTGGACTTTAAAGGAAATATAGCTGGAATGCAACAGTAACACCAATATTGATCAAAAGCATAGAGTTTCAGGCTTTATGAGATTAAATTGCACTGAAATTCAACTTCACATTACTGAAACAACCACTTCACCTAGCCTACATAGAATGACAAGCACAACAAAAACCAGTATTGTCAAAGTTAAAGAGAGAAAGAGGTGTTTTTGCATTATTATAACTGCATTGAACACACAACTGGAAACCCTAACTATGTCAAAACTGATTCAAGAAACTTCTTGATTTAGCAAAGCTACCATCATGAACCCCAGCTGATCATTTAATAAAACCCTAATAGACAAAAGATAATCATTACACACATCAAAAACTAATCACTAAACCCCAGTAAAACCCATATAGAAGTAGAAAACAACAATTAAGGATTTTTACCCAATTTGATACGCATAAAGAAAAGGAAACAAGAAACTCAAGAAGACAATCAAAAAGAAAAAGAATAGGGGTTTTGATACTCACATTCAAGAAAACAAAAACCTACAAGAGCAACTAAGGAGTGGCGTGTGGTAAGAAGAGAGAGGGGTGTAGGCTAAGGTTGGCCAGAGCAAGTGTCCACAGACAGAATTTTCAGAGAGTTATACTAATTTTTAGTGGGTTATTATTAGAAAGTTGAAACGGAGACGCGGCACTCTCTCTTTAAATTCTGGTCTCCGACAAAGGGAGAGAGAGAGAGTTCGATGCGTCCCAAGACCAGAGAGAGAGAGGAAGAGACGCCTTCTTGGTGGTGGTGTGTTCGTTAAATTGCACACAGGAGTGGACTCTTGCTGCCTTTTGTTTGGTGCGGTGTTACATTCGTCGGTTTTCCTTTCTTTGCCCTCTTCTCTCTTCAATAATTTCATTTTGTACCATCCCTGTTTTATGGGGCTGCTGTACGGGTCGCTTTGGGCCTTTTGGGGATTGCCTTTTTTTCTTTTCTTTTCTTTTCTTTTCTTTTTCTATCTTTTTTCTTTTAACTTTTGAGATGTTTTTAGACAAGTTTCTGTTTATATTGATATTTTTTAATCGAGCTTATATATTAATTATTATTTTTTCAACTTAATTTTATTAACTTTAAAAAAAATGTTAGCCCAAGACTTAATATTAAACAGCTTTTTTTTTAATTCCTCAAAGCAAAGATTCTCTATACAATATCAAGCGAGTGTTTGTTCTTATGGTCAAATTATATTTTAAAAAAATATATTTTTTTATGTTTTTAAATTATTTCAATAAAATAATGTCAAAAAAAAATTTTATAAAATGTTTGTTCTTATGGTCAAATTATATTTTAATTTTTTGTTTTGTTTTTAAACTATTTCGATGCAATTTCAAATATAACAAATATCTCATGGATGAATAAAATTGAAGTGTTTCGAGTCATGTATTCCAGCATAGATTTTTCATTGCAGATGACGCACCATTCCACTCTTCAAGCTTCTAAAGACCAAGCAAGGTAACAAAAGCCCATGCGACTTCATCACCAGCAACAGTAGATTCCATAAAAAGCTATTGCTTTTTTTGCTCGATAGCTTTGATGACCTGAGAAGGTTATATAAATATAGCGCGCGCGGAGACTAAGTTATGATAGGCAGTGTATTTGAAATTATTTTTTAAATTATTTTTTATTTAAAAATATATTAAAATAATATTTTTATTATTTTTTAAAAATTATTTTTGATATCAGAATATTGATCTATAAACATCCAAAATAAATAAATAAAATCATTTTTTTAAAAAATATCTTACAAACACATTCTCAAACACCCCTAAAACGAATTTCGACACTGCATTTCAAAATTACTTTTAAAAATCACAGTTCAATGCTAAAATTAATATGTTTCAAAAATATTTTTAAAAAAAAAACACATATCTGAGTGCCAAAATCACTTAGAGTTAGTAACTCGAGCCTGCCTGCGAGTGAAAGAAGGTTTGCTACCCGATGACGAATCCAAGAAAGGTGTGCAATCATTGACAATGAGTTTTCCTGTGATAAAAGGGACACGCAGATACTTTACAGGCAATCTCCAGATTTTAAATCCCGCAACAATATTGTCTATTTGTGCAACAGTCTCCGCACCACCACCACCACCACCACCACCATTGGACCTTATAAAGCGTAGTAGAAGTGATGAAAAATAGTAACCACTGCGTTAATAGCATTCACATTTGCAGCAGCAGAAATCATGAGGTCATTAGCAAAACGAAGATGGGAACCTTTTATCACGGTCACTGAAAAGCTGGTAGTGGAGATACAACAAGCATGGAGCCGATTCACAAATTGAATAGCGCACTCTGTTTCGCATTTACTACAGGGAAAAGAAACTCTAAATTGACTGGATCAAAGGCCTTTATCCGCTCAATCTTGAAATCACACCTGGGAGATTTATTTCTCCTTTGATAGCCCTTTACTACCCCTTGAGCCGGTTAAACATTCTCTCGGATCTTGTACGAAAGCCGACTGATTTTGGTTAATAATGAAATAGAGACAAGTTTTCATCTTATTACCAAAATTTTGTATTTGCGTTTATATTCACTTTTATTTTATTTAATAAAAATTAAATATAATATAGCACTAATCTGTTCAAATTTTAAATTTAAAAAGCTTTCAATTGAAAAAATATATTATAAAATAATATAAATTATACATTAAATTTCACATAATAATAATGGTTAATATAACAATCTAGACATGGGGGCTTGCTATTACTCACAGGAACATGACCGTTTTAGCCTCGTGAGCAGAGGGCAACAACAGCTATCAGGAATGATTGTTGTTTTGTAGAGAACCTTTCAGGGAGGATTCTTAGAATATGCTCTACAGTCTACACCACCTGCACCCACATTGCTGTCTTCGTCACCGAGCAAATTATGATAGAATTAATTGGATAATTTTGATTTAAATATACAAGCTAGGTCATAAAACAGATTAAGCTAATAAAAAACAAAAAAAAAAACAATTCAAATTCTAAATAAATCCAAAATATAAGGATGATATTTAAAATAAAATCAATACGAACCAAAAAAACGCAAAGCATATCAAATGACGGAATGAAAATAAAATTACAGCAAATAAAATCAAGTTAACTCTCTAAATCCATTATTTAAATGATGGGAGTATGATAAATTGTAAGGAAAAAAAAATAACTGGGGTCTTTTTCTTCTATTTTTCTTCTTCTAGTATGCAATTCATTTCATAATTTTGTAAGATATCATTATTATAAATCATGTATAAACTTTATTATTTTACTTGTTTTTTAAAATAGTTTTATTTCGCCAATATTTAAAAAAATAGTCAAAATCTTTGCAAAGATCTGTACTCATTCGTTATGGAAAATTAAGTAATTAATGAAAAATTGTGGCAGGCTCTTTTATAGATCCCGTCTTCTTCTCATCTTTCAATCTAAATAAGCCGAGGTATATCACAATAACCTCATCTCCTCCACGCACAGTGGCTGCCGCTGATTATCAAAGAATTCAAGATCCTGGACAAACACAGATGATTTAGAGATCCTATCGATCAAATCTATATGAAAATTTTTAATGGAGTTGTTAGACTTTCATTTTTTTGAAGTGGGACTAACTGATCTTGGTCTCCGTCACCTTTCCACTTGCTTTCTTACCTGATCATATGAAATAGAAAATGTTTAGCAACAACTCCTCTTAGCCTCAGGTGTGAACTTTTTCCGGCCAACTCTTGTTCGTTTCTCTATATAAGGTTCATCCATTCAGCGAATCACATCACAGCAACTCTTGAGTCTCTAGCTAACCCTCAAATATTTACAGCCTTCCTCGGGTCTCCACGATCTCTAAAGAGCTAAAATGAAGAGTGAGTCGACGGCCATTGATATGCCAGAGTCCAGCTCTGCTGCAAAAGGAAAAGCACCTCTCATGGCTGTGTCCAGGGCTGCAAAGGGAGGATACAGGAGGGGGATTGCCATATTTGACTTCGTTCTACGGCTGGGTGCTATAGTGACTTCTCTAGCTGCTGCTGCCGCCATGGGAACTAGTGATGAAACTCTTCCATTCTTCACACAATTCTTCCAGTTCCAAGCTAGTTATGATGATCTCCCCACTTTCCAGTATGTGATTTCTTACACGTAATATGCACTGAATTCTTGCACACAACACAATAACACGCCTTTTGGGTGGCGGCATGAAATCAAAATGGTAACGTATTTAGAAGGTATGGAAATTTCTGCGGAAATTCTAAGGCATCTCTGTTTTCAGGTTTTTCGTCATTGCAATGGCAATAGTTGCTGGCTACCTGGTCCTTTCCCTTCCATTCTCCATAGTAGCTATTGTCCGCCCGCACTCGGCTGGACCAAGGCTCCTGCTGCTTATTTTGGACACTGTAAGCTCTCTAAGTTCTTGTAATCACAAATTCTCAACTCATTTTAACAGGAAAATCTCAACCCCTCCCCTCCTTTTTTTTCCAGGTTGCCCTCACCCTGAACACTGCTGCTGGTGCTGCGGCTGCTGCCATAGTCTACTTGGCTCACAATGGCAACTCAAACACAAACTGGCTTGCTATCTGTAACCAGTATGGTGATTTCTGCCAGAAAGTCAGCGGAGCTGTGGTGGCATCAATGATCACTGTTGCCATCTTCGTGTTTTTGATTGTGCTGTCCGCTTTCGCTCTGCGAAGGCATTAAGAGGATAAAGTGTAGAACTTCTTCTGTTTTATATCTGGACTTGTTTGGTGTTTATGTTGCTGTTACCATTGTTATTGTCAATGTTCTTATGGTGTGATTCACAGTGATGTGGGAGAAAATTACAAAGAAAATTGAAGTCTTATATATATATATATATGTATATAGTTGTGTCACTTGTGATAATATGCTTGGATTTACAGCTTATTTAAAACATTATTGCTTATTATAAAATTATAATTTCACAAACTACTCACATAGCTCTTGAGGCCATGAGATCAAAAGAACGCAAACAGAAATGACTATCCAAGAGATTAGATCAAAATCGACCTGTCCATTTGCGTAAACAGAAATGCTAAATATAAAACTAAACTCCACATATTGAGATGAGTAAACCCTACATAGCTCACCTCCATTTCCTCAACAACAACAACTAAGTCTTAAATATAAACTCTTAATCAAATTATTCAAATATAATTGCCTTGCTTAAGACAAAGGAGGAGTTATTGAACATTAGTGTAACTAAAGTTAATTATTCTCACTCTATAATGGCCGCCATCTATACAACAATTCAGTTTTCTGTTTTCTTTTCTTGGACTTATGGTGGTCAGAACAAAAATAAAAAATTGTTTTTTAAAGAAAAAATCAATAACTCAGGTTATATTCTTTACCAGCTAAATAACTAGTTTTATTTGAATTATATGGGAAAAAGGCAACAATATTAGACATGATTATGTGTATGTGTAAAAACAATTATGATAACATGGGGGAAAAAAACCTTTCTCTATGAGAAAAAGATGTTGTTTAATTTTTAGTCAGTTAAGCATGGAAGGATGAGATAAGGTAAAAAACCAATAAAAACAAATTGGTGTGAGCCAATCAAAGCTAGCAACATAGACATGTGATTTGGATATTATGAGGCGAATTGAAAATAAAGAAAGCCACAAAGTCATTTATTTTATATATAAAAAAAAAGGGCAAACAACAATATTATAAAGAACATATGACAAAAAAACATGTCAGGCTATATACACTTTTCAAACTCATGACCCAGGTTATTAGACTAAAAACAATATACATGAAAAAGTCATGAAGTTTGATCCCTACAAAAAAAAACATTGAATGATAAAATCAAAAACAAATTACACACAAATCTAAAATAAAAAATAGCAATTAAAAGAATAAGGGTTAAAATTGAAATAAAAAATAATTTAAATAAAAACTATAAATTTTCAACCCAAGAGTTAAATTGAAAAGAAAAAAATATTAACAAAAGAATAAGGACTAAAAAACCCAATACATTATAATTTTTGACTCAATGGTGAAAATAAAAACAATAAAACTTTTATAAAAGGGTTAAGAAAAAAAATCAAAAATCAAAAGAATAAGGATAGAATTGAAAACATCAATACATGATAAAAATAAACATGTAGAATTTTTTCAATGTGTTTTTCTACATAAAAAAATTCTAAATGTAAATAAAAAAACTTATTCATATATCTAATTAAATAAATCAAAAATCATTGTGTAATTAGATGAAAAAAGTCATTAAAGATAAATAAAAAAAATTGATAAACAAATATAGAACAAGATATTGAATATCGCAACATTGGTTATTTTCTTGGTTGTGTTTGATGAATTCTTTTATTAAATAATTTTTTAATAGAAATCAACACACACATAAATTTTATTGAGTAAAATAAAAGGAAAAATAATATGCAATGCTGGATATCTTAAAAATATTATAAAAAAATATCATTTTATTTTATTTTTAATAAAATAAAATAAAAAGTTACAAATCAAATAAATTAAAATCTTTTAAAATCAAACGCATTCAATATAATTAAAATATCATTTTTGTTTAAAAAAGGATAAATGAGAGAAGAACAATAATAAAAAAAGGGGTATTAATTAAAATGTAAAGTTAAAACTAATAATTATGTGTGAGAGGACGCGTAACTACAGTAATTTCACAACCCTTTTAATTTATTTTAATAATATTAATTGGAAAGTAAATAGTAGAGGGAGTGGAGTGGAGTGCATCTTCTCTTCACTGTCAAATCTCCAAGTCAAGGCCCAGCCCCACACGCGTCTCCTCCTCCTTCTCGCTCTCGCACTCTCTTACCACTGAAAACTAGAACAACTTTTCCCGAGAAAATCGAAAGGAAAGTCTGATCCGTTGGGTTAGGGTTGGAAGGAAATGTCACAGACAGGGAAATTGATGCCAAATCTTGATCAACAGAGCACTAAGATGCTCAATCTCACTGTACTCCAGCGAATGGATCCTTTCATCGAAGAGATTTTAATCACAGCCGCGCATGTCACTTTTTACGCTTTCAATGTCGAAACCAATCAGTGGGTACGCTTGCTTACCTTTTTTTTCAATTATATTCGAATCTGATGTTTGATTTTTTATCATTCTTGATTTTTTTTAATTTCGTTGTTTCTGATTTCAGAGCCGCAAGGATGTTGAAGGATCTCTCTTTGTAGTCAAGAGGTACTGTGCTCTGAATTATTTCTTTTGTGTTTTGTAACTATTATTATATTGATTTATGTATTTATTGTTCTCTAGGAATACTCAACCGCGGTTTCAGTTTATTGTAATGAACCGGCGAAACACAGGTTTCTATTTATTTATTTATTTATTTGTATGTTATCAATTGGATGGGTTTCTGAATTTTTGAATTTATTTTTTTGAGAGCAGAAAACTTAGTGGAGAATCTATTGGGGGATTTCGAGTATGAAGTTCAAGCTCCGTATTTGTTGTATCGGAATCAATCCCAAGAAGTTAATGGTATTTGGTTTTACAATCGACGTGAATGTGAGGATGTTGCCAACCTTTTTACGAGGTACATACAATTTAACTGTACTTTGGCATCTTCTTCAGTTAGATTTTGTTTGATGTTTACTTAAAAATCATAAATTCCCTAATAGATTTTAGAGTTTGGGCTTTGATTGAATGATTAGGTGCTGTTTGCATTATTAGTAGCTGGGTGGATTTAATAATTAGATTATTTTTCTTACAGGATCCTTAGTGCTTACTCAAAGGTTCCTGCAAAGCCAAAAGTAGCTTCAGGCAAAAGGTATTTTGTTCTCTTATAATTGAGTCATCTGCAATTAGTTATTGGATATCTTGTATAGTTGATTCGAATGGTGTTTAAATTTAACACATGATATGCTTTCTGCTGTCAGGTTATTTCTATATGAATATAGCCTTTAATTCAACTCAAACAATAATTGGATATGGGAATCTTAACATAGTTGATAATGAAAAGAATCATCATGGATTGTTGAAGCAATTTTAAAACAATTAAGAAATGTTGTATGCTGGTAAAATTAGGATGTGAAGAAATTCTTCTTCTATGAACATAAATGGGAGTGCATATCCATGATCGCTTCCCTCATTTGTTATCAGTTTGTTTTATCCTCAATTTTACATGACTTCAAAGTTGATGGTGCATTTGCATGTTGTTCTGGAATTTTAAAAACTCAATATAACTATGTAACTGTGATCTCTGATGTGAAATCATCAATTTGTTGTTTAATTATGTTGATTGATAAAATGGACTTTTTGGCACGTCACCTAACTTATTGTTTGCACAAACTGAATGTCACTTAGTGAATATGAGGAGCTTGAAGCAGTCCCAAATATGTCAGTGTTTGAAGGTCCCTTGGAACCATCTTCAACTGCCTCTGCTGCCAACGATAACACTGAAGATTCTTCATTTGAGAACTTCTTTAGTGTAAGTGCCTTACTTCATTGCTTACTCTTGAGAGTTATTTTTCACGACGTGGAGAACTGCTATGCAGATTTTATACTTTGTTTGCCAATTAATACATCTGTAAATGCTGCTTTTGTGCCATTTAGGATTCCATTTGTCAGTTTGATACTTTAAATGGTTGGTTCATTTCAAACCTGTATGTTTTCTACTGAATACTATCAATCCAACACACCTTCATTGTTGTCAAATGCCTAATTTGTGATCCCCTTTTGTTGATTGAGTATCTAGTACTGTCAGTGTAGTAGTGATAATTATTATCCAGCACTTATTTACCACCAAACCCATTATTGCTTGCTTTCTATGCCTTTCTTGTCTGATTTCGCTAAATTTTTTCTTGTACTTTAACCATAATATTTTTTTTAACATGCCTAAGTAGTTTTTAATACTATTCTTGCAGACAGCCATGAATATTGGAAGTACTACTTCTAGTGTAGCGAATTCAAAACAGCTGTATCAGCCTTCTCCCACCATTCCATTATCCTCCCATACACCTAGTGTAGTTATGCCTTCTCCACTAGTTCCACAAATACCTTCTCTTCCTCTTTCATCTTTACCCACCTCAAATACCATCCATGGCACTTCTGATCCAATCAGCAGCGGCAGTCATGTCACTAATCTTGTGAAGCCCTCATCATTTTTTGCACCCCCTTCTTCCTCATCTGTATTGATGCCACCCCCTATCTCCCCGCCGCTTACTAGTTCTCCTGCACTTCAGCCTCCCCTAAATCTGCAACGACCATATGGCACTCCAATGCTTCAACCCTTCCCACCTCCCACACCACCACCATCTCTTACTCCTAGTTCACCTGCCACTCCACCTCTTATTAGCAGGGACAAAGTCCGTGATGCACTTCTGCTGCTTGTCCAGGTACTTGATCCTTTTCTTATCCTCACATCTCCCCTTGTCATCCGCTTGCTTATTTAATGTAAGATTGTACTTTTAATATCTGTGCAGGGTAAAAGAACCATCTATTCTTTCTTGTTTAAATTTTAAAAGCCACTACATTGCTTGAATACTCAGCTATTTTTGAATTATTGACTTCTCCTTTTCCTTCGGAAAAAAAAGGAAGAGGAAAGAAAGAAAAGAGAGAGGTGAGCATCTGTCTAAATTACTGTTTGTTGATTTGTTCTTGCTAGGATGATCAATTCATTGACATGTTTCATCAAGCACTGCTGAAGGTGCACCATCAATGAGGTATTGAAGAGACTGAGTGACATTCCCTTTGACAGACGTGGCAAATACAGGATGGTTGTAACATGAGTTCTCTGTACAGCTCTTGGTCCTTGGAAATAACGGGGGTGTAGCTCTTGGGTGGTTCAAAGGACTGGGTTCTCTCGTTCAATGTAATGCTGTAACAGCAGGAATGGAAAACGCCTCCGAGGCTGAGCAGAGAGCTTGTGATGTCAGTTTCCTTAGGTTCTCTAGTAGGACTGTACTGGTTGTTATGTCTTGATGTGTAGTGATAAGCCATTAAATTTCGTTAAATTCAGGAATATGGTCCCTGCGAACACACAATGGTGGCTTCATTTTTATGGTCCAGTGAATATCATTGAGAGGCGGTAAAAATTACAGACAACAGCTGCCTTTTTAGTTAAATATATAGTTTATCCGCCAGCACATAGCTTGTTAACTTTGCAACTCTTATTTATTTTCAAGATTAATTTACTATGTAATTGGACTTTATTATATGATAGAAGATTTCGAGGTTAATTTATTATCAATTCAATTTTTCAGGGTAAAATACAATAAAAACCTTGTATCGAATAATGGAATTGTCAAGAATAAAAAAACAAAAGGTATAATAAAAAAGATGAGCTGTCAAAAAGAGTGAAGAAAAGAGGAGGGAAAATGAGTTGTCAAAACCACCTTAGATTCTTCTTATCTTCTTCACGCATCACCTTAAGAGGAAGCTCTCGTTGAGACAATTTCAATGACCAAGTAAAGCTATCATTGCATCTTGAGGGAGCCGCTTGCACCACCATATTGCAACAACATCTGTTTTAGACTGACACTTGTATTACATCGATTCCAAATTTGATCGAGGTTGCTCTAAATAAATAAAATAAAGTTTTATTTTTCCAGTTCAAGCGCTAACCGATTCTAGTTTTTTCTGTCAACATTGCAAGAATTCAATACCAAACTTAGCCGAAACAAATTATTAAACTTTATTTATATTATTTAAATTAAAAAAAATCAAGTGACTGGAAAATGAGAGTATGATGAGATAGGAAAGCTGGGGGGGGGGGGGGGGGGGGAGCAATACTATA
Source organism: Salix caprea (assembly GCA_964035475.1). Lineage (NCBI taxonomy): Eukaryota > Viridiplantae > Streptophyta > Magnoliopsida > Malpighiales > Salicaceae > Salix > Salix caprea. The sequence continues at coordinate 16,972,087 of OZ037751.1, forward strand.
ACTCACAATATTTTGTATATTGAGCCAAGTAAAATCACGAGACTAGCTGAAACAAATCATAAACTTATATAAATTGTAAAAAAAATGAAGTGGTAAGAAAATAAAGAGTGTGAGATGGGAAAGTCAAGAAAAACACCACTAAAGCGATACTATGATCCACAACATTGTGTTTTTTTAATAATTAAAACTTTTAATTTTAATAATTAATAATTAAAAGTTACATGAGTTTGGAGTATGGTAGTTTTATTTGGAATGCTTTTTAAAATTGTGTTTTTTTAAGAAAAATTTATGTTAATATGAAAATAAAAAATATGTTAATATATTTGTAAATAAAATAGTTCTTTTAAATGAGTAATGATGATATAGGCAGTGAGCAATGGATAATGGAATAGGGCTGTGGACTAGAGGTTACGCTATCCGAGTCCAACACAAACAAACACCCACCACCACCACCACCACTTGGGCTGTCAAAAACAGGGTCGTAACAAGCAAGTCCTCCCAACCCAGGAAGCCATAGTATATAAACAGAACCCTCCTCGCAGAAACTGCCTCAATCGTCCTCTCCTCCCAGAAATATCAAAAACAAACACAGGTGGGATTTGGTAAATGGCTGCCGCACTTAGAAGAATCGCAGGAGAAAAAAGCTTTATGCTTCCAAGTATTAGTACTAAACTTGTTGCTGCTCCATCTTCCCTTTTCATATGGCAGCGAGGCATAACCACTAAACTTTTTGTTGGAGGTACTCTGCTCTGCTCTCTTCTACTACTCGACGATAACACTTTTAAACTTGATATTAATCGTTTCTTCTATGGTAGAAAACATCAAATTGAAATGTAGAGTGATTCTAAAAAAAGTTTTTTGTTTGATCCATCTGTTTCGTCAATGGTTTGTAAAAGTGTCTGAACCAGAAACCTGCTTGACTTAGGAGTGTGTTCATGGCTATGTTTCGTAATTGCTAATTCGATAGCTTGTTTTGCTGCTGTTCTATTTTTTTCCATAAAATAAATAAACTTCTTGTTGGGTTATCAACTTGTCATCCACCCCCGCCACAAAAATCTTTCAATTTCCTTATCTACTGGCTGCTTCAATCTTGACACTTCATTGCTTAGTTGCAGCCGAAAAACACTTTAACAGTTTCCCATATCGTTTTAATTGAAGTAGTAACACAATCAGATTCATGGTTTTTGCATGGTGGGGAAGTAAGCAGTCTTTCAACAATAAGCTAGCAGAGTTGATGAAAGGGAAACTTACAGCCTTTCTTGTTAAAAATACCTCTTCTTATGTGCTGCTATGGAAACATAATGTTATATGTAGTTCTAAAGAAATTTCGTGACTGGGATGGTTAAGCCCTGCCCATTGTCTAGGCAGTTATATACATAGCAGACTAGCTCTGTCGAAACTTGTGTATATTCTAAGACGAGTTTTTATGTAGTGGAAAAGCAGGCTGTTATAAAAGGCTAGTGTAAATTAAGAATGTCTAGAATGCGAGTTGTTTGGGTATAACCGGTAAAAAAGTCAACCAAACTAATCTAAGGTGGGTCGGCTGGCTTTGGTTTTGGTTTTGGATGTGTATTGGTTTCTTCTGTCGTAAACTAGATAAGAAACTAATCAGGACTGAAGGTGTTTTGGATGTTTGTTGTTGTTTATAATATTATCTCTTCACGAGTTCAACATGCCAAATACTGTAATTTCACTTATGAACTACAAATATCTTTATGCAACTCAGTTGGCCATGGATATTTAGCGTGGCTGTAATTCTCTAAAACCAATTGAATTCTTCTTTTCCTCCTTCCGATGTAATATGTTGCAGGCTTGTCATTTTACACCGCAGAGAATGGATTATCAGAAGCATTCTCTCAACATGGTCAGGTTGTTGAAGGTACTTTGAAGTTCACTGCGATAAAATCTCTAAGCATGGATTATTTTATCAGTCCTAGTTCACTTTCTTTTTCCTTTTCCAGCAAAAATTGTGATGGACCGAGCCTCGGACAAATCAAAAGGTTTTGGTTTTGTAACTTATGCATCTGAAGATGAAGCTCAGAAAGCTCTGGATGAGATGAACGGGAAGGTAAATTCGGATTCCTCTCTGCATTTTGTATTTAACTCAAAATCTCAGGAATAACAAAGTGAATGCATTGCAGACATTGAATGGACGAGTCATCTACGTGGGCTATGCAAAGCTCAAAACTAATTTTGGTGGTGGGATACCAATTGCTAGAGGACCTCCTGAACCAACAACACCTGAGAGTTGAACTATGAGGATATGATTTTCTGTCATTTGCAAGAAGGTTAGACACTTGCATGTTGTATCCCAGTTAAATCTTGGCATTTTGTTCTCTCGTGCAAGTGATGAAATTTATTTGGCGATTCCAAATGCATAAACATGCTACACCTGAATCAAATACCTGCACACTAAAACCAGTGGATAGGCTGTTCTTTCTAGAAGATAGTAGGATTAGAATTTGTCCGGCTACAAATAGAAGTTCTTGTGAGACAACAGGAAGCTCATCTTCATATCTGTGTCAATTAGAAATTCTGTATGGTTTGAGAAAAACAATTGTTTTTTGATAATGCTTTTTAGGATTCTACTTCCAAATGTGAGTGCTAATCAGTAAAAAGAGATGCCAAATGCTCCCTGCAGTCTGCAGTCTTCCACTTATCTGCAGCCATGGAAATGAATTGATCTCTAAGCTTTTAACTCGGATCTGTTTCCACTCCCCGTGGGTAGCGGGTACAGCTTGAATCCAAACCCGACCAGCATGCAACCATGATCACGTGCTTTTAGTTTCGGACAACCACATTTTTTGAATAAAACTCATCATCCGAACAATTTCAATCCCTCCCTCGTGCATTTCCGAAGAACTAGTCCGCTATTTCATCATGTCATGTAGAGTCAAGCCGGACACCAACTGAAGCCCTGTTTATGCCCATCTGCCTTTGTCTGTGAAAGCAACTCCAATAAAAAAGCTAAAAGAAAAATTAAAATGAAAAAACAAAAAAAAAATAGTTTTTCTTTTTCATTTTCAGAGCATCTCAAAGGAAAAAATCTATTTAGAGAAGTCAAATTAATAATATGGTTTTTTAAATAGTTTTAATATAGTTTTTTTTATATTTTCAATGGAGAAAAGTCATTTAGAAAAGTCAATTTTATTTTAATATATATAATATTGATATACTATTTATTAATAATAAATACAACCAAAAACATTATTTATTTAGAAATATATTAAATATTTTTTTATTCTTTTGATTAAATATATAAAAATAGCTATTTAATTTAAAAATGTTAAAGCAGAGTAGAAACTTGATTATGATGTAAAGAATTTCAGACACCAATAATCTACCGTCAGAATAAAACATCAATCTCTGTTATAATGGGAATCCAGTTGACAATTTGAGGAGAAAAGAAAATGGAAGGAACAATCAACAACGGAGGGAAATTACCGATACGTGGTTGATCACAGCTTTCTTAAGAGCCACATGAAATCTTCTAACAATTTGAGGTGTTTTTTTATTTTATATTTATGTTTAAAAGTATAGAAAATAGGTCTGTAATGTTGTAATTTTTATTTGATGGAGTTATTCTAAAGTTTTTTATATGTTTTTTAATATATTAAAGTTGTTTGTATATAAACCAAAACCAATTTTGAATTCATGTTACATGAACATGTAAATTATTTTAAGTCCATTGTATTTTGGATTCGGTATCTCATATTTATTTATAATGTTTTTTGTTAGTTTTTTTTTTTTCAAAATCAAATATGTATAGTACTATGACTTCTTAAAATAAATAAAATATGTTTTTGAAGCAAAAATATTCAATTATTTTTTAAAAATATTTTAATATATATATATATATAAATAAATAAAATACTTTAAAAAATAATTTCAAACCTCTTAAATTAAGGGTTTGATTGGAAATAGAGTTGAATTTGTTTTTCAAAATATTATTCATTTAAAAATATATTATAATAATATTTTAAAAAATAACATCAACATATTAAAATGATCTAAAAATATTAAAAATAATAATAATTTAAAATAAAAATAAAGAAAAAGTCAAATAACACTTTTTAAATTCAGTGCCAAATATCATTAATCTGACAACGAGAAAGAACCAGCGATAAATATTCTAGAAAACGCAATAAAGAGCCAATCAAATCGAACTTCAATAATAATATTATCATATCTACATCTAGTTGAGGCTGCCTAGAAGTACAAAGGTGGCCCCACCAACTCAGAAACAAGCGTTCACATTCTAACATCTTCTTGTACTGTTTACCAGGAGTGTTTTTTTTTTTTTTTTTTCCAACCACAGGGACTTTATTCGTTAGTTGGCTCATTTAGTGTTAAAAAATAATAAATAATAATAATTTATTAATTATTTTTAAAAAAATTATAAATAAATTATTCATAAAAAGTAATAAAAATATTTACACTTAGAATTTTTTTTAGTTATATATCTCAATTTGTTTTAAAAAATAGTCTTATAAAATAACTCATATAATATCACTAGTTATTTTTTAAATACCGTAAAATTATTCCATGTAAACTTATAGTACTGAAGATAGTCCAACATCTATTATTCCGTGGGATTTTATAGATATTGTTGGGCCGAGTTTCGATTCATAATTATATCCAACTATATTTTATAAATAATGAATCTATTCAATTTTCTGTGGACCCAAAGAGGTTATATATATCCTGTTGAATTAATTTTTTAATAGATATTACAGATATACTTGGAATGAACATATATTACTATTTTTTAGAGATTCGTAATTAGAGGAGCTACAAAATGAACTTATTTATGTATTTATTGTTAATTTAATTTCATGACACGTTTATTTGGAAGGGATTGCTTTAAATATAAAGGTAATATAATGTTAGGTGAAAAATATATAGTAACTATTATGTCTACAAAATATATATATATATATATATATATATATATATATATATATATATATAAACTATTTTAGTTATCAAAACTATAAAAGACTTCAAAACAAGCCAACAAAAAGATTAAAACCTTATCTTTAGGACAAACACTAATAATCTTAAAAAAGGATAAGTTTTTTTTTATTTTAAAAAAGGATAAGTTTGATTAAAAGTTATCTATTCATGTTTGAATTGTTAATTTTATATACGCCATATATATTATATAATTAATTAACGTGATTTTTTAAAATATATTATAATAATGTAATGTTAAATAAATTGTTTTGGTAATTAATTGTTTTAGGGTAAGAGATATATCGATCATAATTATTAATTAATAAAATCTGAAAAATAATGTAATTTTATCATGTCTCTAATTTGGTTGAAAAAGTAAAAAAAAATAACAATAATTCAATTATGATTACTAAATTTTATATAGATTTATTTTAAAATAAAACCTGTTTATTTAGTGAAAATTAAAACTTCATAATTTATAAATGACACATTAGAAATTAAAACACACACTATAAATTAACTAAATAATACACATACGTGCCAAATTAAATTCTATAATGAAGCAACTTCGTCATGTTTCCATGTCAAATATGTTACCGTGGAGGGGAAATCTGGAGAAATGGAGGTGATCGAGCATCTCCCTCACTCTAAAAAAATAAAAAAAGAAACCAGCTAGCAAGGGCGTGGAGCCCGGAGTAGTTGTTGAGAGAGACACTCAAGAACGCGGTTGAAATTATTTCCATAATCTGCCTTCTCCCTCTTTGAGCTCCTTTCATGGATGACAAAAGGGACGCATTTCCCCGTGAATCAACAACCAGAGATACTGCATATGGCATTCTTTGTGCTGCTGCATCCACCTTGTTTCTCCGATGAACGTCACAGACTAACAATTTTATTGCCTGTACACTCTCTCTCTCCTCTCCCTCTCTCTCTCTACAGCTTGTACCTACCATTCTTTTTTTTATTTATTTGTTGTTGCTTTTCTGGTCTCCACCCTCCCCCTTAACAGCTCGGGAAAAATTAGGGCTGAAGTTTATCTGAGCCAGAGAAATAACCCGAGAGAGAAAAAAACCATGACCCCGAAAGAGACACACAGCATGTCCAGGGTCCCTTCCTTTTTCAACTTCCTCTCCTTCCTCTCCCTCTTCCTTCCCAGAAACATCTCGTACCTTTTCCGCCCCTCTATTTCCCTCCTCCCGCTCATTCCCTTTTTACCCTCGAGCCCTGCACTGAAAATACCCAAACTACCCTCCCCGTCCAGGAAAACACCGTCCATGTCCTCCACCTGCAAGCTCACTCCCCTCACGTCCATCTCCCCTCCTTGGGCCCCCCCTCCGCACGTGACCACTATCCCGCACTGCACACACTCTGATGCTGTTCCTCTCTCTCCTGCCGCCAGCACTGTCGCAAACCGCGCGTGCACTTCGCCGCTCAGCCAATGCCTCTGCACCGACACCGGTTTGTGACTCGACAGGTTCATCGATCGTAAACGGGTCGGGTCGATCAATATCCAGCTCAAACTCAAATCACCAGCCAGATCGTGACATGTTTCCTCGGTGCCTGAATTCGGTATGGGAGTCCGACACGTGTCCTTCGGGTCAAGCATGTCGATTCTGAAGGGAGAGCACAGAAACCACGCGCTTGAGGTCTCTGTTTCTACAACCTTGGAAAAAATTGGCTTATTCTTGTAATGAATATCAACGGCCGAGATCAGTTCTGATGGATAGTCGTAATTTCGTTGGGGGTTTGCTCGGAGGCCTGTGGTGAGAGGGAAGGACTCGGAGAAGAAAGAGCGCGAGCCGTTGGGTAAGCGGGAGATGATTTCGCGTATACGTGGCGTGCTAGTGGAAGGCCAAGTGGAGTGGCATATGTTGGTCCATAAGTCTCGATGGGATGCTAGTGAATTTAGTTCTGTGGAAGTGCATGCGGCGGAGAACAAGGAAAGGCCGTCGAGTCGGGTTAGGACGTGGGATTGGAGGATGTCCGGGTGGATGGTGGAGAGTGAGGTGGCGATGGGAGGTTCCAGGGTGGTTGTTGCGGTGCTGGAGGAAAAGGGTGGTTGCGTAGAGAAAGACATGGATTGTGTTTTTCTGTCTCTTACAGGGAAAAGCTTGGGTTTCTGTGTGGGTGCCGGGTTATTTGAGCATGGTAGTTGCCCTTCCGATAGTTCACTTTATATATAGGACTTTTTAAGGAAGAATGGACTTGCTGGTTTGTTAAAGGCCCCTAATATTGTGTTTATTAACGGAAATGGCATTCCTTCTGAACTGATTGGAATTGGGAATGAGTTTAATATTATTTTTAAAAGTGGTTTTTGTTTAGAAATAAATATATCAGAATTATGTTTGTTTTATTTTTAAAAATTATTTTTAATATAATTACATCAAAATAATCTAAATATATATATATATAAATTATATAAAAATTGTTAAAAAAAAATTAAAAATCAGTGTCAAAAAATGACTACAAACCCGGTCACCACAGCCTTTGGCTCTCGGTTCCGTTTCCCTTGGAAAGAAAAGCTACTATATTTGTATTTTTATAATATCTCTTTTGATAATGAAACCATATCAAGAATACTAGTTCTAGTTCTTTGAAAACTACTTGCTGTTGGTCTTGGGTAGCTTAGGGGACGTTGTGGATGTGTTTCAACTAGTTTTTTAAAAAACAAATTTTTAAAATAAAATTTTAGTGTTTTTAAATCATTTTATATGTTAATATCAAAAATAAATTTTAAAAACTTATAATAAAAATATTATTTTAACATATTTTCCAGAAAAAAATATATTTTAAAAATCAAACGCTGTTGCTGATACAAATATCACGGTTTTAAGAATGTGTGCACATACTTTATTGTTAAGGATTAGTTTGACTTACTATTGATCTCCATCTAGCTGTAATTTGTTTGTTCACAGAATAGTGGATATAGATAAAATAATAAAGTGGTGTGTTGACTGTTTCTATAATCCAATCTTTATTATTCATCAAAACTAAATCGTAAATATTTAATTAAACTTATTTTTTTCTATTTTCTATTTTTTTCAAAAAAAAAGGATATAAAATTGATGAAGAAACTAAGTTAAAAGGGGGATTAAAATCACATATAATTCTTGAAACAAAATGAACAGAGCCGAGAAGAGAAAATAAAAAGATCCGCAGCCAGGTTGCTGAGAGCATCTCCAGCGGGGAATGTCATTTTGGAGAGGTAAATCTCTAAAATGGCACTTTGAATAGTGTATTTATGGTTTTTTTGTTGATGTGTACTCCAGTGATAAAAACTATTTTAGAAAACCATTTATTTTTATATTATTTTAAATATAATATAATTATTTTGTATGTAGTTTAATTATACTATTAATTATATAATTAATAAAAATAAATTATATAATTAAAAAAATGCTTTTAAAAAACTAGAAAATCCCGAGAAGATCCTAGAAAATCCCTGGCAGCTGAATTAGGATTATTAAATTGGTTTTTTTGACTTTAGGGCAACTTCATGTTCATCCCTTGCTCGTTGATGTAACATTAGTCCAATGGTATTCCTGACACTCACTCAAAAACTGTATAAAAACTGGGAGAGTTTACGTAAGTTGATCAATCAGCATTTTTTTATTTTATTTTAATATATCTTTTTGTCGGCATAAATTACTAAATAATTAGAGAAACTCATAAACGGTAGGATTTTGAGCCGATCCATGACGTGCGCCCGTTGTGGAAAGACCACGGTCGGTCACATCAATATCTGCGGGATTCATCTTATCAACTCATTGGTGCCGGCTATATTCAAGCTTTCTTGTAAATTGGATTTTTTTCACATTTATTTTTTAAAATATTATAGTTTTTTAGGACAATAATATACATTGAGAAATAATAACATAGTTTGAGAACAGTCACGTTTTATTATTTTTGTACACAATCATTATTTAGAATAGTAGTCGTGTCTCGAAATATGTTTTTTTACATAACCGTTATTTAAAATAGAGATTGTTTAGTGAATGTTTCAAAATATTTCTCTTTTGCAACTCAATTATCTTAAATGAAATTCAATCAAAATCTTGAATACTATTTAGCATGGAAAAAAAAGAAGAGATATGGTGATGTAACAAGGGAGATGAGACAAGTATTTCAAGCAAGATGGTTTTAATTATACAAAGAACACTAATGAAATGGCTATTAACCCTGAATAAGATTCTTATCAAATTACGATCACGTTTAATGGTCTTTTAATATATTTCTTGATCATTTAGATATTGAATCTCATTATTTTATCATTGAATTCTTATAAAACCATGAGTTTATTTTCTATGCATGACAATTAAATTGAGATGGATATGGTTATTAACCCTGAATAAGATTCTTATCAAATTACGATCACGTTTAATGGTCTTTTAATATATTTCTTGATCATTTAGATATTGAATCTCATTATTTTATCATTGAATTCTTATAAAACCATGAGTTTATTTTCTATGCATGACAATAAAATTTGAGATGGATATGGTTATTTGTACAAAACTTTTACTGAATCGAGTCGGAACGAGAAAATACACTATTTGGTGGAAGCTTCGTCGTCTATGACGTAGTGCGATCTTTTATCTGTGAGGTTGAAATCTGAACTTAAATCAAATATTTGTTGATGTTTTATTTCAATTTGCAAATGTGTCCCTTTTTCTCCACGCGCGGAACACCATACATTCCATCACTACCCCCATCCAACCATATATTCCATCATTCCATCACTACACCATCCAACCTTTTCTTGACTTTCGATTTGAATGTCGTTTTCCTTCTAGAATCATGCAGTGTACACCTACGGATCCGGACTGCGTCTGGGATCTCTGTTAAACATTATAAAAAAAAGATCACAGTAACTTGAAAAATAAATTTCTTTTCAAGAGAATGAAAACAATGTGTATATCGAATAGTGAAATAACGAAGTAAGCTAAAAAATAGTAAATTTTAATTAATTTTTCAAACTTGTACCTAGATCAGTAAACCATATATTGTTAAAAAATATCACTATACCCCTTATGACACACCCATATTCTTGTTTATTTAAACTCATGATCATGGAGATAGATTATAGGGATTGATCATAGGGATTAATTGCCTAATTTTCTTCTTGATGAGAGGAGAAAATTAGCTAATAAATTAATAAGAAGAGTCTCTGATCTACCTATAAATGATAACATGTGTACTTCATCTATGATTACTAGTAGATATAAATCAGAAAGTTTTTCTCAAATTTTTTTTTTTTTATTTTAAAATTATGATGTTGTTGCTACATTGAGAAAAACTATGTTGTTGTTGCTGTATTGAGAATTCATTTTCAGAACTTGATCAAAAAATAAATGTCATAAATGAAAAACAATTGTGAAGCTCAATTCCCATCAAATTAAATGTCTAAGATGAAATTGAGAAACAAATGAAATTATTACACAAAAAGAACTCAAAACAAAATATAACAATTAAACAAATGAAAATAAAAAATAAAAAAATTAGAGGGAACATATAATTTTTTTTATTTAAGAGTGAAATTAAAAAGAAAAATAACTAACAAAATCAAATCAAATCAAAATAATGAGGTCTAAATTGAATATATATATATATATATATATATATATATATATATATATATATATATACTATAAATTTGAATTGAACAATAAAATTGAAAATCATAAAACATTTACAAGATGTCAAGACAAAACCGACTAGTGATTAAAAAATAAGGATTAAATTGATAATATATAATAAATTATGATTGAATAACGAAATAAAAAATAAATAAGAATTTTATAAAGGACCAACAACAAAAATAAACAAGCTGTAATTTTCAAAAAAAAAAATGTTGTCAACTACAAACTGTCTCATCATCGGTGACACAAGCCCAGCAGCATAATGAGGTATTTTGGCTGCTAGAAGATGTCGCATGTGTCAAACCAAGTGTGTCGACGCCTTGCATGCTCGGAACACAACTATAATTTTTCTATTAAAATAATATTTTATCTATGTAAAAAGACTAAATTATCCTTCACAAAAATGTAACTAAAAAACCACACTAAAAAGACCTAAAGGTCACTGGTTGCATGTTTTATTTTTATTTTATCTCAAGAGCAAAGTTATCGTTTTATAGTATTAAAAAAAAAAAAAAAAACTTGACTATCATAATTAACTTATTTTAGAGCATCAAAAAATTATAAAAAACACATATATCTCCAATAAATTTTTATTAATTAATAGGTAGGGCGAGAAAAATTGAAATACCCTCTATTGAGATTTTTAGGACAGACAAAACAATACTTTTTGTATCATAGTGACTAGTAGATGTCTACATGCATTGTGAATTAACCTTCCCTATAAAACTCGTACCCCTGAATAAGTAGTTGCTTTTCAGCACATAATTAATTCATAAAGCAAGATATTTAAGGCCAATACTTTAATTTTTTTTTTTATTAATATGGTTGTTTGAACAAGTTTGTATATACATTTACTAATTTTACAAATCTGAAATTAACGAGTATATAAATCTCTAATAATTATTATATTAACAGTTATAAAACTCAAATCTGATACCACATAAAAAAACAAACTCTTGTATCTCATGTTTTTACTACTAGTCAAAGGCAATAATTTATTGATCAACATGAACTTGGCTTGTTACATTCAAACCAGCTGCTGAAAATGACATTTCGTGACTTACCAGGATATATATAGTCTGATGGGGAATTTATTTATTTATTGATTGTTTCAAACCTGAGATGGAGGGGCGGTGTTGGTTTAGACTTTGGATCATCAACCGACGTTTCTGCTCTTGATTTGCTGTATCTGATCACGAGTGTGCACTGTATGATACTGGCGGTTCATGTGACGCTGTGGATTTTCATTTGTCAACAGCTCGAAAATTGGTTTTTGTTATAAAAAGAATAAATAAGAATTTAAGACAACTAGTCTATTTATATATAGAAAAAATGAATTCAAAGTTATGGAAATCTAAGAGACTAAACTCATAATCATTGACATTTAATAAATATAAATGTGAATTTATAACAGTTTTATGTTTTTTATATTGTATTCTTGATCAAAAAGAAAAAAAAAAACATTTCATTATTCTTTTTATATTATATTCCATATACAATTATATTTTAAATCTTGTTTTTATACAAGCTAAAATAATTTGTTTTTTTATTTATATTACATTAAAAAACTAATCTCGTAATGTTTTTTAATCGTATGATTTTTTTTGTCTAAATACTTTAATTAAAATTTTATCTTATAAGGAACATGTTTTTTAATTGCAGCCACATAAGCTACTACAATACTAAACACAACATATATGATTGATATTATGATACCTTTTGTGGTTACATTTTAAAAAAATAGGTTTTAAAAATCTTTTTAACTATTCATGTAAATATATTTATTAATCATTTTTCCTGGTGATTCAAGAAAAAAATGTACATTGATCCTCGGAATGTGTGTGTGTGTGTGTATATATATATATATATATATATATATATATATATATATACTAGCTATTTGCTCGTATTTCATTGCGATTGAAACCATATTTTTTTAACCTAAAAAAATATCAAGAGTTTGACATTTTTTTATTATACTATAAATTTGGGCAAAATAATAAATTTGTGTAGAATTCCCGCGAAGCGCAAGTTTCCAACCACATTTATGAATTTTCTTGTTTAGCAGGTTTAAACCAAATCACCAGCATAAAACTATTATCGTCATTAAAAAAACAAGAAGATTCGATACCTGAATCATCGAATTCATTGTATTAGGATTAGTTCATTTCATAATCTAATTTAAATCATGCACAATAATAAAATATAAATTATGGAAACACTTACTATAACTAAACAACAAAAATAAATTGTTGATTTTCAACCTATAAAAAGAAAAAAATATCATTGAAAATTAATTGCTACGTTACCATCATTATTATGACTATAACAACTAAAATTATTGTCTTTATTATTGCCCAAACAATTAAAATCATTAAATTGTCTCGAAGAATAAAAAAAAACTTTTTTTTACAAAAAAGCAAGCAAGAAAACAATAAAAAGACAATCACTAAAATTATTATTATTATTGCGCAGACACTAAAACTATAAAATTATCTCGAAACAAAAAAGCAAATAAAAAAAGCAACAAAAAAAAGAAAAAAACTAAAATAAATATTATGAGCATAAAAAAAATCATCTGATCTGAAACCTTGAGACCAAAAAATTAAAGGTTTTTTTTTTTTTTAAAAAAAAAATAGCAGTGTAATTTAAAAAAATCAAAAGATAAAGGAACAAAATGAAAATTGGCATATATGATCAACTCCTTGCCTATGTGTCATCCGAGGGAAAAGAAGATATTTCACCGCTCAATATCATACAAAAAATCAAAATACCCCCAACCAACCATCGTTTTTTTGTCAGCTCCCAAGAATAAATAAGTAATTTCACTTTGCAAATAAATATGAAAAATACCGAACACCCCTAAACATTCTACAAATACCACACGGGTCTCCTGAAAATGGTCAAAATACTCCTAGTCGAGAGGGTTTAATTTTGTGATATGAGGGATAAAAAGGTAATTTTAATTTTGAAATCCACAATAATTAAATACAGTAAAACATCGACGTCTTTTATATTATATATAACTATAATATTCAATCTTCACTCGCAATTTATAATTAAAATATCTTTATACTGATTTTGCAAAACCAGAAAGGTTGAAAACAAAAAATCTTCTTTTATATTATATATAACTATAATATTCAATCTCCACTCGCAATTTATAATTAAAATATCTTTATACTGATTTTGCAAAACCAGAAAAAGTTGAAAGCAAAAAATCTTCACCATTCTTTCATTTCATCTATCCATGTGTAGGTCACATGGGCATTGAATGATGGTGGGGGTTGAGAGAGGGTCGTTGAGGTGTTGATGTCAATTAGTAGAGTGCGAGTTGCAGAGCCATGACAGATGTATGTTAAAAGCGATTTAAGTGTTCATCCACCTTTTTTGTTTAGCCACTAGGAAACAACTAGGAGGTAGGATATAGCTGGTGAGAGTCCACTTGATTGTTATTAATATTATTATATTAATATTATTATTGACTATTTAGAAGAAGAAAAAAAACACAAAATTTAAGATAATACAATAATTTTATTAGTTGGTATTTAATTGTTTGTTATTCTTTTTTTCTGCCCGTGAATTATTTAAGCTTTTATCCACTTTTAAATTGTAAATAAAAAAGATACTAAAGGATATAATAATAGAAATTTAGTATCTAGGGAAAAAAACGGACTTTTAAAATGGCCAAATAAAATAGAACAACTAAAAATTGCAAAAATAACAATAAAAAATATCACGAGATGAATATCTCATATTTATAATAAAAAACAGTTTAATTTAAAAACAATATATATAGCTAAATTGAATACTAGACAATAAAAATGACATAAGATAACTTAGTTCGTTCTCAAAATTAGTGAAAAATCTTATTAAAAAAAGTCCAATAAATTAAATAAATGTTTAGGGATGAAAATAAAAGTACTAATTTAACTGGGTTAATCTTTCAAACTCGTAGCCTGTGAATTTATCAATCCGGAATCAATAAAGAAATCTTATTTCCAGTAAATTAAATGCTGGAGCATAAAATTAAAAAAAATGTAAATATTGTCTAGAAAAAAATAACAATTAAAATAATGACGATGAAATTGGTAGAAAAAACTTATAAATGATTGAATTATAATTTTTTTTAAATAATATCAATTAAAAGAATGCTGACCGTAATAGAAAGATAAAAAAAGTTAAATGGGATGAAATAAAAAAAATGATTTCATAAATCATCTCTAACAAACACAAATAGTCAAATAGTACTAAAAAAACAAAACCAAACGTGAATAAATAACAAAGTGAAGGATTGCTTTTATTTTTTATGATTAACACAAAAATCAAGGAGGAAAGAGGGAAAAAAATAAGAAAAAAGAGTTGCGTGCATCAAATTATATAAGTCCAATTGGATGACGTTTTGCACGTGGACATAGGGGAAGACGAGGTGAATCTAATTCCTTCCTAGAAGCCACTATATAGCCATCGCATGACGTCTCCGGTGCTGCCTAAAAAGCACGAGAACATTCCACATGCTGGCATATGTGCGTCATCCACAAGCTATTTTTTAAATAATATCTATACAAATTAATTGCCGAGCAACCTCTTTGACAATCACATAAAGGACACAAGGGCATCTTGAGTCTCGACCAAAGCTATACATTTTTTTTTTTTACTTTGAATGGAAAATACACTATTTAATTATTTTAAAAAATAAAATAAATGATAAAGTTCCTTGATCTAGGTTAAGAAATTTTGCTTTTAAATACAATTAAGGAATTTTATTGTGTTGAATAAAGTGCAAAGACCTTATTGTCCCAATCTAATTCTTCACAATAAATTTAGTCTTGGTCCACAATTAAAACTTCAGCACTTTTTTTTTTCTTTTTTTTAATGACAAACAAGGATAAGGAATGTAAGGGAACTGGGTTCATAATAAAAGACTTTTAGAGATAAGTAGTCAACCTCATCTATGTTTCATCACGGGTTGGACCAAAACTTAATTTATAATGCAAAATAATATATACAGACCATGTTAATGTCTTATAACATCAAGAAATATTCGAGGTGTAAAATGAAAATTCAATGCATGTTTTTAATAAAATAAATCAATAAATATTCAAGATTAAATTATTCAATTTGTAGATAGTAATACTGCAATTGATAAAATCTATAAAAAATAACATTAAAAAAATGTTTTATTTTAAAAATAGAGATTAATTTAATTCGGGTTAAAAAATTAAAGACAATATTGAGCTATATAGTTTTTTCAGACCATTAATTCAGAATATTAGATTTGAAACATTATATATAGAGAAGTTATAAAACTTAATTTTTAATAAATATAACATCGAATGATAAATTATTTGAACTATTATTCTAATTGTTATTATGACGATTGAAGCAAAATAAAAAACAAATTAGTAGCATAAAAAAACTATTTGATTTGAAGAATAAAAAAAATAATTTAAAGGATAAAAATAAAATTAGTATTATTATCATTGTGAGTATAATTATCATAATCATTTGGTTTATAGTAAAATTTGTTATTATTGATATTATTTTATGAGTTATTGTTACCATTAGCACAATAATCATAATTATTAATACCAAAAGCACTACAATTATTATAATAAATTATTATTGCTACCATTATTATCATTATTATTACTGTTTAAATAATTAAAAATATTAAATCATCATAGAAAAAAAGCTGTAAGAGAAGAGCAAGCAAAAAAACAACTATAAAAAAAATCATTGAAATTATTATTATTATTGTGTAAACAATAAAAATTATAAAATTATCTTCAACAATATAACAAAATACTTTAACAAAAAATAAAATAAATGAATTGAAATGAATGTAGTCATAATCATATTTTTTTCAACGCAAATTGTTTTTTAGAGTTTGAGATTTTTTTACAATGCTATAAATTTGGACAAAATAATAAATTTGTTTAGAAGTTTTGTGAAGTGTGAGTTTCTGATAAAATATATGAATTTTAAATTGATATGAATTTATTTGTTTAATGGGTTTTAATGAAATCACCAGTATAAAACTATCACAACCATTAAAAAAATAAGAAGATCCGGATACTTTAATTATTGAGTTCATTGTATTATGATGATTTCATTTAATAATTTAATTTAAATGAAACAAAATAATAAAATATAAATTATATAAACACCTGAATAACAAAAAAAAAATTGTTGATTTTTTAGCTATAAAAAGAAGAAAACATCATTGAAAATCCATTGCTATATTATTATTATTATTATTATTATTATTATTATTATTATTATTATTATGAGTATAACAATTAAAATTATCAACACCATTCTGTCAAAATAAAAATATATATTAAATTGGCTGAAAGAAAAAAAAAGAAAAATATTTTAACAAAAGAGCAAGTAAGAAAAAAATTAAAAAAACAATTATTAAACTTATTATTATTATTTTGTAAAAAATAAAAACCATAAAATTATCTCGAAGAATATAAAAACAAAAACTTTAATAAAAGAGCAAAGAACAAACAATATTATGAAAATAAAAATAATAATTTCATCGGAAGAACAATTAAAAATAAAAGAAAAAAACAAAAGAACAAAGGAAAATGCCAACACTGTGTTTTTATCGTTTTGGAGGGCATTTTGGTAGTTTTACTATTCACCCAACCATGAAACACCGAAAATGCCCCCACCTTCAATAATTATTTTTGTCTTATATGAGTGGAAAAATGATAATTTATTGTTCATGGCTAGTTTAAAAAACCAAAAATATCCTTGACTTTTCTTTGTTTTTTAATCTATTTTCAAGGGTAAATATATAGTTTAATTGTTCAACAAAATTCAAAAAAGATGAAAATACGCTCAAACATTTAGGTAATAGCAACTAGTTACATGTAAAAATCTAAAATAATCCCTATTACAATCCTGGTACATTAATTATCCCGCACATATAGTTTTTTATTTGATTGTAATTGTCATGTCAATGAAGACTACTCACATGAAATTGTTAAAATTACTTGCCCCGTATAAAACCATGTTTGGGGCAAGAGATGAATAATTATTTGTGAGATAAAATGTTTGCTCGACACTATTCTAATTTATTTTAAAAAATTAGATTAATATTTTTAAATTATTTTAATATGTTGATGTAAAAAATAAACTGTAATCATTATTTTAATATATTTTAAATAAAAAAACCAATTCAACACTCTAAACATGCCCAAAATCTCTTGCATAATCTCTTGCATAATAAAAAAAAAGCTAATACTATTCCAAATCCAAGGATATTTTGTTTTTTTTTGTTTAAAAAATAATCATGTGATGCAAAGGGATGTTGACATATTGCCTAGTCTCGAGAAGCAATGTAAATAGGTTTCTGTTGCCTTTGTACAATCATTACTTTATTATGCGCGCGTCTAACAAAACCATTAAAAAAGTTATTTATTTAATGTTTTTAGATTATTTTAATTCTATTTTGAAAACATTTCACTGTAATTCCATCCTTCAACCAGCCATCCGTTTCACTGTATAACTCCCCCTGTCTCCCGGTGCTTATAAACTTTTTTGTCAGACCATTTGCAAATGCTAAAAAGTCAACAAAGCAGCCTTTAATTATTCCAGACTCCATAGACCGGACTAAAATTTATTTATATTATTTTAATATATTGATATTTAACTCTTTTTTTTAAAAATAAAAATATATTAATTTAATTCATTTCAAATAAAAAATACTCCATTAAACCATCACTATTATATTCTCAAACTTTAACTTTACACTGTTCTTGACTTTACTTATTCATCTAATGCATCATAGATTATTTGTTTTTGTATTTTAACTTTTTTTTAAAAAAAATGATATTTTTAACACGATTTTGATATGCTAATATTAAAAAAAAATCTAAATAAATTATTTTAAAGTATATATTTTAATTAAGAAATATTTTTTAGAAACATTTTAGTAATTTTTATTTTCTAAAACTTTGAGAAGTTGACCTTAATAATAGAGTGATAAACTTCCTCCTCCGACATAGTCTATGGGATGGATGAAATGTTACATCCAAATCGTGAATGGGTGCCTTTCTAGGCGAGTCATCCATGGAGTGTTGTAGCATAAGGAATTGTAAATCGTTGGAATTATTAGGGTTAGACGTGTGGTTGTGCCCCTTCAATATTAATAAATTATGGTTTAAATTTCTTAAACTACTAGTGATTTATTTGAAAGTCTACATTTTTTAATTAAAAGATGCTTCTTACATTTATAAAATCGCAATCTAAGCGATTGTTTAGTGTTGTTGTAACTTTCAATTGTTTCTTTTTAATTTAAAAAATTGCAATCCAATTACTTGTTTGGTGTTTGTTTCATGCTTTTTAATTGTTATTTCTTTAATCGAATATCCAAAACAGCTTGTACACTTCTCGACGAAGAATTAAATATAAAAATAAAAATAAAAATTATTTCTATTTTTCAATGTTTATTTTATATATACCAAGAAAAATGCTAATTTACTAAATTATTATTCATGTAATAATATTTTTTTCACTAGTTTTTTGTTTTCTTTAAATTTATATTTTTTATTTTTTTTAGTCTTACAACTCGTGTGGTTAGTTTAACAAATTTATTGGGTTTTTTTAATATAATTTTAACCAACATAAACTAATAAAATCCCCAGTAAACCCAAACAAATCTTGCTCCGATCCAACCAGTAGAAACTAGAAACTTTTGCTTTGGTATGAAAAAGAACACTTGAGAGTAGGCCTAATGAAAGGCAGGATGGGGCACCAGCAGGACACCGACCTCCACTGAAAGGATTCCGAGCCGATCATCTCAACTCAACCTGAATTACAAGCAACTTCACTGAGTCAAAATTATAGAGCTGACCCGAACTGACAAAGGTCCACCGTCAGCGCCAACTTCGTAGAGATTCATGATCATAAAAAATAAATAATCAGCTCTCATGACTTTTTCTAAATAATTACACCATTTTCCCTGTTTTAATACAAGTGAACTCTCCCTTTCTGTGGAATAAGTCAACAATTCACAACTATATATATATAAAGTCAATATCTCTACTTCACTTAACATTTCATTCTCGGGAGTCCCTTTGCCAACTTGGTATGTGCTGTCTTTAGGACTGCATGCGATGCGGCTATAATTAATGGTGTTTTTGCTGGTGCACAAATTAATTATGAGGTTTAATGTGTTAGAGAATAATATAAATTATATTATGGGGTCTCACCTACAAGCTTAACCTTTTAGGTGAGATGATTCCTTAACATGGTATCAGAGCCTTGTTGACCCAGCGGTCACGAGTTCGAATCTCACCCACCATTCTATTTGATAAAAACTAAGCACAAAGTAATGTAAGTCTGTGCAAGTTTCAGGCCCAAAGGGTTTTCACTTGAGGGGGCCCAAAGGGCTTTCACTTGAGGGGGGTGTTAGAGAATAATATAAATCATATTATGGGGCCGCACCTACAAGCTTAAACTTTTAAGTGAGATGATTTCTTAATACAATGAATCATGGTTTGAATTATGATAACTCCCGACATACCATTAGCTCTTGCTAGTTGCTAGTGCTCATAAATCCCAAACCTTGAAATTTCCGCCTTGATGCCCTGCAATAACACATAAATGAAACTTCTTTGATGTGATATCTTGTTGTCAAGGGCAAAAAATATCTAAGCCCATCAACTTTTAGATAACGAGGACCCAAGATGGGATAAAATGTCGTATCTAGACCAATAACTTTTTAAGTGGAATTTTTTTTTTATGAGAGGAAATTTTAATTTTTGAAAAATATATTTTGTGGATCTAAATGAATGAGTAAAATCTTGATTGTCCTAGATTTTTATAAAAAATGTATATCCTGATTAGAACTCGAGATTTGTAATGCAAATCATAAGTATTTTTATTTATAGTATTTTTTTCAATAATCGCTAGTTTTTGGTTATGGATTTATCTTTTTAGGATACTTTTATGATTCATTTATATAGATGGATTTTATGTTTGAAAATAAAAATAATATACTTTCATATAATATCTTTAACATGTATAACCTTACATAATATTTTTCTTCTTTTATTTTATTTAATTAGTTTAGCATGGTTGTTTATTTATATATTGTTTGATTTAACAAAAAAAAAAATTAGATATATAATTTTAGCAAATACAACCGAATAAATATTCTATTTTATGAGATTAATATCTTAATCTATATCTATTTCTTGATTTTTCCACTTTTGTTTTTGATTATCATTTTTGTTTATTTATTTATTAATATCCGTAGGTTTTTATTTATATGATTACTTGCATGCATACTTGTTTACTTTTACCTAGAATTTATTTTATTTACAAAAACGTTTTATAAAAACCCACAGAACAATTTTTGTTTCTTAAAAAATATAACCTACAGAAATCACAAGTCAAATATGTAGTTTGTTTATTTTTTAGTCAAAAGAACATTTTTTTTTTGATTTTTCTCAGATTTTAATGTGTGAATATTAAAAATATTTTTTTAAAAATAAAAATATATTACTTTAATGTATTTATAAATAAAAAATACTTTAGAATACATTGTAGAGTTGTAAAGCTGAAGTCCGATCAACAAGAAAGATAATAAAAAACTGAAGTGTTTACACTTTACAGGGCTACGTTAATACCACGTGGCAAACACTAGATCACTACCGGTGATCCAATCACTTGGAACCCTCTTGCCATTAAAAGACACCTTATTTACTATTATACTTGGGCACACCCACATACATTCCCCAGGAAGACCAAGCCACCATTCTTTTTTGTGAACGTATGTTTCTCCACGTCACCCATAAGTAAAAACCTTACTGCCACGTCACCAAAACTTTCTCCTCTCTTCCTCATACAGACCCTTCTATCCGCTTGCACTCAAATTTTCCTGGGTGCCAAACGCAAACATTTTCCCGCTGACTTTCTAACCTTTACATTTACATGGAAGTTAAATTGCAGCATAGTAGCTTCTTAAATTCAAGGTGCTCAATTCTTAATTTCATTTTAACTTTTTTGTCTGTTTGTTTCATTGTAAGTTTCCTTTTTAGCGCTATCAGTTTTAACCGTGTAATTTTAGAGTAGCTAGGGTTTTGGAATCTCAGCTTGTTTGGATGCTACAAAAACAAGAGAAAATCAATATTTAAAACTAGTTCCACTTGTGACTGAATTCCGTTAATTATACTGCTTATAATAACTTCATTTTTTTTTTCTGAACGACTGTAAATGTGCAGTAAACTGCTTCATTGGATCGATTAAACTATTATGGTTCGTGTTGCGTTGAAATTTTAATTGTGTTTGCTGTTGGGCATGTTAATTGGTTTGTTCATGTAAAAGATACATACTGAGATTTTATGATTTCGTCTTTATACATGAAAAAGAACTTGTAGAAATGCTAATATCTGGTGTGCTATTGCTTTAAAATTAGTGTGGTTAGAGCTTATTGTTGAGGTTTCTATTGCAGTTCTTCAAATCCATGCCTTTCACGAAATTCAATTGTTTCTGGTATTTCCTTCAAAAGAGTAGCTCACTTGGATTATGTACTGATCAATTGGGGCAATTCAAGGAAAAGATACCCCATGAAGCTTACGGTGTGGAGGAATGGAAATCAGAGTCTTAATTATCATTCATTTGGATATAAGAAACTAAATCTGACACATATAAAGACAGGAAGGATGGGACACCTTTTTCCCCTAGCATCTGGTGATGATGGTGTTACTGTCAATGGAATTCCTTCTGCAAGTGCCAACAGTGATGTGGAGGAAATGAGAGTTAAACTCAACCAGTCACTACAGGGTGAAGATTCTGGTGATAAACTTGTTCAATCTTTACACGATGCAGCAAGGGTTTTTGAGGTAGCAATTAAAGAACAGGGTTTGCTATCAAAGTTTTCTTGGCTTTCAACGGCCTGGCTTGGTATAGATAGGAACGCATGGGTGAAAACGCTGTGCTATCAGGTTTATTTTCATCCCTGGGAAAGTTATTGGATAACATGCATCATCCATACACCTTTTTACTTTTCTGTTGTACATTGAGACATGTATGTCTGGTTCATAATAGATGCGAGGAGTTGGCCAAACAGTGTTATTGAACACAAATACAGTGTCATTGACCAATGCTAACCCTATGACGTTGCTAGACTTTGTTCTTGAGAACATTCCAGTTGGGATGCATTTTTTTCTTCTTGGTCTGGCTACAACACTTTAACTAGAAGAACAATTGTGATACTTTATCATTGAGGTCATTATTATTGTGCCACTTCCACTCAACCACTCGTAGTTCCTCAAACATGATGTCATTATCACAACCAGTATTGCTGCCACCTCCACAAATCGTATTGTCACCGTTCATAATGTTGATGCTGGAATTGTCTCTTTTGCTGACACTTTTACTATGATGCTGCCATAGCCCTCTTCATCTATCATCAAAACCATAATTTGTCTATGGCAGCACTGCAATGAGTACAACTATAGTTAGAATCATTGCTCCTGCTGAGGCCTCAACCACTGCAACCTTTGTTACAACTATGTCAACTACCATCCAATTTCTTTTATAAATTATATGTAAAGGCTTAGGTGCTTATATCTGTTCAGGTTTATTATAAACCAATGAAATTACTTTAGTGACCCTGCTGACCGCCATTTTGATGACATTAAATAAAAATAAATATGAACGATATGTGCTCTTCATCAGATTGTTTTTGGTGAGTGAGTTCCTGTTAAGGTCTTTGGATTCCATTTTGAGGCCCAGGGATGATGCATTCCGAAGTGCCTTAGTAGTTCACTATTGTTTGGGGTTCTCTTTTTCTGTATTGGCTTCCTTGTGGGTTTACTGTGATCTTTTGTGCGGACATTTTGTTAGAACTTTTCTTATTTCATTTGACCATGTTTCTGTTCTTGGTAATTGCCTCAAATAAACACCTGGATTAACTTCTCAGCATATCAATGATCAATGATATAATATGATTCATTTGATTAACTGTCAAAACTCCTTCAAGATGTCCAAAGTTGTTATTTTTAAGTGTTCACATGCTCCTAATATGTATATTTAGTTTCTCTACAACAAACAATATTGTTAGAGAATAATATAAATCATATTATGGGGCCTCACTTATCAGCTTAAACTTTTAGGTGAGATGGTTCCTTAATATGGTATCAGAGCCTTGTTGACCTAGCGGTCACGAGTTCAAATCTCACCACCCCCATTCTATTTGATAAAAATTAAGCACAAGGTAGTGTGAGCCTGTGCAAGTTTCAAGCCCAAAAGGTTTTCACTTGAGGGGATGTGTTAGATAATAATATAAATCATATTATGGGGCCTCACCTATCAGCTTAAGTTTTTAGGTGAGATGGTTCCTTAACAAATATATCATGCTTATTTTACCCTCACCCTCGTAGGAACTTTGGTTCTAAGTTCTCAGAAACGTTTCCCAATTTTTCCAAAAGGATTCCTACATGCAGTTATTGTTGTCCTTTTCTTCTTCAATATACTTTTTATCATGTTAGAGATAAATTATATTCTGGGACTTCACCTAACAACTTAAACTTTTAGGTGAGATGGTTACTTGACATGGTATCAGAGCCTTGTTGACCCAACAGTCACGGGTTCGAATCTCACCACCCTCATTCTATTTGATAAAAATCAAGCACAAAGCAATGTGAACCTGTGCAAGTTTCAAGCCCAAAAGACTTTCACTTGAGGGTGTGTGTTAGAGATATATATTATATTCTGGGACCTCACCTAACAACTTAAACTTTTAGATGAGATGGTTCCTTGACATATCAGACATATTAGTTGCATTGTTTCTCTAAATGTTCTGAAAATTTAGTTTTGTGTATCAGAGTATTTAATAGCTGTAAGAGTCTTAGATGTAGTCTTTTGACTGTTGATTTCTTCCCTATTTTAGTCCATAACACAATTTAGAACATTTGATGTCGTATATTTTTCAGGCTTCTGTTTACTCCTTACTACAAGCAGCACATGAGATTTCATCCCGAGGTGATGGTAGAGACAGAGATGTAAACATTTTTGTTCAAAGGAGGTAATGGGTAATATTTATTTCAAATTGCCATTTCTTGTTTGGCTGATTCCTATTGAAGCTTCCAGAATTTTACTTAATTTCAGTCCTCTACTTTATTTAAAAATTTTACACCCTTTGTTTTATGTGTTTTATGTGTGTGAAAGATATATACAACAATTAACACTTTTTTGCACATCCTTCACCAACATTTAACAGTTTGTACATCTTTTGCTCTTGATATAAGGACCCGAAACCCTTTTCTGTTCGAATCATCGGTCATTTTTGGTATTGATATTTGAAAATCACTTGGAACAAGATACTTAGTCATCCAAGGTCATCTTTTACACCTAACTTTGATAAGATTTTACATTAAACCGATTGGTGAAAACCTGCCCCTTGATAGTATTGATAACCATGCAATCAAACTTTTGGGTTCTCTAATTTGGTCCTGTATGCTATAGCTGCTCCTTTCCTTTTCATATTGCATTGGAAACCTTCGATTCCATAATTCCATTCCTGTGTTATTCCAGCCAACATTGATTGTGTAATTTCTGTACTGATATATCCTCATTGGTTTCAACATGCCTAGACTTTTATATCTGTTTCAATCTTTTTTTTTCAATGCAGTTTATCACGGCAAACTGCTCCCTTAGTGAGCTTGATCAGAGATAAACTATCTGCCAAACAACCAGAAGCTTATGAATGGTTTTGGTCTAAGCAAGTTCCGATACTGGTGACTTCTTTTCTTAATTATCTTGAAGAGGACCCACGCTTCACTGCTGCCACTGCTGTGTATGTCATTGTTTCCCTGTTACTGTATGTCGAGGTTTCCAGTAACGATTACAATATTGATATTCATGTGTGAATAAGGTTATTTTGATTTACTTCTAGGTTTGGAAAAGGCTTGTCCTCGAGTCCAGGCAATGGAAGTGATGTTTCACTTCTTTTACTGGCACTGACCTGTAATGCTGCAATCACAAAACTTGGCCCCACAAAAGTTTCTTGCCCACAATTCTTTTCCATGATCTCAGATATAACCGGTAGATTGATGGACATGCTGGTTGATTTCATTCCTGTACGCCAAGCTTATCATTCTATAAAGCATATTGGTCTACGCAGAGAATTTCTTGTCCATTTTGGTCCTCGAGCCGTAGCATGCAGAGTACAAAATGATAATGGTTCAGAAGAGGTGATTTTCTGGGTTAATCTTGTACAGAAGCAGCTCCAACGAGCTATAGATAGGGAGAGAATGTGGTCAAGACTAACAACATCTGAAAGCATTGAGGTTAGTTCCAATGGCTTATGTGCAAATTTAGAGTATAACTGAGACTTTTCATCCTTCCAAGTGGTCCCTATTAATATAGACCGCACTCAATGGTAAAGTGTCAACCATCAGTCTCATGCCCCTATTCAGAAACATATACTGTATAGTGGGAGAAGGATCGAATGGATAACCAAAATAGTTATTGATATCGTATGGTTTAGGACATATGGAAGAAAAGGGGACAAAGGATAACACTGAAATAAGGGGGTCTGTTACAGTACTGAAGAATTAATTTATAGCATGTGACAATACAATATATGCAATCGACCCTTCTCTCTCAAAGGGCTTAATTTTGTAAATTGCTTTATTTTGCCATGCTTTCCAAGAAACAAGGGTAACTACAAGCAATTTACAAACGAAAATAAAATGTCCCAATTTTATGAAGACATGCCATCACTTGCAAAATTTATAAAAAAAACATTTTAAGCACAAAAAAGATAAACCTATATGATGAATTGTTGAGGCCTGAAGAATATCAAATGTAAAGTTTCTTTTTTGTTTTTATTATGATTATGGGTCTACACAACTGGTTTTATCTTCCCACAATACCCCCTTCATTTCCACTTTTGTTGCTTGGCCCCAAACATATTTGAGATTTCACCTTCCATTTCACAAAGGAGGCGGTATGCTAGTCTGAGCAGGCATTGGCTACAGCACTTTGGCATGCATGCATAGAAATGGTCTAAATATGTACATTTAAAGAGCTGTTGAATGCAGGCTTTGGAGAGGGATTTGGCAATATTTGGTTTCTTTATTGCCTTAGGAAGAAGTACACAATCCTTTTTATCAGCAAATGGATTTGATATTCTAGATGATCCTATTGAAGGCTTCATCAGGTAGCTCTTTTCTTTCCATTGTTTTAACAATTCTTGACAAAGTTTGGTTTAGACTTCTTTAGCTTGGCTGTCTATCATTTCATGGGCTTTGTTGCAGGTACCTTGTCGGCGGTAGTGTTTTGTACTACCCTCAACTTTCATCAATAAGCTCCTATCAGTTGTATGTAGAGGTCAGTCAGCATCATATTTACTAGCATTACTGTGAACATTCTGTCTCAATAGTGAATAACATAATTTTCAATTCAATAGGTTGTCTGCGAGGAGCTGGATTGGCTTCCTTTTTATCCAGGCAACACTGGCACCCCAAAACTGACTCATGGACACAAAAATAAACAAAGGGATCCTCCAAATGCTGAAGCTATCCCTCAAGCATTAGAAGTCTGCTCCCATTGGATCCAAAGCTTTATTAAATACAGTAAATGGCTACAGAATCCATCCAATGTTAAGGCAGCGAGGTTCCTTTCAAGGGGGTAATTGAACTTATGGTGCCTTGTTATTGTAAAACAAAGAGCTATTCTTTGATTTAACAAAAAAATTGCAATCTCATTGTTTAGGCACAACAAATTACTCGAGTGCATGGAAGAACTGGGAATGTCTCGGTAAGCTATGGAAGCAAAACTGTAACTTTTTCCCTGACATGCATATGAAGCATGCTCACAAGGCAGAAAACTTTTCCTAAATTTATCAACGGGACTTGTATTCTGTGATAATAAAATAAAATAAAATGCACTTAAACATGGTTAAAAAACTTTAAAATGCTATGAATGGATCGAAATCTTTTGAAACCAAACCAATCCTCTACTGAGATTTATCTGGCATTTCAGTTTTAGATGCATTTCTAGTGGTTATTGCCAAACAAGTTTTTGACATAATGAGCTATATTTTTGTCAGACTTATTTCATTTACTTTCATTTGACATTTATTAATAAAATGATTCATAGTTGTTGGTTATTTACACCTAAAAAGTGTGATGCAGGAGAATGGCAGAAAGCAATATCAATTATCCTGTTGAGATAACAGGACCTGCTATCAAACTGACCACTGGCAAAGAGACAGATTCGTTCAACAAGGTTTTTCTCTTTCCTTTAGTTTATTTCAATGTGGCCTATTATTCACATATCTTTTTGGAACTTGGAAAGCACAACTTCCCCAGCATATTTGTCGTAAGGATCTATTTTCCTGTGGCATGGGTTTGAAGAGAGGGAGAGGCTGTGGCTGAAAGGAGGACAAATTAGACAAGGGTAATTTTGTCTAATCAGTGCAATAATATTTATAAGGATGCGGAAACAGCCTCATCCCTGGCATAATGCTTAAAGTGAAAGACTTACCTGGTTGTTTTTCTTTCTTGTTGGTTGCGTCGTGCTTCTATAGTTAATATTTATCCTCTATATGGGGGCTTCCATATAGACCTGTTGTCCCTGTCCCTGGTTCTGTTTTATATGCCTATAGAATAATTGTGCTATTCATATGGTGCCAGGCATTGGAGAGTGTTGAAGGAGCTCTTGTGAGACTGGAAAAATTACTTAAAGAGTTGCCTGTAACAAGCTCTAATTCTGGGAAAGAGCATTTAAAAGCTGCCTGTTCTGATCTTGAGAAAATAAGGAAACTGAAGAAAGAAGCTGAATTTCTGGAGGCTTCTTTCAGAGCAAAAGCAGCTTTGCTTCAGCAGGTATCCAATTAGTTTCACCCTACAGCTTATTAATGACCACTGACCACATTCCATTTGATTCACTGCTGACCTGTACTCCAAAAAAGTGCACTGTAATTCCTTTATCATCTTTTTTAAAGGCAGCTTTGCATGTAAGTGTTTACATGATAGTTATCGTTATTAAAATTTGTATATCTTACTAATAATAAATTACTGATTGGATCATCAGGGAGAAGATGAAAGTAAACTACAAACTTCTATTAGTGAGCAGCAACAGTACTTAAAAGGGAGAGGGAGGAAGAATGCTAATGTGAGGTTAGATAGAAGTAAAAGGTATGGAACTTCCGCTGTAGGTTTAAGCTTTTTCCAACAAGTTTAAGTTTCTTTTTTATGCTATTGTCTGATTTATTTCATGCTCAAAAGAAACTCCTTCCTTTTCTTTCTGAGTTGTCAGTAAATTTCAAGGAGCGTGGAACTCCCTTGCGAGCTCTCCAACCAAAAAGCCTGGCCCTGATGCTGCAGTTGTAGATGAATCTGTATGCCCTCCCCTCACAATATGTTTTAAAATATTAACTGTTAGTGGATGGAGTCTTTTTTAATGCATATTTTTGTAACTATGACCCACTCTCAAAATTGAAGCTAGTTTAAGGAATATTTCTGCCTGAAAGGTTTCTGATTGGAACTAGCTTAGAAGTAGATCCATAAAAGAAAAACTAAACTCAATAACATATCTTTATTCTTTGAAAGTAATATAAAAGCACTCCTAGTTGGCCATTTGATAAATAGACGACCACAGCTGTTTTTATTCTTCTGGTTTCTATGATGTCCTTTGACCTTAGGTTATTCTTGTTGAAGTGCCTCACTCGAAGAAAGGAAAACATTTAGGTAACTGCAGACATTGCTGTCCTATAGAATGTTATTTGCTAGGTATGTTATTGTGTGGTCCTTTTTGAATATAGATATACACAGTATGGTTCCATAAGCATCATATTACCCAATTTGGTTCATGGTAAAGATAATAGTTGGAACTTGGACATTAAATAAATTGACTTGACTAATACATACAGTTGGACAGATTTGGTCATCAGCAAACAATTAATTGTACATAATGAATGATGTGTAAAAATGAATGGCAGCATAGTCTATTGGTTAGAATTAGATTGTTAATTATCCAATTTTTGAATCATTTGTTGCTTGTAATGTCAATAATTCAAGGCCATCTTTTTACTAATTAAATGGAGGCGGTTCAAAAGTGCATCCCTTCTACTAGTTGCTCCCTATTATCAATGCAGCAACTACTATTACCAGACCAATAACTAAGGGAAACTTTCTGTAGACCTTACTTCATTTTACTATTAGTGGATAAATTTCAATGTACCTCTTCATATCTACCTCCTTTCAGAAAGAAATTATTAATTTGCACAACTTGCAAAACTTCAATTGCAACTCTTTCATGGAAATATCATATAGTATACTTTGGAATTCTTCATTGTGTATTCTGGAACCCTTGATCTTGATGTTCACTGGAAGTATACTGAAGGAGAGAGTAGCAGCAGTGCTCGGCCCAGTCATCAGGACCGTTAATGTTTAAACACTCTTCAATAAGTGATGACTGACAAGATATTCTAAATTAAGATTATTATAACATTACATACCCTTTTGAGAGAACTTTATAATCTGTGGCATTTAGTTCTCCTCTATTTTGCTAATGTTGTGTTCTGAAGTACATTTATTCTGTTAGGAGTTAATTATTTTTTCTTAAAATGGAAGTTATGTAAAGTTGGTTTGGTAAATGCAGGGAGATGCAAATTTTATGCAAAGTACAACAAATGCAGGTATTGAAGACTGTGAGTCCAATGAAATTCATCGTTTTGAACTTCTAAGGAATGAGCTCATGGAACTCGAAAAACGAGTCCGGAAAAGCACTGATCAATATGAAAACGAAGAGGTATGTCTCGCGCTTTTTATCAAATCTTATATAACATTTGAAAGTTATAATAGTTCTGTCCTCTGTGATAAATGCCAGTGCATATGCTTGAACAATTGTTAAAACATGGAAAAATCTGATATAAATGTGGGAAACATTGTAACTGGTTCTGGTCCCACTAAAGTGAGTAAGGACTTTAATGAAGTCTGCTTGCTTGGCTTAATTTGCACCTAAATGGTTGCAAGTCAATTTTTTAATTATTGCTCAGTTTAATTAGACTTGAGATTTATGTGGCATCAATTTTTGACAAAGACATTCTTATGGTGTTTATTTTGGTAATTAGATATTAGTGATTTGGACCAGTAAGCAGTAGAGGTCTCTTCATCAATCCTTGAGCAAATTTATTATTGATTTTGAGTTTTAAATGGAAGATGAGATGCATGTTAGGTGTTTATTTGTTTAAATTTTAGAAATAAGAAAATAAATTATAAAATTGGAAAAAAGTTTTTTGTTAAAAATTTGGCCAACTCTTAATTTATTTATGGGTAATTTTTTTTTCCTGCTTTTTTGTACGTTATATTTTTTTTTCTTGCTTTATTTTAAACTTACAGAAAAATGTTAATTTTTTTGCCAATATTTTATTAATTTATGCTAGATTTTTTTATATGTTTTTATAATTTTTAATCTTGTAGATAACTGTTTATTTATCTACCATAAAAAATACTTTTTTTAAAAAACTTTTTTTTTTAACTTTTTTTTTTAAAATGGTTAGTTTATTTTTTATTTCATTAATTACTGATAAAATTATGGATTTATTGATAAAACATACTTGATTCAATTTATGTATTTTTTTTTTATATGCATGATCTTTCAATTGTATTTTTCATAAAAGTATTTATCTAGAGGTTTGAGATTTTATAATGTTTCCATAAAATTTTCTTTTTCCCTAACTTCTTTATTTGACTTTTGAAAATAAAATTTAGCTAGAAAAATAAATAAAATGAAAATAATTTAAAATAAATTAATAAGAAAATGGCAATACTTTTTATTTGAAAATATAGAAAAAGTTTTTCTAGCTATAAATAAATAAGAACTGTAGCTATTTTTTTACTAATAAAATTATGGATTTATTGATAAAACATACTTGATTCAATTTATGTATTTTTTTTTATATGCATGATCTTTCAATTTTATTTTTCATAAAAGTCTTGATCTAGAGGTTTGAGATTTTATAATGTTTCCATAAAATTTACTTTTTCCCTAACTTCTTTATTTGACTTTTGAAAATAAAATAATGAATTAGCTAGAAAAATAAATAAAATGAAAATAATTTAAAATAAATTAATAAAAAATAGCAATATTTTTTATTTGAAAAAATAGAAAAAGTTTTTCTAGCTATAAATAAATAAGAACATGGTAAAACTCTTCAACATTTTTTTTTTGTGTGAATTTTCAATCATTTGATTTTTCAATTAGGACTAATAGAAATTTGACATGTCTCCTAATCCCTTTAAAAGTGAAAACTAACAAAAAAATGGAGTCATCTCTGCTGCGTAGTGGACCAAACCATAAAGATCCAATTGCCTGAATTGATATTACAAATATGTCTGTCAAAAATTGTTATCACAAGTACATCTAGATAATTAAATCAGTACTGCTGCAAGCAATGACCCTTGAGACTCTTTTTTTTAACAGAACATAACTTACCATCTAGATTACTTAGAAATTATTGCCTTTTCTTTAATTTTATATAATATCAACTAGTTTATTTACAGTGACCACTGCCATCTATGTATTCTTTACTTTATTCTTACATGATGCTATATAATTGCTTAAAAATCATTTTCAGGATATTAAGGTTACAGATGATGGTGAGGCTGCAAGCTCTCAATTAATTCAGGTTGAAATGAATGAAAATATCATCGAAAAATCACTTGTAAAGCTGAAGGAAACAAGCACGGTATGACTAGCCCTCTTCATTATTTAGTAATTAGTACATTATTATTTATCTTTCAAGCTCAACATCACCGAGTGGAAAAGACTACCTAACGTTCTGTGCTATGATGGTGTTCTTTTTTTCCCACGAATTGAATTTTTCTGTTCTTTGCACCTGGCCTTTTGTGATTAAAATTATTTGGTTGGCTTGATGATAGTGGCCATTTAATTGGTTTAGTTAAAGCTAAATGAGTAAAGTACAAGTCTCTCCAAGGCCCAAATATTTAACTGAATTAAATATATTGTTTATGCATGAACATGAACATCTTTTTGTACTTGTGTTGGTTTTGTGCAGGAATGCTAGGCATGGTGAAACAGATGCAAAATAATGTTTTCATTTCTTTGAATTGTTGAGAAGAAATAAAAAACTTAAGGACTTGAAACTTCCTCCCAGTTAACTCTTAGTACACATTCTGTGACTACTATATGATGTTTGTCAATTTAGGTTTTCAATTTTATAACTCAGCTCCTTGACTGTTTATTTGTCATTTGTAATATATATGGTTAAATATGCACAGGATGTCTTGCAAGGAACTCAGCTTCTAGGTATTGATGCTGCTGCTGCAATGGGGTTTCTTAAAAGGATCTTGATTGGAGATGAGTTAACAGAGAAAGAAAGAAAAGTTCTGTTGAGAACCCTGACGGACTTGGCATCAGTGGTTCCTATCGGTGTTCTTATGCTTCTTCCAGTAAGTCTCATCATAAAACTATCCTCATCAAAAGTGTATTAATTTAGCTGTCTCATTTTCATCCTCTCATTAATCATCAAATACACACAACACTTAAGTGTCATTACTTCTCATTCATGCATCAGGCCAATGTAGTTTTTCACTTCTCCTGTTGCAGTGCGCAAATGGTACTGGGAAATGAAATATTGCTTTAGGACAATCCAGTCATTTAGAAATACTCATCCCTGATGTTATTTTGAAAGTTTATGGATATATAAAACTTGTATTTAAAGTTGCATTATTTCTGTGGCACAGTTTTGTGGATCACCATTTTTATTATCATTCTATTTGAGAAATCCACTTGTCAACCTTCGTATATTTAGCAAGTCTAGAGCCTGGCCA
This sequence comes from Salix caprea, assembly GCA_964035475.1. Taxonomy (NCBI): domain Eukaryota; kingdom Viridiplantae; phylum Streptophyta; class Magnoliopsida; order Malpighiales; family Salicaceae; genus Salix; species Salix caprea. Next base: position 17,005,511 of record OZ037751.1, read on the forward strand.
AGCTTCTGTATGGTATAATATATTGATATCGTACTATGTCAAAAATTGTTACTTCTGATTCAAGTTAAAAAAAGGGATAGATGGCTATAAATTTCCAAGCATACAAGAGCTTTTCTAGCTGCAAGTGGACTACTAACTGACCCACAAGTCGGACAAGTTCACTTCATGTTTATAATCTGACTTGTCATTGGATCTGGGATGATTCTGTGGTTATTTTTATTGAAACTGCACCTCCACCACAGAAGATATATCGAAAATTTTTGAGTGCAGGATTATGAGTGTTAATGACGTGATCCTCAGAAATGGGTTTCTTATACACATGATAAACTGAATTGCATATTCACAAGAACTTCAATCCAAATCTGTGATAAATTGCATGTTTTCAATTTACATTTGTCTGCACTGTGACCTCATGTAGACATGGTAATTTGTGCATTGTAGGTCACTGCTGTGGGGCATGCAGCAATGCTGGCTGCTATCCAGAGATATGTGCCAGCTTTGGTGCGTTGTTTCTGAGCTAATGACTCCTCTTTTTAGATGTCAAATCTCCGCTTACCAGCGGCTTGTAATTTTTTCTTTGGCAGATACCATCCACATATGGACCAGAAAGGTTGGATCTGTTGAGACAGCTTGAGAAAGTGAAGGAAATGGAAACCAGTGAGCTGGATGCCAAAGAAAATGGAGAGATACAATCCTGATCACCAGAGCCCAGATTATGTACAGCCCGGACAGTGAACAAAAAAAAACCCCTTCAAGACGAGGTAACTTGGAAATTATGTAATCTGATATCAATTGGTTCTGAATCCCATTGACAGTAAATTAGCATATAGAATTTCATTCCATGTCTGGTATTCCAGGTAGACACCAATGACTGCAGTCCTGTGGAGCGTCAACTGGAGTGCCTGGCTCAAGATGGGTGGTGTCAAATGAGTAATGTTTAAGAACCGAACCTTCCTGTCTCCATAATCCATTTCTTTGGTTACAGTAGAAATGATTTGGTTATGCACTGGGTCTGGTTTTAGCATTAAAACCATCTCTCTTGGACTCAATTAAGCGAATGATCCACTCTCTTTTCCTCTCCGTGTATAAAAACTCTTTAAATTTTTTTACTATATTTATCAATACAAATTCTGTAAGAATCAATTATATTTTTAATCACATTAAAATGTTAATATATATATATATATATATATATATATATATATATATATATATATCAAATATATATTTTATCAATATTAATGTAATGTATATACCATGAATATTAATCTGTGTCAAATATTTTTTTTATCACTATTAATATATATATTAGAGATATTTTTTTAATATAATTAGTATAATATTATGTTTTAACTTCTTCTTTTTTTTTCCTCTCTCTCTCTCTCTAAGAAGAGACTCGTAAACTATAAATCAACCATGAATTCTTCTAACAAAAAGGTTTGTGATCTTCCTTCTCTCAATATATTTATTTTTATTATAATTTTTTTAGATTATTGATTTAATCAAATAGAATTTCTTCACAATCATTAAAAAAATAAATCAAATTGCCAGAGCTAAAAGTTAAAATTATTGAAGACATATACTAAACAGTTGTAGGGACAACTGCAGTGATGCTGATAGATTGTCCCTGCTCTTCACGTATACTGAAAACGGCCACAAAGCTTCTGTTTCACCGAAAACAGTAAACCGAGTTAAACAGGTCTAATCAAATTTGAAAGCCTAACTGAGATGGTATTCTACAGACTTACTATCTGGATGATTTCACTTGAAGATTCTGATGATTAATTAGTGTCTCCAATGAACTTTAGCAGTCCAATGTTGGTACGGCAATACTTTCGTGGAGACTTCAAAAACCCAATATTCAAAGAAGCATCTGATGCATGCAGGCATCTTAAAAGCTTATTGATGAGCTTCCATACCTTGGCATACCGCACCCTTCCGGCTGCCATAGCCAATTCAGATTCTCCACTTCTTTTCTTCCATTTTGAACACGTCGAAAGTCTTAAGGAAGGGACAGTTTTCGGTGTAGGATTGATTCTTGTAACTTTCATCCCGAACCCATCTTCCATGAGAATAATCACAGGCTAAATGTGATGATTTTTTATTTTTATAATAAATAATGATAATGTATCCTGTTAAACTCCTGTCGTGTAATCATCATAATTATCGAAATAAAACCAGCATTAAGCTGTTGGACCCAGCCGAGTAAGATACTCAGATCAAGTAAAACGACACCGTGTTTTTTTTTTTGAAAAAAAAACCCTGCAGTAGTAGCCATCCTGATCATCATCCTTGAGATTTGTGATCTCAATGTGCCCTTAGCAATAGCCATGTGTTCTGCACTTGAAAACTTGACTATACAAAACTTAACCTGAAGCCCAATGGTGGAGCTGCTCAACTGAAATACTCCTCTGTTTTCAACATCTTGGGTCACTTCTACCCCTCTCTTTCTCTTCCACTTTGGGAAACTTGTTAGTTAACAAGTATTACCAAATGGGTTTGGTTTGGTTGTCGGAATCATTTAGCACTTCTTGTTTATGCATGCTTTTATAATGTTTGATGCAATGTTATTTTGAAATTGTTAACATTTGGAGGATTTTGTTAAAAAAAAATTGGAATTGGTATGGAGTGTTTGCTTTGACTAAGAGGGAACCCAATTAATTCTTTTGGAATATCTACTTGCTATGTCTTACTGCCTTTAGAATTATGTGAGGTCCCTTTTGGAGAGTTGAATTTGTGAGTTGTCAGTGCAGGCATTGAATCCGATGAGATAATGTTGACGATGAGAACTTGCAGACTGTTTAGTAGGGGTGGGTCTGAGATACAGATGATGCAAGCCACCTTTCACAAAGAAGGAAGGTATAGCCATTTGCATCTCTGGTACTCGATGGTTTTTTTGGTCTGTGACCTTTGCTATTTGGATCCTCTGCCATAAAAAATCTTTTTCTGTGATGTTGATCTCTGGTTCATCTAGCATTGCTCACACCATTATAACAAATTGGTACTATCTTACTTGGTTTTCCTGAAGGCAATAATCAAAAGACTAATCTTCCCATGTGTAGTATTGAGTTTTTAACACTCTATTCCTTATAGTCATTCCATTGTAATTATGATTGTTTTCTTAAGGTGACCTGAGGATTGAGGTCCCTTTTATCCCTCTGTGTTTTCGCTCTTTTCTGAACCTCCGATTTGTTGCAATAAATTCTGACTTTGTCTAATAGTATTTTTTTTCCTGTAATGCAAATGAGCGGTGGATGCAAGTGGAGGTATGGAAACTCTAAGGCCTGCTTTACAACGGGTATACATGACAAGAGCTTCTGCGTGTAGAGATGCCCTTAAAAGTTTTATACAAGGATATCAGAAGGTGTTCAGCAGGTCATGGAAATGAAAGAAGAGTCTAAGACTCAAACGAGGGCAATGCTCCCTCTTAGAGATTGTTTGATACTCCTTTTCAAAATTGTTTTTGAAAAAAAAATTGATTTTTTTTTTGTTTTATTTTAAATTATTATTTTTTTAATATTTTTAAATTATTTTGATAAGTTAATATCAAAAACAATTTTTAAAAAATAAAAAATATTATTTTAATATATTTTTGAATAAAAAAATACTTATAAAAATAGCTTCAACGACACCACCAATATTCTGGGGCGGTGACTCAAGTTTTTCTCCTGGGAATTGTTAAGGAACCATCTCACCTAAAAGCTTAAGCTGATAGGTGAGGCCTCAGAATATGATTATATTATACTCTAACACACCCCCTCAAGTGAAAGCCCTTTGGGTTTGAAACTTGCACAGGCCCACATTACCTTGTGCTTGATTTTTTTATCAAATAGAATGGGGGGGGGTGAGATTCGAACTCGTGACCGCTGGGTCAACAAGGCTCTGATACCATGTTAGAGAACCATCTCACCTAAAAGCTTAAGCTGATAGGTGAGACCCCAGAATATGATTATATTATACTCTAACAGGAATCAACCATGGAAAAAACCCGTAGAGCTTTGCTATAACTTAACTTTTGAAAAATAGTCACTATTCTTGTCAAAAGAGTGTAAGAAAAGTTTCTAGCATGCTCTATCCCATTTAAGGGTATTCTTTGTACAGTATGACTATGAATATATTGAATCTTTTGTAATTGTACCATATGGAGACGGAAATACCATAGACATTGCTGACTGCATTATCAAGTTGATTTGGCTTTATTACACTCTATGGTTTTAGCATGGTTGATGATTAACCTTGTAACTTTTTGAGTCATTTCTTGCATCTGACTTTTTATGGATGACCAGAAAGACCACAATTTGTGAATACAGCAGCAGATGTAGTGTGGAAGGTTGTGACTTTTTTCTTTCTTATTCCTTTCTGGGACAATGGGCATATTACCAGTCATTCCATTCTGGTATCTGCCCATCTATACAATCGATTTTACATGGGGAATATCCTTGCAGCAGTTTTCTTTTCTAACAGTCTTTCTATCATTATTGCTGCTGTCATTTTGCAGCTTCTGCTGGTGCCGGCACTGTGTACTATGATTCAGCAACCAACCTGGTCGAATATTTAGCCTACTCATTTGAAATGGAATCGAGGGTTATTTCTAGCTAGAAATATATCGGGGACTTGATGCTTGGTTGGCCGACAAGTCAAGTATATGCAAAGCTTGGTCCTTTGATGTCTAAATCTTAACAATTTGACCTAAAAAAGGTGATTTCTGGACAAGCAACAAGATCCAGAAAACACACACTTAATGTAAACTGAGCATGGTGCTTCTCTCATCTCTATTGAAAGGGAAGCAATGTAAGTTATAATTTTGTGCCATCAGCCTTTTTATTTTTCCTCCCTTTTCAGTACTCCTTTTTTGCCCCCTAGTTTTCTGCTACTTTCTCTGCAAACAGGCTGAGGATCATGGGAGTGCAGAAGCATTCAAGAAGCTACTCTTGAATATAAGCAAAAGGTGGCTATTCTTGCTATTGCTTGTCTTATGTGGGCTATTATTTTAGAACATGCATTCAATTGATATGCACTATCATAGAGTGATCAAACTTTTGTGGTCTCTTGTCAATATGCTTTTAATTATCTGATACAGCTAAGATCATTTCTTGTCATATGATAGGATGAATATTTTGTTTCTTTCGGCAGAATTTCAAGTCAAATCATCTCAGACTGATCCAGCTATGGCATGATATCGTTGTTAGTGTTTGGAGAATTGATGGTTGAAGAATATTTGGCTCATATGGCACAATTGTGAAAACATTTAGTGCAGTATACAGGCAGAAAATGAGCAAAGTAGGATTACGCGTGATTGGCATAATGTGGAACTAAATAGACTTTAAGGCTGCAGGACAGGAAGTGGGCTCTTGCTACTGGCCAGTAACCCTACTTTTATTGAATTGGGAAGCTATATTGGGGCGCCAATAGTTCTAGCATAATAGATCATAGTTTCTATTAGAAGGGACTGTTGTGTCGGCATTTTTTGTTCTACTTTTTTTAGTAGGGTTCCACACCCAGCCCCCTGTGTGACGAGTGGGTTTTTCTTCCAGGTCTTGTCAAGCACATGGTCTCTGCTTTAAGTCTTCTCAGGATGATAATATGATTATTAGTCCTTGAAAAATAACTGGCATCTTTCTGCATATCATTGATGGATCCTTGGGCACAATAAATTCGTATTTTTCTTGTCTTGCAGTAACCATTTTTTCAAAATTAAGTTGTGTTTGAGTGATTTTTTGGTTGATAGGATTTGTTTTGTTGACTTCTTAGAGTTTTTGAGTTAAAATATATAGTTCTTACCAAATTTAAGGTTCTCATTGCATTTTAGGATGTGTTTGGTGGTGTCAATACTAAATCAACATCCCCATTACTTGTTTTTGTTCCTCAGGTTATTGCAGGTTGCTGTTCCCTTTTCTTTTTTCTTTGTTATGTGTCAAAAGAGGTGAGCTTGAGGTTGATCCAAGAACACCGAAAGCAAAAGCTTGAAAAGGAAAAAGCTAAGTGGAAAGAAGAAATACTTACATGGTGTTTCTATATTTGAACTGTACCGAGTCATGCATGATTGAATTATTCTTACATGACAAATCCATTACACAGGACCAGTCTCTTCATTCGCTTGATTGGCCACTGCCTGTATACCAATGATAACAACACTAATATGGGGGCCATCCCACTCGCAGAGCACTAAACGTTGGACAATATCGCTAGCGGAGGTCAATGGTATCTCTCTCATTTGAATCTTAATGGGCCATGATAATCACATGACACCTTTATCGTTCACTCACTCATGTAATGCACATATCTCTGCATATAGTTCTCTTGCAAGTTGTGTTGAGCATGTCATCACATAATCCTGTGGTCATTCTCTGCACAGGTTGATCCATTGTCTTTACTCTTGGTACCTAAATTGGTAAAGCCTTTGTTCACATCTTGGATTAGTCGCAGAAACAAAAATATGATACATGTTTGAGCACTAACACTCTAATGTCTGGAATTTTGCTTGGTTGTAATTGGTTCAGTTACTGATATTAAGGTATTTGAATTGACCAATGAGATAGATCTTTAATCATTTGCCATCAAATGCTGTCCTAGCACGAGGTGTCTTTTCCAAGGTGGAAAAGGCAAAAAGCATTTGAGTCGTGGAGAATGGGTGCTGTGGACAATCTAAGAAAGTTCAAAGGTGAAATCAAGTCAGCCACTACAATGCATGATCTCCTCTTAGTTTGATTGCATGAAGCCTATCACTTGCCTTGGATTTGCTGGTATAATCATGTTGGCAGGGTCCTATCAAGTGATTTCCCTGAACGGATCCCCATCCATTGTGGCATCGTATCTGGAGCTCTTTTCAGCAGTGACTTAGCGTAGAAACTAAAGTTTTACAAGATGGATGATTCTATACCCATCATGTTATTGGAAATACAACTCAACTAGGACTAGTTGATCTCGGCTAGATCTTGTCCTAGATCTTCTCCGTTTCAACTTTTTACGCATTCTTTGGTAGCTGTTTACGCTCAAAATTTGCTACTTTTTTCCTGCTTTCCTGTTTGTGCTTCCCATAAGATCCACCTTGAACGTACGGAATATGCCTAGCATTTGCTTTGACACCACATCTGTCCAACAAGCGTCAATGATTAGGGGTTATCAGCAAAAGTGGCGTGAAGAGGAATTGGATGGTATCTTGTCATATCTTTCTAGTGTTTAGCTGAAAAAAAGGAGTGGGGATTCATTAGGAAGTAAACACACACAAGGACGATAGTTTCAAAATTAAGTGCATTGACGTAGCTTCTGAAATGAACTTGAGGTGAGACGAGGAAGGCGGCACCCATCGAGTGATTTAGACATGGTTAGGCTTATACTCTAGAGATCAGCAGTGAGAAATATCAAACCAGTAGATACAAAGTAACTTAAAAACAAAGTTTAGGTTTTGATTATATGCGAAGGCTAGGATGGCCCTTCTCTGAAATGCTCCCAAAAAACAAGATTAGAAATCTGATAGCTTCTCTATGCGATTGAATCCTTAAGAAAATCTTAATTAATCTGATAATGAAATCTGAGTCGAGTGTATGTCTTAACTGGGAGAGCAAAAGATAGTTGCCTGTGACTCTTATAATTAAATTCCCATTGAAATCCCTAACTTGCATTAGCTTATAAACTGTGTGGGGCTGGCTACTTTTATTGACCTTGTCCTCTTCCACTACTTCTCTGCAATCGAACATGTTTTTGCTACCTTCAGAGATGCTCACCTCGACAAAATTTGTCACTCATAGCTTGTTCTTGTCAATTTCTCTTGGTTCTTCAACAGCATGTTCAAATCACAATAGAAAACAACATTTCAGAGAATTTTACTAGCATTTCCCCAGACTTGCAATGAATTACAATTCTCAGATTTTAGATAATAAATTATTATGAAAGAGAGGAGGGGGCTAGTATTACTGGGCTGCCGTCCATCTACTCAAAACCAACCACCCACCCACCCACCACCATACCCTTCCATTATTATGATAATGAGCAGCTATGAAAAATCTTCAGGCAGAATCTCAACAATGCCCAAATAGATTCCTTCCTCCCCCCTGATATACCAGCTTGAAAACAGCCCCACAATTTTTTTTTACCCATTTGGAATTTCTTATGTCAGCATTGGCCCTGCTGTTCCTGCTGGGCCCCCTTTCCTATCTCTAGTAGTAGTCTGTGTTAAGGAGTACATTTCCCCCTCTCCACTCCACTCCGAATCTAGATATCCCTCAGATCCTCCAATTTGCTTCCCCCACCCCAAGAGGGATATTTCTTTTTTCTTCTTTAATAAAGAAAAAACAAAATAATACACCATTTACTTTTTTCATAGAAATATGTTTTTTTGACCTTCTAGTTCACCTTCGAAGTGGGGGTGGGGATTTTGAAATACGTCAAATCCAGGAATGTCACATCCACAGATCTTATCCTCGGCGATTTCTCATCTGGTTGACATCCCGGGAGAAAGGGATATCCTGCTACAACACAACTACTCCAACGTATATACTAATAATGCAAAAATGAAGTGATTTCTATTGATCCTGATGTGCCTAACTTTTATAGCAAACCTAGTTAGCATTCAACTATTTTAATAATAGAGACACCCTAAGATGTTTGAATTGAATGTCTGTATTATTTCTACCATTAATTAATGCTTTCTTGGTGTGTGAGGATGCTAATTCAAAGTATTGGTGGTTCAAACTAGGAAAGGGATCTCTATCTTTTCTTGGTGGGTGTCGCAGGAAAATAATGGATTTCATCTTTTCAACTTTACAGGCAAGAGAAGAGACCAATTCCAAGACGAACTGTCATTAATTTAGTTAGTTCGGCTTGGTCGGCAAGCTTTTTCGGCCTTGACTCAACTCGATCTAGAAAAAAAAACAAAACGCTTACACGATGTCCTTCACGTTGCATGTTTAGGGACCCATTTTATAACATCTTTTCAATGATTTAAATTGAAAAATTAATGTTGTGGGCTGCAATTGTTGAGTCAATATTTAAGATTAACGAATTTGAATGATTAGTCAATCACGACTTTCATATGTTACATTTTCTTGTAATAATATTAATAATAATAACATGTTAGTCACTTTCCTTTTAATGCTATTTATTTAGTTCTCATTAAATTAATGGCCACACGAAAAAAAAAATCTCCTGAGCAACCATACCAATCATGACTCAATTAAAGTTACATTTGTCAGGGTCATCACTAATCCTGCATCCCTTTTCATTATTATATAATAATAAAAATAGTAATAATAATAATAATCTGTCTCATGATTAGAAACCGCAAAAAGAGAAAGAGAAAGAAAAAGAAAAAGAAATTAACTAGTTAAAAAATAACATCGATCGGTCGCCTCTTATACTTCCATTTCAAGCAAATTACAAGGTCATATGGCTTACCATTTGACCACGAGCAGTGTTTGAAGAATAAGAAGGTTGAGAGTAGAATTGGGGGTGGCCTGGACCGTGCAGGCTAGACAAAGATGAACTATCTGGTGTTGATGGCTCGGACCCATCAAGCTGGCACTCCAAGTTCACCCCAAATAACCTGAGTCTCTTCGAGTTCCCTAGCGGTGCTGCTGCTTGGTCCTGTGCAATGGACCCTGCAACAATAAATGATGCAAAACCACGTTGCAATTTGGCTCAGCGAAAAACAGTAATTACCTTTTCACACACCCACATAGGAGATAATAATAATAATAATAATAATAATAGGAAAGAAAAAAAAAGATGGTGAATGGTGAAATTAACAATGTTTTTTTATCTGGGCACCAGTGTCCATGCGTGAATAAATTCTCCCCCTTTCTTTTTTTTGGTTGCTTTTATTGAATGTCTGAAACGCTTGTTTCCCAGAATCAATGCCCTGAGTAGCAAAATATAAACCTCTGGTGGTAGCTAGCTAATTTTTATTTAAAAATACATTAAAGTAATACTTTTTTATTTTTTTAAAAAATATTTTTTGATATAAACACATTAAAATATCTAAAAATACTAATTTTTTAAAATTAAAAATACTTTCCAAACCCATTCTCAAACATACCACTTAAGACAACACCCTTTAAGAGAAGACAGTAAGTAATACACAGATGTCAAAATGAGTATTACTAGCAGATTCTTAAAAGTGTTGTATGTGTGAGAGATCCAGCACTAAAACACTCAAGACAAACACCTCGTAATATACAGGACCGATCAGAATCCACCCACATTTCTCCAAACTAATTGGAAGGTGTTTGTCACGCACTTTGATGCTCTTACCCGGTATATAAAATAAGAATCATTGCAGGACGATACACACACACAGTAAAATACAAGAGGTTCCTGGAAAACACCCCTTTCAGTACCTGCATGCTTGTGTTCATAAAATGATAGAAGAAGAAACAAAATTCAAATTTGATGAAGAATAAAATATACCTGGATGAAGACAGTCAGGTTGGTATGGCACATCAGCCCCGAGGCCATGCTGTGTATCACTGCTAGAGAGATGATAAGGCCCGGAAGATGATGAGGATGGTGAATATATTCCTCTACTCCACACCCCACCACCACTGCCCTGCGCCATCACCCCACTATTACTACCAGCACCTCTCCTTCTCCACCCTATGAACAATCTGTCACCATCCGTGCGGTGTCGTTCAAACAAGACGACATCACCTGCATCGAGTTGTTTCTCTTTAACATATCTACTCCACCCCTTGGTCAATACATAGCTTTGACTACTGTTCCAATACGAGTACCTAAACTTCCAATACCTGCCTGACTCGTCTTCAAAACTCAGTAACAGCCCTTTATCCACTGAGTTGCCACTAAGTGGAAAGTACTTCTCTGCATGTTGTTTTGGTATTACTAAACGGTTTAGTTTTCCTACATCACTTGGTGTTAAGGGTTTCTCAAACATGGGTTCTTTATCTAGTACTAGTATTTCTTGTTCCTGTTCTTGTTGTGTTTCATTTTGCTGCTGCTGTTCACGGTCTTGATCTTCATCATCTTCATCGTTGAGATTGAAATTGAGAGTTGGGTTTTGAGGAGGGAACATGGAGGAGGTTTGTTGGGCTGGATTGTAAGGGTTAAGCCAGGAGTGATGTTGATGGTGATAGGGAGGCCAATAAGAATTGGGGTTTGAAATATTTGGGGGTTTGTTTGGTGTAGAGAAAGAAGCGTTTGGGTTTGGTTCCATGACGGGTTGTTGTTGTTGATGTTGCTGTGCCCACCAGCTGAGTGTTTCTTGGAGGTCTGTGGAGAAATGGTTTATAGACATGGGAGAGAGAATTTTAGTGTTTTAAAATGCAGAGAGAGAGAGAGAGAGGGGGGAAAGGAGAGACGTGATGCTTATGGGATTGATGTGGGAACTATTTGATGTAGCTATTAGGGATATGACAGCCTAGAGAGGGAGAGGGAGAGGGAGAGGGGGCAGGCAATGTTATAAGTACGATAGTACTCCTACTTTAAGGTTTTGCGTGATGAGCATAGAAAAAATCAATCATTATTTTCAGTGTAATTTGATACACCACACTACCCTGGCCAGGCATGTCTCTTGTTCTGCAACCTTTTCTTTTTTCTCTCTTTAATTTATCTCGGTAGAATGAATTGAAGGTCCTGTTTCTTGTGTGTGTGTGTGTGTGTGTGTGTGTGTGTGTGTGTGTGTGAGAGAGAGAGAGAGAGAGGGAAGATGTATCATCTTGATAGAGATGAAAACTACCGAGAAGAGATTGTAGTTACTGCTACTAGACACACACTGAACTCTCACGCACACAGAGGGAGGGTGAATTAATAAATATTTTTGCGTGCGTGTCATTAGAAACAACCCGTGCTACTCTACTGGCAAACAAATCCTGACGGGACCAGAATTGCGTATGCATATAGTCTGTGTTCTTCCTCCCATCCAACGCGCGGCATGTCTGGCACTTGGTTTCTGCAAATCTTCCCTGATGGCACAGGGGATAATAACCCTCCTTCCAGTAACTTCGACAACAATAATATCTATCTAGCCATTGTTTTAGCAAGTATCTTGTTTTCATGTTTTTGGACCTTGTCACATGTTGGTTAAGGTTACTTACTATACCCGTTCCCTGATCTCTAATGCTAAATGCATGGCAAGATATTTGCCCTCCACTAGTTGTTAATCAACCACTGATCAATTCCTTCCGTCAGCTGGCCAGCTCTTTTTCTTAACAAATGGCTGCTATTTCTCTAAAAAAGTAGAAACTTTCCTCAATAGAAAACGATCCAAGTGAACGCCATGACCTTCAAGCTACAACCTACACCAACAATGGCCCAAAACCCAACACGCCGTCACAGCACCACCGCGCAGCTGCCCACACATACATCAGCAAAACTAGGAAAAGCTTTTGAAGAGGGGATTCTGGATTTTGGGGGTGAGATTTCAGTTTTGGGATGACTGCTACAAAATACGATGATGGTAAAAGAGATCGAAAGAAGGGAAGGTGCGAAAACAATTAATGGGTTGATTTTGATATTAACTTAAGTAAAATGTCACGATAATAGCAGTAAATGTTTCAAGGATATCATGATCAATTTAAAAATAATTGGCTGGCTAGCTAGTGGGAGTGCAGTAGTTAACTGATGGTGAAGTGCCAATGTTACCTCCCGCTAGCTAGCTAGGTTAAAAAAGGGCGATCAATTTGGCGACAGGTATGGTATGGTAATGTAATTCTTGTCAATGGACAGACACAAGTGGGGTAATAAGGAGCGGTGGTCCTAAACGAGTATACATTTATCTTCTGTCGGGTCTTCAATGTGTAGATACATGTTGTGTAAGAGAAGAGAATAGTATTTTTGGCATGTGCATGACAGCATTATTGATGTTTCGCCATTCCTAGTTTTGAGAGAAACGATTGGGAGAGTGCAGAGAAGGGAAAAAATATATTAATCCAGAGACCGATCCATCCATCCTCTTCCCTTTCCAATAAGCTGAGGGATGAGATAAGATTTGTCCAATTGGAGACCCTTTTTGGCCAGTCGTGTTCGAATCCTCTCCTCACACTCACATCCCTCTCACTCTACCTAGGTGTCTCTTGCTCACTTTTGTTTTTATTTTCTAGCGGTAAGTTAGATGCGTCTTTTCTCTGAGTTCCAGACAAAACCCACCTCAATTTCCAGGTGGATTTCAGACACCCTTTCCGCCCAGCAAAAGGGTACATGTATTATAGTAATTGTTGATGCAGTGATAAGAGATTGAAGTTAAAGATGTTTATTCTTTTTGTTATTTTAGATTCAAATTATATAGTTGCTAATATGATGGTAATTAATTTTAAAAATTATGAAATTTATTGAGATATATAAAAGCTAATTTAGACACCTGTATTAACAAAAAAAATGATAGCCTAGTTATTAATTTAATTACATGTTGGGGACTCTAACATAATAGAGGTTGGTGGTTTGAGCTATAAATTATCTAAAACCAACAAGATGCTTGTGTCATCTTACTAATTGTCTATACATATACCGAGTAGCACTTATCAAGTAGCTTACTATAGTATAATTAACTTTTTTTTATGGATATATATTATTGATTTACGCCATGGCATCGTCTCAATCACCGCCCTTAATCGAATGGTCCAAATCATTAAAAACAGTGTTGATTGATGAATTATTGCAAGGGTAAATGCAATGATAATGAAGTACGATTACTTCATTTACTAATTATACCCATCGAACTAAAACTTTCAGTAATTTAGTACGTAGAATATTTCCATTGGATTGCCCTAAACAGAAGTTTGCTACATCTGTCTCAAAGATGTGTTTGGGCCACGTTGAGGAATCCTTGACCATGAAGAAAGCACATGTTTTTGGTTGGGGTGACCAATCTGCCTTGTAATCCGTGGAGGGTTTCTGAATTATGAAATCCTTATTGTTTATTTCATGCCATGCTAGGAATAAGACAGACCTCATGAGATATTTAAGGAAAGTGTTTGCTACTGTAATAATAATAATAATAATAATAATAATAATAATCTATATCTGGGAGAAGCTATGATTTGAGGTTTAGTGATTGTTGATGCCTGTAATTCTATATACTTCTAGTTCTAGACAGCACGAATACCGTCCTTCTCTTGATCCCACATTTTGTATAGATATGTACAAAAATCATTTTTTAGAAAATTATTTGAAAATACATTAAACGATTTGATCAATTAAAGTAATCAATATATCCAAATTGTTTTTTTGGAAATGCCGACTAATTAATTAAAAGAGATGCTGCACATATCTAGTTGTCGTGCGAGTTCATGTGCTTCCATACTCAATACGCCAAAGAGGTCAAGAACAATGTACCGTTATCTAAAGTTGATACGTGTCTTTTTCATATATGACTACTGTTCGATATCCTTGTGAATGAAACATTTTAATTTTTAAAGTTAAATTATTAGGGGAAATTCATCTTATAATTTATATTATTTTTTAATCTATAATTTTTATAAAACAAAACCTGTAATTTGCATAGATTTATGTAACTTACATAATTTAAGTTTTTATACGAGGATTTAAGATATAATTTGTATTATTTTTTTAATAATAACCTAATATATAGTTCAAGGTTATAATTCTTGGCATCTACCGTATTCTTTACATTTAGATATAGCAGGTATAAAGAACTTGAATACATAATATTAGTCCTACACAACAAATATAGAATTTTGCTAATGAAAATAGCAAATTATTAAAGAGTAATATAAATTATATTCTGAGGTCTCACCTAACAGCTTAAGTTCTTAGGTAAGATGATTCATCAACATGGTATCAGAGCCTTGTTGATCTAGTGATTACGAGTTCAAATCTCACCACCCCTATTCTATTTGATAAAAATCAAACATAAGATAGTATGAGTCTGTGAAAGTGTTAAGCCCAAATAACTTTCACTTGAGAGGAGTGTTAGAAAATAATATAAATCATATTCTGGAACCTCACCTAGCAGTTTAAGCTTTTAGATAAGATGGTTCTTTAACACAAACCCTACTGGTGCTTGCAAATTACACCCACGTTATGGTTTTATAGAACTCATCGTGTATGCTTTATTAGGGATAGTAGTATGTAGCCATGTATATACACATGCGGAAAACAAGGGTTATTTGCCAACTATGGATTGGCATGCTTGTAACTGAGCTTCTCATGAAGCACTTATTTATATATGTAGTTGATACTTCAAAGCTTATCTATTGCAGCCTTTTTAGTTGATGGCAAATTAATGTCCACACAAGATTCAGCTACTTTTATGTTTTTATATATATAAATAAAACGTGGTGATATAGATGTGTGGTGCGGATCCCTTATTTTTAAAAAAAAAAGAAAAAAGAAAAGGTGGTGTTATCTCCGTAGACGCAATGTTCCTTGTCAAAAAGGGGGGTTATTTCTTAATTAAATTCTCAATTAAGGATTTTCATAAAGTCTTAAGACTTTTCATCAAATTTCTATTAAAGCTATATCTCATATCTTTATTAAGTAATTCTAATAGGGATTCTTAATAGATAAATCAGAATAATTTATTGATAAAGTGAATAAAAAATAATAATAATAATAATTTGAGTATAGAACTAGCAGCACCTCCATTCGTCTACATCCAACTTAATTTCTATAGAATATTGTCAACGCATTGAAATGGGGGCCTGAGTCCTTGTTACATGAGGATTACGCACGTTGACCATACACTAATCACATAAAATCAAGGGAAGCCGGTTTCTTAGACCAAATCTTGGCCGGTCTAATTTATTTGCAGCAACTTCTGTGCATATGCATTGGACCTTCCTTCAACACCATGAGCTACGTTTAATGAAGGAGATTCTAGCTTTTCAAACAAGCAAGTTTCAGGTAATATCAAAACGAGAACATAATCTTGGGTGGTTTGATATTATTTTTCTTTTTTATTTTCAAATTTTCGTAAACATATCTGACTACTGATTGTGACTGTGAGCAGGAGGATCCTATCCATGATACGAAAAATAATGATAATAAATAAGTAAAAATGCATACGGAACAGAGGAATCAATTCTGGGCAAGGTAGATCTGCAGTGCATAATTGAGCGATTGTTTTTCAGTGTGTTTGTGATATTTTTAAAAGTAATTTTTTTAAAAAAATATATTAAAATGATATTTTTTTATTTAAAAAAAATATTTTGAACATTAGCACATAAAAATGATTCAAACCATAAAAAAAAAATTCAATTTTTTTCAAAAATATTTATGATACAAAGGGGAAAACACGCCTGACTTAGTGTCTGTTTGGGAGTGTGGTTGCGCTTGCTTTTGAAAGTGTTTTTTGTTTAAAAATACATCAAAATAATATTTTTTTTATTTTTTAAAAATTATTTTTGATATCAGCACATCAAAATGATCTAATAACACTAAAAATTAATTTAAAATAAATAAATAAAAAATTCAAATTTTTTTCATAAGAACTCCAAAACATCCTCTTATAAGAAGGGGGGAAACGTGTGCAGTTATGAAAAAGACTTTTGCTGGGCAGATAACCTCTTACAGGAATGTGTTACATTGACATGGAGAGAGTAACGTGGTAAATATTTCGAGGGCTTGTTTTTCTATCCTCACATCTTCTGTTCTCTGAGAAAAATTAATGCACTTCACTCTTCAGGCAATGCAAGGTCCTCAAGTCAGGAAAACACGCACGCACGCGCTGGTATATATTGCCATCAATTTTTTTATTTTTATTTTTATTTTGTATTTTTATTAAATAGAAAAATAAATAAATATATGTTATTGATGTATTTATATTATTTGCAGCGTAATCATAACCACGAAATGTTTATGCATGGGGTCGTAAAGAAAGGCCATCGATGCCAAATCTAATCCTTAGCCTCCCAGTGCAGCCTCACTAGATCCATTCTCTCATCTAAACCGTCAGCACCGGTTCAAACTTACCTCACCTTCGATGCCAACATCAACAACTTATCCACCGAAACAGAGGATTTTGCACTTGAGTCGTCACCTAGCGAATGATGGATTTGTTCTCTCTTTTTTTTTAATCCAGATTTGATTTTTTCTGTGCATGTTTATCATTTTCATGGTGTCTGTTTACTAGGTTTGCAAGGTATTTAGTGAATCTTAGGATTAATTATGGTATATACAAGTTGACCCAAATATCCTAGTTATAAAAAAAATAAAAAAATCAGACGATTTCAAGTTAGATAATGGCAACATTGGCCACACCACCTTCATTTGTGATTCCAGTTATAACAGCAACAATCACTTGAAGAAGAAGACGACGACGAAGAAGAAAACCAGATGAAAATTGGATAATATTTGAAATTGAGAGATACCTGAAACATTGTCTTGTGTCTTTTTTGGTTTTGCAGGTGGTGGTAGTCGTCACCTAAGTTGGATCTAATAATAATAATAATAATAATAGATGACACATTAAAGTAGTATATACTATATATTAACAAAATAATTCAAAGATATGGGGTTGGTTTGTTTCACTGTTCATGTAAATAGTAAAACAATAATTTTTTTTTACTTTTTATTGTACCTTTCTATAACCTAATTAGAAGAAATTAGACTTGAAATTATAGTAAAAACACAAAATCTAAAGATAGAGTACTAACATGTAAAATAAAGAGAAGATACATGGTTAATCACAAACTAGTGAAAAATATCAATTTTGATATCAACTAGTTCTATTTGACGAGAAGAGTTTCATTGTAGTGCTCTTTGACCTTCACTTTATATGAAATGGTAGATCTAAGTCCATGGAGTTATATCAATTTAGGTTTGATTGTTGGGGTTTTTTCTACTTATTTTTAGGTTAAATGATGTCACTAATGTATCTATTTAGTTTTTTTTTATTGTATTTTTAGATTAAAAAAAGTTGAAAATAGAATTTTGAGTCCAAAAGTCATCTCCCTTGATTTTATGACAACCTTATATAAATAAAAAAAAATGACTGGCTTAGGCGTGGATCCCTCTCAAGACCACACACCTAGGTTTTTTTTTTGTAGTAGGCTTAGTCGTGCTAGGTCATTAAGGTTGTATGTTTGGGCTGTTATTTTATTTGCTCTTTGATTTTTTTTTTGTTTTTGTTTCGAATTTTATTAATGTTGAGTTTTTATTTAATTTTATTTTTTAATATTGAGTTGATTGTAAATTAAGTTGTGTATTTTTATCATATAAAAAATTAATTCAACTTAAGCCCAGGAAATAAAATCGCTATGACCATTTGACGTGAAGTACTACTCCTGCAGTTTAGTGTTGTATTTTAAAAATATTTTTAAAAAAAATTATAGATTTTAAATTTTAAATTAAATATTTTTTATGTTTTTAAATTATTTTCACTGATATAAAAAAAATTAAAAAAATATTATTATTTTTAAAAATAACTTTACCATACTCTTAAACAGTCATATAATGATCAACCCAAAGATTATTTTAAAATAGCCAACACAAGGCATGGTGTTTTCATATTTTAGGGAACCAAAAACTTTCTTTCTCATCTCTGTCCCCACCCTATATGTCATGCTGTATGCCTATCATTTAAACCAGCAAATATCTGGCTCCATGTCTACATGCAAACTATGGACTAAATTAAATAATAAAAATTCCCATCTTATTCACGGCCACAAGCTTGGGTTCCATGACGTTGGAGAAATCCAAAACTATATACAGGAGGCCACGTCTCCTCTTTTTCTGGCTCTGCGGCCTGGCTGTAAATGGTTCGTGGAATCAATTATTCATCTATCAGGAGGCAAGGCATTAGGCAGGCGTTGCATGGGCTCTTTAAGCTAAAGGGCCCACCGGATCGAGATTGTCTTTTGGAAAGTGGGCCCACCAGATGAAACATCCCAAGTTTTCTTTTCTTTTCCGGCCACGACCCCTGCTGCTGCAACTATATCCAGGGCACGCTTACCTTATCTTTTGTGGGCAGACTACAAAGTACAAGAAAAGGGACTCAGTGAACAGGAGATGATGCAACTGGGTTATCGACACGTGGCGTGTGTGGCGTAGGACTGTGGTTGTGGCATGGTACTGCTGGTGGTGCTAGATGTGGGACCGATTAGCTAGCTAGTAGGGTTCCGCTCCATAAAGAGGCTTATTCCCTTGAGCCCGTGACTTCTAATGGCTACAGTGGCAATGGACCAGTTGTTTTGGAGTGTATTTAAGAAGTGTTTTCAAAAATAAAAATAAAATTATTTTAAATTAAAAAATAATAATGTTTTTAAATCATTTTAATATATTAATATCAAAAATAATTTTTAAAAAATTAAAAAATATATATTATTTTAATATATTTTTAAACAAATTTTTTTTTCTAAAATAACTTCAACAATAACCAAGCTCCGTGAGAATCGCTAAATTTTGCAAAAGGCACAATTGACTCACCGCTTCAATAGAGCTACGGGAAGATAGAAAGGCATGTGCTGCAATTCCGAACCTTCAAATTCGTCAACATTCTCAAGCGTTAACTAGCTTACTTTCTTATTTTGATTTTTTGATAAAATTAAACAATTTATTTTATTATCAATTTAATAATTAATTGATTTATATTTGAAGATCAAGCATAATATCTTTATTCTTAATACTTATATATATATATATATATATTCAAAGATTTTTTCTGTAAAATATTATTGAATTTTTTATCTCTATAAAGTTATTCACTTGAGCATATGAGAGAATAAAAAAAATCTTCTACAGGTACTAACAATCGATCATCTTAGTATGTTAGGCATCACCAATTATTAGTTACAAACCACCTGAACTTTTCATACATATAAAGTCATCCAATACATTTGACTAGAGAAAATTAACTATATTGCTTGAATTGAGAGATTAATTGATTTTCAAACACATCATCTTTTCTACCAAACATCTTGGGTTTTGAGACTTGTCCATTTCTTCTTCTTTTTATTATTATTGATTATAGGGTTTCGGTAGGGCTTGGCCTCCGCAATGAGAGATAACCTTTCTTCAATATATTATATTATATTTCCAGAGCAATAGCTGCCCTAAGGTGCCCGCCTAAATACCTTAATTTAATCAATCTCATGTGAGCTCAGAGATTACCCGTAATTAATAATATGTTGGGACGAGGAAGGGTGCGAAACTAGAATGGATTAGGGCTTAATTAAGACAGTAGATGTTACTGGCTGGAATTCGTGGTATTTCTCGAGTCAATTGCATTTGCCAAGTAATTGTATTTCAAAAATATTTTGATTTTTTTTTTAATTTTTTACTTTCATTTAAACTTTTTTTATATTTTTAGATTATTTTCATGTACTGATGTCAATAATAATTTATATAAATTAAAAAAATATTATTTTAATATATTTAATACGACAATACTTTTAAAAACAACCACAACTACACTACAATAAGCCTCCATTTTCAAAGTTTGATGACCTGACTGTCTCATTCCTGGCCTAACTTGGAAGAAGTTTGCCAAGCAATATGAAAAGGATCTTCATGTCACGACTGAGCTTTTATCCATTATCAATCAGACATACTTCCTCCTAATGCACCAAAACGATGCTATCATTTCATTGATTCCTTCAACAAGGTTAGGTGAGGCCTCTCCCAGTTAGGGTAGTCCTTTCGAAAACGCCATTTGGGAATCTATGCCTCGCAATAAACGTGTAGGAGGATAACATGGCTAAATTCAAAGTCAGACTAGGCTGCATATTTGCCTTCACAAGCAATAGTAACTCGTTACAAATTGCCGGTCTCCCTCTTCTGATAGCTAAATTTGCAGTGACATGTCAATAAGATCCATCAGAATCAGTACTTTCTGTGGAAATCTTTAGTGAAGCACTGTAAACTAAGCTGTTTTTTATCAAAAAAAGAAGAAGAATGCGGCTGGTTCATGATATGCGAGAATATGAAGCACGTTAAGCTATTGGACCAGACAATCACTTGTCAAAATCATATGTTTCAATGCTACCTGCTGCAATAGTCTTCTTAACCGACCCCTGTAAGATTTGAATGAGATTCATTATGAAACAATCAAGTTTAAAGTGTTGACTGGATTGCAGCATGAATGAATAGCTTAATTTTGTTGAAAAATCCTTTTAAAACACGGAAATTCCAGAAGTATAAACTCTTGGCGGTGGGAGTCAATGTGCAGGGTCCAAGTCGTCGTAGTATTCAGAAAGCCATTTTGCTATGATGTTGACCTCTCTTCTCCGCACATCTCGAAGCCATTTCGGATCTTCACTAGTTGCAAATCTCAGGTCCACATGGTGAGCCCCTGTGTGATCCAAAAAGAAAATTGCCTTTAAGAGATCAGATGTTAACGAAGAGTATCGGTATCCCAATCATCGGGAATTGTAAAATGATAATAAATAAATAAAGGAAATGGGGCATGGAACTCGTAGATTTCAATATGTGGATATGCTTCAGCCGAGGAATAGATTATCTTAATGATTTTACGTTGAATTATTGATCATTTCAAAGATCTGATCCACTTACCTTGCTCTGCTACGATGGCAACTATGCTACTGGATATGTTCTCGAGCACCCTGTCATAACCATGAAGGCAGCGCGTTACTGGTAGAGGATAAATTCTTTTTATCAACGAGATTAAAATCTAAGAAAGAGATCATACCCCCCACCACTCCACGGATCTCTCAGGCCATTGAAGAAGATGATGTTGCTACCGAATCTTTTCAAGACCCTTTTAATATCCTGCTCAGAACATTCATATATGTCACCATGATATGTTTGAAGTTTTAAGCAGGCTGTAAGATCATTTGATTGTTCTTATTAGCAGTATTACTTATTATGATTTAATTAGCTAGTCTACTGTGCAATATTATCATGAACACCACGAATCTTATAGCATGCCTGCTCTAAATGATGCACTCACATGGCCACCAAACTCTGTAGTAATCCAGCTGGGTCTTGGCTCGACACCAAAGTACGCTTCGCAGGAAGCAGCTCTATCATCGTAGCTCCACGTAGAAGCTGCAAAAATGCTGTCCTCGTTGTTGCCACTCGTTGGCATTATCATCTCTGTGCATGCCTGCAAATCATTTCCAGGAAAACAAGGGCAATTCGATCATACATGTCTAAATCAATCTTTCTTTCTTGTTCGTTTCACACCCTTGCCCTGCCCATATGAATAACGGGCTTGAGCCCATTTATATATATATAATTTACTAATGCCAGGAAGTGGAAAGCTTCATGCTACCTTTGGAAAATCATGGCAAAATGTAATCAAGTATTAGTAAGAGAATTTATAAAGTTCTTCTAGAAAATGGGATTGTTTTTTTTTTTTTTCCTTTAATACTTGTAAATAACTTCCACCCTCGAAGATGGTGAATAGTTGACTTCACCCTGAAGGTATCAAGAATTGGTAACAAAATTTGCATTTTGTTTAATATGAAAAGAGCAGGCTGGGCCATGCGAAGATGATTGGCGAAATATTTAGGGAATCCAATAGCTGGCTATTGGGGCAGCCTACTCCTGTGTTGGTTATTGGGTACTGCCTTCTAAAAAACAAAGAGGTTGTGCCATTAGCCATTCTCAATCCAATTTTTACGTTACAGGCTCCGAAGAGATGATGATAAATCATTGCAAGAGGCAGCTTTACCATGTTAGCCGACATGCATTTCTCGGATACTACAATCATTAAACTAGCCAACTCAGGGAAAGTTTCGTTCTTATTTTTTAAAAAAAATTATTTAAAAAAATAATTTAATATTAACATATCAAAACAATTTTAAAATATTAAAAAAATAATTGAAAACAAAAAATAAATAAATATATATATTTAAAAAAAAAAAAAATGATTCGTATTTTAAACACCCTTGTAATCTTGTTTCATAAGTCAGCAACCCTTTAGAAAGGGTATACTAGCATTTGTAGCCTCTATAAAATCAATTTAGTCCCTAGATGTTAAAATCTCACAATATTAACAATCGATCTTCTAGTTTCCAAAAGTTTCCGAGATTTTAAAAAGTAATAGTACTATATTGTAGACTTCATGAAATGAAAATGATGTTCTGCAATCAATACCTGCCACGACCATCCGCCAAGACCGTGAGGATCAGAATCGTCGGACAGATCGAAACACGTGGCAGTTCCACTATAGTTATAGTAAACAGAAGCCGCACCGTACAACTTGGCAAACGTATTATTTCCTGTCTTTGGATCATCAATCGCTTTACACATCTGCAAAGGTCAAACGTTGTTTGTCATTGTATTTGTGCTAGCTTTTTTTCTCTCTCGACAATATATAAAACATTATTTAGTTAGCCTGATCTATATATAATTGCATTTTAAATTAGGACTTTATAAAATATAAAATAACATGTTTTTTTATTTAAAAAATAATTATTTATTTTGCATACAAAAACTACGTTACAATAGTTTTAATTAAACATATATTTTTTTTAAATCATGAATAAAATTATTTTTCAATTTATTTATTTATTGAAATCATAACCGAAAAGGGTGTTTGGGAAATGAAACTATGTTATAAATTGAAACTGTTTGGGAATACATTGGAAAGTGCTTTTAAAAAAATCTGAATTTTTTATTTTATTTTTTTATCTTAAATTAAAAAAATGGTGTTTTTAGATTATTTTGATGTGCAGACATCAAAAATATTTTTTTAATAATTAAAAAAATATCATTTTGATATATTTTTAGATGAAAAATATTTTTAAAAACAACATCAATCATATTTCTAAACAGACAATAAAAAAACCCAAAAAAACAATAGTGGATAGCTTGGGGGGGGGGGGCAAAATGAACTGTTTCTTTAAAAAACATTCCTTATATTTATATTCAACTGATTCATTTGAGATTTTGTTGAAAGTGAATTCATATCAATCAATCAACTATATATTCTACTTTAGCTATATATGTAGCTAATTATTATTATTTTTAATTTCAAAGTAGTTTCAACAAATAAGCTGATCAGAAAACAGTTGACTATTTCCTTGAAACTGAACGATGCAAATAATTCGTGGGCACTATAATCTCAATTGAGTGGAAAGAAATGATAATTACCTCTTTAACAGGATACGCAGGCATGGGACTCAAGAAATTTGAAGGGGTGGGATAGTCTGTCATGGCGGTGTAGACCCAGGCAGTGTAAAGCCAGTTATAGAGAGAGCTTGCGCTAATGTAGTTGCTGCGGTAACAAAGAAGACACCAACAATATAATTTTAATACATTTTTAAATAAAAATCATTTTAAAAAACAATCATAATCATACTTTTCAAACCGCGTTAAGATTAGGTTTCTTACTTGCATATTTTAAATGACTTTCGAAGTAGATCGAGGCCTCGAGGTTGGCTTGCAGTGTCTTCAATTTCTTGCCATGATCTTTTGATTACCCTGTAACAATCCTCACTCTCGCCCTGAATTAATTTCCAAATAAAACCACTAAAACATTCAGAGCTCTGCCCCTTTTAATAATCTTTAATTACGATCACCGTGTATGTTAATTAATACCGTATCGTCTAGCTACTATTATAAATTTTATAGCTAAGTTTTTCAGCAGGGTGGAAGACAAGAAGGGGGTTTAAATTTAATGAATAATTGAGATTGATAAAGAGAGGGGGGGACCCTGAAGTCTTGAGTGATGATGTTGTTGAAGCTGTATGGTGATGTTATGCTCTCAAAGTTGAGGATTGGAGAAGAAGACGCCAAGGCTCCAATGGCGACATGAGGATATTTCAATCTGAACCATGCTGCCAGCACTGCAACACCCCCAGAAAAAGGATTATTTTTTTTATTTCCCTGGAAATTTCTCCATTACAGAAACTTAATGCCAATCATGCATGCATATGAGCCATGGCATGCTGATGGTGACGCTACCTGAAGACCTATTTGAAAAGGAAGAGAAAAAGGAATGGTGTAGATTAAAGATAGAAAGCCATACTTCCTCCATAGGAACCTCCGAAAACCACCACCGGAGAGTCGGCGGCGGACAAGTTCTTCTTTAGATCAATTATAAGCGTGGCGTAATCGGCTAATGCCTGAGTTGAGGTCAGGTAACCAAGTGTACTTGAATTGCTATACGCAACATCTTTATTACCCCCAAAAGGCATGGATTTTCCATAGAACCTATGCTGCAATTCAACCATGAAAAACAATAAAAAAGATACATATACATATATATATATATATATACACACACATATATACAGATATATACAGATATACAAAAGCCTACTTAATTTGTCTTGTTTGGTGGCCAATAAACATGGAGCACAACTAAGCAATCTTTCTTCTTGGTTGATTTCAAACTTTTCTTACACTCTTATATCCACTTCCCAGCAACCACAAAAAACAAAAAAAGCCTTCTAAATATGCCATGAAATGTATAGATGTGTGTGTGTGTGTGTGTGTGTGAATCTTCATTTACTTTGAGAGAGATTAAATAAATAATTACCTCGATGAAAACAAGAAGGGCTTTGAAATGGGGTGCGATGTCAACAATAAACCCAGTGTTTTGTGCAAACCAGTCGATGTCTCCTTCATTTCCTGTGTACAGGAAGATTGGAGCATTCTTCTCCGCCCCGCCCCAATATTTCTCACTGATCAAATATCTTTGCTGAAATGTTTTGTAGCTCTGGGGTCTGAAAGTGTAGTGATCGAGCACTTGAGTGAAGAACTTTTCTCGGTAGGGCTCAGTTGGCGTGGAAAGAGAGATCTTCTCCGGCCGAATGATTGAAGAAGGGAAGCTTGGTGTGGGCTTAGCAAATGAGATGCCAGAGAACATTGAAAAGAGGATAGAAAAGAATAGGGATATGAAACGAGTAGCCATTATCCTCATGGTTTGCTAGGGTGAGGAGAAATTGAATTGAGCTTAATTGGGTTTCAAATTTGTTAAAATGAAAGAGGACACGGAGGAATCTTAAAAAAAAAATCCACAGCTTGTATGGAATAAGACAGAAAGCTGACAGCGCTTTGAGGGCTATTATTATAATGGTGGGCTATTATTATATTATATTTATTTTGTTTTTCTAAGAAAATCTGTTTATTTTTTTTAAAATTTATATTTTAATATTTAGTTTATTAAAAATTACATTTTATAATTTATTTTTTATGTGATGAACTCGGTTTATAATCCATATAATGAACTTTATTGTTAACTTTATGGTTTACATTGAGTTAATTTCTATAAAATCAACTTTATTTGCGCGCTGACATTTCGTAGTCTCTACCGTGTAAAATAAGCCATTTTCATGAAATGAGTACACGAAAGGGCATCCATTATTAAATAATTATGATTAAAAGCAAAAGGTGCAGCTCTGGGACAACATGCAGGAACTATGATGCATGCATGAAATTAATATACGAAGTCTTTTCTTTTAAGTAGACATGTTATTTATTTTTATTTTTAAATTATTGTTTTCAGTATTTTTAGATATTTTAATATGTTGATATTAAAGATAGTTTAAGAAAAATAAAAGATATTATTTCCAGGATACATCGCTGCACCACATCTTTGATTTCTTTGTCTCCTCTCGTTTCCTGCATATCTCAAAATATATTCATCGATATTGTCCGTAAGCAATGATTGATCCATCACCTCTTCTTTCAATCAGCTATCTCCTTTCTCTTAAACACTCAAGTATACATGTCGATATTGGGCCTTTTTAGATTATGGTTGTGGTTGTTTTTTAAAGTACTTTTTGTTTAGAAATATATCAAAATGATATTTTTATTTTATTTTTTAAAAATCATTTTTGACATCAGCACATCAAAATGATCTAAAAACATAAAAAAAAATCATTTAAAATATATAAAAAATTGAATTTTGGCCACACGCCGGTTTGACCGCAGTGTCAAACAGGCACATTAAGGGCCGGTTTGGGAGGGCGGTTGCGGTTGCGGTTGCTTTTGAAAGTGCTTTTCGTTTAGAAATACATCAAAATGATATTTTTTTATTTTTTAAAAATCATTTTTGACATCAGCACATCAAAATGATCTAAAAACACCAAAAAAATTTATTTAAAATGAAAAAAAAATTGAATTTTGGCCAAACGCCGGTTTGACCGCAGTGCCAAACAGGCACTAACTACAATATAAAATGCGTCCCGGTTTTATTGTGCGAATCCAAAGTACAATTACTATTAATATATATTTACGCGAACGAACAACGATATGTAGGGATGACCGAGTTGGTCGAAGACGCGTGAAGTCAACGTTCTGTCCGAGAGGGCGTGGGTTTGAATCCCACTCTCAGCATATTTCTATTTTGCATGGATGCGAATCTACAAGAAAACATTAATGTTATATATATTGTGGTGACAGTCGGAAGAGATGATGAGGTAGCTGAGTTGGTCTAAGGCGCGCGATTCTGCCCGAAAGGGGTGGGGTTCGAATCCCACTCTCAGCATATTTTTATTTTGCTTGGAAATGTGATTGATTTTAAAAAATATATATATTTTTTGTTTAGAAATATATTAAAATGATAATTATTTTTTATATTATTTTTAACATCAACACATGAAAATGATCTAAAAACATTAAAAAACTTGTTATTGTTTTTCTTTTTGATTATGGATAATTTTAAAACAACTATATATATATATATATATATATATATATATATATAGTTTTTGTTTAGAAATATATTAAAATGATAATTGTTTTTTTTTAAATCATTTTTAATATCAGCACGTGAAAATGATCTAAAAACATTAAAAAAATTCTTATTGTTTTTCTTTTTGATTTTGGATGATTTTAAAACAACTATATATATATGTGTGTGTGTGTGTGTGTGTGTGTGTGTGTCCTAGTTTTACTATGTGAATTCACAGTAAAATGAACAAAACTATTTTTTGAACCAAAATTAATTTTGTAGAAACTATATGGGTTGAACTATATAGTTTAAAAAGACAATGGAGAGACCTGGTTTTAAATTTTGAGAAGACCAACTTGTTTCCGATTAATCTGATAATAACTAGTGGACTTTGCAAGAAGATTGTTTCACATCTAATAGCTAGTTTATTAATTTTGTAGAAGGTTAAAATGGTAATTATCATACTATTATAATGAATAATAAATCGTCTCATTTTTAACAGTATTTTTTCCTCCTAGACTATTTTTTTTTTAATTATCTTTTATGACAGTAGACTAAAAATTCTATTTATCTCTTAAGATTATAACCATAAAATGAAGATGAAATAATATAACCATAAAATGAATTCTATAACCATTTGAAGAGGACATCCTTGAGTATTAATTGAACCGAAGGTATGAAATAATTAACCAAGGAGCTTGAGTTCTCAATTTGTGTGTAGAAAAAAAATATGAAAATGACCTGATAATTAATTATAAATTAAGGGATGGGAAAAGAAAATAGCAATTGTTTTTTTTGTTGCATTTATATCTTTCTTATAATATACTACAAGTATTAATAATTATAATTTAAATACCATAAAATGTATCCACATGATGACCTTTCACAAGTATGACCCTTATCTCACATTAATTAGGTCTATGTAGAATGAAATTATTTAGGAAATTAAAATCGTATTATGCAAGACATACATTATCCTTAAAGTGACATATTTATTCATTGCCATGCAAGGTAGTCAAAATCGCGAGCCAACTCGCAAAATCGTACGATTTTGCGAGTTGGCTCCGAAAACCTGGTTGAACCGGTAGAAAAATCGAACCCGGTCAAACTCGGTCAAAATCGGGTTGACTCGTAAAATCGGACCAGATCGGTCCGATTTTACGAGTTCATCAAATTCTACTGTTCGCAACACGGTTACACGGGCGAAGCTTTCTTCAATTTCATTTTTGCATTTCAGAAACACCAAATCACTGCTATTCGAAGCTCTCCACCCCCAAAATCGTCTCTTCTTTTCTCAGTTCTCACTTCTCAGCACAAAATCATCAGTTTCACTTCTCAGCATCTCAAGTCTCACCCCCAAAATCTTCTCCTCTCTTCTCACCATTCAAGCCAGAGATACTAAGAGGGAAGGTTGCTTTATTGACAGGAGGAATCTGGTATGAGATATTGTAGTGATGAGGGAGGGTATGAGATATTGTAGTGATGAAGAGGGCGGCGGCGTGAGTGAGAGAAGAGAATGAGGGATTTAATTTAGGGTTAGTTAATAATAATAAAAAAAAAAAGAAGGAGGAGGTTTATACTTTCTACCGGGTTTTTTTTAATAAATTAATAATAATAATAATAATAATAATAATAATAATAATATATATGGGGGGAGGGGTTATGAACTTATAATAATAATAATAATAATTAGCATAAAAAATAATTTTAAAAAAATTCTATTAATTTAAGATAATAAATAATATTAATTAATTTCAAATACAAAAATCATAAAAAAATATACAATTACTAGCTGAAGATTTGTTTTAAATTTGTTAGTTTTTAACTTATGAACTTTTAGGGACATAATTATTTTGTAATGTGTTTTGAAGTTATTTTACATCATGTATGAACCTAAACTAATTAAGTTTTATGTCCATAATTATGCTATTTTGTATTCAGAAATATTTTACAAACGATTTTATGATTTTTCTTCTCACACGATTTTAGCTGTGATTTTATGATTTTTGTACGGACATTTCGGGTACGATCTTTCTACGATTTTACGATCCGATCTTACGATCCGATTTTTCGGAGCCCTTTCCGATCCGTGTCAAAATCTCGATTTTGACTACCTTGTTGCCATGTACTTATTTAAAAATCTTATTTATCATACCCAATTTATTTTTTCCAAATACAAAAAGTAAAAATACATCTTAAATAAATTTTTCTTATCAGATAAAACTCATCAACATTAAAAGCAATCTTTTCGGTTCTTGAAATGCAGACAATACACAATTTTCTTTATCGTCTATTATCTTCTACTGACTTTCTCATTTCCTTATAAATCAAGGAACTAAAACAAAAAAGAAATGAACATGTATATCCAAATGTATAATTTTTAAACTCGAAAGACCAAAAGATAATTTTGTCAACAACCTAAATCACAAAATCTTAAAAGAAAATGATAACATAATAGTGTTGCCAAAGAAAAAACCATCAATTTTCTCATTGATATCAATTTTAGTCCATTGTATTTCAACTTTTCAATAGCAAAAAAATTGAACTATCTCTTGTATAATCTTACATCAAGATAATGTTATAATGTGTTTTTGACACCTTGAGAGCCCCAAATCAAGTTTAACATAGACAAACTATCAAGCGCAATTAAAGATAAAATAAATATAGATGATTCAGTTGAAAAACATTATATAAATAATTTAGAAAAAAGAACAGAAACATCAACACTATATGAATCCATAATGCCGATGGTTGTGATGCACGATAGATGAAATAGTGAATTCCACACTCCCTTTAGATTTTTTTTAATTTAATTTTAATTTAATAGGTTTAGCTATTCTTATAATTTTATTTATTTTGGTCTCTAGAACTCGGATTTATGTGATTTGTCCCTAGACATGAAATCACTTTTCCACTAGCACATCGAGTATTTTATATGATTTTTTATTACAGTCCATTAGCTTTTAAATTATTCAATATAGTCCATAGATATTATTGAGTTTGTATTTTTTTTTCAATTTCGATCATAAAATCTAAGTCCATTCATTTTGTGCTAAATGAAACACGTTATCATTATTTTTAAAATTATTTTTTAGATTTAATTATTTTCAAAAAAAATCAATATAGAAATAAACTGATCAAACAAAATAGTGTTTTATTTTAGTTGAAAAAATAAGGCCCAAATGCTTCGTTCACATGAAATATTAAGTGATTTTTGTTTGTGATCCTTTTCGTTTTGGTTCTTGAAATTCTAATTTATATGATTTGGTTTTGGCATATGAAATGATGTTTTCACCAACAAGTCAGATATTTTTGCTATGATTTTCGTTTCATTAATCTCCAACATATTCAATATAGTCCCTACATATTCATGATTTTTTTTATTGCCTTTCATCTTATCATGAACTTCGTCATTTTTAACATTCAATTGCTAATAATTTATAAATCTAATGTCCATAAATAAGATATTTTTTGTGCTCATTGAATGATAACAAATAAAAAAAATGACGGAAAAAACAATAATGTTTTTGATTTTTTTTTTCAAGTACCATCTGCTCATGAAATGATAATAAATGACGAAGGATGTACCTTGGATGTGTTACTGTTTGGCACTGCGGTCAAAATGACATTTTGCCAAAAAAAAATTATTATTTTAAATAAAAAATTTTTTGGTGTTTTTAGATTATTTTGATGTGCTGATGTCAAAAATGATTTTTAAAAAATAAAAAAAATATTATTTTAATGTATTTCTAAATGAAAAACACTTTCAAAAGCAACTGCAACCACCCTCCCAAACAGACCCTATAGCCTTTCCAGTTCCCACAAGGCCTGCAATGTAGCACGGGTCTAGAAGATTTAAGGGAGTTGATTTAAAAATAAAATACTTATGGTACTCTGACAAATGTCTCAGTGATAAATACATTGTCTTGGTGGTAAAATTAAACTTATTATTATTAATAAATATTTTGCAATTAATATTTTTGGATTAAGGAATGTATGAGTAAATAAAGTATGATATATACTATCAGTTAAAAAAGAGAGTCATTATTTCAGCTCTCCTAAAATATACGTGACAAATTGAAAATAAAAACTCTTGCAGCTATAGATTTTAAAATATATTTAATTTAATTTAATATGCAATACATTTTTACTGTACACATCAATATTTTTCAAATTTAATTTAATTTGAATTAAAATAATTTTATTTTAAAAAACACATGGAAATCGCAATCGCACTTACTAGAGAACTGTTGAACATTAGAACATTTCAATGTGAATTTGACGGGGATTGTTGGTGGGAAGGAAAACAACGATATATAAATAGTTGAATGTATTTATTTTTTATATTGATGCGTGCATCCTTTTTTTTTTTTGTTTTATACGTGATATTAGTTGTTTTTTAAAATTCATTTTTTATTTTTATAAATTTCATTTATAAATTTAATTGGTCAAATTAAGTGGGTCATGACAACTTTCATATAATTTAATTTTAAAATCAAGTTATCGAAGATTTTTTTATTGATCTAGTTTTTTTCAATTTTTTTTATATTTTATTTATCGACTTATCAATGTTTTTAGGCCAATTAAGTTGACTAAGTCAAACTAAGATAATTCCTATATATTCAAATTTAAACATGAGTTAAGCAAGTAGTTATATCAAGGTATTGAGTTAAGCAAGTAGTTATATCAAGGTATTTCAGGGTTAATCTTCAGATCATATTTAATAAACAAACTAAATAATTTTCTACAATTTGAATATCTTTTATTATATTGAAAGAAAATTAATATGACTAGCAACATAATAAACTAAGTAACATGTTCTCACCTAACAAAAACTACAATATTAATTTTCCCTTACAACCTAACCTCTCCCATGCAGAGGTGAAAATTCAATTCAATTCAATTCAATAAATAGCTAAAATAATTAGATAGCTAAGCTCAAGCGGTTGAAATTATTGCATCAAAAGGGCCTTTGCTTTCACTTTTCAACAATAGGTAAAAGAATTAGATGGTTAAACTCAAAATAAAATAAAATTGCTATTAGAAAAATAAATTGTTTCTCCATTTTGTCCAATCGCCTTTTTCTTATTTAGCATTTTATCTCATGTTATATCAGGGGGCCCAAAAGGCCCAGACCAGCCCAAATCAGAACTCCACAAATTTATTGGATTGACAAAAGAATTCCAATTCCTAAATAATAAAAAATCACTTCTACACTGTCCCAAACTAGCTAAAGCCCAAAAGGCCCAACCAATCTACGTTATTGGGTTGCCGAACTCGACCACTGCGAACACAGGTTGTATTCTGTAGATGCTTGTTAGCGTCACGAGTTTTGTTATTTTTATTTTTAAATTGATTTTTTAAAATTATGTGTTAATATAAAAAATAAATTTTAAAAATATATTATTTTTTGGATGTAGAAATTTAGTTTGAACATCAATTTACTAATAATATTTCCTTGAATACCAAAACTGAAAATAAATATGAGAATATGGGACCAAATACAAAGTATTCTGAGACAGGGAGACTAATTTATTAATTTCCTAACAATACAAGGACCGGGTTTACAATTACTCACTCCAAATAATTTCTCCTTCTCTTACACTGTACGGTTTACGCTACCACAAGGCAAGCACACAGTCCGCATTGATCAAAATCCCAAAAGCACACAAGCACGGGCCAAGGAGTGGTGAACAGTGCAAGTCATCAAAACAAAAGAGAAAGCTTCCTCAAATCTCCCTTTTAGGGTTCTCTGTTAATTTTTTCCTCCTCAAATCTCTCTCTCTCTGTCTCTCGCATTCCCTCACTCTTTCACATTTCCCGATTCAAATCTCTCTCAAAACTCCATTATACTCGATCATCATTTTTTTTTCACCCTTTAAAAAACTTTCAATTGACTCAATTTCAAATCTTTCTCATTATTATCAGCCAAATCCAAAGGTCCATGAGCCAGAACAGCAAGTCATTGCTTATTCTACCTTTTTTAGCTCTCCAAGTTCAAAAACTTGAACTTTTTTAGCTAGCAATCACCAAATGAAGAGTAAAGCTCTTTACTTTGATTGATTCTTCAAATATTTTTCCTCCTGTTTATTGTAATTTGGTGAGTGTGATCTATAAGTGAGATAATTTGATAATGCCGAGGCAAAAAGGAAGTGCCACCATGGAGGAACTTCTGCCTGGTAAGATAAGGAAAAGAGTGTGTTCTTCATCAGCATCATCGTCCTCATCTATAGTTCAAAACTACAGATTCAAGAGAGCAATTTTGGTGGGTAAGAGGGGTGGATCCAGCACACCAGTGCCCACATGGAAGCTGATGGGGAAGAGGACTCCATCGTCTACACTGAGGACCTTAGAGTCCACACCAAAGTCACTAAATGGAAAGGCGAAGCAGCAACAGGCGCCAGTGTCAGCGAGAAAGCTGGCTGCTACCCTTTGGGAGATGAATGAGATGCCATCGCCAAAAATGAAGGAGGAAATGGTGGAGGGGAGGAGGTTGAGGAAAGAGGGTAGAGGTAGAGAGAGGAGGCCGGTGCATTCAGGTTCTTTGCCTCCTCATTTGTCTGATCCTTCTCACAGTCCTGTTTCTGAGGTGGGTTTTCGTTTGATTTTATGTTCCTGATCTTTTTTTTTCCTTCATGTTTTGTTGATAGGATGTTAGTGTAAACTTTTAATACTGGTTTCTTGTCATATGTTGGTTTTAAACGATGTGAAAGAAAGGAGAACTGAAAATTGGATTAGTTGATTTTTTTCTCCCAAGGTTCTGTTCAAGTGGGGAATTTGATTGTTGGTAAGGGAGTTGGGGGAATTTGAAAAAGCTTGAACTTTGGAATCTTCAGCCATGTGTTAGTTTGATTTTTACAAGGTGAGTGGTGATTATATTAGGTGACTATTGTGGGTCTCTCTAATTAATGTAAACCCTTATGTTTGGTCATAGATGATTGAACATTTTCTTAATATAAAAATGATTGAAACTTCTTAGTTTGGAAAAAGTTAGTTGGGTTGTGGATGATTATTGGATTTTAGAATGGGGATGGTGTTAATGGTTTGTTTTTTCAATCTTGCCTTCGTCAATTTTAAATAGTGCATGACCTTTTGACTTGTGAATTTATAATTTCAAATGCATTTCTACACCATCTATATGTTGAGGAAACAACCGGAATTGATATTGGGATATGAAGGCCCTAAGTTTGCTTCCTCTAAATCGAAGTTAATGTTGCCATGTTAGTTTGCTTAACTGTGGTGCTGTTGTTTGAAATCATCTTTTTGTAGAGAGTTGATCGATCTGGAACTGGGAGTTGCCATAGAAGAACATCATCGATTTCTCAGAAGCTTAGGCATATGGACCAGAGTATTGGAGCATTTGATTCTGTTAGCAATGCCAGTTTAATGGAGGTACGCTCAATTAATAATTAATCTTGAGATTATCAATTTATCATTAATCTTCCCATGCACCGTACAGTTTTAAAAGGTATTTGTATTTAAACACAACAGTAAGGAAATTGCATTTTTTGTTTCTCTTATGATGCAGATTGAGACTCGATCTCGAGCCCAAACTCCTAGTGGATCTACTGTTGGAGTTAAACCTCGTCTGAAGGATGTTAGTAATGCTTTGACTACATCAAAGGAACTGCTTAAAATTATCAACCGTGTATGGGGTAATGAAGATAGGCCTTCTTCAAGCATGTCTCTCATCTCAGCCTTGCATGCTGAGCTTGAGAGGGCACGGTTGCAGGTCAATCACTTTATTCAAGAACAGCGCTCAGACCAGAATGAAATAAACTATCTAATGAAGTGCTTTGCTGAAGAAAAGGCAGCATGGAAAAACAAAGAGCAGAAAGTGGTTGAGGCTGCTATTGAGTCCATTGCAGGAGAACTTGATGTGGAGAAGAAGCTGAGAAGACGATTTGAAAGCTTAAACAAGAAGCTGGGGAAGGAACTGGCCGAGACAAAGACATTTCTATTGAAGGCAGTGAAAGAACTTGAGAGTGAGAAGAGAGCAAGAGTTGTAATGGAGCAGGTATGTGACGAGCTAGCCAGGGATTTTGGTGATGATAAAGCCGAAGTTGAAGAACTGAAGAGGGAATCTGCAAAACTTTGTGAAGAGGTTGAGAAGGAAAGGGAGATGATGCAGTTAGCTGACGTGTTACGAGAGGAGAGAGTCCACATGAAACTTTCAGAAGCTAAATATCAGCTCGAGGAGAAAAATGCAGCTGTTGATAA
Organism: Salix caprea; assembly: GCA_964035475.1. NCBI lineage: Eukaryota > Viridiplantae > Streptophyta > Magnoliopsida > Malpighiales > Salicaceae > Salix > Salix caprea. The sequence goes on from OZ037751.1 coordinate 17,041,227, forward strand.
ACTTCAGAATCAGCTTGAAGCATTTCTAGTAACCAAAAGAGCTAAAGAAAAAGGGCGAAGCTCTTCTAATTATATGAATGATGAAGAGATAGCTGCTTACCTAAGTAAAAATCGTTTTGTTTCTCATCAGAGTGAAATAAACGAGGAGGATGGAGAAGTAGATGATGGGGTATTATGCGAGGAAGGCTCTGCTGAAAGCGATCTTCATTCCATAGAATTGAATATGGATAACAATAATAAAAGCTACAAGTGGGCATATCCTTCTGCAACTCCCCGTGATGTGAGGAAGGCAGCAATTGATGAAGAAGACATCAAAGGGAGGAAATCTACCTCAAGCAAATTACCCCGGAGAAGCACTTCTCTGCAAAGAAGCATATCAGATGGAGTGGAATGGGACACCCGAAATGACAGGGTCCCATTTCCAGGAGACGGGATAGATTGGGCGAGATTTTCCGGACTGGAGAGGCAAGGGCAAGAAAAAAGTTATGGAGATGAAATGCATGGACATCAATCAATGAAGGGTCTTAGGGACTACATGTTGTCTGTTTCTAGGTTAGATTCACCAAGAGGGTATGCCAGTCCAGTGCGACAAGTGGGGCAGCTGCGGTCTTCACTAGACCCAAGCAATCTTGCGCAAGAGAGACCACCTGTGATACCAGGGAATGTTTATAAGTCAAGGCTGTCAGAGGCCAAAGCTGAAGGAATGAACTTAAGAAAATCAAAATGGTGAGAAATCCAGGTAGTTTTTATGCAAGGCTGGTTAGATGCCTAATGCTAGAAGAATGAGGCAGTGAGAAGTTATCCCCTGGTTGCCATTATAGAATTACTGGAGTTGCAGCAATCATTGTTCAACATTCACAGAACTTTTGTCGTTTTGTAAGAATGCTCTTGCCTGTAGAGTTCTTGCAGAAAGAAAACAGAAGGTCTTCATTCGGCCAAATGACTTCGTGTACAAAAACTTACATCGACATGCAAGAAGCATCGAATATAATTTCTGATATGTAACCTTTGTTTTTTCTATTCATCTGCAGCAGCATCTTCACTTTCTTTTTTAAGGATTAAATGCAAAAAACCTCGTGTAGGTGTAACCACAAATAACATGCCAATGGCAAGAGAAAACATATTAATTATCGAAATAGGGTAGAACACAACCAAGTCCAAAAGAGAAGATTGTGTGTGTGTGTATTACCTAACAACTAAAAGCCGTGGTGTTTTCACTGTGCAAAACACTGGATTCTCTCTTAAATCACTGTGGATTGCGGCAGTGTGCGCTCGTTTTTAGCCTTTGAATTCTCGGCTCATTGTGCGGGTAAAATGGAGGCATTTTCGGTTTTTCCTGTTTGTCTTTTTTTTTTAATTTTAATCAGTCATGAACAGTGTAATAATGTTTTTGACCCTTAAGCCGGACAAAATAGGGTTATGCGCTCAGGGTTAAGGGTGTAATTTCACGTGTATGGACCGGTCCGGTTCGCCTGGTCCGCCGCAATTTTTTTTTTTAAACGGTTAAATACGGAAATAGCCCTCAATAAGACAAAATCACTGGCTTGGACACAAAGGTGAACGGTAATTGACCCATTTTTTATTATTTTTCTCGGAATACTGTCGGCGCGTGTGGTCCACGCGACCGACAGTATTCCGACTCACGCCCTCTTAAAGTGGCGCGTGCAGGCTAATAGAGTCACCGAAAATGGGCTACTAGCGTCTCAGTCGATGCGCCTCCGCGTGGTCTTCCTCCCGGTGCGGCGCGTTGCATCATCCGATGTCCGTGTACGCGTCGGTGGCCGGTTAAAGCCGTTCGTTCCGTTTCTCTCTCTCCTGCATACAAATATCATACATACATCGTCGAAGCCTGAACCACCGTGGCTCTCACTGGAAACCTCGCTTCCGGGGAGGTAACCGGGAAATCAGAAACAGGCGCATCAACATCTTCCCTCGCCATGCAAGCGGGTTTTGTAATAGAGCCGTGATCAACGGAGTCCGTTTTGCGACTGGGGCAAGTCTTGGACGATTTAGTCTTAGTGGGTGGTTCGGGGGCGGGAATGAGATAGGGTCGAGCATGGTGGACGAGCCAGTGAATGGCTGCGCCGCAGGAGCTGAGACCCAGTTCACCTCTAAGGCGGTAAATGGCAGTGCTACACATGGCAGGGATCATGATGTGGGTTTTTTCGGCCGGTGATTGTGCTACGACGAGAGGACGATGTGTTTCTCTTCTTTACATGCTTAGCCTCGACATTTTTTTGTCGATTCCTCCATTAAAGACAAAGAAGTTTTGCTTGAGCAGTACTTTTCACTATTGCCTCTTGAGTGAGCGAGGTTGTTGGCAGCACTTGGCGTTATGAACTACATAGGAGCAGGACGCAAGTACAAATGCTGTCTTTCAGTCGGAAATTTTGTTTCATGCTTGTCCACACCACAATGCCTTTGTGTTTCAGCATCAGCATTGTGCTAGTAATAAAACATCGATCTTGTGACCACAAGTTTTATTGTGAGATTAGAATTGTTTATGATTTTAATGGCAGTCAAAGGGGCAGGTAGTCAGATAGCCACTTGGTTTTAAAAACATGATCTTTGGTTTGCGACAACAATTGCTAGGGTTAACCCAGAAAGATCGCAAGAAATGTTTTTTCAGTACTTGGTAACCACTACTTATGCGCAGGTACTGTAAATGGAATCTTACTGGTCATTTATATCTGACGTGTAACAGAAGCATGTTTTGCTCAGTTCGGGAATAAAAATGGAGTTTATTTTTGGAAATCAGAAAAAGCAGAGTCCAGTCCCGTGATATTTGAGATTTTGTGCCTGTTTGGACTTTGGACTATTTTTTAAAAATTTAATTTTTTCTATTTTAAATTAATAGTTTTTTGTGTGTTTTTAATTTATTTTAAAATAATGATGTTAAAAATAAATTTTAAAAAATAAAAAAAAATATAATTATGATATTTTTCTGAACTTAAAGTACTTTAAAAGTTGAAAATAAATTTTAATATCTAAATACAAAAAATTAAGGATTAAAAAAACACATTGTGAATTTACATTATTTTCACTTATAGCCACAATGGAAAAACCAAGGCCTTTTAATATTTATTTTTTCATAGAATTCTCATGTTATTCTTTAAAAATCTTTAATTTGGCTCCAAATGTTTATGGAGAAATGAATTATACCACGTAGTGTCTACATAATTGTTTAGTTGCACCTAAGAGGAATAGGAAGGGTGGATTTATATTGACTTTTTTTTTTTATGTATATTTATATATATTTTTTTTATATTTTTATCTGAGCATTTGAAAAACTAAATATATCTCATTAAAAAACCAATAATGATAATAATTGGAAGTGGAATGAGCGCGTAAAATACCACAAAAATTTTAAAACAAGGCCCCCAGCCCACTACAACCTACAAGCCCAACCCAATACAACCTAAAAAACCAGCCCAAGAAGCACCGAAAGTTACACAACTGAGATCTGAGAAACGGAAAGCACAGGCCAGCCGCCCCAGTCATCCAAACATCACGCTCCGCCGTCAAGGAGGCTACCTCGACATTTATGGAAGCAGTCTAATCGTCGAGCATCTTCCGAAGGCGGTCTTTAATATAATCGCTACGAGCCTTGGCTCGGGCTTGTTGAGGGGCGATGTTGGCGAGGGACATGTACGCTCCATAGACTAAAAGTGAAGCACCGGTGAGAAACAACCCAATCGTAGCAGCCAGTTGCTTCCGAGTTGGTGGGTATGACCAGATCATTATGTATCTGGGTTTTATTTTTTTTACTTGTTTGTTACCTTCACTGAGTCGGCTCGGCGTGGCCTCCTCTTTCTCGGTGGAGAACCGGGGATGATCACTATTGCTATGCTATGGGGATCTAACAATTTATTCGAGTTGGATGGGCTTAGCCCATGATATTGGGACCACAAAGTTGACTTTTAGAGATGGGCCATCAGTAGATAAAGCTATCAAGACCGACTCTCCTCGACTCGGGGTTGGGTATTTATTTATTTATTTATTTATTATTATTAAATACATATAACCTTGTTTTCTTCATAATAATAACTCAATTACTGGAGCTTCCTGTCTAGGAAATATTATATTATATTTTATAAAATAAAAATGACAATTTTTGTATATAAAAAATTCAATCGATTATGGTTTTTAATTTATTCATATTCTTTGTTATGTTTCTTTATCAATTTCTATATCAAGATTTTATCATTTGAAACTTCAAATTTCATTTTATATGATATTTTAATAACAAAAAAATAAATAAAAAATCAGCTTTAAAATCTAAACATTTTGTTATCATTTTTATGAAATCTTATCCCATGATTAATAATTGAAACATGATTGCTATTATTCCAGAATATCTCAATTTAAATTCTCAATTCTAACTCACGTAAAAACAAAGAAAAATATAATTTTAATTAATTTGATAGGTAAAATAAGTAAAATATTTGATGGTTAAGTATATCTTCCTTCACGATGGTTTGAAAATTAATAAAAACTATTATTATTTTTTTAAATATGTTAAAAGGCACAATTTTTATGTATCTACCAGATAAATTCATAGGAATATATCTCTCTCATATAGTGAACTCAAAGTTAAATAATCTTATAACCGGGCCGGACCCCATCCACTTATCCGGCCCGCGAAGTTCATCATTCTATCTACGAATCAGTCTCCTCTGTTTCTCAGGCACCAAACTACGCAAAGAAATCCCCTCTCTCTTACAAGCCCATCCATGCCTTTAAATCCTTCCCGCTCTTACTCTTCAATCCCATTTCTCATTAAATCCTGCAAAACAACCCCTCACCTTCATCAATTCCACGCCCACATAATCCACAAAGGTCTTGAACAAGATCACTTTATAATCTCCCACTTTCTCTCCATATCTACTTCAGTTTCCTACTCCACTTCTATCTTTAATCGCCTCCTTAACCCCTCCACTTTCCTCTATAACATCCTCCTCAAGATCTTCTGTAAAAATTCCCAATTCATTGACACATTTTCTCTCTTTTTTCGAATGAAACAAAGCAAGTATGGATTGCCTGATAAATACAGTTACCCGATGCTTATTAAGGTTTGCTCTAGTGAATTGAGACTGAAAGAAGGTGAAATTGTTCATGGGTCGGCACTACGATGTGGAGTTAGTGATGATGTCTATGTTGGATCTAGTTTGATTAGTTTCTATGGTAAATGCAAGGAGATATTGAGTGCACGTAAAGTGTTTGATGAAATGCCTGACAGAAATGTGGTTTCTTGGACAGCATTGGTTGCTGGATATGCAAATTTTGGGGATTTGGAAAACGCTAAGAGGGTGTTTGAGAGCATGCCGGAGAGGAATTTACCGTCGTGGAATGCATTGATCAGTGGAATGGGGAAAGCAGGGGATTTAAGTGGAGCGAGGAAGATGTTTGATGAAATGGTCGAGAGAAATGTGGTTTCATTTACAGTTATGATTGATGGATATGCGAAAGCGGGGGATATGGCGTCTGCAAGGGCATTGTTTGATGAAGCTCCAGAGAAAGATGTTGTTGCATGGTCCGCATTGATTTCTGGGTATTCTCGGAATGAACAGCCTAATGAGGCTGTCAAAATATTTTATGAAATGGTGTCCATGAATGTTAAGCCGGATGAATTTATAATGGTGAGCTTAATGTCCGCTTGTTCTCAACTGGGTAATTCAGACTTGGCTAATTGGGTTGATAGTTATTTGAGCCAGACATCAATTGATATTCGTCAGGCTCATGTTCTTGCAGCTCTTATTGACATGCATGCGAAGTGTGGGAACATGGAAAAAGCGGTAAAATTGTTTGAAGATATGCCTAGTTATGACCTAATTCCATGTTGTTCTTTGATTCAAGGATTATCTATTCATGGACGAGGAGTCGAGGCTGTTGAGTTGTTTAACAGGATGTTAGATGAGGGGTTAATTCCAGATACAGTGGCATTTACCGTAATTTTGACAGCTTGTAGCCGTGGAGGGCTTATCGAGGATGGCTGGCACTTTTTTGATACCATGAAAAACAAGTACTCTGTAGTTCCCTCTCCTGATCATTATGCGTGTATGGTTGATCTACTTAGCCGAGCAGGACAGCTAAAAGCAGCTTACGATCTTCTCAAGTCAATGCCTTTGAAGCCTCATGCTTGTGCTTGGGGTGCACTGCTTGGGGCTTGTAAATTGCATGGTCATGTTGAGTTGAGAGAGGAGGTGTCTAATCGGCTGTTAGAACTTGAACCTGAAAAGGCTGGTAGTTATGTGCTTTTATCTAACATCTATGCCTCAGCAAATCAATGGTTAGATGTTTCTATTGTTAGGGGTGAAATGAAGGAGAGAGGGATTAGAAAAATACCTGGTTGCAGTTATATATTTACAGAGGCCTGAAATTATTGGCATCATCCTCAACATCCCGTTTTTATGTGTAGAATTAGTTGGAGTATAAGAGAAGTATTTTATATTGACTTTCTGGAAGGGGATTGGTTTGAGGAACCTATATGTGGATTCCAATTTATTCCTCCATTAATTTAGAGCTTTAGACCTTCTTTCCCCTGTCCCTGGTTGCAGCATTAGGCAATTGAACATGGAAATTTGCATTTTGGTTGCATACATTCAAACATTAAGCCAGCGTGGGCAGATGATGAGTATTTCATGGGCATTCAGATATTTGATGAATCCCTTTTCAGCTGATATTCTTGGCAAGTTTCTCTCTAATATCATGTGTAAGAATGTAAGAAGCTTGAGTTGTGTACATATTTCAGACTTACCTGTTCAGTAGACTGTTCTAATTGGTGATGGAGCAAATGATTCGCCGCCTGATTTTTCCTCGTGAAATGTTACAGTAATTTTAACTTAATCACCACTTCTATTTGCTGTACTCATGTTTTAAGTGGGAGAAGTTTATTTGATCTTGAATATTATGTCAAGGTGCATTTTAACACCAGTTATTGTCTACACCAATTGCTAATTCCTTCACAACCTTGAATGAAGCTTGTCCAATACTTTCCTAATAACTTTTGACTTGAGAATGCTGATATGTTCAATCATAAACTGTTATTAGAGACAACATTGAACAAAAAAGTAAAGTCAAGAAACAAGTTATCTCAGTTTCATGTACTCACTAGGAAGAGGGGAAGGTAGATTAATCATCTGTGCACATGTTTTGCTGCCATGGTTTCTAGATGCAGTGAAGCTTTAGCTGCGTTTGAGATTCAGTGTGTGGACGGTTTTTTTCACTTTTGTTCTTTAGGTGCATGGAAATAGCTCTAGAATCAAGTCACAGGTTACTTCACTGCTGTCTCAGCAATAACTCCGAAGCACCATGGATACACAGCATTCAGTAGCTTGGAGGAGTGAGCTTGATTTTCTCAAAACAGTATTAGAGTTTTGTTCTGTGTAGGTCTAATGAAAGGCACTGATTTGATTTTCCATCACCGTTTCAACATCTGCATCGACCTGAAAACTTCAGCGGCTTAATTGCTGTCAAAGCAACGGAAAGACGGTGCATGAAAAGATATCAGCAAAGCAACCATGTTCGTTGTCCATTGATTAAATGAAGATGATGCCTTATGTTTGATAAATTATAACCGCTACCATCTGCAGTTCACTAACAGTACCATGCTGTGAGATTTTAATCACCTTCCCAACAAGCTTGCCTTGGTGCTTTTTTTATCCTATGCTGAACACATAAAAAGCGAGCACAAGGTTGGGAAAGTAAAGTCAGGTATGCCACTAATCTGAACGATCTTAATTTCTGCAGCATCGCTAATTTCTTGACAAAGCTTCATTGTTTCGGTTTCCTTCCTTTACCGTAGGGCATCTCAGATATTGCCACTAACCTGGGGGAATTGGAAGATCATGAAAGCTTACTAAATATCCCAATCATTAGATTCTTGGAAATATAGTCGCATATCACCTCTAGCAAAGACGTGCTACAGCATATTCATTTTGCAATTAGTTAAACACTGAAACAACACATTTATTTTGCACTATGTCAACTGCACCTCAGCAGATTTTGTTAACTTGCGTGCTATTCTTGCTTTTCAAAAAGCAAAAGCTGAGGGTGGTTCCTCGCAAGTCTTCACAATTTGCGTATCCAAGTATGAGATTGCAACGGCAGCATTAAGAGCTGTGCCTATCGGAAGAGCCTCCTCATCAATAAAGAAGTAAGGTGAGTGAAGTGGATGATGTGATTTCAGTGTCTCATTCATTGTCCCAATTACAAATATTGCAGCAGGCATCCTTTGGGAGAAGAAGCTGAAATCCTCTGCTCCCATTGTTACCGGAAATAGCTGCACATTTGGTTCTCCGAGTAAGGCCTCTCCAACCTTCTTTGCATGCTTATACAGTTGTTCATCATTAATCATCACAGGATGTGGCATGTGTCTGTCCTCCATAAAGTTCACTGTAGCATTGCATCGATGCACTGCTGCATGGGTCTCTATGATCTACAAAATGGACAGTTATTTTGCTTCTGCATCTCGTTCTTTCACTGATCGGAAACATCCAAAGGATCACAGAATGAGTGCATGTTTTACCTCTTTAATTCTTTTTTGGAGGTAGGAGACACCCTCGTTGCTCAAACTCCTAAAAGTTCCACCAAATTTCGCCGACTCCGGAATAACGTTTCCAGCTTTCCCCCCCTCTATGTACCCAACTGTCACCACCTATATATGAATGAATTCTGTTAATATTTAGACACGAGTCTATCACAGATTCATGTCATGGACTGTTTTTATGAGCTAATTGGGTCGTGTTACAATCTCAATTCAAGAATGATTTGAAGGCAAGTAAAATAGAGTTACCGCAGCCTCAAGAGGATCTGTCTCACGAGATACGATCTGTTGGAGAGCAACGACTGCAGAAGATGCCATAAGAATCGGGTCCCTGGCCAAATGTGGAGATGAAGCGTGGGCACCTATTCCATGGATTTTAGCTTCAAAAAGCCCCGTACCAGCAAGCAATGGACCGGGTCTTGAAGCAATGGCACCAGTTGGTACTGATGGAATTACGTGAATGCTTAAAATGGCATCAACGTCATCAAGACAACCATCTTGTAACATATGGTAAGCTCCGGCATAGCCTTCTTCTCCTGGCTGGAAAACAAGCTTCACGGTTCCCTGCATTAAGGAAACATAGTTTAGTACCAGCAGAAAGATGCTCGAATTTTCAAGTTGCAGTCTCTATTTTCTCTCTTGTAATTAGTTTGTATCTACCTACCTTCAGTGTTTCTCTCTTGGCCTGAAGTAACTTGGCTGCTCCAAGCAGCATTGCTACGTGAGAATCATGACCGCAGGCATGCATCTTCCCATCAATCTTGCTCTTGTGCTCCCACTCTACTTCTTCCTTTCGATCGATGATGTCAATTCCCAGGTATGCAAATTTATTAGTAGCTCAAGATAGTTTTTTTTTTTTTTTTTTTTTAAAAAAAAGAAGTAACAAACAACAGATATACCTATCATAAGTTACTGTAATTATTAGTTCAAAGTAAAAACCATCTGGTCAATGTTGGCCCATCATAGAGAGGGACTCGTTCCATATTTGTCATGTGTTAAGGGTGATGGGGCCATAGATAGAAAAGAGGGCAAGAGTGAGGACCTGTAGAGGCAGGGCATCCATGTCAGCCCTGAGAGCAAAAACTGGCTTTTGACCGGAACCGACGGTGGCTACCACCCCAGTCTTGGCAACGGGCCATTTGTAGTCAATTCCAAGCAGGTCGAGCTCAGACCTGATGATCTCACTTGTTCTGTACTCTTCAAATCCTAGCTCTGGATACTCGTGAATTCTCCTTCTGATTCCTCTCACCCACTCAAAGAAGCCTGGTTCTCTTGCTGCTGCTAACATCTCACGAGTCAGAAATTGAATACCCCGTTCCTGACCAGTTTCGAAAGCCAAAGACTGATGGTTCAGGAAGATTGAGAGCAAGAACCAGGCGATCAACCCCATTGGAAACACAAGCAGAATGTCTGGTGTCTTCCTTCTGCAATCGGTCATGAGGGCTTTATAAATTGACTTGAAGGGAAATTACCATCTTGTCCATGTAAGATTTGAGTGAGTTAACTTGTAAATAATGATATTCTTGATTATACTGTATAGTTGCTATCTGGTGGATACAGGTAATAGGGTTTGCAGTCATGTAGTGGTTGTTTCATCACTTTCCCTTTTGCTTTGGGAGAATGTCATTGGAACTGGAATCTATCTATTTATTAATGATACTAGCCTGGAAAGCGCCGTTCATTCATTACTCCTACTATGGTCAGAGGCTTGCGCGTCTGAAGAGAGACCAGAAGGAGCAGGTAATCTCAGACCACGTCACTCCAACTCGGTCCAGTTGAAAGTAGCTAATCATAAAACAGTTTCCAGAAAGTTTAACGTTAAAAACTTGTCCAGTTACAATTTTAGGGATCAAAATAAAAGGTTTGGTCAGCTGTCAGGTTGGTTTCTTTATCCCGCCAGCGCTAATGGATGTATAAAAAGGAATAAAAAAAGAAGAAGTAAAAGGTTGCCACGTAGTTTTATTATTAATAATGATTCTAATTGCTTCGGAGATTTATGGGCGTGGAATTAATTATGCTAAAAAAACATTAAAAATCATTCTAAACATCTCACCTAAACTAAGCTGTATTGCATGCTGTTTTATTTTTTATATAAAAAAATACCTAGTGCATAAATATTAATATTTTATCCAAGTTAAATACATATGTTTATTAGAGATAAAAATCTCTAGGATAGTGAGTTGGGATATTTTTTTTTTCTTTTTTAATTATAGGGGCAGGAACTGATATGATAATAATTGATGGAGATTTGATTATTAAGTAGAGAGTGTAGGCGTTGTCTCGCACATAAAGAGGTGAATAAGAGATTTTCCTCTTACTCAATTCATCATTAAGTGTGCGAGTTCACTCTATTTTCTTTGTTGGTTACTATATCATCTCAAATTTAAGTCTAGTCACTTTATGAAGAAAAAAAATTCAATGTGGGATAGTAAGTCCCATATATACTCCTTGCACTCAAGAGGTCCTTTGTGTTTTACCAATATAAGACAGTCTTTTGAAATATCTATTATAAATTTTACAACAAATCTCAAGGTATGAAAATTTGTTAACTCCTCAAAATGGTGATAGCTAGAAAAAAGAAAGATATCCTTTGTATAAGTTGCTGCATAGACCATCAGTAATCAATTGTGAAGGGACTGGTTCCATATATTTATGTGGGTTTCTCGTGTGTTAAGGATGGGGGAATCATAGACCTTTTGAGTTGCTGGCAATGCTGGATTCTGTGGTTTGATGGAAGGTTTTTGGAGTCTTTCTTTTAGGTTGATTATTTTAACAAGGCATGCTACATTCTCTAATTTGTATATTTCGTATGGGGCACAGCGTGGCATTGGTTTTATAAAACTATATATTAGGGTTTTTATTCCTTTTTAACATAAGCTATTAGTAAGCAGATGACCGATTTGTCCACGTAGTTAATTAACACGTGATACATCTCAAAACTTTATAAGGATATTGTTAAAATATTTCGTTTTATTTATTATATTTATCACTTATTAAAAATTTATGACAATTTTTTTATATAAATCAAACTAATGGATGTCAATTCCTTTCAATCTATTTTTTTTTTATCAAAACAATATATTGGAGATACAAAACTTTCATTCTAAAAAAGAACCATATTTTATAAATAATTGAAAAAACAATGCCCTTAATAATAGAAAATAAACAAAAAAATGAAAAAAACTTAAATTTTGAGTTTTTCTTATAATTGTTTTTGGGCAGTCATCAATACATAAGGATAAAGGGTATTAAAACAGCATTCTCGGGACTGTTTGAGAGTATGTTTGAAATTGCTTTTCAAGGTGTTTTTTTTTCAAAAATATATTAAATGATTTTTTTTAACAAATAATTTTTGACATCAGCATATCAAAATGATCTAAAAACATTAAAAAAAAATATTTTAGAAGAAAAATATTTTTTTTTTAGTTTTGAAATGCCAGGTGCCATTCTCTTGTCTAATGATAATTTACGACTGCGACTAGGAAATCGCTTGGATGCCGGGCTCAATTTTGAGATGCCAGCACAGATCATTAATTTATATGGAAAATAGTTAAATTTGTGTTTCATACAATAAAATGAGTTTTCAATCTGTTTATATTTTTTAATTAAGTAAATTTGTTATTTTATTAACTTTAAATTTAAACTATTAAATAAAATTTTAAAATATAATTTATATTATTCGGTATCATAAAACTCATTCTATTATATAAATTATGTAAAAACAGACCGGGCTATTTTCCCATTTATTTCCTTTGAATGACGTGCAGGCTGGAAGGAAAAGTAGCCTAATCACCGGAGGAGCCAGCGTCATTGGTGAATGCACTGCTGAAGTGTTCGCCGGCCACGGTGCCAAAGTGGTCGGTTCCGACATCCAAGATGAGTCGGGCCATTCACTTGCTAAAGCCCTAGGCCCATCAAGCTCTTCATATGTGCACTGTGACGTAACTGATGAGGCCCAAGTAAGAAATGCCGTGAGCACAGCTGTCACAACCTATTGCTGATGATGTTTCATCTTCTTGCCTTGGGAATTTGACCATCATTATAAATGATTCTTCTAACTTTGATGTATCAGTTTCAGTAGTATATTGTAGTCATTAACTCTAGTCATAATACCACGAGAAGACACAGTACACTCTTATACCAAATTTACCCAGCTCAGCTGCCAAGTTCTTTGCTGGACCCAAAATTCCATATTTCTATTACTCCAATTAAATGAAAGTTTATTGTTTTCCTATTTCTAAAACACATTTATGATTCTGGTTAATAAGTTGTAAGAGCAATTACATAAAAAAATAATAATTTTAGATGTGTATACACTATGAATATTCCTATGATAAATATGCTCTCTCAACCAATAATAGATAGAGATAATTGTCATAACCCAATTTCTGGGCTATTCCCTAAAATTTACTAAAAAATAAAAAAAATAAAATAAAAAGGGTCGGTGTTGGTAGAAAAATCAAGGTGAAAATTTTGGATGTTTTCGAGAGCCCGGTCGTACCTCTTTTTTGCCCAGAAATGAAGGAAATGCAGATTCAAGACTAAAATAATTTATTATTGGATAAATCTGCGTAAAAATCAAGTCAAAAGACATAATTATATTTTTATGGGCCAATTTGATTCAATAGTCGGCCAATTTAAAGTGTAATTATATTTGGGGATTAATTGAGAGCTCAATTGAATGATTTAATTAAGCGCAATGGCTTAATTGTACTTTAAATGGGCAAATGAATTTTATTAAGATCCTAATTGGTGAGAAATTAAGTTTGGAAGCCTAATTTGGGTTAAATTGAGAAGATTAGAATTTTCGATGACAAATGTTTTTGGGTGAAATCGGAATCCAAAATTGAAAAGAAAACATCATTCCTCCCATCGAAAAAAATCTTTTTATAACAACCAATTTTTATCAGTCTATTTTATATAAAAAAATCAATTTACATCTCGAGGCCTTCCCGAAAGCCATACTGCACCCATGTCTGCCGCCATTCCTACGCACCATTCCTGGACACCTCTCCCATGCCTTGACATGCTGCATTAAGAAAAGAGCTAAAAGAGCTCGGGTTTCCACTGTAGATTCACTATGCACCTGACTCATAGTCACTATTCACTCACAATTTCGAATATATTTTATATATTGCAATTTCAGTAATTAAACATTAAAATAATTAATTATAGCACGCAAAAAATATAAGTTTATTTCCGGGAAAAAAATTACAATATTTTTATTTCTAATGTGTCAGATCTAATATTACTGAGGAAAAAATGCAATTCATAAAAAAAAAATTGCCTACATCATCTGCAATTACAAAATATACAAACCACTTTCCATTTCGATTATACAGATTTTATCAATTATAATTTTACTAATTAAATATTAAAATAACAAAATATAATATATATAAAATCAATCAATTTTCTACAAATATAAAAAAAACCCGGCACATCACGCATAGCTCATATTGTATATAAAAAGGGAGAAAATTTTGGGACAGTTATGGGGAAAGACCAGTTAACAACGGGGAAGCAAATTAACGTGCATACTCCAATGCAAATGGATTTGTTTTTTGTTTTTTTAATGTCGCGCACATGCTTTTTCTGGACGTCACTTATGGATGAGCAGCCAGTTTTAAAAGTCAAAGCATGGGAGTGAGCTTGCCAGCACAAGATCTTTTGTTTTATGGAACTTTCACCGAACTCCATTTCACATGGAGGGTTACGGACGGGATGGGTCTAACATGAGACGCTCAAGTTTTCCCGACGGTGATCAAACTTGACGGTGCTCTTCTCTTCTAGCCTGGTTCAATGAATTTCCACGCAATATTTATGATCCTTGCCTACCCAATCTGGAAACAAGGGTAACGATGATTTCATATCAATGGCCCCATCCGCCTTGCCTATGCAATAACTTTACATAAAAGGGATCTGTGCACATTTATTGTAAGAGAAAAAGACGTGGGCTCCTGGGTAGACGTAATTACATCATCTATAAACTATTTTAGTTAATTAATTAATAATATATATATAAAATATAGTGATTCTCACGGGATGATACGAGTATTTTACATGATCTTATCAATGCATTTTGTATTTATTATAGTACATGGGTGACATGACAAACTAAGTGTATATTTAATAACGTGGTCCAATGTACTTTTGCAAAGATTATTTTTTATTTGAAAATATATTGAGATAATACTTGTTTGGTTTTATATTATACTTTTGATAATAACACATAAAAAACATTACTTTATAAAACATTTGACAAAAGCAAACATTATATGTGTATATTTATATTAATTATTTATTTGTGTTTAAAAAAGTAAAAATAAAATATTTAAATAAAAATGAATGAGATTTATTAAAGAAATTAAATAAAAACTATTATAAATATATGAAAATATTCTTAAATGTTTATAACAAATTCTAAAATAAATAAATATTGTGATTGATTACAAGTAATAAAAAAAAACTTCTTAAAAAATATCATTGCAATGGCTAAAAGGAAAGAAAGGGAAAAACAGTAGCAATCTCATTTTCATTAAATTGAAGTACACGTCCCCATAAATTTTACAAAACATTTCATTTTCATTTTTTCCCTGTACATATACAATTAATTCTTACACATGACAAGTCAATGTTAATCACAAATATATTTCGATGCATTGACTCATGACCATAAACAATTAGTATGTCCTCAATGTTAGAGCTTAGTCCAGTTATATTGTTTTAATTTCTTACAATTCTGTATCAAACCCTTCAAGGTAAGTGAATTTCTAGAAAATTCGTGACAAGCAATATTTTTGTCCTCTATAGTTTCTAGTTTAGGTCCGTCCATCAATTGAAATGTGATAGAATTACACTGATTAATTCACTTATAATTCACAGGGACTAAATTAAACAAACTTTACAGATATGCCAGTTGGCCCTTATCTCCTTTATATAATTACATCTTAGAAAGTGTCTACGCATACATACTGAAATCTGCACAGGTTAAACGCCCCCGGCCCTTTCCATTTCTATTTCAGCCAGAACATGAGCTCCTTCAGTTCACTAGCTTCCACTGCAAAAAGGTAACAAGCTGATTACCCTTACTAATTCCGCACCCGAAAGAGAAATCAATGCTGCTTAACTATTTTTTGTTGCAGGTTAGCCGGTAAAGTGGCAATAATCACCGGAGGTGCTAGCGGGATCGGTGAGATCACCTCTAGACTGTTTGTTGAACATGGAGCGAAGGTCATTGTAGCTGATGTTCAGGATCAAGCTGGTCAGTCCCTCTGTAAGGAACTTGGCGCTGAAGACAATGTTTTCTATGTACATTGCGATGTCACCAGGGATGCCGATGTTAAAAATGTTGTCGATGTCGCCATATCCAGGTATGGGAAGCTAGACATCATGTTCAACAACGCTGGCATTGCTGGCAATACAGATCCAACAGTACTAGGTACCGACAATGAAGATTTTAAAAGGGTTTTTGAAGTTAATGTGTACGGTGGTTTCTTGGGCGCAAAACATGCTGCTAGAGTTATGATTCCTGTGAGAAAAGGCGTTATTATTTTCACATCTAGTGTAGCTTCAGTGGCTTGCGGGGAGTCGCCTCATGCCTATACAATGTCGAAGCATGCGGTGGTGGGGCTGATGAAGAATCTGTGCGTGGAACTAGGGCAACATGGAATTAGGGTTAACTGCATCTCTCCTTGTGCTCTCGCTACTCCACTGCTAAGAAATGCAATGGGAGCGGATAAAAGTTTTGTGGAGCATGTGGTTTGTGAATCTGCTAATCTGAAAGGAGTGGTGCCGTCACCCAAAGATGTGGCGGAGGCTGCCTTGTATTTAGGTGGCGATGAGTCCAAGTATGTGAGTGGACTAAATCTCGTGGTTGACGGGGGTTACAGCACCACTAATCAGTCCTTCACTACGGTGTTAAGGAATATGCTGTCCTGATTCAAAAGTTGCTCAAGATGATCAAGAGTCCGACTGACTTCAAGACATCTAGCTCTGTCCAATAAAATACAACATATTGCATACAATTTTTCAGTGGAGTTTCATTACTTGCGAAGGAAATATATATATTCATATGTTGTGAGACTTTATTGCTATGAATGTAATGACTTTTGAAGTTGTTCAGAAGTTAGCCTGGCAATTTCTCTCATCGGAATGTTTTACAATTTTCTACTCTCTGTAACTCCTATATATCTCCTTTTTTTCCAGTGGCGAATCAATCAAATTTTAATGAGGATAAATTTCTTTCATATATGATGTAAAATTTTAGTTAAACCGACATAATATATGGGCGTTTTGTATGTAATTAAGAATCCATTCACACATGCATGTTTTTTTTTTTTTTTTTTTTTTTCATTTTGACTTGACTAACCATCGCATGTAATTATTTATTTGCATGCACCATCAAAATAAAAATTTAAGTAAAATGAATATCACAATATACAAAATCAAAACTTCTATGATTTTATTAACTAAACTTCATTATTAGTTGCATGCAGTTATGTGTGTGTGTATTATATATGAAAAAAAAAACACAAGTGTATTGTTTTCTCTTAAGTTGTGTTAGAGCTCTTTAGCATTCAAGAATCTATATCAATGACTTTTTTTATGGGTTTTCAATTATTATACATGCAATGAAAACAATAAAATAAAATTATTTGGGAGTCCCTAGGATACCATTAGAGAGATCTAGAGTTGTTTAGGAGTTTATCACCTAAAGCTATGATATTATCCATCTTTAAATAATTCCTTAAAGGTTTGCAAACCATAATTAGTCCAATTGTTCAACCTTAAACGGTAAACCACACAAACTACCAATGAAAAATCTTCTAAACCTCATTGTTTTGATGTGTACTTTTTATTTAAGATTTGACTTAGAGGTTGTTTTGGTTAATAACAAAGATAGATATGTATACGTATTAGAAATGAACATTTATTTTACCTTTCTATTTGAGGTTTGTTGATATGTTCTATGTGATAACAATAGCATTTTAATCACATAAATCCACTAATTAATCAGAAGTTTTACATTTTGGTGATTAATTATAATAAGGCTAAAAAAAACTTGAGTTTATCTACCTGTCAAACCCGCGATCTAAGTCATGAGATTGAGATAACAATATAGAGAAAAAGGGGGAAAACAAAATTAATCACCTAATTTCTAGCAAAATTAATTTTGAAGGATGGAATTGAAAAATGAAATCAATGTAAAAAAAGAACTATAAAAAATTAATGTCTATATTGGTTAACCTTTTAAAATCATAAAAAAAAACATGAAGCTCAATTCCTAACTATCCTAATATTGAATGATAAAGTAAAAAAAAAAAAACACTCATAGGAAAATAAAAAAATCAAAGAATAAGGATAAAATTTAATATAAAAACAAAATGTAAGGACATTTTTCAATTTTGGCTAGACTTGCATGAATCTAGAGGAGATAAGAAAATATGAAGAGAAACAAGGGGAAAATATCGTTGAAGGATCAATACCACTCCTCCACTGACACACGCCTCATACGTCTTAAAAATATGATGACTTCCTCCATATATTGGCATTGTGTTGCACGTGCTAACCAAGTTTCCTTGCATGTTGACTTCAACTTATCATATTTGTTTGAGTGTAATTTTATTCCTTTAAGACTTCAAAGTTTTACATCAACAAAAAAAATATTTTATTTCATCAAAACGAGCATTAATTGAGCTCTAGAATTTTCCCTCAATATTATAAGATCCATATATCTAGATAACCAAAACAAACTCTAACTCAAATTTTTCATAAAGATAATGTGAAATTATCAAATTAAAGAGAGGAAAAAAAAGATAAAGAAAGTGAAAAGAGGTTACATGATGGACAAAATGGACAATAACTTATCCTCTACATGTGTAAATCAATCCTTGATGTTAGCAAAAAAAACCAAAGAGGATTAAACAATTGTTTAAGCTTCAAATCTATTCCTTAAGCTCTAACTCTTTTATTTTAAATTAATAAAATTAAATTTTATTTTATATAGTCAATCATTAATTGAGTGATGAAACATATACCCGACATCGTGAGATCTAATGCATATGCATAGTAGCATGCATGTCTGCTCGTCGGGAAGACATGCAATATGCATTGCACATTGGGAAGGTAACGAGTCTGTTCCAGATGATAAAAAACAAAAACAAAAACAAAAACAAAAACAGCTCGAGCTAGGGACAAACAATTAATCATCGGTTGGGGTTCTAACTTCTAACTGCCACCGCCAGGGAAGGAAATACAGCGTCCGTCGTACAATTAATCATCGGCACCATATGATGAGCACACTTCTTTTATCATTTTTAAGATATGGTATGACTCCACGGACTTGGCCTGTCTGGCCATTAATTTGCTCTAACGCATGGACACGAAAATGACTAGATCAAAATGTGAGATTTCAGATTTTCTTTTCTTATTATTATATGATTGTATGGTCAATGAGATACAAAGAAGAAGAACCCCGCAGGACTTTTTTGCACAATTGAAACTATCTTGAGGGTTACTCATGGGTTATTTCGGATTTTTTTTGTTGGTTTCGTGCTATGATTTGGCAACTTTGGAGAATAGAATACAGATGCTAAGTACAATTAGTGGAAGTTATTTCTTTGAGATTGATATATCTAAAAAAAATGTGACTTAATTGTGTAAAAAAACATCTGCATTTTATGTTTTAGACATTGTTTCTTGTGAGAGTTTTTTCACTAAGTTATAATTTTAGATTATAAATATGAATTAGAGCTTAATCAAAGCTAAAATACACATGTCAAGCTTTCCAAGAAGATATTATGAGAAGAAATTTGAGTGTTTAGATCTTTAATCAGATCAAAATCTTGCTCGTAACAAGATTTTTAGCTTTTACACTACTTATTTAAACAAGTATATCTTAAGTCTCGTATATTAAAATCATGTGATTAAAAGGTCTAAATTCATCTACATATAATGGAATAAATTTTTTATAAAGTATACTTCTTCAGATAATTTTTTTTTAATATGAAAATCAAAACACAAGGTGGAAGACGAGACTAGTCTCTAGATCAGAAGAGGAAGCAAGTTTTTTTTTTTTCTGAGTTTGCCAATAGGGATGAGAGTGAAATAGAAATAGTGGAATTTAGTATTTTTGCAAATCAATCCTATAATGAGATTGGAGTTAGGATATCTTCTGGTGTGATAACTCTTGCGAAATCATCCTGTATGCTCCATCACTAATCTTTAGCCACGTAGTTTTTTCTTCTCTTTTTTTTCCTATGAAATTATAGGAGAGGGGGGCTAAAATTAAAATTTCACAAATTTCTTAGTTATCGAAACAACCCTCCTGTGTCGGCCTATCGCTTAAGAACAAGCCAAGATTTTTAAATGATTTTCAGTGGGCTGGGTTGTCAAGGGACTGGTTTATCTGTTATGTGCAAGGCCTTTTGGGATTGGTTTGATCACAACCTGTTCAGTTACTTACAGTGTTTGTTTTTGCAGTGATTTTGAAGAGAAAAATAAAATTTTAAAGGAGTTAGTTTTTCTTATATTTATATATAAAAAAATAAACAATGAGAAAGAGACACGATTACAATAAATTCTGAAGCACAAGCAACTACCAATTCCATCCCAATTAATTGGACGTCCATTATTGTGAAGCTGGAAAACGGCTGTGATGAGTCTAATGAGATGGTCATAGACAGACGAGATAAGAACTTTAATCCAAATGGGCCATACTGAGAATCAAGTTGCGACCTTTGCCTATCACTTTGGGAACAACATACCAGTAGGGAACCCTTAAAAAATACAAATAAATTAAGACTACTTATAAGTTATTTTTAAAAATATTTTTTATTTAAAAATATATTAAAATTATTTTTTTTATTTTTAAAAAAATATTTTTGACATTACTATATGAAAATAATCTAAAAACACAAATATTTTTAATTTAAAGAGAATAAAATAAAATAATTTTTTTAAAAAATATATTTTAAAATATAATATCAAACGGACACTTAATCATCTTGGCGTTCGATACCTTGTCGGTACCTGTAGAAACCAACGTGATTCCACTCACAACAAACTCTTTTTCCCCCTTGTATTTTAGGTGATTTTTAGCATTTTTTTAAATGAATTTTTTTATATGATTTTAAATTGTTTTAAGATGGTATATGTTTAATTTCTAGTTTTTTTAATTCATGATTGTTGTTAGGGACTCGGATAAAAAAAGAAATTAACTTGATTGTTGCACCTATCATTTTAATTTATTGCGGAGAAATAAGTTAAATTAAATTGCTCAAGCTTTTGAATGTTTGCTTAGAATAAATACATACTTTGATATTAAGGTAGTCGCCGAATGAATTAAAATTGTTTTTCAATATTTAATTTTTTCATAAAGAATTAATTAGAAAACTTTATCTAATTAATTTACTCCTAATCTCCTTGATTTCTCTTAGCTTTAAGGGACATCAAATTCATTTGCTTGAACTGAAATGATATTTATTTGACTTCGATGATCAACAAATTTATAGAAATAAATATCTAGACTTTTGAACTGAATTAACAACATATCAGTTAATTATTCTTATTTTCATAATTTCATTTCTGTAATTTTTTACTCAAATCTCTCATTTGTTTTATTTATTTCAGTTGATTGAAGGAAGATTAAACAAGATTTTCCTTAAAGTTCGACCTAGTCTTCACAATCACACCACAAATTTATTTTGTCTATAATAATAAAATCAGCATTATATTTTGGAGGTTTCCACAACCGACCAGCAGCCACAATGCCTACTACTTTTTCTTTATCAAGTTATGAAAATTCAATTTTGAAAGGATGAAAATATGTGATTCTATGTCTCTTCAATAGAAATTTTCTCTGAACCCATAACATGTTATAACATATAACTTAGAGTTTCTTCTGTAAATTTGCGGTCTACATGATTAAACCATATACTCCTGGAGAGTCTCATCGGTTTTTTTTTTTTTTTTTGGAACAATGAGGCCAGAAAAACCCAAACAAAAAACAATTAGTTCTCTTATCTAACTTTACAATAATGAGGCCAGAATAACACTAATTGTGTTTACATTTACTTCTCTTATTTCACTCATTAGCTTCTCAAGATCTTAATTTTAGGGTTGGGGGAGGTGATGTCTGTCCAAATCTCTGCAACAACCATCCTTCGTATAAAGATGTGATGAATGGATACCTGCAAGGTTGTGGCCCCAGCGGTGTAGGGACGCGCCCTCCTTCTTTCGAACTTCGGTTCGAGTCCCAGTGGGAGTGGGGCTGGAGGGCTTCTCCCCTCATGTCCCTCTGGGTCCTTACTTGTGTGGTACGCCTGTCACCCCCGCGATGTCTTATCTACTCATTTGGGCTTGCAGGGTGTTCAAGTGAGCCCGGGGAATAGTCGAGGTGCGCGTAAGCTGGCCCGGACACCCCGGTTATCAAAAAAAAAAAAAATGTGATGAATGGATGCCTTACCAACCGACACCTAACATCTATGTGATGAATGCTTTATTCAATGTCATGGATTCTCGAAACAAAAACATGAATTTCAATACTTCAAAAGAGGGAGGGAAAACATGTTCATGCTTGGATGAATGTGGGCTTGGATAATGGATTGTCCAATCCAAGCCAGGCACAAATGCCACCAATTTGGCAACATTGATGCTGGCAGTTGGGTGGCTGGTTTATGGGTGGCTTGCCAAGGGAGCTGTAACAATTATGGGTACTCACAAGTTCGAAAAAAACTGCTAGAAATGCCCAAATGTATGCTCGAAAAGGGAAGGTAGTTTTCCAATGTAATTCCCATAAAAACGTTCTCTCCTACTTTAAAAAAATATTATTTTGATATTTTTTAAATAAAAAACATTTTGAAAAACAAAATTAATTACATTTTTAAACAGAATTTTTGTAGTATAGTAAAAGGTATTTTACGTACAGCACATACATAAAAGCGTGTGCATTCCTTTGTTAGATTTAAATAAAGGTTAGGAAGAATTTCTCTAAACTATTTGTTTGTGAGTATTTCACATACTTACAACGAGTAAGAGAAATCTTCATTGGGATGTAAAAAAACTTGTATAAGCACCAATCCACTAGAAAAGGTTCGGACCACTACAAGTAACTTATACTTAAGCAAGGACTAAGGAGTGTACGGCGCGTCAATTAATACAAAAAGAAAAAGAAAAGGAAGAAGCTCAATCATGGGGTAGGTTTGTAGGCCATGCAATCAGGCTTTTTAAAGGCCTCGGTCTATTGGACCACAGGTAACAGCTTGCATTAATGAGGTTGTTTCAGTCTCAAATAAACATGTTTTACTCAATTTTGGATCTTTAATATGAATTATGGGTTTAGCTGATTAGCTTTGGCTCTTCCAAAATAATATAAGATATCTCCCTCTTGTTATTTGAAAAAAAATCTTTTACTTATTATTAAAATCCCCCCCCCCTCTGAGTTCAATTTTGTTCATGATGATTTAAATATCAAATTTATCCCCATTTAGCCCAATAAAAAACCCAATTTATGAGAATTAACGATATGAAAAAAGAGAAACAAAATGACCCAACATGCCTCCAATATACTCGCAACTCAAGAAAGTATTGTTGTGCTCATGTTTAACTATATGATTTATAAATTTTAAAATATTATGATCTATCATCAATTGTAGAGAAAAAAAAACAAGGATTTCTAAACATTTTATAGCCTCGACTAGATAGAAAGTAGATCGAAAGATTTCAAGTTTGGCTGCTTAGCCGAGTTTAGGTCTATTTGGAAGTGTGGTTGAAGTTTTTTTTCAAAGTATTTTTTGATCAAAAAAGTATTAAAATAATATTTTTTAAAAATTATTTTTGATATCAATATATTAAAATGATCTAAACACAAACACAAAAAAAAACTTAACTTTAAATAAAAGATAAAAATAAAAAAAAATCAACTTAACTTTAAATAAAAGATAAAAATAAAAAAAATCAAATTTTTTTTTAAGAAAAAGAGACACTTAATATCAACACCAGGAATTTAAACTCTATAATGACAGAATCCAGCCTGATCAGAGAGAAGTTATTTCTTATATTGATGGTGGGCAAGCAATTAATTATTGGTTCGGGTTATAAATGCCACCGTCTAGAAGGAAATACAGGGTCCGTCCTCCACCAATCAGACGGACGATCGTGGAGGCACCATATTTCAAGTTCTCTTCTCTTTCAGTTTAAATACATCATGATTTGATGCCACATACCTGGTGTGTCTGGGTGGTTATTAGGTCTCAGGCATGGCCATTAATATGACTAGTTTCAACAGTCAAAAGTAGGAAATTTGAGATTTTCTTTATTCTCAATTTTAAATAATTAAAGAAATATTGTCTATAATTGCTTTACTAGACTGTGTAACAATTAAAAAGATTTATTCATATTGTTTTTTAAAGTATTTTTTATTCAAAAATATATTAAAATAATAATTAAAAAAAAACTATTTTTAATATCAGTACATGAAAACTATCTAAAAACACTATTTTTTTTGTCATTTCAATTGCAGGACAAAATTGAGAATAATACAACTTGTTATACCAAAAAGATTAAGAGATTTAATACAAAATCAAAAATTAAAAGAACAAGAACCAAAATGCAAATGAAATATATCATCAAATTCAATTAAAAAGACTAAATTGAAACCAATCAGAACTTCTATTATAGAAATTAGGACCATACACAACAATCAAAAAAGGAGGGACGAAAATGAATCTACCATAAACCTAGGGGACAGTAGTGTAAAATAGCTTTGAGGAGAGAAAAAATGGTGCAAAAATATTCAACCGACCACTATCGCAACACTGGTGATCACGTGCTGCCATGCGCCACTCCATTAGATAGAGGACATGGCGGCGAATACTCGAAGACGCCGGATCGATATTTTCGGACACTGTATGATGCCGCACGCGCCACCAGAATAGTTCATGTCGGGAAAAGGTAGGGACAATGCGCCAACAGTACGCGGGTTATGTGTACGCCAAAAAAAAAAACAGGGCAAATTACCTAAGCGCCCCCATATTCATATCTAAACTTTTGTCTTTTCGAGGGTTAAAGTAGTATTTACACAATTTACAAAACAGTGCAATGCCCAGAGGACCCCCTACTGGTAGTTCAAAGTTTTGTCTTATTTGTGGGCATTTTCGTTATTGCACTGTAAATACACCGGTAAAAAAATGATATTACCCTTGGTTTGGCTACAGTTCACAGGCCGAGGGGAGGGGTAAACCAGTATATTTACTGTTCCAAAATACACTAAAAATAAAAAAAATACTCCCAAGCAATCTGGTAATGTCAACTAGTCTCGTAGAAAAATTAAAAATACCCATGATACAAAGGCAAAGAGTGGGGCACACTGAGGGACAAAATTATTAATACACTATTGTAATCCATAGTGTTTTGTGGATGTATGCACAGTATTTTACCGAGCTTTTTTTAGCTTTTATTCTAATTTTGCATATTGCATGTGGCTTTCTGTCGGAAGCATCAGAGATCTTTAATTAATTTTGACTATTCGCTATCTTTACTTGGAAGCCCAAAGGGTGATTGGGACCATGAATGGCAGAATCCAGCATGATCACAGATTGATTATTACTTCTATTTATGCTTTGGACGAGCAATTAATAATCGGTTTGGGCTATAAATAAATGCCACCGCCACCGGGAAGGAAATACAGTACCCTGTCGTCTTATATGTTTTATATTATATTTTAAAAGTTTTTTTTTTTTAAAAAAATATTTTTTTTTTTTTAAATTAAAAAATTAGTAGTTTTAAATTATTTTTATAAATTAATATCAAAAATATTTTTTTAAAAAAAATAAAAAATATCATTTAAATTTAAATAAAAAATACTTTTAAAAATAATCTCTCAAAGCAGCACCATATGCTGGGTACACTTCGTTATCAGTTTTAATACATGATATGACTCCATAGACTTGGTCTGTCTGGTGGGGTCAGCTCTCGGACATGTTCATTAAATGACAACCTTCAGATGTCGGAAGGTGAAGATTTCTTATTTTCTTTAATCTCACGTTTACAAGAAATATTGTCAATAAATATTTACGAAGTAACACTTAAAAACGTTTAAATTACTAAAATTTAGTTTAATTATAAAAATGGAATTATCAAGAATCAACATCACTACAAGTTTGTTTAATTATTGTTGAAACGAAATGTCAACTAATCTCTGGTACCTTTACCAGAGGATCAATCAATACGATAAAAAAGCAAAATGTTAGCCTTGATATAGTTCAATAGGAGTGCTAATAGCAAACTTAAAACTCTTCCATCTTTAGAAAAATCAATAGAAATAAAAAAATTATTTAAAATAAAACACATATCAATTAAAAAATTAAAACTTGATTTGACAGATAAGTTTTTTGAAAAAAAGATGAAATTAAGAAAAATAATTTTATGTACTGTTTAAAATAAAATAAATAGTAGCCAAGAGAATGGAAACAAATATGATAGATAAAAAAATTTAATTAAAAAAAGGATAAGAGAAAAAAATAAGAATCAAAGTTGGTACAAACAACAAATTAAATCAAATGGGATGCAGTTGAAAAAAAAGTTTCAAAACAAAATATATATCAATCAAAAATTGAAGACCAAACTTGATTTAATTGATAAATAACATTATATTTTCAATGTCTTTACAGCTTATGAAAGATGTTTTCGGTCAAATTTTTATTTTACTGAAACTATTTTCTATTGACTAATTTTCCTGTTAGTAAACAAAAATAATAAAGTTTGAAATGTAATTTTCAAAAAAACTACTTTTCATGAAATAAACAATGCTTAATAAGATTGTAAATATGCATATTTTTTTCTTTATACACGTGTAAAGGCATATTTTATAAATAGAAACTTCTTTATAAAATATTCAATTTGATCCTCAAACGTTTTCTTTGCACAATCAAGATTTTTTAAAAAAATAATCTAAATTAGTATCCAATTGCATGCTTTTCTTAAAAATGGATTGAATTAAAGTCAAAGGATCAAATACAAAAATATAGGTAAAATAGATGGTGTCTTTGAGTTTTATACAAAACGTTAATTTGATCCTCTATGTTATTTGTTTTATATAGTTGGTGGATTCCTTTCATTTTTTGAATTTTAATTTTGGTAATAAAATTTGTTTCACTTATTATTTTAGCTTTTTTTGTTAGAGGAGAAAAGGCATTGTTGGATTCTAGTGAAGACATAGAAAGTGGTTGCTGACAATGATTTCGACTACCAAAAAAAATTAAAATCGATATCAATGAGTTTTGTTTAATGAGAGGTGTACTTTAACCTAGGTGTTTTCTTTTTCTCCTTAACTGAAGAGGTAATTTTGACTATAAAATGTTTTTGAGCTGTTGTTGATTTTGGGTTTTTTTTTTATATATTTTTTTATTGATGCTATAGATAAGTTTATGAAGGTGTTTTGGGTCAAAAATAAATTGAAAATATGTTTTTTAAGCCAAAACAAAGTCTTATTTTTTAAGCGACCTCTAGTTTTTACAAGAGATTATTGTTACGGAATCATCTCACCTAAAAACTTAAGTTTTTAGGTGAGGTTCAAAATATGATTTATATTATTCTCTAACACAAACTACTAAGTGAAACTTTTTTGGACTTGAAACTTGCACAGACTCACATTACCTTGTGCTTGATTTTTATCAAATAGAATGGGATGGTGAGATTTGAACTCTTGACTCTGATATCATGTTAAGAAACCATCTTATCTAAAAACTTAAACTATTCAGTGAGGTCTCGAAATATAATTTATACTATTCTCTAAGAATTATGAAGTGTCCTCTACTCTTTTTTTAAATGGTGCAAACATCGCCCATTTAAGAAATTAAAAATTAAAGACAAGACGGGCCAAGCTCATTCTTTATTTTTATTTTTGCTATTTTATATATGGGTTAAAAAATTGTCAAAAAGAATTATAGAAAACAATTGACTTCATGAATTGTGTCACAAGTTTAACAAGTTAATTCAAAACATCTAAACTATTTTTTTTTTGTTTAATGTATTTTCTACTAATTTTTTAAGAAAAAAATTAATCTCATCCTTTGTTATCAATGATGTACATTTACTATCTTGGCACCACGTGCCTATCACATTTTGTTTTTGCTTTTAATAAAAATATTTTATATGAAAAAACATCGTGCACTTTTTTTAGTATAATTAAATAAAAAATAAGATATAAAATAAAAAAAACTTATTGAATCTGATTACAAGTATGATTTACTTCATGAGTTTTTTTGGTTGATTCAAGTTTACTTATTTTTTTTGTTTTAGTAAATACTATATTTTACTGATTTTCTTCTTAAACATTGAATTAATTTATAATTGAACTTTTCAACTAGTTTTTCCCCCATGATTATCCTCATGTATTTCACAAATGAACTCATTTTAAACTTGTAGGATCAATTTTTCTTTTAATCTCGATGAGATATTGGATAAAAACAATTGTTTAATTCATGGTAAAAATAGTTTTTTAGAAGACACATAATATTATTATTTTTTACACTTTAAATTGTTTTGTTTAATCTGCAGTGCAACGCGTGTCATGTACTATTTTACAAGCTATAATTAATATGGGAGTCATGATCGTACTTTCCCCCCATACTGCCATGCTTTTCACCTCTTAATCAAGCTTTTCACCACATAGTCAAACTCTGGTACCAAAAAAAAAAAAACTCTGGTACCAAGACCAAAGGATTAATAATAAAGAGAAATATCACTATTAAAAAAATAAATTAGCAATTGATTAATCTGTTGCAGTTAATAAAAAATTTATTGTTAATAAATATTAGCAATGAAATTTGCATTGAAAAATATCCCATGCAGATTTATCATTATTAATTTATCAATAATAAATAATCCATTACTAATAAATAGAAATGGATAATCACGTCACGCAGGACGATTTGAAGTCAGAGAGTGAGAAGATAGAGGGGAGTGGAAGAGAAATTAAGGGTGAAGGATGTGAGACATGACTGCCTTTTTTTTTTAATTAGTAATGGATAATCCATTGTAATATTTTTCTTATCAGCAGCGAAATATTTATTTTAAATTCATTAAATACTTTAATTTATTTTTCAGAATAATTTATTTTTCAGAATAATTTATTGTTTTTTAAAACGGAAAATTCGTAAAATCAATCTTAATTTTGAAAAATCAATGGAAGGAAAAAATCGATTTCATTATCAACCTTTCCCCCCATACTGCCAAGGCTCCTAGTTTACTTCTTATAAAACGCTTACCGAACCGTATTCCAATTTCACAAGAAAATTCAAGAGCTCTGCTGCATAAAAATAAAAATGAACGACTCTTCTCTGCCAGCTCCTCTTGCCAAGAGGTACGATAAGGCTTCTTTTCAAGGAAGCAAGTTTACAATGCAAGCACATGTGTGATCACTAATTTTCCTAAACTAACAATCAAATGTGATGTTAATTATCTGTGTGCATGCAGGCTAGAGGGCAAAGTAGCTTTGATCACAGGTGCAGCTAGTGGCATCGGCGAAAGCACCGCAAGACTCTTCGTCCGACATGGTGCGAAAGTTGTAATCGCCGACATCCAAGATGACCTAGGTCACTCTGTGTGCAATGAAATCGGCTCCGATTACGTCCACTGCGATGTTTCTAGCGAAAATGATGTCCGAAACGCCGTCGAGACCGCGATCTCAAAGCACGGTAAGCTAGATATAATGTTCTGTAATGCTGGCGTCGCCGACACCAAGCCCGACATAAGCATCTTAGCATTTGAGCACGAGCAGTATAAGAGAGTTTTCGACGTGAACATGTATGGCGCGTTCATGATAGCCAAGCACGCTGCAAAAGTAATGATCCCGGCTAGAAAAGGCAGTATTATATTCACTTCAAGCCTTGCTTCGGTGTGTTCTGGGGTTATGCTCCCTTACGCCTATGCTGTGTCAAAACATGCTCTGGTTGGACTTACCAAGCACCTGTGTGTAGAATTAGGGCAACATGGAGTTAGGGTTAATTGCATTTCACCATTTGGTGTGGCAACTCCATTGCTAAGGAGAGGAATGGGCGGGATGGAGCAGAAGACGGTGGAGGAGTTTATTTGTGCATCGGCGAACTTGAAGGAGACAGTGCTGAAAGCAAATGATGTCGCAGAAGCAGCACTGTATCTGGGCAGTGATGATTCCGCGTATGTTAGTGGGCTAAATTTAGTCATCGACGGAGGCTACAGCACCACCAATGTGGCCCTAAAAGAGCGAATTAAAGAATGTTTGGTTAAGAGGGATTAAGAAAGGATAGACGAAATAATTATAAGTGAAGAATTGAGTAGTTAATATGGCAAGGAAGATGCATGGAGATTGAAAAGATGTTGGAATATCGGTTTCAATCCTTTAGTTATTGTAATTTTCAGCTTTTTTTGTTTCTTAATTTCGATGGGTTGAATTGTCCTTTCTATTATTATTAGCTAAATAATCGAACGACTGACAATTCCTGTTATTTTGTCTCTCATCCTTCCACGTTTTTTTTTCTTTCTATCCATGCTTCCTAATAAATACAACCTAAATGTGCAATGCATAGAAATTAAGTAAAACATAGTTATAAAGCAATGATTAGCTCAAAATTGCTACCCTATATTTTTTTTATTAGAACAACTCGATTTCATTATTCTTAGAAAATATCAGATTTCCCCACATGAATATTTGATTTGACATAAAATTACGCACATGAATGTGGAAGACTCATCAAATGCTCATTGGCCGTGGATAGTAATTAGCCATGAATGGCATCATATTTTATGGTTAAGCACTTCATCGATCATACATCAGAGGATCAAGCAATTCCAAGGAAGAATTCACCATGTTAACTATGTTTTGTCAAGGGAGACCGTTTGTGCGTGTTGGTCTGCAAATTTTGATACACAACTTGAGTGAGCGAGATGGTCGTTTTTGTAGTTCTCTTCTGGAAGGACTTTCTTAATTGCTGCACAAACGGTAGCTTTCCCGGCCCCTATGTTTTTTTTTTTTTGTTGTTGCTTTTTTGGGCTTACGCCTCTTAGAATTAAAATAAATGAAAGATAAGAAAACGCAAAATTTATTATTTCCCTAAACTTTTATCTGTATCAACTACTTTTCTTAAATTTCTTTAAAGCTTCAATTATTTTCCTTGCATCCATCTCCATCATTCAACTGACGGAGTTCTTGATGTGACATACTATCACTGAAAAAAAGGGCTTAGTTCATCAGAAGAAACTGTTGATATAGGCAGCAGATTTTCAACAAACCTAGTGCGCTGCCCGTGCGTTTTACGTGCATGACAAATCAGGGGTTTGAAAAAAAAAACATTAATGAATTTCATCATTGCAATTTTCGGCTGCAATTTCTTTTGTTATTTTATATTTTCATTAAATTTTCTGTCTCTCAAAGTGCTTCAAAATTTGCAGATTTCAGGTAGCGTTTTGTTATGTTTTGGGAAAGAATATATAGAAATAATAGAATCATATGAGACAAGATAGGAAAAAAAACGATATAATTATGCTTGAAAACGATGTACAAGTCAAGATTATAATCTTTAGAAATTTATTAGGTTATATGAAAAGTGTATTTCATTGTTGTTAAACTTATATATTTTAAAAGTAATTAGAATTTTTTTATTTTAATTATATTGTGTTGAAATTAATAATATTATAATTATAAAACCAAGATTGACTTGATGGGTTGACCTGAACCGAATCTACTTAAAGTTTTGATTGATATGATTTTAAGAATATGATAATTATTAATTTTATATGTTGATTTGGGTCAATTCATGTTGACCTCTCGACCTGTGTCATAGATCTTGTCTCGGTTGACCCTCGATTCAAATTAAAAAATAATAATAACAATATTTAATTTTGTATTGACCTAATTTAGCTTGAGTTTACTTTTTTAATCTATAACTCGGGTTTTGTCCCATGAATAAATTTTTAAGATTATAATAATAATAATAATAATTATTATTATTATTATTATATTTATTTTTATATTAACTTTGATTAATCTAATCCGTGATCTAGATCTCGATGAATGATCCTAACTATACCCAAAGCATGATTTATAAGTGACCAAGTAAATTCAGTTATATGTTGATATCCCAGTATTTAAAAGAGGTGGGTCCGGTAAACATCTTCGAATTTGTAGTTAAATCAGTATTTGCATGACTCGCTTAAGACTTACGAAAGAAGCCTATACGTGAATATCTGATATCCCGTATATATATAGTAATTGTTTTAGAGTATGATTGATGTTATTTTTAAAAGTGATTTTTGTTAGAAATATATGTTAAAATAATATTTTATTTATTTTTTAAAAATTATTTTTGATATTATCACATGAAACGATTTAAAAACATCAAATTTTTTTAATTTAAAATAAAAAATAATTTTTTTTTCAAAAATATTTTTAAAATACAGTGTTAAACAGTCTTTAATCTACCGCAATAAATTTGTTTCAAATCACAACTTATGAAACCAATTCCTTATTGTCTTGTCTGAGATCTCGATTGATCGTGTCGAGACCCTCATCAATAACAAGGTAACTCACTTCACTCATCACTTCCCAATTATATTGCTGACTTTTCTTCATCTTCCTCATCAAGGGTTACATCCTTTGATTTTGCTTCGCAGAGATCATTTCTATTCCTTTTAATTATTTCAAGTACTGTATTTCCTTCATTGATGCCACACATGCAATGATAAACTTTAATATAGGTGAGTCAAGGAATAGATAGTATTGGAGATTTGCCCCCATTGGATTATATATAAAACATACAAACAGTGTTATATAAGAAAATCATAATTTTTTATCTGGCTGGTTATTGGATCATACTCGGATTTCATTAGATAATTCGATAAATCTAAATGACTTGGCTCGTTGGATCTCTAAGAACTCTCAAATTAGATTCTAAAAATATTGCTTGAATCAATTTTATTAATTTACCTTTTGTTTTTGGATTTCAACTTAGTTGTGAATTTTATAGTCTTTTTTTTTCTTTGAGATTTTAATTGTTCTACCTTGTACAGATTAATTTCGAGTTTAAACCTTTTTGGGAAATAATATAATTAAAAAATAAACTGAATTTTTTTTTTTTTTTGTAAAATCCTTTCCGATTTTTTTTAACCTGTGTATTTTTTTTGTAAAATGATAGAGCAAGTGGTGGTTCTGTATTGATTCATACAGCCTGTACTCACTCAGATCAGCTCCGACCCTCCACATGAGAGTGGCAGCTTAATTTGTCGCATAAGGTGAGGAATATATATTTTGGCATCTTGAGCTCACTTATATGGCTTACTATATTTTTCAATGAAGTGATTGACTTGACATGGAACTTATTGCACCTCCATGAGCTGGTTACTAAAGACATTTGTCAAAGTTTCGGGCCTCAATTGGCAGCACAACTTTAAATAATCTCTTAGATTAGCGATGATTTTTTTTATAGGAATAAACTCTATTTTTATAAAGTGTATTTTATGGGTTCATATAAGTGAATAAAATTTTGAATATTTCAGGTTTTTTCAAAAAATACATGTCCTGACTTGAATTTAAGATCTGTCATGCAAATTACAAGATCTCTATCATCACGCTACATCCCTGGGATATGAAAACCGTGATAGTGTTTTAGAAACTACAACTATTTCTAACCGGAGATGTTCACTTTTGTTTCTCTATGAGACTAATTTAATCTCTATATCTTTGTGAATTTCCATTTTAATTTTCAAGGCACTAGGTGTGCTTTGTGACTTCCCGTTTCTCATATCAAAAAATATTCTTCGACGTTGGTCCAGGTTACAGATGGTTACCCCCATCAATCACAAGGCTCAACCCACTCACATATTTGAAATACATAGAGGATTGACACATGGTTTCTTAACAAACAAAAAAAAGATAGAAAAATATAGACTTTAATAAAAATATTTTTTCACATATACAATTCATAATAAAAAAAATTCAAATTAATATTTTTAAATGTTTTGATGTGCCGGTATTAAGAATAAACTTTAAAAAACAAAAAAAATATTATTTTTATGATAACAAAAAGAAAGATTTTAAAAATAGGAACCAAAATTGGATAAAAAACAAATGAAATAAAATGTTAACTGACAAAATTTAATGAAAAAACAAATTAAGAAATTGATATATATATATATATATATATATATATATATATATAGCAATTACAAAAAAGGAAGAAATGTGTTATATATGTAAATTATGATATTGACGTAATTATTGTTAAAAAAAAAAACAACAACCAGTTAAAGTTTGAGTGGCGTTTTCATTTATTTATTTTATTTGGAGTCACTCGGTCAATTTGTAAGAAATAATGGCAACCAGACATGTTTTATTACTATTATTGGTGTGCCTGTTAAAGAATGTAA
The DNA here is from genome assembly GCA_964035475.1 of Salix caprea. NCBI lineage: Eukaryota > Viridiplantae > Streptophyta > Magnoliopsida > Malpighiales > Salicaceae > Salix > Salix caprea. The sequence continues at coordinate 17,075,176 of OZ037751.1, forward strand.
AATGTTATACATGTTTCAAACTATAAGGTGTAAATAATTATTTTTAAAATTTTAGAGGTAAAATGCAAATCTTATCGAACCATTGCATGTTAGAGGTAATTTTTCCTTTTAAATTTTTTATGTATCTCACAATTGACTTGTCGATTAAGTTAAATTGGATGGTCAACTGAATTTTGATCAACTCTAATCAATTCAACTCTTTAAATGATTTAATTTCAAATCCAATCTAGATTGGGACTTGAGTTACTAGGTCTATTTTAAATATTGTTTAGTTTTGAAAATATCAAAATAAATGTGAAGGTTGTATTTTTCTCGCAATGCAACCTTCATGATTTTTTTTTGCGTTGTTGGAAACAATGTAAACTTGCAGAATTATACAAAATATAATGTTTAGACAGCACAACTTGTAAATTATATATATATATATATATATATATATATATATATATATATATTTCCTTGGTAAATATGTATTACTAAAGAATATTTGGATAAAAGACTTCTACTGACCATGTGATCTTCACATGACGAGTCTTTATTTATTTTTCTTCTTGTTTTCCCTCCTCTTGCATGTGCTTTTGGTGAACTGCTGCAAACAATAACACAATTTATCCATTATTAATGGAGTGCAGTGCTGATGGAAACATACAAGGTCCCGGTTCAAGTACTTGCATGGAGTCAGAACATTGCAAAATTATGATTCTCACAGGAACTGGTTTTTTTTTTTACGGTGCTTTTAAAAAAAAGAAATAAAAAGGCAAGGCATAAATTCCAACTCTGTTCTTTAGCGCTTTAATATAATGAAAAGGCATAAATTCCAACTCTCTTTTGTACGCAGCCCTTCGTATACGAATTTGTCATATAGGGTTCATTTCCTCTGGTTTTGAGAGGACAAGGTGGCTCTCTTCCACAACAAAGATTCCCGTGTGTTCTCGTCCAGTTTGGACAAGGATGAGTTCCATTACTTCAGAAACTCCAATCACCAAGAGGTAAATGGCTCCTTACACTCCATCTCCATTAATTTCTATGTTCAAGTAGTCTCACTTCTCTGATCATAATCATAGAAAGAAAATATACCTGGCTGTTTCACATTCCAAATCGACTTTCTAAAACAAGGAGCATGATCTGTTGCAGGCTTGAAGGGAAGGTCGCGTTGATAACCGGTGGCGCGAGCGGTATAGGAGCATGCACGGCAAGACTTTTCGTCCACCATGGAGCTAAAGTCCTCATTGCTGACATCCAAGATGATCTTGGGCACTCCTTCTGCCAAGAATTTGTCCCCCAAGAAACCATCTCTTACGTCCATTGCAATGTCACCTGTGATTCTGATGTTCAAAACGCAGTGGATACAGCTGTTTCCAAGTATGGAAAGCTCGACATCATGTTCAACAATGCTGGAATTCCAGGTGACAGAAAATCAGGTATTCTCAGTTGCGATAACGAAGACTTTAAGAGGGTCCTTGAGGTCAATGTGTATGGTGGATTCTTGGGTGCCAAACACGCTGCCAGGGTAATGATCCCAGCAAAGAAAGGGTGTATCCTCTTCACTTCAAGTGTGGCCTCAGTACTGTATGGTGAAGTGGCACATGCGTACACCGCATCTAAGAATGCTATTGTAGGCTTGGCCAAGAACTTGAGTGTGGAGTTAGGGCAATATGGGATAAGAGTAAATAGCATTTCACCCTATGCAGTTGCGACCCCGTTTCTTACTGATGCTTTGAATATGACAAAGGAGGCTGCTGAGGAATTGGGCGCATCAGCAGCAACCTTAAAAGGTGTGGTACTGGAACCAGAAGATGTTTCACAGGCAGCCTTATATCTAGCCAGTGAAGAGTCCAAGTATGTTAGTGGGGTTAACTTGGTCATTGATGGAGGTTATAATCTTACCAAACCCTCATTTTCAATGGCATTGAAAGCCAATTTTACAAAGTTTCAGTAGATGTGGTTCGAGGTTCTTACCGTCGACAACCTTGACATTGTTACCACCGCTTCTGACATTAATGCCAGTAAATTTAATATTCTGTTCTGGTTATAGATGTGGTTCCAATTGGTATCCTAAAAAACCTAACATTCGTAGCACTCAGAAGGACAGATTTAATTGAATCTAAAAGTAATCTATGATTAATTGATTTGATAGTGGCTTATGCAATATGTGCTTTCTCAATTGAAAGATGTTAACAGCAAGCAATTGACTCCAATCCTCTGTCTATCTCTGGTTTCTTCGAGTTATTCACTTTATTTATTTATTTAATTTATATTTCAAATACTTGTGTTTTGATTACCCAAAATGAGGGATAGGATTTCAATTGAGATTCTAGTGATGTGGATATATGGATAAATGAAGGATGGGTTATATAAACCACCATTCTAAGAAGAATTAACAAGGATTTAAACTCAGAAAATACAAGAAGTGTAGGTTTTTTTTTCCTAGCTACAGGAATTACAAGCTTGTCAATTAGAGTTTTAGATGGCGAGCCACTCAATGGAATCCACCAAAAAGATGCATAACTAAAAATATGCTAACAAGATTGACTTGATTTTCATTAGTTCAACCACTCCATGTTGTGGGACATGTTTTTCATGTTTATGAACCCTATTCGAAGCTAGTAAGTTTGAGTTTTGTGTTTCGACATAGAAGTGTAGGTTTTTTTTTCCTAGCTAGGATTGAATTGTTCCAAGTATAATTAAGAGTGTTTCATCATTGTGTAGAGAAAAGAGAATTTGTTGAATGGATCAAAGTGAGTTTGTTAAGCTTGTTTCTAGTTCTGTATCTCTTTGATGGATTTCGTTAAGTGGTGAGTTATACTAAACTCTAATTTATTTCTAAGATGGTGATTTATCTATATCCTTAGATTTTTTATTTAAACTTTGTTCTTCCTCTCTAGCACTGTGATTCTCTGTATCTCTAGAGGATTGAATAACATTTATGCTTAATCAACCCATCCTCCACACTTCTATTCCCATCATCTATCATATCCATAATTGACATTTAAATTCCAACCCCCTCTCATTTTCCTGGATCAATTCTTAGTCATTAACAGTATATTTATAACCCTTTTAATTGAATTCAACTCAGAGGTTTTAATAAAATCTTATATCTGGAACCATTTTGAGTATCAAGAATTGAGTTCCTAATAGAATTAAATCTCTAAAAATGGTACATAAGTAAATCAGAGGTCAACCCTTTAATTTACTATACTATAAAGGAGAAATTAATGTTAAAACTAGCTTCTTAAAATATCAATCTACCATCTCTTTTTCCAAGAGATCTATAAAGAAATAAGATGAAAGTGACAATAAACAAAATATATTGAATTTTGTGCTTTCTAAACATGTGAATTCAACTTATTTATAAATTGAATTCAAATTGAATATTATAATTGAATTTCATTATATTACAGAATTAGTTCTAAAAGGCCCTAATAATATTGTGATTGTTTTTTACCAGAACAAAATAATATAGGACAACACATGTTTAAATCACAAGTCCTCGCCATTTCATCTCATTTAATAAAAAAAAGAGTTTTACTTATACAATCCGATGGGATCCACCAAGTTGGCAAGCCATATCAGTTTGTGGCACAAAATAACAGAAGTCTATAACTCTACCATATTATATGTTGCACAGAATACAAAGCAAAACTCAAATTGAGATGTACAGTAAACGTTAAATTAGAATCCATGTTTGGGCATTTGAGTTTAGGATGACTGATATGAAATGGCATATCACAATGCTAATCTCATATGCAATGGCATATCACAATGCTAAAACCCTCACCAGATTTACTCGCTTGAATTTGCAAGCCCCACCATGTTGAGCATGTGTCGTTCCTCCTTAAATCTGTCTAAAACTGTACCTTTGATGGCATCAAGTTTTTCTTTTTGTGCTCCATTTTGAATAATTCCCCAACATTCTATCACTTCTGGGAATATGCGACTGGTCTTGGAGAGGCAAGGACTACCAAAAGTGGTGCAAGTGAAGGTCTGACCCACATCAAAGCTTGCTGAGAGGAACAAGCCAAAGTGATTAACACGTCCTCCAAAACCAATGCCGTTTGGGATGGACTCCGAGCTAAAATTTGCAGCACACTGTCAATCCATGGATAAAAGTAATGTCATATATATATATATATATATATATATACTTTTTATCCAAAGTGGCAAACATTAAGGTAATGGTAACAAAAAATAATTAATCTTTTGAAAAAGAGATTAATGAATGGCAGAATAAGCTATAACATGAGAATCCTCACATCTTAGAACTAAAAATTACTTTGACTTCCATAACAATCAAGTTAGGAATTGTAAAAACTATCAGAGTCACACAAATAGGGTTTTTAGGATTCACAGCTAGAGGAAAGAAAAACCGAAGTGTAACACCCAAGGGAGATTGAGTAACACAGTCAAAAGGACTACTTATTCATAGAGTTCTAGTAATCAAAATCCAATAAACACTTAGAGTACTATTTAAGAAATACTAACTCCATGTAGAATAGGAAAACATAATATCTATATTAATTATTGTCATTCAAAATCCTGCTAGGACCCATCATGGGGTGGCCTGTACAAAAATATTGTGTTAGGAACCCATGTTGTGGATATTCCGCACAAAAGTATTGGGGGTCCACGATGAGATGACTCATGTGCAAAAAAGATATTCTTAATACAAGATTGTTTCTAACTAAATATTGAACTTGAGGATGAGTTCCTTTCATCCCGGAGAGACTGATGTAGGAACCTTTTTAGAAAAATAGATATTTTTCTATTTTTATTTTATTGTTCTTTATTATGAAGTTTTCAGGGTTTTTTTTTTCTATTTAAAAGGAGTATTTTTCCTAGTTTAATTTTTTTCTATTCAATATCATTAGAGTTTTCTAGTTTTTTCTATATAAAGTATTGTTACAGTTTTTTGATAAATAGAGACATGAATTAATAAAAATTAGAATTTTGTGAGTCTAATATATAGTGTTTTTGATCTTTAAGAGTTTTATTATGTAACAAACTCTTTATTCTTCGCTTTTGTCTATGTCGTAAGTTTTGTCTACAAAAAGAAATAAGTTTTGCTTCCTTTGTTGTGCGCAAAAGTTGATGTTTTGGTTCTGGAAGCATAAATGAACAAACATTTCCACTTATGAATTCCAAGAAATTACCATTTGGATAAAAATAAAGAGAGCCAAACCTATCATTTGGAGCCTATTGATACACAAATTTCTATTTTTATCTCTAACTGAGAAAAATGATTGTCTATGGGCACACATAAATGAAGCTTGAGGTGTAAAACATCTTTTGATCACTAAAGATCTTTATAATCCGTAAGATTCAAGTTGCATTTGTCCGTCCCCCGTGGGTCCTAGCTATTTTTTCTTCCTAAACTATCTTAGTTGCTGCTTCTTATGAATCCACATTTGGAACTGCCACTGCCAACTATCTTTTGGCAGTCACAAGGCACATCAAACTGCTTCAATTTGACTTGAATCACCTTGAGGTGAAACAACCTAACAGTAGGCAACAGGTATAGACAAATGACAAACAAGCAGAAAAATCAAGAAACATGGTCTCTGTTTGCCCAATTTCCTTCTCAAATTACTAGAGTATAACCACCAGTTTTTTGGGATGTTGATGCACCAAAATTTCATTAGACCTTTCAAGGGAAAATGGCCATTTTGCCACTGTACTCTCTTTTTATGGTTTTTTCAACTGTATAATTTTTTTTATCGACTCTACCGTTTTAGGTATGCTTCTGTTAAAGGAATGTGTCATCCCATACAATGCTATTTTGTTTAAATCTTATGTGCCATGTTTTGATCTGCTAAACAACGATAAATTGACATGTGAAATAAAAAAAGGCCTTGAGAAAAAGTCAAACCCAAATTTTTTACCTCCACTCAAGAGAACCCAAATCAAAACAAATCTCTCCCTCTCTTTGATAAAACACCAAAAGCCAAACCAGAACTAAACCCAGGATCCCCAATGCCAGTCCCAATTGAGCTAGCCACCAGCCAAATCACCACCACTCACATAACCACAGCCATGCATCATAACCATGGTGGTGAGAGAGAAGAGTGGATTACTTGGTACAAGGTTTATCTAATAGAGGTACATAGTTGAACAGTTTTTATTTAAACTTTTGGGCTTGTCTGGGCAGATCTTGATATAATTGTATCAAATAAAAAAATAAAGAAAGAATGTTCTGTTTTTGAGAGGGATAGTCTTGTCAGGTGGAGGGGGCTGGTGTTTTGAGTTTGGATCCAATTGCAGAGATGAATTGGTGTTGTTTGATAGAAGAGCTTGTGTTGGCCAAGATGGCCTATCCTTGAATTGATTTTCTAGGTTTTGGACCTCTTGATTTTAAACTTTTCATTCAAACCTTGCAACTCCTTTTTCAAGCTTTTTTTTTCTGTTCTTTTTTCTAATTAAAACTGTCATATTTCCTTTTCTATATAAAAACTATAAAAAAAGATTGATTTTTATCAATTTATCGGGGAGAGATATGGAGAGACTTTTTTTAGATTAGGTTCTTTTGAATGGGGATAAAAAATTCGAGGTTTGGGTTTGGTTTTTCTTTAAGGCTGTATTTTTTTTATTTTACAATTTCCAAGGGTCAATTTATTGTGATTAAGCAAATCAAAATTGACATATATCACACAAACTAATAGGATTGGATAGAATACAATAGCAAACCATGCCATTTACCCGACCCCCAACTGAAAGAAAAGAAAACTGATACTCTTAAGCCTTTTTCATCCACCTGCCATATGCCAAAGCAGAAGGGAAATCTACAGGCAAAATCAAAACATATACGCAATGACTGTGATCCTACATTCTTAAAATGATTATGTACCATTAAAATTATGTCACGAGATAAAATAAATGGAAACATACCCATTGTACATTATTGTTTGCTCCGGTGGGCTTGAAAATTGATGCCTTCGGGTAAAGCTGAAACAGAAATGACTTCAGATCTCCATAGAAATTGCCATGCCTCTCCCAAGGTTGAGAAGCGTAGCCTCCATATATGTAGCCATCTTTATCCTTAATAATCAATATTGTCGGCCCTTCGCCATTTCTGCAATTCAATTGAACAATCACCCATTCCACTCTGACTTACAAAAACAGTTCTAGCAACCGAGAAACTGAAATAAAATTAGAGCACCTATCCTTTACACTATTTTGTTTTCCAGTAGGAAAAAAAGGAGCAAGCAAAACATCAAGACACCATGAAAACTCAGCAAGACATAAAATATTGTTGTCTACTAATGCACGCACCAATCACGTTATGCATATCTATTTTGGCACAAAAAGCTTCTAGAAATTCTAACTAAAGAAGTCAAACTGATAACAAAAAGATGGCATCTAGTTGGAGCACCTCCTTTCAAGAAAGAGAGGGAATATAGTTCCTCTGGCCTTTGTATGCTGTCTGCCAGCAGGAGATAACTATGCCATTTTCAAGTCTTTCACAACCAGACTCATTCTCTCTAAGAACATCCAATCTGAACCTTTCTGCACACAAAATCCATGAGACATTGGAACCTAAGAGATCCTTGCAGAGAGTTCCACAAATTCCATGGTCATAGATCATTATTTAGACTTGTTTATAAAAAGAAGCTGGCTTCTTAAATTAATCAAAAATTAGGTACAGAAGGTGAACCAGTGAGTATATATCAGAATCGACATATTTCAGGATCAAAGAGTATGCACAAAATCTCAATCAATTTATCAATGCAACAGCTAGTAGTCTTGTGCCATAAATGTGAGAACACTAAGATCTAGAGTCTTTGCATATTTATGTTCTATACCCAATGAATGTATCTAGCCCAATCTCCAATATAATATTACCTTAATGATACAATGTAACCTAATTAACACTATTGATTGTAACAATTGCAAATACACATGAGGAAGTTCCCATTTATTCGAGCCCGGGAAAAGAAAAGGTTTAGCAAACAGAGTGAACCCATCACTTCTGAATGGAATACAATTCAAAAAAGTTCTGCAAAGGATTATCGAATGTTTACTCCATCAAGTTTTAAATGTAATTAACGAATCTAGAGAAAGCTACCTTTAAATCCAACACCAAAACCATTTTTAAAAGCATGTAGAAATTCATAAAAATAGGAACATATTTTGCTCCAAGGAAATCAAATGTTACATATCAATTATTATTGAATGAGAGAAAGTTACTCACAATGTGCTTCCCAAGAACGTATTGAAGCTCATGCCATTAATAGCACTATGGTACAAAAGTTTCCACTCCTCCAGCTCATGGTGAGGAAGGGCTCCTCCTATATGCCAAGCATATTCCTCCCTCAATAATATCAAGTCAGGATTGATATTATCCCCGTGCATCAATTGAGGAACTTGAGAACCTGGCCTTCCTAAATAGCAACTTCATGATCAAAACTAGAAGAGCAGTCAAACTTCATCTCAGTTCACTGAATTGAATTATGATAGCCAAAAATATTTGATAAGGTCTGATAACTGAGTAGCGATGATGAAAGAAAATTACACCAGTCAAAAATTGAATTTGAATCCCATGAAATTAGAAAGAAAAAAAATCATTTTTTTGTCTAATTGTACAAATGATACAACTCATCCTACCAAGCAATCCTGTCTAGCCTCCAATTTGTGGAAATATATTATTTACACAGCTACAAAAAATTGGAAAATATGTTGAAGAAAATATGTTTGGTGATTCATGGTGTGTTTTTCCTATCTCAAGAAAAAAAAAAAAAAAAAATCTGCATTAAATGGACTGAAAGTATCAGTTGGTATTTTCTATGCATGGATCGAAATAAAAAAGAATGCAGAGACCAAAATGACAAACTCTATAAAGGAAATCCACATATCCCAGTGGTGAAAGGTCACCATGTTCATAAGCCAAGAAAACAGTTGAGTATAGTTTTTTTTTTTCTTGGGGGGGGTAGCAGAAATGTTTAAGACCAGTAACAGGGTCAATCTGCTCTGACGATATTTGTTCATAAGAGAGTAAATTAAAATGTAAGTATCAAAGCTAAAAACTAAAGTATTATGTGAATGAAGAAAGATGGAAAACCTGCATCAGGCTGTATTAACAAACTTCCAAGGAACTTCCTGACTGATGGAAGAAGAGCACACCAACTTCTGAAATCCTCAAAAGACATACTTTTCTCAGCTGCTCCTTCAACAGCCTTCGAAAAAATTGCAGCATTAAGAAATTCATTAATAATCTCCGGATGTGTATTCAATCCAGGGTTAGATGCTTCCAGGGAAAAAATATTCCAAAAAATTGCAGCTAGGACAGATTCAATATCGCACCTGAAACAGGTTGCCAATGTTACATACATCAACAAACAAGAACAGAAAAGGGAGCAATACTACAAATGAAAAACAAAATTTATCAGACCATACAATCAACTTAAACTTATCAGAAAAGGCACCGGATAACAACACAATCTATTCTCAGCACTTCCTTTTTCTAAAAGGTATACAAGTATGCAAGATTTCACCACCGAAGGTCATGCTAAATAGAACAAGAGCAACTGTATCATTTGTATGTACAAAATCATTCTATTGAGAAAAATCAACGAAAATAAAAATCAGGCAAGAGCACGTACATGCACATTCGCGCATAGAACTACTTAATAGAAAAAATTACCTCCCCACAACACCATCACCTGTTACATCAATTAATTGATAAATAAACTCTTCAATATCATCTCTTGTTCCTTTCTCATAAACACTCTGCAATACCAAGAATAAAACACAAATACAAATAAGCGGCTGCGAGCAAGTCACAATCACAAAATAACCATAAATATGAAAGCATAGATAAAAAGTTTCAAACTTTAAGCCTTACTTTAGCAATAACAAGATCGTGGAAGGTGAGTTTGTTATCTTTTCTCTGTTGGGTCACTAAATCAAACAATCTCTCTCCGAGAGAACCCTTTAATCCAAAATAAGCCTAAGCCAGTAATTTATGTCAGCTTCACTAATTGAATTAAAACAAAAACAAAAAATGGGTTCTACTAGAATGTAAAATAAAACAGAAAAGGGAAACGAAATTTTAGAAACAAAAACAAAACTGACCTGAAAAACAGAGAGGGATACATATTCATTGTTGCTCTTCGATTGAGCAGCCAGAGATACAAAGAGTGAATTGAGGTCTTCAAGGTCCTTTTGAGTAAAAGCTCTGTGCGGTTTAGTATTAATCAATCAGAAGAGACACGCGCGCGAACGTATAATAGAGAGAGAGGGGGTGGAATTATTTAAGAAAGAAACCTGGTGGCAGAAGAGAAACGAGGATCAGCAGGAGGTGACTGAGAGTTGCCCATTGCCAGCAGCTTTTTTCTCCTTGTTTCTGGGGAAAATTCTGCAGTTAAACAGGTAGCCCTTTATTATAATCTCCTTTTCTTTTTCATTTGCTTTTTGTCTATACTGTGTATTTGCCGTCTATGTTAGTAGTTTTTCACATTTTACATTAGTGGACTTTCTTTTATGAATATTTATATAAAGTGAGTTACATACTCTTTAATAATAAAAAAATCAACCCATCAACTTATTCAATGGATGATATATTTTTTAAGAAATAAATTAAAATAATATTTTAAAACAAATTATTTTAATACCACTACGTATATAAAAATAATTTAAAATTAAATTATAGACTAAGACTACTTAAGCAAAAAACTAGTCATTTAAGTGTTACAATAGTAAAAGTTTGTATTTGCTCATTTCAAGTTTGAGCTTTATATAATTTGGTTGCTAATATAATTATTATTATAAATTTATATGATCATTAAAATTAAATTTAGAATATGTAGGATTAGGCGAGATTTATAGCTGACCGACACTTATTTTAATAAATAAAACTGAAAACAGAGTTGAAATTGCAATTTGAATAAAGACAGCAAAACAGAAACATGATAATCCGACAAAGAAAGGCCATATATGTTTCTCCTTCTCTCACTGAACTTCGATCTGTAAGTTTCGTTTCTTTATTTCTGTCTCTTCATTTGATTATATAAAAATATTTGTTTAATTAAAAGAGCTTCTTGTAGCCATAAAGGATGGCAAGACCATGGGTAGTGGTGTTCTTGCTGTTGTTAATTGGGTTCACCTCTCAGATAGAGTGGAAACAACAATTGGGTAATGAAATTGAAGCGAGTCCAAACATTTCCCAGAAAGACCACCACCAACAACAACATAGTTCAAAACGACAAGAAGTTGTCAAAGAAAAGGTGAATCTTCTTCTTCTTCTTATATTTACATTTCGTGTTCTCTGTAGTGCTTTATGTGGTTTTAGAACCAGAAAAGATTATAAGGGAAAGACTGTTGGGATTTAAAAAAGAAGAAGTGAGAGTTGAATATTTTGTTCTTTGCATCTATACAGTTATTTGGTCGAGTGGCTTCTATCGAAGTAAATGGGAGAGCTTCGGTGATTTATTTATTTTATTTTATTTTTTAGGTGCTGTTGGAAAGTTTGGCTCAGTGTTGAAGTTTCAAATTCTTAAGTCGAGGAAATACAATAATGTTTGCATGGTCTTATCACCATTAATGATAATATTAGAGTTTGTTAAGCTATATTTTTCTGTTAGAACTTAGGAGCCTCAGTGTTCCTCTTTCTTGAGTGAATCCTTTCCAAGTTCAGATGCTACAAAATCAGTACTTTCCTACTGTGACCGCTGTCTCTTGTTATAACCAGTTTTTATTTATTTATCCCCAATACAATGTATCAGCCTTTGGTTCACGGTTTTGTTGTTGATATCCTGATTGATCAATTAAATGAAGGGACTTGATTGATTTCAACCCGAAGACTTACGCGGCTTCCATTGTCTTCCTTTCTTTCTTTCCTTTTTTCCTTTAGCTCCCTCCAAAATAATTTTGCACAATCTGTATTCTGCATTACCAGAATATGAACAACCTATCAGTGCATCTTGTAAACAGAATTTATTTTCCTCCTTGCTATGCTTTATTGATTCAGTATGCGTTTGATTTATTAGATATTCACAAGTGCTCTTGATTTGTGTATGCTCCGAGTGTTGGATTGCTTGCAAACTCCCTATGTGCAACGTATGTTTGCTGTGCTCGCTTCTTCTAAACAGCTTGTCCATCCATGAAATATCTTAACCCGAACCTTTGTTTCCTTCAAATGTTTCTTTCTATTCATTGTTCAAGTTGTATGTTCATTATCTTGTCTGACTAAAGTGTTTGGATTGTTATGAATTTATATTTATATGTTATAGAAATTGTGCTCCACTTGTCAAGATTTTGCTTATTTCAATTCGAGTTTTGTTTTCATAAGTTGTTTTTGTTTTTATTATGTTCCTCTACATGACCATATTCCCTTTTCACTAAAAATGATGTTCCTGCTCCAATCCTCTTAAGAACAAGTACAGTTATCTAAAAAGTTATCCCCCCTCCCTACCCTTCAGAAAATCACTCTCAGTTATTCCAGAAAAAAAAATAGTATCTTTGTACTTTAACCAGCACTTTACTGGTCATAGCCTAATTGTTTTTTATGCACTGACCTTGGTTTCCAAATCAGTTCATTAAATGAGGATCTTTGATTGACTTTTGCCTTGCTCTTTCCAACCTGAAAGCTTAAGCATTGAATTCCTGGCCTTCCTTTTCATTTATTTTATTAGCATTTCTTCCTTTAAAACAATTTTAAGTTTTCACACTGGGTTTCCTACATTCTGTATTCTGCATCACCAAAAAATAGCATCTACTAGTACACTTTCTAATGAAATGTTATTTTCTTCAGCCCCCCTTTAAGGCTGAATTGGTGAGCCGATTGAAGATTTTGGTTGAGGATTGTTTATATGTCCCTTCGTTTACCATTGAGGAACGGATTTGAGCTTTCAAGTAAGGGGCATTTAGTGATATCATAAGTGCCAATTCCCCTTGATCAACCTTGTTCAGGTGCGGAAGAGATTTTCATGGGATGATTGAGGACAGTGAATGTTTATCATGTTAAATGCTTAAAATCTCAATAAATAAATAAATAATAATTGCAGTTGCTAATTTACAAATAATATGGTCAGAGACATTAGTCGCCTGTAGTATTCTTCATTACCAATGCCTAGCTTCTGGTGCACAACAATTTACATTACAAAGATGTCCTGTAGTCTAGTCAGGAAACTTTCGACATTCTTCTTGGGCTATTTTTTTCCCTTGCTAAGGCTCGTGAACCATTGATTTAATATGTTATTTGATGTAAGTGATATTTTCTTGAGGAAGTTCACACAAATTTTCTTGTTTTATCTGTACGGTCTAAGTATTGAATTACTGACCAGCACTTTGATCTAAACAGTCTACTATCTCAAAAAGTAATGTAGAATAACATTTTTTCCCTTCAATGTCAATTGCGTTTCATTGTTCAGGTTATATTTTTCATGATCTAGCTGATTTGATTGTTTGAGCTGTTACAAGCTTTCATCATTATGTTAGACAAAGTGTTAGGCCAATCAAGATATTTCAACATTATGCTACAAGTGTTAATCTTATGTCTATCATTGCTGCAGATAATCATCTCACAAGAGAAGAATATTCAGAAACTTAATGAGCTTGTCCAGAGTCTCCAAGAACAGTTGCAACAGTGTAGGAGTGAAAATTATGTTCTCAACAGCACTGCAATCCCTTTGACTGAACATTTAAATGAGCTCAAACAGCAACCAATATTGGACGACTAGACATGGACCGCCCATGTTTAACATTGATATGTTTGGTATGTATTTGTAGACAAACCTAGTATTTCTGTCTCGGATTTTAACTTCACTAGGAGATGATACCTGTACTTTATATGAATTGTATAATACAATCATTATCCACATTTTCGATGGTTAATATTGAATGGATTGCTAAAGCCTGTACCCTATGCGTCACCCATTTTAGAGGAATTTATTATATTCTGCAACCAATCACAATTTATTCCATATTTGAAATCTTAGTGAAAGAGGTGGGTCATGGGTGGATATTTGGTGTTTTGGAGTACACCAGTAAATAATATTGCTACATTGCAGCATTACAATTAGGGTTTATTTATGTTAACCTACGTGTTTGTCTAAGAACATTGGATGTTAAATTGAAGGATCATATTTCATCACTCATTGCAACTGTATCTTATTAGATTTTATGCAACTGAAATTAAAGATTATAGGTTTTTCACTTAAATTAGAGATAATGATGGTTTCCAGAAACTTGATGCAAACATGCTTCTGAATTTGACTAGAGCTGACGGTTTGGTTTTAGTTTGAAGCTGATGAAATATGTTAGCATATAGTAGCATTGTATCATGCATCTCTCTATTCTATGTGCTGGACACTAATACTATTTGCTGGGCTTGCATATGCAATTACATATTGTATTCTTGTCCAGTTATTATGCTCCGAAGGAGGTTAATTGAGAAGTGGCTGAAAATTTCTGTCAAAAGAGAGTTTGAAGGCTGTTTGTTTAATCTTTCGATATTCAAATTTCAAAAACTTCGTTAAACTGGAATGAATATTGGGAAGTGTCCACTAAATTTAACCTTAAAGACAACAAATTTGTGAAGAACCTCCAATCCAATTCTTACAGTCAACTTCATGATGCTTTATTGATTTATTGTGAAATCCAAAATTTCGTACTTGTTGTCTTCGACCAATCTATTGAATTACATGCATTCACTTTTACTTGTAACTCAAACTTTATTTTGTGCTTATCCAATTAATTTCACTTTTACTTGTAACTCAAACTTTATTATTGTGCTTATCCATTTAATTTCACTTTTACTTGTAACTCAAACTTTATTATTGTGCTTATGCATTTAATTTCTATGCTAATCCCGGTACTATTTGTCAAAAGCTTCATGGTTATCAGTGATTCCCATTATTTTATGATTCCTCTGTATCCATAGCGCTTGGTATTTTCCTTCCCTTCCTTCCCTCATCATGATTTGTATTTATTGTTGTATCATGCCTTGTTGGCTGACATTGCTGTTTGGAGTAATGCTATTATATGAGGGGGGGCGATGGTTTGGTCTCTTGTCTGAGTGGCTCCCCTAGTTGTGCTTTATGATTCCACTGTGCAGAATTGAATGAGCCATTGATATAACAGCTGTTCTTGCCAAGTGGCTTTAGCAAATTTCTTGCAAGTTAGATATCCTCCTTGGTCGTGTCACAATATTGAAGATATCTAAGTTGTCCCCAAACAGGATATGATGGAATTCAAACTTTGTACTGCTGTTGAGAGAAGCATATAGTTTAGAATATTTTCTAATCGATCTCCAACATGGCAATTTATTCCTAGCATTGATTTATAACATCGTATTGTAGAAAATCATTTGTCAAGCATGCTTGAACAACTGAAGAACATAGACGTTCTTGTTTTAGGGTTCTAAAAGAAAATGTGCTTTGGAGGTCCAAAATCCAAGTTATGTTGATGTCTATAAATTAATGGAGTAGTTGAATTTCAACTGGTTATTCTGTTTAGTGTCATGTTACTTGAAAACTATTGGTGGGAACTAACCTGTAGTTGCATCATGCATACATGTTTAGGAATTGAAGGTAAGGGTGAACTTCCACAATGCCAAATTCCAATCCATGGGATAGACCTCCAATCTTTCCACCACAAAACGAAGCCAATCTTCAGCTTCAAAGTGATCCACAGTTTTGAGTCAAACAAGTTACTCTGGGTATGATGGCTTTAAAACCTGTATTCTCAGGTAAATTGTAACACTGCAATGGACCAAAGCAGTTCTACCCGCTCATCTGCAGTCCAATCTTAGAATCTTGTGTGCTCGTAGGAACTATTTGCAATACTGAATTCCTATACATTTTACATCTCTTTCTCTTTTTTTGTCTTTTCTTTTTCTTTTTCTTTTTCTAATCTGTATGATGGACTTTTGACCTGTATATGTGCCAAGGATATGTCGAAAAGGATGAGTTTTTATTTGAATACCCACTGTTAACCAGTCTTCGAGTGGCCACAATAGTAAATTATTCTTCTATTAGTAAGCTCATCATTATTAGCCCTCGGAAGCCGTGGATCCGCTATAGGCCATGGGTTCTTTCTATTTTATTTTAACTAGATAATAAAAAATTAAAAACAAAATGCTATTGATAACTCGGGGAAAAAAACATTACTTTTTCATAAAAGTGGACAAAGTAAATTAATTTTCAGTCTATTAAATACAGAAGGATAAAGCTAGGTAAAAAAAGGCATGTACAAATTAGGTAGAGTTAACTTGAGTTAATTTGACAAACTTGTAACCTTGGTAATTATAAATAAGCTAATTTGAGTCATCTTGAGAAACTTGTGACTCAATTTATGAGATTGAACTAACTTTATAAAAAAAAAAACACAACTTAATTAAAAAAAGCTTGAGTTATCCCAGAAGACTTGCGTCTTAGATCATGAGATTGAAATAACTTAATAGAAAAAAAAATCACAAATCTCATTTTTTAAAAAATATCAATCCATGTTGACTTTTCAAACTCATTATTTGAGTTATTAGATCAAAATTACCCTATTTGAAAAAAAAAACATGAAATTTAATTATCAATTAATCATATGTTGAAGGATGAAATTGTAAAAAAAAAATCAGTTATACAAAAAGATTAAAAATTAAAAGAATAAGGATCAGAATTGAACTACAAAATAAAAATTTATCTTCGATTGAATGGTGAAATTGAAAAGAGAAAACAATTTAACAAAATTACCTAAAAAACAATCAATAGAATGATTAAAGGGTGAAATTGAAAAGAACAATTGATTTAATAAAAGGCTCTAAGAAACAATCAAAATAATGAGGACCAAAGTGAAAAAATGCATATTGAAAAATTGGGATTAAAATATGAAATTGAAATAAAAAGTTTACAAAGGAGTCAAAAACAAAAAAAATTATCGGTAAATCTAAAAAATTTGGAATGATCAACATGTAAAAATCAAAAATATTTTACATATGTTCAATTTGTTTTATTAAAAGTATAGATCATAGTTTTGCATTGTAAGCTTTGTTTTTCACTTTAGATTCTAGAATATTACTCCCTTGTATGCTTTGGTTTTCACTTTAGAGTACATTATATTGAGAATGTTATAAAATTGAGTTTTTAATGTAAACCTAAATCTTAAGATCTCCAATCAACTAACAATACATTATTGAGAATGTTATACAATTTGAGGAATCTTTTTGTAATAAAATGAAAAACAAGAAAAAAAAATTCTTGTGGAATTGCCAATGAAGTATCTTAATATTTCTCGTGTCATTTTTTTCATAAAACGCAACTAATGAAAATCTTTAATGGCAATTTTTTATTGATAAAAAGTGAAAAACGATTGTCAATTAGAATTTTTATTGTTTTTTTTTAAAAGATTTCTAGTAGTTAGCCAACAATAAACATAAAAAACGAATTAATATATATACACATTAAGGAATTAAAATATAGATTTATGTACATGTGGAATACCAATATATGTACATGTGGAATACCAATATATAAAGAAGAGGAGGATGATCAACTAAAATATAAAAGGCGTGCTAGTGCTGAATTTACTGTGCAAATTCTTATTGTTTATCTATATATAGATTATTGTGGATTGTTATAGTGGAATTATCATTTTATTTCATGATTAAAAAATTTTAGCCTCAAAATCAGAAATATTGTAGAATTTTTCAAGTGACATAGATGATATATATGTATATGTATATATAAGGTGATTTAGCAGGTTTCAATAATCGTAATGCTCCCAGCAGTGGAGCACTAAGTGCTTGCCACTCAGCTCACGGGAAAGCACAGAAGCTTGTAATGTGAAAAGAGGCCAGACAAAAAATAATGGAGAGGTGCTTTCTAAAATGGAAACCAGAAAAGAAATAATAAAAAATAAAAAGGAGCTGAACAAATAAACCAACAGTTCTCGCCCATTTCTCCACCGGTGAATGTTTTAAAATATGGCTGTGATGTTTTTTTAAGGTGATTTATATTTATAAATGTATTAAAATAATATTTTTTTATTTTTTTAAATTATTTTTAATATCATTAGGTAAGATAATTTAAAAATATAAAATATATTTAATTTGAAATAAAAATAAAAATTTAATAACGCTGCCCAGCCACTCCTCAGTGTCACCCTCCTCAAGTTCACCACCAATGGCAACTTTTCATCTCCTTCTCATTGTCACCGCTAGCAAACAACCATCTTCCATCGTCAGCGACACAGCTCCGGAAGCCACCAGCATTTCCACCGCAACAACCAATCATCATCCCCCGAGTCTGCAGCAGCACATCGTCAGCCCTCCACAATAAAGCACAGTAGCCTCCTGCCTCAACCGGCAACCTCCATTACTTCCCCTACCTGTCTCCTCCGTGTGCCATCAACACCTGCGTCGACCACCACAGACAATATCATCAGATACGGTCTTCTGCTACCTCAAACCCACAGTCACAAACAACCACAAAACCAGTGGTAGCTGTAGAGGAGAAGAAGAAAGGGAAACCAAGAGGGAGAAGTGAAAAGGGAAAGAAAGCTGAAACTTTAGAGGCTTGGATCTGCAAAATTGGAGCTCTGTCGCAGATGCTGGGATAAAGAGAAGGAGGAGGTGCATCGTGTAGAGATGTTAATGCTCTACTGATCCATCCTGCGCGTTCCCACACACGCAACCGCGACTGTCAAGTCTGCCAGCGCGTCAAGGAACGCGCCGCACTGCTTGATTCCTGCTTTTTCAAAGAGGTTGATTTCTAACCCCCAATGAATTTTTGTGTTAAATTGTCATGTTATTGTTGTAAATTTATGTGTGTTTGAATGATTTTATTAGATGTTTTTGTGATTTTAATCTTGATAAAATCTTGATTTATATTTTTAATGCTTATTAATTTGGCGTGGTGATTTGTGATTTTTTTATATATTTAATTTTAGTACGATTCTAATTGTTTGAAATATTATTTTAGGGATGATTAAATATTGTATATATTATTTTGGGATGATTTTGAATTTGTATTGTAAAATTTGGTTTGTGATATGATTATTTTGGGATAATTGAATTTTTAAAATATCATTTGTGATAGTTTGATATGGTCACTGATGTGTGAATGATTGAGAAAAAAATATTGGAATTTTATGATTTTAATGTGTTGATATTATAAAAGTAAATGAATTATAAAAAAGGATTGAAATGAATAAAACAATATATGGTCTATTTTGATTGAAGAACAAAATTGAAATAAATTAAAACTTTCTGATCAAAAAAATTAAAAGAATAAAAAACAAACTAAAAATCAAAAGAATAAATGTTGAAATAAAAAATAACATATATGATCAATTTCAATTGAAATAAAAAAAAATTGCAACAAATCAACATCTCGGGGCTGAAAAAACTTAAAGCAATTCAACACAGACTAAAAATTATAAGAATAAGGGTCAAAATGAAAAATCACATATATTATCAATTTCAATTGAAGAACAAAATTAGAACAAATACAAACTATAAACATAGAGGACTGCTATGTAGTGTCGCAAGCAGGAGAGAAAAAAGGGATGTGGAAATACAAATATACCCCTAGAGCTAACTCTTTGATTTTGTTGTTTCTAAGGGTACATCCGTAGTTTCACTGTGCATTAAACGGTGAAAAAACATAAATATTAAATACTCTCAACCAAAAACTCTTATATTTTGTTTTATTAGAGGGTATAATAGTTCTTTGATTATTCATTGGCAAACCAAAAATAACATTGTCTACTCAACACTGTTTTGTCTGATAACAGGGGTAAAATCGTGGTGTAACTGTACAAAAAACTTAGGAAAATATGCAAATACTCTAAACAATCAAAAAATATCAATCGTCCCACGGAAAAGTCTAAAATGCCCCGAGGCCAAAAATTAGATTTTAACGTATTGAGGGGCAAAACAATAATTATACTATTACAATCCACAGTAATCTATGTTTACTGCTACAATATTTAACTCGCACGGTATAACTCTTGATTTAATGTATAATAATTCTATTGTACACTATTCTAAATAAAAAAAAATTAACACTACCTATGTAGTAGTATTAATCCACTTCCGTAGTTTTCAGCCTGCTCGACTACTTTCTTAACTATTCTAAAATCTTTCAACTGCTTGTAGCTTACTTGCATCCAAGGTTCCGGTCAAGTCGTCTAATTTCTCCACAAAGTTAATGTGGCTTGTGTTGTGCAATTAATCCTGCGATGGAATTGGCATAAATGCTCCATGAAATCCATATGGGACTCTGCATGGCAATGTAATTTTGGCAACAGGCTCACTCGTGAAATTATTTGTGTCGATTATGTAAACCTGAAGGAGAAAGAAAAAACAGAACTGTAATGATCAGGGGCCAAGCTTTAGAATTTGCTTTCCAGCTATAGATAGAATTAACTTACTTTTGATGTATCAGTGTCTTCATCATGAACAAAAGTGATGATCCAGCCATCATCTTCTTCTAGATCACCTTCTTTAGGGACGAAGGCAGACCCAGTGCAGAAGGTGTTTCCCTCGAATTCATGGTATTCCACCTTTATATGCCCCTCCGCTTGCTCCTCTTCCTGGATCAGGGAATCTTAATTTAGATCAGCGTAAATTTATTTGCGAAGTAAAGAAATAATGATGAGATAATATAATCGGACTAGCAATAAAGCAATTTAATTACCTTACTCGCAGTCTCATCGAAGAACAACTTTGCTAGCCCTCCAAATTTCGGCATGCCTAAAACAACCAAATCGAAATCTTACTTGCTATGGAAATGGTGAGGGTTATAATAAAATTTATAACGATGAGCTAGATTGATGAATCTCGGAATTTATAATTTACCAACCTGATGAAATACTTGCCGTTTCATGGACTATTTGGGTGTAGCCAAATTTATTTTTTAAGCCATTGAAGCTTGGATTGATCATAGGAAACTCCAGGGAGAATTTGGTTCCAGTGAGGTTTCTCTCCTTAACCTCTCCTGTTTTCATGTTTAATCTCCATTCGTAGAACCGGCAGAACAGTAATTCATCGTTCGTCGAAAATGTAGATTGTTGAACTGGTAATTTACTCCTAAGTCTTCCTGAAACCCACTCAGATTCTTCCAAATCCATACCATAAGATTCTGATATAATTGATTCAAGGGACCTGCATCCCCTCACTACAACCTGCTCCAAATTGAACAAGAAAAAAAAATTAGATTGTTTCATCAGAATGCGTTAAGGTTATAGCTTCAGTTAGCAGTTTACCTCAGCTCCTTCCTCAAAACAATTAAGAATGTGAAATGTGCAATTTGGTTCCACCGCAAACCAACGAACTGAGTCCACATCACCATACCGGGGCATAATCCCAATTCTTGCATAATCTTTGTTATCAAACTTTATTAATCTATAAATTTGCACCTTAAACAGATTAGTAAGTGCTTCTCTCACTGGTGTAATAACATTTAGATCACTGCTAATTAATTGAAACTAAACAAGCTCTCCATATATCTATATACTCACGGGCCGCCTTTGATGAGTCTGTGCAAGTCTATTGTTAGTGGAAAATCAATGATCACATTATACCTGCAAAAAAAAAATGAAAAAAGTGATAAGGGTTAATTGAATTTTCTTATTTTCAATGGGTTTTTTTCTTATTTTCCAGTAATGAATTTTTTTTTATGGTGATGTATGTCACTGACCTCTCCGTAACCCCCATGTCATGACTAAGGGGGCACCTTTTCAACTTGAGATCAACCTTGTGGACTAGTCTCCTTCCATCAGCTTAAAATAGGGTTGGCAACTTCAATAGTCAAAAAAAGCAACTAAAAACTATTCTCAATTTCTGGAAATACTTTTGTTGAAGGCGTCAAAAGCAGGGAAAATGAAAAGATACCAGAAACGACTCCCACTTCCATGTAAGGTTTCATTGCATCCACCCCAAAGACAACCAGCTCTCCAGTACCTGGTGCTGTCTGAAACAAACGACAAACACGAAATCAAGTTAAAGCTGTGTTTTATGTTCCATGCATGATGAACATGCATACATATATTGGACTTCTGTGCAAGGTATTAAACAAGAAAACCTTTGGGTGGGCCGTGAAAGGTCGTTGCCAGGCTCCATTGATATCCCAATCGCCAAGAGTCTGAAGGGAAAAGATGTCAATTTCTTGAGGAAGGTGATTTTCAGCAATTGAGTAGAACTTCCCCGAATGCTCAAAAACATTGGTGTTGCTAAGATCTTTGTTCACTTTTCCAAATCGCAGCTGAAATTAAATAATTCTCAGACAAAAATTAACAATCATGAGTTAACTTTATGTAAAAACACCTAAAAGATTTCATCACCAAGTCAGGGGAAAGGATAATATAATAATAATAATAAATAACCATCGTAATTAAATGTTCTCCACCCCACTATTATCGAAGATTCCACACCACCTCCCCCTTTTTTATTATTTTAATAATTCCCTATTTCCTAATTTACAAGCCTAAACACATGGTATCATCTAATAATAAAAAGTTCGTTATCCTTTATTCCAAATCAACCTAATACACTCACATTTTTTTTTTATTCAGCTTATTTTTTTTGATCTAATATGAGTATATATAAAAAATTAATTATTATCCTTGGAGAGTGCGAAGGGACTGTTTGCGGCAATCATTAAGGTAGTTTCCTTCGTTTTGTTTTTCTCTCTTATAATCACAAACATGTGATTGAACTTGTAGGATCCACCGGAATTATGTAAGGATTGGGCCCCAAATGAATAAAGTAATATAAAAAACATTGAATATTTTACCTAAATAACTGTGACATTTTGCCAAACTTGTTAAGCAATTCCGTCAAAATCAATCGGATAAGAGTATTATAAGACTCGAAGCAATCAATAATGAGATAAATTTTGTTGAAACTAACCGAATAAACTTGAAAAATGTTGTCCTAATAGAATAATTGCTACATTTATTGGCCTTATTTATGCATGTGGTAGATATTTTATGAGAAATTGATAAGAGAATTATAATTAGAGAGTATTTAATACTGTGATGCATATTATTTTTTCAATTAAAAGTAAATTTAATGTAATCTGAAAAACATTAAAATAGGATGCAAAACAAAAACACTCAGTTTAATTTCTAAAAGACAAGTTTAGGATTAGTAGGCCCACCATATTTAACAAGTAAGATGTCAAAATGGCCGGAGAACTGCCTTCTATGGCCGGAAGAAAAGATGGCTTGTTTCGTTTCTTCTCCAGCTTGAATGTTTCGGTTTCAACATGTCTACTTTTATAAAGGACCGTCCAGTTTCCACTGTCACTTTCTTTATCAAAGTATAAAGCATGAAGCATTCCTTCTCCTTCTATCCACATGTGACCTGTCTTCCCAAACATGGAGGTCGTTGACTTTAGACCACCAAACAGTGGATTTGGTCCTGAAATTATATTCGATTTTGAACAGGTTAGCGGTCTTCAATGGCAGTTGATCGTAGAAAGTTTTGAATAATCACAATTGATTTGACTCCCAGCAGTCCACTTGTTGAATTCTTCACACGGCTGTGCTGATGATTGTTTAATTAAAGAAGTTGGACATGGTATAAGGAGGCTGTGATTTTCAACATTAATTCTATAACACATCCCGTATACTTCACAACTTGCTTGTAAATATATATATTTAATACATAGTAGTTTCCGATTTGTATCTTCAACAACGTAATTTCATGATCATATGGATTTTAAGGTCAAACAAAAGTCTTTTTACGCGGGTCTACAGGTTAAAGTGGACGAAAGGTGAAGTATTGAGTTCAAGAAGAGACCATTTCTTATGAAGACACCTTCTGGAAAATCATCTGGAATTTTGCCTTCAATGCTGGTTATAACAAAAGGTTCATTCAACTCATCAACTGGAGCGAAGTTACTCTGCAAACATTTACGAACGGCCGATCAGCAAATAATTCATCAAACCCTGATATCGTCTGGGACCTTGCTCGCGAGTTGGATGAATCCAACTAAAGCTTTTTTTAAAATAAATTTAAAACGATTTTAATTGAAAAAATATATACATGTACGTAGTTTTTTTTTCCTGGCCAACCTAGGCCAAATCTAGCTGGGCCACCGAGTATAACGGTGCTTAATACAGCTGAAGAAGTGAGTAGTTAGTGAAGGTTTCATGGTTTAAATACCTGAGAAGAAAGAATGGGCTGGTCAGCAAACTGGAACATCGAATCGACGAGGGCATCCAAGAGTTTCACTGAAGCATTTCTTATACTTTGGGAAACATCAAGTTGCATGGGAAGTTGCTTCAACTCTTTCAATAATGGCTGCACAATATCATTTATCTTAAATCAAGCTCTGACAAACAAAACATGCTTGATATATATATAGTAAATATGATCAAAGAACCAATTAGTATACATTAAACTGTTGAAATTGAATATGAGTTGAGGAAATTAGCATTTGATTTCCAGGCCTCAATTTAGAGTGGCAGTGAGAAACTAGAATTACTTACCTTGTAAGATGAGGACAACCTAGTCTTAAGACGATGAATGTTTTGGAAGAGAGAAGGCCTACGTTGTACAGAGCAATTCACATGAGCAGCCATTGATGTTGATGTATTCGTCATCTTTTTCTCTCCCTCTTATTTAGTCTTCCCTTAATGTGATAGCTTAGCTAGATGTGCACAACTGATCTTAAACATATAGCTAGGTTTTATAAGCGTTCAGAGTCTTGATTGTAGAAATTGTTAACCGCAGCTTGAACACGTCAAGGTTTGTCTTACGCCACCGTATATATTTATTATTATAGGTTTTTCTTTATAATAATAATAATAATAATAATAATAATAATAATAATAATAAGAAAATGCTCCTCTGATTAAACTTAGATGACTGCAATTTCAACTATATCAATATCAATGCTTAAATCACCAATAGACCAAATCAATTATTTAGAGTGTTAAAATAATTCTTTTACTATATTGCCGAGAAATTCATAGCTGTGGAATTCTTGATGTTGGCGAAAGATGGAAGACCAGATGGCAGTCAACAACCAATTAATAGTGCTTATTTTATTTTATTTTGTTGATAATAGTAATTTAGAGTGCTTCTTATATTGGGGGCAACGGAGGTCAATTCATTCTACTTGGAAGTCCTTCAAAATCCTAAAGTTGAACCATTATGATTGAAATTAATATTTATATTTTAATTGAAGAGGAAAACCAACAACCCATTTGTCCAAATTGGAATACTAAAAAAAAAATTTAAAAAACAAAAAGATTGAGACTTTTTAACAGTGAGAGAGTGTATAGATGAGAAAGCAGGATTTTAATTTAAAGATTGCAAACAATGATGCAGAATTGGGGGGTTAGGGTTTAGGAATTGGGATTCTGTTTTAAGTTGCAGGCTGGATGGGTATAAGGTTGGATCTTAATGGGGGCTTCAAGACAGGCCCAGTGGATAGGTAAACGGCCCATGTCTCTTTTTGAAGATTTTGGTTTTTTTTTCTTCTCTTTAAGAAAAAAACGAAGAAAAAACAATTGTTTTTTCTCTAATAAAGATTTGATATTTTATTGTCAACACTGACGTTCACACAGTTTTGCGTTGACTGTCTATATTGACTGGTATCAAGAGAAGAATGAGAATACACACACACACTAAGAAAATGGTGTTTTATTTAGAAATTATATAATTATAAAATTTTCCAATTTGTTTTAATGTAGCAGTGGAAAAATTGTATTTTTTGGTGTTTTAATATAGAAAACAAGTTTTTTCTCCTCTTTATATTTAACACTTTTTATCATTTTACACTTAGCCTCTCTATCATTTTTTTTTCATTTACACTTTTTTTTGGAAAAAAATATTATTATTTATTTTTCACACTGGAAAAAAAAACTTCTTAAACATTCTCAAAAGCTTAAGTCTCGTTTAAAACTCTATTTTCCTGAGCAATGTTTTTCTTAAATCTCAATGATTTAACAGTTTTTGAATTTTCACCTCTCCTAATTTTTTCAATATGATTTTTATATTCTATAAAAAAACTCTACTTTCTTGAAATAAATTAACGTGCCTCCATTCTCAAAAAATTTATAAAACTTAATCGTTATTCATCTTATAACTTAATGCAACTTAGCTCAATTGGATTGATCTGAATGAATCTTGCAAATACAAGGTAAATCTGAGCAAATCTTTTTCACGATCATGAATACTAATTCTCTGTTCATCCCATCGGGAAAGCTAATCTGAGTCCACTATAATTAGTATTCTCTCTCTTTCGGGGCACGAACACAATCGACCAAAATTGCTGAATCAAAATTCTACAGCCCTTTCAATCATTTTCTTTTCAAGGTGATAATGGAGAGTAACGAGGCTGTCAAATGAACAACGAGTGCATGAGCAACTTCCCTGGTGTTGTATTGAAAAGGGTTGACCTTGACCTTGTGAAAATTTGTTGATCTGATCTGATCAGATCACATCACGAATCACTTGCAAAAAAAAGTCAAAGGACACGATTAGAAACCGGTCCACATGCTACCTAAGTCCCAGAAATCAGACATCAGTGATGAATCATTTATCAATGAGAGGTGATCGGGCCACCGCTTGGCACCAAATTATGAATCACATTTGGCTCGTGTTTTGCATGGCTGACCGAAAAATACTAAAGATTTTTCCTTCTGCTGTTCGTGTCTTTACATTCACTCACTCTGGAAAGAGACGCGCGTGGTAACTACTCTCTCATATTAGGGCTCCGGCTGCCAGGCAAACCAATAAGTTGCAAGGGTTGCCCGTGTTAAAAGGTGGTGTTATTTGTTTTTTATTTGCTATTACTGAATATCATTTTTATTTAAAGTAAAATATTCTCTGTTAAATGGTATCTTTGTTTCATACTAACAACATCGATTCCATGGAAGCTTTTCTTTTTCAAACAACATTTTTATTCCAATCTAAACCCTTCTATTTTATGATAAATCACTTTTGAACAATATTTTTTTATTCCAAATTAATTTTTCAGTGAAATGATAGTTTTTTTTCTCTATATAATACTTTATTTCAAAATAAAACTCTTTTTTAAAAAAAATGATAATTATTTTTCAAATAATATTTTAGTAAAGTTCATTAGTCTAATGGTAATCTTCTTTCAAGAAGACCATCAATTCAATGGTAGGTTTTCTTTCAAGAAAGATTTTCTACTGACAACACATCAATTGAATCAAAATTAGTGGATTTATTAACATCTGTTTGTTTTATTATATCTGATGTTGAATGCCAAAAATGAAAAGTTCATTTCCTTAGTAAACAATTTTCTTGATCATTATGTGCTTCGCTTTATTTTCTTACAATAGTTAGTACATGAATTCTTTGTTCATTAAAAAAGAAAGAAGAAAGAAGCAAAGTAATATCTTTTTAATTCTATAAACAAAACTTTTAGTAGCCATCCAAGTTTTTTAAAATCATTTTATTCGGTTTTAAAGATTTTATAAAGGATTTTTCAACCTTTTTTATAACAAAAATCATAAACAGACAGAAAGAGTGGAAAGGTGAAAATGATTCGAAACAAAGCCATCAATCATCCACGAAAAACTAAAATTCTAACACGAAAGCCTAATTCTCAATTATCCCCACCCGCAAGCCTAATGTCCACCGACACGCTCGAGGACTCATGCAAAAACCTGTTGTCGCAAACATAGTCAGCACTGCGTAGCCTTATGATTGGTAGCAGCCTGGCTAGAGATTGAAAAGGAAAACAACGGAAGAAAAACCAATCTTATTTATTACTCATCCAGTTTCAATCATCAAACCTTAACTATTGTTTAATTAATGGTAAGAAACAGTACTGTTTGTTGGCTGGGAAAACAAAATAATACCTAAGAAAGGAATATGAGAAAGGACAAGAAAGAAACTTGGAATCTGAATTATTGTTTGAACAACTGGCACTATTGACCCTCCAACAAAAATAACTTGTTTAACTGACAGGGACGAAAAACAAATAATACTTCTCCTCTGCTGCTTTTTCTTTCCCTTCGTAAGCATTGAGCTAGCATGTATTGCTGAAGAAGAAACCAAGTCCCTGCCTATATTTCTGGTAAATTTTAGGAGTTATAGTGATTTTGAATGCTCGTTTTGATTTGTTTGGGCTGTTATGGTAGAATTTTGATATGGGGTTTGTGTGAATTCTGTGCTGGCTTCTTCTTTTTAGGAAAGAAAGAAAGAAATACGTGTAGTAATTGGTGATTAAATTGGTTTTCCTTTTTAGTGTATATATTGTGTGCTGGTTTTGTTTTGCTATGGAGATTGTTATGTTTCAATAGGGAATTTTTTTTCTTTCTTCCTGGGATTTGTGTGAAGTTAAAGAGTGTTGGATCATGCTTTTCTGGAAAGTAAGAGAAGTATTAATCATCAGAGTGTGCTTTATCAGGGGGTTTTGTTTTTTCTTTCGCTTTTTTCCAGGAATTGGGATATCTCCTTTTTGAGTATTTTATTACTTGGTGTTTTGTTCTTGTCTGTACAGCCTTTGTCTTTTATAAAATGCGTTTACCCTTTTTAATCATGCTGGTTCTTATGGATATAGATTGTCCAGCTTATTAATTTTAGGTAATGTTTTAATTTGATTTTTGAGTCTGCTCAATGTTGATAAACCTGTGTGATTTGCTTGCTGCTCCAGAATAGTTCTTTGTACATTATCTTAGTAGAACTATCTTCAATTTATGCTATCAGTGCAGCTGCATTTCAATCACATTTATCACAGTCGATTTGAGTACTAGCTCTGTATGAAGAGTTAGTGTTTAGGGTTTTAAGCTTATCCATGTTTGTAAAACGGACTTCATCTGTATTTAAGTGAAGGATTGGAAATGATATGCAGGGATGATATTGGTGCTGGAAGGCAGCTGAATTTCAATCGAGTGGTTTTCCAATGGGCCTTGAGTTTCGATATCACTGTATCGAAATCTGGAAATTGCTATGGTTTGTAGGACTGACAGTAGCTGTGATTTTAGCATTCCAACATTTTGAATTGCCTCATGGCAATATTATATCATCTTTGTCTTCTGCTCAGAAGGATCTAGGAGCAGGAAACGGTGACTTTCTGACTCATGCTGCCTCGTCAACATCGGAGATTGTTAGTAACACAACTCAATCAAATGGTCTGAACACCACTGCTATCTCCCCTGACAGAGCTCAAGAGATTGATAATAATCACGGAACAGAAACCCCTGCAAATGTAAATAATGGTGTTGTTCCAGAAAGAAGCAGAGGCTTGAATGAGTCTTCTCTAATAGATAGCCGTGGAGAGGAGACTTCACCAGAGCAGCTGGTAGATAGCAGTACAAACTCCACTTCATATGCACATAATGGTTTTGTATCAGAAGGAATCAGTGGCTTGAACAATTCCTCTGGAATAGACAACCATGGAAAGGAGTCTAAACCTGAACAGTTGGTAGATCGAAATGAAAATTCCAGCCTGGAACATGTCAACAGTTTGGGTAATGGATCTGCTTCACAAGAGACTGAAAGAAGCCTTTCTCGAAACGATATAGGAGCCTCTGATGCTAGAATTGCACCCATTGCGCCAGAATTGCTGCCAGTGGATTCGCCAACTAGCATAACGCTACCAAGTAATTCAGAGCCTAGCATCATAGCTCCTATTATTCCTGTTGAGTTTAATACATCTAAGGTGGATAAGAATGCAGCACCCAGTTTAGAGAAACATGGGAAAACAGGGGACCAGAAGAAAGATCTTACTTTATTGCACAGTAACCCTTCTGTGACTTCTTTTCCAGAGGTGAAGGAAGAACCTCAGACACCATCCCTGGAGGTGGTTTCAATTTCAGAGATGAACAATTTGCAGCTTCAAAGATGGTCTTCTCCCAATTCAAGAGTATGTATGAACTTCTGCCCTGAATCGTGCCACGGATTAACTTTTATGAGGCAGTAGCAATAACTATTCTGTTTTTTGTACAAATTTGTTTGCAGACACCGCGATGGCCTTCAGTAGTTGACCAAGAACTTCTAAATGCAAAATCACAGATTCAGAACGCACCTATTGTAGAGAATGATCCGGCGCTCTATGCTCCTCTATATTGGAATATCTCCATGTTCAAAAGGTAAGCTCCTTAAAATTTGAAACTTTCCCCTCTGCTTTAAACACAAGTTCACATGAAATTTACTCAATTGGTTAAAGATACATGCATAGTAGGCTAGCTGCTTATGCATGATAATAGAATTTAGTGTAGCTGGAGCAAAACATCGTAAGAGAAGAGAATTATATAGTAAAAGTTTTCAATATCTTACTGCAGGAGCTATGAATTAATGGAGGACATCCTGAAAGTATATATTTACAAGGAAGGAGAAATGCCTATATTACATCAGCCCCTGCTGAAGGGGATATATGCTTCTGAGGGATGGTTCATGAAATTGCTTGAGGGTAACAAAAAATTTGTTACAAAAGACTCCAGAAAAGCCCACCTGTTTTACTTACCTTTCAGTTCTCGAAACTTGGAGATAAAATTGTATGTTCCTGATTCACATAGTCACAAGAACCTCATAGAATATCTGAAGAACTACTTGGATATGATCTCGGCAAAATATCCTTTTTGGAACAGAACTCAAGGTGCAGATCATTTTCTTGTTGCTTGCCATGACTGGGTATGCTCTTCTTTGACTCTTTTAGATTCACAATTTTACATTTGAATGAATTCTGGGACTTTTGGAGTCTTCCAACATTTGGAGCAATTCATCCCAGTGCAATTTTCTTAAATACCGGATATGTTAGTTGAAAATCCTAATTACATCACCATTGTTGTCTGTTTATCTCAGGCACCGTCTGAAACAAGACAGCATATGGCCAATTGCATCAGGGCCCTTTGCAATTCTGATGCTAAAGAAGATTTCGTTTTTGGCAAGGATGTTTCTCTTCCCGAGACATACGTGCTCACCCCACAGAATCCTCTCAGGGATCTTGGAGGCAGGCGTGCTTCCAAGAGATCAATCCTGGCTTTCTTTGCAGGTAGCATGCATGGCTATCTACGGCCAATTCTGCTACAGCACTGGGAAAATAAAGATCCTGACATGAAAATATTTGGTAAATTGCCCAAGGTCAAGAACAGAGGCAAAATGAACTACATTCGGTACATGCAGAGCAGCAAGTACTGCATCTGCGCAAAAGGTTACGAAGTCAATAGCCCACGAGTTGTAGAGGCCATTTTCTACGAGTGTGTTCCAGTTATCATATCTGACAATTTTGTTCCTCCATTTTTGGAGGTTTTGAACTGGGAATCCTTTGCTGTTTTCGTCTTGGAGAAGGACATTCCTAACCTGAAGAATATACTCCTTTCAATCCCGGAGAAGAAGTATCGAAGAATGCAGATGAGGGTCAAAAGGGTACAGCAGCATTTTCTTTGGCATGCTAGACCAGTGAAGTATGATATATTTCATATGATACTCCACTCAGTCTGGTACAGCAGAGTTTTCCAGATGCAGCCAAGATAACACATTAAAAAAAAGAGGCAGATACCGATGTTCTTTTCATCGGAAAGTGAAAACAGGTTTCCTGTAGGGTTTGCATTTTGATCTTACATGGTTATTTTATTTTTTCTGTAGTTATATTTTGCAAAATAAAGATGGTTTGTTGTATATACCTCTCCTTTCATTTGTTGTAAAGGGTTCTCCAAATTCTCTCACTTGTATAGGTATCCGATCTTCTATTGACGTCATGAAATTTGCTGATAATTCCACAATCCGAATTCCTTTCGCTCAACGTGCAAGCAAATGATCGCGAGAAGAGAGGAAGGGGAGTGGTGTTGGTGGTGATAAAGACGTGCTAGCGTTATCCAATGTCTGTGATAACTTCTACATATCTCCATAATTTTTTTATGTTTTGAATTTTATCAAAACAATTGTAGGATTTGGAAGGTGTCTGTCAGTCAAATATATTAAAATAATTTAAAAACATAAGAAAATATTTTTTTATATAAAAAAACAAGTTAAATTCCGGTCAATTCCGGATTTTCTTGTTAAATTCCGGCCGAAATATGCCGGAATCACGCAGCATGTGCCGTTTCGGCCCTGAAAAATAAAATAAAAAAATGAATGAATGAATTGAACGCCCCGGCACCCCAAGTCCATTCCATTCCCCAAATCAATTTGCCTCAGAATCTCAAATCCCTAACACTTCTCTTCAGAGTTGATGGGGATGGGGAGTTACTGATCACTTGTCCGAGTCACGAGCGAATCCTCTGAGTCGACGGAGAGCAGAGAGGCGAGAGGGAGTTGGATTTGACTTGGAAGCAGCTCTAGACTTGGAGGCATAAAGTTAGGAGAGACAACAATGGAAGTATTAAAGAGGTTGTACAAGAAGAAGTGCTGGCAAATCAGAGGAAGTCTGAAAATTATGTTTCAGATTTGTTAGAGTTGGAGTGTTTGGGTGCTTCGGTTAGGTCATAGGTGTCTCTTCTACGAGAGGGAAACGAAGAGAGGGGATGGGCGTTTGTATCTGAATCTGCCACACGTGTCATGGAATCTGCCTGGTTGGTTTGTGAGGGGAGGGAAATGGAAAATGAACGGGAAAGGTGTTTGGATGGTCAAAAATGAAATTTAAAATGCAAGTCCTGTTTACATCAAACCAAAGAATTAATTGGGTGGTATTTCAGTTTTGTTTTTTCGATGTCTTCTGTATTAACATCATGTTTGCTATTGATTTTTTTTTAATAATTATTTTTTATATTAATACAGATAAATAATTTAAAAACATTAATTTTTTTAAAAATTGTTAAAAACATAAAAATACTGAAAATATTTTAAAAAGATAATTTATCTTTAATTTTAATTATATTTGTTAAATTAATATTTTAATTTTTCATATATATAATTAATTAATTATATGTAAACCGTACAATCCTGAAATGACACGTCAAAAAATTCTAAAATCAAAATATTTTTTATCAATAAAAAAAACAAAACAACAATCAAGACAATCAAAACGGTATTAATAACTTTGAGTTAAACCATCTAACTAAACATAACATTAATATCATGATCATCCTAGTCATGTGGATAACTTTCAAGCAAATTCGTTCTAAGAAAATGGGATTGTTTAACTTTAAATTAACTTCCATGAGTAAATTTGGAATTTAAAATGTTAAATATTGAATTAATCAATATAAAATGTTATATGCATGTTCTATATAGTTATTTATTAAATCCAGGGTTGATTAATCTATATCAGAATTCTAACAAAACTCCAAAAGTCTTTCCTTTAAACTTGTCAGGTGTTTTAATCTTAGCTCATAAAGATTAAAAAAAAAAGATCATCTCCATCCATAAAACTTGACCTTGGTATCGGAATAACCTCATTCTTCTTCCGTTAAGATGTATTTCTTGATTTTCTCTGCGTTTCTCGAGAAACAAAACCTAAGAGAAAACGTTGATGGCCCCACCTAGCAAAGTATAGCATGGCATAACAGTTGTCATTCTTTCACACTAACTCAAAAGCCACAACTTATGCCTTAAAAGACTCAAAATCACCGTCTCCATTGACTGGCCGAGTCAGCTTCCAGTGATCTCGTCCTTCTTCTTGTTCATGTACGTCTGATATCTTCAAATCTGCATATTCCCTTTTGTGTATGAGATTTAATATGTCGGCTAATTTCTTTAACATGACTTGTTGGAATTCGATAATGCCTTTTCGTTTCACCTTTTCGATTTTGTCGGTGGCAACTCAATTTTTACTCTTCTTTCATTGTTTTAATTCCTTCTTTTTATTTATTATTACCTTTGCTCTGGTGACGATGTCCTGTTTTGGTTTGATTGCTAGTTACATGATTTAGATTTGTGTTTCTCCTTAACTGTAGTTCGTTTCACTACTGTAAACTACATGTAGTTGACAATATTGATGGAAGATATGCAAGTAGTTTTATCTCAAGTGCAATGCTAGATTCAGTTTGCCTGCCATGTCTTGGTGATGACTGATAGCATGATTCCACCAGATATAATTAATAAGGTTCTGGGAATATTGCATATATTGCCGAAGATCTAGTTATAGTTTTCTGTCTTTCTTTCAAAAAAAAATTGAATTAATTCATTTTGAGCTTTTGAAAGGGAAACATTATCTAGGGATCAGTAATTTGCATCTCATTAGAATACTTATAGGGTTTCTGGGAGGCTATGACCATTTATTTGAATATTGAATTCAAATAAATGTAGTAGAAAGAGAAACTAAAACAGAAGTGGTTGCGGATAAATGGCGATTCTGTGCTGTTATGTGGATAAGAGGACTTGGTTCTTGCTCATCATATCATATTTTTCAATATCAATGCCAAGAGATTTTTAAGATTGGCATTTATTTTCCGACTGAATTGACATTTGATTAGTGCTTACAATTTTCGTACTACAGCTAGATTTTTGGAACTTCTGCAGTGCTGACAGAACTTATTTTGGTGACCCTTTTGTTTGGATCAGAAATTCTTTAATGTTCATGGATCAAGGATTTCAGCTTTTGTGCCGTGGGAAAGCACGGAGATTGCTTTTTCTACTGGGAGCAACGGTTGCTATAGTTATAGTGGTTCAGTATTTTGAATTTCCATCTAGTAGAGTTTTAGTCTCTCTTTTCTCTGCCGTCAACACTAGAAGCTTCATGTCCAGAAATTCATCGACGGGTTCGGAAGCGCTAGGTAACATGACACTTTCAAACGGTATAAACACAGCTAACACAGATATGCTCCATGAGACTACAGATAGTGATGAAGCCTCGGATGACAAGAAAGAAACAGTCAAAGTTAGCGAATCGGAAGAAAAGGAAGTCAGTCCAAACAGTAGTGATAAATTGGAAAGGAAAAGAGGCTCAAGTGACAATTTTGGGTTAGTTTCAAATGAAACTACATCAGATGATCTTGCAAACCAAGACAAAAATCCCACATTGGAGAATGGCTTAAATACAATTAATGGCTCTGAAGAAAAGAAGGCTATGGCACCTGATACTTCCTATATAAATGTTGATAAAGACAATGCTCCGATATCAGGAAGAAACAGAAGCTCGGATGCTCGCCCTGGATACCCTACATATGCACCACCAATGATGAATACATTCTCTAATAAAACATTTTCAACTGATGAAAATTCAAGTCCAGTGATTTTTGAGAGTTCAAACACCTCTTCAGTGAGAAAAGATACAGCAGGAACACTTAAAAGAGATGAGAATTCTGGATTATTGCCAAATAATTATTCCATGTCTAGAAGTGGTTCTTTTTCATCGAAAGTTACTGCAGCTAAGAGGAAAACATCCAAGAAACCACCATCCAGAGTAATCTCAATACCTCAGATGAACAAATTGCTTCGAAAAAGTCATTCTTCATCCTCTTCAGTGGTATGCATTAAGGTCCAATCCAAATTTTGATCAAGAGACTTGGCTCCATACCAGATTTTTTTATTAATACCCCTTCACCATTTTGTTTTCAGAGACCACTGTGGCCATCAGGAGTTGACCAGGAAATGCTATTTGCAAAATCACAGATTGAGAATGCACCCATAATAAAGAATGAAACTAGACTTTATGCACCTATATATCGCAATGTGTCCATGTTTAGGAGGTATACTTTTCATACATATATTATATGCAGTGAGTAGATATATTAAGTAATCTGTTTGAATCACCCTTGGAAAGAACTGCTAATGAACACAGTATGTGACTTCTGAGTTACTAGACAACAAGTCTTGATAGATGGCTCCTTTTGCTTGGAAAGGATGATGTGATAACTACATATGATTTGTACTAGAATTGGGGTTCTGAACACGAGGATATGTTGACATAATTTTAATCCCTCCATTTCTGTGGGGTTTTTTTACCAGCATGAACATCATACATTTTGAATTCCATCCCCTGCTAGTGTAGAAAAGCATCAAAGGGGTACTGGGGGAGATGGATATTCATGAAAATAGTATATCATGATTAAAAGATCCTCTCAAGGTAGTGGCAGTTTTATGACTTGAGTGTTCTAGTGGCATCTTTACCAGTTGATGGTAGAGAAGCTGTCATGTCCTAATAATCCCTTGGAAATCATTCAGCATTGTCTATAAATGTGTTTCTTTATTAGAAGTTTGCTTATAAGAAGAAACTTTTTCAACTACTTTCTGGGACTACATGTTTGCAGTGGTGTTTTTATGTTCAAACCACATTAATTAGTGTTTCTCATAATATTTGAGGAATTTTGAGTCAGGTTTCACTGGCAGGAGTTATGAACTAATGGAGAAGATGCTCAAAGTTTATGTCTACCAGGATGGTGAAAAACCCATCTTCCATCAGCCAATACTTGATGGAATATATGCATCAGAAGGATGGTTTATGAAGTATATGGAAGCTAATGAAAAATTCGTTACTGAAGACCCTGGAAAAGCTCATTTATTTTACCTTCCTTTCAGCTCACGACTTCTTGAGTTAACACTTTATGTACGAAACTCGCACAGTCGTACAAACCTTATCGAATACATGAGAAATTATGCAGACATGATAGCAGCAAAATATCATTTCTGGAACAGAACTGGTGGTGCAGATCATTTTGTTGCCGCATGCCATGACTGGGTATACTTTTCTGCTTTATTTTATGTCATCTTTCTATCGAGAAACATTAACTGTAACCTGAAGTGATGATACCAAGAATGAAATGAATGATAAATGGTGCAAGAAACACCCAATTATATCTCTTTTAGCACTCTGCCTCTGGTATTCAAAGTGTAATAAAATGCCTTTTTTCAGGCACCTGCTGAAACTAGGGGGGCTTTGCTCAAGTCCATCAGAGCCCTCTGTAATGCTGATATTGAAGTAGGCTTCAGCATAGGGAAAGATGTTTCCCTTCCAGAAACTTATGTCCGCTCAGCACAGAATCCTCTCAAAAATCTGGAAGGCAACCCTCCCTCCCAAAGACCAATCCTTGCTTTCTTTGCAGGTAACATGCATGGCTATGTCAGGCCACTTCTTTTGGATTACTGGGGCAACAAAGATCCTGATATGAAAATATTTGGTCCAATGCCTCATGTCAAGGGTAACACAAACTACATTCAACACATGAAGAGCAGCAAGTTCTGCATCTGTCCGAGAGGCCACGAAGTGAACAGCCCGCGAATCGTGGAGGCTATGTTCTATGAGTGCGTTCCAGTTATAATATCTGACAACTTTGTGCCTCCATTTTTCGAGGTTTTAGATTGGGAATCCTTCGCTGTTATTGTCTTGGAGAGAGATATCCCAAATTTGAAGAATATACTGGTTTCAATATCTGCAGAGAAGTATATAGAGATGCATAAGAGAGTGAAGAAGGTACAGCAGCATTTTCTATGGCATTCTAAGCCTGAGAAGTATGATTTATTTCATATGATTCTTCACTCAGTTTGGTACAACAGAATTTTTCGAATAAGACCTGCATAAGCCTTGCCTGGTAATTAAATTACCTGGAATGGTTTCTCTTTTTATTCTAGCTTGAGGTGATTCAAGCATCTGGTTGTCGGAGCCTAAAATCTATCGCCTCTGATGAGACAAGTGTTGTCATCTCTTTCCACATGCACAAGACTGCAGTTTTTGCAGCATCAGCATGTACAGCTACAGCCAGAGCTTGTTTGTTCTTCATTTTAAAAGTAATTCTGAATTTTTTATATTTTTTTCTATGTGCCAATTAAATATTTTTTTCTTATTTTCAAGTTATTTTAATGCGTTCATATAAAAAATATTTTTTAAAAATAAAAAATATTATTTTAATATATTTAAGAATAAAAAACACTTTTTTAAAAGCTATCTTCAAAAACAAAAGGCTCTTGTTATCATGCTGACCTAGCTTCAATGCATTTTTTTTTATTATTATTATTAATATAGGTGTTCGGGCCAGTTTATACGTATTTCGATTAATCTCACGAATCCTAAAGTTAATAATCATGTAAGTATCAAGTGGTCATTATATTAGGAAACACAGGACTTGAAACTTAAAATCATAGGAGAGTAAACTTTTTAATCTCAAATTCTTATCATCTGATTACTTATTATATGGTTAAAAATAAAAATAAACACTTTTTTAAAAGCAATATTTAAAAACTAAAAAGCTCTTTATATCATGCTGACCTAGCCTGGATATATTTTTTTGTTATTAACGTGGATGTCTAGGTCAGTTTGTGTATAGCTCGACTAATTTTAGGGGTCCTGAATTTAACAATCATATAATTTTTTAGTGATCATTATATTAGCAACTACGTGGTTCGAACTTGAGACTATAAAAAAAGCAAACTCTTGAGTCTCAAGCTTTTATCACTGATCCATTTACTAGAAGGTTACTCGAATGCTTTGTTACTCAATCCGATGGTGTTGGTATATCAATTTATAAAATTGAGTTAATCTCTTGTATTTAAAGATATAGAATATAGAATAATTTTCTTAAAATATAATTGTAGAGATTTTTGTATTTTTAACATGGAAAATACAAAAAAAAAAACTGTTTAGTAAGAAAACTATTATTTTAATCACAAGATCTTTAAATTATTGAAGTTCTTTTATCAATTCAAGATCTGATGGACTGGACTGCTGCCCGCTGCTCCCTTACCACTGTCACTTCTTGGAAGCTTCCGAGTTGTGAGCAAACGTGATCCGGTTTTTTCTCCTTCTAGTTTTATTACACAACTAATTATTTAGAACTACACATCAACAATTTTTTTTATTTTTTTTAACGTTGACAATATTCTCCAATCAAATTTCAGAAAACTAAATGTTTTTTTCGAACATATTTTAGATAAATCATCTAATCAGCTTAACATTCTGCTCTCAAACAGTGGAAACAAACTGTAAGTAATATATTTAATTACTGTATTATTAATTGACTTTATTTTTAGTGAGTGGGTTATAAAGCAAATTGATTTTATTTTCTTCTGTTCTCTTAAGGAATTTGAATCTGAAATTCATTGAAAATTTCCATGCAGTTTAATGACATGCATACAAAATCGTTAAAATCATATTTAAATCAGCTTAAATTAACTCAAAATAATATTATTTTTAAATTTTAAAATCAAAACAATATTATTTTTTTAAAAGAATTCAGATAAAACGCGTTGCTAGGTTACTCGCATAGAGCGTAAACACTTACACAGTAAGTCCGTGAGCTCTCCATCTAATAGCCGTAGATCACATCTTCCTTGATACGTTAACACAGCTATGAAAAAATCCACCAGCACCTCGTTCACTTTACAGTGACATCACCCGTACCGTAACTTTACTGATAAACGGTAGAGTTTTAAATGACCACTCTAACCCTCATAACTATCACTTAATCGTATCCACGTCATAATAAAAGGGGATAAATGCATAAACTCATGGTAACGAACTTTATCTTACAGAACATCCTCACGAAAAACAAAAAACAGTTTCAAGACACGGCAATAGACGGCAACCTTCGACACTTTCTCCTTTATCTACCTAATTTCGCCTTTAATTTTATATAATTATTAGTTTCAAGGTTTCTTGATTGTTAAGATCAAAACCAAAGATAATAAAGGGATAAAAAAAGGTGGTGATAGATAGATAGATAGATAGAAATGGCGAGTGAAAGCAAGCAAAGCGCGGTGAAAATGAAGCCAAGAAGTAGTAATTTTGATGGTTTCAAGGGAAAGATTGAGGCTTCAATGAAAGTTAAGAGAATTGAGAGCTCAATCAAACAAAAACAACCTGTTGTTGA
The DNA here is from genome assembly GCA_964035475.1 of Salix caprea. Lineage (NCBI taxonomy): Eukaryota > Viridiplantae > Streptophyta > Magnoliopsida > Malpighiales > Salicaceae > Salix > Salix caprea. Next base: position 17,114,773 of record OZ037751.1, read on the forward strand.
TTCAAAGCAAAAATCTGTCTCAGCTGTAACTACTAAGACTGAGGTATGGTACTCCATCTCTCAAATTCTGTTTCTCTTTTTCATTTTTGCCATTATTTTGATCCTAAAGTGGCTATTTTGTTGTTGAAGTGATCGTTTGCATCTTGGTTTTGATTGGTTTATATAGTGGAGTATGTTATTTGGTTGTTTCGAGGTTCTTAAGACTGTTTTCAGCCAATTCAATTATATGGATTTGTTGCTTTGATTTGGTTAGTTGATTGTGTATGGTTTGAGTTGAATTGGTTTATATGGATATGGCGTTTTCTGTATTAATCTTAATAATCTGCAGTGAATTGATTAGTTTTTGGGACAGTACTTTATTCCGGATTCTCGATGGGTTTGGTTTTGGTATTTTATATTGGGGTTTCATGAGGTTTACTGTATGTTTTGTTTCCATCTGAAGGTAAAATTAAAATCAGCATCGAGTTCGTCAAAAACCACAACGACAACCACAACTACTAGAGTGAGGCAGAAGAAAGTATACTCCTTGCCTGGTCAGAGATGTGATCCTCCTGAAGAGGTTTGGCTTTGAAATTTTCATTTTCTGCTGTCGTTTTGGATAATGAGTTTTGTGTTGAAAGTATCATTCATTCTTATGTTTATTGCCCTTTTGTTTTCACAGAGAGAACCACTTAGGATATTCTACGAGTCGTTGTCTAAACAGATTCCAGACAGTGAAATGGCAGAATTTTGGTGAGCTTTCCCTCATCAACTACTTGATCATAAATGGTTTTCTAAGAAATATGTTGCAGCCCCTACCTTTGTGATTTCCTGAATGGGAGTGAGACCTGGGGTTGGTCCTAGTGTCTATTGCCATTTCTTGTTGCATTGCTTACTCTGCTTCATTGGGAGTTTTAACCATTCTTATTAAATGTTCCAATTCCTCTGTTTGTCTTAAGTAAGTCATTCTCTGTTACCAATGTACACTTTAGATGTTTTGAACTCCTTGCTATCCTTCGCCATACACATCAGAAGACTCAGAATACTTTAAACTGAGAGTTCAGCTACAAATTGTATCCATATCTGACTCATTTTCTCTGCAGAATTTGAATCCTTTAGCAAATCTGATTGCAATGGAGCCTGATCCAGCGAACACTTGTGCACTAATGCATATTCTTTGTATCCCCAACTTGAACCCCAGAAAATTTGAGCCTAGTGATGCTTTTCAAACTAAGCATCTCTATATCAACAGTTAATAAACTTAGCATCCTACCAGATACACTAGTGATCTTGAGAGTGCACAATTGCAATACTAAATTGCAATGTCTTGGTGTAAGTTTTTCACCCTTGAGTTTGTTAGTCTCAACTTCAGGTGAAAAATAAACAGCGAAATGTAGGGAAAAAATTGATGTTTTGAATGGTAAATGGTGACTTATCTAAGCCTGCCTCTTTTATCACTTGAACTACTGTGCATGGTCTGTATGACATTTGAACTTACTTTCTTTCCTTAATTTATTAAGTAGCTTAGTAACTAAACCTCCTTCGCCTTTTTTCAGCGATGATATTGTTTTAATTACTATAAAAGGGATAACTTGTTTCTCAACTGTGATGAATTACTGAATGTTATCCTATCTCATATAGACTTTCAACTGTCTTGCTTCCATGAGTATTTTTACTTTCCTTTTTGATTGTTTCATGGTCTTCATTCATTCAAGGAAAAATATGATCAAGACGTCATGCCTTTTAAAGACGTTTTGGACATGTTACATGGTAACAAAGCATCTTACAAATACACAGAAACAGTTATGCTAAAAAGATCTTCATTTCCACCTTGGCTGGATATCTTGTGTTAGATATCTCATGTCGACTGTGTGAAATTCATTTCCGTTTTCACTGACAATTAGTAAATTCAGCAGTGATTTGTTTGCGAGGCATGACCATTCAATTTGCAGGATGATGGAACATGGCTTACTGTCCCCAGAGAGGGCCAAAAGGGCACATGAGAAGAAACAAAGAAAGCAAAAAATGCAACGTCTGGGAACTCCCATTAAATCTACCAAACCATCCGCCAGTAAACCTAGGAGTTTTCAGAAGCAGCAACTGACATCAAAGAATGGCGACCTTAAAGCCAAGAGGAAAATCAACAATGACAGTGACGATAATGACTTCATTTTAAGTCCCAAAAGAAGTAAAGGGTAAGAAATAAATGTTTCATTGGTATGTGTAACATGTTTCTGGTAACATTTCATTGAAATCTGTTTTCATTGAACTGCATAGCGGCAAGTGTTCTAGACAACTTGACAACCGATACATTGAGACATCCTTTGTATTTTCTTACTTTTGGAAACAACAAATGAAGATAAATTTCCCAATTCCTGCGCATTCCTTATTTCTCCACTTTAACTTGGCGATGCTAATAACTTACTTTGACAATACTTGTTCAAGAATTTAGAAGAGGCAAAATCTAATCATGCTTAAAATTTGGTGTGATTTCCATTTAATGGTATCCAATCTCTTATTTTCTAGGAAGAAAATATCAGTTCAGAAGACAGATTACTAGGTAAACCCTACTGAGCTTTCCCTAGTCATAGCTGATAGCCTGACTTTGCTTGTCCTTTGGTTGGGATTTGAAGTTTTTCTTGATCTAACATTGAGGGAGTCATATGTAGACATAAAGTTCTACATCACTACTCTTTCCTTTCAGATTGAGCTGCTAAATATCCATCACACACCATGAATGGAAAGTTGGAAACTAATGGTATAGCATGAATATTTTTTCCTCAGCATTTACAGTACAGAACTCTCTTTTTATAACAATGTGGTGGTCATGAGATGCAATTGCAATTCAGTGCTTGAAAATTAAAATGGTTTCTACCGACAGAACTCATTTAAACTGAAATCAAAAATATTCAGAGGCGAGGTTAAATGATTAATCTCCCTCCATTCCACTTTGCTTAAAACTGTAAAATTCTCCATGGGACTATGAAAAAAAAATCAAATCCTTCTTTACTACTTCACTCTATGTCATCTTTATTGACATTTTAGTACATGGCTAAGGTTTATTAATGGCATGCCCTCACCTTTTCCTCAACCATGTAACCTCTACTTTCTGTCAAACACACACACACACACATTCCTGATTTTCTTCCTTTTATGCATAGCCCACACACATCATAATTATTTCCAAGATACCTGTATACTAACCAACATTTTAAAACAGAATAAAAAGGAAACGAAAGAGAAAACATGAATCATGAACTTCTAGTGGAATTGCTCAAGATTAAGAAAGAATAAATCTCCTGCAAATATCATGCAACTGGGTGTTCATGTTTCTTCACCTTATCTTATCACTGCCCATATTTTTGCTAAGAAATTTAGGCATAAATGAAAGCATTCTGACACTTTTCTTTTCCTGCCAAGTACGCATTAAAACTGGATGATTTTTTTTTCCCTACTAAATATATGTGTATCTTAAGATCAATTCCTCCTGACTAAGGATATATGCTGTGATGAGATGGTTGAAGTTCCCGCCAGAATGCATCTGGCAATGGGTGATTGATTACGTGCCTTTAGCTTCCACAGACATTAATGGCAGGTTGATTGAAAGACTAGGAGCAACTTGTCATCTGCTGTGAAAAATGTTATGGACACCCGACCTTTAGACACAAACACTGTCACGCATAGCAGAGCAGTCATAAGCTTCATATCAGAACGTTTTTCAGTGAGATTTGTCTGCATACAAGCACGTAATTTTATACGAAATGCAGGAACATATTAATGTCTAAATATTGGTACAGTGTCCACTCTCTCGTATTTGTGTATAAATATCGAAACTTGAATACCTTCAGGAGTTTTCTTTTCACATAATCAGTTGCATGAACACAAAATAGCTACCAGCTGTGTGATGTATGAAGATCACTGATCGAGTATAAATATATGATTTTGAACTTATTAGGTCCCACTCTGCATGAAATTTAATGTGCTGAACCAAGTTATAATGTCCATGTAAGAGCAGTACGTGTGACAAACAAGCGGTGAATCCGCATGATTCAGACCGTCTTGCCACAATGAAATTTGGATCAATTACTGTGTAGTGTCGCCGGTCAATAAAGACAGTGAAAACAGGTGATTTTGACTGTTTGATCATCTGGTACCTGCTATGGAAATGTCTTGTGGGGCTATGGTGAAAGAAGGGTCCGTTTTCTGCACTGTGCTCAGATTTTCCACTGCATTGCTTCAGGTAAAAAAAGGTCGGTGTTAACTGCATGAGAGAGAGTGATCAATGTTTATTGTTCTTGAATGTGCAGGCGTAAGTGTCTGATTGCAGTAAGCAATCGTGAGAAATCTTAACCTGATCGTATCCTTTCCTTGACAAAAAGATAAAACCGTGTCAACTCAGTGGTAGCATTCAAGATGAAAAGCAAAGTTGCATACCTTGATGAAATCTTCCAAAAATGGCACGAGGGGTCGGAAAAACACTTCAAAATACAAACCAGAAGAGAATTTCTCTTTCTTTTTCTTCATTCATTGCTAACTACTTAATTTCCTGATGCACCAATAATGCCTTGATAAAAGTTTTTCTGCCGTCTCCTTCTTTAACCTGTTCAGAAACGTCAGACCCTAGCCCGACAAGCAAACAAACGAACAGGCTTCTGCTATTCCTGGCAAGCTTTCTGTATGTGCTCCACCTGCCTCATCAGTACCCTCCTTTTCCCACATGAACTTGATAATTTCAAATGATCATAGATTCCTGCGATCAGTGACCTCTTATATAATTTAGGGCGTGTTTGTTTTCATAATTTACCCTGCTAAACTGTTTTTCACTAAAAAAAATATTGCTGTTTTTACAATCTTTTGATGGTTTTAATATATTTAAATTAACATCACTCGTTATACCCTCTTGCATGAAATAAAAACAAGCTACTTCAAGCTAGAGTTGCATTCTCTGGTAATTTTTGTCAAAGCTGTCATCAATCTGTTGCTCTCTTGGAGGTAGCAGCCAAATTTGCTAATAGTCCCATAACACCCTTTTCTGAGTGAGTGAGTGAGTGAGTGCTTAAACAGTGGTTGTAGTGCTAATCAATGTCACTCGCAGCACAGTAAATGCCTGTGGACTAAGGTGGCTAAATTACAAGACTTTTTTTTTCTGTGCTTAAACAGTGACTGTAATGGACTGTAGTGGTCATTTTCGTTTAAAAATATATTTTTTCAATTTTTCTATTAGTATTTTATAATAATTTTTAAGTAAAAAAACTAATTAAAAAATTATAAACATGTGTACAACTGCACTCCCAGACATTACAGGCAGCCATAGCTAGCTAGCATGACAGGAAAAAGTAGAGCTTATTACCCAATGCATCTTTTCAGGGTTCTGGAGAAACCCCGGTGACTTTCTGTCACCTGGAAGCTCCAGCTCCGACATGCATGAGATTGGGTGGTCCAAAGAGTTCACCACAGCTTCTCCGCCATGAACAAGTGTCTCTTGTTATCTTTAACAGGCAATTTCTGTAACTTGTGCTCTACAAAAAAAAAATGAGAACCTACTTTCAAGGAATAGGTCACGTGTGAGGTAAAATAGAATGTAATTAATTAATTAATTGTTTTTTAATAGTTGATTTGATAGCTAAGAGATATGCTTCCCCTTTCGTTACTGGAAGAGATTGCTCTTCGCACGGCTGAAAGAAGTTTATCATGAAAATAAAATTTAAAGTTTTGATATTATGAATTTTTTGCATAGTTTTCTCAGAAAAATTAATTTTTTTGTCTTCTTCAATTGCATATAAAATATTAACACATGATTTTTATTATTTTTATTTGATAGAGAATAGTGTAAATTATATTTTGAGACCTTATCTAATAGTTTAAATTTTTAGGTAAGATGGTTCATTGACATAGCACAGAACCTTGTTGACTCGATGGTTACAAGTTCGAATCTCACTAGTGTCATTTTATTAGATGAAAATCAGGCACAATATGATATGAATATGCGTGTAAATTTTAAGTTTTTGAATGGGGTGGGTAATTGACATTATTAAACTTGTTTTTTGTATTGTGATAAGTTTTTTAATAAGAAAAGGGAAATAAAAACTTACCCACGGGACCTATAAATAATTAGTTAAGTACTAAGGGAGGCGCATTCCGATGTTCTATTGTGTATTACATGGTAAGGAAAATAATTTTATTAAAAAAACTACACAGACGTATCAATGTAAGCTTATCCATAAAAGACGACGCTCCCTGACAACGAATATTTACGGATGAGGTTGTATTATTTTATTAAGTTCCAGGTATTTAAATAGATATATTCATTTATAAATTGAGTAAATTAATATAATTATTAAACTGGGCTGGTTGTCCTATGAAGCACCAACAAGTAGCCATAAAAATGTTTTGCAGGGTACAGGAGCGTGGGGAGTAAAAAATAGTGTAATTCCAAATCAGGGATGCCAGCTGGACAAAAGGATGACGTCAGAGGAGAGCTGTCGGACTTTAATCTTGGATTTTTCAAGATTTGAGACAAATAATGTCTTAAGAATAAGGGCAAAGAGATGGTGGCCAAGTAAAATTGTGTGGCTGTGGACTTCATGTTCGAGACCAGTCATCACGCACTTAAAATATCTACATCTTCCAAAGTGTATTGGTTAGCCTGCGGTAGCCATCGGAGGTGACAATTTGTTCATTTATAGAAAATAATAAATAAATAAATAACAAAAGCTGTTTTTTTAGTCATTTAAAATGAGATGCATGATGTGTGCTCTTAGTCAACCTTCCCTCATCGTTGATTTAGCCTGCCTGCCGTGGATCTCCAGTTATTTTCTAAATTACCAAACTAAAATCACAGGGTAAAAACACAATCAAGCAAAACAAACAAATAGTAATTGAAAAATAAAAATCAAATAAAATGTTAGAAACTCGGTATTGAGGGAATAGATTATTCATAATTAAGGGAATAAAATATAGAGGAAAATCTCTCATATATATGACAGAGTAAAACACTGAGTGCTAAATAAATATAGGATTGTTTGTTTTATTTTTATTTTTATTTTTATTTTTTATTTTTCAGTCCAATCAGGAGCCCCCACGTTGATAGCTTCCCGGAGAGCCTGTGATAAACTTGAAATCCTGAGCACCAATTGCAGTGGTTTCTCTCTCGAGTGCAATTCCGAGCACGTTAAGGGGTGCCAGCACGATGAGGTCAAAACAAGATTGTCGTGTTGGACTTTGAGACAAATAATGTTTTAAGAATAAGAGCAAAAAGATATTGGCCAAGTAAAATTGTGTGGCTGTGGACTGGAAATCACTCACTGCTCACTGGAAATATCAGCAGCTTCCACTGTGTCCTGCTTTTTAGCCTCTTCTGCAAGTGCGGGTCAGACATCGGACGTGACAATTTGTTCATTTATAGAAATTATTTCAAACGTTGTTTCTAAACATTTCAGGAAAAAAAAGAAAAACAAAATACATTAAAAAAATGATGTCTTCTTTCCCTGTTCACAGGTGCGACTTTTCTTCTGCTTTTTTGTGTGCGCGCTTGCTCGCTTGCTGCAGTCTGGGGCACAGCATTATATCGTGGATGAGAATGATGGCTTACGTTGATTGCCTCGCGAATAGAGCTGCTAAGGTTTTGTTTGGCCGGTTGGACTTTCCTCGAGTTAGTGCTGCTCGATGTGATCATCTTCGTTTAATCGTGGCCGTTCAAATTAAATCAACAGCTGAGAATTTATTAGGGAACACAATTTGTTTTATATACATATCTTAAGATCTAACCAAATCTATTTCTTTTATGCACTCCCAATTTTATACGTTTCTTGTAAAATCTTATCCCTCCTCCTTTCCTGATTATTATTCTTCATGTAAACATCTTACTTTGTTTTTTAAGATAAAACCAATTAAATTAATATCAGTTTATATGTAGAAAAAAAAAAGAAAAAAAAAGGTCAAGTAAAACTAGAATACAGCCATGAGATTTAATCCATCATAAATTGTAAGATTTACGGTGTGAGAGCCTCTAATTTAATAAGATGATGACAGATTTTTTTACTATAAAGTATCGGGGTTTATTTTCTTCTCAATTTTTATTTAGACTTTTATTATTGTCAGCTAGGTTATATCTATAGTTATCAAGTCAACTAAATTATGTTAAAACAATTTTTACATTATTTAATTTTGATTTCAAGCTTACAAAACGTTGGGTTGGGAGGATTTAAAGTTGACATGTTAAGTCAAGTTCAATAATAATATTTAATAATTTTAATATTTTTTTCATTAAATTAACAAATTGAATCCAAAATGCGATGTGAGTCTTACAAACTGTACAGAAATGTTATCAATATTTTATTGTTTTTTGAAACCATATTACTCTTCTCTTCTCATAATACCATATAGTGTATGTGATTTATTTATTTGAGAAAGATAATGGTCTAAAAACTTACTAAGAACTTAAACTTATGAGTCATCACAAGTTATTCTTTTATATAGCTCGTTAAATGAACCGCTACATGATAATAGAAGGATTTATTGACAATTTCAACACGGGTTAATTAAGGACATAATTAAGTTTAATTTATTGTCATCATTTTGATTGTGCTCTCCATCACAGATCAATGTTAATTAGAATAGTTGATTTTAAAATAATTCAATTTGATCCTTGATTTTTTTCTTACATAACTTAACCCTTTTAAGTCAATATTAGAAGTCTATTGCATCTTTTTAGGGGATGAGGGTTGGATTAAAAAATAGAAGACTTAAGTGAAAATAAAGGTAAAATAGATGGTATCTCTATAATTTGTTTGAAAAGTTCATTTTCATCCCTCATTTTTTAAAGCTATAAGGTAATCAATCCTTTCAATTTTAAAAAATATATTTTACCACCAAACTTTATTTTTCCTAGTTTTCAAGTTTTTTTATGGAGAAGAAAGAGGGGCTTGTTTGATTCTAGCTTAAAGAAAGAAAATTGTTGTTTGTGAAGATTTCGGCTGTCAAAATAGTTTATTTCTATATCAAATGATTCCATATAATAAAATGAGTTAAGATTAGATATTTTTTTTATAATTTTTTTTTATATCAAATGATTCTATATAATAAAATGAGTTAAGATCACGTGTTTTTTTTTTGTCTTGAAAACATCTAAAAACATATTTGGGCTCTCGAAGGTTTTTGGCGTGGGGTTAATTTTGGGTTTATGGAGGTTATAGATTTGATTAGAAAAAGGTTATATTGTGTTCAGGTAAAGTGGTTTAAAAATAGGTTGTTGGGTAAAAAAACCTAACCCTATTTTTTAACACGCTAGTGGTTGGAATTTGATAGCTAATAAATGATGTATTGTCATCTTTTTTCCACAACACCGGGGTTGAAAACACATCGTCCACTCCGTTCACTTAAAAAAAATTAAAGTCCCACATGCGAGGGCTTGAATTTGCTCGAAGTTACTACTATTGTGTTTTTTGTTTTTGCAAAGTTAAGTTGTTATAATGTTTATAAATGCAAAACAACACTTAGGTTTATTCTTATTTTCTTAAAATTCACCTTCAAAGCTTTACTTTAAAGGCTTAATTGTTATCTCGAGTGCAATTTGGCTTTTTACTTAATGTCGATAATAGTGAAAAAAAACTATTTTTTTTCGATTTCATCCATCGACATGACTTTGCATATTGTTTTTTTTTTTTTTTTAGGATTGTTATAATCTTAGACAAACATCTATTTTATAATTAATGCTTAATTTTGTGAGCATTTAACTTCTATCATATAATTGAGTAAAAATTATTTGAGTTTTATTTTATTAATCTAAATTCCATGCTGAACACACAAATTGAATACCAAATCGAAGGAAGGGCACTTGGATTTTGGGAAAGGAGAAGTCATCTTTAACATGTGGGGTGAAGTTAATTCATTAACAAAACCACACCACGTGGCGAGCTACCATTGTGTGCTCTCGGAGAAAACTAAACGGTGATAGGGCTGGGACCCAGATGAGTTGGTGACTCCTATCTAGTTTGGTGGCTGGATTATTGGAGATCAATGCACCTACTAATCCAAAATCACTCATCGAAACCACACACTGGACCCCGGCAACTCTTTGAGAAGCATGTTTTATGAGACTTATTTTCAAAAATTAAAACTATAGACTAAAATTTATATCTACAAATATTATCGCTCATCAAATTATGTCTTTCTCGTGCTTCCACTGCAAGTCTGAGACACAAGTTGGACGAACATAGATTCCTAGGTATATTTCTTTTTTAGCTTCTAACAGTCCTGGCCAAGTCATTTGGATCGATTATCGAATGTTTTTTTTCCTGTGAAACCAAATTACTCCTTGATTAAAAATAAAAATAAATAGAGGTGGTGGTGGTGGCGGCGGAGAAAAGCTAGGCTCAGGCCTTGAGCTTATTTGGGTAAAAAAGATGAATGAGATGATGTCGGGACCGGATAAATATTGGGCCTTGAGACAGTGAAACCCCTTATTAGTGTGGTGCCTCAAAATATCAAACAAAAACCACGTCGACCAGAAAAGATCTCCATAATAATATATTGCAATAGCTCATCATCATGCAGCAGATTAAGACACAAAGCAGCACTGTAGAACCCTAGATTGCTACTATATCTAAATATAAGATTATTAAATCCCTACCAACCAATCCGGAGGGAAACCTCTAATCCCACAGAAAGGGGCAAAACGGGGATACACATGGTCGTATAAGAGAGGCCGATAGAAGATAAGGGACAAATGAACAGGGGAAACTGGTTAAAACAGAGGAGAGTGATGAAATGGGTTGCGTGGTCCTATAGAAGGGACCCCATTGTAGCATAGGGTGTCTCTCTTCTCTGATTGGTCCACCCTCTTACCACTCTTCTCCCCAGCTCTTTCGATGCTTATAAGTGTCATTGGGAAATGATGTGATAAAAGGCAATGCCCTTGTTCAAGCATCACATACATCGCTAGCAACCTTCCCATGGTTTAATGCGCAACGCCCTCCTCCCTCCTCATTTAAACCCCAATTTCCAATCTTTTTCTATAAAGCTCACGGGCACCACCACCCTCGCTGATTCTCCTCCCCCCCCTCTCACTCCACCACCATCCGGCTCCGCCTATAAAACACCATCTCGATTGTTGCTCCAGAACAGCAATCCTGCCCTGCCTCTGCTCTGTTTTGTCTCAAAACGCCAGCCCTCGTTCATTTTCCTCAGCTCACCTCTCTGTTTCGCTCAATAAATACTTTAAAGCTTGAGTACATCCATCGTTCACTCATTTTGGCACACGATTACCCTAAAAAAGGTCTAATCACACCACTTTTAAAAAATGAGTGATCATCATCAGCAAAATCTGGAGACAGAAAGTAGCTCAACAAACGCATTCTCCCCGCCCTCACCATCTTCACCGTCTTCTAACTCTACCCCGTCAAAGAAACATCAACAGGAACAGGATTTTTCTCCCTGTAAGAAAATAACAAGAATAAGAGACTCTAGCAAGCATCCAGTCTATCGAGGAGTTCGGATGAGAAACTGGGGCAAATGGGTGTCTGAAATTCGAGAGCCTAGAAAAAAGTCGCGCATTTGGCTGGGTACTTTTCCTACCCCAGAAAAGGCGGCGCGTGCGCACGATGCCGCTGCTCTAAGCATCAAAGGAAACTCAGCTATTCTTAATTTCCCTGAACTCGCTAACTCTTTACCCCGTCCAGCTTCACTTGCTCCTCGTGACGTTCAAGCAGCCGCTGCTAAAGCTGCCCAAATGGACACGTTTGACCAAAAATCTGAAGCAACCACCACCACAACAGCGTCTTCATCGTCTTCTTGTACATCTTCTTTGACATCCCTTGTTTCTATGATGGACTTGTCTCAAGATGAAGAGCTGAGCGAGATTGTCGAGTTGCCAAGCCTCGAGACGAGTTATGACGAGCTAAACAATGATTTTGTTTACTCTGACTCTGTTTATGGGTGGATGTATCCTCCACCGTGGATGCAAAGCGTGGAGAGTCTCTGTTTCAGCGGCGGCGGCGGCGGCGGGTATGCTTGTGAAGATCTCACACTGCCGAATGAGAGTACTGTTTTATGGAATTATTAGCGCTTTCTTCTTCTTCTTCTTCTTCTTCTTCTTCTTCAATATGTCTGTGTATGTATCTGTGTGTGCGAGTCCGTCCATCTCTCATCCTTTCTCTCTGTTTTATTATTCTTGTTTTTTATCCGATCAAGATTTTTTAGCCCTTCTTGTTTCTCTGCGAGGGTTGAAATTTCTCTCCCTGTCTTTTTGGTGTTCATCTCTTCTTGTGGGTATGTATATGACTTTAAATCTAAATGTACAGTTTTTGGAAAGAGGGAAAATGTGTGCATCAATTTCCTTTGCTTAGTTTTAGATTGTGAAAACCCCATAAAGACGGCTGGCTTGTTTCATCTCCATCCTCAGGCAAACGGAGGCTTTCAAGGATTGCTGAATGGAAGTTTTTGTCTCTTACGCTGCACCTAAGATCATAAATCTATGGAAATTCTGGCCAAAGTTGAACTTGTGATATTGACTTTATTGGTATTAAATAATGGTAAAAACAAATGATGCCAAAAGTGTCAACAATTAATATTTCGAAAAAGGTGGGTCCTCCACTCCAGATATTTTCCCTGTAATTCTTTGTTTTACATTGTGTTTTAGAAAAAAAAAGAGGTTTTTTTTTATTTTAAATTATATATTTTTTAGTATTTTTAGATTATATTTCGTGTGATTTTGATAATAATTTTTAAAATATTAAAAAATAACTTCAATTATATTACCAAACAAAATAATCACTTCTTGGTGTGAATGTTAGAAGATTGGAACTATCTAGTGGCAAGAATTTATGATTAAAATTTTTACTTTTAGACCCATAAAAGTAAATAATGAAAAATCATCAAGAAAAATATGGCAAAAAAATTCAAGTTAATAATGATAATAAAAAGAATGTTAGGAGGCTGGTTATGGGAGATGCTGAATGGGTAAATATGGCAAAAAAAGAGGAGTGACAATTTGCCAATTAGGGTAACAGTATCTATCCAGTATCTAGCCCTTCCCTCCTCTGCTTTCCACCCTATTTATATTCTCGTCAAATTCTGTTTGTATTTGTGCTCTCTCCTGGCATGAGAGAATTTAGACTGGTGGCTATCAATTCCGTGCCTTCTACAGTGATATTTCTATTTTCCTTATCTTCTGGTGGGGCACGAGACAACTCTCTGCAACTCATCTCCGGTCAAGAACTCGATGTGAAAGCAAGACACCCATCAAGAAAATATTTAATATCACAATTCCTACTTTTTAATACTAATTAATTCAAGATATTTTAATTACTGAGAGTTTCATACCACATGCCACCCGGGTTGAATGTGTCGAGCCCAAAAACGGTCCTTTCCTTTGGCTCTTCTCTTCAAAATATATTTTATTAAAAAAATATATTAAAATAATAATTTTTTATTTTTTAAAAAATAATGTAATAAGGCATACGGGATAAGTTCATGAGCATGTTAAACAAAATTCCCAAGGCTACAAGCCCTAGATAATATCCCTGCGGGCTCCATATTTTGATTTCATGGTTGACCTCTTACAAACGTGCCTAATATTTCTTACCACAAAGAGACATAACTTTGCATGGAGTGTTGAGATGCCAGGAAGCTATTGAGTTTTGATGGTAAAGGATGCCAGATTTGTCAGGTAAAAGTTACTTACAATTGTTAGAAAGAACACTCTTTTCATGTCTTTTGGAATAACATTTTACTTTTGGTATACTGATAAGAATTATTTTATTTAAAAATTTAAATTATAAAATATAATTTATATTATTTTTTAACACTTATTTTTCTTATTTGTGTCACAAAAAGCAGTGATGCTCTCTTTTCACCTTGCCTGAATGCGAGAACGAAACACTTGGCAGATTCATGCGGGGGGGAGAAGTAGTGCCGATTGGGTGTTTGTCACCACTACGTTTTTAGATATATTTTTTTTAAATTGTTTTGACTTGAAAACGATATCAATAATTGGTGCTAATAATATAATTTTGACATGTTGGTGCTGATAATATAATATTGATTTTATTTTTTATTTTTTGTTTAAATATTATTTTCATTTTTTATTTGATAAACAATTTAATCTGGGTTCACTGCCTGGACCAAGATTAACTTAGAAATTATCTCAAATTGAATTAACATCAAGCTTGAAACCTATGAATTTGAACATAACATGATCAATACTAACCGAAATCTTTAGATGGCAATAGGTTCAAATCAGCTCACAGCTGCTGAAGAGAAATGAGTTTTTTTATTCTATTATTATAATAAGATTCTTCCAACCCAGTATATGATTTGTCATCATGCTATCATGTGCTACTATAATTAATTATTTAGCAGAAAAAACACATTGCCATGACTCATAAATAGATTACAAATTTTACAAGACACCTATGAATGAAAAAAAAACTCGAGCCTATTTATGTGAAAAAAATATTTGATATGTTGAGCAATGCACATTGATTTACCAGGTAGCATGACATCTTTTTTTTATTATTTCAATTAGTATATTTTAACTTATTTCTCTTTGGTATATATATATATATATATATATATATATATTATCTTGAGAATATAAGAATAATATGCCATCGCAATTCAATGCGGGAAAGGATTATATATGTTATCTTGTCTTTTTAAAAGGAAAGCCAAAATTCTCTTTCATATGCTAACATATTTTTTCAACCATAAAGTTGAGTATTGAACTCATTTTACTTTAATAAATATATTAAGAAATAAAAAAAGTTATAATAAGCCTTTATAATTTGATTATTTTTCTGTTTAGTCTGTATGTTAAGGAATCATCTCACCTAAAACCTTAAGCTTGTATGAGAGTGCCCAGAATATGATTTATATTATTCTCTAATACACACCCTCAAGTGAAAGCTTTTTGGGTTTAAAACTTGCACATAGACTCACACTACCTTGTGATTAATTTTTATCAAATAGAATAAGGCTGGTGAGATTTGAACTCTTGAACATTGGGTCAACAAAGCTCTGATACCATATTAAGGAATCATCTCATCTAAAAAATTAAGATTGGAGATGAGACCCCAGAATATGATTTATATTATTCTCTAACAGTATATACTTTGAGAAATTACACTCTATATCTTAAACTTAAAATAACTTTATAACACTTTACGTCTGTAAAAAAAAAATCAACAAATATATCATATTATTTACAGTTGCCATTATATTTCATTTAATGACTAAAGAACAATTTCAATATTAATATTATGAATTTGTCATTGAACTAAGAAAAAACCTTGCCACCATGGCTATCTTCTTTCCTTTTTCCATTTCCTTTTTTTATTTTCAATCTCTTGCAAGCCGATAAAAAATAACTGAATTGTTTTTCTTCATTTTCCTTTTCAATCTTTAACGTGCCTGCAAGTTATGATTGAAGTCATCATCTTTAAAGCTCAGCTGAATTATCTGTTTGTTAAGAGATGGAAGGAATGCTTAAAATGGGAAAGTTATCATCCCCTGGCCATGCCTTGAAACTTGAAAATTAAGCATAAGAAATGCACACTCAAAACAAAGAAGAATATATAACAAAATAATATTTAAAAAACATAGAAGAATTAAAATCTATTTCACCTTCTCCACTCTACTTTTTCATAACTTCTTAAATGATAAAAAAAACAATCATCTTCTAACTTCATTTTCATTTCATCCACGTATAGTGCCACCACATTCTCATCTACTTCCTCAATTATTTTACGATCACCTCCATATACGATAACACCATTTTAATACAATATTTTATTTTGTATTCGAGAAAACATCATCTCCCTTTAAGTATTTTTTTTGTAAATCTGGATTATACGAGTAAAATCTTGGTGATTTCAGACTTTTACAATATAAACATGTTCTGACCTGAACTCAATAATTAAAAAGATAAATCTTAAATTCTTTATCATCAAAACTCAATACAACATAATACAAAACTTCAAGATTTGGTTTTGTTGCAACAATAAAAGGAAATCATAAGAGATTGATTTTTACATGGACTGGTTATACAAGTGATGCTAGACATGATGTGGACTAAAGTCAAACACTTCGCCTTCTCCGATAAACCCTCCACCACCCATCGAGCAACCCGTCTGCTTCCTCATCATCTGACGCCATCACTTCCCGTCACAACAACCGCCATGAACGTAATGGAGAACTATTTTGTGCCTTTTGCATTCAAAGACTGGAGAGTGGACTGGATGTCGCCATGCTTTAATTAGAAGTTTTGTATGGCTTACGTTTTCCTTTCAAGGAAGAACTAAAATATACACAACCTCGTGATTCTTTAAGTGTTGATTCTTAAAGTTTGATTTTGTGTCTGGAGAGAGAGAGAGAAGAATTCGTACGAAGAGCGAATACAAATTTATGTACACTAGATTGATGTGGTAGTTTGGGTATTTGTGTGGTATATATAATGCTAAATCTATATATTTTTTAAAATTTGAGTGGATTAAGAATATAAAAAGTAATTTTCTAAAACTCGAAAGCAAAGCAAAACAATGCTCAAATTATAGGCCATTCGATGTATTTTGTTTTTTAAAATAATATAAAATCTTTCTCATTCAGCTATTTAAGGAAATTATCAATCTTTAATTGAGCCGAAAAACGAATTAAAATAATTCATAGCACGATTTCCAAATTCTACTATATTTATTAACTCAGTTTGTCATTGTGTTTCAGTTTTGAAAAAAATTAAATTTTATTTTTATTTTAGATCATTATCATGTATTAATATCAAAAATAATTTTTAAAAAATACAAATAAAATTATTTTGATATATTTCTAAATAAAAAATATTTTAAAAAACAATTATGATTACACTCCCAAACAATCACATAATAATAGTGGGACTGAACTGGTTGTCAGTTTACCCTAAAAATCTTGCATAAAACCCGTTACTCCAATTACGATTTTTATTTTATTTTATGGCCAAACGAAACAGCAAATGCCCTGAAGGGATGGCAAAATGACAGTCTCTATACATCCACGTGTCTGTTTGGTATTCTCTTACCAAGTGAATAAAGACATGTGGTGGGTCAACAAACAAGACTACTTGCTTATTTCGTATTTATATATGATTTCTTATGTCCAAATACACACATACGAGTATCTAAGAGTCTATATTTTGCCGTTTATACGTGTTGAAAGAGACAAATGATCGAGAAGAATCCATTCATGCTTTTACGTGGACTTGTTTGGTAGGTCAGAAGATATATATATATATCATAGAGGTCAGAAAATGCACATGAGGCATGTAATAGTGCTAGCTAGTAATAGTGGAATTATTTTTTAAGTAATGCTAGAACAATTTCTGATTCACTACAGCGAGATATAATTAAAAATGAACTGGCCAAATTGAGTAAAATAATTAACAATGATTTGTTGTTTTTCTCTAGAAATTGATTTTCCTTTGAATATAAGCTTCGCTCTACATTTAGAATATTCCTAATCCACTACATTATAATAATCGAAAAGAACTAACCAAATTCAGTGAAAGACAGAAGAAAATTTATTGAATTTTAAAATTCTGGAAAATAAAACATAATAAAATATATACCTAAGGAGCATCATAATTACTAGTATGCTATAACAGTCGATGATTGCTGCCCTTTCTTGCGCATGACATTTTTTGGGAGATAAAGATTCTCCGATCGTGACTGAAATCATTTTCAATTTCTATTTATTATAATATACGTGTATAAATTATAAATCCCCAGTGACAGGCGTGATCTTCACAGCAAGTTTCTAATTTAAAATAGGATGTATATTTTTTATAAATAGTTGAAGTTTTACTTGTTTATCTAAATTTATAAAATATGTATTTCAAGAATAATATTTTCTTGTATCCAAAAAAATAACTGAAATCATTTTCAATTTCTATTTATTATAATGCACGTGTAAAAATTATGATTTTTATATCCTTCTCTTTCTCTTTAAAATTTAAAAAAAAAAAAGGCCATCTCTAGTTATCTTTTATGTCCAAAGAAAATGTGTGTGTGTTTGTGCTGTGCAATGCATATGGTTAAATAATCCATCTTTTTTTTTTAATGAAACACGAAAGAGATTTAAATACGAAATCTTCTGAGAAATGAAATATCAAAGGCAGTTTGTGTTAGAGAATAATATAAATCATATTCTGGGGCCTCACCTAACAGCTTATCCATTTAGGTGAGATGATTCCTTTAACATGATATCAGAGTCTTGTTGACCCAACGGTCACGAGTTCGAATCTCGCCACCCTCATTCCATTTGATGAAAAATCAAACACAAGTTAGTGTGGGTCTGTGCAAGTTTCAAGCCCAAAGACTTTCACCTGAAGGGATGTGTTAGAGAATAATATAAATTATATTATGGGATCTCACCTAACAGTTTAAGCTTTTAGGTAAGATGGTTCCTTAATAGTTTGACTATAAACTCGATAACAATTAATTATTTCTTTGAATAGCTATTTTCGTGCCACCATTTGAGATCCTAACCACGCATATAACGACTATTTCAAATAATTTGAAAGTGAATGTTGTATTTCTCATGCTGCATTGAATAGTAGAATCATTTCATGTTCATGGAACACAAGCATATGATCCCATGAAAAAAAACTTGTGAGGAGTATCATTTTACCTCTTGTTCATCACTGCCCCACATATTTATTCTTGCTCCCTTTTGACCCCTCCCTTGGCCCTGGACTTTGAAATTGGTGTTGCAGAAAGGCCCGGGTAATTTATTGGATGAAGCAGAAAAACCCTACTTAATAATCGGGAAGAGGGAAGAGGGAAGAGAAAAATAATTGAGGGTAATTTTTTTCTTGATAATCAAAATAGGGTTTGGAGTTTCAGTTCTGTCAATGATGCCATTATGCCCATTTAATAATTGTACCTCAGACAAGGATGGTGTCGTAACCCAATTTATCCACAGGTCAGAAGATATGTAAGAACCAGAAAATTGTTGTGTAGGATTTGCTTAAAATTAGAGCAGCACATAGACTATCTGTTCCTGTTTCAGGAAACCTAAAGTCCACCAAAGCTACACCAGTTACTGTTTTTTTACCCTTTACATGAAATATATATTCAATTTATTCATCAAAATATATTTATAAACTTTACAAACAAAAAGCAGTTTTATCAACTTGGCAATGCCCCATATGAGGGAGTATCTTTGCAAACTTCCTCGTATGTGCAAACTATTTTTTTGTTCATATCTCATCTTGACGACCTGAGAAAGGCCACCATCGCCTATTGGCATCCTGTTTATTTAGCCGACGACAATGCCTTCACTTTCTACTATCCAAATAATTGATCAGAAAGCTCGAGAAAAAACTATCCTATTGATCCCACATCTGGGTGTCCACTTCCCATCTCTTTATTGAAACGCGTTTTCTCTATGCCCGCAGAAGAGATGTTTTTGTCCGGGAAATCAAAGCTGCATGACCCCATTTATTTGTCATGTTTTGATTCATCATTTACGAACCATAGAAACCTATTAAATTTATTGTTATAGTAACCAAATAAAATATATTGTCTGAACTAGCCTTTTCAAATCAATGTTGCTAATTTCGTTTAGTTTCGGCTGAAACGGTCGAAACGTTTCATACCAATTAAAAAATGAGATAGAACAACGCGGTTTTTACCTCGTTTAAAATTTTGACCAGTTACGAAAATTCCTCCCAGAACGTTTCGGTTTTGTTTCGGCCAAATAGTATTTTCTTTAATAATTAATAATTTTACAATATCAATCATATCTTTTAATCTGATCGTTACATTGAGATGAAATTTTACAATGAGTCTCTTAATATATTTATATATTTTATGTTGAAATTTCAAAGCAATCAGAGAATGTAATGACTTTGCGAGATTAATAATGATATTCTCGTAATATTATACATGTTCATAATTTGGTTAACAAAAATTATTTTATCGTGTCTTTTTTTAGATTAAATTACACAATTTGAACTAATTTTTTTAATTCATATATATATATATATATATATATATATATATATATATATATATATCCACAACTTCCATCTATTTGTTTTTAAAACATAACCTCAATGTTTTAAAAAAAATGATTTTTTTTAAAAAAAAATCTATTTTTATTTTGTATTTTAAATTATATTATTTGGTGTTTTTAGAGCCTTTTCATATGATGATGTCCAAAATAATTTTTAAAACAATAAAAAAATATCATTTTGATACATTTCTAAACAAAAAACACTTTTAAAAACAATCTCAATTAGATTTCCAAATTGTCACCAAGTTAAACAACAATAATTGTGGCCTCTTAAAGTTTTTAATAGATCATCCTTCCCTAAAACTAAAATATTTTTTATATTAACAATATAATTTTCTAGTTTTACCCATTCAAAAAATGTTGTTTTTATTCTTTAAGTCCCTATTACTTCAAGTAATCAAAACTACTGACAAAAGAAATTTCATTTCTTTGATTTTTATAGGATTACTTATGAAAAATAGTTCAAAATTAATTTTAAAAAAATGGAAACTATTCTTTCAATATTTTTTTTTTGTCCAAGCATTTTATGATGGGATTTTTTTTGTCAAAATCTCCAGATTGGGAGTTCCATCGCCAATAGAATCTCTTTCATTCATCAATATTTGTATTTTGCTGCTCCATTGGTTTACCTTGCAGGGTACATAAGTATTGCTAACATGCAAACATCTGAATAGTTATTTAGATTTTATAAAGATTGATAATAAAATTTCTTTAAAAAAAATTAATTATATATAAAAAAATATAGACAATAAAAAAATCGTATTTAATTGAAAAAAAAACACTTACCAAACTTGTAAACTAGAGTAATTAAAATTACCTTTACAAAACTGCAAATCATGTAATAATATAAGATATACTAAAAATAACTTCAAAGAAATTCTAAAATAAGATATTAACTTTATATATTACATAATTTATAATACAATCATAGGATATGTATTTGTCAAGGAAACATCTTATTTAAAAGATTAAGCTGTTAGGTGAAACCCAATAATATAATTTATATTATTATCTAAAATATTCCCTTAAGTGAAAACTTTTTGGGTTGCAACTTGAACACAGATATACATCACACAATTCTTAGTTTTTATCAAATAGAATAAAAATAGTGAGATTCAAACTAATGATCATTAGGTCAACAAAGTTTTGATATCATGTTAAGAAACCATCTTACTTAAAAATTTTAATTATTAGATGAAATTCCAAAATATAAGTTTCTAAAATAGTATTTATCTTCTATTTTAATTTGAAAGCTTAAATAGAAAGTTTGCTTGTTTTGTTTCCTCTTTAAACGCATAAAGATGACAATTGAAAATACTGGTAAAGTCAAACAAAATAGTTTCAGGAAAATAATTAAAAAACACTGGTTAATTTTGTTTATTTCGTAAGAACCCAGAAAAAATATGTTTCTGATTCAAAATCTCACTAAAAAAAGAAAAACAAAATAGAAGATAGACTTGTAATAACATGTTTCCACAATGCAGACAACGTAATTTATATAACTTGTTTCAGTAATTCTTCATGAGCCACGTACGGAAAACGTATCAAGCTAAACTTGTAATTGTCATTAACTTTATTGTATGTGTCAAATCAGTCACCTAATCATTATTTTCTATAAGAAATATCTTCTATTTTATCTGCAATTGGCATCATCAATTACTGACCCCTAATATTGGCCCACTCAAGACTAGACCGCTGTGCAAGTGAGCACTTAAGACTTGTTATTTCTTTTAATTTTAATCCTTAATTCATAAAAAAATAAATATTCATGTTAGCTAGCGTATACTTCAACTAATCTTATAGGTCATGAAGTTAACAATCTTTTAAATCTACAATGATTATCATATTAGTAATTACAGAACTCAAATCTAAAATCACATAGGTCATGAAGTTAATGATCTTTTAAATCTACAATGATTATCATATTAGTAATCACAGAACTCAAATCTAAAATCACAAAAGAATAATTTTTTAATTTTAAATTTTTATCAGTGAACCACCTACTAAATAATTACCTTAATCCATAATTTTATTGGTGTTGGAGATAGCAAGATTCTAGCTGCCGAGCACATGATTATAATCTTATCATTATACAAGTTGGATAAAGAAGCTTTTGAAAGAGATCAATAATTTATTTTTTTGGAAGAATGTTAAAGGAGATAATTAATCTTTAATAAAGTAAGTAATTATGAATTTCAGGAAGGTTAGTAATTCTATTTTAATCTTAATGGCACTTGATTTTTTCCATATACGTCTAATGGGGCCATGCTAATATGTCTTACTCACCAACTTGATAATTTTCATTCATATCATACCAAATAAATAAATAATGCCCACTATGAAGTATCAGCTTGCGGGTTATGTTTATTCTTACAACATTAATTTAATATATCCCCCCAACAAGTAATATGGTAATTAACAGACAGATTAAATTAATAAAAAATGGCAAATATCTGCTAAAAAGTTTAAAACAACAACGATGACGTGAGAATACCGATCTTAAATCATAGTGCATGACAATTCTCACTTTCCCTTTATTAGGATTTCCATTATTGGAACTTCTGATCAACACTTGAGCTAGAAGGCTCTCATATCATTTGTGGGTTGAATTTCTCTATTTTTTTAATAAACAAGTGTATTAATTTAGGTAAGAATTCATAATATATTTCTCTAAGAAGTTAAATGATTGTTTATAGAAAAATAAAATGACTGCGTTACAAATTAATTAAATAAATAAATAGTAAGAAACATAACACGACAAAATAACTAAATCAATGATGCATATTTGTCTACATTTAAATACTGTTTTCACTATAAAAATAAATGAGTTTTTGGGGTTGACAAAACACAATTTCTTAATGGATTGATGGCTAAAACTAGGTGAGTAAATTTGGTCAAAATAGTGATAATATTCATGTTAATTATTTGTAATAATATAGGTTTTCTGATGAGTTGTGGCAGTAGCAACGCAGAAGAACGTGCTGGCAAGTGGAATTACATTTGCTTAATTTATGGAAGAAGATGAATTTCTTCATCTCACCTAAATCTAAACATAACTTGTGGAGAAAAACAAGCACCCACGCTACAAAAAAAAAACATTAACCTGCAAGTGGGGTCTTGGCCTAGCGGTTGAAGGGACTTGTTTCCTTCCTCTGCACCAGGGTTCAAGTCCCACCATGCACGCCTGTCACCCCCGCGGTGCCTTACATGCTCACTGGGTTTGCAGGATGTTCAGTGAGTCCGGGGATTAGTTGTGGTGCGTGTAAGCTGACCCGGACACCCCGGTTATAAAAAAAAAAAAAAAAAAACATTAATCTCTTCAATTCTGGTTACAGCATACAAGGGTGGTGGTTGGGATATGATTTGATGATTCAAGGTGAACCCTCAAGAATTAAAAACGATTAATTTAATTATAAAAAGCACCATCGTATATTTATGATTTTAAAAGAATCACCCATTCTCCAATCCCTTTACAAAATGCCTAGCTGTGCGGCTTGTATGATCCACGGACCAATTTGCTATGCAAAAGACAAGAAGTTGACAGTGATTTATCACAACTTTTGGGTTTCATTATCGAAGATTGGACTTCGACATGATCATACAAGGCATGAGAGCTACATATGCTCCCACTTCCTCTCTCTCTCTCTCTCTCCAATTAGATGAAGAAAGATTTTTATAAAATTTATTTAGTGAGTGATCAGTGATATGTATTTGGAATTAAAAAAAAATATTTTTCATGTGATTTTAGATTTGAATATTGTGGTTATTAATATGATGGTCACTGTAAACTTATATTATCATTAACTTCAAATCCATTAAATTAATTGATCACGTATTCATATTAATAATAAAAAAAAAAATTGTGGACTTAAACTTGGCAAAGTGATACAAATAAATATTAAAGAGATATTGCACCACACCATACAAAGTGACCCATCAAAAGAATGGCATCCTTTCTCTCTCTCTCATCAATGATCATCTTGCCATCACATACTATATATCCCACAAATCTCATAAAGTCGTTTGTGGAATCGAATTCATTTGGGGAAACTTCCATTCATATCTATATCGGAATCGTCCACGTGGGGAGTTAATCGATGCTATTCGAAACTTCAATTTAATAACCTAACCATGCACAGTCAATTATCAGTCCCAAAAAACCTAATCGATGCAAAGATCAAAATCATGGTCCCTGTGAGTGAAATGCCTTTGTACTCTAGGAAGAAAACAAATGGATCAACTATTTTATTTTTATATATAGAGATTGGATATTTTGATTTCCAGCAGGTGTGGTGAAATTAGGGCAATTGATTTCAAGGGATAGCAATTAGTTAGAGAACAAGTTGCACAATCTGTCAAGATGAGGTTGAATCGGTTTTTTTATATATATAATAATTATTATTATTAGAGATATAGAAAATATACTTAATTTTCTTATATATATATATGCATGGCTCTCATTAATATGTCTTCATTCTTATCACAACCAAGTTGTTGAATACACCACTATATATAATCCATGAATCAGAATAAGAACAAGCAGTGAGCAGTGAATATGAACAAACAGTGATGTTGCAAGAACTTGAAGATTTGCTCTAATTCCTCATCTCGTATTACACCCTAGATTTATACAGGAAATAATTGTGTACACTAGAAAACTATTTTGTAATCAATTTCTATCATCCATTATAGAAAACAATCTTTGTAATTGTGCGAACAAATCATAACTATACAGATCCTAAGTAATTAAGGAAAGTCAACACATGTATTAAATAATTAATTTGTCTAACTTGGAAATTAGCTTAATTTAAAGAGTCACCTTTTCTGAGTTCCATTAGATGGTTGTATTGAACCATGGTGAGCCCTGTTATTGATGACGAATTAACTATGACATGATGCTAAGTGGTTCTAGCCGAATGAAGACTTGATGCGCTCGATCTCCTATCACGGCTTCCAATTCAGAAGGTGCCCTACAAGCTTGGAACACTCCTCTTTTTACGTGACTGACATATTTAAAAGGAATATCTGACATGAGCAACGTTTTATAGAAAACAAAAGATTAAAATATCAAATTTTATAAATGAAACCACATTAGTATAGAAAATAGTGATGGGGTTAAGAAAACAGTCCAAAGTGGGAAAAGAAAAAGAAAAAGAAAAGATCTGCTCATTATATCCAATATTTTATACCATTGTTGCCTAGATTCGAACTTCCTTTCCAAGTTGTTTGATAAATTGGTTTCATTTCGTTGTCAGAGCAAGTTGCTATTCATGGCAGTCATGCTTGAAATGAACTTGTCTTGTTCTGAATATAAAAAAAAATGGTGGAAAATGAAGATCAAGACGCGATTGGATTGTGCAGAAGGAGGAGGGCCCGGTCATGAGTTAAGGTCTTAAGAGTTGAAGAAGTTGCAAATATTAGCTAACGTAGGAGGCTATGTCTAGAAAGTCTAGGGCTGAAAGCGAAACATGCAAGAAAAAACAAAAGGCTTCGCTATTTGGATTTTGGAGATGAAAGCTCCAGTGCTAAATAATTGAGCTCCTGCTTGGACATTACAGAATCTGGGCCACGATTAAATTAACCTGTATATGTAAGTAAAATGAAATTAAAAAAAAAATGTTGGGACCTTCATTGAGGAATGAAGAGACGGGGTGAAATCAGGCGACTGGTCACCAAGTGACTAGAGAGAAAATGTGTGCTTATAGTTCAATGAGCTGTCTCGAATCTGAGTGGTGAAGCTCAACTTCCATGAAAGTTCACCGGTTGGCATCAATTTACGGCGGGAATGACAAATGCAATTTATAGTAAATAGCAAACCCAGAACGACTCTCCACTTCGAAGCCTGTGATAAATAGCATCCGCACAAGAATCGATATATGAAAGGGATGTTTTTTTCTGAGTGTCTCGTTGAAATTGTCAAGAATTATCTCATTTAAAAACTTAAATTGCTAAGTAAAACTCTAGAATATGATTATATTACTTTCTAATACATACTCTTCAAGAACTATCTTATCTAAAATTTTAAGTTATTAGATAAGACTCCAGTATAATTATATTATTCTCTAACAACTTGTATGTATCGCGTGCTCGTCTTTCATGTGCCAGAAGCAGTTGCGAGGCTTATCACTTCAATCAAGAAGAAGTTCTTGTGGGGTTGGGATTTTGGTGTAAGGAAGATTTATGAAGTTGCCTGAGAGATGATTGTGGGAAGAATGAATAGAGGAGGTTTGGGTGTTGGCTCACCGGAGGACAAGAACAAGGCGCTGCTATTTCAATGGCATTGACGGCTAGAGGACAACAATCCGGGAGGCTGGATCAACAACGGCCTCCCACTCTTGAAAACACCTCTTTCAAAAACATGCAGCCCATCTATTATACTCTTATCAGCACAAACTCTGACATTGGAGTGGCTTTGAAAACACCTTCTTCCAGCTTTCTGGAAATAGCTAGGGAAACATGTTTCAGCTCAGTGGCAATGGAGGTTTCACTAGAAAAGAAGCCTACGACCATCGGAAGAGAAGAAATTAAACAACATGACTAAACTGTTAGCAAGGGTTACATTCCAGTCAAGCAGAGATGATCAAAGAATATGTCTCTTTTGTGAACATGAAACAGAGCATGCTGTTCATATTTTCCTCCATTGCTACCACTCGTGGAGATTGTGGCAAGAATTTCTGAGTTGGTCTGGCATCTCTGGGTGCATCCCGAACACAATAGATCAAGTAATCTAGCAATAGAGCGACGTGGTCCAAGGCAAGTTCCAGCGAAGTGCATTGACGATGCTATCATATGAATTTTTATGAGGTATTGAGAGTTCAAGGAACAAGCTGATCTTCGAAGATAAGAAACCTTGCAATTTCATCTGGCACTTTGGTTAAAAGCTTGGAACAATAATTTCTCATGCACAGAAAATTATTGACTTGGAGATTCTAATTCCATTTTGCCATGGTCTAATAAGTGAAGAGTTTTTGCTTATAGGCACTTGATAGTGCATATCTTCTTGTAACTTACTTCATGTTCTTGACTTCCTGATTATCATTAGTTTTAATGGTATACTAGTTTTTATCAATAAATAACTCGATTATTATATATATATTAGAAGATTTAATCTTGTCATGTGAAAAATATTAAAAAAATACAATGCCCACATAAGCACACAATCTATTTGTTATTTCAAGTAATTTCAAATTGATTATTCCTCAAGGGAGATGGAAGACAGGAAATTAGATTTATTTATTTATTTAAAAATAGCTCTAGCTTAAAAAAACTTCAGAAAATAACGTTGTATATAGAATGCGTCGTCAATAACAATGAAAATATCTAGATATGTGATGTTGGCAACGACACAACTACATAGATTATGTTGGTTTTAAAAATATAATTTATAACAACATAAATATATATTACTTTAAAATTTTAAAGCAATAGTAATTTTTTTCAAATAATCATCACCTATATTAAAATATTAATAACATATTAATAAAATTATCTCATTTAAAAACTCAATAAATCAAAACATAGTTTATATTATTTGAAAACTGAGATTAAAACAGCTATAAGTTCTGTTTCTGAGAGGACCCTATAGCTAATTCGTTTGTTTTCTTGTGTTAAAAATTTGATTTGATATCCTTTCGACATCATGTTCTAACGTTGAGGTTCGGTCCACCTAAAGTTAAACAAAAAAACAAAACAACTGCTGCCAATAGGAATACATTTATCAGATATTTTCATTATTAGTTTTGTCTATTTAACTTTGGTCATGGTCAGATTATTGATTATGATCTGTAGAAAGCAAATCATTAAATGTCAGCTTCAAATGTCTTTCTTAATATTTTCAGATTTTTTTTTCTAAATCAACGCAGTAGAAAAAGAAAACAAAATAAGATGCTTGAAAAGCATGAGTTCCATTACAAAACCCTTAATGTTTTTTTTTTTTAAAAAAAATACCTTGGTAAGACGAATTTATAGACGAAAAAAAAAAAAACTCTTCTTGTTATCAATATTTTCTTTCAAATGACGTCATAAGGGGGGGAAATATTGTTCCTAGGCACGCGGGCCTCGCAAGGCCCCGTGCCTTGCTTTGATTGAAACAAATTCTTTGGGTTTTTTTCTGTTATTATTTAATGATAATATTAAAAAACAATTCTACATTATATATTATTTTTCTTTCCCTATAAGAGGGTGTTTGGGAGTGAGGTGTGAGAGATGATATAGGAAAAACAGATATTTTGGGTGTTTGGTTAATGTAGAGAAGTTGAAAAAATCATGTAGGTCTCATCTAAAAAATATTTGTACCCGAATTGCACGGATTGCTGCTTTCCGTGCGTTTCGGGGCTGGAGGGACTGGGGGTATTATTTTTTGTTTATTATTTATTATATTTTCTGTGTAGGGAATGGTTTATTATTTATTATATTTTCTTATAAAAATTATACTTTTAATATTAAAATAATCGAAAAAATAATTAAAATATAAATAAATTTATTAGAAGGAGATCACAGTATAATTTTTGTCTCGCAATCATAATTTTGTTTTAGATGATAATTTATTGTATGTTGTTCCGGAACGCAGACGACTTCACGTATGGTTTATAGTTCGTGATGAAATTACAAGTAGTTTGATGGGAGAATAAAAACAAGTGTATAATTTACTTAAATTATTAATTACATTTTATTATTATAATTATTAAATATTTAAAAAACAATATATATACACACATTTTAAAGTAATTTCGCAAGTTAAAAGCAATATGGAAAGCTTGGTAATCAAACACTTGAAACTGTTTTTCATTAACCTCAAACTCAAGCAAAGTTTTAACCAAACACTTTAAAAATTATTTTGAATCGCAGCTAAAGTGTTTTTCATGAAACTGTTTTTTTAAAACCTCAACCACAAAAACAAAAATAATACCTAACACACCCTAAAAAGTTTTGGTTCAACCTGCTACAATAGCACGTGAAAGAAACTAGTACTACCCTAAGGAATGGAAGCGCAACCACCGCTTTTAAATTGTTAATTTTTTTTCTTTTTTTCTTTTTCCTTTTTTTTTATCCTTCTTCTCTCAACTCTATCATTTAATTTAATATTTATCGAGTTTAAATTTATCTTCATAAATTATTTTGGTTTCCTCCCAACAAAGATATTTTAATATTTTACAGGTGTTTATTTTTATTATCTTATAATTAAGTAATAATTATTAAATGTCACAATGTTCTTGCGAGGGTGTTAGGGCTAAGAAGTCATCATCTAATTATTTTATTAGAATTATTAAAAACCCGAATATTTTAGTCATTCTCATAGGCACAATGAGTAAGAGATTGATTGTAGTTAGAGAAACTATTAGCACCTCTAACACACTCTACTTTACATAGATTGTTTTATAGTTTTAATGTGGCTTAAGAATTTGATGGTTTTTTAGCAGGTATTTTAGTTTAAAATTTATTTTTATGAATAAATTTGACTTTTCAAATATTTTTTGGGCTCTTATAGCCATATGAATTTCTATATGAAAAAATTCATGTAGGAGCCCTCATGGTGTTCACTTATCGGTTTGTTAATATTAAAGATAATTCTGAAAATTTTTGGATCAATTATTGATATTTAAATTACAAACTGCTTGGTATAAAAGCATCTGACTAATCAGGAAGCATTTACATATTATGTTTCAAAATTCTTGTTAAATATAAAAATACAAAACTATTAACTTAGATTAATACGAGGTAACCATTTCCTTGATGATATTAAAGATTATGTCGCATTTGGAGGTGTCAATATGAAGAATTAATCATTTCCTTCATGTTAAAAAAACAATAGACATGCATTTGTTAAAAAAAAAAAATACACATACTTAATATCTTTAATACTTTATTTTTTACAATTAACACTTACACCTCTAAACACTTGACTCTTCCCGTTAGACTAATGTCTCTACTTATAACTAGAGCACAACCTTAAAATTAATTTATATAAGGAATCATAGAAGAGTTTGCCTTTTGTGATTACTGTTAGCAAAACTCAAATACGAAGATTAAAATTTTATATTCATTTATAATTATTCTTTGTTTACCAACTATTCCTTGGATTTATACCTTTTATGATAATATTATAAAGAAAAAGCTTTAGTTGCTAGCTAATTTAATGTCTTGGAATCATAATTATTAAATTCAAATGGACTAATTTTGAAATCTTACTGTTAGAAAATTTAGTAAATGCAAGTAGAAATATTGTCAATTAAACTTCCATCTGGATTATATTTTAGCAATCTATTAAGGGGCTGTTTGGGAGGGCGGTTGCGGTTATTTTTGAAAGTGTTTTTTATTTAGAAATACATCAAAATGATGTTTTTTTTATTTTTTAAAAATCATTTTTGACATCAGCACATCAAAATAATTTAAAAACACAAAAAAAAATCATTTAAAATGAAAAAAAAATCAAATTTTGAGGAAACGGCGATACAACCATCGTCCCAAATAGACTCTAACATGATTATCGACAGTATAATTTCATTGGTATATTCTAGAGAATTGGAAAAGAAATACTAGAAACATCATTAACACTATACACTCATCGATGAATTGACCCCAACACATGCAAGTTGATATGATGACCAAAACCCCTTTTAAAACTAATTTATCAGTTGGATGTGAGAATCATTGCAAGACTATGAACTAGTTGCTAGTAATGAAATAGGAAGTCCCTTTTGGGCCAGCACCCCTCAACCAATGGATCGTAAGCCCGTACCACAATAGGCAAGAGGGTTTTAATTAACTTGGCATATGCCCGGCAGAATAATTAGATTAATGGCCTTTAAAATCTCAAGAACATGAACATATTTAATTTAATTTAATCATTGAACTTGACCGTTCACATTTTCCTTTCTCGTTTCGTTGACTCCACCTTGTCAGAATCCAATCTTAACCAAATCTTTGACCCTCCCCCTTTCCGAAAATGCAAGTGAACAACATTAGTTTGATGAAAAATAGAAAAGAGAAAACGACAATGAAAACATCGAACAAAGAAAAGGAATGTACAGGCAGTGCACCATTTGTCATCACCTGAAAGGGAAAGGATCCAAAACCCTACGCTCTGATGGCGATTGTCGGCATCAGCTTTCCTCGCCACGTTTCCTCATCACCCGCCCTTGCTTTTTGCCTCTTAACCAGCTATGTGTTTTTAAAAAGAATTGATTTTTTTTATTTTAAATTAATTTTTTTAGTATTTTTGAATCGTTTTCCTGTGCTGATATTAAAAATAATTTAAAATATATATTATTTTGATATATTTATAAATAAAAAATATTTTAAAAAACAACTATAACCACACTCGCAATCGGCATAGTCTCTCACCCAAATCCAAAGTGGAATCCAATTGCAGGACCCTTTTCTATCTACATGCATGGGAATTATAGATCCACACACTCGTGAATATCCAATAGTAATTATTTTATCTAAAAATTTAAATTGTTAGGTAAAATATCAAAATATAATTTATATTATTGTCTAATAACTTCAAGCACAAAGCTAGAGTTAGGGTGGCCGTGGCCCTAGATTTCAAAATTTCCAACATGCACCACTCCCATCTTCCCCCTCCCCAAAACGAAAAACCTTTTTTCAATAAAACATGCTTGCCTTGATGATTTTGTTTATAACTCGAAGTAATTTTACGAGATTCCTTTCCTGGGCCAAACGTTCTTCGGTTCTGGATTTGGGTTTTATATTAATTAATTTGAATTTCAATCATTAACATTTTATTTGTATAAATTAGTGGCCCTGTGTTGGATTTCATGTCAAATCCTTTCATGGTACTCGAGACCGTCGATTAGGGTTTTCAGAGGCCCCTGCAGATTATATAATATTATCTGCTACATTTGGCAACTCAATTTGATTTTTGAAGTTGACAGATATTTTTATTTTATTTCATCTAAGAGCACATCCGATATTTCCATAAAATCAGACAGAGAATGGGTTTCTGTGTCAATCTTTCGTGTTTTTTAATGGGACTTGAGAGGTCTAGAAATGAACACGTCGGTTTCATGAATGGGACTCCCCTGATTTCAAACAAAACCACCTGTTTAATTATTCAATGTGTATTCTGTCACCAATATATTATGGGGTGACCTCTTTTTAATTTAATATATTCTTTTTTCCTCTAATTTCTGGAAGCCCCTTTCACATTGCAAGCAACACTCAATTTTATTTAAATAATTATTATTTATTTCAACGGTTTATATATTATATTTGAGCATGAATTCAAATCTAATTTGATAATATTCATATCCTGTTAATAACTGCTTAAAAAGTTCATCATTTCAAATCAGGTAGCATTCGTTGAGTTATTTAAATTAAATTTCAATCTCCAATAATTATGAGATGATTCAATCGAGCTATTAAAAAAACTTATCATAACTTTTACTAAGAAAATATCAACTTGCTAATTGTATATATCGAAGATTATTATATGCACTATGATGCGTGGAGATTATTATATATCAACCGACTTCTTGATTATGCTTCATGATGTCTTTGGCTTATGCGACCGTCCATGGTGGAGGTAAAGACACAGAATTAAGATGCATGGGACGATCATGGAGTGCCACGTCTAGTTACCAAGATTTGCTAGCTGTTGCCACGTGTAAATTTGATTTAAGAAACAATAATGATTTAGTGATGACATTAGGGATGGCGTATGGTTGGGCTGCACGTGTCCATTAATTGGTTGCGCTATTATAAGAAAGGTATGTCCTATTGATGTCTTTCCATAATAGGCCGTAGGGCACCATTTGTGGGGTCGGTGGGCTAGGGTATAATTATGGCTGTTGACTTTTATGCCATGTTTATTTTTATGCGCTGAAAGCTTCTATAAAAAGATGGGTTTTTTAAATTATTCTCATATATATATTATTAAAGAAAACGACACTCTAGAAAATAGTGATATTACAATCCCAAACTAATCTTAATAACCGTACGATAATTAAGTTCCGACTATACTTAATTTCCTGCTTTCTTATTGCAAATTAAAAAAAAAACTAGTGTAAAAGCAATCATTGACTTGAATAGTATTTTGATATTGTTAAATAATATATATTTTTTAAATAAAGTAAAAAATTGACGTTTTATTTCACATATAAAACAAACATTGAAAACCAAATTAATATTATTTTACTTTTAGCTTTCTAAATAGCAGAAGACGCCAATGGGTTGCATCAAACAGTTTTGTGGGCTTTAGTTTGGAGCGCAGGGAATATCAAAATCAACTAAAGGTGCTAAGCAAATAGGGTTCCTCAAGTCGACCAAGATATTGTAAGGGATTTAATTTATTATTTAATTAACGAGCAATAAGATGTTGGAATCGCATAGGTAGTCAGCAATGCTATATTTTCTAATTATCTCACCTAGAAATTTACCTTATCAAAAATTTATTTTATCTAAAAATTTAAATTATTACCGTATCAAAAATTTATTTTATCTAAAAATTTAAATTATTAGATGAGACTGTAAAATATAATTTATATTTTTATCTAAATATATATAAAATCATTTCATTAGAAACGATGCTTGCCATCCTTGTGGTGTTTCGAAGAATAAGTCAAGGTATATCCAAAGTTAACGGATAAAATAGCATTGTTTACGATTGGATCGCTTTGAATTTCAAGGGAATGGTATGATCGTTACGGGTATACATTTGAATTTTAGAGTTGGGATATAGAAGAACACATTCGATCCATGTGAGAGATCATGTATCCAAGAAATTAATCATAAAAAAAAAATCCAGCATCTTTACTTATGATCATTAAAAACAAATTACTTTTACTTTAACAGATGAGAGGTGCTGATATAAATGATTGATGTCTGCGGAATGGTTAATGAAATTATCGAAGATTTTTATGAACAATGCCAAAGAAAAAGTTTCAATTGAAGAAAAAACTCCTTGTGGTGTGAACCTGAACCCATTAACTTCCATGGCATCTATTGCATTCTGAAGTTAAATCAATGTGTGCTCTCTTTTTCTTCAACCACATGGCTTTAACCGACCAGAACTGTGAAATAAATAGAGCTGCTTTGGAACTTAATTAGATTATTAGTGTTCTAATGTGTGGTTAATCTCAACCGTTGGATAGAAATAAAACAGTTAAAACCTTAATATTAGAAATTTAAAATTACAAAAACACCCCTGGAGCCATAGATAATAACAATATAATCTGGAAGCAAAATACCATTATGCCCCAGCTCCAAACTTTAGTTTTTTTATTGTTTATCTTGGTATTTTAGAAGTTTTACTTTGTACTCACCGTGAAAACCCAAAAAAGCTCTCACCTTTTAGCCCATTGTTTTTGTTTGGCATAAGGGTACAAATCTTAATTTACTGTTCACGATTAGTTGAAAAAACTAAAAATATCCTTGATATTTCAATGTTCTTTTGTCTAGTTCTAGGGATATATGTGTATTTAGACTGTTTATAAAAGTTAGAAAAAGACAAAAACACTCTCAAACAATCAGATAATGTCAATAATTGCAAGATAAAGGTCAAAAATACCCCTAAATCTAGGGGTTAAATTTGATGTACTAAATGGAAAACATAGTGACTATACTATTACAATGTGGAGTAATTTGTTTCTAGTGTTATAATATTTATCCCGCACGGTTTAACTTCTTTAATTAGACAAAGTATTACCATTATTAGTATGTAATGTGAAAACGATGTAAGATGAGATTGATTAAATTACGCAAAGTTTCCACCTATCAATGTCACGAATTTTGTCTATCTTGACATGAGATTGCTGAACACGAAACCAAATTCTTGTCGTTATTTCCCCGAGAGAAGATTTCCGTTGTTGTTTAAGGAAAGAATGATGTGGGGGAAGACTAGAATTGTCCCCTCCATTCTTGAAATAGGTAAGCAACAAAGAGTTCTGTGATGCACTGTCTAATCAAACAGCTATAATGTATGATAGCCTAAAGTTTTTGTCAATGTTATTCTCAATAACATAAGGAAATCCAAGGGCGAAATGGCAATTTGGATTGTCCTTTAGATATTCGTTTGTCCAGCTAAAAATATCTTATGACTATATAATATAAATTTAAGTGGTCTAATTAGTGACAGTACCGATGGTCGACTTAATGCCCAATTACAGAAAAACAATTCATTTAAATATGTGAAAGGTACCATCAAAGATTGTAGGCGGAGAAACGAGAAGAGTTGTTCACATTCACCGGGTTCGGGATTTGATTTTCACTTTTGAAAAGTTCTTCCCTCACTGTTTCATCGTGACAAGAAACATGGGCTGATAAGAGTTTAGTGCTTAATTAGAATCAATCAGAAGAAGGTGTGATGATCCGATGCTGATCTTCCCTGACATTAAATATGGGCTAATTGTGGATTCAAATTAAGAGTCTAGCACTTAGAATCAATCAAAACTAAGTGTGATCCGATGCCGACCAAGCCCAACGAATGGTAAATTTAATCAGACTAATTATCAAACTAATTATCCAGGTTGTAAGACCAAAATAACCATGTAGAAAATAAATCAGAACAAATTATGAATATATTTAATATTTTGAATTATAGGCTAAAATTAATTTAATGTTGAGGGTGAAATTGAAAATTTTAATTAAAAGAAAATGGCTGCAATCCACCTGTCAAACCAATGATTCATGTCATAAAACCAAAATAACCATATAGAAAGTAAATTGGAATAAATTATGAATACAATAACTATAACAATATTTAACATTTTTAATTGTACTTTACAGTTAATTGATTGTTGAAAATGAAATTTAAATTTTTAATTAAAAGAAAATGATTACAGTCCACATATCGTACCAATGATCAAAGTCATAAAACCAAAATAACTCTATAAAAACTAAATCAAAATAAATGATGAATACAACAACTATAATAATATTTAACATCAACCACTTTTCGGGTATCTTAAATCCATTATTTAAAAATGCCATTGTTAAGAAAACCTCTTAACATCATTGACCTCTATTCAAGAGTAGCTAACAAGTTTTTTTTTAAAAATATTGATATCAATTTTAATTTAATGATATCATTAGCCTTAATTTAGTAGTAGCTAATGGAGTTTGAAATGAAAATGCTTATATCAATATAATTAATTGATGTCATTAGCCATCCAAATACCCGAAATAACTAATCAGGTTCTTTATTCATATACTTCCTTTTCTTCAATGTTGCAATTCAGCTTTCGATTTCGCATTTAAATCTTGCTTGAACTTATCTATGTCAATTTTTTCTTGGTCATTATTTTTATTATTAAAAAAATCCGAAATTACATTATTACAACGACATTACTTTACCATCGTGTTTTAGTTCGTTGCTAATGATAATAATTTTCATGAATTTCATAATCTGAAATAGACAATCCCCTTGAAATACGTTTGAAAAAGTACTATCTTCTTAAAATTTGTTAAAATAAATCGAAAGAAAATATTGAAAAAAAGGTTTTAGTTCTCGTCGGCATTGAAAAATTCAAAAGTCCTTTTCGGAACCTGTACCAAAATGGTACAAATCACTAGCTATCATTTTGACTCGTTGAGCACAACGACAAAAAAAAAAAAAAAAAAAAAAAAAAAAAAACCTTCCTTAAAACAGACCTCCTCCCCCACCTCATCGCATCCTCTATGGCTGCCATATTGTAGGTCCATCTCATCTAATAGCCCTATACGAGCTTGGTGCTGATTAAAGTCTTAATAAATAATAATAATATTTGTCTTTTCCTTACTTGTTTTTCGTATTTGACGTCAAATAAAGAATTGTTTTAACATTTCTTTTATAAAATAAGAATATCAAGATATTATTGATTGTAATAATTGTTTTCACTAGTTTTTTCTTTGATTCTTAAATTTATGAGTTTTTTCTCTAGTTTATTTTCATTATTGCTTTGAGTTTTATCAAATACTTTTTTATTTGTTTTTTTATAATATTATCTTGGTCTCACAATTCATGACATGAATTTAAGAAGCTTATTATAGTTGACTCGAGTTTTTTTAATTTTTATTATTTAATATTGAGTTGATTAAGAATTATTTGATTTATTTTTAAATCCGTCAAATTAATCAATTCATATTAAATTAATTATATATCAAATATATTAAAATATAGTTAAATATTTTAAATAAAGTTTTACAATTAAACTCTCGATACAATATATATGTATATATATATATATATATAATTAAAAATTAAAAATTATATATTTACATCATTCAAAAATCATGTTGCTAATTTTTATATATTTATCAAAGGGCTAGATATTTTGCTGGCTCATGTCGGCCACCCATAACGACACTTGGACCTAAGGAATGAATTATTGGCCGTCTGGTCACTAAGTCAAATCAAACCAATTTCAGCTTTTTGGTGACTGAAGTGTCCTCATTTTAATGGATGTCCGTACACATTTAAGGTCCTAAGAAATGATGATTTTTTCTGTCTTGTTTTTTCTTGTTAAAGGAAGAGAGAAAGATGATGTTGACGTTGAACACCTTTGATTGGTTGCTGGTGTATTGTTGTCAATGGCTGCTTCCCTGCACGGGCCCTTCTCCTGGTAAAATGTCTAATCTTGCTTGATATTTCACTCTCTCAAATGATACAGTTAGGGAGTCACTGGTTATTATTTTAGAATAAATAAATATAATTAAGAGATTATAAAATAAATATATTTTAAAAATGATTTTGAATTATTATTTATTTCCTCTTAAAAATATATATTTATTTATCTTAGCTATTTTTATCTCTTTGATGTCGACCTCGCAATAATTAGATTTTACCATAAATATGTCAACTAGTATTGACTCTGTGTAATTTGTTAATCAGATTCCTTTATTCAATAAATTATAAATGATAACATTCATGATAGTTTAGGGAAAAATCTTTTTAAATTTATATTATTAAGTGCATGTAGGATTAATAAGATTATCGGCACATTAAAATATATTACTATGATCCGATGATTGTGTTATTATTTTTCCTTTTTGTATAAACAGAAAATTGCTAAATATAAAACGAAATAAAAATAAGTTTTTTTTTATTAGAATATTGTAGTGAAATCTACCCATGAAATAGTTTCTTGCTATTCATCGGCCAAGGAAATCACGACACATAAACAGGATTTTTAAAAAAAAAAAAGATATAATAATATAATAAAAATCAATTCTACAAAATCATTGTTTAATTACTGAGAGTATTCAACTGATAAATTGCATACTTCTTACTAAAATTAGCATGTTATTCTTATAGAAGATCTTCCGAGAATAAAATCAAGATCTAATGAAGCAGAATTTTCTTTCTAGAATCAGTTCTCTGATTGAATAAATCGTGTATATAATTGCTTTTTTGTTTTGTTATTACCCTATACTCGCACGCTCTTGTTTTTATCCAGTTCATGTCATGAACCTTGAAGCTCTCAACAGTGTCGTCCTCAGCTGTCAAGTCTCCATCTTGTTCTACGGAATTGATAATTACAATTCATGCATGGATAAATCATCTTATATATATATATATATATATATGGCAATTTGAGTTATAAAATCTGATTTAACCTGTCAAGAATGTGATCTGATTATTTTGTTTCCTTACCAGTTTAAAGAATTAACACGGTTAAATTCAGGTGATTGAAGGAGTCATTCTTCGTCTAAACAATACCTGCAATTATTATTTTTTAAATAATAATATTATTTCAGTTTTTTTATATAAAAAAACAATGATACTGTTTGAGATAGAACCGGCTTAATCAACAAACTCGTGATCCGAACCGACCAGTTCATCATCTTGTAATTATCTAAGACGACAAACAAAATATCTACAGCTGGTGTTTCATCACAGAGCTGGCTGTCGGACATAGTACACCAAGATAAAAGGTGTCGGATCACGATGACAAAAATTTCATTGGCAAAGCAAGCAAGCCCTAGTCGTCTGTAGGGCCCAGAACCATTCCAAAGACAGAAAACGAGAGTACTTCCCTTGTCGGATTGGAGTTCATTTGTCGTCTGGTCAGCTGGTAAAATCGGAATGGGAAAAGAATAGCAGTAAAGAAAGACAGCAGCATTGAATCAATGGCCCCGATCTGCTCGAACTCTCAAGCTGCCATTCTTATCTAGCGGTAACTTCACCTGGACAAAACCCCCCTTCTCCGATGTCAATGGTTTCTCTAAAAATATCCAAATAAGGGAGATTGAAAAGAGTTCTCTCTTTCTATTTTTGTAAGCAGTCACTACAGTGTTTGCAATTTTTACGTTAGCACATTGTCGGGAAGGTAGGAGGTAAAATCAGAGTCATGGATCGTACGCCTTTCGACCATGTGGACTGGGCCCTCGACTGCTCCAAACACTCCAGCCCTGCATATTATTGTCATTAGATTTCTGCTTTCTTGTCTCTCCAGAAACCTCAGGAAGTCGTGGAAGATGTCAAACATGGCACAGCTTGCTGTCTGGTAATGGAGTCATCGTCACCAAAATAATGTTGTCAAGTGGAATGTGTTTCTCTCTGGAATGGTAATTGCTGCAATTGAGGACTCAAATGGGCTCAGTTTCAGATTCAGCAGAGCCTGGACAGGGTCTTTTATGATATAAAAAGGCCTGGCCCACGAAATCTGTGATTCAAATGTTAAGCAATACTGAAAACCGATTCTGCGTTAATTACGGGCATGAAAAGACTGGGCCATGCCATGCAGTTTCTAGCAAGATGTTTTCGGACAGCTCAAGCCAATTAAGCTAAAGCCCAGGCCATGTTTCTATCACTACATTAGCCCATGTAGTCCAGTATGCGAAATAAAATCCACAAATGGGTCCTTCTTGGGCCTTTAGTCAAAGCAGTGTTATTGTTATGCTCAATCCAATTAAAGTTAATTTGTATAGTCACATCGAGTGAGTTCAGGTTCAGGGTGCCAAAAAGGAGATCCACCCTAGACATTCTCAAAAATACCCAAGAACAACTCACGCATTCGAATTTAACGTTGTAATTTGATTTTCGCACACCATAAAATCAAATTTATGACATCAGTATTATTGTTAAAAGAAAGTTTTTAATGTGGAAAGAATTGTTTTATAATACAAATTGGTTACTATAAAATATGTTCAATTAGAAAAATCACGTGTTCATTTATTCCTTTTTTTTCTCTTTTAAATATGTCAATATTACAATATTTTAGAATTATTTTATATAAGTTTCGTACCATTAATTGTGTGTGTATTATTTAAATATTATTCCTAAACAAGGCTTTGATTTTTATATTTACTAGCATAATTTTTCTCTTTAATTTGTTCTATATATATACAAATATATTCATCACATCACAAATTTAAATTATTTGTGGTTTGGTGATGGATTATCATCACCGGAATTACCACTCCTTTACTTGAAGAACATGTTATTATTAATAATTGAGGGTTGTTTTTCTTCTTTTAATTACTTGGAATATCTTTATTTCTGTTCAAGGCTTTTATCTTCTTCTTTTTTGTCTCCTCTATTAAAGTAACGATAAATAGAACTCGCTGCACTCTAACTCAAGCAATGAGTTAGCCCCTAACATCGATGTTATGCAGTCTACTGCAATTGGTGCGAAACTAGTTCCTCGATACGCTATTTCACTGTGGATAAGATTATTTTTCTTAAAAATATAAAATATATTAAGAATATGATTAATTTTTTAATTGTATTCTAAAATCAGTTTAGTGGATATTAATCTTGAAATCTCACAATCAATTTGTCTAACTCGAGTTTCCCACTAAATCATGTGGAAGCTAGCCCGAAATAAATTGAATAATTTCATAGGTTCAAATATAATCTTGATGAATAGTAAGAACATGGTTTAGCTTTTAAATTTTTGTAAGAATATATATATATTTTTTAAAATATTATTGAGACAATGATAAATTTGATTGGTTTCAGTTTTTGACTGCCAGTGTCATGGACTCCATTTAGTTTAATGAATTTTTATAAATTATTTTCTAATTATATGATAATAATATATGGTCATAAAATTAATCACCAACCTAAAAAAACTCATTGGAGATAGTGAATACTCCTATGAAAAGCAAAAAAAAAAAAAATAGATCATGCAATTTATTTCTCAACTAATTAAATATTGAAGGATAAAATAAATAAATAAAAACCTAGTGGGTAAACTCGTCCAACCTATGAATTAAGTAATTCAATTAACATTCCAAACCTGTGAACTGAGTTGTGCACTCTAGGGAGATTATAATTTTTTTTTTTGTATTTAACTATATAATAACAAAAATAAACAATCACAAAATTAATCAACCTAATACTAAGATGCTGAAAAAATAATTAAAAAAAAAGTTGTTAGATATACGAATCAAGTCCACCAGTTTTTGAGACAACATGCCTATGACTCGTTGATAATTGAGGTTGTACAAACAACATTTTTCTCTCTCATCTCATCCAATAGAACTAGAGAGATTATTTTTTCTAGAATTGGAGAGATAAATGATGATAGTTAAAAAACGATAGAGAACTCAAATGTACTTTTGAAATAAAATTGAAAGGCATAATTTATTTTACTTGTGGTTTTTCATTTGAATGTTAATTTGGACTTAAAATAGCTCAATCATGCAAGAAACAAAATTTGATAATCAAATTGAATATATCTAAAAAACAATCATTGCTCAAATTTATAGTGATATGTGAGATGGTGAACAATGATTTTTAAATAGTAAAAACACTACACCATTTAGTTTCTCTTATAATAAATTCTACATTTTCTTCAATGGACATATGATCATATTCTAGCATATTAATAAAAATAATTATTTATTCCTATTTGATTCAAAATAGTTTTATTAGATAGAGAGTTAAAGAAGTGACCAATCAAAATTACAATAAATATTTTATGCAAAAACGATTCCAAAATTCTGCAATGCATATATAGTAGTAATTTGTTTTTGAGAATGTTGAAACAACTATACACATCATAAATAAATTCTTGTGGTCCTTTTAGGGTGTGAGAGAGGAAAAAACACATGTTTTTATTTAGTTCTTAGCACAAACTTGGTATTTATTTAAAATTCATTTACAAGTAAGTGTAGTGTTACTTATATATATATATATATATAGAGTAAGTGTAGTGTAACATTATTATATTTCTTTGTGTTTGGTACTTTATTACAAATAATTGTATATAGTTTGATCCTTTTTATTCTCCAGTAATTCCAGAATTTTTACTTTACATTGTCTTTGTACTTATTTAATTTAATACAATCCCGAGCAATATCTATGCATATAAGATTTAATTAATTCTATTTATATGCTTATATTTATTCTACTTTATAAACTCATGTTAACCTCAATAATTACGATTAATCCAAATTACTTAGATATATTTTACGGAGATGATTCTGCGTCATAAATTTCTATAAAATCCTTGCTCTATAGAAGGTGTTTGGTTTGGTATAGTTCGTGTTTATTATGTTTTTTTCTTAAGATTTATTTTGTTTGAAAAAATATTAATTAGTTTTTTAATCGTTTTAATGTGTTGATATTAGAAAAACAAATCTAAAAAAATAATATGTTTTATACCATACTTTCAAACACCTTAAATAAAACCAAAATAAAAGACTAAGACTAGCCAGCCAATTTATTAATGGTTCACGTGCATGTATTAATGGAAGGTTCATCAACCCCATGTCATGTTCGACTCCATCTAGGAAAATGCTCATGGAAGCAGTTGACAAGCACGAACGGAGCATCTGTTTTGCAGCTCTTAAGCATCTAATTAATATGTAATTTTAGTGATTTTTTTAAAATTAAAATTTAGAGTCCACTTTTCCAATCCACAATATAGAAAAGAGCATAAACACAACCAAACAACGTGACAAAAAAATTAAAAAAATCTATCAATTATAAAATTAAACAAGTTGCGGACATGGCAAGGTAGTGGCATCATCAACGCCCACTTTATAGTCATGGTTTTCGGGCCCTCTCTCCACTAATTACTTTTGTTTAATCGGGCACCAAATTAATTAAGAGGAGGTGTTGCTTGTTGTGGGCAAACCCTAATTGTGTCTGCCATACTTGGACAGACTGATTGATAAATTGTTGGAATCAACAAAAGGCAAGAAGATACCTTAGCAATTACAAGGGTCTTGATTTCTCAGTGAAACACAGCCGGCCCTGCAATGAAATTAAACCTGGCAATATGTCGATTAAAGCACTTAGGGCAAGTGGGTGATTAGTAGTTTTGCTGTCTAATTAATGCTGAATTTTTAAATCATCCTTTGATGACAATCATGACATAACGTTTGTCCTCCCCATTTATGAAACCTTGAATGGTTAAAAATGGTGCAATTTGAAATGACACTTCAACTATACTGCGGATGAGATGTAATGTTGACGGGAGTTTTTTTTTTTTTTTTTTTTTTTTTTTTTTTTTATGAATCAAATAGATAAAAAAATAGTTTTAGGAGAAGTTTGCATGCATCAACAAGGTTTTTTTTTTAAAAAAAAAAAAACAAAAGAATCATATTCGAAACGAATCAAATATTAGATCGCATGATCAATCATGATAGATTTATAAATTAAAGATCCACCAGGATTATTGACCACAATTATATTATGAAATATATTTATTTTCCTAGTTGTTTTAAAATTCACTAGGAATCCTGCGTGCTCCGTTGTATATCAAATTATTTTTTACTTCAATGCCTAAGAATAAGCACTTATAATATGTAATGAAAAATAAATGTGTCTACTAAAATAAAATAAACCTATAAGTATAGTATATGACTTTTTAAGCCTACCCTGGTTAGCTAAAGTTAACCATTAAATTCATAGCCAGGGTCATAGGCATGAATACAATATACTAGCTTAGTTGGCCAACAGTCTCTTTCTATTCTCCTCTCCTCCTCTCCTATGATGAGCTTTTATTAACCTCAAGTTTGACAAAATTCTAAAGATTTATTAAAATAACAAAAATAACATCAATAAAACTAAAAGTTGCTCTTGGATGGATTAAGAATTAGGACTAAATCATTAAAGAATCATTATAGATTTAGGGACTAAATTAAATAAAAAAGAAAAG
The DNA here is from genome assembly GCA_964035475.1 of Salix caprea. Lineage (NCBI taxonomy): Eukaryota > Viridiplantae > Streptophyta > Magnoliopsida > Malpighiales > Salicaceae > Salix > Salix caprea. Next base: position 17,158,848 of record OZ037751.1, read on the forward strand.
TGAAGGTTTTGGCTCGAGCAACACATCACCAATATATAGGAGAAGTTGTCGTATTGAGACAAAGCATGTATGCTCCTCCACCCTCTTAATTACCCTTTCTATGATGGCCTTAAAATCTTGGTGGAATGAGTGTTCTGCAAAGGTTACAATTCTACCTTATGAACCTCTACAGTATCTCCAACCTTTTTTTTTTTCCTCTCTATTTTCTAGATCTTTGTGCGCGCTTCGTCTTTGCAATGAAAAAAAAGGGTTTTCTTTTTAACCCAAGCTCAATTCAAGTCCCTCTATTTCTAATCATTTGTCTGATAAAAAAAATCCAAACTAGTTTTTGCAAATCAAGTGTCAAACGATCATCAGAATGTTTGTTTGACAGCACAAGAACCCAATACTAAGTAATTTAATCAAACTTTAAAATTAATTATCAACAAGGATAGTTGTGAAAGGGCTAGACTAAAAAAAAACTATGGTTGTGAAAAAAATGAAAGAAAAAGGTGAGCAGTAAGTCTACTGTAATTTAGCAGTAAAACACTCGGTCCAATTACTTTATTTTTTACAGCTTATTAGTTAAGTTATAGTTTTAATGTGATTTTTCTAGTATTAGATTTCTTTTCAGTTTAAATTTTTCTAAATAGGTCAATTTTAAGTTATTATGCAAACTAGTTGTGTGTATTGTTTGAGGCACAAGGCAAGAAAGAATCAGAATTTGTGAGATAAAGATATTTTAAAATTATATTAAAAGAAAGTCTGATATATTCTCTACAATTTAGGAAAATAATCTCCGTTCTTCAATTCCAACCACAGAAGTCGAGGAAAGTAGGGGGTGAAAGGAGCAAATCTCATTCTCAACGATACATTGTAGTTATTCTTTATGTTATAGAATAGAAGTAGTTTCAATTGAAATATATATTTTTTTGGATTCCAAGAAATCCCACCTCTCTTTAGATATTTTTTGTGGATTCAAGTTAAGCGAGTAAAACCCCGATTGTCTCAGACTCTTATAAGATTAGCAAGTCTTGACTCAAATCTAAGAACTATAATGCAGATCTCAAGTTCTTTATCATCATATCACGTTTTTTGATGTATGTATTAAGACCTGTGTTTCTATTTGAAAAAAATAAGATTATTAATACTTTGTGCGTAAAATGAAAGTGGGTGGCAAACATATGGACCCTGATGGCAATTGTCTACAGTCAAACGAGTCCTCTAATTAAGGTAATAGTATATAGTAAAGTTGCAAATTGGGGCTCCCCACTTTCCTAAACAGGTATGGACTAAGAAACCTGAGTGGACAAATTAAACTCATTGAATTGTTCATTGGAATGCATCATTGTATCTTTGGAATTCAAATTGCTCAACCTTGTAATTCACCTCCACCATGGACGGTCGGATACCACATTTGTTTCTATATTCTTCTTGCCGATTTTCTCACTTTGTCTTTTCAATTTCCCTTGTTTTAGCTGTCTTGGACCCAAATTGTTTTGCATTACTCAAGCTGCTTATTATTTTGGTGTTTCCAGAATTTTCTCGCAGCTTTCTCAAATACATTGAAGCGTCCGTTATGGGTTCTACTAGGCAAAATTAATTTGTTTTAAGTTAATTTTGTATGGTATTTTTATATAATATTGATATGGCAATTTCAAAAGTAAATTATTCCAATATTGTTGAGCATATGTCATGATTAGAGTGACTGATGTGATCGGAATCTGTCCTCAATTTTCCTATTGAGATTTCTAAGCAAATTAATCCTGCTACTTTTTGAAAAGAAAAATTATAATCCAGCAAAAACTAACATTTTACTCTATGACATCAAAGAATTCAGTTCGAAATATAAATTAATATTGTATCACTAACCTTATGGCCTAGATGTAATTAATTAACAATATTTGATATTTTTTTTGTATACGAGGAAACTCCATCTTGTGGGTTCAGGTGAGCAAGTAAAGCTCCAACTCAAGGGATGCATATCCTGACTCGAATTCAAGATTTATTGTGCAGATCACAAAAAATATTTGATATACTCAAAGATAAGCTGGATCAAATCGCTCTTCTTCACCAATGTGCCATTGGCTAAGTTGTAAAAATAAAATAAGAAAAAAATAGTGCAAGTTGAAGTTTTCATTTATTTCGACTTCGATTCTGGAAATAATCATGACAAAACGTATGCACAGCTTATGAAACAATTAAGAGTGCATTCCACGGCCGGCCGAGTCTCCTCCCCAGCCCACTGTGCAAGGGCGACGATGATATCACCAATATATAATTCAAATAATTACTGTGCAGAATCCCTTTTCCCCATCCCTGAGAGGGTTGAAGTGAGAGATTGGCGTAATTGATTTTCATGATATGGTTTCACATGCCGATTTGCAGTCTGAGATCTACGATGGGGTTTGCTGCAGTTGCTCTTATGATGATGGCGTTAAGGAATAATATAAATTATATTTTAGTGTATTATTTAACAATTTAAATATTTAAATGATATAATTGATTGATATGATATCAAAGCGTCAAGGCTTACGCTCAAAATACGATCCTACAATCCTTGCTTCCGCACCAAAACGCAAGTTGGCCTCTCTGTTTCACTATCATCTATTGTGTTTATTAAATCTTACATAGTATTAGAGTCTTGTTGATCCAATGGTCTCGAGTTTGAATTTCACCATCCTCATTTTATTTGATAAAAATCAAGCACAAGGTAGTGTAAGACCGTGTAAGTTTCAAGCCCAAATGACTTTTATCTGAGGATATATGTTAAAAAATAATATAAATCATATTCTAGGATCTTATCTACCAACTTAAATTTTTAAATAAAATGGTTCCTGACAGATGGATTATGGTGAAAGGTGATGGTTGTAAAATTGTGGAATTAAGTTTTATGGATTCTGTTAATTATGAGATGTTGAACGTTCAAAATATTTGTTGGTGGTGCTTTTTTTATGGGATACGGTAATGATAGTTAAGTGTGTGTGTTTAGGATTGTGATCAATTAGGGGTTGACTGCATTTCCAAATAAATTTTGAATATCATTTTATTGAATTAAATAATAACTCTCTCCATTATATTTTTTAAAATTATACATATTTTTATTGAATTATTTATTTAATAATATCATTAAATTATTTATTGAATTAAATAATAACTCCCTCCATTATATTTTTTAAAATTATACATATTAAGATGCTAGTGCTTTACATAATTCTAGTTCAAGATTATTTTCTATCAAATTTATTGTTTTTGGTTTTTAAAACTTAGAATCACTCCCAGAGAAGCATATGCATGTATCATATGAGTTAATACATCATTTAATATAAATAAAGATTATTTTAAGAATATTTATAGTTATGTTATAGTATTTATTAGTCATTTTATATCTCTAAATCACACAAAGAGATTGAGCCAAATAACATTTAACTTATCTTAAATATTTACAAATATAACATAGTAAATAGCACAGCAACCGCAACTCAACAGTATCCATTTCTTATATTACTTTCATGTAGAGGGGGACCGGTGGAGGTTTATTTAACTACCAAAATGATGACTTGGAAATAAAATAAACTACGGGTGGATAAATTAGGTATTCAAACCAAGGAGGAAGAAGATGTGGCCAAGGCAATCCCTTATGTTTTTGGTGATGATCGGCATTTTTTTTTTTTTTTGCATTATCAGATATCTTCTGCGTTGTAATCTTTAACCACATCCATGTAATTTAATTTTAAAACTCATTTCTAATTAGTTTACTCCGAACAAATTAAATCCTGCTCGCAATTTGGATAAAAAATAGAAATGGTTAATTGTTCTCCAAGAAGATATTCCATGATCAAAATATGAATTTTTCCCTGAGAAGTTTTATAAAAAAAATTGAATCCCAACATGGAATCTAAGTATAGAAAAAAGCCTATACTTATTGAATAGTGAAAAAGTCATCACTATCAAAATTTTATATTTTACCAATGAAATATTTCGTCAATATTTAGGCATTAATTTTACCAACACGATCATGAACAATTATTGTTTTTCTAAAAGTTTATCTTTTGTGATTTTAATTTTTTGATCATTATGTTAATAATATAATTACTGACAGATTTATAAATAGACAAAGCACGCTAAATAAAAAAAATTAGTAGCATCATTTTATCAGTGTTTTCATAGATGAAGATGGCATATCACTAACGGAAACAATTATTTGTAATTATATTGGTGATTCATTTCTATATTACCAGCAGAATTAACCTTTCAGTGATTAAATAATGTCAATTACATTTTTTGTAATTTATTCTAACTCTCTAGAACCTTTCGACTGACTTATTTTATTGGTAAGTTTGTCATAAAGTTGTTTAATTTTTAAAAAATATATAATAAATAGAGTAGAAAAACATTAAAATAAAATAAAATATTTATTTTAGATTTCAAAATTTATCAATTCAAATACAATTTATCTAGAAGAGAGGAGGTGAATCTTCGTGAGGACCGAGGAAAGATAAGGTGGACCACATGTATCACTCGTGCATGATGTAAAATCACTAGAGTTCATTCGCATCTGCACTCAGTTATTATGTCTCATTAGCAAAATAGATTTGGATAGTTAAAGGGATCATCCACATGTCTCTCCTATTACCCGATATAATTTGTTTCATGAAAATAAAATAAAGTTGTCGACTAATCTAAAAAATAATAAATTAGGAAAATAAATTGTTAAAATCTAACATACCATGAACTTCTAAGCTCGATTATCTACGAGTTGTTGCATTGTGTTTTTACAGTTATCATTTTGTATATGATTTTCAATAAAAAAAAATTCTTTGATCTTGACTTGAGTCCAATAATCATAGTCAGCAAAAGAAAACTGTTGTTGGTTAAATATTTTTATATAAAACAATAATTTTAGAAAAAATAAATGAAATAAAAAATAATTTTACCATCTATTTTGCATGCCAAATGAATTGAATGGATCAACAAATATGCATGGTAATGGAACCATGAGTCTTCATGTTCTAGTTTTTCACATCAGACTATAACCGCCACATGAAATACTCAAACATCACGTGTTGAATATATTATACCCATATAGAGATCTATTTTTAGCATATATTTTTACATTTTTTCTACATCTCATACAAAAAATCACGCAATATATATGGTATAAATGAATTATTAGTTAATAAATGAAAGACAAAATTTTAACATTTAATAAAAAAATGTAGCATTTTGAATTCAATCTTGCCTAGTTGTGTTGTGATTCTCACAAATCCTCCTAGCAATAACATTGTCAGCTTTATCCGAGTAAAACTCTTTCTTGCATGTCAAGTTTGTAAAAGAATTAGTTCATTAAAATTAATAAACTAAATGAATAATATAATAAAAAAATATTTAAGTATCTACTAACCTTAAATTTTGCAAACCATGCATCAATCATGGTTTCCATTTGAAACATGACTCTATTAAAACAACAACACTTGAGTTGATGATTTTATCGTCGAGTTATCATGCAAGTAGCCTTAGCATTTATAAACCTCAAGTTTCATTTGTTAATTGAAATTAATTTTTTAAAAGTTATTATTGTTTTTCTTTAATAGTTTAAGAAAGGAAAATAAATTTACATTGAGTGATCGAGCTTTCATTGGACAATGTACTTCCTTGTAAATCATCTTGGCCCTCCCCTTGGCCTAGCAATGTCCCACTCAACAATCATGTGTTAAGAGAGGTTGCATGTACCTCAAATGCTTGCTCATGGTCAGCACCTGGTGACTTATGGTCATCAAAAGCACTCTTATAAGAACTAGCACGTTATTGACTTTTCCTTTGGTATCTACACAAATTAAAGGATTAAATAAAGGAAATAGCATTCCTATTTAAAAAAAAAAAATCAACACCTCCCTTATATGAGATCTAAAATCATATTATTAGTAAATAGACATCAATATTATGTATCCACAATCTAATTGATTTTATTTATGATAAATCCTTATTCCTATCGATTTCTAAATAAGAAAAAAGAACTCTAAAAAAAGGTGGGGAATCAACTAAGGTATTTTTTTGGCTAACAATTTAATTAATTTCTAAAATTAAACAAGAGAAGTTTTTTGTTTTTCTGTCCTCTAAATCTATCCCATTTAATTCACTATTTGCAACACCCTTGGTCTAAGATTTTTATTGGTTTCATTACTTCTTTACACACCCAAATACCTAACATTTAACATATACTAAGATAAACTAAAGTAAGAAAAAATATTGAAAGTAACATATACTAAATTCTATATTTCAACATTCACACACAAATCATGCATTTCAAAACTTTATCCAAAACATCAAAATCAACCCAATTTGAAATATAAATCTCACTTCAATTTATCGATTGAATTTTTATGATCGTTTATTTTATTTGTATTTACCAATTTTATAATAATGCGTTCAACCTTTCCATATATCAAGAAAACATGAAGAAAAAAGAAGTAAATTACAATACCAAAGTGCTCGTCAATTCAATTGAGAAGAATTGTACATGAATTGAACATATGGTGACGCAATCACTGAGCCTCGGCATACATGGCATGAGCATCTTTTTGCTAAACATGGAGCATACTCACACAAGATTAATTTCTCTTAATTAAAAAGGTCAAATAACGTAAGCATATCCTATAGTGGGAAGAACTTTCCACTAATTAAGATTCGATCCAATATGAATTCTCCATGTCTCTCCAACTTGGTATGTCTCCCAATGTGTTGCTATAAATACATGCTATTCTTCAGCTCTAGCTCTATCAAAAATCATCTTACCACATTAAATCATTCACTTCCTTCGTATAAGTTAACTAATTTCATGGCTTCCTTGGCATTTTCTTCCAGTATTGGTCGCTCTATTACATCATCAAATGCAATGGTTCCTGATAAGTATGAGAGCAGAAGAGAAGGGTTTTCCTTGGGCAAGACTACTTTTGCAAGAAAACGTGACCCTCGGGACTCAATGGTCACGAAAGTTGCAACCCAAGCACCGACGATGTTTCCATCACTGGACAAGGAACTTGCTGGTGACCGGAATCATGTTGCATGGACAAGTGTCCGGCAAGAAAGATACGAAGGAGAGCTCGCTGTTCAAGGAGAGATTCCACTGTGGCTGGTATGTAAAATATTGCACTTAATTTTCCATGCGCTAGTAGAGATCAACTAATTTGGACACCACCTTATGAAGAGACATGATATTCATGTGTGGTTAGAGTATTCATCCAAAAAATAATAAAATAAATAAGTTTTAGGGTATTCTTGGAGGGTTTTTCTTTTGGATAATTAGCTAGGTTTACACTTATTTTTTTCATCCTGATATGCTTAGGTATCTTTACGAACCTGATTCTGATTCGGATTAATTTATGTTTTGAAGTTGTAGCGAGCTTGAAAGTTGATGAAAGTGTACATAGAAAGATGTTCATCAACAGAACTTCCATTCATTTTTTTTATCCTTTCTTATTATGTCTTACATGTTTGTACTTTAAATTACATGACGGGAAATCATCGAATGCTTTTGTTAGGCTGTGATTATTTTGTTGATTTTTCCTCATAGTTTGAGGAGATGCATATACCTTTGTCATGTAATGGGTCCAAGATTTGAGAGAAAGGACAGAGCATATTCCTTGTTTTATTAATTTCCTAATAATTGTTTTATTTATACTAGATGGATCTGAAATATTCCTTGTTCCATAATCAGATGTAAGATCTGGCTAGTGCGCATCCATATTACATTTTTTCAAACATTATAAATTAAGGTGATAATATATCATTCAACAGCGTACAATATATATTTTTTAGACAATAACCGATAAATATTTTGATTTAATTAGTGTTGGTTAATCAGCTGGGTTTGGTTTCATGCAGAGTGGAACGTACCTTAGAAACGGTCCGGGCATGTGGCACATAGGGGACTACAACTTCCGGCACCTTTTCGATGGCTATGCCACGTTAGTCAGACTCCACTTTGAAAATGGCCGATTAATCGCCGGCCACCGCCAAATCGAATCGGAGGCTTACAAGGCGGCAAAGAAGAATAACAGACTGTGTTACCGTGAATTTTCTGAGGTCCCAAAGACTGACAATTTCCTGTCCTACGTAGGGGAACTAGCTAACCTCTTCTCCGGCGCATCACTGACCGATAACGCTAACACCGGCGTGGTCAAGCTCGGTGATGGCCGTGTTGTTTGCCTTACTGAAACACAGAAAGGCTCGATCGTTGTTGATCCAAACACGTTGGACACGTTAGGGAGATTTGAATATAGTGATTCACTCGGGGGTCTGATACATTCGGCGCATCCAATAGTTACAGACACTGAGTTCTTAACTTTGCTGCCTGATCTGTTCAAGCCCGGATACTTGGTGGTGAGGATGGAGCCTGGAAGTAACGAGAGGAAAGTAATCGGACGGGTGGATTGTCGTGGAGGGCCTGCTCCGGGATGGGTCCACTCGTTTCCGGTCACTGAACACTATGTGATAGTGCCGGAAATGCCGTTGAGATATTGTGCACAGAATTTGCTGAAAGCTGAGCCCACACCATTGTACAAGTTTGAGTGGCACCCGGACTCCAAAGGGTTCATGCATGTTATGTGCAAAGCTAGTGGCAAGATTGTAAGCCCACTTGATATCTCCTCTAGTTCATCATCATTAATATTAATAATTAGGGTTAGGACTAATTATTGCTTTGTACGTTAATTTATGGGTGGATTTGGCTCTATATGGCTTTAATTTGTTTGGAGTTTTTGAAGGTGGCAAGCGTGGAAGTGCCTCTATTTGTAACATTCCATTTCATCAATGCGTACGAAGAGAAAGATGAAGATGGGAGGGTGACTGCCGTCGTTGCCGATTGTTGTGAGCATAATGCGGACACAACTATTCTAGAAAAGCTTAGGCTACAAAATCTACGGTCTTTCATGGGTGAAGATGTCTTACCAGATGCTAGGTACGAAATCAATCAATTTCCCCTTTCTTATCACTAAGTTCTTAATTTGTCGATGATGTTATGCTAGCTTAGTTATTCTATACAAGACATGTTCGTCAAAATCAAAAACAAACAAAAATCTTCATTTAGTCTCTCCTCTTCCGGATCATCCACTTGTGATAGCAAATTAAGCTTATGTAGTTGCTCCACAATTATGACTTTTTTCAGTGCTCTCAATCTGGAAGATCATCTCATGCATGGCGTTAAGGAACTGTAAACAATATTGTTTGAAAATTAAACTGCTGTTTTTGAATACCATATCAGTAATATCATGGTGCTGTGGGAGTGATTAATAATTCAGTGGTGCATATATATATACACACACATGTAGGGTCGGGAGGTTCATAATTCCTTTGGATGGGAGTCCATATGGGAAATTGGAGGCAGCACTGGACCCAGAACAGCATGGGAAAGGAATGGACATGTGCAGCATCAACCCTGCATATTTGGGCAAAAAATACAGATATGCTTATGCTTGTGGAGCACAACGCCCTTGTAACTTCCCCAACACCCTCACAAAGGTAAAAGTCTTGACCACTAATTTTATTTTATTTTTATGACGAAACCCACCTCTCGGAAAAATATTTTATGAACTCAGGTGAACGGGTAAACCCTGGTTGTCGACCTAGACCCTAATCACTTGCTAATATGTTCTATTTTACCCAGCATTTATACTGCCTTCGACTTTTCAATTTCTAGCAATTGATTGTTAAAAAATGGTTTTCAATGTCTCGTAAATGGTTATATTGCTCAATCTCTTTGGAAGTCTTAACGTTAATCTTGGGATTATTGTAGATTGACTTGCTCGAGAAGAAGGCAAAGAACTGGCATGAAGAGGGTGCTGTGCCCTCGGAACCATTTTTTGTGGCTCGCCCAGGTGCTACAGAAGAGGATGATGGTGAGTAAATGTTGTTTAGTTCTTTGTTTTTCTTACCACTCATTTTAGTTACTATGAATACGTACTCTTTCTAAAAAAAAAAATGAAATATGAGCTCCATAATTAGCTTAAAAAACCATTCGAGACCCTAAACTTGTTTTCTTTATGCCATATTAAGAAATGTATTGATTTTACAAGGAGTTTGACTCATCAAACGACAACCTCCTCTTCAGTCAAGCTACATGCAATTGTTTTCCCTATAACCCTAATTACGAAGTTATTCATCACTTCTGAATTTGGCTTTTTAGGTTGAATTTTGCTAACATAACAATCATCTCAAAATGATCGATTAATTAACTCTAGCCAATGACTTCATGACCCTATCTTCTTCTTAATTACGAAGTACGTACTAATTACATGTAAATGGGTCGCAGGTGTGGTGATCTCCATGATCAGTGAGAAAAATGGAGATGGGTTTGCACTGTTATTAGATGGATCAACATTTGAAGAGATTGCGAGAGCAAAGTTCCCTTACGGTCTACCATATGGATTACATGGATGCTGGGTGCCAAAGAAATAATATCATCAGTCAACTGGGGTTGTGTGATTTAGCTATCATTCCTCGCGATTTATCACCAGTTCTACACTGCTGAACATTTGCACCAGCAGAACGTCAATATACATGCAAGGATTAGTGGATACCTAACCCCTAATCTAATATCGCTGGTTTGTGTTCAAGATGGTGATAGTTTGCATATAGAGGTCTCTGTCTTTTGTTGCTGCAGTTATGTTGCTAGTATTCAGGTGTGATTTTTTGTGGGCTTGTCCGTGTTTTATAAATAATATGTATCTTGATTTGCCTGTAAAATTAAAATTACAGTCCATGTTGAAATGTCACCTGCCAATAGTTTTTTTCTACAAACATGTGCATTAGAGAATGCGCTCTCCGTATTGACCAAGGAAATCTAGGAATGAAAAAACTTGCTATGAAATAGGAAGGAAGAGAGCATAGAAACACATTTAAATAGAACCGAATTGAACAATTAGATAGTGAAGGATGACAAGGAAATGGTTCTATCAAGAAAGGGTATGTTTTGGTCCAATCCAATGACAGGAATTTATGAGTTCAGAGGATTCAGTATTAAGAAAATTATGATCTTGCTTCGCCAGATAAGAAGTCCGCCACCAATATCCAAGAAAACTTACCATATGATGGATGGCTCGGTCAAACAGGTTGAAAGCATATCAGGATGAAAAAAATAAGTGTAAACCCAGAACAAGGCTTACGGTCACATCTTAGAATATGCTTTACATTGTTATTGCAGAAAGATTGAGCGCGGGGAAACAAATGTGGGGCTTCTGTTGTAATAAATTTGGTAATCGATAATCTTTAAGATGGAAATCAATGCATAAAACCTGCCACTCTCCTGCAACAGCTACAACCTTTCCATGGAGTTGGTGGACAAAATATGACTTGTATCATGTGAGTGAACCAGATCCATAAAACTGTCTGAGAAAACAGCCCATTGAGGGATTTGGATTTCACTACTTCTGGTCTGTGTAAACAGCATCGACATCATCAAGTTCAAGTAATTTAGACATGAGTACTTTGTTCAACTCTACTGCCTCATCATCTACCTGAAACCCATTCAAACATAATATCACTATTTAATTAAAAAAAAAAAGCAAGTAAAAAATAGGCTTGAATTAAGCAGACACAAAAAAACGTTAAAAGACAAATAAAGATAAGAATTCCATCGCTATGCTGCTAGCATGTTTCACAATTTTTGGCACTTTGTGTGTGATAAACACCATAAAAATAACCAAATACTCATTAGGCAATTCACTGAATCATAAAGTTAATGAAATGACAACAAGAAGAGAAAATCAGGGAAGTGAGGAGACAAAAAATATTTCAGCACTGTGGATTACCTCAATAGTTGTTATGGGAAGTAGCTCGGAGCCATTATCAGTCTCAAAACTTATTCCTTCCTCACGTAGTTTTGACAATATCGCTGCATAGTTCTCTGCTGGACTGACAATTTTATAGTAGCTATCAAAAAAGAAATACGGAACATGATTAGAGCTTTGCATATCCTGAAAAACATATTTTACTGAAAGAACTCGTTGGCGTGGTGAACACCATCACAATCAGATGTTGTGTATACCAGATAAATGTAAAAGACATCAAATGGCTTAACTTAATTGTGGCTTTTTGTAATGCATCTTATATCTATTACAAAGAAATAAATAATTATTGGGTTTTCCTCGCGTAATCTTTTATTTCTGCTTTTAGAACAGGAATTTTGAACAAGCATCAAGCAACGCATTTGTTTTCTTATTCTTTTTTTCCTCCTTTTGTGTTCATAAACTATTCAAACTGAAAATTAGAGGTTCACTTTAATAAATATGCATTTGAGGATGGACTTTCCTAGGTAGATCTAGGAATCTAGAAGAACTGCCTCATTACAAAATTTTGGATAAGGAAGACCTTGATTGGCGCTAGTTTAGCTTACAAACAATTTATGCCAAACTTTTCATAAAGCTTCGTACATGATGTCTTAACAGGTCCCTTCATTGTTAGCCTACCCAGCCACACATCTGTGAAGTGTAAAGGATGGCTCATCATAAGCTCAAAGAGCCATCACCATGCAAATACTTATTTGTGTCTTGCCTTACATGATCTAATTTCACAGGTAGGGCTAGGAATCAAGAGGAAGCAAACTTTGTTTCCCTTGAAAGTCCATGAGGAGGAGTTTGATTGGTGTTCACTTAATTTGCATATAAGTTTATGACAAATTTCATAAAGCTTCCAACATGACGTCATCGTCGTGCAACTAGATGATGTCACCATGAGTGTAAACGGCTACTTCACCTTGCAACTAGATATCACCATGAGTGTGAAAGGCTACTTCACCGTATCATCCATATCAGATGCTCAAAAATCCGATTTATTTACGCAAGGACTTCTTACAACTTGTCTACAATGCACCAACTTGATCATCTACAGAATTAATAACTCGTTTCTTCTTTTTGTTAAAGGCTTTGAAGTCAGCACATCATAGAATATCTGTACATTTGTGTCAATAATTTAGAAACTGAGAGATTTGTGAAACTTGTACGACTTTTTAACATTTAATCTAACTCTTGAAGCAATCATCTTTAAAGCTTTATATCAGAAAGGGTCAACTACGAACCACTACTGGAACAAGTTCCAGCACGAAGTATTAAATATCACAATCATGGAGGCAATATTTGCTATCATCTGGGACAAGAGTTTGTGAAACTAGAATTGAAGCGTGGCATCTACAGATTCAAAAGCATCTTTATATGAAATTGGAAGATAGGAGCATTACCTTTCTGGCCTATCCTCATCAGAATCATCTTCATATGTTGGAGGTTCAATAACATCCTCAGCACCAGCATCTAATGCAATGCCAAGGAGCTGATCTCTATCAGCATCTGTGACTTTAATATTCACAACCCTGGCACGTCTAAACTTGAACAATACAGATCCTGGATCCGCCATCTTTCCTCCATAGTCCTTGACCACCTCTCTGATAACTGCCACGGATCTTTTTATTTTATCTGTCGAGACCTCCACTACAATACTAACTCCACCGAGGCCATATACCTAATGTGGAAGAATCACTTTATTAGAAGGAAATCAGATTGAAATAACTAATAGGACTGGCTTAAAAGAATCCTCCTACGTGTTTTGAATCTTAGCAGCCCCTGATAAATAGGATTAATGATAATCATACCAACCTCATAAATTTTCTCAATGAAAGCCTCTTGTCCCTTCTCAGAAGCCCTCTTGATATTGCGCTCCAAAATTTCCTTGGGTATATCAAGCTCCTTGAATTTATCAATTAAAGCAGCCAGAGCTGTATTTGATTCTGGATTTGGACCACCTTTCTTTACACTGCATCACTCAATAGAATTACAATCCATTTCAAGAAACAGAAATAAAACAACTTATTTTGCATCACCATGAAAACAAGAAATGCAGTGGCTAGAATATTAAGAACTGGGTCAAATCCCGATGATCACAAACCACAGAAAATGTTCTAAGGTTTTATTCGCGGCCTATTTAGAAGCAACCAACTTACGCGGATACAACTTCCTTCCCAATCCTACAATACAATTTTGCCTTCTTTGCATCTTGAGCTCCCTGCATTTGAGGCAAATTCATAAACTTAAAGGTAGAATACCAAAAAAATCCCCCTTGTAACTTAGCATTTTCACCGGCTAATGATCCTTCCTAATTGATATTGCCGCATCCAATGATGAAGGAACAAATACTTTACTAGCATATATCATTTATAGTATACGGTGAAGTTGGATTTTCGGAGGTTTGAACTTTAAATTACCAATTAAAAAGAAAAGGATTGAGAATTTACAGATCAAACTAATAATATTAGAATTTGTTGTAGGCTCTTCATCAAACATGTCATATTCAATCAATTTAACAAGGCACTTGCTATTGTAACCCTCTAAAACCCAACACAGAGAGAAAAGAAGGGACCTTTCTGCCAGCAATTTTGCAAGAACGCCTGCCCATACAAACAGGAGGGAAAGTCCGTATCTTTCTAACATTATTGACCTGATAGCCACTACTCTCCCTGTGTTTCTCTTCATATAGCAATAACAAACTAGAGGGATTGCTACTGTTTGATGATAATAATGCATCCCTGCTTCCAAGAAAAACACTCCCTGAATCACACCAATAACAACAACCCTTTATTTAGAATCACTTAAAAAATGAAATATGATTGAAATAAATGAGAAATACACTTATTTATTTGTTTAAATAGACTTACTTTGAGTTGAAAGTGAATGTGTTGGACATTTTAAAGATAACCCATTTGCGAATCTGTGGAGAATTGCACCTACTCCTCTCATTTGATTTTGTTTTTATTGAAATGCTACTTAGCAACTGCAGCTTCAATCTTGTCTTTGCAAATATCCAATGCCCATATGTCCCTTGAAAATCCCAGAATTGTTTTAGCGCTTAGTTAACTGTAGCCTGTGGTTGCAGTTGTGAAATTATTATTTTTTTCAGAAATATATGAAAACAATATTTTTTTTTATTTTTAAAATTTTATTTTTGATTTTATAAAAATAATCTAAAAATATTTAAAAAATTAATTTAAAATAAAAAATAAAAATATTTTTTTTTTAAATACTTTTATGAAAACAGCAACTAACAAAACTTTAATTTGTCTATCCAGCCATAAGTAAAGTAAAAGTAAATGGACTGGACCCTGTGTCCCCTGCACAGGCTCTTTGGGGTTTAATGTACCCACAGATTTATTCTTTTTAAATTTTGATGATGGCTGTGAATTTCTGAAGCTCCAGATTTTAGTCCTTAATAATCATTAAAAAGGTGTCTGGATGATTTTGATATTAATTATAGGTAAGATTTATCGTTCTCAAATTATAATAACCTTTAAAAAGAATGGCATAAAGATGTTAACTTTTGCATTGTGGACAACGAAACATTTTATTGTGTGAGGTTTTCTTTCTTTTATTGTCATCAATTTTTTTTATGTGATTTCATTTTTTTGGCGTGATTAAAGGTTGATTGATATTAGGAAGTATTTGAAAAAGCAGTAGCGGTTGTGTTTTTAAAGTGTTTTTTAATTATAAATATATCAAAATAATTTTATTATTTTTTAAAAATTTATTTTTGATATTAACACATTAAAACAATTTAAAAATATTAATTTTAAGCAAAAAAAAATCAATTCTCGATGAAAAGCAGGGCTCAACTGTCCAAAAAAATATACCTTTATTAAGAAAAGTCAAGAATGAAAAAGGAGGATCATAGTGAAAAACATGGAGAATATAGATGCCGACTTTGAAATTAGATAAAAAAAAACACTTTGAACCTTTTACTTTTTATGTTATAAACTTTCAAACCATCAATATTTTAAAATTTTCAATTATTGTTTGATATTTTATTTTTCAGGTTCTAGTTTAAGAAAAGAGAGATGAAGTAGCTAAATTATAGTGATAGAAATATAAATTGTTAGCTGTCACCATATACAACCACATAAAATATTAATATTGGTGTCATATGATTTTATTCGATAAGGGTTTTTTTTTCACCTTAAAATTGATTGAGAGTGAAGGTCTCACATTGGAAAGTTTTTGGGTTTGGAGTTGTTTTTTTTTGTTTTTGATCGATTTTTTTTGTTTTATGAAGGCATAGAAAGGTTTATGTGGGTCAACTGGTGCATGTATCGCTCTCTTGATTCGTCCACATCGAGCCTAAAAAGAAACAAAAAAACAACAATATTTCCAACATGAGCTTTCAAATGTTGCTTGTTATGGCAGGATTCGATTCCTTCACTTGCATCATATAGACCAAAACGAATGGTTTTCAGAATCATTGACTCACAATCTGAGACACTTGACTACAGAGCTTCTCCTCGGATTGCTCCTATGGAACATAAAAGCCGCCACCAGAGCAATTGAAAAGAGTGATTAACAAACACAGATGTGTTTTGATCACTTTTACTGTCTGAAATTATCTAACAAAGAAGTTTGTAAACTCAGTGCAGAAACTACGTATTCATTGCCTTGAACTGTTGCTTAGCTTCTCCTTACACTACCTGCTGATGAAAGAAGTGGATGTTATATACAAGTAAACGTGGTCATGGTTTACCTAATAGAAGAAAAAAATACCCAGATAGTGATCCGACTGTAAACTTGACAGCCAATAAGCCTCTGATGTACAAAATTCCATTATCTGGACCAATTACAAAGTTCACAACCCTTCTATCCATAATTTCAGCAATCCTCCACGCATTCAACAAACAAATATAGAGATCAGCTAATTTTTCCTGTCTTTGTAGAGTTGAATGGAGTCATCCCAGGCCTTGAAAGTAATGATGATTGTGAAAGAATCACTTCACAGGAATGCCCACAAGTCACACAGCGAATAAAGTAAATCATGAGCAGCAGGAACGACCTTGAGATTTTTTTCCATCAAATGTAGAACAGTTCTAGTTTCATAGAAAATGACCTCATAAATGGCTGATGCATTGTCTTACTTGGGTATAAAATGACCTCATAAATGGCTGGTGCATTCCTTACTTGGGCAGAGTGGTGCGCCAAATTCCATATCAATGTCACTCCAAAATCTGGAAGTTTGAAAAGAATACAAGCGGCCATTTTCAGTTACGACAAGGCAGCATTGGGAAAGTAACAAGCAAGGAAAAAATTTTAACATTCAAACATAGAAATGCCGAACATAATGAAAATCGTTCAGCAATCAAAAGGAGCATTAAATTTACCGTTTCAGACCTGTATAATCCCAGGTAACCAGCATAAACATATTTTGCCCTCTTTTTATCCATCATCGTTATCTCCAATGCAACTTACAAAACCTGCTAATGTTTTCCTGCATCCTCGTTGGTATCCACATCTTCAATCCTTTATCAAGCACAATAGACCTCAATGACTTGCATTTCAACACCATATCCACGTCATCCCCACAAATGTTGTCACATGAAGCCAACACTAATGATTCTAAACACTCATGATAACCAAAGGCACGAATTCCAGCTCCAGTAATCATCTCGCACCCAGTTAAATCAAGAGCTACCAAATTCCTACAGTTCTCAGATATTGCAACAAGTGTAATATCTGACACATTGATCAACCATGAAAGATTCAATCTTTTAAGACTAGCAATCGAAGCAACTGCCATACCTCCATTATCTGTCACTTTTGGCCCACATTCAGCCAAATTCAACTCCTCCAAACAGCACATTCCCTGCAACAATGACACCCCGAAATCAGTAAGTCTATCACATTCTGCAAGAACCAACCTCTTTAATGTCCTTGAAGAAGACCCGGTTGCCAAAAAGGCCAGACCTTTATCCGTAATCAAAGAACAACCTTCTAAATTCAAAGCCCGAATCGAATTCATACACCCAATTGCTTCAAGAGATGAATCATTTATCAAACTACACCGCCCCAAATCTAAAACACCCAAACTTTGTGCACACTTGACAAGACTAATAACCCCAACATTCCCAACCCTCCTTCTCCTTCTAAATAACACTTTACACAATTTACAACAGCCATTCGCAATAGCTAAAATACCAACATCATCGAAATCTGAAATATCATCAAACCCAACAAGGTTTTGGCTTTCAACTGATTGTTGCTTGAGATTGAGAAACTCAAGTTTAGGACATGTAGTGGCTATGATTTCAAGGTGGTTGTTGGTGATTCGTTTCGAACACTCAAAAGTTAACAAATTTGGGAATCTGGGCAAGAATTTATGGAGCAGCTCGGGTTCAAAAACGCGAATTGATAAACGGGTTTGGCTTTCTACATTAAGCCATTGCTTGCATACTTGAGAGAATGATTTTCTGTCATTCTGATCAATGACCCAGCTGATAATTAAGGCTAACTCATCATCACCTAGTTCTGACATGGTTTTATTGGATGAAACTATTCGGGGTACCACAGAGAGTTTAGAATTTAGAAGCTCAACTGTATGATCTGGTGGTGATGAACACAACTCCTTCTGTGGTGCTACAATTCTTGCGCGAGGTCCCTCGTTAAAAACTAGTTGGATTAATCCCTGACCTGTAATTTTGGGCTCGACAGCCCTCATACTTTCAATTCGTGATACAACTCCTCCTTAATTCAATTTTTTTATTTACTAAGAAAAACATAAAAACAAATCAGTTTCTTATTATTATTGTTGTTGTTATTATTATATATATCATTTTTCTCTTTCAAGGGACATCATTGAAATTGTTTTTAGAGGTAATACGTTTTTTTATGGTCCATTAGTTATTTTTAAATTAAATGAGACCACGTGATATTTTTATTCTTTATTAGCACAATAAAAAATATAAAAAACATTAGTTAATTTGCACTCAAAGATATTTTTTAGTTATTATCAGATTTAATGAGATATAATTTGGTATTTTAATATATTGATGCAAGTGAAGGAATCAAATTCTGCCATAACAAGCAACATTTGAAAGCTCATGTTGGAAATATTGTTGTTTTTTTGTTTCTTTTTAGGCTCGACGTGGACGAATCCAGAGAGCGATACATGCACCAGTTGACCCACATAAACCTTTCTATACCTTCATAAAACAAAAAGTATCGATCAAAAACAAAAAAACCACCTCCAAACCCAAAAACTTTCCAATGTTAGACCTTCACTCTTAATCAATTTTAAGGTGAAAAAAAAAAACCTTATCGAATAAAATCATATGACACCAATATTAATATTTTATGTGGTTGTATATGGTGACAACTAACAATTTATATGATTAAAAAGTGGTTTTAGAGTGAGATTCCAGGATTATAGTTGACTTTATAAATGACGGTCCAAGCAACTTACTAGACTTCTATATATTTATCCAAATTTAGTATTTGGTTACGTCTAAAAATATTTAGCTATTATTTTAAATCTGAGTGATTTAAAAAAAAATAGATTCAGGTAGATTAGAAAATACTAACCAGTTAGTTCGTGTAGAGATATCTGATTTTTAACATTCTATCTCTTGCTGGGAGGGATTAGAAAGAAGAACTTGAGACGAGATTGTGATGAAAAATTATAACATGGCTGAGGTTTTTTTAGTAGCTAATAATTGATATTGTCCTATACAAAGGATCCAATTGTGAGCACGAACAAAGTTTAGGGACTCAAAATATAGTTTCCCCATATTTTGGACACTGGTGAGGAGGAAAAAAACAGGCCGCCCGAAAAAGTAATTAATAATTTATTTTATGTGAATTTAAGACGTAGCATCTAAGAATGGCAGGTGCAATTTGGATTTTGTAGTGGCATTATTGGATTAATGTGGTTGGCATTGCATAATGAAAAGCATGTGATATGTTATCTTATGGCCACCATTTTACTATTTTAAAAACAACAAAGTCAGCATCATCATTACAGGACAAAACTATTTTTTTTCTTCACATGGATTTAGTTTTAAGGGGATTGAAACTTTTTAATTCATTGAAAGAAAAAAAAACAGCACAAGAACTCCCATGAATATGATATACGAGCAAATCATAAACAATCAATGGAGAAATAAATCTCTAAAAACTGAATTATTATTATTATTAATATAATTATGGAAATGACCAAACTACTGTTACAATGAAATATGCCTTATTTTTAGTATTTGCTCGGAATTGTGGTTGAGATTGTTTTTTAAAATGGTTTTGGGTTGTCGTAGTTTTATAATCTCAAATTCTCAATCGTGAGTTTGGTATATTACTATATTAACATAATTGACTCTATTTTTTAATTTTTTATTGATTTATTATTTAATATTGTATTTAATTTGGAACTAAATTTCATGATTTGTTTTAGTTTGTTTTTTATTAGGCTATCTTTACCTGGGGGCTAGGGAATAATATATAACAAATTAACCCAAGTTGACTTAACTAATATCTTTTGTTATTTTTTAATTTTTTTTTATAAACTTTATCGTTAAACATTGGTTTTTTTACCAGGGGTGATTGGGAACTGAGCTTCGTAATTTATTTTTATTTCATCTCTACATGATTACATCGGTTTTATGACCATAGTCGTTAATTGGCAAGTTAACCCAGGTTAAATTAAAATATTTTTATATTTTTTAATGAAGTTATTTCGATATGATAACCTGAGTTATGGGTTTGACAAATTAACTAAAGTGATTTTTTTATGTTATTTTTTAATCCCATCCTTCATCATTGAGCTAATTAGGGATTGAAATTCATAATTTATTTTAATTTCTTTCCATAAGATTATCTTGACTTTTTAACTTGAGTTGCAGGTTTGACATGTTAACTCGGGTTATTTTTTTAATTTAGTTTTAAATTGTTTTTAAATTTTTTTTATTTAATAATAGATTAATTGAGAATTAAATTTTTATAATTTATTTTATGAGAGGTAATTGAGTGTTTTCACAAGGTTTAAATATCATTATCCCTCTAATTGAGGTACTTTTTGTCACAATAAAATTACTTAAATACCTTTAAAACAGAAGAAAAAAAAACTTGTTTAGTTAGGCTTAGCGGCCCGTTGAACCTTTTAGGATTTTTAAGCACCATGTAATGACTATATAATTCTCATTTTTTTTTCAAAATAACTTTTTTTCATGTATATAAAGAGTAAATTGATATTTTTTCCCATCCCTCTATCCACTTCAAAATGACAAATGCATGTTTTAACTTCAAAAGCCCCTAAACACTCAAATTAATAAAAATAAACAAAAATTACATTTGAAAATTGAAAGTAATAAAAACCTGATGCTGCTATTTTGATCACATCATCGTGTCGTGGCGTATCCTCATAAATAAAACTTGCTGTTTACGGCTTGTTTTTGGTCTCCATTAATACCAGCTGGTGAATAATCAAGAACAACCACCAATCAAATCAATAGCAATTTATTGTTGAAAAAGTAAACCAAGGTGCTGTCATCATCTCTAGTGCTCTTAAGTCTGGGGACTGTATCGAGAATTTATTGATAATTTAGGGACTAGTCTGGGGTTTATCCCTTTTCTTTTATTAACGTTCTCTACCAGAATCATTTAATTATAGGCCCGTGCCAGTGCCATGTCCATAATTTCTTTGAAGGTCGTGGATTCAGCCAGAGTCTCCCTTTACCATTACTGGTCACTAAAAATATGTTTGTTTAATTAATTAGTTAGTAAATATGAATACAACTATATTATTTAATTACATAATGTTTCATTTAAGTTTCTGCCAACCTTTTTCATCGAGGAAGAAACCTTTTGCATGATGATGCTCACCACCAGCTGTCCCCACCAATCAGCGTTAAATCCAACCTGATGCCTTGATTTTCCAGCTTTGCTTTCACATTCTTTTCCGTCTTTCTGAACTAAGTTTGGTGGCGTGGCAACACGCCTTCTACTACAGAGCCTCCGCGCAGCCGATACAATTTTTTTCAAGGTAATATATTAAAATTTAAAGATTTAATTAATAATAAAAAACAGAACAAAATCAACCTGAGTTGTTGATTTTTAAGATTCGTGACTCTGATCATGAGCTCATGGAAAGTAAATCCTAATAGATAATGAAACTAAAATATAAACTAATAAAATGTCTTGAGACACACCGAAAAGAAAATACAATAAGAAAAGTCTCCAAAACAAAAGAAATATCATTACAAAGAATCAGTACTATATATGATATAAAAATAATTTGAAATCAAATGTCGACGGGTGTAATTGAGAACAAAATTCATTTAGAAAAAATAAATTTTTAATTAAGATTTTAACTAATAAAAATACCAAATCACCCACAATCCAATTTGTTAATTATAGAAAAAACAACTTGAAAATACATAGATACCCTTGATAATAAGTTTTATATTCTTTATTTTTGAAGACATGAAAGTCTCTATATTATTCATAAAAATATAAAAGTATCAAATTAATCACATGAAACACTTTGACCAAATGTTCTTTACTTCTTTTAAAGGTAATATATTTAACGTGCTTTTAAAAAGTAAAAAAGAAAACCGTATCGTCCTCAATAAACTACATAATAAGCAATAAGAATACGTGTTAAAATGACTAAACTGCGTGGAAGCGCAGGTTCATTTTAAAAAAATAGTAATACGTGTTCATTTTCAGAGCGGCATTCAATTTGTTTTTATATAATTTATAAATATATTTTTATGTGAGCAGTAATTGTCACAGCCATAACCACTTTTACATCATCATCCTAGCTCAACACATCCAATCCAACGCACACACTTTTGCATGTCAATCCTACGAGCAACATCCCACCCTCCTCTCTTTATTATTATTATTATTATTTGTGTGTAATAATAATTTATTTGTTTGGATTTTAGTATTTGTTTATCAAGAAAAAAACAACAAATTATCAATAAAAATAAACCAAATTAATTAAAAATATTAATATATATTTTTAAAAAAACCAGGTTTTAATTAGGGTAACAAAGTTGGGGATTATCGTATAATTTTAATAGGTAATTTCCAAGTTAGCTTGCATATAACAATTATATGAAAGTGTGTTTAAAATTATTTTTGTTTAAAAATATATTAAAATAATATATATATTTTAAAAAAAAATTATTTTTAACATAGTATATAAAAATAATTTAAAAAAATTAAAATAAAAAATAATTGATCCTCGTCACGACTGTGCCGGTCAATCGAGTTTACCACGCGGTTAAGGTATACAAAACACTTTTATTTTTATTTTAAAAAACAAAATAAATCCTTTTCACATTTCTTACTTTCTATTTTATTTTATTTTTATTATATACAGCATAATAGTGGCAGGAGGATTAGAAGAGTTTCTCTCTCTCTCCCGAGAAAAACAAAAAAAAGAGAAGAAAAAATGGCTTCTCTCTTTAGAGACCTCACACTAGGCCACTCGAGGAGAGAGTCAACACCGCTGAAACCACCGCCGAAACCATCGCAATTATCCATAATGCCCTCCAAACCTACTATCACCACCACTGATCTCGACTCGCCACTGGGTCAACTTGGTACCCAACTCACCGATTCCGACCTCCGATCCACCGCTTACGAGATCTTCGTCGCCGTTTGCCGTACTTCCTCGGGAAAGGCCTTAACTTACACCCCCAACTCGTCCATTTCCGACTCACCCACGAACCACTTGATCCACTCCCCTAATTCGCCTGCCTTACAACGCTCACTCACCTCTGCTGCTGCTAGCAAAATGAAGAAGGCTTTAGGGCTGAAGTCTCCTGGTTCGGGTTCTAAGAAGAGTCCCGGATCGGGCTCGAGTTCCGGTTCGGGCCAGGGGAAGGTGAGGAGAGCTTTGACCGTTGGTGAGTTGATGCGGACTCAAATGCGGATCAGTGAGACTGTTGATTCTAGGATTAGAAGGGCATTACTGAGGATTGCTGCTGGTCAGGTTAGCTTTATTTTATTCTGTTTAATTTTGATTTTTCATTGATGGGTTTTTTTCTGTTTTTTATTTTATTATATTTATTTTTAGGTTTTAATTTGGTAAAGTTTGATGCTTCGTTGGATAAATAATGTGGATCATGATTCTTTTTATGGTAAAGGGCAAACTCTAACCTCTAAAATGTGGTTAGTTAAAAAATGAGAATAAATAATGTAGTTTTATTATGATTTTTTTTTTTACTAAAATGGAAGGTAAGTTTTTCCCTTTTCTCTTATGAAATTCCGCTGTTAATATTTGAGAATTTGGAGCTGAAGAATTCTAGACTGATTTAGCTGTCAATGTGCTACAATGGGATTATATGCGTAGAACAACAAAGATATTTTCTCGTCCTTGTGTTGTTGTTCTGAATTTAATACTTTGATCGATATGATTTGTTATCTATGTGTGGTTTCCTTTGCTCATGGTGTGTATTTTATCTTTATTATTGTTAAAACTGAATACCATCTTACTAATCACTATAAACTCTCAGATAGTTATGCGTTTGATCGCATCTTTGTTTTATGCTTGTCTGTTGAGTCCTTTCATAGCTTGCTCAGCCGAGGTAGCATTTGACCACTCTAACTTTCATGGCTGTTTTGGATCCCAATCAATGTGCTTGTTACAGGTTGGAAGGCGAATTGAGTCAGTTGTTCTTCCGTTGGAGCTACTGCAGCAGCTCAAGCTTTCTGATTTTACTGATCAACAAGAATATGAAGTGTGGCAGAAGAGAACCATGAAAGTTCTTGAGGCTGGACTACTTTTGCATCCTCATGTGCCACTTGATAAGTCAAATCCTACTTCACAGCGGCTGCGGCAAATTATTCATGGAGCTATGGACAGGCCTATAGAGACTGGAAAGAACAATGAGTCCATGCAAGTGCTTCGCAGTGCTGTCATGTCCTTAGCTAGTAGATCTGACGGGTCAATTTCTGAGATATGCCACTGGGCTGATGGGATTCCATTGAACCTTCGACTTTATGAAATGCTTTTACAAGCCTGCTTTGATGTTAATGATGAAACATCTATAATTGATGAAATTGATGAACTTCTGGAACACATAAAGAAGACTTGGACAATCCTTGGAATGAATCAAATGCTCCACAATCTTTGCTTCACATGGGTTTTATTTCATCGCTTTGTTGCAACTGGCCAAGCAGAAACGGATCTGCTTGATGCAGCTGATGGTCAGCTAGCAGAAGTTGCGAGAGATGCAAAGACAACAAAGGATCCACAATACTCCAAGATTTTGAGTTCTATATTGAGTTCAATATTGGGATGGGCTGAGAAAAGGCTTCTTGCATATCATGACACTTTTGACAATGGAAATGTTGACACCATGCAGGGTATTGTTTCTCTGGGGGTGTCGGCAGCCAAGATTTTGGTCGAGGATATATCTAATGAGTATCGCAGAAAGAGAAAAGGTGAAGTGGATGTGGTTCGTACCAGGATTGACACTTATATCAGATCCTCGCTGCGCACCGCTTTTGCACAAGTAAGTCTTTGCAATCTATTTGATGTATTCAAGAGCCATAATTCTCGCTGACCTTGCTCTTATTTATATATGAGAACACTTGCTATTTCTATGTTTCATGAACCTATAGGAATGGGATTCAGAATGCAGTACAAGCTAAAGTGTTTTGTACTTGGTCAGCACATTGTAATAGTTAGTTCTTATAAAGGATTGTGGCACATGTCACATCGCTTTTCTTTGAAGATCTGCTCATTGTTTTTGCAATGCTTAAAAGTGTAAGGTTTGTGACAACAGAAATATAAAGAATGGAATACAGGCTTCTGTTTTTTTTAGAAAATCCAGAGTCTTACTAACCACCAAATCTAAAAAAGATTCTTATGATGACCTTAGATTTCTATTTATTTCAAGATGAGTGGATGCAATAATTCTTGTATGCTTTACATATATATAAGCAATGGTTATTCAAATAGGGTTATGATAGCTGTCAAGAGGTCAACCTAGTGCTAACTGTGATGAACTCAGTTCAAGCTCAGATTAAGTGTGATCTTGTAAATAAAACCAAGTAATTTTTTGACTTTGGCAAGCTGCTTTATGTACATTCTAATTGTATTGAGAGAGAGAGAGAGAGAGAGAGAGAGAGAGATGCATCTGTGTTTATATCATTTTTTTTGGCTGGTTAGATGACTGTTTAATTTTGCATAAAATAGAGAATGGAGAAAGCAGACTCAAGCTGGAGAGCATCCAAAAACCAGCCAAATTCTCTTCCTGTTCTTGCCATCCTTGCAAAGGATGTTGGTGAGTTGGCAATTAATGAGAAGCAAGTATTTAGTCCGATACTGAAAAGATGGCATCCTTTCTCAGCTGGTGTTGCTGTGGCCACACTTCATGCTTGCTACGGAAATGAGATAAAACAATTCATATCTGGTATAGTGGAATTAACACCAGATGCTGTACAAGTGCTTAGAGCCGCAGATAAACTGGAGAAAGATCTTGTGCAGATTGCTGTAGAAGATTCAGTGGACAGCGATGATGGTGGGAAGGCAATAATCCGTGAAATGCCTCCTTATGAAGCTGAAGCTGCAATTGTTGATCTGGTAAAAGCATGGATCAGAGCAAGACTAGACAGGCTCAAGGAATGGGTTGACAGGAATTTGCAACAAGAGGTACATGCTCTTTATTTATATCTTGTTTGTACTGCTGTTTCTGTCTGGATTTTGCTGTCATTACATCCACAACTGCATAACTTGTCAGATTAATTCTAATGAATTTGGTATGGTATCTACTATGGCAACACTGACATGTTTAAGGTACTATTGTCTATCACAATGTTACAAGACTTAAAAGTTTAACCCATTACGCAATTGCAGTCTTGTTCTGTAAAAAAGAGCTAACCTCTGAAGGAGACATGCCTCAAGGAGGCTAGAGTTGAATGTTGGCTGCTGCAATTAGATGGTGTATGATTGGACAGTTTGACCATTGATGTGGTTCTGTTATGACATTTGTGATAGTTTGCAAACTTGAGATAGATCATGCAAGTATTTTCCTATCCATTCATGCAACCATATGCATTTCTCAGTAACTGCCAGTCTTGATTGCCTTTCTTTTCTTTATGCATTTTTCATTGTTTTAACCTTATCCTGAGTTAACCAGCTTGCTGCAATGTGTAGGTCTGGAATCCACAGGCAAATCAAGAAGGATATGCTCCCTCTGCTGTTGAAGTTTTGCGGATTGTTGATGAAACTTTGGATGCATATTTTCAGCTGCCAATACTAATGCATCCCGCATTGCTACCTGACTTGATGACTGGCCTTGACAAATGTCTTCAGTATTATGCAACTAAGGCAAAATCTGGCTGCGGTAAATGTTTGCAAAGCTCAAATGATGTCTTTGGCTTCATGTTTTTGAGTTTCTAACAACTGTAATCATTCAATCTTATATGTAGGATCACGAAATACATATGTTCCAACTATGCCAGCATTGACCAGATGTACTATGGAGTCAAAGTTTGCATGGAAGAAGAAAGAGAAGTCAGCGAACACTCAAAAGAGGAATTCTCAGGTTGCAACAATGAATGGGGACAGTTCTTTTGGGGTTCCTCAGTTCTGTGTTCGTATAAATACCCTGCACAGAATTCGATCAGAGTTGGACGTTTTAGAGAAGAGAATAATAACCCATTTGAGGAACTCAGAATCTGCTCGTGCAGAAGACTTTTCAAATGGTTTGGCAAAGAAGTTTGAACTGACACCAGCTGCTTGTATAGAAGGAGTTCAACAACTCAGCGAGGCAGTTGCTTACAAAATTGTTTTCCATGACTTGAGTCATGTTTTCTGGGATGGTTTATATGTTGGAGAGCCATCATCTTCTAGGATTGAACCTTTTGTCCAGGAGGTTGAGCGGAATTTGCTGGTCATTTCAAACATCATACATGAAAGAGTTCGTACACGAGTTGTTACTGACATAATGAGAGCTTCCTTTGATGGGTTTTTGCTTGTTCTGCTTGCGGGAGGCCCTTCTCGTGCTTTCATGCATCAGGACTCTCAGATAATAGAGGATGATTTCAAATCCCTTAAAGATCTATTTTGGGCCAACGGGGATGGCCTGCCTACTGAGTTGATAGATAAGTTTTCAACTACAGTCAGAAGTATCCTTCCCCTTCTCCGAACAGATACAGAGAGTCTCGTTGAGCGTTACAGACGCGTGACATTGGAGGCATATGGTTCTTCTGCCAGGTCTAAACCTCCATTACCTCCAACTTCAGGACAGTGGAATCCTACTGACCCAAACACACTTCTTCGGATGTTGTGTTATCGGAACGATGAAGCAGCATCAAGGTATCTTAAGAAGACTTACAATTTGCCCAAGAAACTGTAATAAACTGAAATGCTGCACATGGTAACAAGACACAGCTATGTCCTGTGGTTCTACTTGTCTTCGGCCAAGATGAACCAAGCAAAATCCTGCCTATGGCATGCATGGATAAGCTGGGCCGCCTTAGGAAGTTGCAGTAAAACTTGTATAGTACACACTGAAAGTGCCTCTGGGAAGTCCAATCACTCTTTACCGGGACCAGCCATCCCGAGTGAAGAAAATTGATAGGGCACGAGTCTTGCCATTGCCAAGCTTGCTTGTTGACTGAAGTGGTAGAAGATCCAGCATTATTTATTTGATTATATTCATAGCTCTCCAGATTTCCTCAGTCCTTTTTTTTTGTCTATTCCCGACTGCATATTTTTTGTACCTTTCCGAGGATCTTTTTTTCTCTTCCTTTTCTCGACAAATTCTATTCTAGTGAGATGTATTTCTTTATTAAATGGTGCAGGCTTGGTATAGCATCATGTTGATTGTAGCGCTTGTATTTTATTTTTTTTCTATTAGCTTTGTATTATAAAAGGCAGCCTTCTCTCGATCGTTTGTTTTGTTTCTCTGTTTCGGTTTGTTCTTCTTCTCTGATTCTTTCCTTTGTATCTCTAACCGCGCATTCCCTGCTGTCCTTGAATTCAATCTCAAAACGTGTTATCATCTGGACATAGTTTATATTTTCTAAATCCTTCCAAAGGCATCTCGTTTTCTGCTAACCAGAGACTTGTGGTGTAGTTCTACAACAATGTCAAACATGATCGCATACCTGACATAAGAGATTCTGCAGGACATAAATATCTCTCGATCGAATATATCAAGTATATTGTACCTTCCATATTCATTTTACAAGTTAGCTAGGATCTCAAGTATGAAATACCATTCAATGATCTCTACTACTTATACTAACTGTAACTCAGTAGTGTTCCCCCCTCTGTTACCACGCTCCTTGTGTAAAAGAATATCTGCTTGGTCACTCCCAGCAGCCAATAACTCAATGGCATGACAACCATTGAAAAGCCACCAAAATAAAGTTTAAAAAGCAATTAAACCCTAGTAAAGTTCCACGCAAACCAGCCCGAAAACTCATATTAATAATAAAAATAAAACTTCTACGAGTTTAACAGACATGGGATATAGAGAAAATAATAATATAACTCACCAAGGACCAAACCCCAATACAACCTGCTAGTGTTTGAAAAAATCAATGAGTTTACAGCACAAAAGAACAATATGGAGTAATTGACTTATCACTCCTTGTGGAGCTTCAGGTTACTAAAATATCAGATAATGATCAATTATATAAACCATTTTTGAGGTATCATGAAATTATATAAATTATCATAAAACTCCCTTGTCAGACCCCATGCCTAGCCCTCTTTTATTTTTTATTTTACTATTCACCCCTATTTATTTATTTATTTATTTATTTTGATAGATCACAGGTCATGATTAAAGGTGTGTTTGACATTGCTTTTGTTTTTGCGATTGAGGTTGAAAAAAAAACAGTTTAAAAAAAAACGTTTTTATTGTGGTTCAAAATAAGCAGTGAAGTGTTTGGTTAAAACTGTGGTTGAGTTGGAAGTTAAAAAAAAAGCAGTTTTGGGTGTTTGGTTACCAAATTTTTCATATTGCTTTTAACTTGTGAAATTACTTTAAAGGGTATATATATATATATAATTTTTTTAAATATTGTAAATTTAATAATTATAATATAATATAATTAATAATTCAAGTAAATTTTAAAAATTATTTACGATATTAGTGTATCAAAATAATTTAAAAATATCAAAAAATTAATTTAAAATAAAAAATATTTTAAAAAAATTCAACTTTTTGATGGGATAAATTTGATAATTGAAGATATTTATCAAACTATTCAATCCCATTTTACGCACAGATGAATTATTATTATTATTATTATTATTACTTTTATTTTTTCCATTGAGAAATCATCTCTTTCCACTTCTCTGTTTTTCAACTTCTTCTACTTTTATCAGATGCCCATCTCCCAGCTCTCTTCTTCTCTCTTCTTCGCCCGAAACCTCTCTTCCCAAATTGCATACCCATCTCCCAGCTCCCCTCTTCTCCCTTGCAAACCCATCTCCCAGCTCCCCTCTTCTCTCCTTTGCTCCACATCTGTTAACTTCTCACTTTCTTGTGAAGACCCATCTGCTCCTAAAATTGCAGACCCGATCGAGCTGCTCCCCTCTTCTCCCTCACAGCTGCGCCGGCCTTCCATCACCGTCGTCCACACCGTCTGCAACAGATCGTGACTACTCCGGTAACTCCTTCAGGGCAACAAGATCGGAGCACCACTCAACCAAAGTAATCTCTTCTTGCTGTCAACGGCTTGATTTTTTCTGTCATTGATGCGTTTGTCATGTTAGGAGCTTCGATGTGTGCTCTAACATGTTTGTGAACACTGTGATGATAAACCGAGGATGTTTTAGGGCTTGTATTTTTAACGGTAATTTTTGTATTCAAAACATGGAATCGCCGTTGCCAAAGTGCATGAATCGCAAAATGAAAAGCATCAATTTTCAGCTTTTCTTCAATCGGCGTTAATATCAAAATTTTGTGTGGGTCCCACACAAAAAAACTGAGTTTGACATGTTACCAAACAGCAAATTGTGGTGCGATCTGGCAATCGTAAATCGCACCACAATGCCAAACATGCACTAAGAAAATTAGCACCCATCTCAACTCTGTCGAACCTACAACCTCGGGTTTCTCTCCACTTTGACTTCAGTTTGTTTTGAATTAATTACAAAAATATATTTACAATGCTTTGATGTGCGTGTCTTATGTTTTTGTTTTTGTTTTTACTGAAGGGTTGTCCCCTATAGTAAACACAAAAACAAAAAGCTCAGAGAAACACACATTATAAATATAGCACAGCACCATGAAGAACCTAGTTGTTTTTGCCATGCCATCGCCTACCATGCAGCTTCTGATCAGCAGGATGGATTGCAATATGAGAATCAGGTTCGACCTTTTGATTTGAGTTTATTTTTTCTAATATGACATGAAATCTGAATCCATATTATTTTTTAAGGAAATGAGGATTTCTAGCATTTAAAAAAAAATAGTTTAGGAAGAAAATCTAAAAGTTCGCTAAAATAAAAAAAAAAGGTTTTCAGATGGAATCCACTTGACAATCTCAGTTTAAAGATGTAAAGTCCAAATGCTTTCGAAAAAAAGTTCTGTTGGGTACTGATGTATTCAATTTCCATGGCCTTAACGTGAAGATGTCACTTTCCTCTTGTGCTACTAATACTGCTGGACCAATTTGGGAATTGGTTCATGAAGGATTTCTTTCAGTAATCAAAAAGAGCATCCATGAAGGATATATTATTGATTGATTTTCACATTTGTCATTATTTTAATCTTGATTTCCATGTAATTAGAGTAAATTAAAACCTTACAATATTCATGCATTAACATATGTACTGTTGTGTCTTTAAAAAATATGACATGACGGTAAAATGTTCTTAATCAACACAACAAGTTTTAAATTTGAGTTAGGATTTATATTTTTATAAAAGATTACGAAAACTAATTTTTTTTTATCTATATTCATAAAATATTTTTTTCAAGAATGAGGTTTTATCAAATACAAAAAAGATGAAAGTCAATTTCTTATACTATATTGCATTCATCAAACGAGTTAAATGTAGTTACAGAGACATTATTGTTCACAATAACATCAACCTATGATGTATTTACAAATCGAATGATGTTCTCTTAATGTAGGATCGATTAAGGTAAACCCTAGCTAGCTAATTAATTCCCGTGAAGAATTTAGCCAGCACAAATACCAACACCATCTCCAGCCGTACCATCGTCCCCAACATGAGCTGCCAAATTCAGATACTTTTCTTCATCATTTCTGCTGTCTCTCCACCTTGCTCGACAAATCACACAGCTAGCTGCCCTCCTCCCCTTACTCCTCTTCCACCTCATCAAGCATTCTTCATGAACAGTATTCCTGCATGATCCACAAGCCACCACCTTCTCCCCCTTCTCCATCTCTTCAAGACAAATCGGACACGCTGTCCCGTCTTCAACCTCAACACGAGGTCTCAAAACACCATACCTTCTCTGAAAGAACAGCCGGTGAAATCTCTCACGAACGCAGACCCCTGCCAGCGGCGCCTCTGGCAAGGTACGAGTCCCAAGCAGGCGATTAAGCTGGCAAATCCTAAGATTCCTCCTTCGAAGACATGCATCATCAAGAGAGACTCCCAGTACACGAATCAAAACAAAAAATATATGCTTGCATGGTTTTGTACGATCAGGGCATGAGCACGTGGGAGTAGCATTTAAGGTCACAGTGTAGACATTCCCTGTGGAACCCAGGATATAAAAGGTGGCTTCTGATCGATGGAGAAGGCGAAGAGGGTGACGGATGGCTCGAGAAATGCGCTCTGCCACCTGCCGGCTTGGCTTAAGCCGTAGATGAAGACGGTGGCCGTGGCGGTCGTGGGAGTCAGCCGATGAGGATGAGGGTGAACTATTGGAGCCAACAGATTCCATAAGAGAAATGGAAGGAAGGTATCGGTGGAGCTGCAAATTAAAACGTGAAGAGAGAAGGTGTTACTATTTGCCAAGGAATTAGTAACCATTATAATGTGGCTGTGATTCTTTGTCTAGTTTTGGAGTGCAAGTGAGGGATAGCGGGAGAGCCTATTTAGGACAATCGTGAAGGCGAAGAAATTCCAAACTTTGACCTGATTACATCGTGTTTCTCCGTTTAACTCTCAAGGCACGTGATTCATATACAAATCACCTAGAAAATAAGCCTTATATGTTGATTGATGCGTCTACTGTATAAATTATTCTTTTTGTACGTGATGAACAAACTGATCTCTCTTCAGTCTTCACTTAAAGCAAGATTTTATATTAGCAAAATTGTAATTGATAAAATCTGTTAAAAATGGTTTTTTTCAACCAAAAAATTATTGAATATTGCTATCGCTAAAAAACTTTTGATAAAATTTGTTAGAAAATTTGCTAAGAAGGTAAAATGATTTGTTAGAAATTTGTTGTCACGGATACTCTGGTTAAAAAAACACAAAAAAAGACACCCGATTTAAAAAAAAAAAGACTTGGACACGACGGTTATTAAAGAATAAAAAAAATGTGAAAAAAGGTCACCGTTTATTAAAAGAAAAAAAAGAGTATAAAATAGAAATTTAAATTCAAAGCCAAAGTTATATCTATAAGATTTATTAATCATATTATTGTATTAAATGTATTCAAGAATACCAATATTAATTTTTTTTTGCAAGAAATCGTAGGTCATTTTTTTCTCTCTCTATATATTTTTAGGCGATAATATTCAATAAATATTAAAACATATAATTAGTCTCACATACTTTATAGTGTAATCGAAATGGGAAGTGGGTGTAGATTTTTTAATTGTAGATAATCTAGGTAAAATTGTCAAAAAAAATTTATGAGTTGCTTTTTTCCTCTTGTAATATTAGATCTGACACATTATAAATAAAAATATTGTAATTTATTTTTAGAAATAAACCTAATTTTTTTGCGTGCTATAATTATTTATCTGCCGTCTGAAAAAAACAGTGTAATCGAAACGGGAAGTGAGCCGAATATTTTTTAATTGCAGATAATCTAGGTAAATTTATCAATTTTTTTTGTTGTATTTTGTGCCCAGTAATATTAGATATGAAATATTAAAGACCAAAATATTATAAATATTTTTTAAGAAATAAACTTTAAAAAACAAAGCACAAAATTAAAATTTGTAGACATTTTTTTTAATTTTTTATAAGATTTATTTCTTGTATTATGATATTAAACGTATTTAAGAATATTGATATTAATTTTTTTTCTTAAGAAAATTCAAGATAATTTTTTTCTCTCTATATACATTCTTAGGCGATAATATTCAATAAATATTAAAACATATAATTAGTTTAACATACTTTAATTTAACATAAATATACAAATATATGATGAATTTGACATACTTTAAATAATACATGTAATTTTAAGAACAAAATTGAAGCAAATCCAAACATTAAAATTAAATAATTGAAAACATAACCTGAAATTAAAAGAAATGGGACAAAAATGAAACTAAAATCCATAATTAAATTGCATTGAAGGATAAAATTGAAAGAAATAAAATTTTGGGACCGAAAATATTAAGGATTTATAATAAATTTGCATGGAAGGATCAAATTGAAATCTATCAAAACTTTGATACCAAAAAACATTAAAAATTCCAGCCCAATCTGAAACATTAAGAGAATGAGGATCGAATTGAAGGACGCAATTGAATCAAATCAAAACCTATATAATAGCATTAAGGGTAAGATAACCAAATTACAATGTTCAGGGACTGAACTGAAGTTTGATACAAAACAACGTAGCTGACGTCATCTGGCGCAGGCAGGAGAGAGAAATTGGGGGGGGGGGAAATTCAAACGACCATTGACACGTCCCCGGACATCATAGTATTACACACGCCACCCCATGTGGAAGAGAACATGCTTGAAAATCATTATAGACGCCGGTTGGTCATTTTCCGACGCCTTATGACGCCGCACGCGCCGTCCGAAGAACGCGTCAGCACTGCAACGAACGGCGCGTCCGGAGACGCGCCAGCAGATGTCAGCGGGAAATAATAAAAAAATATTGGCTAATTACCGTGAAACCCCTCCCCCTCAGGCGTGGTTTTTGTCCGTTTCGAGGGACAAAATCGTTAATCCACTGTTCAATGAAATATTAAAAAATAAAAAACCCGATAGGCCGAACCGGACCAGACCGGGCTAGGTGTGGTCAATGACCGTCCAGCCCCTGAAACCGGCGGCGTTTTTTGTCTTTTTCGGGGGGCTTTTTCGTTAATGCACTATTCAAAAAGCAAAAAAAACAAAAAAGGATGTACACCCGCGATTCACCGTGACAAATTGCCAGTCCACAGTGGCAATGAGTCACGGTGAACAGTGATAGTCCGATCTGTTTTAGGTATTAGGTAATATGTTATATAAACTTCTGAATACATTGATGTTTATGCATATATAAACGTGGGAGATGTATTTTTAAATTTATTTTAAAATAATTTTAATTTTTCAAATTTATTATAAGTTTCAGAACTGGGTTTAATTAATTGATTAAAACAAAAACTTTAAGTAATTAAAATTAGTTTTGATGAAGTTGAGGTTAACCTACGATATCATATCTAATCAATTTCAAATTTTATTTTATTTAAGAATAAAATAGTTGTGTCTGAATCCACACAACTAA
Source organism: Salix caprea (assembly GCA_964035475.1). Taxonomy (NCBI): domain Eukaryota; kingdom Viridiplantae; phylum Streptophyta; class Magnoliopsida; order Malpighiales; family Salicaceae; genus Salix; species Salix caprea. The sequence continues at coordinate 17,194,252 of OZ037751.1, forward strand.
TTAATTAAGTATGTGTGCACGGGTGATAATTTTTTGCATGGCCAATTCATGCCTGCGATTTCGAGAAAAAGAGATAGGACTACTAGGATTGGTTCTTGTCCAAACGCCGCGTTTTCGTACTGGGCCCTACAGGAGTGCAACATATTTAAAACGACGTTGTTTAGTCGTAAATAAACTTTGTCTTAGGTCTCTTTTATCCTCAGCAACTGCTTTTTTTTTTTCCTCTGCTCTTCACTGCACAGTACTCGATCTCTAGCTAGGAGCGTAGGCCAACTATGTGGGGTGTGTCGAAAAACCCATCTCAGCTTTCAAACAAGGTATTTGAAAACCTCTAACCTTCATAATTTCCTTCCTTTTTATGCCTCTCTCCTCTTTTCAAATTCATGCTCGTTTAGTTTCGAATGCTTGAAAAGTCCATGTCTTACGTTCTAAAGCTGTTCTCTTTTTAATCTGAATTGTTCTTTTAGCTCTATCATTTGTAATTAATTCTTGTTTTATAGAGCTAATACTCGTTTCTCTCAACTGGGTACCTTCTGCTTTCTTGAAAAAATCATTTTTTTAATCATAATTTGGCTAAATGATGGTGTACTACGCTCAGTTAAGTGAAAACTATGTTTTTTTTTTTATAGCAATTAACCCAATTCAATGGTGTATGATAGGATTGTTTATTGTTTTTATTTATTTATTTTGATTAATTGAATTTGCCAAATGCATATAATCAGAAGCAGGAAAAAGGAGGTTTAGCGGAGAGTTTTAGGCCAGAAAACTTCATTCCGGGCCTTATCATTGGTTTCATTTTTGGTTGGTTTTTGGATTTGTCAAACCCTTCAAAAAATCAAACCAAGAAGAAGAATTTTTTGCCTGGAAAGTCCCAGCAGCAAAGTCTGGAAGATGGTGACAAAGAGCTTAAAATGGTTTGTGTTCAAGTATATTCTGCTTTCTCCACTGTATCTGTTAGCTTATTTAAGTAATTTGGTCACTCTAAAGCCATGGTAAAGAATTTGGGATATAAAAACAGACTACTTTATGTTGATAGCCTGAACCTGTTTCAAAATAGATTTAGATTGTTGTGAATCATAGCTTCAAGTCTCCAAATGTCAAGCTGATAACCCAAATGCATGTCTTTTTTGCCTACCGTAATGTGTCCTCTGTCCAGTAGCTTAGATTAGTTTATATCCAATTAGTTCAATACCTGCATGTAATGGGAATATGCAATTGATCATATAACTAGTTCTGGTTTATATCTTCATTTTTTTTTTGTCAAATAGTTATTTGATGAGCTGTGGAATTGCTAATCGCAGGTTTTTGTAGTAAGACAAGACCTGAAGATGGGTGCTGGAAAAATTGCATCTCAGTGTGCACGTAAGACACTTCAATTAAGATTCAGTTTATGCAGTTTTGACTTATGGCTTTAGGACTTACTTTGCTCTTTCCTGCAAGTTGCTTTATCATTTATATGATTGAACTGATTTGTGTACTTGCAGATGCAGCCACTGGTATGTATGCAGAGCTGATTTATAGGTATGCAGGTTGTGATAATGAGGATCTGTGAAACTCTAAAAAGTTGAGAGGTTTCTCATTTGCTCTTCCATGTGCATTCTATCATGCTGCTCTAGAGCATATAAGCACTTCACCAAAAATAGAAAAATGAAGGCTTGAATGCACTGTTTAAAGGACTTGAAGAGCTTCAATTAAAATAGATAATTAATAAGGCTTCATGCCCTTTCAATCCCAAAGGTCAACTAAAAATATCTTTTAGAAGTATATTATTATGAAATAACTGCTTTCTGATCTACTCTGGTTAAGAGATGCCCCGGCATGTATTTTTATTAGCTATCCATTATTATTTGAAGTCACACAGTTTCTGTATACTTTGCAGCCAACGGATTCTCTTAAGACAATGGGAGCAATCTGGACAGCCCAAAATAGTTGTTACATGCAAGAATCAACAAGAAATGTAAATAGGCGAATTTATTTGAATAATGCAGTTGTTCAGAGTTGCCAAGCATTCATTTATTATGCTGAAAAGCTCTTCATTGTCTAACTCATGGAGCACCATTTCCCTCCTCATCAGGAACAAGATAAGAGAAGCAGCTGAGAACTTTGGCCTTCCAACTTTTGTTGTTGCTGATGCTGGACGAACACAGGTAAACTTATGCATGGCTTAGTTTGTGATTAAAATTCATCTTAAAGTAGCCTGGATACAATTAATAATAGCAAAGAAGCAGCAAATAAAACTTACACTTAAGAATTTGATCTTCATGGTCTAGGTAAGTTATAGCCTTTACTTATCAAGCAGTGAAGAAATTATACTTTGATTGACACAATTCAAGAATTTGATGCCACATGATTGTTTGATGTAATTTGAGAACAAAGAGCTTGGTTTCTAGTGGTAAACTTGGAATTATGTTTCAACTTTTGTGCATGCTGCTTGTCTCTCAAATATTTTGCAAACAAATTTAAGTCTGTAATTCGATTTTGATTTGCGTAATTTAACTTCCAAGTTCCTTTTTTTTGCACAGGTTTCAGCTGGGTCAAAGACTGTTCTTGCTGTTGGACCTGGTATGATTTTCTTTTTGCTGCTAAGCTTATTTAACAGTTTCCCTTCTGTTACTTTCTATTGTAGATTTACTACCCACATTCTCAACTAATTAAGAGATTTAAATTCCAAATTGTCTTATAAAAGATTTTAAAACAAGTTGAGTTCCTTTCACTTTTATCATAGATCGACTGCCTATAAACTCAAACCAATTGACAAAAAGGATATCCAAGTTGCCTTACAGAATATTAGATTGTAAAACAAGACCCGTGATCAAGAACTCTCAATCTGAGTTGATGCTCCATCATTTGTCTTTTTTCTTCTTGGTTCTATGAACCACCACCAAAATATAGAAAGAAGAAACATTCAAGTCACAAGATAGCTGACCCTACTTAGTTTGGGCAAAGCTGGTTCCACCCAACAAAATGACAGTAATTATGTTTTTATTCCCGAGCAGGGCCAAAAGAATCAGTTGATTCAGTTACAGGGAAACTGCGGCTCCTCTAATGTTATGGAAATAAAAGATTGCCTCTCTGGTCAAATCTCTGAGGTGAACAGACCCGTGGCCTTTGCAACTAATTCCTTCTCGTTTCATATTCTCGAAGGAGAGAATTTGTCCTCTGTGAAAGCCTGTGGAAATGTTCAAGGTGGAATAGACCATGCTGCCAGCAGTTGCCTATTGAGATGCCTTTTTCCAGTCTTTTTCTAGGAGGAGGAAAAATTCTTAGACTTGAATATATTGTTCCAGAAGCAGGTGGTTTCTAGATCGGCCAATTGTTTGCTGGGAGAAATTGAGGACTGGAAAGCTGATCTGTTATCTTTTTGTTTCCTTTGTATGTATATATATGGTAGGTGTAAACTTCATGGCAAACTCTGAACTCCTGATCATTGCAACTGATAACATTTTTCGCGTCAACTATTATCATGAAACTTAGATTTCTGATGGTACTAATTTTGTGTTCGATTTTCATGCATTTATTTATTGGGAGGCTCACAGGGTCCTGTGCTACATGATAGAAGTAGTCTTTCCCCATTACTGAATAACCAAATAATCCAGAGTTACAGGGACTTAGACTTGATTCATTGAAATGAGCTATCTATTCATATTATGCATGAATATGAGCCATAATGGAAACAAATGAATATTAGCCAGCCAACTTTCTACCTCTGGGTAGGTGATAGCAGAGCAATTACTAGCACTCTACGCACATCCATCCATATAGGAGTGTCTGGTTGTTACTGCAGTGGTTCTGCCACCAGCAACTCGAGATGCAATGCCGTTGCTGCACTTGTGTGTTTTTAATTTTGCAGTTCAAAACCCTCTTGTCAATTGTTTTTCTTTTAAAAAAGTATCAGTTCTGATAAAAAAAAAATCTTTTTAGAAAAACACTTTTGCAAAGTTATAATAGATTGCATTTCCAAACTGTTTAGAAACATGCATCTGTTTTTTTTCTTTCTTTATATGTACTTATGCATTAATTAAAATTATATTTGTAGATAATTTTAAAAGCTTAACTCTGATGCCAATCTAGTTCTAATTTCAATAAACCATTAACCATTTAATCTATTTATTGAAAGTATACATATATGTATATGATGTTTTTACACAATACATATGACTCCATTTCAAAATCCCAATTATGCTGTGAGAATTGTTTTTAAAGCCAACACCATAGTAAACAAAAAAGCAGCACCAACCAAGAGGTTCACAGTGATTAAAAAAGAAAAAAGAGAGCACAATTACATGCTTTTTTCTTGCTTTTTTTTTTAATATGTAATGATATCATGTTTAATTGTTTATTTTAGAACCTTGATTAAATTTATTTCATTTTTTAGTCCATGTCCCATTCTCTGTTTACTACATCTATAATGATCTAGTGTTTGTTGCTGCATTCAAAAGGAGATTGCTTTTTGTTTTATATTTTTTTTTAATTTTGAGAATAAAAGGCAATTTCAGATTACTCTAAAATCACAGTTTTTTCTCTATTAAATGCATTAATTTGGATTTAAATGATTTATGGAAAATAATAATAATAATTGAGTGAAAGCTGATCTGAATAACACCTAGTCATAAAAATAATTTTGTTCCTTGGAAAAATCACAATATTTTCTGGTGAATGCTAAATATGTGAAACGACATAGTTCTCGCACAGCAGACACAGAGAAAATAAAACTGAAACTGAAATCCCTGATGTAATTGAATTTCCAAAAACCCTAAACCCAAGTACTTACAACACTTCATTCCTCTTGCCTTCTAAAAAATGGCGTCTCGCTACAGTTCTCTCTCAAAACCAGCTTTCTCTCTTCTTAAATCCACCACCAACAAACCCACCCTTCAACCCAAATCCACACCTTCTCTTCTCCCAGCTCGCCCTTCTCTCACATTTTCAAGGTAAGCAATCCCTTTAAAAACACCTTTTCAATTTTGTTCAAGTTCAAATTTTGAGTATTGTGTCTTGCAATTTTGGTAGCACCATTTTAATTTTTTACTGCTGGGTATTGCAATTAAGGTTATTTTCTGAAATGGGCTCTCTTTAAATTTGAGAATTTCTTAAATTGTGACAGTTGGGTTTTGAATTTCAGGCCAGTTCCTCAATTGGGTGCTATTCAATCTCTGCTTCCATTTCACTCGGCTGTTTCTTCAGCTAGGCTCACGTCATGCCTCAGCATTGATTCAAGGAGCTCACGGTCGTTGTCTCAGGGTATGCTCTGCAGTGCGAACCCTGGAGTTTGATACTCTCCAAATGTTTTAGTTTTAGTTTCTGTAAGCTACTTTTTTACTCTAAAATTAGTTCGTGACTCTATTTTGAATAGGGTTGCTTGGTTTTGTTTGGTTTATCTCATTTTCATTTTCTAAAAAAAAATAATCTGGCTTCTGAATTTTGTTATCAACCATATCATTCCATAGTGAAAAACTCAATAAATGCTATATCTCTAGTGTCAACTGGTGACTCCGTACAATTGGTTGTTTGTAGCTCATCAACCGAGTGCATCTTGTGGAGTTTTTTTTTTTTTTTTTTTTTTGTGAATTGAGGTTCCTAGTTTCATGCAGTAAATGTTATCTCTTGCTGATCTCTTGAAAATTTGAAGATCAAATTTGTTTTGTCATAGTAAAGAAATTTCCCAACATATGTTGTAATTCTACGTGATACATTTTTTAGTATCATTTTTCCATGTCCTTGTAGCTCCCCCTTCTTTCTTTGCTGTATATGTGAAGTCTTCAGACAGTGTAAATTTTTTATGCTTGTGCTGTGGTGCTAGAGGTTCTCATTAGGCGCAACAATATAAGCAAGTTCACCTACAGTACAAGGCATTTGTTGTGGGATAGAGTTAATTCTAGGGTTGTTTCTTTGACTTCCCTGTCGAGCAAAGCATCCCTGCTGTTGTTGGTGCTGAATAAGATTGCAATTTCCTTTCCTACCTTTTCTTTCTTCTTGTGGACAATGTCTTGTATCCTCCTTGTTGTATCTGCTTATGCTTTCCCTTGAATTAAATTTCTTCTTTTATGCCCTAAAAGAATTCCCCAAGGGTGTAGCCTGAAAGCATGCTATAGTGTACTTTCCCGTTTTTTTTTTTCCCTGGGGAAAAGATTAAATATTTCTTGGTGAAACTTGAAAGCAAAAAGCCATTTGGGTTGTCAAGGCCAAATTTTTCTCTCTCAATGAATTTAGATTGGATTAATATTTTTTTGTTATTTTTGGAGTTTAGCTCCCCTTGGAAACTATGAAATGATTGAAGTTGATATTACACTTGAAATTCAAAATTTCCAACCAATGTGCATTCTTAGCTCAAGTGGATTTGTTTGACTGTTCAGTCCATGGGTCTCTCTGGTAATTAGCTATTTCTTTTAGCTCATTGTTAATTATATTTATATGTTTATTATTTAGGCATGTTATTCTTCCCATTTTCTAATAAGTCTCGGTCAATGAAGGATATTATAATGTTGCAAATGTGTAAATTGTCCTTTCCTATGGAATGCAACTACCTCACTCTTTCCTTGTTTATCATGATGAGTGACTGCATTATAGAATGCAGCTTTGTTAATTGCTGGATGTTGAATGAATGCCATGAGGTTGTTCAACTCACCAATTCTTTAATTAATATGTTTGCCAGTGCTTGCTAATGCTAATAGTTGTGCCTTGCCATTTTATTCAGAACTAGGTCTCAGTGTGCCTCGATAAGGATATGAGTTGCAAGAAGATAGTTAGCTGATGGATTGAAGTCATTGCTTCTTCTGGCTATTTCCTTTTCAATGTCTAAACACTCAATCTGAAAGGGTCATAGGTGCAAGATTTTGAGATTTTTGTTGGATTTCATATATCTTCTCATGAATTAAGCGTGAATTTTGATACGGTTATATTTAAGGAATAAAATTATCTTGCCATCTGCTCGTGTCTTAAGCTGCTCAATTCCTGATTGTTGATCGTTTTTTCATGAGCATATCTAGTACTGACCATTTAAATTGCGATCTGTTTCATGTGAGATATATATATATCTTCCTTTCTATTTGAAGGCAGATTACATGGCCTTATTGAGTTCCGACTTCCAAGTTCCAACCTGTTATTGGACTTGTTCTAGTTATCATGGTGAAGGAAACCCATGCCCATACATGCTTGAATAATCAGAAAATTATATAGTTATTTAGGTGAGTATGCCACTAGCAAACCTACCAACTTCTCAGATATACCCGCCCCTTATTAATATATTAAGTAACGTGAAATACACGTGAGAAAGTGGGGAGGTTGATGAGATATTGTTCTAATGTCTCCCATTTCTTTGAAAATAGCCTTGGCCCTGCTGCTTCTGTCTCCCTGATATTAATACACTTGCATGTGGAGCTTTAGTTGGACCTTTCTCTACCTCACGAAGTTTTTGTATCTTCTCTTTTCTTTCCTGTTCACTCTCACATGCATGCTACAGAACAACACTTTTATGCGTGCTCCATAACCTTCCCCCATGAGAGATTGTTCTCTGAAGTTTTTCATCAAAGCATAGAACTAAATTTCCAAACTCATTCGCATTCGCATTCATAGTGAGGACTACTTATCTCTCCAGAGGTTTGACCTCTCATATGAGGAAACTCCATTTCTCACTGGTATCTGAAAAATCTTCATTCTAGCATGTTATTCCTTCACGAAAAATGAATTCTTCTGTGACTTGATGAGCAAAAATGATGAAAACCACCAAGGAAACGTCGTGGTGCTTGCACAAATTGGTGAGTTATCGATTCCCATGTTAGGGCAATTGAGGAAAACTATACTTAATGTTAAAAGGCATGCCAAGTCATTGTCAGAAATTGTTATAAAAAGGAGACAGACCCTTTTACAATGAACATGAAAATTCCCCACCATGCATGGTAGCCCATCTATTCAAAGGTTCTGATATGGAACCTTTCTTGATTATGTCATTTAAGAGTGAGGATGCTTTTCATTCCATGGAGTAACCTCGAAGACATTTCAAACCTTTTTTTCCTCGTTAACATCGTACTTATCATATAATTTTGAAAACATATAGCAAACGCATCTAGCTAGCTAATAAATCAATCCTTAAACTTCTCTTAACAGAATAATTGGAGTCTTCGGATCAGGTTTTAAATGGGGTTCTTCTCACATTATTACCATTTAACATTCAAATTCAAGAAGAGATCACAAGAAAAAAAGTTATTCTAGTAGCATTTTCCGAATTATTTTTATGTCTAGTGTTTTTGTCCTCCTAATCAAATATATTTTTGTCTTTTATGTTCGTCCAATTTGTTTTGTAACATTAAACAAACACAACTTTAGTCTAGCATAACCTAGATATACCATTTAGAATAACAAGAAAATAAATCATCTTAACAGAGCTTTAATCTCACACCATAGAATGATTTGTGGATTTTTGCTTCTTTATTCAAATTTAATAGCATCATTACATTAATGGCTAATTAAATACATTCAAGAACATATATAAATTAGAAATTTTGCAGCAATACTTTGCTATGACAGACTTTTTACAATATTATCATTTCTTCTCTCTCACCCGGATGGAATAAGAATCAGCATCCTCACATGACAATGCTCAGAAGCCTTGATTAAAATACAGCTGCACTCTTATTATTAAACAACAAGATTACCTGTGATGAACGACGTTCATTCATTAAAAACATTACTAAACCTGCTCCACCTGCTAAATAATCATTCATTTGTTACCCATGAATCACCCTCCTCTCTGCAAAGTGCACGTGCTTTGTGTAAGGGGACAACTCGTATTAAAGCACCATAAATTAGGTTGTCCCTGCAGCAAAGGAAGCATTACAAACCTTAATTATGTGTTGAGCCTTGGAGCATCAATTTACTTCAATGAAAGACAAGCCTATCAGTGCTGGATTTGAAGACCGGCGATATGACCAGAAAAGTTTCTATATATGTAATCAAATAAAATTCCAAGCTTTTACAGTCCAGGCTTCCTCTCTTACAACAATCTGGTAACCTTGTATTGCAAGAAAACCTAACAAAGATGGTAATAAAGACATATAATCTGGCAGCTTTGTGAATAAAACTGGTGGGGCAAGGATGCAGAAGGCATCATAAACTACTGAGTAAAACATGAGGGAAAGGAAGAGAGGCATGTGACCACCGCAAACAATGCTTCCCTTGAAACAGTAATATATATACAAGTCTTTTCCCGTTTTAATTTCGTTGTTTGGCAAACAAGACAAATCGTTCATTAAAAGAAGTAAACTAAAGTGGAGATGGTAGCAAGCTAGTGTAGTGAAATAATTGATTTTACTAATAGTTATCTGATCGAAGACGACATCGTCTTAACAGCAGCTCTATGGATCAGTGTTGCCTAGGATCGTGCATATAATAATACTGGACCCTCGTTAACTAATTTCACTAACCCCTTAATATATCTACTCTCTGTATTTATTGGCATCATATAAATGCAGCTTTGTTCTTTGCATCACAATCTTCGTTCACATGCACAGTATCTGCTCTTGTGGATAGCATCCTGCACCAAAACATGCAGAAAACTCGAGGAATTCTAAAAAATTATATATTAATTTGAATTTATTTATTTTCCTTCTTGGAATAAGAATCCCCATAACCCAGATCTGACCCGGCTTATATATCAAACAAGTAACTGGTCACCTGCACGTTCAGGATAATCCAGTGAGCCATTAGAGATCAGACAGTTTAAACTCTGGATGTGGGTGGGAGCAAATTAACCATGGCAGGCTCGCCTTCAAAGAAGATGTAATTGTGAATTAGAGAGAAATATTGAATGTGATGTGTTGATCTTTATTGATTATCAACTGTGTATTTATACAAGAATGAATAACTAACTGTCCCAACAAACTAGGACATTATGAGCTGTATTCTAACCAACATTTTGGCTATATACAATGGGAAAGAACTTGTGCTGTAAACACACACTAAACATGCACTTAACAACTTTATATTCTAACACTCCCCCTCAAGTTGGAGAGTGGATATCCTGCACTCCCAACTTGTGTATCATAGGAACAAAAAAATCTTTCCCCAAAGGCTTTGTCAAGACGTCTGCCAGTTGGTGTGCAGAACCTACATACTTTGTAGCTATCGAACCATCTTGAATCTTATCTCTTATGTAGTGGCAATCCATCTCTATGTGTCTAGTCCGTTCATGAAAAACCGGGTTTGCCGCAATGTGTAGGGCAGCCTTGTTATCACAATACAACAATGCAGATTCTTTATGTGGGAGACCTAAATCTGTCAACAAACATCTAAGCCACGTCAACTCACAGCAAGCCCCTGTCATGGCTCGGTACTCTGCTTCAGCCGAAGAGAGTGATACAGTTTTCTGACGTTTTGACCTCCAAGATATCAATGATGGTCCGAGAAAGACACAATAACCAGTAGTCGATCTCCTAGTGAGCGGGCAACCTGCCCAATCTGAATCACAATATGCCCTCAATCTGAAATCATTCTTTGAGGAGAAAAACAGACCCTTACCGGGAGCCCCTTTCAAATACCTTACAACCCGAAGGGCTGCTTCCATATGTAATTTCCTAGGTTGATGCATAAATCTGCTTAGAACATGTACAGCGTATGTTACATCAGGCCTAGAAATAGTCAGATAAATCAACCTACCAACCAACCTCCTGTATCGGCTGGAATCTTTAAGCAATTCACTTTTATCTGATAATTTCAATCCCCGTTCCATGGGAGTATCAACGGGAGCTGCCCCCAACAAACCTACATCCGCTATAATCTCTAATGCATATTTACGTTGAGAAATAAATATTCTATTTTCAGATGCAGATACCTCAATGCCAAGGAAATATTTCAAATTGCCAAGTTCTTTGATTCGGAAATTGCTATGCAGAAATGTCTTAGTTGCAGTAATACTAGCAGGGTTATTTTCAGTAATCAAAATGTCATCAACGTATATCAAAATTGCAGTAAAAAACTTGCCTTGCTTCTTGGTGAACAGTGAGTAATCAGCTCGAGATTGTTCATAGCCTGCGGAGCAAATTGCCTCTGTAAATTTAGCAAACCACTGTCGAGAAGCCTGCTTCAACCCGTAGAGAGACTTGTGAAGGCGACACACCAAGTGATTCTCCCCCTGTCGCTGAAGCCCTGGGGGCAGTGTCATGTAGATTTCTTCAGTCAAATCGCCATGAAGGAAGGCGTTATTGACATCTAGTTGGTGAATCGGCCAACTGTGAGAGGCAACCATGGCAAGGAGGCATCGGACTGTGATGATTTTGGCAGTGGGGGAGAAGGTATCCTGATAATCCACTCCTTCAAGTTGTGTAAATCCTTTGGCTACCAGACGAGCCTTAAACCGCTCGACAGACCCATCGGCATGGTGTTTAATTTTGAACACCCAACGGCACCCAATTGGAACTTTGTCTGGTGGCAGAGGGATGAGAGACCATGTCCCATTATCTTGAAGTGCTTGTAATTCCGAAGCCATAGCTTCTTGCCATTGAGGATGAGTGGCAACTTCAGAGTAAGATTGTGGTTCAACGGCAGCATTGATCTGTGCAAGAAAAACTTGAAAGGCAGGTGTACATCGGTGGTAAGAGATGAAATTGGCCAATGGGAATCTCGTACCTTTCGTCGGACCTGGCACCGGGGAAGATGAATTGGTGGTGGGAATGGTGGGACAGATGAAGTCGCGGAGCTTGGATGGCGGAGCTGTGATGCGAGTGGAACGTCGAGGATGAGTGTAATCGGTTTTTGGGGAGGAAAAACAGGGTGGAGGTGGTGGGTGATCGGTATCTAGGTTAGCGGGTGGTGGTGTCGGTGAAGGGTAATTGGGTGAGGAAGATGGGATTTGGGAATGAGGCTGGGAAGGGGATGACAGGTCGTCTGTAGGGGAAGGAGAGTTGGGTTGGGCTGGAGAAATTGATGTGGGCTTGGGGTAAGGTTGGGTGGGCTGGGTCGGGTAAAGAGAAGGGTAGCTGGGCTGGGCTGGGGAAAGTAAGGGAGGGACGGGTGGTGTGGGCTCGGGATAAATATGGGTGGACTGGGCTGGGGAAAGAGAAGGGTAGCTGGGCTGGGCTGGGGAAAGTAAGGGAGGAATGGGTGAGGGTGGGCCGGTTTGAGAATGGGCTGGAATGGAGGCATAAGGAAAAATTGACTCATGAAATTTGACATCGCGACTCGTAAAAATCTTTTTAGTGGATAAATTATATAATTTGTAGGCTTTTTGACCAATAGGATATCCAATAAAAATGGAAGGAATGGAGCGAAAGTCAAATTTATGAGAAGTATGCACATTAGTGGCATAAGCCAAGCAACCGAAAACACGCAAATGGGAGAAAGATGGAGGTTTTGAATAAAGGAGTTCAAAAGGAGTTTTGAAAGAAATAACTGGTGATGGATGACGATTAATTAAGTGAACAGCGGTAAGAGCGCATTCGCCCCAAAAAGAAATAGAAAGGTGAGCTTGAAATTTCAAAGCTCGAGCCACTTGTAGGATGTGGCGATGTTTGCGTTCTACAACCCCATTTTGTTGAGGTGTATAAACACAGGAATGTTGAAAAATGACACCATTATCATCGAAAAAAGAGCGAAGAGAGATAAATTCTCCACCATTGTCACTTCGAAAAATTTTAATATGAGACTCAAATTGTGTGAGGACATGATTAAAAAATTTAATGATGAGGGATTGTGTTTCACTTTTGTGTTTCATCAAAAAAATCCAAGTAAAACGAGTATAATCGTCAACAATAGTAAGAAAATAATAAGCACCAGAAAGAGAAGATTGTTTATAACGACCCCAAATATCACAATGAATAATTTCAAAAGATTTTACAGAGGAAATGACACTAGGACTGAAAGGTAAACGACTCTGTTTAGCCAAAGGACATATGGGGCAATTTGTACTAGACTGAACTGAAAATTTCAAAAAATTCTTAGCAATGAAACTTAAACGAGGTGTTGATACATGACCTAAACGGTTATGCCAGAGATCAGTGGATGAGGTGGTGAGGTTGCAGGTAACATGATGTGTGCATGGGGAATTTATGTTGGGCTTCTTCGCTGCCAGTGCCACCAAATAGTATAGCCCGTCACGCTGCTTACCCAAACCAATCATCTTCCTCGTAGCCAGATCCTGCAAAATACACCAATAAGAAAAAAAAGTTATTGAGCAATTCAGTCCTCTCGTCAAACGGCTAACCGACATTAAATCCACTTTAAATGTAGGTACACATAGCACATCATGCAGATAATAAACTGAATTAAGTGGCAAGGATCCTTTTGCAGCGATCTTTGCTTTTTCTCCACTGGGCAATAAAACCGGAGGCAATGAGCAATTATTATTTATGTGGAAAAATAATTTTGCTGATGAGGAGATGTGATCCGTAGCTCCGCTGTCAATGATCCAACGACGGGCAATTTTAGACAAACCTGGTTTTGTGACGGTATGTGTTTGAGAACTGGACCCTTCATTTTTGATATCAAGCAATGATAAAAGTTGATTTATTTGGGCCTCCGAAATTCCAACAATTGGGCTGCCACTGTCCTCTTTAGAAGAATCGGACACATGATTTGCAGTCGGCCTATTATTATAGTGTTGGACGTGGCCCGTGGGCCTAGCTCTCCCATGGCCCGCCGGATATCCCCTTAATTGAAAACAATTTTGGACCCAGTGGCCCGGCTGCCCACAATGTGTGCAGTTCTGGCGGCCTCTTCCAAAAAAGGGTCTTCTCCTCTCTTCTGCTCCCCTTCGTCCCCCATCGAAGCCACTGCCACCATTGTTACTGAATTTCCTGCCCCCACTGTAATCTCGCCCACTAAAATTTCTCCCCCCACTGAAAAGTTCTGGAGAAGCTGTTCTGAAGCTCTGTGACCCAGTTTTCTCGTTTCTTCGTGAAATGGGTCTGCCACCATTGTTGCTGCGAACAGCCATGGCTGCGCTCCCAGTGCTCTCTGTCACGTGGGTCAAGCTCAGGAGACGTTGTTTCTCCTCTTGAGAAACCGATGAATATGCTTGACGAATCGAAGGAAGGGGACTTATTAGGAGGATTTGACCACGAATTCCACCGTAAGAATCGTTCAAACCCATTAGAAATTGCATCAATTTCTGTTGATCATGTTGTGCTCCGTGCATTGCATCACTGTAGGAACTGAGTTCATCCCAAAATCCCTTTAATTTTGTATAGTATGCCGAGACCAAGAGCTGGTCTTGTCGAAAATAGGCTATGTCACGTTGAATCTCGAAAATTCGAGGGGCATTGCTCTGAGAGAACCTTTCACGTAGATCTTCCCACACTTCATTGGCAGTAGCATCGTAAATAACACTATCTGAGATTTCTGAGTCTAGAGTATTGATGATCCATGAATGGACCATGTCATTGCAGCGGGACCAAGCTGCATATTCTTCTGGGTTTTCTGATTTTGAGGGCGAATTGATTGTGCCATCAACAAAACCCAGTTTGTTCTTGGAGTTTAATGCTAATGTCATAGCTCTCTTCCAAGTAGAGTAGTTGTTCCCATTTAAGGGTTTTGAAATCAGAACCAACCCCGGGTGGTCTGAATGATGAGAAGAGTATGGACTTGAGACGTTTAGACATGTTGAATCTGTGCTTGAATTGGCAATCTCTTTGCCATGGACAGAAGGAATGGATTCTTGGGCCATGTTGATTGAGAAAAAGAATACTGAATCTGGACAGTAGGAACTTGGTGATGAAGAGATGATTGATGAAGGAAAACAGGATCTTTTAGTGTAGAGATGATTGATGAAGGAAAACAGGATCTTTTAGTGTTGCTCTGATACCATGTGAATTAGAGAGAAATATTGAATGTGATGTGTTGATCTTTATTGATTATCAACTGTGTATTTATACAAGAATGAATAACTAACTGTCCCAACAAACTAGGACATTATGAGCTGTATTCTAACCAACATTTTGGCTATATACAATGGGAAAGAACTTGTGCTGTAAACACACACTAAACATGCACTTAACAACTTTATATTCTAACAGTAATAAGAAGTCAGTTTCTTCTAGCTAGCTAGTTAGGATGTTAAAAGTCAAACAAATTTTATAATACCAGGAAAATGATATCTTGATGACGCTGCTAGAAGAATGGTACGTGGTGGTGGTTTTTAATTTTATTTCTTGCATTTATAAGTTGTGGAAATTCATGCAAAAAGATATTAATAAATCGCCAACTGGATCTCAAGTTTCCAAAAACGATGTGAAAGAATATGTCAATGAATCTGCCTTGCTTTCTAACATTCTCTGGAATGGCTAATCCCCGACCCACTGGCTGTACATGATAGAAGTAGTCTTTCCCCATTACTGAATAACCAAATAATCCAGAGTTACAGGGACTTAGACTTGATTCATTGAAATGAGCTATCTATTCATATTATGCCTGAATATGAGCCATAATGGAAACAAATGACTATTAGCCAGCCAACTTTCTACCTCTGGGTAGGTGATAGCAGAGCAATTACTAGCACTCCACGCACTGTTAAGGAACCATCTCACCTAAAAGCTTAAGCTTGTAAGTGAGGCCCCATAATATGATTTATATTATTCTCTAACACACCCCCTCAAGTGAAAGCTCTTTGGGCTTGAAACTTGCACAGGCCCACATCACCTTGTGCTTGATTTTTATCAAATAGAATGGGGGTGGTGAGATTCGAACTCGTGACCGCTGGGTCAACAAGGCTCTGATACCATGTTAAGGAACCATCTCACCTAAAAGCTTAAGCTTGTAAGTGAGACCCCATAATATGATTTATATTATTCTCTAACACGCACATCCATCCATATAGGAGTGTCTGGTTGTTACTGCAGTGGTTCTGCCACCAGCAACTCGAGATGCAATGCCGTTGCTGCACTTGTGTGTATTTAATTTTGCAGTTCAAAACCCTCTTGTCAATTGTTTTTCTTTTAAGAAAGTATCAGTTCTGATAAAAAAAAATCTTTTTAGAAAAACACTCTTGCAAAGTTATAATAGATTGCATTTCCAAACTGTTTAGAAACATGCATCTGTTTTTTTTCTTTCTTTATGTGTACTTATGCATTAATTAAAATTATATTTGTAGATAATTTTAAAAGCTTAACTCTGATGCCAATCTAGTTCTAATTTCAATAAACCATTAACCATTTAATCTATTTATTGAAAGTATACATATATGTATATGATGTTTTTACACAATACATATGACTCCATTTCAAAATCCCAATTATGCTGTGAGAATTGTTTTTAAAGCCAACACCATAGTAAACAAAAAAGCAGCACCAACCAAGAGGTTCACAGTGATTAAAAAAGAAAAAAGAGAGCACAATTACATGCTTTTTTCTTGCTTTTTTTTAATATGTAATGATATCATGTTTAATTGTTTATTTTAGAACCTTGATTAAATTTATTTCATTTTTTAGTCCATGTCCCATTCTCTGTTTACTACATCTATAATGATATAGTGTTTGTTGCTGCATTAAAAGGAGATTGTTTTTTGTTTTATATATTTTTTTTAATTTTGAGAATAAAAGGCAATTTCAGATTACTCTAAAATCACAGTTTTTTCTCTATTAAATGCATTAATTTGGATTTAAATGATTTATGGAAGAAAAAAAATAATTGAGTGAAAGCTGATCTGAATAACACCTAGTCATAAAAATAATTTTGTTCCTTGGAAAAATCACAATATTTTCTGGTGACTGCTAAATATGTGAAACGACATAGTTCTCGCACAGCAGACACAGAGAAAAGAAAACTGAAACTGAAATCCCTGATGTAATTGAATTTCCAAAAACCCTAAACCCAAGTACTTACAACACTTCATTCCTCTTGCCTTCTAAAAAATGGCGTCTCGCTACAGGTCTCTCCCAAAACCAGCTTTCTCTCTTCTTAAATCCACCACCAACAAACCCACCCTTCAACCCAAATCCACGCCTTCTCTTCTCCCAGCTCGCCCTTCTCTCACATTTTCAAGGTAAGCAATCCCTTTAAAAACACCTTTTCAATTTTGTTCAAGTTCAAATTTTGAGTATTGTGTCTTGCAATTTTGGTAGCACCATTTTAATTTTTTACTGCTGGGTATTGCAATTAAGGTTATTTTCTGAAATGGGCTCTCTTTAAATTTGAGAATTTCTTAAATTGTGACAGTTGGGTTTTGAATTTCAGGCCAGTTCCTCAATTGGGTGCTTTTCAATCTCTGCTTCAATTTCACTCGGCTGTCACTTCAGCTAGGCTCACGTCATGCCTCAGCATTGATTCAAGGAGCTCACGGTCGTTGTCTCAGGGTATGCCATTCGGAAGAAGTCTTCTACAGAGAGAAAGCCTGTATCGAGTAAGTGGAGAGGAAAGATCTCCAGAGATTCTTATCTTATTCCATTCCAGTGGCTTGACCAGTAACCAATGGCGAAAACTCAAAAATCTATGGTTTCCCGGTAGAACCCTATTTCGCCCAAGTTGTTTCGGAACCGGAAAAAAGAAACGGTTTTTCGCACAGCTTGCTCATAGTGCAGGTCCCACTTGTATATTGTATTTGGCCGAAGAAGCATCGGATAGGTTGGAGTTCTTACCTTCTTGGGACTCCATGGACCAAGATCTGCTTTTATTATATGGGCAATATCGATCTACTTTAGTACATCATATGGATGTAGAAAAAGCTTCTGATTTTGATGAATTGGAAACATCTCTTTTCCATTTCTATTTACCTAGTTCATATCTTTCTTTCGTGTGTTCCGGGGAGGGAGTCGATCTCTTCAATCTGGGGATACCACCTAAATAACTGCGGCCAGAGAGGAGGTCGGGAAGAAAGAGTCTGAGGTTGGGTTGGACGACATACATCTTGGTTGGTTCCCCTCTGCAGTGCGAAACCTGGAGTTTGATATTCTCCAAATGTTTTAGTTTTAGTTTCTGTAAGCAACTTTTTTACTCTACAATTAGTTCGTGTCTCTATTTTGAATAGGGTTGCCTGGTTTTGTTTGGTTTATCTCATTTTCATTTTCTAAAAAAAAAAATCTGGCTTCTGAATTTTGTTATTAACCATATCATTCCATAGTGAAAAACTCAATAAATGCTATATCTCTAGTGTCAACTGGTGACTCCGTACAATTGCTTGTTTGTAGCTCATCAACCGAGTGCATCTTGTGGAGTTTTTTTTTTTTTTTTTTTTGTGAATTGAGGTTTCCAGTTTCATGCAGTAAATGTTATCTCTTGCTGATCTCTTGAAAATTTGAAGATCAAATTTGTTTTGTCATAGTAAAGAAATTTCCCAACATATGTTGTAATTCTACGAGATACATTTTTTAGTATCATTTTTCCATGTCCTTGTAGCTCCCCCTTCTTTCTTTGCTGTATATGTGAAGTCTTCAGACAGTGTAAATTTTTTATGCTTGTGCTGTGGTGCTAGAGGTTCTCATTAGGCGCAACAATATAAGCAAGTTCACCTACAGTACAAGGCATTTGTTGTGGGATAGAGTTAATTCTAGGGTTGTTTCTTTGACTTCCCTGTCGAGCAAAGCATCCCTGCTGCTGTTGGTGCTGAATAAGATTGCAATTCCCTTTCCTACCTTTTCTTTCTTCTTGCGGACAATGTCTTGTATCCTCCTTGTTGTATCTGCTTATGCTTTCCCTTGAATTATATTTCTTCTTTTATGCCCTAAAAGAATTCCCCAAGGGTGTAGCCTGAAAGCATGCTTTAGTGTACTTTCCCTTTTTTTTTCCCTGGGGAAAAGATTAAATATTTCTTGGTGAAACTTGAAAGTAAATAGCCATTTGGGTTGTCAAGGCCAAATTTTTCTCTCTCAATGAATTTAGATTGGATTAATATTTTTGTGTTATTTTTGGAGTTTAGCTCCCCTTGGAAACTATGAAATGATTGAAGTTGATATTACACTTGAAATTCAAAATTTCCAACCAATGTGCATTCTTAGCTCAAGTGGATTTGTTTGACTGTTCAGTCCATGAGTCTCTCTGGTAATTAGCTATTTCTTTTAGCTCATTGTTAATTATATTTATATGTTTACTATTTAGGCATGTTATTCTTCCCATTTTCTAATAAGTCTCGGTCAATGAAGGATATTATAATGTTGCACATGTGTAAATTGTCCTTTCCTATGGAATACAACTACCTCACTCTTTCCTTGTTTATCATGATGAGTGACTGCATTATAGAATGCAGCTTTGTTAATTGTTGGATGTTGAATGAATGCCATGAGGTTGTTCAACTCACCAATTCTTTAATTAATATGTTTGCCAGTGCTTGCTAATGCTAATAGTTGTGCCTTGCCATTTTATTCAGAACTAGGTCTCAGTGTGCCTCGATAAGGATATGAGTTGCAAGAAGATAATTAGCTGATGGATTGAAGTCATTGCTTCTTCTGCCTATTTCCTTTTCAATGTCTAAACACTCAATCTGAAAGGGTCATAGGTGCAAGATTTTGAGATTTTTGTTGGATTTCATATATCTTCTCATGAATTAAGCGTGAATTTTGATACGGTTATATTTAAGGAATAAAATTATCTTGCCATCTGCTCGTGTCTTAAGCTGCTCAATTCCTGATTGTTGATCGTTTTTTCATGAGCATATCTAGTACTGACCATTTAAATTGCGATCTGTTTCATGCGAGATATATATATCTTCCTTTCTATTTGAAGGCAGATTACATGGCCTTATTGAGTTCCGACTTCCAAGTTCCAACCTGTTATTGGACTTGTTCTAGTTATCATGGTGAAGGAAATCCATGCCCATACATGCTTGAATAATCAGAAAATTATATAGTTATTTAGGTGAGTATGCCACTAGCAAACCTACCAACTTCTCAGATATACCCGCCCCTTATTAATATATTAAGTAACGTGAAATGCACGTGAGAAAGTGGGGAGGTTGATGAGATATTGTTCTAATGTCTCCCATTTCTTTGAAAATAGCCTTGGCCCTGCTGCTTCTGTCTCCCTGATATTAATACACTTGCATGTGGAGCTTTAGTTGGACCTTTCTCTACCTCACGAAGTTTTTTGTATTTTCTCTTTTCTTTCCTGTTCACTCTCACATGCATGCTACAGAACAACACTTTTATGCGTGCTCCATAACCTTCCCCCATGAGAGATTGTTCTCTGAAGTTTTTCATCAAAGCATAGAACTAAATTTCCAAACTCATTCGCATTCGCATTCATAGTGAGGACTACTTATCTCTCCAGAGTTTTGACCTCTCATATGAGGAAACTCCATTTCTCACTGGTATCTGAAAAATCTTCATTCTAGCATGTTATTCCTTCACGAAAAATGAATTCTTCTGTGACTTGATGAGCAAAAATGATGAAAACCACCAAGGAAACGTCGTGGTGTTTGCACAAATTGGTGAGTTATCGATTCCCATGTTAGGGCAATTGAGGAAAACTATACTTAATGTTAAAAGGCATGCCAAGTCATTGTCAGAAATTGTTATAAAAAGGAGACAGACCCTTTTACAATGAACATGAAAATTCCCCACCATGCATGGTAGCCCATCTATTCAAAGGTTCTGATATGGAACCTTTCTTGATTATGTCATTTAAGAGTGAGGATGCTTTTCATTCCATGGAGTAACCCCGAAGACATTTCAAACCTTTTTTCTCTCGTTAACATAATACTTATCATATAATTTTGAAAACATATAGCAAACACATCTAGCTAGCTAATAAATCAATCCTTAAACTTCTTTTAACAGAATAATTGGACACTTAGGATCAGGTTTTTAATGGGGTTCTTATCACATTATTACCATTTAACATTCAAATTCAAGAAGAGATCACAAGAAAAAAGTTATTCTAGTAGCATTTTCCGAATTATTTTTATGTCAAGTGTTTTTGTCCTCCTAATCAAATATATTTTTTTCTTTTATGCTCGTCTAATTTGTTTTGTAACATTAAACAAACACAACTTTAGTCTAGCATAACCTAGATATACCATTTAGAATAACAAGAAAATAAATCATCTTAACAGAACTTTAATCTCACATCACAGAATGATTTGTGGATTTTTGGTTCTTTATTCAAATTTATTAGCATCATTACATTAATGGCTAATTAAATACATTCAAGAACATATATAAATTAGAAATTTTGCAGCAATACTTTGCTATGACAGACTTTTTACAATATTATCATTTCTTCTCTCTCACCCGGATGGAATAAGAATCAGCATCCTCACATGACAATGCTCAGAAGCCTTGATTAAAATACAGCTGCACTCTTATTATTAAACAACAAGATTACCTGTGATGAACGACGTTCATTCATTAAAAACATTAACTAAACCTGCTCCGCCTGCTAAATAATCATTCATTTGTTACCCATGAATCACCCTCCTCTCTGCAAAGTGCACGTGCTTTGTGTAAGGGGACAACTCGTATTAAAGCACCGTAAATTAGGTTGTCCCTGCAACAAAGGAAGCATTACAAACCTTAATTATGTGTTGAGCCTTAGACCATCAATTTACTTCAATGAAAGACAAGCTTATCAGTACTGGATTTGAAGACCGACGATATGACCAGAAAAGTTTCTATATATGTAATCAAATAAAATTCCAAGCTTTTACAGTCCAGGCTTCCTCTCCTACAACAATCTGGTAACCTTGTATTGCAAGAAAACCTAACAAAGATGGTAATAAAGACATAATCTGGCAGCTTTGTGAATAAAACTGGTGGCGAGGATGCAGAAGGCATCATAAACTACTGAGTAAAGCATGAGGGGAAGGAAGAGAGGCATGTGACCACCGCAAACAGTGCTTCCCTTGAAACAGTAATATATATACAAGTCTTTTCCCGTTTTAATTTCGTTGTTTGGCAAACAAGACAAATCGTTCATTAAAAGAAGTAAACTAAAGTGGAGATGGTAGCAAGCTAGTGTAGTGAAATAATTGATTTTACTAATAGTTATCTGATCGAAGACGACATCGTCTTGACATAAGCTCTATGGATCAGTGTTGCCTAGGATCGTGCATATAATAATACTGGACTACCCTCGTTAACTAATTTCACTAACCCCTTAATATATCTACTCTCTCTATTTACTGGCATCCTATATATGCAGCTTTATTCTTTGCATCACAATCTTCGTTCACATGCACAGTATCTGTTCTTGTGGATAGCATCCTGCACCAAAACATGCAGAAAACTCTAGGAATTCTAAAAATATATATATTAATTTGAATTTATTTATTTTCCTTCTTGGAATAAGAATCCCCATAACCCAGATCTGACCCGGCTTATATATCAAACAAGTAACTGGTCACTTGCACGTTCAGGATAATCCAGTGAGCCATTAGAGATCAGACAGTTTAAACTCTGGATGTGGGAGCAAATTAACCATGGCAGGCTCGCCTTCAAAGAAGATGTAATAAGAAGTCAGTTTCTTCTATCTAGCTAGTTAGGATGTTAAAAGTCAAACAAATTTTATAATACCAGGAAAATGATGTCTTGATGACGCTGCTAGATGAATGGTGGTTTTTAATTTTATTTCTTGCATTTATAAGTTGTGGAAATTCATGCAAAAAGATATTAATAAATCGCCAACTGGATCTCAAGTTTCCAAAAACGATGTGAAAGAATATGTCAACGAATCTGCCTTGCTCTCTAACATTCTCTGGAATGGCTAATCCCCGACCCACTGGCTGTACTGAACTGGATTTTTCCCTGAAATTCATGGATGCCAAATTTACTGTTTTTAAAAAAGAGAAATCATCTAAAATTGTGTTCAAAGTAAAAGGGCTAGGTTGGAGACCTATTTTCACCTAGCTAGAGAGGGAGAAGATGTTAAGGTGTCAATACAAAGTGAAAAGGTCAAATGATAACTCGAGTTGTTGTCACATGGTCTGCAAGTTTTCTTAAACATCACGCAAATTTGAGTTTCTTTGGCCCGTTCAGCTTCAGCCGCAAGCCTCGCCCCACATCCCAGGCCACTCTTTTATTTAAAGGGTTCATTAATGGTGCGGCGGCGGTGGCGGTGGTGGTGGTCCTGCTCGTTGCATTGTTTGCTTGCCCTTGTATATGTATATATCATTAAAACATGAAATGTAACGCCGGGTTGATCAGCAGGGAGCAGGAGCCTTTTGAGAGTCAACATTTCTTTGGTTTTTGCATGCTCACTTGCCTCGTGGAGGAAGGAGTGTAGAAAGATGTACTTCTTCAAGAATTTTCAGAATCAAAGGGTTGAAAAAACGAGATAGCTGACACATTACCAATAAGAACATCCATGCCAAAGAGGTCATTTCTTACAAAAAAAAAATTAAGGAAGACAATCAATTGCTTCATATGACATGCCATTGTAACAACCTTATTTACCATTCTTTAAGGGAACAATTGAGGATGGCCACGTTCTATGGGTGTCCATATCTTGAATAATAAATTTAAAAAATCATCATAAAATTTGAATTTACATGCACTTCATTCGTTTTTGCTTACAGTACAAATTGTTTTTTTTATATATTAACACATTAAAATAAAAAATAAAAAATAAAAACACAAGTACCGTACAATTGCGAGTGCAAACTTTGCCTGCATACTCACTATTTCTTCTTCTTTTGAAGGGATGAAGGTTATTTATTCTGTTCTGATTTTCGCTATGTTTGTTATTGTAGTTCAAAAGTGATTTCAAAAAAAAATATATTTTTACTTTAAATTAAAAATATTAATGTTTTTTTAGATATTTTTATGAGTAATATCAAAAATGATTTTAAAAATATATATTATTTTGATGTATTTTTGAATAAAAAATACTTTTAAAAATAATCTTAACTACATTTTCAAACAGACACTGAGTGAATGTAATGATTAATTATCAAATGTAATGAGCAAGTCAAAGCAAGAAAAAAAACCCAAGTAATGAGATTAATTAAAAAAAATTACCTGAATCATGGAAAAATTGAGTTTCCAAAGAGTTTTGTCAATTTTAGCAAAGAAAAGGCAAAAATTCAACAAACATAATTAACTAAAGAAATAAGAAGAAGAAGAAAAAGAGTTAGGGAAAATTAGCCCCTACCAAATAAGAAAAAATTAACGAAATTCAATAATGAATCTCGCCACTAATTTAACTCTCAAAACCCCCCACCTGGTCATAAACTGCCCCTACTGCTAGATCATCTGCCTAAAATCGGGTCCCGCATGTTGGTGAATCGAGTAATCGTCACCACCGTTGGATACATCAAACATCATATTCTGATGGTGATGAAGAAATTGCTGGTGCTGGTGCTGGTGCTGGTGAGTCCTTACCATCTCCTTCTGTCGCCTTAACTCAAGAACCTTACGGTGCGAATTTGAGTGTTTCGTAAGCATAAACGTCGGGCTAGCTGCAGGCCGGTACTCCGGCACAAGCCGCCCCGATTTGTACCTTACACCACACGCATTGCACAGCGTCTTGGGCCCCATGGGTCCAGTCCGCCACTGCGGCGTCTTCTCCGTCGCACAATGCAGGCACTTGCGACCCTCGCCACCTTCAACACCGCCGTCTCTTTTCTTCAGCCCCGCCGCGCCCTTAATTGTCTTTTTCCCAGAATTGGGATGTTGGGTCGAGGCAGGAATAATTTCAGGCTCGGATGATGAAGTAGCAGGCGAGAGTACGAGAAGCCGCGAGGCCCAATTGCCTGGTGCTGCCCGAGACCGTTTGCTCCGGGCCTTAGCTGGGACTGCCACTTCAGGATTGAACATTGTGTTGTTGTTGCAGATATTGGAGACATTGCCATTGTTATTGTCATCAGTTTGGAAGTGTCGAGTCTCGGATGATTCGTCAGGCCGAGCTTTCATGCCGGTAATGAGCTGAAGCCTTTGCAAGTCCTCGCTGGAAAAGGATTCCTCCACAAAATTCGACACCCATTCTAGCTCCGCCAAATCATCATACTGAACATAAAAATAGAAACCGTAATTAGAAAATCAACGGGACTCTTTCACCCTCCTCTTGGCACAATTACTTCAATAAAACAAAAGGGAAGAAGAAGAAGAAGAAGAAGGAGGAGGAGGAGGAGGAGGAGTGTCAATTAATTTCTTCATGCATGAAAGCAGGGAATTACCGGCACGCAAAGCTCGCTGCCAAAATGAACGTCATGATGAGAGAAATTATTGGTGTAGTGGGACCCAATATCGCCGTTAAAGCCAGAAGGCTCACAGCCCGAGAACGAGGAGGAATTGCAGCTATCAACGAAAGTTGCAGTGGAAGAGTCCGTGGAGTTGGTGGTGGGAGTGACGATATTATTATTATTATTATTATAATTAGGATCAGTTATCATGGCATCCTCATCTTCATTAGAGAAGTCCAAGAGGTCTTCAACAATGAAATGGTCACCCCCAGCAACGCCACCACCAATGGACTTGTTAGAGTCGAAAGAGTGGTGCTTTTCATTGCTTGTGAATTGCGAGCTGCAAAACCCAGTTGTCCCATACAATTCTGGTGCTTCCATAGTCTATTCTGGCCCTTCCCTTGTCGTTTAAGACAAATTAAAGAGAGTCAAGAATTAAGGTTAAGAGCTAGAGTGCTGTGGCTGTGTGAGGGAAATGGAAACGTTAATTTGTGTTGTGTTGTGTAGAGAGAGAGCTGTTGTGGTGGTGGTTTTTGAGGAGAGAGAGAGGGTTTATTTGCGTTTGAAGGGGACAGGCAGACGGCTAAAATGGAGGATTTTGACGAGGACAAAATCAAAGAGTTTGGTTGAAGAGGAGGGGAGAAAAAAGTGAAAAATAAGTGGTAATAAAAAATTATAAAGAAAAAGGCTTTAATTTAGCTAAAGGAAAATCTTCTATGAATTTACTTTAGTGTCCTTTTTCTTTTTGATGCCTTTATTTCTAATTAATTTACTAGTTGTTCCCCTTTAAATTTTGCAAATAAAACCCTATCCCGTGTTTGTGTGTGTATCATCATGCTATATTTCGCAAATAAAAGTTAACCACCCATTGGTTTTATGAGGTATTATTCATCATTTTAATATATATATATATATATATATATATATATATATATATATTGAGTTAGTGATTTAGTGATGGAGTGAAAAAAAGTTAATCTTGGCCATTGCATGGCCCACGTAAGATGATGATACTGATATCAACCGCACGTGCAAAGGGATGATGATCAAATAGTGGTACGCTACTTGTACAGAGTACAACACTTATCAGAAGCACACCGCACAGAATCATCATGCACCATTGCTTAGAATACCAGCCAATTACTGCCACGGCACTCTCTACGACAATGATGTCAAACACTTAAAAGGGTATCACTGTAAAGTAATAAGAAGATAATGGTGTAAGCTGGTAATTAAGAAATTAAATAATTACAACTAGAGTTTGTGTGTGTTTTATATTGTAGTATAAAATATATCAGAAAATAAATGTATTTTTAAAACAACACAATATAAACAATCACTTGCAGCCTGGAAAATGCATATAAATAATATTTTTAAAATTTATTTTTTATATAATCACATTCAGAATAATTTAAATTAAGGAAAAAGAATAAAAAGTATTTTTGAAATGCAAGAACAAATCAGGTATTAATGAAGTCTTAAAATTACACCCCTTAAGCACCATTCAGCAGGTTAGTCGCTGGAGCACGATGGTTACGGCTAAACTAGATGAAGATGGACGGTCATGATCTTCCCAACGAGTTCCCTCTGGCCACATCGGTTTTCAAACATTTGGGAGTTTTCACCTTAGCTTGATGACAAGTAGGAGGAGGATCGTGAGCGAGTCTACAGTTAATAGACTTGGCTTTGCATAATTAACGTTGTTATTTCATTTAGCACACGTTTTTAATTTGTTACGATGTTGTCTAAACATAACTAAAAACGTTGCTATTTATTAGAAAGTTTCTAAAACAGAAATTGGATAAAATTTAGACCCTTCGTTTCGGTCTAACGTAATTTGCCCCTACTTTTTTCTCACAAAATTACATGGATTTATTACTTAATGTATTAGTGGCATAATAAGTCTTCCTATTTTTATTTTTATTTTAAAAAAATTACTTCTACCTCCTTTTTTTGTGTATTCCGCTATTAATAACGTAAATATAAATCATTTCTTTCTATTGCTCAGCTTTCCTTATAACCTATGCTAAACTAAATTATATTTTAATGTAATGTATAAATATTAAACTCGGTCTAGCTTATTAAGTTGTCAACTTAAAGTAAAATTTTGGCTGCATTTTATTTCACATTGGTTTAGAAATTGATTCAATTAAATTCAAATAAAAATTAGTTAAAAAAAACTCATGATTTAAACATTAAATTTGATATGATAACTATTTTTTATTAATATATTTATCCGATCGGCTTGAAAATTCTAGTAACAATAAAGATGATGATACGACTCAAGCCTAATATATCGATTTCCAGACCATTAATTGCTCCCATCTCTAGGGTTACCCCAGCAGTGAGTGAGGTATGCAGAGCTTTTAAGTAGAAACCTATTTTATGACTATAGAATAATTCATTTGGACATTGAAACACTGTAACCTCATTAATGTAAATATGATCTTTTGTATAATTTATTTGATATTCATGTGGGACTGACCCCCGATTTATCCCCCCAAAAAAATGTTATCAGAACGATCAATTGAATATCTGTATTTTCTTTTATTGTAATCATTTGAAAAAAATGATCTAAACTAAAAAGAAAAATGTTTAATAAAAATTGGGACAGGTGGATGATGATATTATCTGGAACGAAAGAAAATTAATAATAATTTAGATAATGAAAAAGATAAATTTTTAATATAAAATAATCAAACCCAATTAATTAGAATTGAATATATACATATATGTTCAGTTGATTGATTATATAATAATAGTAATAATAATAATAATAATAATAATAATAATAATAATAATAATAATAATAATAAAAAATTATCTTGACAAAGTAATGAAAAAAATGATAGAAATAATGGGTTTAGCTTATTTTAGACTATCAAACTACTCCACTCGTTACAAATTTTTTATTTAATTAACAATCCTTCTTTTAATTTTATTTCATTTGACAATTAGTCTACTAATTTTAAAAAATAGAATTGACCTTATATTATCTAATCCTATCAAGATTTTTCGGGATTTTAGAGAAGTTATATGATTTGCGCAAAAAAATTATTTAAATTTTGGATTTATTAATTTATTTCGTAATATTTAGATAGATTTGATTTTTAAACAGAAAAAAATAAAATATAAACCACGCGGAGGAAAATCCTTAACCATTAGCCTCGTGAAAATCTGTTTAAAAGCACAGCACACTGATGAAGGCTGCTTTTGTACCACGTGGCAGACATCAAGGATTGTAGGCAAGATAATAGTGGGTCCCTCGTGATTTTGATGTCACCAGTCCCAATGGGAGCTGCTTCTAACTATGGATAAGGTGTTAGAGCAGTTATTTAATGCTATACATGTTAAAATATTTTTCTTTTTATTATTATTATTTCTTGCTTTTTATGCTTGGATTGAAAGGAAAGCCTGAAAAAGAGAGAGAACCTGAGCCGTTGCTTGGCGTGGAGGGTTTCATGAATCAGAGATTTTTTAATTTTTTCTTCTCATTTACTTTGGTTTTTATTTAGAAAAAAAAAAAATTGGGTGAAGTATATCACTCTATTATTTTAAGTATTTATTGCATGGTTTGGGTGCAGCGTCCACGTGATAGCGGTAGAGGGAGGTGTCAGGAACCATGTGAGTGCCTGGCTCCTATCAAAAGCCAAAACTGACGGTGGTCAATGACACGTGTCGGTCACCCACGGCATCTTCTCTTTCTGTTTGATTGATGCCTCGACTATGGCCATGCATGGTTCTTTTAATAGTTTCGCGGTAACGTGATTGCACGTGCCGGACGGTCACGTGAGTTGCGGGTAGTGCTTCCTCCTTGTCACATGTCAAGTGGGAAGGGGCGGGTCTTTGTAATTTGATTTCCATCAGGATAATTTAAGCATGAATGGTCATAATTAAATTATGATAAAATTGCATTCCTCTTGGAAACTTAATATCTACATTGGTGTTTAATTAATATTCTGAGACAAAAAGAATTGAAAACAAAAGGCACATATTTTTTGATAATTAAAAATACAATAAGATGAGGAAGAGGGAGGGGGGGGGGACTAAGGACTTGATTTGTCGTGAAAGCAAGAAACAGATGTCAAGCCTCCATAGGCGGTGGATGATCATGGAAGAGAGAGAGAGAGAGAGACTGGGTAAAGGTGAAAATCTGAGAAAAGGTGTGTGATCATTTGCATTATTAATCCTAAATTCCCACCTTTCTAAAGTTTCCAGGCAAAGTGCCATGGCAGCTCGATAAGCACCACTATTAGGCCACAATCTTTATCGATACGTCACTTTCTCTAATACCAAGTAATAATTAAATTTAGAGAATCTAATTTTGTTATCTGCAATGCCCATGATGGTTTCTTGTAGAATTTCTCTCTTTGTCACATGAAAACAGAGGTGGAAAGGAAATAGAATTATTTACTCTTTTTTTACAAATTATCAAAATCATTTCATATAATAATTTCACGGGCCTTGAAGTTAACGACCATATAGATCTCTATTTAGATTTTTTCTATTAACGTGGATGTCCGGGTCAGCCTGCATGCACCTCGAATAATTTCACGGGCTTTGAAATTAACGACTATGTAAATTTCTAGTTGTCATCATAATAATAACCACAATGCTAAACCTGAGACCACAGGGGAGCAAACCCTCTCGTCCAAAGTTTTTACTATTGGACAACCTACTAGATGGTTATTTTCATCTAGATATTAGTATCGAATAAGAATTTGTTGTCGATTTTAAGGTCAAATGAATTTCTTAGCAGCTAAAAAATAAAAAGTGTAAAGAGATTGAAAGAGGGAAGTTGATCACATGATGGAACCTTCTGGTTGATTTTATTTTTCTTTCCTTGTGAGCTCCCTTCCATGATGTTTTCCATAAGCCATGAACGAGTCTTTGCAAAAGCTTTAGAACCAAAAGTTCGGTCAAATGTTGTGGGAGTAGGTCCGGGATAGCCCGACAGGCTTCTATTTCAAGCTTACGTGCTTTGCTTTTTCGCTTTTAGCGAGCCACAATTTTGCTGAAGGAGAAGACCAACCCAGCATTTACTGTGATTGATTTTCAGCTCAATTGCAATATGATTAAACCCGGTTCAATTCAACCCGACTTGAATTGAGTTTAAACCGGATCGACCTAACAAGTTAACCCATAATACAATCAAAAATAAATTGAATTCCAGTTTTTTTCTCTTAATATTTATTCAATTTGTAATGCCTGTAAGCTGCAGCAACACTAGAGAATTGGAGCAGCCTAAAGCTTTACAGTTGGGCTTCAGTCGAAGGCTTTGTGTGGAGTAGGTCCACTGTTTCACGTTGGGCCATTTTCTATGACGATTTGGACCAAATCGACAAATTCATGCAGGGACAAAATGGAGAGAAATTGAATCTAGAGGAAGATATTCGACAGAAAATATTGAATTTTTTATTTTATTTTATTTTATCATCTCCAATTCTTGGTTTTTGAAATGTGTATATTTACATATATATTTCAAAAACTAAGAATTAATAAACTAGAAGAGCTTATTCTATTTTTTTTTATAAAAAAAACTAAGTATTTGTTGCATAAAAAAGTTTACTATAGGCAATATGTACATTTCTAGTCTACCACTCCCCTGTCACTCTGATAAATAATGTTTATCGTAAGAATGTGAGAGAGAATAAATCAAAGGTAAAGTCAAGATCCTGCCATGATACAAAGGTAAAAATAATATAAAAAATATATTAAAATAATATTTTTATTATTTTTTAGAAATAATTTCTAATATTAGTATATAAAAATAATCTAAAAATATAAAAAATAATTTAATTTAAAATAAATAAAAATATTTTTAAAACCCTGTACTAAACGGTACATACGATTGCATCATGCCTCTACTTACCACCACAGTTTTTTATACGAATTCATCATAGCTTCATTTATATGGGAACATCGCTAAAACAGCAGAAGAGGCTACTTCATCGCAATGTTATTTTTATATGTTTATCGGATCAAATAATTTTATGGTTTTATTATTTTAAGCAATAATAATTATTATTTTAATGATTTTTTTTTTGTTAAAATGTTTTTTTTTTATTCTTTGAGGCAATTTAATGATTTTAATTGTTTGAGCAATAATGTTAATAATAATTTGAGCTGTTATAGTCATGATAAATAATGATGGTAATGTAGGGATGAATTTTTAATATTTTTTTTTAGATAGAAAATTAACTATTTATTTTTGTTATTTGATCATTGCAGGTGTTTTCACATTTTATATTTTATTTGTCGTGTTTAATTTAAAATGGATCATAAAATGAAGTAATTTTAATACAATGAATTCGATAATTTAGGTATCTGAATCTTCTTGATTTTTTAATGATAATGATAATTTTATGCTGGTGATTTTGTTGAAACCTACTAAACAGATAAATTTATATCAATTTAAAATTTATATATTTTATAAAAAACTAATACTCCACATAAATTCTGTATATATTTATTATTTTGCCCAAATTTATATTATAATAAAAAAACTCACATAACTAATATTTTTTATATTGAAAAGAATATTATTTATATCACGATGTGAAACGCGGTTAAGTGACTAGTATTTTATAAAATTGAACAACAATGCCTTTCCCTATTTTATGCTTCCGGAAAAAAGGAAATTAACCCAGATTTTCACCGGACGCAACAACAACAGCAGGAGCAGGTGGTGGTGCCAGCAACAATTAATCCTTTGCTTCTCCGTAGATCTCTAATTGAATCCAATCACAAGCACCCTTCCTCTGTGCCACAATACAGTACAAGGGAGACAACAAAGCTTTTGAACTACTGATAGAATAAATAGAATCGAAGAGTAGTGATGAATCCAAATCCGCTATCGGAGCCATACTACCTCCTCCATTTCCTCACTTTCTTCTCTTACCTCATCACTCGCACCTCCGCCACTTCTCTCCTCTCTCCTCACCTCATTCACCGCCTCGTTTATCGGGTATCCCAATCCCTCTCTTCTTCTTCTTATGATTATTATATCACAGCTTTTGGCTTGGTAAACTGTTTATATTTAATTTGTGTGGGTGTAGGAGATTCAAGCGGTTTTGGCGTTTGCCTTGTTAGCTGCTTTTAAGGTAATCTAATGGAATGACTAGTCGTTTTTATTATTAATTAAAAAGATTTTGTGATTTGGTTGCCTAAAGTGCAGGGTTTTATTTTATTTTATTTTGTGCAACAACAGATTGTGAGAGACGAAACATGGGAAGCTTTTATTTCCAATATGCTATTTTTCGCTAAGGTTATCTCTCCTCTCAGTCTGCAAATTTACCAACTTCAAGCTATGAAATAAATGTTTGTTTTTGTTGAGTAGCAAACATGATTGAAATGGTGCATGCTTATTCAACTTGGGAAATCATACTTGTTAAATGCGCTTGCTTGTGTAGTTGGAATGTCGAGTTTTCATTGATTGTGCAAAGGGCATTTGCGCAGTTGTTAACCAGTTGAGAGTTGTTTTGATTGATGTCATTGTAAATGATACATTCATTGCATATCGAAGTCTTTGTTGGATAAGTTCGATAATGCCTTTTCTGAACTGCAATTGTGACCGAGTAGACCTTCTATCTGATGAAAATGCACCTTTAATTTAGTTGCACTTGACCGGATATGGGTTGCATCCTGTTGAATACAGATGTGACGAGATTATGATATTGATATCCAGCTTTGGAAAAGGCATGACTTAGGCCGAGTCACTGTAGACTTGTACTATGTTATGGTCTGCTTCATTTCTTATCGCTCTCCTCTAGGTTACTTTCCCATTCTGTTCTGAATTGAATTATGTGCTATTTTTTTCAGATTTTTCTTGTTGCCATTTCTTTGATAATGGATTACCACTTGGCTCTCTGGTACATGGTGGTGTTTTCAGGTTTGTTTCTTTTTCTTTACTATGACATCTTTTAGGAAAGTTTTACTGGGAATTAGAAGAAGATGTGGGTTTATGAATTATATTGTCCTTGTTTATGTTAAAATGCCATGTTTTTGGCTTTCTAGTCCTACCATTCAAATCTTGTCTACAAACCTTATAATTGTCTCCCTCTTGATTGCTTTCATGTACTTCCATGTGAATACGTGCTCAATCTTGGTACAAAAGGATGCCAAAAATGAATATCTTGCAACTAAATGTGTAGATTCAATACTTAAATGGTTGCTTAATGCAAAAATAACCTTTATTGTGCTTTACTCATTTTGCAGTGATATATCTTGTAACACAACCACCTGCTTTTGAAAAACTAGGTATGGACTGAATTTTTGTTGCCCTCATTGATCCTATGCATTTCATGGAGTGAGCAGGAATTGCTGTGTTAGGATCTCAGAGTGCTTCTCTATTTATTTTTTATTTTATCTGATTTGATTTCCAGGCATGTCAAGTAGATTAACACCACTCCAGTTAGAGACCTTGTTGACAGAAGGGAACACATCAAGATTCTGGTTGGTTAGTCCTCACACTTTTCTCAGAATTTTTATTTTAGAAAATGCCCAGTATGTTGACCTCTTTCCGGTCAATATATGCAAGTGTTTAGTGTCTCACTTTTCATGAAAGTTTAACTTGTTGAGCATTGGGACACATGCATTATTTCATGAATCAAAGTCGTTGAGCATTAAAAGACATGCTCCTTGAACAAACTTTAGTATCGGGAGAACAATCCTGGATCTCATCTCATCCATGATGTCCAATTTGTTGAATGAGCTGCAGCTCTACAAATTTTAACAACTAAAGACATTCTGGCCTAGGTTTGTTCTAGCCAACACGACAGTTTCCCTTGATTACAATATTCATCCTTTTTTCCCCCTTTACTTTCTATTGGCTGCACAGCAGGTTAACTTTGCTTTAGATGAAGCTGAGAAAGCTTTCCATGGAGATGAATATGTATCATTTCTCACAAATATTGAACTTGCCTCTTTAAGACTGTGCAATACAATGATTTTTTTCCTGTAGCAATTTTGGTGATTTTTCGGATTCCTGCATTTTGGATTATGGGAAAACCTTGCTTCTGGCAGGTAGAGTTCCGCGCTTTGTGCTCCTCTGCTTGCATACATGCTAGTCGGTGCTTTCCAGAGCTCTCAGTTACGTAAGTTTCCCTTCAATTTTTGCTGTTGCTTGGATATATGGAGAGCAGAAAAAGAAGTTTCCTTTGTTTTTCATTTTATCACTCATGTCATCTATCAATTGCATGTGCGTGTGTGCATGTCTGTTTCATGTTCATGTGCTCCTATAACAGATACTCGAACAAGAACTTATCATTTGGAATAGTTGATCTTGGACTCTTCCCAAACGCTGCAGAGAAATTTGGAATATCTCTAAGTGGTATATACTATAGATTATAAGCCATCCTAGTTGATTTTTCCATTTCTTCTGTTCAATATTTCTTGAGCACGCTAGTCCTGAAAGGGTGCCTTGATGTAGGAGGCATGAACCAACTTCCCACGTATATTTTGTTTGAGAACGCAACTGAGGTTACACGCTTTCCAGAGTGGGATTATGAAGCAAAAGCTTCCCATCCTCCTGTAACTAAGGTATTACTGCCAACATAAATTTCTTGGTTTTCTTTTATGTTGAATTATTTTCTATTCTATTGGCAAACACCCTTTCATCTTTGTGAACAGAAGAGGCAATTGATAACACCAATATGGTTTTATCATTTACCTTGAGCCTTCCTTATGAAAGAATACATTTAGTTAATTCTTGTAGAATGCTTTGGTTTTTCAGCCTAGGATAAAGCATTTACTTTCAAATATCTAGTTGCATGAATCTCATATGGTTGATAATAAGATGGATAAAGCATATTAGTTTGCTTCTCTTTCTAATAATGTTGCATCATACATGGACTTACTTCGAGTGATGCTGTATATGTTGCTCATTGTGAATATATTATGTGCAATGTCAATTGAATATCTAAGAATTTCTATTCATTCCGCGGCTATCTACTTTGCAGAGAGTTCTTTCACGACATTTTGAACTTGATCGGCACCTTCTGGAATATGTAAATGGTAAATAAGCACTGGAATCCTGAGCTATTTACTTGTCAGTTTGCAAAACTCCAATTCGTCAGTCAGTTCAGAATACATCAGGGGGTAAAAATCATCTTGATCGCTTTGCTGTTCCTTTGGACAAAAAAAATTGACCAGGAATGTGTAAAGCTGTCAATTTACAATTTAACAGTTTTAATACACCTTTCACTTTCTCTTAATGTAGTCATATAGCTCTACAAGAGGTTAATGAAGAAAGATGGTTAAAAGCATAGTCTTAAAATTCAACTCGAGCGAGGGCCATTTTGACTTGTTTCCCATTTATTTGTCAACCCATTCTCGCGTTGTATGAACTTGTGGTGAATGAAATTTCATCCATTCTCGCACCTCATGAGCTATTTGTTGCTGAAGCGAAAGTTGTTCATTCTGATTACACATTACATGAAAGTCATTTTAAGAAGCAAAGGATCGTCATGTCTTGTGAAGTAGCTTCACATAGAAGCACTCGACCTGCCATGCTTTGCATCAAGCTGACTTGCTAATCCTGGCGTTGCCGTTTCCAAAGGATTGTTAGAGCTTGAAAACCTAACTTGAAGATTATGGTTTTAATCTTATTAGAATGGGAGTTGCGGTTTTTATCAAGATGTGACAAAAATAGAGAAAATACTTCCTGCTCACTCGCACAAGCCACTTCTCGTCATGAAACAATTTCTGCCAATCGAGGTAGATCTTTTCTTCAATGGACAAATTCTAAACCATCTTAACGATATCCTTCTTTTTTAAGTAGACAACGCCCCGCTCATTAATTCATCCCAAGTATTTGCATGATTAATAATACTAGTCTTCCACTAAAGATGGTAGGAAATTTGTGATCGGGCTCCATTTTTAAGGATTTCTCGTAATTAGTTTAGTGATTATTGCATCGTGTTAATATGTTAATGTTAAAAAATAAAATATTATTTTACATATTTCCAAGTAAAAAACAATATATAAATAACCTCAACACAATACCTTCTTAACCCGCAGCCAACAAGTAGGACGTGATCATAGAGAGAGGTCCCTGTCCGGGTTGGGCCAGGTTTAGTAGACTGGGAAACTTGATTTATTGGGCTAATAAACTCACGGAGCAGACCATTAATTAATACACCTAACAAACAAATCTGTGCTTGTCACCCGTAAAAGGCCCGGGTTAGTGGGCTGTCCGGTTCGCTATTGGATAATCAATTCAAATTCTTCTCTTCTTTTTTTATCAAAAACAAAATTATTTTGTTATTTAAGAACAAAAGTTCTCAGATTTGGCTCAACCACACCATGAGTCGAAACACCGAGTTAGCTAGTATGTTTTTCAATTGAAGCTAAGAGTTGGCTTTAATCGAATTTTAAATAATTTATTTCTCATATCAACTTGTCAGGAGAATTAAGAGTTATTAAATATGGCAGGGTGGTTTTCAGCGACATCACAAAAGCCATGGCGTGTCCTCGCACGCACCCATGACCACCAGCCTATAAAGGGTTAGTTTGGAATTTCATTTTAAATCGTGCTCCGTGAAAAATTGAAAAAAAAAATATGTTTTGTTAAAAACAAGAAATATTAATTTAAATAGCAAGAAATAATTGTTTAAAAATAAATCAAACACAGTCCCCAAACCCTAAAAAAACAGTCCTTTAACGAGTGCCAATTAAAACCCGCCACCTGGGCGGCACAAAATGGGGCCGCCAGAGGCTACAATTAAATACAGTTGTTGGGAAAACCGAGATTTCCGTCACAATAAAGTGGCGCCGCCGAATATTCTCCTCTAGAATTAAATATTGCTTTTGGAGGGGAGGGGGAAAAAAAATTAGGATTTGAAGGTGACAGTACAGTAGCAAATCATTATCAGCTAAGGATGGGTGGGGCCCAATAATTCTCTATTTCCTCGCCGCTTTGTGGGCCCCCACCATTTCCTTGTCGGCCCACGCTGAGGCCGTCCCACTCACCCTCACCTTTTTCCTCACTCCCCATTAACTTGTGCTTGGCGTGCCTTTTGTTTAAGGGCCAGTCGTCACCTTTGCCTTTGAAATTGGAATTTTGATTCTTGAAAATGCTCTTTTTTATGCAAGCTCCTGCTGCATTGGATTTTACTATTGCTTCCTCCGCTGCGTGGTTTCTTGGGACATTCTTCCTCCCTTTAAATAATGGAATATTTTTAAAAATATTTAAACCTTCAATGATGTGTTAAACAAGCACGTTCTCGCATCCATATATGGTTTTTAATCATCACTTTTTTACAAAAATTAAATACTATTCTCGTATTTCATGCTCTCATGGAGCTTATCATGGGAGATTTTCAAGTTGGAGGTAGCATGGAATTCTGTTCACTTTTATTATATATCTATAACATGAACAAGCACCAAACAAAAAAACAAATTACCTAGGAGCTCAATATAGAAAACATGCAATTAAATTCGGTTTTAGAATGGAAAACACTTGACGTTATAATCCAATCATCTATTTTTTTAAAATAAAAAATAATAAGTTTATGAATTATCTTGTGGGGTTAAACCAAATGTTTTTTTTTTCAAAAGAATTATGCTAAAAAATCGGCCGACATCTAGATTTTTTCCCTTTTCAAATAGGAGGTATAGATATTTGAGGATCAAGGTCGGCTTCGTAGTTAGAAAATTTGTCCCCGCACAAGAACAAGAGTTGAAATAGTAGAGAGGTTGATGACAAGGTGCTAGCGAGGATCGTTAATTGGAAAAAAAATGAATTTATTTTGGAACAACAAATATTATCTCACACCCGGGTAAAGAAATAAAAAAAATAATAAAAATTAAAAGAAAGTATATTACAAATTCCTAGGGAAAAAAAAAGTAGAGACACAAACACAGGATTGTACAATCACTATTAGTTTGTTACCACTATCACTTTTGCTTACCTCTTTTCACAACAAATAGTAAAAGTGAGGAAAGGACAGGGGACAGAGCGACGTCGTGTCACAGCAAAGGAGGACTAGAGCTAAGAGAAAGTCCGTCACGTTGACGAAACACGAAGTCTTTCATTACAAGCAAGCGAGACACGCCGAAAGATGGCGACACGCGTTCTGTTTCTAGCGGTCCCCGTTTCTGGTTTCGTGATACACCCTAGTGGTGTTTTTTTTACCGGTCTCCCTTTGATTTTTATCTAGCTAGCCGCGTGTGATGAAGATTTTTTTTTTAAAAAAAAAATATTATTAAATTTTTTGATCTTTTTAGTATATTGATTTGAAAAATAAATTTAAAAAATAAAAATATTATTTAAAAATATTTTTAGATAAAAAATATTTTGAAAAATAATATTTACTAAACTCTTAAATTATAATCAAGTACTTTGGAGTTCCTGCGTTTACTTGATTTCTATCTCATGCTCGACAAAGAATTGAGATTTTTATTTTAATAAAAAATAAACATAAAAAATAATTTCTTGTGTATTTATTTATTTATTCATGAGTGATGTATTTAGACAATTTAATCTGGCATCTGTATGCTGAAATTATTTGTATGTAGTTGCTATGTTAGATTTTTTTGACTTGTATGTATGTATGGACTATAATAGCAAGTCAAACATTCCAATGAGAAGATTACAAATGTAACATAATGTTCGCATATCATGAGATGAGATTCAATGTTCCAAAACATTACCTTATTTTTCTTTCTTTGAACATAGAGAATTGGATTTGACAATTAAGTATTTGAAAATTTTACAATTGGTATTTTCTTTGTTAGAAAACTAGGTTGCGTGTACAAAATATATAGTGTATATTGTCGGTCCATGAACGGGTCATTTATAAAGTATCTGGATTGCATTCACACGGACACAACAATTCCATGACAGGTATATTAAGAATATATAATATAATATACAGGCTTCTTTATTTATTATTCACCGAGGATAGAGTAATCTTTTTTGTCTTAGCGTATATATATTTATTTTGTATTTAAGTCAAGTTAATAATGTATTCTCCTTGTTTTTTTTTATATTTTTACTCATGTATTTTGAATTGTTTAACAAAATCCATCATTTTTCAAGGCAAATTTAGTGAAAAAACAAGAAAACTAGGGCGTCTTGCACCCCCCTTAAAACTATGGAATTATTAGAAAATTAACAAATCATTAATTTTAGAACCCTATCATGGTTTAAAAAGAAAGAAAAAAAAAGTAGTAAAGATATGGGATGGGCGAGCTCTAAAATTTGAATTCTTCGTTGGAGGAGTACTTTGGAGCACGCATTAGACGAGGTTGAAGGATCATGTGGAAGCAAGGTTGGGGCATGGCAGCAAAGACTTTAAAGAATGAAAGTCAATTGTTGTTGCTGCTGAGCGAATCCTAAGCAATCCTTAAATCACAGTTTAAACGGGTTAATGGCACTGTTTTTTTTCTCGTCTAACCCCGTTTGTCGTTGGATTTTAATTTTTTTTTTAAATGAAAATTTTGAATTTTATTTTTTATTTTAAATTATTATTTTTTGATATTTTTAAATTATTTTCATATGCTGGTATTAAAAATATTTTAAAAAATAAAATTATTTTGATGCTTCTAAATAAAAAAATATTTTAAAAACAACTTTAATCACTCTCACAAAGAGTCATTAAATTATAGAAGTTGTGGCACTGAGGTTTATATTATTTATTTGGTCAATTTTGTTTTTCAATTATTATAGTCTGGATTTCCATTTGTTTTAATTGAAGACCCTATTCGTTTTTATAATTAAATAATTTTTAAGTATTTTGAAGTTAGAAAATATATTATTTCTTTTAAATAACAATTCAGGAATAAGATTGGCTTATAACAATCACTTTTTTTTGTGTGTGTATTTAAAAGTGGAATAATTTCTACTTTTGGATATATTTTATTTGAGAAAAATTATATTTTAGAAGTTTTAGTGATTTAAATATGTTAACGCAAAAAAATATTTTAATGTTTTTTTTTATAAATATTTTACACTACAATACCAAACACACTTCCTCAACCACAAAATTTAAATATATAGTTTTAAGAGCATGCGATATAAATTTATACTTAAAACATAATTAAAAAAATAATAACGAAAAAAAACCAAAATAATTATTTTTGGAGAAAAAGTGAAAAAATCTACAAAATAAAAATTCTATATTAAAAAAAAAAAATGATACTCGCAGAAGTGAGGTGGCTGCTGGTGAGGAGCACGTTGTAAAGTTAAAAGAGGGAGAGTCATCACGCGTGCGGGGGCCACACGTGTGGACCACCACACCATAGATATGGTCTGCTGGCGTCAAGTACAGGCTACAACGTGGACATATGTCATTATTTCATAGGTTATCAGTACAGAAACTATACAGATGAAAGAGACAGCTGACAACAGTCCCTATTAATTTATGAGAATTACGTAATGGTCTCCAATGTTTTGAACTTTTCAAATTTCTCTCCAACCTGTCTTCAACTAGCACAATCCAATAACAATTCACACGCCAAGCTACATGCACATGAGTAAGAAATATAAGTTTATTTTTTAATAATAAGTTTTACTAACTGTGTATCAAATTTCCCATTGATTAAAGTGCGAAAACAAATTGTTGTTACACGTATAATATATGCTAAAATAGAAAAACCAAATCAAAATGTGAAGTTTACTAAGATAGAGACATAAAATCAATTAACAATAAAGGAATTAAAGTTTGGATTTTGGAATTCTAAAATGATTTTTTTAATAAATCAGGGTTCTTTTATATCACCCCAATATAAAACATGTTTTGCATGCAAATCATACCAATAAAAGTTGGAATTTTAAATTTATGCTTATTTTTAGATTGTCTCTAAGACATCAAAATTATTTTTTTTTGTGCCTGTTTGACATTGTTTTTCAAAAGTATTTTTGAAAAATAAATTTAGAAAAATTATTTTTATTTTTTTACTTTAAGTTAAGTTTATTTTGGTGTTTTTAAATTATTTTGATGTGTTGATATCAAAAATAATTTTCAAAATTATTCTAATATTTTTTTAAATGAAAAATATTTTGAAAAACAATCTCAATCATATTCACAAATAGACCTCCAGATCATGAACAGATACATTTACAAAAATATTTTCTTTCTATAGTTCAGTTGAGCATCAATAGATGGGAGAAACCATCAACATAGGAAAATCAAGTTAAACATCCATGAGTAAATTTTAGTTTCCCATGAATACACCATGTTTCAAGAGTGTTTTTGTAAAAAATATATATTTTTTTATTTTAAATTAAAAAAATTAGTGTTTTTTAATTATTTTCATGTGTTGATATCAAAAATTAAATAAAAAATTCATTTTAATATATTTTTAAATAAAAATAACTTTTAAAATTAATCTCAATCACACTTCCAAATCGCCAAGCGTTGCCATAATGGGATGGATGTGTTACAGCTAGGAAAGGTTAGGGCGATAGAAATTTACCAAGACATGATATAAAGTTTAAAAGATAAGGGTGGACATCAAACTACAACATCAACTGTCCAGCTCTAAAAGGAAGAAAGTTAATTTGTGTCTATTTATTTTCAATTAGCAATATGTCAACGGCTGTGACAGTGCGCCATGGCTGGTAAAAGCGGGAACATGCCCCGCCACTCTCGCTAAAATGTGTGCCATTCATGAGAAGATATGTTATGGTAGAAATTTTTTAAATTTCAATTCGAGATAAATATCATATATATATATATATATATATATATATAGATTTTTTTAAAAATCTAATCCGTGACGCAAAACTTACCCTGGAGTGGAGTCGGCGTATAATGGAGATAAAAGTGGAGAAGATTAGGGTTTAATTAAATTGTAAAGACGCGTATGTTGTAGAGTCTTTTACTTTGAAAGGGAAAGATTTTATTTTCTAGTCTATCTTTGGATGCGGAACGTTGAAGGAAGAAAAATAACCCCACTACTCCTGGTCTGCCATTGCTAGGGTTTTAACCAATCAATTAGGTTTGCATATAAAGTTTGATTTTCGTTTTTTTCAAGTTTGCCAAATTTGAGGTTGGTTTTGTGGTGGGGTTGGGAGGGAGGACCTCGGATTGACTTGCTTGTATCATGGTAAATAGTATTGACTTGTTAGGGTTTGAAAAAAGGTGTCTTCCTTTACTAGGAAGCCAAGATGCGTTATAATTAGCTCGTCCAGTCGTGTAAAGTTGGTGTTGCCGACTTTTATCTAGAGATATGTATTGCCTGTAAAACCCTATCTTCTCCATGTCTTGGTACCCACTCAACCACCCTTATATATCCAAGCCAATGAACTTGTAGCTCAAAATATTAAAAAAATAATATGAACTAGCCCTTAATTTGATTTAACTCGCATTAACTCTTAACCTAATATATAACCAGGATAACTAGCTAGCATTCATCCTAGGTTACATATATATATAGTTCTCTAGCTAGGTTTCACCCATGAACCCACCATGCACGCCATCTTGTTGTCTTGTCTGAAAATTGGATTAACTAGGAGCAAGAAAAATGGTCAGCTTAACCAATCATGTTCAGGTCATTTAGACCAGAATAGTTTCAAGTGAAATCGACGTCTCTCTATCGATAATCAATACATGGACCAGATACACAGAAATGGAGGACTTGGATTATTCATTAAGTTCTAGTCATGTTATCGTTTGCTGACTGTCTATATCCTACAAGACTTGGAAAAAATAATC
The DNA here is from genome assembly GCA_964035475.1 of Salix caprea. Classification (NCBI taxonomy): domain Eukaryota; kingdom Viridiplantae; phylum Streptophyta; class Magnoliopsida; order Malpighiales; family Salicaceae; genus Salix; species Salix caprea. Next base: position 17,236,942 of record OZ037751.1, read on the forward strand.
AAAAGTCAAATATTTAACCCTAAATTCTAACATCTCATGCACTCTTCCCCCTTTTAAAGGGTTTTCGTCTTTTTTCTACAACAAATACTTTCGCGCCATGCACTATTGCTATTCTACTTTCATACGTACGGTTCATGTATACTGCCCTCTTCGTATTTTACTCTTTCACATCCTTTGAATTTTGAAATTGATTTTCTTGAAAACAACACGAATTACTATTGGCTTGGGCATGTAATTCTCGTCCAAGAACATCTATAATCAACCTCATTGCATCCAGCAAATTGCCAGCAATAATTTACTTGCCTTCGACGAGAAACTCGTTCTCGCATTGTAAATTCATTTCCACGATCTCGGATAATATGTAATTAATGAACTGAGCTTGAATTATTAATCTCTTAAATAGCCCAGATAAATAAATAGATCGATGTTGGAAGCGTGTTTTTAATATCATTCTGAGAGAAATTTAACCCCAAATAATATACATAAACCAATTCAAAATTATATACACACAGTTGAATCACTGTATTGTTCTTTGAAAAATATCCTGGGGATGTTTCTGTAATTGAATTGAATGCGATGAGGAATCTTGTTTCATGCGGCAATGTTGTCTGGATGTATATGTATATGTATATGTGCATACCAGAGAGAATATGATGACGGGAGAGGAAAGGTGGTGATGGATGGAAATATTAGAAATGTCGAGGCAGCATGGAATAGCCCTCATTATTTTGTCCACGGAACCTAGCTAGCTATCCTCTTTATTCTTGAAAATCTCGAAGCTCATTTCTGTTGCCATCCCGAAACCCTACATTTCATTCATCAAATTAATTCTTTTGTGCAGCCTCTAGATATTTTACTTTACTAGAAAGAAAAACTCTCTACGGTGAAATTAATTAGGTTTATGAGAATGGCATCTCATAATTTACTATTGGGAGGATGGCACGTTCAGCAAGCTCATTATTCATGCTCTTCTAAAAAATACGGTTTTCAATTGATGTTCTGTTTTTTATTTTCTTTTATTAGTGCGATATATTTTAGGTTTGAAGCTGTTTTGATGTATCATTTTGGTTTGTACTATATATAATTTAAAATTTTAATTCAGAAAATATAATTTCAATTCAAATCTAAATATAAACTAATTTAAAATTATACGATTTAAATTTCAAACATTGGTAAGAAAGTGGAAGTTAAATCAATATGACCCGGTTGACTTATCAGGTCAAAAAATAACATGGATAATCAATAAAAATATAGTTTGATTAAAAAAATAATTTAAAATTATATTGAGACGAAAATATATTAGATCAACTTGAGGAAACCTGGATTAATCTTTCAAATTTATATCTGAGTCATGAGATCATGATAACCCTAAACAAAACAAATTAAAATAAATTATAAAGCTCAATTTCTAATAAATCCATTGTTGAAGAATTAAATTGAGAAAAAATTAATATACAAAAAGGATATAGTAAAATAATTTTTTTGAATAAAATTATAAGAATGTCATTGGGAGCCAGTCTCGCAAGACCCTTCTAATCTTTGATTGCTATGAAGTTTCAACTTGAGATATTAGGAGACCCATAAATTTTTACCTCAATCCAATGATAGAATTAATAGATATGATTGATATTATAAAATTATATATTATTAAAAAACATTCTTTTCTTAATGGAATGGGCATAACAAAATCAAAACTTTCCAACTACAATCCGGGCGATTTTTTTTTAAAAAACTAAGATTCTAAACGAAATAAAATAAATTCTGGTTTGTTCTTATTTTTTAAATTGAAATGAGATATATCGGCCATTGCAGATGAGATAGAACATAATTGACAACCTTGATAAAAAAATTCTAATCAGTTTAATCGATTTTTTTGTTTGATTTTTCTAGTTATTTTTTTTTGTTTTCTCAATTTAATTGGTTTTTCAGTTTTTGCTCACCCCCAGTTATTATCATTATTGACATTGTAATCAACACTTGCAATTAATATAATAATAATAATAATAATAATAATAATAATAATAATAATAATTATATTATTATTATCTTACAATTATTTTAACAACAATCTTCAGTTATTACCCATATAAATACCGGAAGAATCGCTACAGGAGTACCATGCATCCATTGTCATTGCTAACAACACTACCTTATAATTACATCAAGAAATGATGGAATTGGAAGACAGTAAAGGTGTACATAAATCTGAAGATATTAGAAAAATCCACAAAAACACTCACATGTTTATAAATTAGAAGATGAATAATGAACAATTAATGGCTGGTTTTTGTCACTAAACAAATTTATCATTACCGCTTATCACATCCATTTCTTTGCATACATCTAAATAGAGAAGATGGATATATATAATATCTTTTTGAAATGATTATAGAAATTTCTTCAGAAAACTGGATCAAGTTCCTAAAAAGAAAAGAGAGGAGTGAAAATTAAAAGACAGAAACAGAGCTATTTAAGCAGACAAAAGAGAAGGCATTTTCGGCAAACAAGATGATGAAGTACTCTGAAAGCACACGCGCTATTAGCAAGCGTACAGATTGCTTTCCCACACCTTCCAAGGCTCCGCCTGCACCTCCACCTCCACCTCCACCTCCGGGAGAGAGGGGGGGGAGGGAGGAGGTGAGTTGGCATTTGTTTAAAGCGGAAAGAGCTTCGAAAGTGCCAAAACCAGAGAGAGTGGAAAAAAGAAAAGCAAACGAGCTCTGCTGCACCAAACACCAAAACCATCACTACAGCGATACAGCTACAGCATCATCTTAAATCATTAAAAAAAGAAGAAAAATATAAAAGGATCAGCAAGAGGGAGGGATGAAATTGATTTGATGTGACATGATGATAGGATACGCTAATATATATGTATGTGAAAACAAAATCGAAAACCAAAAACCAAAAAACATGCTCTGATATTCTGTCTGGTATTTAGGGTTTTCTTTTTCTTTTTCTTTTTACCTTTATCGCCCTTCATCCCCCACCTTCTCTTCCTCAATCCCAATATTCCTCACCCCGTTCCCTCTCCCTTTTCACTTCTTACCAAAACGTTACAAAAAAACAAACACAGCCAGCTCTCTTTTAACTCTCCATCTTCTCATCTTCTATACCTTTCACTCACCACTCTAAAATACTTTCTTTCTTCACAATACACATCAGGAGAGAAGAACAAGAGAGAGGGAGCTTGTTCATTTCTGAGGAGAGATCAATCCTTCTTATTACGTCCTTAACGTTCTATTTTCAAGAGCTCATCAAAGCTGTCTTGTTCTTGTTTGTTTTGAAACATGAACCTTAAGCTCTTCCTTGTTTTCGGCCTTTAAGCCAACATCTCTAATCCGATCTACGCAGGGTTTCGACAAGCGGTAATTCTTTCCTTCAGTAACCGCCACATGTATGCATCTATGAGAGGAAGCTTGGGGAATACTTCTTTTCTTCACTATTTTCTTTCGTGATTTCCTGAACTAGTGAGTTTTTTTTTTTTATATACTTTGTAGAAGAGATGATGGCTGTAAGTTCGACGTGTAAGGATGGGAGTACTAGGATAGCAATGGACAATGGAAAGTACGTAAGGTACACACCAGAACAAGTGGAAGCTCTGGAAAGGCTTTACCATGAATGTCCCAAGCCAAGCTCTATGCGTCGCCAACAGTTGATTAGGGAATGCCCTATTCTTTCCCACATCGAGCCTAAACAAATCAAAGTCTGGTTCCAAAATCGAAGGTATTTAAGACAAAAAACTTTTTGTCACGGATGATATAATTCTACTTTTTTTTCTTAAAAAAAAACTACACCAAAGTTTAGATCTTTAGAGTTCAAGATTTAGCTTATTTTCTGGTTTGCAATTCAATAAAACTTGTTTTTTTTTGTGTGTAAGTTTGAAGAATTTGGAAGTATTGGGTTCGAGTAATTGTTTGACCGTGTTTGTTGTGTTAAATTTGTTCAGATGTAGAGAGAAGCAGAGAAAAGAGGCATCGCGGCTTCAGGCTGTGAATAGGAAATTGACAGCAATGAATAAGCTGTTAATGGAGGAGAACGATAGGTTGCAAAAGCAGGTGTCACAGCTGGTGTATGAGAATAGTTACTTCCGCCAACAGACACAAAATGTAAAGATCTCTTCTTTTTCTTCCTTCTCATATTTCGACCTCCTTATATTATGAGGGGAATTTGGATAAAAATGAAATTCATTACCAATATGGTTCGTGTCGGGCTACGGAATTGCTTGTTCATTCTTGACTTATTGCTGTTTGGCCATCAATTAATTTACAATTCTTTTCATCCCCTTAAAGTAGATAACATTGAGTTTTTGAGGTAAATAATTTCTTCTTAAGAAAAAGTTGTGTTGATTTTTTCTGGGTGGTTTTTGAGTTAATTTGTTGTTTTGCAGGCTCCAAACCTTGCCACCACAGACACAAGTTGTGAATCAGTGGTGACCAGTGGTCAGCACCATTTGACTCCTCAGCATCCACCAAGGGATGCCAGCCCTGCAGGGTCAGTGGAATATTTGCAGTTTATTCATGTTGGGTTGTTTTCTGCCATCGTTTTCTACGGTTCCTTCGTTGTATTCTACTATATGGCTTAATTGGTTGTGTTTGTATGTTTTCCAGACTTTTGTCCATTGCAGAGGAGACTTTATCACAGTTTCTTTCGAAGGCCACTGGAACTGCTGTGGAGTGGGTCCAAATGCCTGGGATGAAGGTTACCACTCACTTCGACATCATAATTTACTTTGTTAATCCTACTCCTTTTGATCTTTGTCGTTATTCGGATAAATTAATAGTTCTATAATCTTGCTAAACTTCTAAGCAACATCTCAATCACATCGATCTCACAGATATCTGTGACACCACTAATCCAATTTTTTTTAACATGCCAACATGTCTCCCTTTTCCCCGTTAACGTGCTTCTCTTCTCTCGAAGAAAGTAAGAGACTGTTGTTCGCTTTATTGTATTCCCATTTATATTCTAAGTTAGGAAATCAATACGAGTTTTCCTGTTAAAATAATAATTACATTTATAGTGTGTTGATATGGTAAATTGCTAAAGCAACAAGGCAGAAATCAGCTTTTTTTGAAGCATTATCAAGACAGTACGAGTTTGTCTCTGGGGTCTGAGATTCTTCTCCATCTTGATATTTCTAGTCCCATGCTATCCTGTTGCTTAGTTCGGAAAACAGCATAATTTTTGCATAACATTTGTTTTTAATGTGCTAGTACTAATGGGCTGATAATTTCTTCTGTTTTTTCTTTGTATCTGAACAGCCTGGTCCGGATTCCATTGGAATCGTTGCTATTTCTCATGGTTGCACTGGTGTGGCAGCACGCGCATGCGGCCTTGTGGGTCTAGAACCTACGAGAGTATGTCCATCCTCAGCTTGGTTTAAAAAGCACACAATTCTTGGTTGTGATATAGTGAAGAGTTGATTAGTTCTGTCTTGTGCAGGTTGCTGAAATCCTTAAAGATCGGCCATCATGGTTTCGTGATTGCCGAGCTGTGGATGTTGTAAATGCATTGTCCACCGGAAGCGGCGGAACTATTGAATTGATTTATATGCAGGTAAGAATTCATTGTTTCACTCCAGTTATTTCTGGCGTAGAACTGTCATCATATCTTCTAAATTATGAGCTCTGTTTTGGTTCAGCTCTATGCGCCTACAACTTTGGCACCAGCTCGTGACTTCTGGTTACTGCGCTACACATCTGTTTTAGAGGATGGTAGTCTTGTGGTATGTGGCACTGTGTAAAATGTTTCTGTTTCAAGTCTCTCTTTCTCTCTCAAATATGGTGCCAATTCGATTGTTCTGCTTATTAGGTCTGTGAGAGATCACTTAACAACACTCAAAATGGTCCAAGCATGCCACCCACACAGCATTTTGTAAGAGCAGAAATGCTGCCTAGCGGGTATCTTATTAGACCTTGTGAAGGAGGTGGATCAATTATTCATGTAGTTGATCATATGGACTTGGAGGTTTGTAAATCTTGTCACTATGTATTATTTATGAGTGTATCTTCGTTCCCTTGCTGTTCGAATCGAACCATTTCTTTCATGCAGCCTTGGAGCGTACCTGAAGTATTGCGCCCGCTTTATGAGTCATCAACGTTGCTTGCTCAGAAGACAACAATGGCGGTAAGACTGTTTTGTATCCAGGATCTTGTCAATTATGTTCTTGTACTGCATTTCTCAGTGAGAAACATATCTCGCCATGATTCTAGCTTGATGGTTTCTTTGCACAGATGGATAGTGTAATTTTGATGGATATCAGCTGTGGCATTAGCCAAGTATTAATGAATAAGATTGAGGAAGGAACGGAAGAAAGACTATAAATGTCTTGATCGCTGATATAACCATGTCATTTTGTGCAGGCTTTACGACATTTGAGGCAGATTTCTCAAGAAGTTTCTCAGCCTAACGTCACTGGTTGGGGAAGAAGACCTGCAGCTTTGCGTGCATTAAGTCAGAGGCTAAGCAAGTATGTAGCTCTTATTCTTTGGACAAAGCTTCTCATTAGTGCCATTGATACATGAGGTATCTAACAGATCCTATTTTACAGGGGCTTCAATGAAGCTGTTAATGGATTTGCTGATGAGGGATGGTCTATGTTGGAAAGTGATGGCATTGATGACGTAACAGTTCTTGTAAACTCATCTCCTGCCAAAATGATGGGTGTGAATTTTTCTTATGCCAATGGATTTCCATCTATGAGCAATGCAGTGCTTTGTGCGAAAGCATCCATGTTATTACAGGTAAGTTTTGTACCTGTGGTCAATTACAGCAGGATATCTGCAGATCTGAAAATTTTACTAATATAAATATTAGACTGCTAGATGTATAAAGCATCGGCATGTAATTCCAAGGAGTTGCTGCTCTGTGAGCTGAAACTTCCTTTATGGTCCATAATTTTCTTACTTTATATACAAAACGTTCTTAGAAGAAATAACTAGCAATTCAAGGACGTAACTTTCTTCCATTTTCATGTAGAATGTGCCCCCAGCAATACTTCTCAGATTCTTGCGTGAACATCGATCAGAATGGGCAGACAGTGGTATTGATGCTTATTCAGCCGCTGCTGTTAAAGCTGGTCCTTGTAGCTTGCCAATGTCTCGAGCTGGAAATTTTGGGGGTCAAGTTATCCTCCCCTTGGCTCACACAATTGAGCATGAAGAGGCAAGTGCTTCAGTGTTGGAATATTTGGCTTCAATTCTCTCTTGTTTGGCTTCCATCCTCTCAACAAAAATCGCTGCAATTTGCTGTCTTTTAATGCCATGGCATAATTGAAAAATACTGTTTGACCATTGCAGTTTATGGAGGTCATTAAGCTCGAAAATATGGGCTATCGGGAGGACATGCTCATGCCCGGTGATGTTTTCCTGTTACAAGTAAGTGTTACTTCCATGTTGATTGATTACCTTCACCATGGACCACAAATAATTCACTTTTTTTTTATTTAATTAATATTACATTTCTTAAGTACTTTCTTTGTCAACGTTCTGTAGCGTCCACTTTTGGAATAGTTCAGTTGCCATTTGTTTTTATCCAACAACTAGCACTCAATATCCTAGTTGATTCTAATGTTCCTGGTTACTTTATTTCTTCAGCTCTGTAGTGGAGTGGACGAGAATGCTGTTGGCACCAGTGCTGAACTCATCTTTGCCCCAATTGATGCCACTTTTTCTGACGATGCTCCTATTATTCCTTCTGGTTTCCGTATCATTCCTCTTGATTCCGGGATGGTGAGTATTCATATAATACAAGTGAAAATGATATCTTACTTTCTGTCTGTTAGGTTATGAGTATTCTTGATGATATATTTAAATATGGTGGTTGATGTTAGTTCGTAACTTACTATTTTATCATTAATTTGATGCAGGATGCCTCCAGTCCAAACCGCACACTTGACCTTGCTTCTGCTCTTGAGGTTGGGCCTGCTGGAAACAGAGCATCAGGTGATCTTTCAGGCCGTAGTGGGTGCACAAAGTCAGTGATGACAATAGCATTCCAATTTGCATTTGAGATGCACCTTCAAGAAAATGTGGCATCCATGGCTCGGCAGTATGTTCGTAGTATTATAGCTTCTGTTCAGCGGGTAGCATTAGCACTCTCTCCTTCTCATTTTGGTTCTCATTCTGGTTTTCGGCCACCACCTGGTACCCCTGAAGCACACACACTAGCTCGTTGGATATGCGAAAGCTACAGGTGCAACTCTTTAATCTTTTATCATGGATCCATGTCAACGTATCCTAAAAACTCAGATACATTTACTTCCTCTGTTTTCTTTTCTAATGATTTAGCCTGAAACTATCTGATCTTTGCAGGTGCTATCTAGGTGTGGAACTGCTCAAAAATGAAGGAAGTGAATCTATTCTTAAAGCACTCTGGCATCACTCAGATGCACTTGTGTGCTGCTCTTTGAAGGTATTTTATCACCATAAATGCATTTTAATTATCTGCATCACAGTCTATTTGAAGATAGTCTCTAATCGCTGGATACTGCTATTTCATTAATGGTGCATGGTGCATCATCAAGTCTGACAAGAGAATGACATTGAAACAGTATGCATAGTTCTACCCATAAACCCTCCTTTATTGACTTAAAAATGAAGAGATGCTTTACTGTCCCTTTATATGAACTAGCTTCTAAAATTTATACTTCTCATCAGCCTCTTGCCAAGGAACTATTTTCCCTCTTCCTTTCTGCATCACAGAACATAGATGTGCATTATTTTAAATATGGAAACTTATTTATTGCTCTATGCAGACTCTGCCGGTTTTTACATTTGCAAATCAAGCTGGACTTGACATGCTTGAGACAACTTTGGTTGCACTTCAAGACATCACTTTGGAAAAGATATTTGATGATAATGGAAGGAAAACATTGTACTCAGAGTTCCCACAAATAATGCAGCAGGTATGATAACTATTAGAATGGACATATGAAAACTTGTTATGAAAAAACAACATAGAATGATAAAGGATCGTCTAAACAGGAAAGCCTCTATCTTAGGTGCCTAGCATTTCCTTAGCTTCAAATCTCTATATGCTCTCGGCATCTCAATGTCAATGGCACCAGTAAGAATATTTGATTGACCTTGGTGATGAGTAACTTGTGTGATCACATGTAAAATGTGAGGGAAACAATTGAAAACCATTTTCCTCAACCCTCATGGACTCTTGCAATCGATGATATTAAAGAACGAGTACATTCACCCTTGAAAATGTAACACTGTCTTAAAAGCGAAGTAAGAAAATGAACTGTCTTTTTGGAGCAACACATACGGTCATAATTCCATGTTTCACATGGTAAAGTTTTGGCTGATTTAACGTGCACATTCACTTTGATCCCTTGAATGTAACCCTACCTCTTGATGGGCTTACATTAGCCTTGCACAAACTAAAAATTTCGAATTTAACTTTCCTCCCACTGGCTGCCCTCAAAGTGGTAATACAAGCTATCATCAGCTAATAATCGTGTTCTTGCCAGGCTCATTAGCTGAAAGAAAAATAACTGTTAGCTTTCCTTCATTTTATCATAGTAATGTTGGTTAATTTATTACAAATTGTTGTTGGCAGGGTTTTATGTGCCTTCAAGGTGGTATCTGTTTGTCAAGTATGGGAAGGCCCGTCTCCTATGAAAGAGCTGTGGCATGGAAGGTATTGAATGAGGAAGAGAGTGCTCACTGCATTTGCTTCATGTTCATCAACTGGTCTTTTGTGTGACACTTCGGCCAGAACGTAGCTCCAGAAACAACACAGATTGGACCAATCCTTACAGTGTCTTTCTAAAATCGGTTCAGATGCTTTGCAGTAACGAGCATGATGCAACAATGGCATCTGGGCCCCCGTCTTTTGCTGCCATTCTCTTTGTATGGCCCCATTTTTCTGTTGCCCTTCTCTTTTTATTCTGCTTTATACTTTATTTATGAATGTCTAAGCTTATCTCCACCCCCAAACATGGCATCCTGTCTGCACTTCTTAATGTTAAAGAAAGTCACATCACTGCTTAATTAAATGCTCATATGCCTAAAAACCTCTGGGAGCGTCTTTCTATGAGAGACTGCTTGGTTCAAATGTGGACTGCCATTGCAGAATTCCCCTTTTCTTTTCCCACCCTTTTCTCCTTGTTAGGCTCTGTACCATCTCTTTTGTCTGCTGCTTGGATGTGGCTGCTATCAACTCCGTTGGGTGCTCCTTGTTTTTCCATTTAGCCACCAATCTCGATTGAATCTTTTGCTTTTCCTTTTCTCAAGCGGTCCACCTCAAACCCTTCACCTGCTAGAAGCTGGGACCCATTATATAACTAGTGATGATAATGATGCCACTATTACAGTCTCACAGACAAATGCTGTCTTGTTCTTTATGTCTCTGTCTGGTTGAAGATCGATGTAAACTGTAAGGGACCAAGAGTCTTGTCCATCTGCAACTATGCGCTCACACCACACAATTTTCTGAACCACGAGCATTCACCACTCAGATAGATAACCAATCAACTAGCCCAATTCTAATATTGATAGAATTATTAGAAGCTGAGGTACAGGTTCTGAAAATGCCTAACCCTTTGGCAAGTGGTTTGCTTTCCATGATATCTTTCAAGGTCAAATCCTATGAAAACCCTTGACGCAGAGGTCAATGTTGTCCCTTCCATATGCCCATGCTAAAAAGCTACTCGCTATCAATTATAAGCCCTGAACCTGGTCGCATGAACCCTGTAATTGGTTTTGAGAGACTGGAGAGAGAGAGGGAGAGAGAGACATGATTATACTGCACATGCATATAGAAAGATTCCCATGATAAAGACCATTCTCATAAATATGCCTACACTCTCATAAATATGCCTACACTCTCCCTAGAATAAAAGACAAAAGTGCTTGCTTTGAAGCATATATACATGTCATTTCAATATCAATTTCTTATATAATTAAGTTACGAAAAAGATATATACCTCAAGTGACAACTATTTTCAATCAAGCATTCAAATAATGCTTCTTTACATGTGGAATAAGCTTCTGTACTTATATAATAATTGTTTTTTATTTAGAAATATATCAAAATAATATATATATATATATATATATATATATATATATATATATATATATATATATTTTATGATAGGTGGGAGGATCACCTTGTAGTGCATTTGGAGGACAGCAAGGGTCATGCACCCAATCCATAATTTTTACACAATTGATGGCATGAAATTTCAATTGGTTTTGCTAGAATATCCCACTCGTATAATTTGATTATCGAATGTTCGACATCTTTTCAAATCTTTAGACTTGACTCCAACACTGTGTATGAAAATCTTTTTTTTTTTTTCATGTTCATTATTTTTTGACAGTTAAAAAATATATATTTTATTTTTTGGGTCGAATTTTAGAACTATCATAGAACTTTCCTAAATATATTTGAATAATATCAGAGATACATTTTTAAAATTATTTGAGGAAAACTAGTCTAAATTGACATATAAATTAGCTCAAGAATATCCTTTATCATTAAAAATAAATAATAATAATAAAAAAAACACATCCTTTCTTCTGTATACGAGTACGGTGAACCCTTAGTAGCCCTTCTAGTCTTAGCTGACTGGAGAATGACATTTGACATCATGTCATATGCACTCATCAAGCTTTCTTCTCAACATGATTCAGTGAAGTCTCCTATAAAACAAGCTTCTCCACTTGGAAGTCCCAATCAAGCTTTATAGCAGATGATGTTGATTCAAAATGTTGCGTTCTAGCTTGAATCATGTAAAAAAGTTTCCCCTCAATCCGTGGAAAGGCTCTCAACTGTGGGAAGAATCCATTCGAATTTCGATTTCAATCAAAACCCACTTGAAAAATGTCAGAATCCCGTTTCACTTCTGGTGATATAAGACAGAACCATGTGAAAGTGATTTCCATTTTATCTTTTTAGTGCTTTGTGTTTTAAAAAATGTTTTTGAAAAAAATTAAAAAGTATAGATGTTGCATCCCACAATAAAAAGCACCCCGAGTTTTGACCTGGCAAATGTAGAACTTCATTTGTTTCAATGGGGTGGAAATTTTCTTTCTCTCGTCCATTTCTGATGACCGTGGAAAGGGTTTTGATCACCCTTAACATGCAGCTCAAAATCTGTTCTTTTCATTAAAACAAATTTACAAAGAATCTGTAGTCACCACTACAGAAAATAGAGTTTTCCATACCTGTAGTGTAAACATCATCCAGGTTAATAGCAAGAATGAAGCTTTTGTGAAAATCAATCTCAAACCCGAAGCAATCTCAAACCATCGCACAATCCTTTTTACACGGACAAGAGTTATAATTATTGGGTACGAAGATCAGAGTGTCATCGATATACTGCAAATGACTGAAGTATTTTCTTGATGGAACAATACAGATGGGTCCTCAACAGCAATGTCAAAAAGAAATGGTGAAAGAGGACCTGCCACAATCCTCGTTGAATATAGAGTGTTTTAGATGGAGGACCTCGTAAAGATATTCCCATGAGAACGAGTCAAAGGCCTTGTACATGGAAATCAATTTTGAATAATTAAGAACTCGTGACCTCCCCTTCTTGATCAGAGTTCATGAAACACATCATTTGCTATCAGAAAGCCATCAAGAATTTGTCTTCCTGCTACAAAAGTTGTCTGATTGACATTGATTATTCCCGGCAAAACCACTTTAAGTCGAAAGGATAACAACTTTGCCATAATTTTATCGAGGCAACGGATAAGGCTGATTCATAGATATTCTGAAAATCCATTCGGTGAGTGGTTTTTGGAATTAATGCAACGACAGAGTAACGAATGCCTTTCGGTAACTTAATTCCCTGATGAAATTAAATTATTTACTAAACGATGGATTTCTGAACCAATAATATGTCGACCTTTTTGTATAAAAAGCAAAAGTAAAGCCATCCGGGCTTGACGCCTTGGATTTGTCACACTCCTACACTGTTTGTTTGACTTCCTCTAAACAAACCTGTTTATCTAACTCATCTGAGATCCCTGTAGTGATTTCGTTGAAGCCTGAAGAGCCCAAAACCGGATTTGTAAAAAGCTTCGACAAGGAAGAAGCTGTTGCACCATTAATATCATCTGCTGTCTTGTGAAGAAATTTTCTAAATGGAATTACGAGCTTTTCTCGAACTTTCGGATAATTGAAAAAAACATGTATTCCTATCACTCAATCTGCAAGACTGGCTACAACAAGATCAATATTGAATTTGAGTAGCTTTTGATCAGTCCACCTTGTGATTACTTAATCTTTAACTCAAACACCAGCATCATTCTATATAATTTTGCAGATTTGGAACGAAACCTCTCTCACCAGTGAAAAATTCAAATCTAACACTAAGGGATCGTGATTATAATTAAGTTTTTATCTTTTATTATTATTATTATTATTATTATTAAAAGAAGAATATAAAGCAAAGATTTATTATTCTTTAATGTGAAGCCATCACTGCATGAGATCAAACTTTATCCATGACCGAAAAAGGTAAAGTCTCCAAGAAGAAGAAATGCAATGATTCACACTCTAGATACTCCGATTGATATATATATATATATATATATAGTTGTAATTGCAATCACCAAGTCTGCATCGTTAGTGTTCATATCTTAGAAACATAAGGACACAATGATAATGTAAAATCAGGGAATCTAGATATATAGAATGCGATTGCATTATTAGCTGACATCTAAGCCAATTGATGATTAAAAAACAAAGAAAAGAGAAGGGCACATATATTTTTATAACCATAAAACTAATTCCTACCGAACAGTACTCAACGACTAGAAACTATTTTTGCATCATTTTAGCGGGCCTTCCAGTTACTTTCAAGGGAGAGTAACCCTTGAAATGTTCTACAAGACTGCTCCCATTTTGACCATGCTATTGTCTGTCAAGAGACGGCAAAAGCCTTGAAATGTGAGGCTAAAAGCATAAAGACATTTTCTTTTCTACCTCCCTGCTAAATCTATTCCCCCCCTTTCATGCAGCTTTATATATAATTGTAGCTTTGTGATTGTGTAGTAGTTCTTGTTCTTTTTCCAGTTCAATGAATGCCCGACAATGCGACAAGCAATATCATTAAACCATGAGGATTTTTAGTACAGTGGTCCCTTACAGCATGAGTGTTCCTGTTGGCTAGCTGTTTGACCTAACTCTCTGAGCAGGACAATTCATCACTTCTCATGGTCTTTTCTTCTCTGACTGGTGTACAGTACTGTAATGGAGATTAAATGAATAATATTTGTTCCTGGGTATGGTGTATGTGAGTGAAAGAAGCCCAAACATGTGCTAATGCTCGGATACTTGCCTAGGATTGTGTTCAAAGTGAAGCACAAAGAAATCAATCTTCTCGACATGTTCCATGCATGCAGCGAAGTACTGGGCTTTCCCAGAAAAGTTCCCTTTTTTTTAAAAAAAAGCTTCCTTTTTAATTATCCCGAGTCTTCCAAGTAAGTGGGTGTTCTGCATTAGTTGCCTTGAGAGTTTATTTAAACTACCATTGGAAGTTATAGGGTTTGAACTTTTGATTGACCGTTCATCAAAAACTTAAATTATTTGGTGAGTTTTTTCTTAAACAAAATTTTCACATTACGCTTTATCACATATCGATTAATGGAAAATAAGAAATAATTTCACAACTAATGGTTTGAGAGGCTGACTACTAATTAACAATGTTATTTTGTGAAATTGAAGATTTTAGTTAAGTGATGATCAATTGATGGAAAATAAGAAATAAATTTCAGATATTTGAAATTAAATTTTAGTTTTTCTATTTTTTTTTTGGAAAAGAGATTAATGAAAAGATAAAGATGGTAGAGAGGGATGGAGCTTACGGTTGATGAACTTGAAAAGTTTTTTTTAACATGTAAATATCAGAAATCTAATCAACTTCATCATAAGATTGTGGTGGATATTGAGAAAATGTGTTAAAAATATAAAATTATTTTTAAATCTCATTCCACAATTTCAAACTTAAACAATTTCTTATCTTGTTATCCATCCACAGCAAAAAGAATCAATGAATCACTCCAACTCTAGATTTATTGCAATGTGAAAATAACAATTAACTTATTGATGGTTCACACGATACATTTATTATTATTATTATTATTATTATTATTATTATTATTATTATTATTATTATTATTATTATTAAGGATAAACCAAGCTTTTAATATTTTGGAAGCACACTAAATAACTAAATTACTTTTAGAAATATTTTTATAAAAAACTGGGCGTCAAAAGACTTTTTTTTTTTTTTTTGTATTTTTGCTTCTCCAAACATATGTAAATGACTAAATTACCATTGAAATCAAAACTTTTTTAACTTGCATCCAAGAGAATTTTCATCTTTTATTCTTGATTTTCTTTTGTTATTATTACATCTACATAAGGGATGTTAAGTAATTTAATAAATATAAATATATTAAAAGAATGGTTAATGCGTGTACACACATGGATAGTTTCCATGCTTATATTTTAGAGTTATATATTTTTTTTAATATACTAGATTCGGTCCATGTTCTTTTGATTGCTATTTTCCTTTTAATTCGAGATGATGTTTAAAATTGACTTTTTGTATATATTTTCATCCTTTGTTAGTTTTTTTTCCAATCATATTTGATCATCATTCTTTTTATTGGCCTTGGCAAATTTTTTAAAATGATAATTTGTTTTTTCTAATTTCATTTTTAAACATTAAATTGGTTGAAATCTTGATTGAGCTCGAGTTTATGATTTAAAGGGTTATGCGTTTGGGAGATTAACCAAGGTTTAAATTGGTTAATTATTTTTTTATTTTCTTTCTATACGATTTTTCATTGATTTTGAAAATGACTTGGGTTTCTCGGGGGTTTTTATATGTTGTTTTTGGGGTTAAATTTAGCTTTTTTTAAAACAAAATTTGAGGTTAAATTAAATTAATTGATTAAATATAAGCATGAGATAGTCATTTTATGAAATTTCATTTGACTTGTTTTCAGGGTTAATGCTATGATGGTGCATGCGGTCTCTTTTGCTATTGCTATATAGCATTTTCCAGTGGCGTTAAAAATATCTTAGTGAGCTCTTTCTAGTGGTGGAAGATTTCCATGGAGGGGCAACAATGAGTCTTCACATTTTCTTTTCTTTTCAACCCGAGTATATATATTATTGATAATTTATTTTCTTATAATTAATTATTGATTTTGCTATCGTATTGTTTGATATCAAATTACATATTGTTAAATTAACCGAGTTTATTGAATTTAGTCAAGTCAATAATTCATATCTTATATGTTTTTGCTTATTTAAAAATGCTGGTGTTGTTTCAACTCGTTTTCTTTTTACGTTAAGAAAAAGTTGACCTATCCATACTGTAACATAGACACCTATCTAATATAAATTACAGAAAAAGAGCAAAAGCTAAGGAATAAATGTAAAGTCCAAACTATATGCTACTTTATAATTTTTTGGAAAAAAGAAAGTGGACAAACAGGAAAAACAGAAACATATACCGTGGTGTGAAAAGTGAAAACCACACCCTCATCTACATTAACTTTGACAGTGATGCGGTGGTGGAAGTTGTTTGATAAAATTTAATTTATTTATTAAGATTTTAGATTATTTTCATGTGTTGAAATTAAAAAAATATTTTTGTAATAAAAATATTATTAAAATAAATTTTGTATACTCGCTTAGAAGAAGTAATAAAGGTCAGAAGCTGGGCGGGGACAGTGGTGGAGGATGCTCTACAGTCGAATATTCCACCCACCCACTTGCCATCCAACCAGAAACAAGAGTTTTCCAGTGGGATATCCACTTACTTGGTACTGTAAGATATAGCAAGCATGAATTATTATTATTATTATTATTATTATTATTATTCCCACTGAGACTTTCAGGCCATGCGTATCGTACTAGAAGCAGATATTCCTTGCAGCTACGAATACTTAAATTATAACTCAGAAATTCCCTGTTTGCAGATTTGTTTTCTCTGATTTATAAATGTTTTTTTCCTTACAATTTCTCTTGTAATTGTTCTCGCAATTCTTTATGGAGTGACATCATTTCGTTATTGGGGAATTTGATCTGATTCTTTTCTTATAAACTATATAATAGTCCCTGTAGTTTGGTAAATTTTAAAATTTTGTCCACCGAATTATTTACTTGTTCTGTTTCTTTTCTCGGTCAATCGATGTTATCACACCCTCGGGAATCGGTATCGGTGCTGCAGTGGCATTGGAGGGTCGAGTCCTCATCATTAATCATAAAAGTGTTCTTAAAAAGCTTAAGTTTTTTATTTATTTATTTTGATATGCAGGAATTTAAAATTATTTTAAAATAAAATATTACACTATCATAAAGGTCATGCCATGCCATGCCATGATGGTGATGGTGAATATCGAAAGTAAGATAATTGAAATGGAAGGGTATTATTCACTTTATTAGTTGGCCGAGGAAAGAAAATAAAACGACCCTTTCTTTATAAAGAGGTTATAATTCATGACATTTACTATCTACATTTTTACACTCTCAGTAGTATGGAATGTCAAACATACGTACGATCAAACAAAACATGAGTAACAATCATACTAGAAATCCCAAAAAGAAAAAGGAAAGAAACCTGAGCAAAAAATTAATCAGGAGGTAATTGAAATACTAAAAAGGGAAAGAAAACTTTAGGCCTAATACACAAGAACTTGTTCTTAAACCAGACTCTAGGGTTTTGGATACTTCATTTGCACATGGCCGTGCTGTGGGCTCAGTAGCAGTGCATTGCAGAGCCAAATTCATCGTTTCGATCAACTCATTCTGATTAATCGATGCATTCCCACTTATCATCGGATCGATCCACATATCCAGATGACAATCCGAGTAGCAATACCTCGCCCACTCGACGATGCTCTCGTGCCCACCGAACTCAGCATCTGCCGGGCCTTTTCCGGTCAATAATTCGATCAGGATGAGGCCGAATCCATACATGTCACTCTTCTCAGTGATGTCCTTGCTTTCTCTGGTTTCTGCAATGGAGAAGCATCTTAAAGTTAATTTATGGTGTACTTGCATGAACATAAATAAAGCAAGACCATGTGTTTCCGTTCACTGGATATATAGCATAAATTTCATATTGTGATGGATCATGTATATGGTTTTGCAGGAATAGAAACATATACATAGAAGTTGATTGTATGTTTTTTTTTTCCATCGAAGATAATCATATAAATTATCTATTACTCAAACGTCTTAAATATATAAATTTAACTTAAAATTCAAATTTGTTAGTGTTCTATAGTTCTAGCTTTGCTAGCATTTATCATATTAATTAGCAAGCCTAAACGTGCCCCGCAATGTTCATAAAACAATCCAATTAGTCTGATGGGTTTTGGGTGGTTTAGGTTTTAAAAAATAGTAAACTAATGCTAATAATTTTGTTTTGCTTCAGGACACTAATGATTTAAGGTTGACGGATGAATGTCCTGTACATAGAATCTTTTCAGCATGCCAATGCATAAATGGACTCTTATTTAATCAAATTCCTAGAACTACTTGATTCTTATAAAGTTTTTTTTTTTTTTAAGAACAGAAAAGAAAAAGAAATAGAACCAACTGTATTCTGACAAATAATCTTTTATTCCTAATTAATGTTTGTATGACCATGCTCGCTTAAGATAGTGGCTAGGAGTAAGATAGGCAAGTTAATTACCTGGGGCGACATAGGCTGAAGAAATGAAGCACTTGGTGGTTTCATTGCAAAGCAGGCTGGGAAGGCTTAATATGAGATGAGGCTCATCTCTTGCATCCACGATGATTTTCTCCGGTGACATGTAACCAGCAAGAGCACTCGGCGAACAATAACAATGCATGAACCGGAGAGCTTTTGCGATCCCGATTGCAATTTTTCGCCGTCGTTCCCAACTTAGGTTCAGAAGAACTTCACTCAGTTTTTTTCCTTCTATATACTCATATATTACATATGCAACGGTATCGGACTGACATACTCCAAATAAGTTGACAATGTTTGGATGCTGGAGCTTGCCAAGTTCAGAAATTTCGGACAGCGGAATTGAGTTCACAACGTTCATTTCCTTCACCATGAATTGCATGTCGTTTGTGATGGACTTCCCTTTGTATGAAGCTCCTTTCTTGCCTCTCGAAATCAAATTTTCTTCTTTCATGGACGATAAAATATCATCAATTGCTATTGATCTCGATACCTTAGAGTTGAAGAATTGCAACTCCCATGTTCCGTCTTCGTTTTCGACTCTTTTTAGCTCCAGATTCCTTTGCCCTCGAATGAAAACAAACCCGAAAGCAACAAGAGCAAGCAGCACTAGAGCACCCAGACTACATGCAACATAAAACCACCACATAGGACTCTTGACCCTTCTGCATGGAGGCAAGCCGCTAGTCTTATCACCGCCACAAAGATCATTTCCGGCAATAGCACTTGCATTTATGGCAAGAAATGCTCCTGTGGAGGGTAAACTACCATGAAAATGATTGTGAGAGATATTTACTTGAACAAGTGATTCTACTCTTCCCAAATTAGCTGGTATTTTTCCGGATAGTTCATTGTGTGACAAATCAAGCAGGCCAAGAACAGGCATTTCAGAGAAACTACCAGGGATTTGGCCACTGAGCTTGTTGTGACTAAGGTCTAGACTCACAAGCTTTTCGCATGAAGACAGCTCGTCTGGGATTTTACCGGAGAGCTTGTTTCTGCTTAGCTTCAGCTGCATTAGCTCTGATAAGCTGCCAAACTTATGTGGAATAGCACCCGAGAACTGATTTTGAGACAGGTCTAAATTCTCAAGATTCTCGCTGCCGAATGAGTCTGGCAAGCCCCCCCCAAAGCCGTTTTTTGCCAAACTCAGCATTTGAAGTGAAGGCATCTCCCATTTTCTAGAGTCAATCCTGCCTGAAAGATTGTTGGAAGAGATATCGAAGAAGTACACAAGTGGAAGTTTGGTGAACTCTGATGATAATTCACCAGACAAGCTGTTATCTTGGAGACGTACACGCCGCAAGCTCTTGCAAGCGCTCAAACTCTTTGGGATTTCATCTTCAAGTGAATTGGAGAAGAGAATGAGCTTAAAGAGATTGCGAGAACTGCAGAGCCCTTCCGGTATTCTTCCAGTGAGAGAATTGGTGGATAGGTCTAGTACAGTGAGATTGTTTTGCTTTCCAAGATCTTTTGGAATCTCACCAGACAACTTGTTAGACCAAAGTTGAAGGATTCGAAGTCGAGGCAAGGAGCTTAAAGCAACTGGGATTTTCCCAGTGAAGTTGTTGGAGAAAAGATGAAGAATCTCCAAGTTTTTCAGCTTAATTATGAGTTCCGGGATCTCACCGGATAGAGAATTATCACTAAGATCAAGTGAAATCAGCTTCGTGAGACCAAAAATGGATTTGGGAATCGGACCAGCAAGCTTGTTTTGGTAGAGAAAGAGGTACTGAAGATTACTGAGGTTTCCTAGAGATGATGGGATTTGTCCAGTGAGATTGTTGTAGACAAGATCAAGATGATTCAAAGAAGTTAACTGGCCTAGTTCTATTGGAATTTCACCAGAAAGATTGTTGTAGCCCAAGTAAATCCACTTCAGGCTTCTCATTTGGCCTAATTCACTTGGAATTTGGCCAACTAATTGATTAGAAGCCAAAGTCAAGACTTGCAAACTCGTCAAGTTTGTTACCGAGAGAGGAATCTTCCCCACCAAAACATTGCCACCAAGATCAAGAAATCTAAGACTCGAAAAGGATCCTATTTCTTGAGGGATTTTACCGGACAGCATATTATTGGATAGATCCAATGTTTCCAGGAGAAAAATTGAGCCATTTGGTATTGGGCCAGTGAAATTATTGTTGCTAAGATTGAGGAACCTAAGTGAGGAGCTAGAGAATATATCATCAGGAAGTTTATCAGAAAGCTGATTGATTGAGAGATCAATAGTCTGAATATAGGGCAGCTGAAAGATTGAAGATGAAACTTTGCCAGAGATGTTTTTCCCAGAGAGCTCAATCACAGCAATGCGAGAGGAGTTGGTGCAAGTGATACCTTGCCACTTGCAAAAAGTGGCAGAGGGGTTCCAGTTCGAGAGATAATTCAAAGGGTCATTGAGGGAAGATTTGAAAGACAAGAGAAGCTCAAGTTCCAGATTCTCAGCACGCAACATGCGAGAATTCAAGACCAAGAACCAGAACATGAACACCATTGCTGAACAAGCTTGAGGCCCTTTCGCGGCTGCCATTGATGATAACATGTCCTCCCCTTTCTCCAAAAGGTGTTTGTCTCAGTCTCTCGGATCTGAAGCTGTTAAATTTTCAAGAAAAACACATATCAACAAATCTTTCTATACGGAATCGTTGTTTTTCTTGAAAGTTCTTACAACCATAAAAGAACACGAAATAACTGCATGCCTGTGTAGATATCATAACCAAGGACAGAAACAAAAACGAAAAAACAACACAAAATACAACCAGAAGAATTTTCACTAAAAACAAGAAGAGCATGAACTTACTGTTGTTGCATGTATTTATTATGGTTGAGCTAATTAACTCCACTCCTACACCCTGTGCCAAATTATATATAGGCAAGCAAAATCAGATGACATACATATTATATAACAAAAAGAACACCATATTCTGCAAGAAAAAACAAACAACGGCAAGTAATTAATTTGAAGATGTCCTGTGCAAAAACATGTTTTATAACAACCTTTTTATCATAATATAATTAAGGAAGCGAATTCAACAGAGAAATGAACTTTAGTAAAATGTCTAGTAACGAACCAAAATATCATCATTAGAGGACAGTAAAACTCAATGGATTAGCAATGATTTGATGAAGACAAACTTGGATTGAAAGACAAGGAAAGGGGATAGTATTGAAGGAGAACTGCAATTATCGTGAGGAACATAGAGGGTGAGAGAAATGAGAGGATTTTGAGTGTATAAATAGGAGAAAATAGTAAAACAATGAATCACGGGTTATAATTACAAGACTGCACCTTGACTTTCTCTGAAGAGTGTTTGAACACGGAAGGTCGAAAGAGCAACAGGGACAGATGTTGGAAAAGCTTCGAATTTTGTCGGATATTACCGAAATGCTCTTTTGACTGATGACTTGGGATAGTGACAATGATTTCTGTAACCGTTGAAAAGTTTGAAAGTTGCATGGGACAGAGATTTTGCCTTTGATTTTCTACTTATTTACTATAATGACGATTGATTTTATTTTATTATATATATATATATATAGCTAATTTCAAGACTCTATATTTTGCTTTTGTAAATACAATATGAAATATTTGATTACAGCAGTCATGATTTATAGCCATAATTGCTATTAACAACATTATAATGGAGGTGTAAAAGATTTGTGGTGAAGGTAAAACAATACTTTGCAGATCGACATGTATAATGGTTGATTAATTATATAGTCTCACAGTCTCTTTAGTTGGGTAGGCAGATCATCCGCACGCGTGGAAGACTTGATTACAAAGGAGTACCCAGCCTTAATATTTTTGACAAAGTCTATAGTAGTCCTCATTTGCTTTGTTAATTCAATCCTGTCGTCCTTCTTTATAGAAATTTAATTACTATATAATGATATTTTTGCAACAACTGTACCATTTAAATGAACTATAATTTCTGTGATTATTTATATTCAGTTTTCTGAAAAAATAACTGTGTAAATGAAAGAATACTCGCTAAAGAAATACTATTATTGTGTAATAGTATCTAACAAAGTGGTGTTTTCTCTTTATTCCTGTTATTTATGGATCTCAGCTCCGGTCATGTCCATGCTTGAACTTGTGCAAAGACAGAGCTAGAGATTTATCAGTAGAGGCGCCATGATCATAAGAAATTATGACAGATTATTAGCTCAGATTCTTCTTCTTCTTCATCTTCACTTTTTTTTTCTACTGTCAAACATACGGTAGCTATGAAACGCATGGTATTGGATCGTAAGCTCGGTGGAGAGCTGTAACTTTCTCCCCTTGCATGTAAAAGCGAAAATCCCGAACCCCTTTTGCCTAGACGCCATGATTATCTTGGATTCTCCTCTCAGTAGAAAAAAGATGAAAGATGGAGTAGAAACGCATAGAAAGAGTTGCAGAAATGAGAGGAGCTGCGAAGTGGGGCTGCCATTAAAGCAGTGTAAATGAAAAAGAAGTGGTAGAAAGAGAGCAGATGGAATGAAAGAAAAAGTGGAGTGTCTTTACATTACTCTAATGCTAGCTCGTGCACACCCTTTTCTCTCTCTCTCCCTCGAAGAGACGGACCCGCCATCTCTTTCTCGAAGGAATATACAGTGTCTGGTCTTTGTCACCCCCGGCATGCTGTGCTCATCTCCATTTTCTAGGGTTTAACACTCTTTCATTCCCCACCCCCACTTCTTTTTTTTTCTCCAATTAAAACACCATCTTTTTCTTGTTTTTTTATACTAAGTTGATGTTAACTGCCGAAGTGAGTGTTTATTTTTCTTGAGAAAATTTATTATATGTGTTAGTGAACAACGCGAAGGAGCACTTTAGGGAAGTACATGTTTTAATTTGTTTTTCGTGTCTTATAATTGCACGATATTCCTTACAAATTAGACTATAGAGGCCACTAGGAATCTCTCACTAGTTTAATTTCTTTTAATGGGACAAAGGCAACACTAGAGGGCCAGTTGCTGCACTACTACTTACTTGTATTATTATTATTATTATTATTATTATCTCATAATCTTTTGCTTTTATATTAAGCCTGAAAAAATTAATGCTTTCGTGATCCAAATTCTAAATTCCCATACTTCTTTTAAATGTAATTTATTTTGATTAAAGATGTGTTTGACAAACACCCTTTAGCCTATTTTGGGTTGTTTTATTTTTTGAAAAAATAGGTTTTTATCAAACAAAACCTAAAAATAATAAAAAATATTTTTTTCTTGCATATGGACAAAGATCCTAAAATTTCTAGCATATTTTAAAACAAATTTTAAAATATTTTGTCAAGTTCTTAAAAAATATTGCAAGGATCTTACAACAAGTTTGTAAAATTTCAAAGGATTTTAGTTTATATTTAAAATTTTTATTTTTGGCAAGAAAATATCATTCACTTTTAATATAAGAACGAAAGGCCTAAAATAGGCTAATGTCAAAAATATTATTATGGATAATAAATATTACTTACTTTTAATATAAGGATACAAAACCTAGAAGGAATTAATATCCAAAATATTATTAAATATAATAATAATTTTATTACTTTTTTTAATATAAGGATAAAAAAACCTTACATGAGGTTAATATGCAAATTATTATTGCTAATAATACAATCCACTCACTTCGAATAAAAAAAAGATAAAAACCACAAAAATTTTTATCTGAAATATTATTTGGAATGACACGATAACAAAAAAAATAGTTTTATCGCGGAAGAAGCCTCAACGATAACCAATGAAATTTCACTTTTCCATACCGAGTTTTCTCACTTAGAAAACTAGAGTTTGTTTATTAGACATCATCAAACCATAGTAAAAATATGCAATTTATCTCAGATAAAATATACTAGAGGTTCTAATTATTTTCTGTTACAAAACTAATCGTTTGCCTGAAATCTCTAAAAAAACAATTAGTTTTTATTAACCATAATACTAGTTGATGTCTTCTATCCCCTTTCACATTATTCCTAACCTTTTTTAGAATATATACAACTATCTGGTTTAATTAATCACCCAATGTGTTCGGATATCCTATAGTCAAAATTTTACGGCAAGATCCAAAGTTAATTCTCCATGCCTTTTTGTAGTTATATTGGAAAGTTAACTAATGCCAATATGCTGTAAAGTGCATCACCATCCAAAACTAGGTTTAGTGCTTTATTTTTGTACTTATACTAATTGATTCAACACCTTTTGCTATAAAACTTTTTCTAATCCCCATATTTAAACTCTTTTTTTTTTGTTTTTTTATTGAAGAAATGTTGTTTTTCCTCCTTGGATGATGAGGTAGGGCTGACATGGACCTAGCCGACCCTCTTCCCTGGTCAGATCTATTTCCTTTGCAATGTATATGTAGGGTTTTATGTTAGTAATCAAGCTAGTTCGTGGCCCAGAGAGGATCGCTTAACGAAAACTTTAACATTGCATTGGTTTTGACGAGGACTATTTGCAAAGACACTGATACGCACTTTCTTCTGTGCTCCTCTTTTTTCAAAGAATATATTTTCATTGCATTATGATCTCCAAATGCCGGGCGAGAGGGTCCACTGAGATTCTACAAATGGGATTTTAGCTTATGTTAGTTGGAAATAATAATAAATCTAAATTAATAATTATGATTAATGGGTCTATGGCTTAGAGATTATGAGCTCCTTGTATGTGCCAGGAGTTCATGAATTCAAATCCTTTATTTAGAGAATTTGAGGGTTTTTTTAATAAAAAAATCATAGTTATAAGGACTGGAAGAAACGAGATTGGTTTAGCTCATAATGGGTAATCGAGCCCATTAGGGTGGGCCATGTTGTGGAGCCAGATTGAACACATGATGGACCCTACTTTGAATAACAGTGACCCATCAAGATACATAGCTCAAAATTCACACCCAGATTAGAGAGCGGGGGGGTCATCCCTGTTTTTATAACCTAAAGTGGAACTCTATTGCACGTGTGCGGCTCACGTGCTAACGTTGATTTTGGATCGCCTTGGGTTTTGAATTTTAGGGATTGGGAACGAGGGACCATATGGCAATTATTGTACTCCATGATCAACATGAACCCTATATATAATATTCAGTTAAAGTTATATCTTTTTATTTATGACTTGTTTTACTTAGCATAGACATAACTTTTTATTAACATCATATATATTTTTTCATTACAAACAATTAAATAGAAATCCGTAAGAATTTATATAATTTTAAAGAATCTCTTAAACAAAAAAATATTTTTATTATTTTTTTATTTTTATTTTTTTTAATCAAAGCTTGGTTATTTATATAAAAACTTATCATTTTAGTAAAATAATTTTCAAAAACAAATAAAAAAATGTCTCGATTGCATTTACTCTTTTTTAAATGCATGAAAAATAAAAGAATAAATTAAGTTTCATTTATTATTCATAAATTATCTAAAAAAAAAAAACTCTAATCTTATTAGACCCGGAAGGAGAAGCCCATGCGCATAGACGCCGTAAGCCCATGCCCTTAATTCTACTCTTTAAAATGAACAAATAATATAAACACGGGCAGGATGTTGCTGTGGTTGGAACAGTGCTTCAAAATTCCAGAAGCTGCAATTTGAAATAGGAATGCATTGAAATGATAAAAAGGAGATAATCAAAACAATAATGAGTGATTGTTTCACTTCTAAGTTGGAAATAATGTGGTTGAAGTTGTTTTTTAAAGTATTTTTTGTTCAAAAATATATTAAAATAAAATTTTTTATTTTTAAAAAATATTTTTGACATCAGCACAATATACTAAAAAAATAATTTAAAAAACTAATAAAAAAAAATCACTTTTTTTTTTAAAAAAAAATTGAAACTAAATGTCAAAAAGTTACTTAATGTTATTCCATAAAAGCAAAATTCACCGAACTATGCCAGTCCTCTAAATTTGGCATATAATTCCAGCTCCTTCAATCAAAGACAGTAACACACCACCAAACGCAGCCGAGCGAGCCGACGCACCAAGCCCTTGCCGCATGAATAGGAAGCCAATCAACTTTCTATTTTTTAATACTTTGATGAACGACTAAGATTTAAATAATTATTTAATCAGGAACGGAATTTCCTTTACAGAATATTTTTAATCAACAATGGATAATCTGATCTCAGAAACTCTTTTATTTTATTGTTTCTGTTATGTGTATGACATTCAAAAAAAACTTTAATCAACAAATTCATGGTGTGCGTCTCTTTTTTCTTTTCTTTTCTTTTTTGTTAGTGATTATTGATCTCTCTCTCTTTGTTTGTTGATGAGTTTCACTGGGTGTATTCAATGTGTTTTAAAATTGAAAAGTTTGTATTTGTTTTGCGATTTTCTTGGCTATAGTTGAAAATTTATTTTCTTGTACCATTAAAACTTTTAATTGTGATAATCATGATGGGTTTAAAAGGAAAAATTCCATGACCTTTCCCCGCTCTCATGGCATCTTGCAAGAAGTTTATTGTACACTTACTCCACATAAATTATTTTATCTAAGCAAAA
This sequence comes from Salix caprea, assembly GCA_964035475.1. Classification (NCBI taxonomy): domain Eukaryota; kingdom Viridiplantae; phylum Streptophyta; class Magnoliopsida; order Malpighiales; family Salicaceae; genus Salix; species Salix caprea. The sequence goes on from OZ037751.1 coordinate 17,264,118, forward strand.
ATGGTGTCACAGAAATGACATAGAACGCACCAGTTGCATCATGCTGTTAGAGTATAATATAATCATATTCTGGGACCTCACCTATAAGCTTAAGTTTTTAGGTGAGATGGTTCCTTAACATGGTATCAGAGTCTTGTTGACCTAGCGGTCACGAGTTCGAATCTCACTACTCTCATTCTATTTGATAAAAAAATCAAGCACAAAGTAATGTGGGCATGTGCAAGTTTCAAGCCCAAATGACTTTCACTTGAGGGGGTGTGTTAGAGTATAATATAATCATATTTTGGAGCCTCACCTATAAGTTTAAGCTTTTAGGTGAGATTGTTCTTTAACACATGCATGTGTTCAATCTTTCGATGGAAGCCTTCGAGACACTAGTTCTTATAATTTAACCAATCATTCACCACATGAACTTATTTTTTTTCACAAAAACCAACTTGTCATATCTTTATCTTTATGTTTAACATAAATTTGAAAGCTCGTTTGATGGAGAGCGTAATCGTGCATGAACTTATTAACATTTAATTCTCGTCAATTTATTGATTCAAGTTAATAAATGAATAGACATATTACAGTGATCAATGGTTGAGATCAATCCTTGGAACGCAGCTAGTGCTTCGAGCAATCCTTGACGTGGACAAATTCCTGGAGCTTCTATTCTCACTACTTCTTTTTGCTATATCCCTCATTGCACACGTCAATGATAGCTTAGGATTGAGTCTGGTGGTGTTGAACTTCTGGCAAAAAACCCTGTGAGAGCAAACAGCTTCTTCCATGGCGATTTTTGGACGTTTTGCCATTCTTTCTTTGACAGCTTCAGAACAAAGGCCACAAACCCAGTTACCAGAATAAGAGCCCTTAACTTTCGAGATATAATCTTGCGTGCAATCCTCTTTGAGTCCACAGCATTCACATTCTGCTTGCTTGACTTCATCAATCGTAGCAATGGCTTCTAAAGTCTCATATTTGTGAATTTCATATGAAACATCAGACACCGCTTTTCGAAGCCTTTGCTCATTCTGGAGAGAGAATAGACAATACCATGATTAAACAACAACACCAGAAGATACAGAAACTAAAAAAGTGTGAATGAGTCAATGTTACACTAATGAGAGAACAGACAATACCATGATTACCACAAACACTTCTTGTCTCGATAGAAATGCAGGTATCATATCCTTCCAAAAATCAAAACTTTTGATTGACTGTAAACAATATTTATCTTATATATGTTCTTGTTTAGAATAAGGGATTTATAGGGTTTTTGTCGTTGATAGAAGGGATTCATCCAAAGAAACAGTAACAGATATCTCTAAGGTTGATGCAAATATATATAGTTTGAGAACTTTGCCAGTGTCGTGCTGATCAGAAAGCACTTTACAGTTAGAAATATCTTTACAATTACGGATAAGAGTTGCTTTTCTTAGCAACTAAAATTAATTAATGAGCAAATTGCACCACTGGGTAGCTAGGGTATTTGCATGGAGAGCAAAGATGGGTATATCCCTATGAATAAAGATGATAGTTCATGCATCATAAAAGATATGGAATTTGTTACCCTCGTGAGGATTCACGAGTTGCATCAATCCTACGTGCATTTTTTTTTTTTGCTGTATGGATAAAGATCGAAGTGATTGATCATTAATTATGACATAAAGTGAAGCTGAAATATTATTATGTTTTAAGAAAAGAAAGAATTCAAAGATGAGAACGACGATGGAAGTTAAATTCCACCCAATTAATAACAAAAATTATGTTGTTGAATTTAAGTCAGCAACCAAAATTAGTAATGAAATATCCGTTGCTAATTCATTTGCAACCTCGGATTTGCATCGGATAGTTTCCGATACAAATTCCATTGCTAATATATATTAGCAACGAATTGATCTTTTTTTTTTTTTTTAGAATTCACATTCTTATAAGTTATTCCATTCCTTTTAAAATTTTATTTGAAGATAAAAATTTACATTTATGTATTATTTTTTATATTAACCTGATATATTTTTAAAAATATATATTTCTTAATGTTAGTTCCAAAAATTCAAACAAAAATTTATGAAATGAAACTAATTGACCTAATTTACCACCAAAACATCATCAACCCAATAAGTTTTGGCTTTACTTGATTTTTCCAAAACTTTCAAGATTAAGCTCAATGCATATCAGAAAGTTATAAAGGAAATTCTACTTCAAAAGAGCAAACATATTTAAAGGATTGTTCAACATTATTATAAGGTATCAATGCAAACTTACATAAAGCACAAGATAGACAAAGACCCCAAGAAGATAAAAACAAATGAAGTTTAATGTGGAGGATCTTTGTAATAATTAAGAGATCCAATGCACCTAAAACTCTGACCATATTCATAATCCAATATGCACCAAAAGAAGAAAAAAAATCAAAAGTTAACATATAAATATTATGGTCCATTCAATATATAGACAACGATAGGAGAGCTGGCTTACCAATTGGATTTTCCTAAAGGGTCTTAGGTGCATGTTACATTATATGTTTCTCTGCTCAAGAAAAAACTTAGGGAAAACACTACCACTAGTCCCAACGCTACCACCTTTTGATTGGGAGGAACAACCCAATCAAAACATAACAAAATAGTGAATTAGCAAGAAATATGGTTAAAACGAACCAAGCCTCACCTTGAGGGTAATGTTTTGTTTTTATGGTGATGAGATTGTGACTAACCTAAGCCCCAAACATCAGAAAATAAAGATGACAATAAAGGGAAAAGATAGGGTCGAAGAACAATCAATCATAAAGAGAAAGTATTAAAAGAGGAGAGATTAAGCATATTTGATAAGAAAGATAAAGATCCAAGAAAGATTGGATGCATCGTTCATATCCTTCCAATTTATATGAATTTTCTCATATAATTACATTTCTTTATTATTTTTAATGCTTTCAATTTAGATGTATTCACTTCTACCATTTTCTTTCCTTGTTAGTTAAATACCTAAAAAAATAGTAAACCATCCATCTGTCGTCCTTTCTTTCATTCCACTTTCATTAATCCGTCACTCCTAACAAGACTCTTAAGGATTATAATTGATTAATTTTAAATTTTAAAGATATTATTATGTATAAATACATTTAGATCATGCCCAAAGGATATCCCAACTAGCTTTTACCATTAATTAAGTAATTGGTTTGTCAAATTATCATCTAAAAATAACTATCATCTGTATGATATATATGTCCTGGATAGGTATGAAAAATACACTATAAGTAAATTTCTTTTCCTAAGAAAAATAATAGGAGACGAGAAAAGACGAAGAGAAAGGGATATAAAGATGAGAACTCCATGCAGATCATGGGAACAGAAAGCTAGTTCTGTCCAGTGTCTAAGTGCTCCCACAACTTAAAAAGCAAAAGGGACAAGTTGATCAAGATTCATTTCCTCGTGATGATAGTAATTGATGGTGGTGTAGCGTCGGCTGCATCATATGGGGCTCTGTTCGAAATCTTTCTTTTAGTGGCTGCCAATGGATAACATGGCCAAGAGAAAGCTCTATTCACATTGAGATTTTTTCTGGTTTTATATATATAAATTGTTTTTTGCCCATTTTCACACAACTAAAACACGACAATAACAACCAAAAAAGGCACATGAGGTATTGTTTTAATTTGTCTTAATGCTTATATATATAATGCACTCTTATTTTGTTTTATATATATAAATTGTTTTTTTTTTTTTTTTTTTTTTTTTTTTTGGGGGGGGTTGGTTTCCCAAGCATGTGGTCTGCGATAGAAGGCTCGGGTGTATGGGATCCTTCTTTTGATATTTTATATTTGGGTTAAGAAATTGATAAGAAAAATCATTAAATTCAATTGAGTTAATGAGTTAGGACTAGGTTTAACAAGCTAATTTGTAGCATTCAGACTATTATTTTTTTTTATTTTTTTTAGTTTAATGTTTTTACTGCATAAATGGGATTAATCAAATGTAAATATTTCATCTTTTAAAAAAAACTATAATGAAACTTGAACCTGAATCCTCATGGTTTCCCAAGCATGTGGTCTGCGATAGAAGGCTCGGGTGTATGGGATCCTTCTTTTGATATTTTATATTTGGGTTAAGAAATTGATAAGAAAAATCATTAAATTCAATTGAGTTAATGAGTTAGGACTAGGTTTAACAAGCTAATTTGTAGCATTCAGACTATTATTTTTTTTTATTTTTTTTAGTTTAATGTTTTTACTGCATAAATGGGATTAATCAAATGTAAATATTTCATCTTTTAAAAAAAACTATAATGAAACTTGAACCTGAATCCTCGTGTGAAATAAGTTTTCTTTGCCAATTAATTCTTAGGGACAAATTCTTTCTTTCTTGAGAAAAAGTGGATAATTTCTTGAAAAAGCATTTAACGAGTCCACATAATGGAAGACATATTTCATTTTGGAAAGATAAATGGGTGGGAGACTATGGGCCTCTTATTACTCTCTTAAACCCAGAAGCGAGGGTTAATACGCTTCATTATACAGTAGCAGATATGGTGGATAGTAGGGGAAACTGGAAATGGGATTTGTTCGCGCATTTACTTTCTATACACACGGTGATGAGCATTGCTGGTCATATCCCTCCTATGAAGGATACTAGAGCGGATTCTGTGGTTTGGGATCATTCCTCAAATGGGCAGTTATCAGTGCGAACCGCTTATAGAGTTCAGGAGGAAGGAGGGGAGATGGATAGAGACCCTTTGTGGTGGACTATTTGGAAGTGGAAAGGTTTGGAGCGGATCAGAGTTTTTCTTTGGACGGTAGGCCACAATGCTATTATGACTAATGAAGCAAGATGGAGAAGGAAGATGACAGATAATAAATATTGTGGTCGATGTGTCAATGAAAGCTCGTAAAATTTAGGAGGTTTTTGTCAGGGCCGAGGAGAGAGGGATATTTTTTAGCCAAAATTGGTATGCATGGTTGGTTTCTAATTTAACTCCCAGAAAGGAAAGATCCAGATATGGTGATTGGCATCTAGTTTTCGGTATAACCTTATGGTATATTTGGAAGGAGAGATGCACTACTACATTTGGTGGGGACCAAGGTAATTGGTATGGGACTGTTTTGGCTATAAAACAGATGGTTGAAGATAGTAAGAGAATTCAGCGGAATGGAAATGAAAATACAGCGGAGGCTGTTGACATAGGATGGAAGTATCCAGCAGAAGAATGGATCAAGCTTAACGTGGACGGATGCAGCAAAGGTAACCCGGGGATAGCTGGTGCGGGAGGAGTAATCCGAGATCATATGGGAACTTGGATCGGGGGATTTGCAAGAAATATTGGAATTTGTTCGTCGGTAACGCCAGAATTATGGGCTATCTATGTGGGGTTAAATTTGACTTGGGATAAAGGGTTTAGGAAAGTGGGTTTGGAGTCAGATTCCAAAGTTGTAATTGGGCTAATTAATGGGGAGAGTGTGAGAGCTGATCGAAATTTTAATTTGATTATGCAAATTAAAAATATTTTGGGTAGGGATTGGGAGGTTACTATTTTTCATGTTTATCGGGAGGCCAATTGTGTGGCTGATTGGTTGGCTAATTTTGGGCTAACTAGGGACTTATTAGTTAGGGAGACGGATACTTTAACCGATCCTCCGTCAGGGATTTATCCCTTATTATATTATGACCTCATTGGATCTACTATTCCGCGTTTAATTTAGAAGGGTTTTCGCCCCGATCTTTACCAAAAAAAAAAAACGAGTCCACATAATTAATCCCGATGTCCCCTTGCTCATATTTACAAAAAGCCCAAAACAAGATTACAGTGGAATGGTCTGTTTGGAGCCACCGTGTTCCTTTACTGCAAACAAGTGACTGAGCCTAAATCGGAGAGGATTCAGTCATGGATGGATCTGGTGCGTTAAAACTTGAGCAATATGCTAGATCAAATGCAAACAAACTCGATATACTACTTCCAGGTGGCCCTCTCAAGGATTAGGCGTGAGAAAGCAGGAAATAGAATTGGTTTACATGGAGAGTTGCCCGCCATAACTTTTCATGAACAGAAATTTCTGGGCTCTCCTGAGAGCCGAATCCAGTCGGAAAGAAACTTGCTTGGAACTTATAAGGTCTACCTTCATAAAACCCATTTCATCAATGTCCTTAAATATTTCTAAATTAAGGTCGTTTACCTCAAAATTCTGCTTTAAAGTGATATAGTCCTCATCGAATCATGTCACGATCGCAGACTTTTCTTCAACAGGCCCTAATAAGGTCGCTACCTTGAATATCAAAATTTAAGTCAATAATGGTGTTTGTGCATGATTTTCCAATACCTCCTTTACTATCTGCATGACTTTTAAATTTGTGCATCCAATTGAACTTGCAAGAATTATTAATTATTTGATTAGAAAGAAGGTTGTTCTTTAAGAAAAAAAAAGAGCACTGAACTCCACAGATTAAGAATAATACACACTTGTTTATTACGATGAAAAACGCAAATAAATAGAGAATCAATACGCACAACCTGCTGTTAGTCAATCTGAGATTGTTCTATCCACAACATTTAACAATCAGGCCCTGTTTACAATCACATGTATGGAAATTTGAGGAAGGTATATATGCATGCAAGAGAGGACAGAAAACTCAACTAGTTAAAACTGTGAATGGTATGAAGAATGGATTTTAACGAAAAAATGTCAAGCTGGGGCTAAAGAGATGAGCCAAATTAAAATAGAACCATTAATGAAAAACAGAAGTTACTAGCGTAAGGAGTTCAATTAACCATGCATTTCCCCCTCTCGAATCTACCTTGTGATTGATGGAATACAACTAGAGCTCCTTGCAGGGCCCTTTCTGTGACCACCTCTATCTCTAGGACTAATGGACTTGACTCTTAGACTTGCACTCCTTTTAAACATCTCCCTCATCGCTTCAGCTTGGGACAACACAGGATAGGCCCTCCCATATCTATTAAACCTTACACAGGCATTCATGTGCTCGTTCAAAGCCTCTTCCTTTTTGCCCCCATTTTTCTCCATTTCTTGATTAACTGCTGCTGCACATAACCCACAAATCATTTTCCCTGAGAACTTGTCACGCTCCCGTTTTATGTACGCAGGGGTGCACTCTTCGCACATGCCACAGCACTCGCACTTTGCGTCTTCTACCTCGGATATTGGTGCGAGCTCTTCATGATCTCTCGATTCTTTGCTGAGCTCGAGTGAGATGTCAGAGAGCGTTCTTTGGAGGTTTTCAATTGAAAGTCTACGGGGCTTGTGGGATTTGTTCTCGCTGTTCGAGTAAGATCCAACGAGTGTTTCTCTGTTTGGTGCCATGATGATCTAGGCTACACAAGTGTTAATGCAATTACTTGACGGATATATAATAGCAAAGAGAGAACTTACAAGTGTGGAACTATGGAAGTTGAGAACTTTAAACTTTCAATGTCTGATATGGAAATTAAGTTAAGAATCCCATGCGTTTCCTTTTTATTATAAGATTCACAGATTATATCTAGAAAATTATGGGAAAATGTATGTGGACTAGGGAAACTGTTGCTCGGCAGCCAAGGGATCCGAGAGAAAGAAAGAGTATGAACGACCTAGATTTCTCATGAATAGTTAAAGATGTTGGAGGCTACGAAAGAAACCCTTTTTTACATATTCAAGGAGGATTCAGCTTTAGAATGCAGCATCCCGAGTAAGAATTCATGTGATGCATGGTCTATTCTAACCACAGAAACCTGTTACCGACTTAATTAAGGCCTTCATTTGCTGGTTTTAATTGAGAAAGTCCGCGCAAGAGATATGATGTGATGGTAAATAGTTTGCAATCTGTACACTAGATCTCAAGTTTAAGTCAGTACATACACACTTTGTAAGAATCTAGAACAAACTGATTTTATTTACTTAAATGGATCTATAAAGTACATTTTCCAAGAGTAAAGTTTCCTCACGTCTAAGAAAAAAAGTCTTATTGAAAAGGTAACAAATTAATAATAAAAAGAAATTGACTTAAGATATGTTTGTTGCTCAAACTACAATGCTACATTTTAATTAAATCAAAAGAAATCGAAAGTCACGAGGAACATAGCCAACCATGCGAGAAGGGTGTTAAAAGTTTGTGTTCACAGGTGTCTCGAAGGGAAGAAGGAAAAGTGTTTTTTGAAACTGTTTTCGGTGTCTTTTATGAAACAATAAACAAGAATATTGCCAATGGTTTGATATATTTTGTTGTTATCGAAATTCTGTGTTTTTTTTTAATATTTTCTAAGCTATCATCAACAAAATTATTCTCTTGAAGATTTTATATATGTATGGTGTATTCCGGCACAACCCAGGCCCAACCCTCCGAGCACTCTTTCGATTGTCATGCACTCCCTCCACACGAGTTCTTCAGCCACATATCTTGTGTAACTAACCCTCTTCTCATACAAAGACAAGCCAATGATCTCATCCAGGTAACCGAGCATTTTTTATAAATATTTGTGTATTACTTCACAAAAACTTGAGTGACTATTAATAAATTATAATTTATCAATATTTTCTAAAAAATAAATTTTTGTTGTCTCGAACCAAATTTAAACAGGTCTAAAAAACCTGAAGGCCTAAAAACTCATAGGTCAAACAACATGTTTAGGTTGGACCGCCCATAGACATGCTAGGTGCTAAGTAAACACTTGTGGGCTCGGATGCCTAGCACTAGGCATAGGTAGAACTCCAAACCATTTTTGGGCACCGTCCATGCTCAACAGTATAACCCGAGCCTGATTTTTTAGGATATCACATCAATTCCTTGAGACTTTGTACTGTTCTTTTTAATTTAGATTATACTCTCCCTACAGCCCTAGGTGTATAAGAGTCTCATGACCTATAACATTTTCATTTCATTAATTTTTATGTAACAAATATTTATTTTTATTGATATATGTGTTAAGAATATTTATCTTTTATTAATATTATCAAGGAAAAAATAACTTTCTAACCCTCTTTCTCAAGCAAAAAGATAAGGTTCATGAGTTATATATACCCCAAAACTACTTAGGTAAGCAGATAATCTTTTTCCTCTCTCTCTCTCTCTCTCTCTCTCTCTCTCTCTCTCTATATATATATATATATATATATATATATATTAAAGTTTTTCTTTCTTAAATATCATTACACTCTTTCTCTAAAAAGATATTTACTTAAATATATGAGATTTTTCATATCTTTTAAAAAAGATTTTTAGTAGGCATATGATTTTCCACATCAAACTATCATACATATTGGTTTCTTATTAACCAATTATTTAACCATATAAGATTTATTCTTAAGCACCTTGGGTTTTGAAACATCATCAATTGACGTTGTTCGTGGAAAATGTAAAACAAACCATCAATGTTTTTATAAAACTTGTTTTTATGGTGAAAAATCAAAAGATATATAGGCTAGGACGTGTGATGGATATACACTTTATCGTAGGTACACCTTCTTAACAAGACACTCAATAACTTATTAATCAAGTGCAATTTCTCACCCGGGCCATATTGGTTACTCACGGGCAGAATAAGTTTTTGCTACTCCCTACAAGTTTTAGCACCATCATCAATACACAACACCCCCAACATCATCATTACTAGCTACTATTAATGTCCATAGACAATTACACTATACTGAAAAGCCTATGCATAATGACATTCAAGAAATTATTTTGCCTCGATATTCTCCAAGTCGTTTAAAGGGTTATCTATGCTATTGTGATACTCATATATATATATATATAATAACCATAATACTAAAATGTAATTAATAATTCAAGTAAATTAGATATTTATTTTTATTCTCCCATCAAACTACTTGTAATTTCATCCTGAACTAAATTCATATGTGAAGGTCTCTGTGATTTCAGAACAATATATGATAAAATATCATCTGAAGCAAAATTAGGATCGTGAGGCAAAAATGATACTGTGATCTTCTTCTAATATTTTTATTTATATTTTAATTAATTTTTAGATTATTTTAATATTAAAAATATATTTTTATATTAATAAACATATATTAAACACCCCGAGCAGCCCCCGCGCCCCCCCGCCCTGTCTCCCTCTCTCTTAGATCGAATAGCAAGAAAAGCAGCTTGCGCTGGAGTCATGTGCAAAATTTTATTTAGACCCATGCTATATTTAAGCTTTTTACAATTAACCAAACACTAAATTAGAGTATTTTTTTAGAGTTGTACGAAACTTATTCAGCACCTTAGCCAACACAGCACACTATTATACGAGTTCGATCTGGTCTTTCATTTATGCAAATATGCTGACACTTTTGACAGCATCTTTCCAAGAGATTATACAAAATGCTCCTCAGGAATACGAATCACGCACAATTACTTTCACTTTTCTGTAGCACTTGTTCCATAAGCTTTTTCCTTTTCTCTTCTGCTTTCCCCTTACGGTCATGATTCAAACATCGGTGCACCCCAATATGTGCTCAAAAGTCAAATTTATAGGCAGAAGGACGTGGTCCATTGCAAGACCTTAGAAGGAACATTTATGTGGGTCTAATATTTCTGAGAAGTGGTTGGGCATTAGATTTTGAACCCCATCAAATCAATGATGTTTCTCTTTCGAAGAAAAACAAGCAGGGAAGATGACATTCGCCAGCTTCGTTGACGTGTGATAAATAGAGCCGGTCCATTCGGGCTGAATCGACTTTCAGTCTCACAATCAATTTATTTGAGCGTGCAAGAAACGGTTGCGAGTAAACAGAGAAGCGAGGAGAGCAACTAATTTATATTTCTCGCATGAAAATGACAGACTTCGTCATGCAAAGTGTTGAGCTTTGAAAATGGTGTAATGAGGTCCACTGTATGATAGCACGGTCCCATTATTATTATTTTGATAACCGGATATCTGAACCAGCTTACGAGTATCACAATTAATTCCTGAATTTATTAAATACTTTACAGTTTAATGAACAAGTAAAGCACCGCAAAGTAATGCGTATATACAGAGAAACTAGAACTCAGACACAAAAAAAGAGAACAAATCTCTTCCCCTATTATGCCAAGAACTCAAGCACCGATCCCATTAGTTTACATAAACACAAGATGGCTAATGATTTTGGTTTCTTCGACTACAGAGTATTTTTTTTGCTGGTAGCATCTGGTTTAACCTTTTTCGAGTTTATAAAAATGAATATGAGTGTAAATGTCTGAGTAAATTCTTAAATATACTTTAGGAATGTGATTGTTTGTGTTTTGCTGAAAATAAAAAATCATGTTATTGATTTTATCTTAATTGTGTTCGCTTCATTTCGCTATTTAACTTTAAAACTCACAGTAATTAAATACGAAAATGTTAGCATTTGTTTTTTTTTAAAACAATTATACACAAACATATCTGTAGCTAGTCTGTGCTGAAACCTAATATTATATTAAAATGGATCTGGATGATTAAGTTTTGGTTTAAAATATAGTTTTTTACTAAAAAAATAATAGTTTAATTGATAAAAAAAACTATAGTAAATTTACTAAACAGGCTAGAAAGCACAGGTTCATGATCCTTGAAGCAATTGTGCTATTTAGTAAAAGAAAGGGTATATTGATCCTCTAGTTGAAATAATAATTAAATTATTTAATTCAAGATTTATATGTTCATTAATTTCAGGACCTGTGAAATTAATCGAGGTGTGCACAAGTTGACTCAAACACCCATGTTAATAAAAATAATAATTAAAGCATTTAAGCTAAGATATTATTTTTACATTCCCAGGTACTATTCATCTGATTACCTTCATTCTAAAATACCCTCAAATTAATTTACACATTATGAAATAAAAATTCACTCCCTTAACTTAAATTATTATTACAGATAATTATATAAGTTTACAAGGAACACAAGCAAAATTCTACCCAAAATAAGTGATATTAATTTTTAATAATGGATCAAACTTATCTCATGGTGTTAAATTATAGATTCTAGATATTCCTATTATTATTATGTTATTTTTTATTTATTTGAGATCCCTTTTACCCGTGCACGTTTTTTTAATCAATTAGTATACAATTAATTAAACATCCATAGAAACTTATTAAATGGAAATAATGTAGAATAAGATGGTAATTTATTTCAAGTGTTTAAAAAATCTCAGGAAAAAATAATCATAAAAATTATATATATTTTTTTAAAAAAACTGATCTTTAGATCTGTTTGTTGTAAATATATGGTAGCCAATCTGCCTGCCTACCTAGACTAGCAAATTTTTTTTTTTTTTTTGCCTTCACCGAACCTTCTCAGCCAGTTTCCCATTCTTTTTTTTTTTTTTTAAATAACCAATTTTAAATAAATATATTAGAAGAAACTTCCTCATTAACCACAAGTGCACTGACCGGCCAGCCCACGGTACCCTCATCACCACCGTCTATCACACCCACAAAAATTAAATGCTTGATTTTTCATTCCTTTTTTAAGCCACGTAATCACTTCCATAAATCTTTCCTTACGTGGGCTTTCACCCAATCATTTCCTTTCAGGTTCGTTATCAGTATCTTTCGGATTGTGTATATATTCTTGTCAATCTTCCACTTTGGACCCTTATCTTTCACTTTTCCAATCCTAAAATTCCTGAGAAATTCCGTGTGAATCCCACCATTTCATTGAAATTTGTCAGGAACTTCCCATCCTTTTCTTTCATTTTCTGTTAGTTTCTCTAGCCCTCATTTTTTTTCAACACTTTTTTTATATAAAAAATTAATACTTATCTTTCCGATATCTATATGCTATGTCTTTGAGAAATTTGCTTACAAATCTAGATTGTTTCAAAGTATTCTCAAGAAAAAATATTCAATAAAATATATTCTCTTAAAACCTCATGCATAAATGATAAATTTTCAACCAGAAAAAAACTACAAAGTAACTTATATTATTTGGAAAAAAACTAATTCAAGTTTTTCTAGATAAATGTATTATCATAGTTGTTAATGACTTAAAGTATTAATATAAAAAAATTAAGATTTAAATGTAATTTAAATTATGTTTTTAGTTAAACTAGACCAAACAATGACTTGATAAAACTGATTAATTTGAGTGAGATTTAGTCTACATGAAGATAAAAAAATGATGATAATAAAAATAGTTTAGTCAAAGTTTCTCCAATGACGGGCTTTTATAGGTCAATCTTTGTATAGGGTTTGCATGTATCGTGCGTCTTAATAAGAAAGAAACGGTCATTTTAGAAATTGTTCAAGACTTTTGTGGTTGAAACTAAGAAAATTAAGACAATAGGTACCAAAAGGAACTTGTATCCGTACATTTCTTGATTCACCTACAAATACCCGCACTTGACGCCCCAAATCGCTCTTTACCTTCTTTCCACCCCCCACCACCTCCTCTCTCTGAAGAATCTCTGTTTCTGCCTCATTCTTTGGTCTCTCTTCATCATGCCATCAACGGCAGCAGAAATGGAGCCACTAACTTCAGGAGCAAGCAATCGCATAATCCCAGTCCTGAAAACTGTAAGAACTTCTCTTCTTTTCATTCACTCACTTCTCTTTTCCCTCCTTCTCCTCCTCCTCCCTCGCCGTTACCGAAGCCGTACAATGGCTGATTCCACCTCGCCGCCATCGCCTAGCAAGTTGGGGAAAAGAAGGAGATTAGAGGAGGAAGATACTTTGAAAAGGAGAGCTCTTGCTGAGGGTATTGATATGACGACCGGTAACGAAGATTGCCGGTGGAATACGTTCCTGTTCTTTGGTGCTAGACGAAATGCTCTCTTCGTAAGGTCTTGGCTTCCGATAACTGGTCAAATGAAGTGAGTTTCTATATTTCCTTTTTATTTTGTTTAGAAAGTATGTGCTTTATATATTTACTTTTATTAGTTTGACTGACAAATGAGAACATGGGAATAAAGGAATTTAGAGAAAGAGTGAAACTTGGATGCAATTTCGGGCTTGATTAATAATTACACTGTTTGAAAGTCACTGTTTATGTGGAATTAAACAAGGGCTTTTTTTTTTAAGTAATCAAAGAAGGTAGTTAAATCATCTTAGTTAAATTTGAGGTTAATTATTTGTGTGTGGTTTTTAGTTGGAAATTACAGTTGTTGTTTTGGTAAGGTGGGTTTTTTATTCTAATTGCTGCTCAATTCCACGTTAACTAGTGATTTTTACTCATACTGCATCCAAGAAGGTGATGAGATAGAAATGGAATGAATTTTGTGGTTCACATAGGGATCAAAATTTAATTGAAAGGTTTTGGACCATAAAATAGCAATCTTGATTAAAAAAAAAAATGTTTAAAGTGTCTTGTATTTATTCTATTTTTTTACGAGATAATATGCTTTTTAACACCATGAGATTAGGGAAATTGTAATTTTTTTCTATATATTGTTATTGTTTTGTTGTGATTGATGTATGATTCTTGCCGGTCTTTTCTTTTTCTAATCGCAAAGAAATAGTGTTTTTATATGAGAATGAGCATGCTGTGAACAGGAAACGTGAAATGTTGTATTTTCTGCACATCAGGCCTTACAGTAAGTGAAAGGATAAAGAGGCTGTCGAGCTGCATCGCTCTGATTTACTGTGGTTTTCGTTCCACACATGACACAACTTTAGCATGTATATCTTTACTTTCATCCTGTTCTGTTGTTTTCACTCCCGTTGATCCAGTACTGAGATATGAGGGTTGCTTTGTGATTTCAGGGGCATTGTGGTCATAATTCATGGGCTTAATGAGCACAGGTAACATCTGAACTTTTTTTGCATCTTTAATTTCCCTTCTATTAATGATAAAATTTGAAGCCAATCCTTTTTCTTTCTATTTGTTGTCTTCCAATCAAAAGTTTTTATGAGTTCTCTTCTTTTGGGCTTTCATTCTCAGTGGAAGATATGGTCAATTTGCAAAGCAACTAACATCAAGCAACTTTGGCGTCTATGCAATGGACTGGACAGGTAGGTAGCTTTTGTGAAGATGTTTGCGTATTTGGTTTCCTTACCTTTATGGTCAATAGGTTGCTGTGCAAATGCGTGCTCTTTTTATTTAGAGCACATGAATGAATACATTTGCTAAACTCTACTCGAAATTTCTTGAAGTTGAAACCAGAGAGATTTTGATAACTTCCTCGGTGAGATTGGAGCATTCCACCGCCTGCTTATGCTGATAAAAAAAATTATAACCTTTTCTTTCGGCATATTATTAGCATATCTTTCTCTATCATTTGAAAGAGTCTCTAGCCTGAGTCTCTAGCTTTGTCTTATGGTAATTATTCTCTTTTTTTTCCATTGCATAGGTCATGGTGGGAGTGATGGGTTGCATGGATATGTTCCTTCACTGGATCATGTCGTTGCAGATACTGTAAGTTCAGTCATAACTTTTTCTTTATCCTTTGACAACTGTTCTTTATCCTTTCCATTAATGGTGCTATAGTAAATTGTCAAATGATCATTACTGTGTGTCATGACCTGAAGTCTGTGTTAAGGCTTACAAAATCCTCTCTTCCTACGCAGCTTAACATTTAATAAGCCATTTTTTATTATTTTCCCTGGCCTGGCAGTACATTCAACTTGAATCCATCATGATGTTTTGTTTAGTTTATAGTAATTTTCAAGCATTCATAATATACCTACATAACTGTTTGGAATGAACTGTGTATCTCCTGTATGAATAGGGGGCTCTATTGGAAAAGATTAAGTCAGAGTACCCTGGAGTACCATGCTTCCTTTTTGGTCACTCAACTGGAGGAGCTGTGGTTTTAAAGGTAATATACACATTTAAAGGAAGTTTTATTCTTTTTCTTGTTTTTTTGGGTCCACCAGTTTCCATTATTATGCTGATCCAATAAATTGCATCTGAGTAGGCAGCCTCAAATCCTAACATCAAAGAAATGCTGGAGGGGATTATTCTGACCTCCCCTGCTTTGCGTGTCAAGCCTGCACATCCCATTGTTGGGGTAAGTGTTTTCAGTCTTCTAGATCACAACAATGTCGAGATGTTAATGATGATAACTGTGATGTGCTAGATTGTCTTCTCATGGTTTATGAGTTAAGGTTCATGTCATTGAGTTTTTGAACTTGGATTTTGTCTTGAAACCAAACAATACTGTTGAGCTTTTGAGAATGCCATTTTGAAATTCTCAAGGTTCAATGCATCGGAGTTAAGTCCTATACTCTTGAAGCATGATGATAACCCTTACATGTCGTTGGATCGTGCTGTCATGGTTGATGTCCAATTCATTAGATTTTATGAATTATAGAAGCTGTTTCAAAACTAAACCATACCAAAGCTCGGAAATGCTGTGTTCAGTATAACCTTTTTATCCCTGCATAGTGGGAATGCTACAATTCTAGCTTTTAATATATGAAACCAAGACAGAAACATTCCCCTGCAATAATTTTGTTTGAGGAGCTCATTTTACTTGAAATTTGCCTTCAATCCTCGGAAACAAGAAGTTACATTAGTTTTGATTTTGATTCTTGCTATTAAAATATTCATTTATTATTTTCATGCAGGCTGTGGCTCCTATTTTTTCTCTGGTTGTCCCCAGGCTCCAATTTAAAGGAGCAAACAAAAGGGGCATTCCAGTTTCTAGGGATCCTGCAGCACTTCTGGCCAAGTATTCTGATCCATTGGTCTATACAGGGCCGATAAGAGTCCGCACGGGGCATGAGATATTGCGTATATCCTCTTATTTGATGCGTAACTTCAAGTCTGTTATTGTCCCATTCTTTGTTCTCCATGGAACCGCTGACAAGGTGACTGATCCTCTGGCATCTCAAGATTTGTACAATGAGGCAGCCTCCAAGTTCAAAGACATAAAGCTTTATGATGGTTTCTTGCATGACCTTCTCTTTGAGCCCGAACGTGAAGAAGTTGGTCAGGATATAATCAGCTGGATGGAGAAGAGATTAGGTGCTGAATACGAACAAGTTTAAAGTTAGCTGTAGATTCTGACTGTCAAGGGTTTGGCTTGATCATAAGTATAGCAATCTCAAAACGTCTTATTCCTCCCACATTTGTGTATTGCATGCCTCATGAAATGGAACCTGTATTTATGCAATGAAAAAGACGCTCTCTCATGTGCTGGCCTCTGTTATCTGCAAAAGGAAAAACGTTTTCTTATTTATACAGTTTTAGGTTTGGAAATTTCCTCCTTTTCATTTCCTCACGGGCAACAAGAATATTGCCAAGAATATCACCAACTGGCCTTCGTATCAATGTTATGTCATATTGCCATTACTTGCAACTGCTATCTAAAGTTACTCACAGAAATTCAGCCCTGATGAGATGTGTGAACGAGCTCTGGTTTAGCCTACTGATTTTACTGGAAAACTCGAGCTTTAACAGAACTGTAGTGCCAATGACAATGGAAGCGCCTATGATCTATCCATCGACGACACTATCTCACACCGTGTCTGTATCTGTGACAGCATGGAGATAAATTTGAAAAAGATCTGTGGATTATTACCCAGATTGGTTTCATTTGCTCTCGTTTTCTTTTACACACACACAAACGAAACAAGAACAATCTCATATAACTTTTCATGCTGAAAACAGATTACATTCATCGATATATAGTAAAATCATGTGCCCCAGGCTAAGAGCCAATCAACGAGAACAGCAGATATTAAGACTAACAATAGGACTGCCATAGATATTAAACTTAACCCGACAGGACATCCTGTTCCATGTTCTTGCCCATGGATTGGAGACAGAAATTAATGAAAGAATTGAAATCTTCGAACGTCCACCCTTCAACTGGATCAGCAATGAAAGACCACTCTATCTTGCACCCATTTTCACCTGCATCTGATCCATTAATTTCCAATACCTTCATGGTGGCCATATACGATTTGAATCCGGAGTTGTTTTCAAGGACCTCGTAGCTTAGACACTTTTCTGCAGGATTAATCATCAATAACCTCTCTTTGACCCAACGAACCTCGCCCTCATCATAACTGCCATACGTTGATAGTGTTTTAGAAGCACAGTACCGAGTCAGGCCAGGCTTTCCCAGCTCACCACCCACCTGGTTGCATACATCGATGCTCGGAAACCATTTGTTTATATTGCAGAAGTCCTCCAAGAGAGACCATATTTGGTCTGCTGTTGGCCCTCTTAGCTCTGCTATGGACTTGCCTTCCCATTTAATCTGTGCCTTTTCTTCTGCCATATTAGAGAGAGGATGTGCGTTTTCAAGGGCAGTTGTTCATCTACATATACTGCACAGCAAGTTGATGCATCAGATTGAAATTACTTTAGATTTTATTTATTTTAACTGTATTTTATTAATGTAAGAATAACAAATAATAGGTTTTGATTGGTTAGAAGTGTTTGTTTCAACACTCCCTCGATTGGATCAAGACTGAGAATCTTGCACCATGTTGAATATCTCCACTGAAAATCGGCGACCCTTTAATGGTGGCCACACATGACGTCACTTCGGCATTATTTTCAAGCATCTCATAACTCAGGCACCGTTCAACGGGATCATTTCTCAATGGCCCAGCTTACCTCACTGCCGATGCTGCATTGTGCTGGAAGCCACTTGTATAGGCTACAGAGGCAACAACAAGCTTGGTTCAGCTCGACCATGGCCTTCCCTTCCCATCTGGGCTCTGTTTTCTGCCTTTAAAGAGAGGACGTGTGATTTGATGGGCAGTTGTTCATCCATTTATATACAACAACAAATTCGATGCCTCGTATTTACCGCATAGACCAACTTTTGTAAAACAAATTATTATCTCTCTATTTTAATTAGTTTGATCTTGATTGTTTGTTAGAGAATAATTTTAATAAAAAGTGAATTTCTAAAAGGTAGATTATTTCTTAATATTTGACGGTGTCATAGAAAATGAATGGAAAATATCTTATTAATATATTTTTCAAGTTTATAAAAGAAAATGGACCAAAAATAATATAAGAAAAGGTTGAAAGATTATGAAATTGAAAATAAATCATAAATTATTTCAAATTAAGCAAAAAGCAATAAAAAAATATGGGTCAAATCAGATAGATAATTGTTTTTCAAGAAAATGATAAGAGAGAAACAAATAAAAGAATAAGGACCAAGATTGATATAAAAATTAAATTAAATTAAATCAAATTCTAAAGGGACAAAATGAAAAAAGAATATAAAAAAAATATGATACTAGTGAATAACTAGTGATATCCTATTGATTATAAATAAATAAAAAATTGAAAATAACAAATCAATGCTAAATCTATACATTTATAGTCTCTCCTCATACATTATAATTATTAATAATTGTAATTTAATATTTGTTTGTTTTTGCTATTGAAAAAAAAAACTTGTATAAAAATTTAATTTTTTTCTCTAATTGTTTTTGTGTTTTAATGTTAAAAATAAATTTAAAAAAAAATATATTTTTAAATAAAAAAAACACTTCAAGAATAACCGCTGTGAGCACACCAAACAATATATAATTACTGTATGATTTCAAAGTACATACAAATTGCCAAAGATACCGCTAATAAGGTTTCATCATGTCCAAGATTATATCATATCATGCCCATGCAAGATACCACAACTCAAATTGCCCAAGAAATTTTGTAAAGGGCCAAGAGATTTACTGCAAAGGAAGTGTTCATGGGAATTGCAAAAAGGAGGTGTTTCTCCGGAAAACTAAGCTAATAACATATAATTAACGATGATTAGCGTTAATTACAGCACTTTTTATTCAATTAAAAACCAAATTTCAGCCAGACAGATTAATTTCTTAAACAACGTTACCTAGATAGGACAGCCTGTTCCATTTCTTGCCCCATGAACTGGAGAGAGGAGTTGATGTAAGAGTTGAAATCCTCCAGTGGCCACCCTTCAATTGGATCAGTAATGAAGGACCACTCGATCTCGCACCCATGATGACCCTCTCCATCTCCATCGTTGATTGGCAATACTTTAATCGTGGCCACATATGACTTGAATCCAACGTTGTTTTCAAGGATCTCATAGCTTAGACACCGTTCGTTTGGATCGATCATGATTAGCTTCTCCTTGGCCCATTTGATCTCAGTCTCTTCGTGGCTCCCGTCCGATGATACTTTGCTAAATTTGCAGAGCCGAACCAGGCCAGGTTGTCCGAGCTCACCCTCAACTCGGTGACATGAGTCCACCAGTGGAAGCCACTTCTGTAGATTACAGAAATCCTCAAAGAACGGCCATACTTGGTCTGCTGTTGGCCCTTTAAGCTCCACCGTGGCCTTGCCTTCCCATTTGCCTTGTGCCTCTTCTGCCATGATAGAGGGAGAGGAATGCTGGCTTCTGTGAGGGTCGTTAATGGCGACCTGACCAATTATGATGCTTAAGCTATTTTCGTCGGCGGACAACTTCAGATTCTTTTCTTTTCTTCCCTGACTGTTTCTTTCAAAGGATAATGTAGATAAATTATTGTTTTATATATATATATATATATATATATATATATATATATATATATATATATATATATATCTCAATGGACACATGTAGTGTTTTAGTTTGGAGAATATCTTTAAACCAACCTAATTATTTTTTTTTAATGACCGGGGTGTCCGGGCTAGCTTACGCGCACCTCGACTATTCTCCGGGCTCACTTGAACACCCTGCAAGCCCAAATGAACAGGTAAGACATCACGTGGGTGACAGACGTACCACGCAAGGAAAGACCCAGAGGGACATAAGAGGAGGAGCCCTCCAGACCCATTCCCACTGGGACTCGAACCGAAGTTCAAAGGAAGGAGGGCGCGCCCCTACACCGCTGGCCACAACCTTGCAGGTTCACCAACCTAATCTTGATAAGGGGGGAAAGGGAGTTAAATTGACAAAATTAAAATAAAATTTTATTTTCCAAGAAAAAAATCCATAATTGACAAATCTCACCCCAAATTCTATGGCCAAATTGAGGTAAATTAATTCCTTTTCATTTAAGAATAATAGAATTGAAAAACAATGGACCTATATAGATAGTGGTTTTGAAACTGATTAGAAATACTTACTTTGATCCTCTTTGTTTGAAACATGAACATTATAAAAATTTCAAAATCATTTTTTTTATTCAAAACTTTATCTTCCTTTTGTTTTCTAGTCTAGTTCAAGATAGAAGAGAGATGAAGAAAATATTGAATGACTACTATACTCACTACTAAAATAATTTATCATGACGACTATGAATTTTGTTTTATGATAAGAGTTTTGTTGTGATGATATCAAATCATTTAAAAAAAATAGATCTGATCTTGAAAAGTTTTTGGAATTTGGGTTGATTTTGTTGTTTTTTATTATTATTTACGCGTGGGCTGAGTTTTTTTGTTTTTGTTTTTTAATCTGATTCCTCAAAATTAGATTTTTAATGTTGTTTCTTGCTTTATTTTTAATTTATCCTTTACTATTTTATTTATATTTAATCAAGCAACGTAATTTGTTTCAGTTTAATATTTATTTAGTTGGTTTTCAATTTTGTAAGCTTATATTTTGAAGTATAGCAATTTCAAAACGTCTTATTACGGCCCAACCGAGTTTATTCCTCCCACATTTGTGTATTGCATGCCTCACGAAATGGAACTTGTATTTATGCAAAGAAAAAGAAGCTCTCTCATGCGGTGGCCTCTGTTATCTGCAAAATGAAAAACATTTTCTTATTTATACAGTTTTAGGTTTGGAAATTTCCTCCTTTTCATTTCCTCCCGGTCAACAAGAATAATGCCAAGAATATCACCAACTGGCCTTCGTATCAATGTTATGTCATATTGCCATTACTTGCAATTGCTATCTAAATTAAGTTACTCAAAAGCCACATAAATTTAGCCTGCTGATGTTTCTGGAAAACTCGAGCTTGAACAGAATTGTAGTGCCAGTGAGAATGGAAGTGTTTGGATCATCCAGGATCGATGGTAGCCACCAATACATGGGACAGAGGAAGCGCCTATGATCTATCCATCGACGACACTAACTCATCACACCGTGTCTGTATCTTTGACAGCATGGAGATAAATTTGAAGAAGATCTGTGAATTATTACCCAGATTGGTTTCATTTGCTTTCCTTTTCTTTTACACACACACACAAATGAAACAAGAACAATCTTATATAACTGTTCATAGTGAAAACAAATTTTATTCATCGATATATAGTACAAAGGTATGAATGAATTGCTGCTCGAGATGAGCTATTCATTCATCTCCTTGCAATTTTACTCAGCACCAGCAATCTTCTGACAAAGGCTTCTTCCCTGTAAACCATGTGCCTCAGGCTAAGAGCCCATGAACGAGAACAGCAGATATTAAGTCTAACGATAGGACTGCCATGGATATTAAACTTAACCCGACAGGACATCCTGTTCCATGTTCTTGCCCATGGATTGGAGACAGAAGTTAATGAAAGACATGAAATCTTCGAACGTCCATCCTTCAACTGGATCAGCAATGAAAAACCACTCTATCTTGCACCCATTTGCACCTGCATCTGGTTCACTAATTTCCAATACCTTCACGGTGGCCATATACGATTTGAATCCCAAGTTGTTTTCAAGGACCTCGTAGCTTAGACACTTTTCAGCAGGATTAGTCATCAATAGCCTCTCTTTGGCCCATTTGAGACTTCAATTCAAGTTACAAGCTTGACTGACAAATTTTAATTAAATATAAGTTAAATTTTATTAAAACAATTGTTATATAAATAATTCTTTACCTATTTAATTAAATGCATTGATAAAGCTTGACTTTTCACGTCAAAATGCATATAAATGCAATCATATTAGTTTATATATATATATATTGAAAGAAGAAGATTTAATCGACCGGTATCGAATAGTTAGTGATCTCTAAAGTTTAGATGTCTAGGAATGTGTTTGGAAAATGATTTTGAAAAAAAAATTAAAAAAAATATTATTTTATTTTATTTTATTTTAAATTAAAAAATTAGTGTTTATATTATTTTATATATTGATATCAAAAATAATTTAAAAAAATTTAAAAAAAAATTATTTTAATATATTTATAAAAAAAAATTATAAGAAAACCTCATCCATAATCAGGCACTAAATAACGAAGAAAGATGCACGTTTCACGATATTAATTTGTCACCTAGACAAGGTGTCCAAGATCATATTTTGCAAGATTTACCGAGAAATTTATTGCATAAAAGTTTTCATGGAGATTACAGATAGGTTTAGAGAAGGTGTTTCTCCACATAATTAAGCTAAAAGCATACAATTAACGATGCTTACTATTAAACTCGGTACTTCTTCAACTAGAAACCAAATTTCAGCCAGACATGCTGATTTCTTAGATTAAGTTACCCAGATAAGGCAGCCTGTTCCATTTTCTGCCCCATGAACTGGAGAGAGGAGCTGATATAAGAATTGAAATCCTCCACTGGCCAGCCTTCAATTGGATCAGCAACGTAGGACCACTCGATCTTGCACCCATCGTTGACTGGCAAAACTTTAATGGTGGCCAAATATGACTTGAATCCAACGTTATTTTCGAGGATCTCATAGCTTAGACACCGTTCGATTCGATCGATCATTACTAGCTTCTCCTTGGCCCACTTCACCTGAGTCTCTTCGTGGCTCCGATCCGATGATATTGTGCTAGAACTGCAGTACCGAACCAGCCCAGGCTGTCCTGGCTCACCCTCAACCTGGTAACATGCATCCACACCTGGAAACCACTTCTGTAGATTGCAGAAGTCCTCAAAGAAAGGCCAGACCTGGTCTGCTGTCGGGCCTTTTAGCTCAGCCGTGGCCTTGCCTTCCCATTTGCCTTGTGTTTCTTCTGTCATGATAGAATTAAGGAGGGAGAGGGATGCTAGCTTCTGTGATGGGGGTTCGTGGCGACGTGACCATTTATGATGCTTAAAACTTGCATCAGTAAGCCATTGTGGTCAACGACGACTCCAGAATTTTCAGAAATCTGTTTGTTTGGAAGGAAATGGACAGTGAATAGCTGGAGAATCTTTGCTTTAGGACAATTTATAATTGGCACATCGGAGTGATACTGGCCCACCATTATCTGTCATGTGCATGCTCTATCCGAGAAATGTGCGGTCTTGAATGCTATTGATCCAGCCATTGATCAATTGTGGCTGGACAAGGAGAATCGTTTGTAACATAGCTGATCAGGAACCCATATCCACGTAAAATGGGAACAGCCTGCGCTTTCCATGAGAGATAATCTGTAGAGGCTATAGCTTAATTGAAATGCCGGGTAGATGATCAGATTAATTTGAAAGAGAGCAGATTAGACGGGGCTTGCTCATCCACAGGATGAATCTGAGAATGAATATAGAGGAAGATATATTATTTGAAAAAGTTCCTCTCGATACCAAGTTATCTACGATAATGTTTAGTTATGATAGAAATATGAAGATAGGATTACTTATGAGTAGAGAATACCATTTTGATGAGATGCTCATTGTTTCATTTCTTGCTTTTTTCTTGATTTTTTCTGATTCACATACTAAATTAAAACCTGTAATTTTGTTTACTGGAAACCTTTTAAGGACAACAACGCAAATATGAGGATTAGACGGGGCTTAGTTTTTTTTTATTAGATGTGAGAAAACTCTATCATCTGGAAAGCACACTATGTGGATCCAGGTAAGCGAGTAAAATTTCAGTTATCTCAATTTCTTATAAGAAGTGTACGTCCTGACTCAAACTCGAGACCTCTTGTGCAAATCGTAAACTCTTTATCATCACGTCACATTCTTTAATGACTAGAAGGGCTTGGTTGCATTCAACTATGATGTTCTATGATTCATAGCTGTCCGTTTCGTTTTGTTCCGGGCGAAACGACCGAAACGCCCCGTATCAGTCAAAAAAACAAAATAAGACAGCTTGGTTTTTACCCCAGTTTTTATTCCGGCCCGTACCGTAAATTTCGGTCCAATTCCGGCCGAAATGCGTCGAGAATATGCCGGCTGTTCCGTTTTGGTCCGGACAAAAATTCATTCGGCATTCCTTTCAAATGCAATTCTTTATGAATTGCTTTTGTTTTTTTACCGCAGGTCAATTCCTTCTCATTATATATATATAATATCAGTATATTATATATATTGTTTACTTAGATATATTAAAAATTAGAAAATCAAAATCAAAATAATAAAAATTAAAAAATATATATTATAAAAAAAATTATTGCGTCAACTTTGATTTTATAAAAAATAAAAATTATATTTTTTTTTTGCTTTTTGTCATCAAAAAAAAAATGAAACACCCTGGCACCTTCATAAAAAAATAATTTAAAAACAAAAATTTAGATAATTATTTTTCATGCTTACCTATAGTTGTGATGAACTAAATAATATATAATTTTTAGAGATGTTTATAATTTTAATATTATGTTTGTTTGACTTTGTGTTTGTATTATATAATTTTAAGTTAATTTATCTTGAATTTGAATTATATTTGTTAAATTAATATTTTAATTTTTTTCATATAATTAATTAATTAATTAATTAATTATATATATATATATATATATATATATATATATATATATATTAAAAATACAACTCTAAAACGGCACACCGAAATACTCCAAAACCAAAATATTTCATACCAATAAAAAAACAAAATGTCAACCGAAATAAAATTGACAGCTATGCTATGATCTATGATCAGCCAGGACTCTCAGAACTAGAGTCTTCACCTTCAGGATCAACGGCACAGGTTACCATGCATGGCAATGGCAATGCAGATTCCGCCAGCAATTTTAGGTGGCAATGGCAATGCATCCGAGATAAACCTTGAAAACCCAATTTTAGCTTTTGGAGATTTGGCTATGGCAAGAGCCATGGTTCCGAATTTCCCAACGGTTGGTAGGTGTGTTCTCTCTTTATGTTTTCACCCTACTGATTCAAGGGATTTTTTTATTTTTTTGCACTTGTTTTATTTATTGCTTATTTATCGCTCAATTTTTTTCAAATGATTTTTTTTAAGATTCAAACTTTATATTGCTAGATCTTCGACTACAACACGAATGTTTAGCGCTGCAATGATGAATAACGGGGGCTTTATGCACTTCCTACCCAAGGGTGTGCTCGTTTTTCTGCAAAATATTTCCCTCTTCAAATTATTTTTCATTATTTTGGAAATATCAAGAAATTAGTTTTTTTTTTAAAAAAAATAGATTATTTTTATGGTATGGTTTCTCACACATTTGGGATACGGGCACAACCAGGAGAAGGATTTGTGTATAAATGTTAAGCTAGAAATGTGATTAGTCTGTAGCGGCTAGAAAACAAGAGAATTACTTAGAGGGTGTTTGTTTTAAGAATATTTTTGAAATAAATTATTTTTTTTCATTTTTTATTTCAAATTAAAAAAATAGTGTTTTTTATATTTTTTTCATGTGCTGATGTCAAAATAATTTAAAAAATATTATTTTAATATATTTTTGAACAAAAAACACTTTTAGAAACAACTTCAACCTCACTTTTAAACATTAGTCTTTAAGAATATAGCATGGAAATCTTTTCTTCTGAAAAAATATCTTTTCAAGAACAAAACTCACTATACAATCGACCTCATGTCACCTGTAGCAATACCTTTTGAAGGGCTTATCGTGGGAAGATAATAACAAAAAAAAAGTTGAAGATAAAGGGTGGGACAACTAGGATAATGTAGATAGCTGCACGCAAGTATTTGTTCCTATGAAAATGGCGTTTTACATGCTACTGGAAGATGTTATCCTGCTGTTAGAAGACAAGTATCAAACCAAACATTGAATCTTAATTATTTTAATTTCTAATATATAATTCATGCAATTCTAGATATAAAACACTTAAAAAGAATATAAAAACCCTGCGCTTCGTTGTTCTCATACACCTAAGACACTTGGATAGCATTTGTAATATCTTAATTAATCACTAATATGATGGACTATATATATATATAAACTCGGGCTAATTTTTTAAATTTATGACCTAAGTCATAATATTAAAATTAGTCAATAAAAAACAAATTTAAAAAAAAAATTATAAAGTCTAATTTCTCAATCAAGCAAATATCGAGGGATAAAATATATAAAACAATTATCTACAAATAAATAGAGATCAAAAGCAATTTTTTAAATTTATCTAAAAGAATCATTTTTTATTATTATTATTTGTTTGGTTTCAGATTAAACTAAAAGAGTCATTTTTTTAGCAAACTCAATCTGAAGTTCTGAACTCGACCCATGTTGGGGTGGCTTTGATAAAAATGACAATTTGGGCGCCCACCACAGCTTAAAATGAATGCATCTATGAAGGGCACGATAGGGTCTGACATCATCAATAGCACGTGGCAATCTGACACTCACTCTCCCAGAAACAACTCAAAATTAATATAGTTGATTGAACTTGATAACAAGCCATCATTGCACCCACCATATCCGAAGGATTAAATTAACTATATTTAAGCTGGAATACATAGGGTTAAAATCTAGATCTATGAAGGACAAGATATAGTTTGGCCGTGTATTTGCTTACAAAATATGCATTACATGTTTTTTTATATAAAATATGAACAAATAAATCCAAGTTGGCCATTCGGGATGGAAAGGCTAAAATACATTTATAGCAATTAGATCAAAGTATGATTTGCTTGTATTAAAAATACAAACTAAAATAATGTGTATCCAATTATAAGAAAAATATCAAAATAAGTACCTGTTTGGGAGTGTGATTTAAGCTATTTTTTAAATTATTTTTTTATTCAGAAATATATTAAAATATTTTTTTTTATTTTTTAAAAATTATTTTTGAAATCAAAATATAAAAATAATATAAAACACCAAAAATATTTAATTTAAAATAATAATAATAAAAAATCCAATTTTTTTTTGTAAATAATTATGAAACGTCTAACCGGACATAAGTAGAGAATACAGTCAGAGATTTCAACTATGACAATGACAAGGACACCAGCAATAAAAACTGGTGAGAAATTTCTCGATTCAATCGAAGGTCATTGTTCTTTCCAAGTGTTAAGTGAAGAATTAAACTCGAACAACTTGTTTTGGTAGCTAACTTAATATATATATATATATATATATAAACATATTAACAAATTAAAAGAAATTTGTAGCACATCTTTTTTGACAAAGTGCAGACAACACAAAAACAAAAGAAATGATTAAAGTGAATCTGTTATTCTTAATACAGTGAGCAATGAAAATTTTATTTTCATGGATCCACTCTACCTTTTTTTTGTTCTATAAATACCTCTTTCTTCTCCGTCCCCCACCACATAACCCTCTCCTTCTCTCTCCCATGGAGCAAAAAATGGAAGCAAGTCCACCATTGATAGCCAAAAAAGTAAGTAACATTCTACGTTTAATTTTCTTGATGATCCAAAAGGGTATGTTAAAGAGCAAGCTCATGTTAGATCTCCATTTCTTGATGAGCCGAGGCAAGATCCTAAGGAAAGCCTTAAACGACATCATTGTCCAGCAACACAGCACTCTAAGTTGCATTTCACATGATGTTCACATGTCGTTCATATCTCCTCGAGAGTACGAGTTCAGCTGCAGCGGCAGCCCTGCTTACAAATTCTACAGCTACAAGCAACCTTATTACCAAGCCAGGAGGCGAAAACTCCACGCTCACTACAAGCACACGCGGATCCACGCGCCATCGCTTGGCAGTACTGATGATTTGGCGTCGACTATCTGCGCCGGTGACGGGACAGTTGAGGGTTCGCCTTTGGTGGGCTCATCTGGGTGGTTTGGAACGTGGAGCCCGATGGTGAGACAAGTGAGAATAACCGACTCGCCATTCACGATGAGGGATGCTGACGAGGATTGTCACGTGGACAAGGAGGCTGAGAAGTTTATAGAGATGTTTTACAAGGAACTGAGGTCGCAGAAGGAGATGGCTGCCAGGTAAGCAGCAGTGGAGTCGTATACATGGCACGAGTGGAGCCACCTTCAAGTGATGATGATGATGACCAGTTTCTGGCTTGTTTCAGGTGATGGGAATGTCAATGCACGAACTTTCCGTTTCTGTAATTTGCTTAATTAATATTGTACATTAATTTGGGATTATTTTTTGCCCTTTTTTACTCTCTCTAATCCCCCCCTTGTAATTTGTCTGCGCTTCGCGTAACGTGCATGTCACCTTTACATGAATTAAATGGAATCGAAAATAAATGTATTTTTGGTTTTAAATTCATCCACCAAGAATCACAGAAGCCAGATGGAGATGTGTCGTGGGTAGCTTCCTTATAAATGATGAAAGGACAGTGAAAACTACTATAATTGACAGAATAATGGCCCTTTCATTATGATGGCCCCAGTTTCACAAGCAACGGTGTAATACAAGTCAAGATCAACCAGGTTATCATATCAGATAGATAAAAAAAAAAAAAGCAATGATCTTTCCTTAGGATCATGGGAACATAAACTCGAAATGTCTCTAGATCTAAAAAAATCCCCTGCAATCTTAAAAAACCACAGCAAAATCGATCAGTCCCTCGTCACTACACCTTTGAAATGCCGTCAAGAAAAGTTTTAGCAGTATTTTCAACTGTTTATTGTTAAAAAAATAATATAAATTATATTTTAAGGTTAATAGTTTAAATTTTTAGGTAATACGATTCTTTAACATGGTATTATAGCCTTGTTGACCTAGCGGTGACGAGTTGAATTTCATTACTTTCATTCTATTTTATAAAAATCAAGCACAAGACAGTATAGGTCTTTGCAAGTTTCAAGCCCAAAAAACTTCATTTGAAATAAATTATATTCTAGAGACTCATTTAATAATTTAAATTTTTAAAATTTTAAATAAGATAGTTTCTTAATATATGCAATTAGATTCACTGCTCAAAACAAGTTAGGATTCTAGCAAGTTTGCATCATGATGAGAAGCCCACTGAATATATGAAATACAATTTCCTTTTCCAATGTAAATTTGTTCTACGAAGGAAAGTGCGGGGTATGTAGGGATAAAGAGAGTATTATACTTAACGTGAGCTCCAAAAAATCAAGTGGCATTTCTTTTTTATTCTTTTTTAGTGCTGCTTTATGAATTAATATTTGTAGCTTTCACTTACGGAGTTCATATATATCCTTATTATGACCTTAACATAAAGTGAAACCTCAATCAAACTAATCGGATGGCCAAGATGACAAGGGAAAGGATTGGTCTCCAAATGTAGGGTCACAGATCTACCATAAAGCCTGGCGTTGGGGAGGCAGCCTCGTGGCAAGGTAGTTGCTTTAATTTAATCCCGCCAACCTTATCAAGCTGGGCAAATGGCAAATCACTTTAAATTTGCAAGCCCTGTCACTTAAGGAAGCTAATCCTTGATCACCGTATACAGGAGAAGAAAGGAAGTGCAACAAAGTGAAAATCACTTCAAATATGTAAGAAAAATAACTATCTGCTGTTTATTTTTATTTATTAAATTGAAAACTATAATATTTAAATTCATAATTATTTAATCATCAAGATTATAATATCATATCAAACAATCATTTCAACTTAAAACTTAAATTGCGAGGTGAAACTCATATATATTATTTTTCTTGGTATCGTAATAAATCGATCATATTTTACTAAATATTATCTTTCAATATTTTAAAACACTTTTTTTTAATTGTCTATCAAATATTTTATTTACTATCATTTTTCAATGCTGCATCAACTAAGAGAAATCTCAAGATTATATTATATGGATGGCTAAATGACATCCAAATAAGGTACAAGATGGCAAAGACCAAAAAGAGAATTGAGATCTTTTATCAAGAGAAATATATATATATATATATATATATATATATATATATATATATATATATATATATATATATAAACAAGAGACTTATTGCAAGTTGATATGTTCTTTTACAAAGAGATAGAGTTTTCCAATCACATTTTCATTAAGAAACAAAATTTGTGTTTTTCTTATATTTTAAATGCAAAATAGATATCATAATCAGCTTATGATTTCTTAGGGTTTGGCCAAAATATCAAAAAATCTTTCATCAATTATTTTGTTTAATTAATTTTTGAAATATTATGATTTAATTGTAAACTTTTATATTTGATGATGTAAAATTACACTATAATGTATACCCTGAGGTATTAAAGATACAAAAAATAAACACGATGCTAATATTCGGATTTTAAAATGATTAGATTTAGCTCAATAAGATAAAGATTCTCTCATGAAAAGAGATTTAATTGAATCTTAGATCATATCAATAAATATAAAGTTTGACTTGAAAAAACAATCAAATAACAATGCAGTTTACCTAGTGATGCGCCCTCTTTTTATACAACTAGTTTCTTTATTCAAACTATCGTAAATCATTAAAGAAAAAAATCCTAAATTATATAATCATAGTTTTATGTTTTATCCACACAAAAAAAATCACATCTCAAGAAGCAGACTTGTCATCTTTAAAGTCATGCACATCACAACACTTTGTTTTTACTAGTGATCAAAATAGCTATCGTTTTTTTTTAAAAAAAAAAATAGACAACAAATCAAATATCATCTTAATAAATAAAAAAATAGACAATAATTAAAACATCATCTTAAAAAAAATATTCTTCTCCCCATCTCTCAAACTCATGACCTCTAGGCTTAGACAAGCACATTAATAAACTAAACGACAACATGTAATTGTTGTCATGTGAATTATTTATATGAACAGTGTATTTGGTAATTCAAATCGGCACCAAGCTTTTACCTTAATAAATTTAGATCAGCGACAAGCAACGGTGACGTCTCTTTAATTTTATAGCAATTAGATCAAGAGTATGGCTGTCAATGGCTCGTTTGTATTTAAAATACAAACTAGAAATAATGTGTATCCAGCCACATGGAAAATATCTAGTTAAGTAGAAAATATCTAGTTTGCAGGCCCAATCAATTTTTCCTTTAAAATATATACAATAACTCTAAAATCTAGCAAGAAAAGTCCATTGTCCCCTAGTACTTTTATTTATTTTAAAGGTAAATTACAATTAAAAAAATTGAAGAGACAGTTTACCCTTTCTCATCTATAACTTGAAGAAATTTCAAACATGTAAGCAAAAATAACAATATTGATAATTTATTTTTATTCTATGGTGATATTTTCGAATCAACCTTATATTTTAACTAAAATTAAGAATAAAAGATATTTTTTACATTAATTCAAACTTAAATGAATAAACTATTATAATGATTATGATTTTAGCTTATAAAATCATGGAAAAAATAAACTTATTAAGCCAACCCTCTCAAGTTAAAATAAACAAATCCTTATAATCAAGATGCATCGAATATAAAAATAAAAGATGTCTATTTGTCAGGATTTTGAAATCGCTGTGTAATCTGACGGGTTGCATGCGAGATCATTGCAATCTGATGGGTTGCATGCGAGATCATTGCACAAGCATAAGAAAAGAAGAAAGAAATTGCAAGGAGTTTACCAAGCCACCTTCTTGGAAAATCCAGATGACAGGATCATTATGAAAAGTCATTAACTACCAAAATTAATTCAAGATGACTAGCTTCGAAATTGGACAAACATGTTTGAATTTTTTTTTTATGTAAAAAATATTGAAATCCCCGGAGTCACCTCTCGAAACCCTACTTTAAATTTTAGAAGTTGACAAGTCAGAGCAACGCTCAATCACAAGAACAAAATGATCATCAATTCTGAATTGAAATTTCAAACCACGTCTCTGTTGTGGGGCTCCTTCGCAAGGCTACACACAATAAGAAGGACTTGCTGATGGTGAGTTCTGGAGAAAAAAATCCGTTGCTTTTCCACGCATGGTGAATTTCCTAGCAATGGCGGGCTTGCCTCCATTAATTTTCTAGCGTCACTATCCTACAAAATATATAAAAATCGTTCTGGGACTTAATTAGTAATCTCTCTTGACAAAGCAGCAAATGTAACTATCAACTAAGCAAAAGTTTAAATCTCGTTTTTGAAATCTTTAATATAAGCTTGACGTGGTGAATTAAGATCAGGTTATTAAATGGAATGCCTCAATCTTCTGTCCCATAGACGTTGTGATTGTAATATAATGGAATCATATGAAAGTCTAGAGTGCTCAGTACTCAAAAGCGTGGTGTGACGGTAAAAAACTTGAGATTTGCTTTGCAAGTTTTGGATTTAAATCAGGACGTGTTCATCTTATAAAAACCTGAAACAACTAGAAGAATAAGATTTCTTCGAATCCCAAAAAAAAATAGAAGTCTTGCGTGCTCAAACTTATTGCATACATGTGATTTATCATAATTGAATCCGGGCACAATATATTAGGGGAAGGCATTGGCCAGTCATCACAGTTTTAGCTCATTCTAAATTTTATCTCCTAATTAATTACAAATTTAGTGAAAGAGCACAATAGAGAATCTTCTTTATTGATAGTTGTCCTCAGAAATTGCCTTGTAAATTCAAAAACTTTACACCGGACAAGTAGGGCAAGTCAGTATCTTGCATAAAATTCAAGAATTGTACATCACAGTATAAACCTTTTTGTGCTTGTTTTCCCGTCAAATCATACTTTTATAGACTTTTAGTTTTTATAAAATAATTATTTTTATATACATTTTTAACATATTCATGTAAAAAATAGTATTTTTAATCTTTTTTCAAGAATAGAGAATTTTAAAATGTAGTTCTTACCACAATCTCAATTACAGACTTGGACTTCATTTGGCTACGCGGCTGGACATGCTTTGCAACAAAAACAAAATCCTCAAATTAATTTGTTTTAGTGTTTTTGAAATGTTTTAATGTGCTAGTGTAAGAACAAATCTTAAAAATTATTATTTTAATGTATTTCAAAAAATTTATTTTAATAAATAATCATTATCACAATATTAAACAATACTTCGATGATCGCATGGGTTGAACCTGAACCGGAAATGATAAGAAGAAGTATTTATGTACATGACCCCATGCACATTAAGACATGATTTGGAATTGCATTTAAAATAGTGTTTCATGAAATACGAGTTTTTTTTACTTGAAATTAATTTTTTTATATTTATAGATCATTTTGATATAATGATATTAATTTTTTTTTAAATAAATACATTATTTTAATATATTTTTAAAAAATAAAAATTAAAAAACAACCATTACAACATTACCAGTCACCCTAAATCTTGAAATGCAATGAAGTCTAATTGGAGAGCACAAAAACCACGGAAATTCCCTTGAGATGTTGATCATCGAAGACAAGAGGCAAACAAGGAAAACGACCTCAATAAATACAAGAAGAGGAAGCTGGGCATTGACGAATGTGACGGCAAATTATTGAAATGCCCTTGTCACTGTCATGCAAATTGCAGCATTATTGGTGTTTTTATAGACACTTCACACCATTCTTTCTAGACGTCTTTTAGATAATCTCTCAAATAAGATAGAGAAAAATCTTTTTTTTTTTTGCTAGTTCATCATAACAAATTAGAGAAAATTGAAAAAAAAATCACCATCTTAATAGTTTTTAAGAGATTATAGAGTAATTAAAATAAACCGTTTTTTATATAGAGAAAAAAAAATCAGAAAACCCTAATAATATTGAATAAAAAAACATTTTTCCTTAAATTAAAAAAAAAATAGTAAAAGTTAAGAGCACCTAATAGGAGTACATATAGAGTGGATGCCAGGAACAAATGAAGCTATGTAAGTAAAAGTACATGATGGATTTTTCAAGGCACTATCGACATTCTAATAATATTTATGCGTGTGTTTGTAATAAATTATAAAAATCATTTATACTATATGAATCGATTTATGCGTGTGTTTGCTATTGTGTTTTGTGCATAATAGAACCCTGGACTGGTGTAGTTTAGCGCCTTAATTGGGCCCTGTTAATCTTTTACTTTTGAACACTGTCTGAAAAAGCCCAAACATATTCAAGGGGGACATGTCCAGTTGTCCTGTCTCTTGGGCTAGCTAGTGTGTCTTCAACGAAGCTTGATCTTATGGGCTGGGCTTCTTAAGAATGTGTTATCATTTCCAAAGCATGAAAACACAGACATTGGCGTTTCTGGCCGTAGTCTAGCGGTCATTGTCATGCGGGTAAGCAATTGTTCGGTATTTTTTTTTAAAAAAAAATACTTTTGTTTAAAAATATAGATATCATTATTATTATTTTGATTTTAAAAACTAATCCATAAAAAAATTAAAAAATAAAATTTATATAAAAACATATTAAAGATTCTCTTCGGATTGCGATTGACTTTTGGAAATGAAATGAAATGCGAGAAATCTTAGTGAATTAAATGAAGGGTGTGAATTGTACTGAAGTTATTAATTAAAGTTTAGAAGGGAAAATGTAATTTTTCAAACCATGGAAGGAAAGCAAAAAAACAATCAAGTAATAGGAGGCTTAGATGCAATTATTTTTTTGTTACATGTCAGTATAAAATATTCACATATTCGTTGGTATCGAGTACATCAACATTTAATAGTATGCACTCAAAATAGAAAACAAATCTGCAATTTCTCAATCAAATAAGTAAAATAAAATTGTAAACACTCACACAAAATTCAAGGACTAGATATTGAAATTTACTTCTTTTTTCATTTTCAAGTGGATCCGTTTTTTGCCACATGCTAGTATAAAAATAGCCAAGTGCGGTTAATAAAACGAGCAAATTTCTTTTTATTCAAGAAAATTTCACTTTTTTTTTAGTATTTTTCGCAGGCTTGGGTTAGGTGTGTAAAATTCTTGATGTTTGAGGTTTGTACAAGATAAAAATATCCTGACTCAAATTTAATACCTACAAAAAATATCTCAAGTTTTTTATCACCACATCACATCTAGAACTTAATATCAAGCGTGCTAGAATCTAACAATTTCAGATGTGGAATGCAATTTAATTGTATTAATGATTATCACTTCAGTCAATTTGATTATAAGAAAATAAAAATAACAAAGTGTTCATGAATAGAATCATCGTGCGTGGAAGAATGGTCTTCAAAAAATCGAGCCTTCCCGTTTCAGATTGGAACCATCCACCATGTACATGTTTGCCGCGTACTTTGACTATCGATAATGGGAACCCTGTCACTCCGCCTGTGCCCCGTCCACCTTAAAAAGCCATAGCATATGTCAACCGGCTGCCATGGAAACGGCCGCCGCCCCCTCCCCGAATTCAATTTTACCACTTTACCCTGTGATCATCTCCATGGAAGGTCCGAGTTAGCCTGGGCTAAATGATATAATTCACTTCAACAAAGATTAATGCTGTAAAAATAAATAAAATACACGAGTCAATATCACACCAGGACACAGTCCATGAAAAAGAAAATGGAAGAGCCTGACATAGACTACCATTATAGACCTAATTGCTCGACGAAGAAGGAGCGACAAACCCTAAGTGTTATTAGTTTATTACACCACCATGCAATGGCTGACAGTCTTAGGAGAGAATTCACTTCAGGTCAGATTTAATGCCGTACAAAAAACGATGCCAGAAAATGAAGACATTCATGGGAATTCAACATGTAATGCAAAATAAATTAGGGTTGACTTGTCAATGATAGCTCATTTTGATTTTTTTTCGACAAAAAAACAGTTATTTTCCGGTTGAAAATTTGCATCCCAAGTTCCCTCCTCCCAAGCATCTTCCCACTTCCATCAGAAGATAGACCTGATTAGTTAATTGTTAGGGCAAAAAAAAAGTCATATTGCTCGACTAATTAAATAATCTCGTTGATCAAGAGAACTTGAGGAGATTGAACATTTCTTGATCAAAGCATTGTCATTGAACGACACTAGAGGGTGGGGGGGCATTTTTCCATGGACGACAGTCAAATTTGAATTAAATAATTGCATGCCTTTGTTGAATTGACAATGGTGACATATACATGGTGCATGTATCTCGAATTCAAATTTATTTTCTTATAATTACTACTTTATTTATTTATTTATTTATTTAAACATTGATCTTCCTTCAATTATACATGAGTATGAAATGTTCTTATGTTCTACTTGTTATCCATTATTATATTTTGCATATCCATTTCCTGAAAGAAAAAAAACAGGAAAATGTTACACAAAAATTTCATAAAATTCTGATTGTGAAAAACGATGCCAAGGAAAATGGAAATCGACTCCTCGGTGCCAACAAAAAGATAAGATATCGCTTACTATTAATCACATCTGAATTTAAGAAATAAAAACCAAAATTTTAATTTAAATAAAAAATAGAAAAAATAATAAAAATTACAGCTTCAGGATTTAATTTGAAAATCTTTCAAATCCCAGCTATTATAACAAGCCTATCCATTATAGAACTAAGCTTATAAAATATTCTTGAAAATTTTTGAGTGTTGTCAAATCTAAAGTTGTGAGTTTCTTTCTAGACAAATTATTATGTTTTTTTTATTGAATTAAAGTTTATCTATCTAATGAAAAATTATGTTTGACATTGCGGTTGAATAGTATATTTAAAAAAAATAAAATTTTTTGTTGTAATTTGATTTATTTTTTTATATTTTTGAATGATTTTAACGTGTTAATGTAATAAGTGATTTTTTTAAAAAATAATAATAATATTTTAATGCATTTCTCATTAAAAACAATTTATACTATGCTATCAAACATGATCCAAATATATATTTGAGACTATTAAATCTATATTCAAGAGAGTATCCACCACAAAATCTCGTGTTATTTTAAA
This sequence comes from Salix caprea, assembly GCA_964035475.1. Classification (NCBI taxonomy): domain Eukaryota; kingdom Viridiplantae; phylum Streptophyta; class Magnoliopsida; order Malpighiales; family Salicaceae; genus Salix; species Salix caprea. Next base: position 17,301,688 of record OZ037751.1, read on the forward strand.
CTTTTACTGCTCCAGTCAAATTATTATGAATTTAAAAAAAAATAGCTGATATAAATATATTTATTTAGATTGTTAAAAAAAAGTTCTAATTGACGTTTAAAGTTTTATAACACTCTTAACATTCAATAAAAAAATGTTTTTATATAAATGCATTGAAAGGTTATTTTTATAAAAAATATATAATTTTAACGTGTTTTAAAAATGTTTTTGTAAAAGCATTCACGCTATAATACCAAACCTATGATGAAATGAAAAAGAAGCAAGCAATAAAATCAAGACCTCTCTCTCTCTACCAGAAAAGCGTGGAAACTATATAATCTCTCTGTTGCTCTCTGCGCCTGTTCCTTGCACGTTCCTGCAGAATGATTTCAAGGCAGACTTTTCTGGTACCATGCAATATTATTTACTTTTATTTAGCTAAGCATTCCACCAACCCACCACCACTTGAGTAGCTAGCTCAACATCGTATGTTCAGATTCACCAAACTTTTCAATCAAGACAGCCTTAAAAAAAAGCATAAAAAACGGTAACAAAACCATCCCAATTCCACGAATGAAGTCCACGTTGCTCTTTTTGACATGGAAACCAACCTAAATTATTTTCAGCTTTCATTTAAATAAAAATTCGGAAGCGTAGAAATTTGTGGTGGGCTTTACGTGGCTATAAAAGTGGGCCTTTTCTTGCTTTACAGAACAAGCGAGGGTTGTGTTTTGTGTTGTGGGATTTTGTTTCTTGTGTTGTGTTTGGCTTTTCAGCTTCTTGTTAATCGCAGAGAGCAGTGGTTCTTGGTTGGGGAGGAGAAAGGAAGGTTTGGGCTTTATTAGAGAGAAGAACAATGATGAACGGAGTGGAGAAAACGAATGGAGAAGATCTTGCCACGGAGGAACAGCTTATCACTCCATGGACTGTCTCTGTTGCCAGGTGAGAGAGAGAGACAATGTTTTCAGATTTTTTTTGTTAATCTTGTCTTATTCCTTATGGCTTGCTGGCCCATGTTGATTTTAGATGCTGCATTGTGGAATTTTTATCTAAACTTTTAATTTTTATGCTCTCAAAAATGTTTGCAATTTTGCTCAAGTTGGTTTTTAATTGTTGCTCAAGCTGTGAAATCCTGGTTATTTCTTACTGGATCTTATTTATTTTTATCGTTTTCATTCATCGAATAATTTTTTGGCTTTATAGGAAGTGGTGCCAGTGGTTTATTTAGTAAAACATATATCCAGGAAGTTTGGTTTGTGTTCTTCGTGGATGTATTATTTTTGGTCCAGAACAATGAAAACTATCCTTTTCTTAAGGCCCTGAAATGTTTGACTTAAGAAACCCTTGATTGTTGGTTTTGCTGATTTGTTCATACTTCTAAAATTTGCAGAATTTAAGTTTTTGATTCACTCAAAAGTATTGTTTTTTGTTATGTTACAGTGGATATACTTTGTTGAGGGATCCACGCCACAACAAAGGGCTTGCCTTTACTGAGTATGAAAGGGATGCACATTACTTGCGTGGCCTTTTGCCTCCAGCACTCATGACCCAGGAACTCCAGGTTATCTTAAATGATTTTCTTCAAGTTTAAATTCCAATATCAAAATTTCTGTCTCCCGAGCTTAATTAGTCCACAAAACTTTGATTATTAGGAGAAAAAGCTGATGCACAACCTACGCCAGTATGAAGTTCCTCTTCAACGATACATGGCTATGATGGATCTTCAGGAGAGGAATGAAAGGTTGTTTTACAAGCTTTTGATCGATAATGTGGAGGAACTATTGCCAGTTGTGTACACTCCAACAGTTGGCGAGGCTTGCCAGAAATATGGGAGCATTTTCAGACGCCCTCAGGGTCTTTACATCAGTTTGAAAGAGAAGTAGGACCATCTGGATGTGATTGCCTTTTAGTTTCATGTCTAAGTTGCTTAGTTTTCAAGTATTTACTGAAAAATGAAACTTTTAGGGGCAAGATTCTTGAAGTATTGAAGAATTGGCCGGAGAGGAATATCCAAGTTATCGTTGTTACTGATGGTGAGCGTATCTTGGGGCTTGGGGATCTTGGTTGCCAGGTACTGATGTTTGCAAGTTCACTTATAAATTACAAGTTGTTAGTTGGATGAGCAGGCCACTCCTTATCTCTCAACAGATGGATCATTGTTAATTTGATTCCTGTAATTGTTTTGCATTTGTTTAGGGAATGGGGATTCCAGTAGGAAAACTCTCTCTGTATACAGCACTAGGAGGATTACGTCCCTCTGCCGTAAGCTCTGACATATCTTAATTACTGTCTTACTGAAGCTAGGAATACGCCCCTTGCTATTATAGTTACTAAAACCTTGTACCTGTATTCAACATATGCAGTGCTTGCCTGTAACAATTGATGTTGGCACAAACAATGAGAAGTTATTGAATGATGAGTTCTACATTGGGCTTAGACAGAGGAGGGCAACTGGACAGGTATAGTAACTTGACTTTCCTCCCTTTCCAATTTACTAATACGTTTTTTCCTTGCTTTTAAATCACGCTAAGTCTGAAAATTTGTGTTCTGCAATCTGCCATGGTTTAGGAATATGCAGAGCTTCTAGAAGAGTTCATGACCGCAGTTAAGAAGAACTATGGGGAAAAGGTCCTTGTACAGGTAACCATCAAACATTGCTTGACGTCAGTTTTCAGTACTTAACCCTGTTCTCTGAATATTATGATTTCCCTTTTTTAGTTTGAAGATTTTGCAAATCACAATGCATTTGATCTACTGGAAAAATACAGCCCAACTCATCTTGTCTTCAATGATGACATACAGGTAACATGTGACAAAAGTTTGCTTGTTAGCAATTCGTTTGTTCCTCAATGGAATTTCTCTAATCGCAAATGGTTTCATTTATTGCAGGGCACTGCATCTGTGGTGTTGGCAGGGCTTCTTGCAGCTCTGAAATTGGTCGGTGGAGCCTTGGCGGACCATAAATTCTTATTCCTGGGTGCAGGAGAGGTTAGGAACCAAAACCACGCGTTCAAAGCTTTCTTTTTGTTTGTACTTCTCAGTCTCTTGCATAATGGCTGTGACTGTCTATGCAGGCATTTCTTTGTTCATATATACATTAGTCTTTGTTCATTTGATTCTTACTTCTGTCTTTTCTTTTGGGTGTTGCAGGCTGGAACCGGTATAGCTGAGCTTATTGCTCTTGAGTTATCAAAACAGGTGTCAATCTACTGCTTATCTGGATTTTTTCATTATTTACTTCCATTTGCTAACCCTTATGGTCAATCCCATGCTATTTTCTTCAGACCAAAGCTCCACTTGAAGAGACTCGCAAAAAGATTTGGCTTGTGGACTCAAAGGTAGTGAAAATGTGGTCAAAGTCCTCAACTTTTGTTGCACATTTCACCATGGTCCTTTTCTTTACACTAACATCTGGTCTGAGTATGCTCCAGGGACTGATTGTTAGCTCGCGCAAGGAGTCGCTTCAACACTTCAAGAAACCTTGGGCTCATGACCACGAGCCTGTCAAAGGGCTCCTAGATGCTGTTAAGGTGTGACACTTTGTGAATTCATATTGTGTGCTCCCTTCAAATCATTTTCCTGAAATCTTACCATACTTGCTGATCTATTAGGCAATCAAGCCAACAGTTTTGATAGGATCATCTGGAGTCGGGAAAACGTTTACAAAGGAGGTGGTTGAGGCCATGGCATCAATTAATGAGGTTCTTTCTCTTTCTCTTGCTCTCTCTCACTTGCACACACACACACCCATCAATCTTGTCAAGTTATCTGACCCTAGTCTAAATTATTGGCACTCAGAAACCGCTAATTCTTGCTCTCTCCAATCCTACCTCACAATCTGAATGTACGGCTGAAGAAGCTTATACATGGAGCAAGGTAGAATACCAATTCTGCTTTTTCTCCAGATATTGTTTCATCAGATTTAAGTCACCTCACGCATGTGTGATTGGTACTGTATAGAGAAAATAGTGAAACTCTTAATTTAAGCACCATCTTGACTGCTATATGTTTTCCAACTTGCAGGGTCGTGCAATCTTTGCTAGCGGAAGCCCATTTGACCCTGTTGAATATAACAGCGAAGTTTTTGTACCTGGCCAGGTTTTAACCTTACCTATTGTTACTGGAAATCATTCTCTTTACCAGAAATTTACTATAAATAGTGGCTTACATCTTCAAATTATCCAGGCAAACAATGCTTATATATTCCCTGGATTTGGGTTGGGATTGATCATGTCCGGGGCAATTCGCGTGCATGATGACATGCTTTTGGCAGCTTGTAAGTATCACGGACTGTCGAGTTATATCTTACATGCACATTTACCACCCCAGTAAATTCTATCTGCTCGAAGGATCGATTTGAATGCTGGAAATTTCATTGGATTGCTTGAAGAGTCGAGAAGCCATGATAATAACAATCTCTGTGTAGAATAAATGCATTAGCATTTGAAGCGTCAAGTCTAAAACAACCACCTCATCCCCCACCTCTGCACAGATCATATTTTTTTGTGCCCTATCAACTCTGCAAGAACTAATGAACAAGGCCAGGTCCATCAAGGTTTAACATCTCCAATTCTTTTTGCAACAGCTGAAGCTTTGGCTGCACAAGTAAAACAAGAAAATTTTGACAAGGGGCTGATTTACCCACCATTTTCCAACATTCGAAATATATCAGCCAACATCGCAGCTAAGGTTGCTGCTAAAGCGTATGAACTCGGTAAGCTTCTTTCTGGTTATCAAGCTCTCATACCTGCACTGCCCTGCATTACTAACGAGGCTTACATAACTTCTTTATAGGTCTGGCATCTCGTCTCCCTCGTCCTAAAGACCTCGTCAAGCATGCAGAGAGCTGCATGTACAGCCCAGTCTACCGAAGCTATCGTTAAACTTGGAGAGGGATTTTGCATTTTGCAACCAGCGATTTGCTCGGGGTCGTTCTCTACTTTCTATCTGTTTTTCATGTTTCTGTTACATCAAATCTCAAGCAGAAAGAGTGTTCCTTGCTCTAGTTGTAATAATTTATTTATTTTAGACAATCCTATTTGTTTAGGCTAGTTATTGCTATTTATTGCAATAATGCTGAATAAAAATAAATTTATAATTGTTTGGATTTCAATATTATTAGTTCTCATTTTTAAGCATTTTTTAGAGTTTAGAAATTGAAGTTCAAAATTATGTGCCAATTCTAGAGTTTATTTAATTTAATTTAGGATATGATGTAGTGTATAAATTGGGATAGCATGGAAAAACGAGACCACTAATCAGTAAAAGGCAGATTAATATATTTAGGTCATAACACTAAATAAATAAATAAAACATGAGTAAATGCTTTTATAGATAAATAAAAAAGATATTATGACCCTGCAGTGCTACGGGCCCATTTTTAAAGTTCATTTTCATATAATTTTGTGACTGTTAAAATAAATAACTATATAAGATGTATTCCTCTAACAAAAATCCTCTTTTATTCATGCATCTCTTTTTAGTTTTTTCATTATTCTTATAAATGCATTGTGGTAATGCATTTCATCTATCTAAAATTTCATGTATAGTATGGTAGATTATTATATTTGATGTATAATAAAAAAAAATAGAAGTGCTTTTATAGATAAATAAAAAGATAGATACTTGCTATTGTGGCCATGGATTTTTATTTAAGAAACCCATTGTTCTTATTTATGTATTTTATTTATTTATTTTGCGGCAATTAAAATAAATATATATAAGAGTTTGAAGGATTTTTTTAGAAGGTGTATTTATCTAATCAAAATCCATTTTTCTTATTTATGTATATTTTTTTTGATGAACATGTTTGCTATATTAATATTGTGGAAATATCAAGATAATTAAAATAAATGTTTACAATAATTTCAATTCAAGAGGAAAATAAATTTTTGAGGCAAAACTCCTTTTCTCTTATTCATTTTTTATTTTATTTTACAAAAAAAATGTCTTTATTAGTATCATGTTTTTTAAAATAAAAACTTGTCATGATTTAAAAAACAGGTTTTTTAAAAAAAAAATGATGGCTTGAAAATTTAAAAAATCATGTAATAATCGAATGAGATTTTTAAATATTATTGTGATTATTAATTTAAAAGATCAGATGCTTTTATTGCTAATACACTTTAGAAGAAAGGGACAGATCCTATATACAGAGAGAGCTACTTACATGCTTATGAACAGAAATAAAAGACAGCAGTTCAAAATGTGGTACTAGCGTGTATCATCACCAACCTGGGAACTCCGTATTCCCCAAAACGATTGAGGCTTCAACTTCTTCTTCGTGGCAGTAAAAAGCCACCCCATTTGGGTTTCACAGGAGGCACATTCTGCAATTGTCCAAGCATACCTGCAATATTTGGCATGTTAACCAACCAGTCAAATAATCATATGACCAGTTCCTCGAATTAACCCCCAGTACATGCCATATATAATTGGCAGAAATTTAGGAAACCATGTAATACAGCAACTTAACTCGAGTTATCTTTGCTCACTCCATCTTAACACCATGCTAGTATTCTCATCACTTATGGTTAACTCCCAAAAACAATTTAAACCATTGAAACTAAAAGAAGAAAAAAGCAATTAACGTGAAATTACAGGAGCTTCGAAATAAAGTCAGTGAAATGTTTCTCAAACTCCGGAGAAAATTAACAGCCTGCAACCTTTTTTTTCTGAATCAGTACAGGCCCATAACTAGTGCCCATTGCCTCAAACACCACTCTCTAATCCTAGTGACAGAACCATAAATAATAGAATACATGAACTCAGATGTCAGCTGCATCAGCCTAGTACTAAGGAATGAAAGTATCGTCATTTTACTTCAATTAAATTGATCCCCTATCAAGGTAACTAAAGACTGCAAGCTCCAAGGACATAAGTGCTATTCATAGTATAAAGTTCGTCAGACAAATTGAAAGAAAATAGCACAAGCGCTGGTTTAAGAAAATTAAAATGTCATGGATAGAATCTGAGTCCATACCCAGGAAACCAGCTGTATTCCACAATGGCTCGCCCTATGAGTGCTAACCCATTAGCTTTCTGGAGTGTCATTATCTCATGCACACAACCATGTGAATTGACATAAGCACCAAGAGGACCTTCAGTAGACATCACCACCATATCACTCCGCTGAGCAATTACAGTCTGGATGGACAAAAGAAAAAAATAATCTGGGTATGAACAGAAAAACATGCTTTAGCTTATTTTAGCAGGACAAAGTTTGTTAAGTCGTAGGTTCATAGCTCACCAATAATTTTCACGAGAAAAAATAAATAAATGCAGGTGTCAAAGTATGTTCACAGGCAACAGGCAAGAGAAGAGGTATGCCACACGTATACCCATGGTGAGAAATTTGAGGATTCAATACCACATATTACCTTACAAGTTTTACATTGAAAAACATCAAAACTTTCAAGTAAACCAATTTCCCGGCGCAATCTATATGAAATGCCATCAATCTCCAGAAGCTCCTGCCTGGTCTCTTCAGAAACAGGAATTTTACTGGCAATATAAAATGACAAAAGGTCAGGCTTTCTCACAAGGCCATCCATGCTTGGTGCCCCAACAACCTGTTTCCACATATCTGCAAATGTTTAAAGCAAGGGTATCAATTATGTTCTTTCTTTCCTTTCTTCCTTTTTTTGTGGCAAATATAACTATAATACAAATAGTAAGATTTTCATTCTTTTCTGACAAAGTAAATTATCCAGATCCAAACCTTTACTGGATTCTCTTTCAAAGATCTTAATCACATCTGCATTCAAACCACATGTAACATAATTCAAAGAATCTTATCATGAAGCCTAGCAATTTCCACTCATTACTAAGACCAAAAGCCAGATAAATGCAGAATTTGAGAACAAGATTATTATAAATTTGACAAGTTTCACATTATTTTCTAACTTTCGCTTGGCAAAGCTATATGATGATGATGATAACGACTAAAAACTGCAAACTAAGATGTATGTGCAAGTAAGCTTGCGCAGAGCTTAAAATGCAAGCTCACAACCAAATTACCTGCTGCTCTTTCAGCAAGACAATAGGAGTCATACATACGGTATACCCAGTGGGGCCAGAAGGCTCTTGGAGCCTTGTGAAACTGGTTTAAGTCAGCATTTTTCCAGAAACTCTTTGACCCTACCCCTTTCTTTGCCAAATCAGAACTAGTCCCAATCGCTGAGGTAGTATTATCAACATTTTTTCCAGTGTCCAAATACAATGGCCCTTTTGACTCACTTAGGTGAGATCTTGTAGATCTCATTTCTGTCTGACTCATGAGCATGTCATCATCGCTGCTGGTTGATTCATCCATTGCATTATAGCCATAATAACAGGAATTGAGTGCAGATTGGTGAATTCTCATGCCTGCTGATGAGAGCGCACTATCAAAACTTTCCTCCAAATATGTATCTGAATCACTGTCGTTGTGCCCATATCCAAGTGATGAAGAATTTGAAGGTGGCACACATGAGAGCCTATGACTGCGCAGATTACTTAATGGTGGCAATTTTCCAAAAGCATCCTTGGGTGTCCTTAATGGAATATCTTCATGAATGATTTGAACCTCTCCAAAGGGCTAAACAGATGAAAATTCCAAATCAAATCAGCCTTCAATTTTAGAGCTACCAAAAGAAGAGGGAATAATGTTGTAGCATAAATTTGCTCTCACCATTCCTTCCACATCAATCCAATGACGTTTTAGATGAAACCGCTGCTGGCCACGGGTAACTACATTCAGTGATCCATCCTCTAATCGCCGGTATTGTCGAATCTGTAAGGTTATATGTACCAAGTTATACAAGCCAATCCACACAACCGTCATAAAAAGAAGAAAGGCAGTTTACCAATTTTAATAGTTAGTAACAGATCAAATATGCAGTGAGTATCATCTCCCTTCTCACATCAAACACCTGTCTCTAATCTGCAGTGTTGCTTGAAAATGTATAACAAGGTACAGTTACAAACAAATTGATGCCTTCAACTACGGAATTGCTATGAAAAACATTAAAATTTCAAATAAGTTTTGGCAACACCACAGAATTGGCACAAACATAGACAACCATAAGCAAATAAACTTCACATCCTCCTGTTAGAAAGAAAAATGAAACATGGCTGATCATACAGTAATTATACCTCTGCAGTTGTCCCAACAGTTGCAAACCTTAATTGTCTGTTATCAGAATCAGAATCCCTGTATGCACGAACCTGAGCCAAGTTTTGAATGTTTTCTAAGAAAAGATTTAGTCCCATAAACAGAAAAAGGCAAAGGAAAAGCGTCTAGATAATGTTCACTTACCACACCTACAATATAAGGAGATTCAACTTGAACCAATGCCCTCTCAACAGCAGAAATGAAATTGGGTTGAACAACTCTCAAAGGAAGTGTAGCCTCTGGGAAAAGAACAACTCCTAACAAATATCAAAGAGCATTGTTTTTTAAACACACAAAAAACATCACTGTTCCTAGCTATCTGATAAGGTCATCAGGCCTCAAAACTTGCAAGTCTATAGGCTACTCAGTAGAAATGATTTCAAAGCTTATTTTCATGTCTCATTGGAAATTTTAATATGTAGTATTAAATACAAACAGACTAATTGTTTGAGTATACAGCATGATGAATATGCATACGCAGACCAAAAACAAGATATAACTCAGGAATTTTCTCGGTATAACCGACCACCATTTTTTCAAGTACCTTCAAGAAAGAACAATGGAAGGTTCAAAACGGCACCTCCATCCAAAAAAGCCAGTCTATGATGAGTGTCTTCAACCTCTGCCACACACAAGCAATATTGTAATTCCCTAATTCGATTAAAATACACTGAAAACAAAAATCAAAATAGTAACAACAAAATGCTTCGAGACGCCAGCGCCTACCGCCAAGATAAGTATGCAGTGAAGCTAAAAAGGGGTTGAAGGTGAAATCATCAGATGAACCAGCACCACTACATGAAGTGGTAGAAGCAATCAAAACAAAAATCAAACATCCTAGTTAATCATCAAATTAGTATTTCATCTTCTTCTTCTTCTTCATCATCATCTAGGTAACAAATACACCATTATTCGTTTAAATTAAAAATATTTAACTATAAAGAAACCCTAATCCCCAGATTATATTCTATGATTGCTACTGAATAGACAAAATTAATCAGCGAAATAAAAGTAATCCAGTAAAGAGCTAAGGTGATGGATTACGTGGCATCACGACCACCGACTTCTTCCTCGATCTGTAATTCTTCGAATTCAAGCTCTTGAATCCGGTGCCTCTCTGCCTCTAAAATTATAACGTCGTCCATTTCCGTTTTCTCTCGATGTCTCCCTGTTTCCTTTCCTGCTATATAGTTTTCTGTTGGTGGTGTTCTGTGTGAGAAAGAAGCACTAGGATTTTAAATTTTATTATATTTTGGTCGTTTATTATGTACCCGCCATTACATATTGCAACAGACAAAGTTCCAGAAGAGTGTGTAGTGCAGTACTGCTTTATTTTTTTAGGCACAAGCGGCCTTGCCATGTCATTATTTTGTCTGGACTCCAATTGTGTTTTTCTGGGCCGTTAGCAACCGCTTTGGGCCCAATTACTGTTATTCGTGTCCCCCGAGTTATCACCCAGTTTAGTGTGGTTAATATTATTTTTAAAAATATTTTTTTATTTAAAATATATTATAATAATGTTTTTTTTTGTTTTTTAAAAATTATTTTTAATATTATTGAATAAAAATATAGAAAAACATTAAAAAAATTAATGTTAAAATAAAAAAAAATTAACTTTTTTTAAAGAAACACAATATTAAATTGGGCATTAATACCAGGAGAAAACCACGGCTCTCGTTTGATGGTTGTCAGAAATATATTATGTATTATTTCTAGTTGTGATAGGAAAAAATATATTATGTATTATTTCTAGTTTAAAATAAAAAATATTATAAATTTATATTTAGTATATATATCTAGGAGAGTGTTTTTAAGAAAATAAAAATAAAAAACTCTATCCATTGAGCTGGATCGAATTTTTAATATCCTTAAAAAAAAATCATTTTCCTGGTAATAAACCTGTAAAACAGAATCGGTGGTGAGGAGTCGTCAATTAGTTTGAAACTTGTTATAAGTAACAATAAAATCTTGATCTCTACGATCAAGAAATCATCCAGGCAACTGCCAGCAACCAATGAAATGATTCAGCATAATCTGATTAACATACCCTTTATATATATTTTTTAAAAAATATATATTTTTTATTTTTTATTACATGAAATTCATTCACTTTTTATTTGGAATTAATTTTTTACTGTAATAAAATTCAATTATAATATTTGACTTGAATTCAATTGATAAATAAATTAAATTTACATGTTGGAAAAAAATACAATTTTATCAAACCTTTAAATTAATTCAGTTTAAAGAGTTTTAAACAGGTTAGGAAAATAGAAAGATAAGAAAAATTAATTTTAATTCAGGAGCCTTTTTCAATAAATCTATTATGCTTTTTGTATTTTAGTTTTTGGATGCTTGTTAAGAATTGAAATCTTTTGATCAAATTGTTTAAATTAATTACAATCGATTTAATCTACTGATTTGATGCAAACATGGGTCTTAAAATAGTTTTTTCTTTTTTTTAAAAGGACAAAATTAAAGGTTTTATAACACCCAATAAATCAAATTTCTTTGTCTTCTTTCTTTCACTCATCCACGTCCTAGAAGAGGAGAAACCGTGGCTAATGTCGAGCCAGATCTAGACTTGATCATGAGCTGAAACTTCGACAAGCCAGCCCAAGAGTGGTATGATGTACGGAAAGCAAGCCTGGTCATTTACGGACCGACCCAAAACCATTTCCTCGCCGTGTTGAGCAATAGCCGGACCCCAGCTAGCGAGCCCAAATACATTTCGATTATCTTGAAATAGTTTTTGTGATGGTTTTACAGTAGCTCTATTTTTTTAATTTCTAATATTTTTTTGTATTTTAAAAAACTATAATTTATACTTAAAAAAACATGTATAATTAAAAAAATAAAAGCATTATTTCTTGTGTTTTTTTACTTTTGTTGAAGCATTTCACTCTTCTTGTTTACTATAATTACAATAGAGATGATAATATAAAAAATCTGATCCAGCACAACGGATAGAGTTATGGGGGAAGCTTGCAAATCCTAAAAGCAGCAGCATGTAGATTGCCACTCTCATGCTTTGGCAACGATATTCTTGCAGAATCGATGCTTCCACCATAATTTATTTTAAAATACCCATGAGAGCCACTTTAAATTCACCTTTTGGTGAGAGTCCAACATTCCCACAATTGTTGGCTACTGAAAAAGAGAATCTATTTTTGGTATTACAGTGCTGGGGGCTGAAATATTATCAGGTAATTGTTATGTATTTAACTAATACTATATAATGACATTATAATATAAGGTAAAAAAGGCAAGACCAATTGTATATAATTATCAAAGTTTGTTCGAGAATATGATTGAAATTGTTTTTTAAAATGTTTGTACATAATTATCAAAAGTTTGTTTGAAAATATGATTGAAATTGTTTTTTAAAGTGTTTTTTATTTAGAATAATATTTTTGATGATTTGAAAACACAATTTGTTTTACTATAAATACTTACTTTATACAATATCACATGATTGAAAAGGCATAAGGGGAAATTGTTCCAAAAATCCAACAATTTATTAATATGCCAAACCCATCCAATCACTAAAATAACTCTTCCTACTGCCGTGTCATTTGTCAAATAAATAAAAATATTGAAACTCATATTCATTCGTAGACACTCAATTCTACCGGTTTATAAATTTACTTGCAAAAAAATAAACTTTTGGGTAATCCTGTATCCGAGCTAACTTGTATGATTTTCAACTAATTTTCTAGATTTTTGTGCTTATATCTATAAAATTTATTCACATAAAAATAAAATAAATTACTAATCTTTACACTAGAAATACAACACCAAAACATGTAGTAAGTAATATTTAAATACTGAATCTTAAGAAAAAGTTTTTTAAAAAGTGTTTAAGAATATGATTATAATTATTTTTATAAATGTTTTTCACTTAGAAATATATTAAAATAATATTTAAAAAAAAATATTTTTGATATCAGTATATCAAAATGATCTAAAAATATTAAAAATTAAATTTAAATTTTCTTAAAAAGTAATTTTCAAGTGATTCTTTACACCCCTGACCGGTAACTTTAACTCAAATCAAACATTGAGGTGTTCTTATTTTGGAAGCGCATGCATCTTTAGTATTAAACGACAAGCCTCGTATTTGACGTGGATGCATTTGTGGTGGTTGATTCTTATCAACATGGGAAGACAGTGATGGAAGCGAGGGAGAATATTGATAATTTCAAATCAAAATGCGAAACGAATCCGTCTTTTCAGTCCTTTTTCTTTATCCTGTTATTATATATTGTTTTTTTAAGTAAATTTATTTATAAATATATTAAAATTATTTTTATTATCAGCACACTAAAATAATCTAAAAATATTATACTAAAAATCTTTCATTTTTTTTATAAAAAAAAACCACCTGGGATTGATGGATTAGTGTCGTAAAACCTTTTTTATTTGGAGCAAAGGAATTAATTTATCAACCATTCTCTTTCTCTGATTTATCTATGTATATTATAATTGTAATTGTAAGAACAATAAAAAATCAAGATTTTGAAAGAAAACAATAAAGCTTGGTGTTTAAAGATTCCATTCAATGAGAGTGGATAAATGGCAAGGATTTTTTCCCCCTTCATCTTGTATGAAAAGACAATTTGAGCTCGATAGAGAATTGTTTGTTTGATTTTATGTTTCTTGACCATTTTTTTTGTGTTTAAGGTGGAGAAATTAGTTTAATGAGGTTTTTAGAATGTTTCTTAGTATTTCATGTTAGCAAATGTTAAAAAATAAAGTTTTGAATCCAAAAATACTTTCGTCTGATTTTTTCGACCACCTCCACTTGGTCAAAATCTAAGGACGCATATGACACTTTATTTGCTTTTTAAAAATAAAAAATAAAAAATAAAAAGTGCACAAGGCCTATTATTGTGGAAAATACCATAAGCCCCGTGTATGGGCCTGAAATTACAAGCTCAAGCGTGCCTGGCCTGTGAGGGCAAGTCCAACGCAGGAGCCATCTGCGTTGGTAAAGCCATTTTTTTGTACTTTTAGTTATTCTCATCTTTTATCATGACTCCAATGGGCAAGCCATTCACGTAGCCAAAATGTCTTTTCTCTTAATGAGCAGCTATACCTATACATGTTTTCACTATGAAAGCAAAAGTGCATATAGCCTAAAAACAGAATGAATAAAGAAGAAAGGAGGAGTGAGGTGGACGACTTTATTATATTTGTTTGTTGGAAAATTAAAATAAATAAATAAATAAACTATGCTGTGAAGAGATTATATTTGTTCTACCTTTGCCGTTAAGGATTTTTTTCCATCGTTTATTGTCATGTAATGTGGTTTTTATTTTGTATTTTTAATTTTTAAAAATTATTTATTTATTTATTTATTATAAGTTTAATTTTTTAAATATTCATTTATATTAATATAAAAAATATTATTTAAATAAAAAAATATTTTAAAAACAATTATTACTCTACTTAAGCAATGTTTTCATAATATCAATAGATTAAAGATATTACTCTACTTAAGTTAATTAATTATGTTTGAATTTATTGATTATTTGTTAATGTGTTCAAATATCGTGGATCTTTTAATAATAACTAATTTTTTTAATTTAAATATAAATAAAAAAATAATTTTATTGTTGGAAGGTTTTTCAAAAGCAATTATTTAATTATGTAACTTACTCCTATTAATTATATAATTAATTGCATAATTAAACTACATATAAAATAATTGCACTATATTTAAAATAATATAAAATAATGGCTCTCCAAAATGGCTCTTACCATTGGAGCACACATCAACAAAAAAACCATATAAACACTATTCAATGAGCTATTTTACAGATTTGGCTATTAAAAATGACTCTTACCATTGGACTTGCTCTGAGACCTAGCAACACCTGGTCTCTCTTTCTATTTATATTTTATAATTTTTTTAATTAATATCCCCTCTCTTTTAATATGTTAAAAAATAACTTAAAACTCTAGTCGCATCATATTATGGCATGAGTTTTAAAACTAGTTATGTAAAATACTAAAAGTCTAAGTTTTTTACTGTAGCCCCTCCATAATAAAATGTGTATGTGCTACAATAAAATTACTGTAGCCCCTCCATAACTTATGTGATTTTTTTTTGTTTATTTAGCTTTTTTTAAATAACAAATATTTTTTTTTAATTATAGTTGATGTGTTTGCTTTTTTAATAAGATAACATGATTCATCTATAATTTGTTTTATATTTTTTATGATCCTTTCAATATATTTAGCCTTATATAATATATGTATTTATCCAATAGATTTTATGCGTGCTGTTTTTTATTACAAATTAATTTCATAATTTTTTTTATCAAACACAATAAGTTAAATAACTGTTTTTACTTTTAAATAATGTTTTTATAAGTTATCGTGGTTTTATATTTTTACATGTGTGTGTGTATCACTACTGAACGAATATCTAGTTGCTCACGTTGATGTGCACGTGCTGTCACATAAAAACTGTTTGCTTTCCACGTGCCTGGACAGAGCACAATCAATTGCATTCATGCAAATGATAATGGAATCTTTAAACAAGCTCATTACATTCTTCAACTTATATTATTTTTATGAACAAGCATGATCGTTTCAATATTAAATGCATGTTAATATTAAATAATGATATTAATTATATTTTGAAACCTTACTATAATAATTTATGTTTTTATGGCAAGATAATTATTTAACATATTATTATTAGAATCTTGTTAAACAAATAATTATAAATAAAAATATAATAATTTTTATTTTATTTGATAAAAACTAAACTCATGCCAGAGCGGCTCTAGGGAGTGGAGTGCAATTTAAGAGATATATTCTTCAAAAACATTTTTTTTTTACAATTGTACAAACTTGTGTCCATGCCACTAGGGTAACTTTTTGATAATTAGATAAAACATATCACACCTAACAATTTTTTTTTTCTTTTTATCAAACGTGTCCCGAATCCACGCATGGATAGTGGATAGAGAGGGAGCGATGATATAGTGTACAAGACACCGAAAGGAAAAGGAGAAAACCAAAGCATAAGTAGACTCCTCATGTGAAGAGATCCGTGACACGTATGGATAACCTGGCTTGACTATGCTGATGATATATTAGTATGAAAAATTATTTTTTTTTTAAAATATTTTAATATATTTATATACTAACACATGATTTTTTAACGATTTTTTTTATTAAGAAAATGATATTTTAATTTTTTTAATTAAAAAATTAAAAACTATATTAATCGGATCAACCCGACACATGAATTTTTTTTTTATCAATCTCATAACTATAACTTAATACCAAATCACTATCTCCTTTGACTTCTGTTTTACGACTCTATTTGCAAATACCATCTTAGCCAAACTTTTAAATATCATTTATATAGATCCAAAGCTTTTAATTAGATTTACCATGCAAAACTTTTTTTTTTTTTTTTTTTTGATAACCGGGGTGTCCGGGCCAGCTTGCGCGCACCTCGACTATTCCCCGAGCTCATTGAACACCCTGCAAGCCCAATGAGCAAGTAAGGCACCGCGGGGATGACAGGCGTACCAAACAGGAGCGAACCGGGGTGCCACACAAGGAGGCACACCCCCAAGGATCAGCTGGGACGCTCGAACCTGGCTCCCGAGGAAGGGGGGTACCCTCCTCAACCACTGGGCCAGCACCTGCTCGGTACCATGCAAAACTTTTAGTTAGGCGGGTGGTTTAACCAGCTCTAAACTTTTGCATTTAATTTAATATTTATATATGTCATTTATTTATTGTTATATTATATTATTATTATTATACTAAAACAACTCAGAGTCTATTTAATTATTCATATAAACACAATGAGTCAAATTAATATATTTTTTAATTATGTTTATAGCAAATTCATATCGTAACTCAATCATCAAGTTTTTTCTCTAGCCCTACCCCCCACTAGCCTGCTATAGATGGGTTTGATCCCCGCAAGGTAGCGCGCACACATTTTTTTTTATTATTATTATTACATGTCAAGAAAATTACTTTTGTAAGGACAAAAAACAAAAAATTTCAGGTTTGCAACCTTAGCTCAGCTATGCGCGGAGGAAATCGAAATTTTACACAAATGTCAATTGATTTTATTGTAAATCAACATTTATAATTTATTTTTTGAATTACAGTTCATGCGGTCAGCTCACATCAAGTGCAGTTTACACGGCATACCCGGGCCATCTCACACTACTTGCACTATTACGGTAAATATTTTATAAAATTGAATGACATGCAACAACTCACACGATGACTTTTTATGTATTTATTTAATTTCTTAATGATATCATGCATTAATCCAGTGGAAAAAAAAAAAGTGGGGGAGAAAAATCAAAATCAACCATCAATCACCTGCAGAAGGATCGGAGCCCATCGCTCCGATGAACAGAAACTAGATGTCGGCGTTACTCCTCCATGCCCCTTCGGCTTCGGGCTTCAATGCTTTGGTACCCCACTTCCACGAAATTCACTTATAATTAGGCCTACTGCACTTTACTAAATCAACGCTCAAATCAAAGTAGATTGCGGAGCCATTTGCTACAATTTTCTTAATGGGGACTTTTTTTTTATGTCTATTGTTTTCTATAAATCATTTATTCTACATGAAGGAAGTCTTTCTATACAAACTTAATTTAAATTATAATAATATGCTGTTAATTAAAGAAAATACAAAAGTAACAATTCAATGTAATCTTGATGATTAAACGATGATATCATGACAAAAAACATGCATAATATATATTAGTGGTGGTTGTGACGACATGTGATACTAAAAATAATGACAAGGGTTACAGTAACATCAGCTTTTATGATGATGATTGTGATTTTATTGATAAATAATTGTAATCACGGGTGATAATTATAAGATATTGGTGGTGGAGTTAATGGTTGAAATGAAAGCGATGGTTATGTTTAGTAATTTTTATTTTAAACACATTAAAGTGAAGATACAGTAGCAGCACAACTCGTTTCTTCATTGATTTGTGGTGGCTTCAACTTAATTATATATAAATTCCGGAGTGAAGACTCTCCTGTGTTCAAGATTTTAGCACGAAGAAAACCATCGAATCTCTATATATCCGAGCTTGCATGCCAAAATCCATCTTTCTTCTGCTTTTAGTAGCAGACCATGTTTAGCTCCTTACTCTCGCCATCATATCCTACTTTGAAATGATTGAGATTTATGAAAACAAATCCTCCAGTTGTGTTATAATATGGTTCAGTTCATTCGTCACGACCCAGATGACGAAACCTAAACAGCTGATCATCATGAGATTTGCTACGAAAAAGCAACAAGATGCTTCTAATTATAATTATCACAGTCATAATCTTGCTTTAATGAAGATTGTCGAGCTTTCCTAGAACTAGATAACTGATGGGGTTGCGTTCACTGATGTCAGTACAGGTTCAATGAACAAGTGACACCCTAGCCTCACTTCCTTTTTCTTGATATAAATATAAAAAGAAAGAGCTCGGGATGAGTCCTTCCTTTCCATGGCGGCCAGTACTAAAATAAGCTTGCAAATTCTACAAGAGATCGAGAGAATTAAGTAGATGGGTAGGTGGGTAGTAGGCGAAGTTGTGATGATAATCACAATCAAGAAATGGAAGGGGAGAGAAAATAAAATAAAAAGGAGGGAGGGAGCTAAAAAGATCCAAAAGAGCATCGTCCCAAAAGTGAAGATGGGAATTGGCAGTGCAGCTTTTCTATCATATCTAAATAAGTGGGATGTAGGGGTCCGCAAGGCACCAGAGAGGTTTGGTGCATAAAGTGGTGTGATGCTAATTATGAAGTGAATGACTTGATATCTTGTTCGATGAATTCATTGAACAATTCCATCGATTCCTTTGAAAAGAACAAAAAATGGGTTCAACCTGTCAACATTTGGCAGGCTACCTCCCCCACCCATGAAACTCCGGGTGGCAAAAGCATGCCAAAAAAGATGAAGCGTCAACAATTTCATAATGGCTCCTTCACTAATTTACTGTGATTCCTTAGTTTTCTCAACCTTGGCCAGCTATCTTGGGTGCAATACTACTCCTAGCCTACCATGCAGCACACTTCTACCATGAGCCAGTTGATGGTTAAGTGGGAAATGTACCCTCTTAAGCCGCCGCCGCCGCCGCCGCTGCTGGTGCTTGAGACACATTTTGCTGGCAGCCGAGAGGGCTCGCTCGCTTGCTAGTGGACCATTAGACTAGTGGATTATAAGTCGTCTCCAACAGAGTCAATGAGTCACTGCCATACACGTTTTTTTGCCACTCGTTTGGATGAATTCACAGAAGTCAAAAGCATTAGTGTGATTGTTAATTAGTTGTAATCTGGTTTGCCTCGCTCTGGTGCTATATATATATACACCAATCTTATGGCAGGCTTAATTAGGAGCAAAGAACATTGTTTGATTGAAGCTCGACAGTGCGGTGAGAGGAGACATCATTGAAAAACCATTAACGGAATATATTGTGAAAAAGGAACCCTAAAATTCGTAATGTCACTGTCAGTCTGCCACAGAGGGTCCATCATGGGAGGCCAAGACGCTGCTTCTTGAATAGATCGACACCATTGTTTGTCCTGGGCATCTGTCATCTACCAAGTTATTTACTTGTGCATTTGGTAGTGGGGTGATCATGGAATTAATCAAATGTAAATGCAATTAGATGCTTTCTTCATAGTGATAGCTTGATATAAATATCCTAATACTTTTAAAACAATCTTTTTTTTTTATGGATTTAAGAATTCTCTAAACCATAGTTGGTATTTTATTGAGAAAAAAAATATAATAAATACACAAAAAAGCATTGAACTCTAAAAACAGAATTATTTGTTCATGTTTTGGTATGAAAAAGTGTCAGACATGAACCTAATGTCTAGGTCCAGACATGTTATATAGGTCTAAAGGTTATAGGCAGTGTGTGTGGTATCTGAGTTCAAGTGTGACACCTGAGTCTATGAGCACAAAATAAATATTTATTGTCTAAACTCCAATAAATTATCTAAATTCAAGAGTATTAGATCATTTGTTTGAGCCCATAAGTCCAAAATCTTTTTTAAAAATCTCTTTTGGACATTATCCTTCATTAAAACAAGTTTGGGTTAATGGAAAATTATTTAAAAATACTAATAAATTCTTGTACATCACCAAGTAGTAGAGGGTGGCTTCTTGCGTGCACTAAACATCTGCCATTTATCATATAAATTAGTTTTGGAGGATTAGCCCTTATCATCTAGAATTCGATTTTAGAGAAGAATGTAAGAAGAAAATAAGCAATAAATTCGCCAGTTTTAATATAAATGGCCCATTTAAGATGTGATAATGGGAGCTTAATCTTACTGTGCAGAATTGGATTCAATGATACTATAAGTTCTTAGAAAATAATATTACTAAGCAGTCTGGGCCAAGAAAATGATGTTCATTTTCATCATGTTGCTCCATACACTCGGTCTCTATCCAACCCTTCTTTAGTGGAAATTAAGACAGGTTGAACAGGGTCAATATACCAACTTGCTTTATAACCCCCTAGCTGGCTTGCCATATGATACTGTGCTTCCTTCTCTCAGTCGTGTTGGTCCTTTTGGTAGTTGAATATACTGTTTGTTTTTCTTCTCGCTGAGGATTGAAGCAGAATATTATCTAGTTTGTCTGCCCAGATCAATTTTCTGGTGAAAGAAAGATGGAGGAAAATACTCGGTGTTTCAATATGGCATCTGCGCATAAAACCCAAAAGGCATCAGAAGACAAGAAGCTGGAGTTGAGGTTAGGTCCTCCTGGAGAAACATTTCTTGGTTACAAGACCAATCCCAGCAATCATGGAGCCAAAAGAGTTCTGCAACACCCGGTTGGAGCAAAAACATCGGAGGGAAACTGGTTTACAGATTCTGAAGAAAAGCAATGCAAGAAGTTCTCATGTTATGAAGAAGAAGCTGAAAAGGTATTATCTTTTCCATGGCTAAGTAGCTCTTTACGTTCTTCAACGTTTCACAGGGAGGCCCAGAAGGAGTTACAGAAGCCCGAGCCTTCATTTCTCCAGAGCTCTAAAGTTGAAGAGTTACAGTACCCGGATAAGATGGCATGTTCTACCCCTGCTAGTGCTTCATTTCCTGCCACCACAGATGGGACCGACAGCTGTCATAAAAGGTTATTATGCTTATCTTAACTTTTTCTTCCTGTTGATGAAAATTGATCATAATCATTCTGTTCCAGTACTGTTACTTACTGATTGATTCTCATAAACCAAATCTAGAGGATTAATTATGAAACAAAAAGGCAGCAAGTACATGCATATGATTCTGTTTGATCAGAACAAAGTTACTCAAGCTTGAGTAACTGTTGTGGATGAAATGATTTTGTCCAAACCATGATAAGTTGATAACTGTGACCCAAGCACAGAAGAATGGTACAGGTAGGATGCAGATAGAATAGCTCAAAATGGCCCAGTTCATGATATCCTAACATTCTAACAATTAGGCTGTGATCACAACTCAAATTAAAGATCTTTACCATCCACATATTATCCGTTTCTGGTTAGCATCTGATCTGCAGGTTGACTCTTAACAATTAACCATGCATTGGCAAGTCAACCATTTAATGAAGCTACTAATTGTGTTTCATATCATATCAGTAGAGCTCATAACTATATAGTTCTTTTCGGTGATGAATGGTTACAAAAGCAGCTACGGCCAATCCTTAACTTTTAAATTATAAGTATGTATGGTTAGAAAAAACTTTTGATTTATATCAATAGTTTAATATAAAATCGAGTCAAAATTTTTATTTAATCAAAAGTTGAAGTTTTTTTAACTTATGGATTATGATTCATACCATATCTCTTATTTGAAAAAGTTGATGCGAGCCATTCTTAACAAACATGTTTATAAGTTAAAGTTATTCCAACTTATTTTTATCACAAGTTGTCTATAAAAATAACTTTTGAATTATGATTCAAAATCAAAATTTATGTCGGATGGACTTTTAAATTTTTGTACCTAAGTGGGTTTCCTCGCACCCACCAAATTTATCATGTGAGTATCTAGTCATATTGACATGTCTCCTGTGATGAGCAGAATCTTAAGCTGATAATTAAATTGAAATGTGGAACCAAAAAGTTGTATGAATAGAAAGCCATGCTAAGTTGAATTAATTTGCAGGCTATAATTTGATGTTTGATTGATGTTTGTTGGTTTAAACAATCAGATGTGCACTTGCACCAGTAGTTGGGTGGCCTCCAATCCGGTCGTTCAGGAAAAATATTGCAAGTAGCAGTATTTCAAAGATGGTACCTGAGTTACCAAATAAAACTCCAAAAGAAGGGAGCAGCTTAAACCCTGACAGTTTCAGAAATGATTTGTTTGTAAAGATCAATATGGAAGGAGTCCCTATTGGAAGAAAAATAAACCTCAAAGCCTATGACAGTTATGATAAACTCTCTGTTGCCATAGATGAACTCTTCAGAGGCTTTCTTCCAGGTTAGACACAAACCCCATCATATCTAAGTGCATTGTGCTTATGCTGTAAATATCAGGTTATTTACTTGTTAGTTTCTTATTTTAGCTCAAAGGGAAACTGGTGATCCTATGAGTGAAAGCAAGATGGATGAAGCGAAGGAAAATGAAAGCTCAGTTTCTGGAAGCAGGGAATATACTCTCGTTTATGAGGACAATGAAGGTGACAGGGTTCTTGTTGGTGATGTTCCTTGGCAGTAAGTTTCAGTGTACCTATCTTGTCAGTAGCTTTCAATTCTTTCATAACTTGTAGGCCTGGTTAACAATTGTCCATGGCTGTGCTCGGAGATTTCAACGATCATTTGAGTATGATGGTTGGTTGATCCTTTTCTTTCTTCTGCTATTTCTGATTTTAAGGATGCTGTATGTTTCCTGCAGTATGTTTGTATCTACAGCGAGGAGACTGCGCGTACTGAAGAGCACTGAGAAAGGTGCGTTTACTTTGAAGTCAACAAGCTGATAACTGTCCAATGATTTTTCCTTTTTATCTTTTTGCACTTTTGAGCTTTTAAGACTTATAGTGGATCTTTGGCCATTTTCAGTTTCAGTTGGTGTCAATAAGCAAGAAAAGACTCCACTTAGTGGTGCAATAGAACTTTGAAGATGAGGCTTTGAGTGGAGGAAGAAATCTTCAAGTGGATAAATTTCCATAGAATGAAGCCTGACTTGGATTTCCCAAATGAAATCAAGTGGCAACTCTTTCATAAAAAGTCTACCTTACTTTTATTTCCTGATGCTGAAGAAGAAAATTGCAAACCTTCCTTGTCTTTCACCACTTGGAGAGGCAAATTAACCTCAGGTTTTGTAAAATAAGTAGTCTGTTCAACCTTTGTAGAATAAGTTATTTGTGGATGCAAAAATACTTTGACAGTATCTTGTGATGTATGCACATGTATGGTTCATTTTCAGTCTAGTTTCTTCAAGGGCTTGATTGAACTTGGTAGTTCAACCAAGACTGGTATAATTCTTCCGCAGTGTTCACCAAAATGAAAGGTGGTTCAGGTAAAGCCTGGAGGTTCTGTGAATTCAACAGGATGGAAGCTTAGCAATGACCGAACTAATGGTGCTACAACTGGTGTATAAGAAAGGAAGTGAATTACATAATTCAAGATTATCATAGTGTCTTCCAGTGGCGCCATGTGTGTACTCAGAAGATCAAGCAGCTGCACTGCTCAAATAGTGCTGTCGGTGCAAATCACCAAGGCTGCTGTGTTAATGTTATAAAGCTCAAGCACATTGTAGTGGATCTTTTGCTGGATTAGGACAGCTTCATGTGATGTCTTGTCCTGTCCTGTGCTATCCTCTTAATGCATAAAACGCACCCTAGCTTAGGATTTTATAGATTATTTTCTTCCTGTTATATCTTTCTTTTTCAGGTGAGTTTGACTTTGTGTACTGCTACTGTTCTTAATGAACTATGGACTGCCTTTTGTAATCCTTTCATTTTCCTTTGTTTGACTTTTCTTTCTGCTCTATGAAAACTAGGCAAGGGAAGCAGAGATTAATACAGCAAAAGAATGCTTAATACATGAATTCAAGTACAGCAAACTCTTAAATCCAGTCGGCACAAACTAACTTAACCTGACACCCAAAAAAGCTCAAGTTCACACACAGACATAGACAACGAGTTTCACACATAATAAACAAATGGCCAGACTATAATTGTCTTTGTTGTCCCGTCATTTTTCTCTCCTGATTTTGTAGAATACTGATAGCAGGTAATTGACAACATTCTTGTCAGATTGGAAAGCCTTGCAAGAATGTCAATTGGGGTCTTTGGATGAGACCCAGACACAGCATTTTGCAACAGTAATGCCACCTGGGTTTTGAGCGCTCAAGGCAGAAAGAGCAACAGCATTGCCGTGGCCTGCATTTCTTTGGATATGAACAAGACTGATTGGGAATAAACACAGCACCCTTTTGTAATTTCCTGAGGGTCGCTGGTATCATCAGTTCTGAGCCTAGTCAAGACTGTATATAGGGCTTCTGATGAAGTTGATGGAGTTGAAGTTGCATGGAAACAGGAAAACCTCGAACATAGAGAGATTGATTTCTGAGGCTCGCTTATTGAAATCGTTGAAAGCTGAGTACATCATCAAGTTTTATGATTTTTGGATCGATGATGAGAAGAAAAATCTTAACTCGATAACTGTGATATTCGTTTCTGTGAGTTTGAGTCAATATTGCAAGAAACAACACAAGGGTGTTACTACGAAGGCTATTAAGAACTGGGCAAGGCAGATTCTTCGAGGTCTGCACTATTTACAGACTCGCGAACCTCCTATTATTCATGGCTATTTGAAATACGATAACATATTTGTTAATGGAAACAATGGAGAGGTTAAGATAGGAGATCTTGGATTAGCCATTGCTGTGCAACAGCCTGCTGATTTAAGCGATTTAGTTACTCCAGCATAAATGGCTCCTGGGCTTTGTGAAGAGGAATATAATGAGCTTGTCGATGCTTATTCTTTCGGCATGTGCATGCTAGAGATGGTTACTTGTGAATATCCATGTAGTGAATGCAAAAATCCAGGGCAGACAGACAAGAAGGTTATCTCAGGCACGAAGCAGTTCATAGAGAAGTGCCTAGTTCCAGCCTCTTTGAGATTCCCGGCGATAGAGTTTTTGAAAGATCAATTCCTGGCAACTGAAATTCAAAAGATAATGTTTCTGGTTCTACGAAGTTACCGAAAAATCTTATGCCCAAACAAGTGATCAACTTTTCACACGCAGAATCCCATTCGATGAACATTGACAGCAAGAGGCTTCTGGTAGGGAAAGTATCAATGAGAAGATCAAGTTTCAACTCCATAAATTTGCAAGTTCACCGAGAAAAATGAATTCAGATTAAGAGGGGAGAAAATTGACAGCAATACTATTTCATTGACTTTGAACATTACGGGCACTTCATGTTATCGAACAAGGAAAGTGGAGTTTTCCTTTTATCTTGATTCAGATACTGCAGTTTCGGTAGCTGAGGAGATGGCTGTACAGCTCGAATTGTCTCCTGAAGATGAAGCTTATAATTCCGAGTTGATTGAAACCTTGGTAATGAAGCTGGTTCCTGGCTGGAAAACTTCATGTGGAAGCATCGCGAGTGCACTGAGTGGCATCCTGATTGCTTACAATCTGTCAGAGATGAAGAGGCTCTACAATCAATTATGAATTAACTCAGAAATTTCTTCCGAACATGGCGTGACGATCTCCTCTTGTGCCAGAACTAACAAGCATTTGGGATCTTCCCATTGCAGTCTTCCATTGAGTATTCGCAATTTGGGTTCAGATCCAAGGATGGTTGATGATGGACGTCTATCAGAACACAAAAAACCTGCAAGAAATTTTGTGGGCTCCCGTTTTCCCTCATGCTCTGGTATGAAATGTACGAGAGCTTGTCCTGCATCTGCTATCCATACCAAGCAGAAGAAATTGACGATCGATCTAAAGCTAGAGGTCGATGCAATTGACTTCACTGTAATGTTCATGTCCAGGAACTCGAGAGGATAATGGAGGAAGCAATTGAAAATTCCACAAAGAAGATGACTTTATGATGATTAGACAGTTGCTTTATGGGCAGGTTTCATCCTGTAATCATAATTAGCTAGTATTCTTGTGCAGAGAATTCAAAGAACTTGTGTGATTTCATTCATTAATGACATTGAGCTAAACCACTTATTTGCTAACCCAATTATTGAGTGATAGCAATGTGGTACAGACAGACTCTTGCATTGAATTTGATTGAATTCATTACATTGTTGGTTCTTCAATTGGGCAAACTGGAAGCAGAAACAAAAGTTATCGTATTTCAAATAGCCATGAAGCAGTTTGCACCATAAGCAGAAACAAAAGTTTTTTTAAAAATTCTCTTTAAAAAAATAGAGCAAAAACCTTCCCGGAAATGTTGAACTTACATTGTAGACCGGCAGTGCTGCTATAAGTCTATAAAAGATAATAATAAGCAAAAGCTAAACTTTTAAGTTTATCGCGCCAGGTAGGGGTCGAACCTACGACTTTCTGCTTAGGAAACAGACGCTCTATCCACTGAGCTACAGGCGCTCTCTCCTTTTAAAATAAAACCTATAATAAATTATATTAACAACTCTTTCTCCAAACGTTCTTTAGAGCCTATGGATCAGCGCAGTAGCTTGATCCAGCCCGTGGGAAGCAAGTTGATGCTCCTGATCTGGTTTCATCTCTTTCCCGTAAATACTAGTTTAATTTATTTATTTAGATTTTGACCAATAGAAAATCAAGATCAATTTGTTTTAGAAAATTATTTTTAATGTGATCCCTTTTCGTTCCAGCAGCTGCTCGATGGATTTTAGCCACGGGTCATGAGCCAGGCCTGAATCCAGGTCTGCCACCAATAAATACCCCGTAAACCTTCATCTAAAATTAACCCATGAGTATTGAATGTGAAAGTGGCAAGTGATTGAGCTACATATATTACAAGTTTTTTTTAGTGGCAATGTGAAAAAGACTCTTGATTTGAGTTGTTCTTGATTTGATTTAAGTAAGATTCTTGATCGTAGAATATGTTTTTGTGTTTTTCTTGGGCTTTTTTATAATAAAAACCACAACCCTGGAGAATTTAATTGGAAACTGCAACCCTACTTGTTTTTTAATAAAATTTATCAAGAAGTTTGACTTGTTTTATCAATAAAGTTAATCTAGCAAGTCATCTAGCTAAGGAATAAAGATCAATAGCTAATAATGATTTTATTCACTGTTTGACTATCAATACATGTTATTCATGACTCATCCTTTATTGGAGCACAAAAGGGGACACAACACATGGATTCTTACTTTCTCTTACTAAACCTTTTGAAGTCATCTCATCTTCTTTTAGTGTCTGTTTGGCCAAGCGGTGGAACCGTTGTTTGGCCAAATTTTGAAAAAAAATTATCATTTTAGATGAATTTTTTTTTTGATACTTTTAAATCATTTTGATGTGTTGATGTCAAAAATAATTTTTAAAAAATAAAAAATATTATTTTGATGTATTTCTAAACGAAAAGTAATTTCAAAAGCAACTGCAACCACACTTCCAAACACCCCTTTAATGTTTGATCTTACTTCTGCCCTTAAACTCCATTTGCTTTTAAAAGATTCTCCTACCATAGAAAAATATATTTTCTTTGTTTGAAACCCATTAATTTCTCTTTTATTTCATTATAATACTCTTTTTTAAAGAAAAAAAAACTCTCAGAAATTTAAAGTTAATCAATAAACCTATCTCGTTGTATTCTACCTTAAATTTAGAAATACCAGTTTTCACATCAAAATCTTAGTAAGACCCTGTAAATCTTTTTTATGTTAGGAAAAAGAATTGTCACTAGCATTACGGTACAATTTATGATAAATAAATAAAAAAACAATTTTAGTGTCATTCTCACAGTCATGATCTCGATTCTCATATCATTCAAAATGCTTATGGAGTTGTTGAAATTTCCTTCTAATTCAATCCATTTCAAGAGTATGAATATTCATTTATAATTCTTGCCCACAACATCCACAAATAACCATGGTTGTAAATCCAAAGCTTTTGTTCCAATTTGACATTGAGATGATATGACTATTGCAAAGTAACAAATCACTTAAAGGAATATTTTCTCTCACCATTTTATAAATAATTTTAAGATATGAATATAAATGATTCATCGATCTAAATATACAGATTAAATCTCTACTTCTACTACTATTTATTATTATTATTCTTATTATTTGCCAAACAAATCTTAATATATTGTGTAAATTGTTATTATATACCTGGAAGCAACCCTCCAAGTTTAGAAAAACACTAAAATAATATAATTAAAACTCAAATAAAAAAATTTAATAAAAAATATTAGGTAAATATTAACTAACACACGTTTTTTACTTCTTAAAAACATAAATAGACACTTAGAAAGCTTAAAAGTTAAAACAAATAATTAAAAAAAAACTCTATGAAAATATCATATTTTCAACTTGAAAGCCATTGATTATAAAATTATATTTTGATATATTTTTAAGTTAAATATACTATAAAAAACAACTTCAATCATAATCATGAAAACTATTATGATATCATGCTAACGTGTTTCACCCTTTTATTACTTCCCATGAAAAACGTGATTAGCTTTTGAAAATATGAAATGGAATTTACGTGGATAAAAATCACTATCTTTTAGAAAGAAAATTAGATGGGACTAGTGGGTTTGAACTCTCTCTTTTTTTTTTCTTTTTTTTTTTTCTATGTTCACATTCTATTTACTATAGCAATCAAATATATTTTCTTTCAGTGATGCACAGTATGACTAAAATTGATAAAAAAAAAAAAAGCTTACCTACCATTTAGAAGTTAAAAAGTTTGGACCTTTACTCGTCCACTAAAGCCTTCGTCTACCTATAGGTTAGCGCAATGCCCACAACCCAATTAACGTTCTACTTTGTTAATTTCACCATATTATTTTAATGAATTATAATATATTTTGAAAATAAAATATATTTTTTCTATAATTGAATAAAAAGTAAAAGCTATCGCCTAATCAATTTTTTTCCTTAAAAATTATTAAACACATCGTATCATTCACTTTTCAAGTCCATTCAAGTCCACTCTGAATGTCACTTTGCTCACCGGATTTATACCCAACATTTCCCATCATCTTCCATGGCCAAATCCCAACCACATTTCAAATCCTGCCGTTAAGCCTCTCCCTTCTCTTCCCGGCAAAATAAACCCCTCCGGAAAAACCACCTGAAACCCTTCAGAATGTCCAAACTACACATCCCATTTCTCAGAAATCCACTCCTCCTCTGCGTTCTCGTCCTACTTCCCCTGCCCTTCAAAGTAATTTCCCAAGATGCCAACACTGAAAAAACCATCCTTCTAAACCTGAAACAACAACTTGGCAATCCACCGTCCATTCAGTCCTGGAATTCATCATCCTTGCCGTGTACTTGGACAGGGGTAACCTGTGGAGACGACGGCTCGGTGACTGAACTTCACCTAGGTGATAAAGGCATCACAGAACCAATCCCACCAACAGTTTGTGACCTGAAAAACCTGACATTTCTGGACATGATTCTCAACTACATTCCAGGAGGATTTCCAAAAGTTCTGTACAATTGTACAAAACTTCAGTACTTGGACCTGTCTCAGAATTATTTTGTGGGTCCAATACCTGATGATATTGATAAATTATCAGGTCTCACGTATATAAACCTTGGAGCTAATAACTTCACAGGCAATATTCCACCACAGATAGCGAACCTGAAAGGGTTGCGTACATTGTTTCTGAATCAGAATCAGCTCAAAGGTACGTTTCCTAAGGAAATTAGTAAGCTTTCCAATCTTGAAGAGCTGGGGTTGTCGTTAAATAATTTTGTGCCCTCTTCAATTCCTGTGGAGTTCGGTCAGTTAATAAAGTTGAGGCTTTTGTGGATGAGACACGCGAATTTGATTGGTGAAATACCGGAGAGTTTGACCAGTCTTTCGAGTCTTGAGACATTGGATTTAGTTGGAAACGATTTGGAAGGTAAGATTCCTGATGGGTTGTTTTCGTTGAAGAATTTGACTATTTTGTATCTCTTCCACAATAACTTGTCCGGTGAGATACCTCAGAGAGTCGAAACGTTGAACTTGGTGGCAATGGATCTTACAGAGAACCAACTGAATGGTTCGATTCCAGAAGATTTTGGCAAGTTGAAGAAATTGCAACTTCTGAGTTTGTTTGAGAATCACTTGTCCGGTGAGGTGCCACCAAGTATAGGCCTTCTTCCTGCACTGAAAACATTTCAGGTTTTTAGCAACAACTTGAGTGGAGCCTTGCCACCTAAAATGGGCCTTTATTCAAAACTTGAGGTATTTGATGTTGCAACCAATCAATTCAGTGGCCAACTGCCTGAAAATTTATGTGCTGGAGGTGTCTTGCAGGGCGTATTTGCCTTAGAAAACAATCTCTCTGGGCCGGTGCCTCGATCTCTTGGAAATTGCGACAGTTTGCACTCAATTCATCTTTTCAGCAACAACTTTTCAGGTGAGATACCTGCAGGTGTTTGGACAGCCACCAACATGACTTACTTGATGTTAAGTGACAATTCCTTTTCTGGGGGACTTCCAAGCAAGCTGGCATGGAAATTGTCAAGATTGGAACTCAGCAACAACAAATTTTCGGGTCCGATTCCTCCTGGAATCTCTAGCTGGGTGAACTTGGTTGCTTTCGAGGCGAGCAACAATCTTCTTTCTGGTGAAATTCCTGTGGAAATAACGATTTTGCCTCATCTTTCAAATCTTCTACTTGATGGAAATCAATTTTCAGGTCAACTCCCATCCAAGATAATATCCTGGAAGTCATTGACTAGTTTAATTCTCTCAAGAAATGCACTTTCTGGCCAGATCCCAAAAGAGATTGGGTCTTTACCTGACCTGCTTTATTTAGATTTGTCTCAAAACAATTTTTATGGTGAAATCCCCCTTGAATTTGACCAATTGAAACCTAGTTTTCTCAACTTGTCCTCCAATCATCTATCTGGGAAAATCCCAGATCAGTTGGATAACCTTGCCTATGATCACAGCTTCCTGAACAATTCTAATCTCTGTGCTGTTAATCCAGTTCTAAACTTTCCAAATTGCTATACTAAACTTCGCGACTCTAAAAAAATGCCCTCCAAAACTCTTGCCTTGATTCTGGTTCTTACTGTGACAATTTTTCTAGTCACCATGACAGTCACCTTGTTTGTGGTAAGGGACTACCAAAGAAAGAAGGCAAAACGTGATTTGGCTGCATGGAAGCTGACCTCGTTTCAGAGATTGAACTTCACAGAAGCAAACATTTTGGCAAGTTTGACAGAAAATAATCTGATTGGAAGTGGAGGATCGGGGAAGGTATACCGTGTTGCCATAAACCGTGCAGGTGACTACGTTGCTGTCAAGAGGATTTGGAATAACGAGAAAATGGATCGTAACCTTGAAAAGGAATTTTCGGCAGAGGTTCAGATTCTGGGAACAATCAGGCATGCAAACATAGTTAAATTATTGTGCTGTATTTCAAGTGAGAGCTCAAAGCTTCTTGTTTATGAGTTCATGGAGAACCAAAGCCTTGACAGATGGCTTCATGGGAGGAAGAGAAGTCCATCAGTGGGAATAAGTTCAGTCTTGGATTGGCCCACAAGGTTCCAGATTGCCATTGGAGCTGCACGAGGACTAAGCTACATGCATCATGACTGCTACACTCCCATCATTCATCGAGACGTGAAGTCTAGTAATATCTTGTTGGATTCTGAATTGAGGGCAAGAATAGCAGATTTTGGACTGGCCAGAATATTGGCCACGCAAGGAGAGGCTCATACCATGTCTGCTGTTGCAGGTTCTTTCGGTTATATGGCCCCTGGTAAGAGCACTCAACAACTTCACTGTGCTTTTGTCAAGTATATTCACTGTTCATTTAATTCCAACTCAGAATTTCGAGATCACACCATTTTAAGCTATATTTCCTCTTTTTTTATGGCAGAGTATGCTTATACAACAAGGGTGAATGAAAAGATAGATGTCTATAGCTTTGGAGTTGTGCTCCTGGAATTGGCGACTGGAAAAGAACCTAATAGTGGAGATGAGCAAACCAGCCTTGCAGACTGGGCATGGCAGCAGTTTGGACAGGGAACGCCTATTGTTGATTGCCTTGACCCGGAGATTAAGGAACCATGTTTCTTGCAAGAAATGACCACCGTATTCAACCTAGGACTCATTTGCACCCACCCCTCACCATCGACCAGACCTTCTATGAAGGATGTTTTGGAGATTCTGCGCCGATGTTCTCCAGACAGTAATGGTGAGACAAAGACAGGTGCCGAGCTTAGTTTATGACGTATCGTAGCTCTACCTCTTCCTTTTCCTTTTACTTTCTGTAATATAACGCACCATAGTCATGAAATAATACCCGGCTGGTTTTGATGATCGTATTAGATTTGTTTCAGACCTTTCATTTTAGCATCAAACGACTTGCAGAACTGGATTCAATTTAGTGTGGCGAACCCTAAGGAGTTGCTTGATAATGGAGATATTAAAATCCGCGCTATTTCAGCCGTCCACAACTCTGGAGAGAGCATGGCCGTGCCTGGGTTTACAGGAAAGATGCCACCAGAATGCCATATAATGCCAAGGTTTCACAAGAACAAGAATTCCACCATTTGTCCACTTAAATGGGAGATTACTAAAAAAAGGATGTCCACTTACCAAGTTGCTGGACCTTTCCTTTATAAACAGTGATTGCATTACAGTGTTCCCCCTTCCCCGTAATTATATTAACAACTCTTTCTCCAAACGTTCTTTAGAGCCTTTGGATCAGCGCAGTAGCTTGATCCAGCCCGTGGGAAGCAAGTTGATGCTCCTGATCTGGTTTCATCTCTTTCCCGTAAATACTAGTTTAATTTATTTATTTAGATTTTGACCACTAGAAAATCAACATCATTTTTTTTAGAAACTTATTTTTAACCTAAAAGATCTAAAAAAACTAAAACACCTTGTAAAACTCATAAATGGCCTTAAAACAATTTAAAACAACCACACAAAACATCTTAAATCAATTTGAAACACAAAATATTATTTTTCAGGCATTTTCAAAGTGAAATAACATTTCAATGAAATTTTTTTCACCAAATAAAACTCATTGATACCAAAAACGACTATTTTGGTGATTGAAATTGATGTCAACAAAACTTTTCTCTATATAATTGGAATTTAGTGATCTCTTTCTTTGTGCTCACTCAAACTAGAAACTAATAATAATAAAAATAATTTTTTATACTAAAAAATGAATTGCAAAAATATGGAGAAACCGAGTAAGTCTAATTTGAAAAGTTTGAGGACCAATTTAATCTTTTTATGAAAGCTTTGAAATCATTACTCATTTGAGAAGTCTTCTCTATTTAGATAATTTATCTTTTGATTTTGCTCATAATCAATAAATTTGATTTAATTAATTTGTCCCTAAAAGGATATAATAGGTGAAAAAAACTTTGGAGGACAAAAAATAAAAAAAAGCAATAAATTTATAATGAAATATTACTATATATCTAAATGGCGTGGGTGTTTCACTGTACACCCACGCACTGTGCACACAGACTCAGTGCACTGTGGATTGCAACAATAGTTTTTTTTTTTTTTTTTGCTTATGTTTTTTTCTCTTTTTTCCTTCTTTTTTTTGGTGTTTTTATTTTATGATTAGCGCCTTTTTTTTTCGTTTTTTTTTTTTTGCTTTTTTTTCCTAATTATTCTTTTTCTTTGTTTTTTTTTCCTCCGTTTTTTGCTTCTTCTTTTTTTTCTTTTTTTTTTGTATTTTTTCCTTATTATATTTTTTTTCATTTTTTTCTTATTATATATATTTTTATATTTTTCTACTTATATATTTTTTTGGTTTTTTATTTTTTAATAATCGGGGTGTCCGAGCTCGCTTAAATGCACCACGATTAATCTCCATATCCAAAATTTTTTGATAATCAGGGTGTCCAAGGCAACTTATGCATACCACGACAATCCCCAGACCCATATTTTTTTTCTAAAATGCTTTCCTCCTGGTACATTTTTTTTTCTTTTTTTATACTTTTTTTTATTCACTTATACATTTTTTTTAACTGGTATCTCTGACCAGCTTAAGTACGCCACGACTAATTCTTGGACCGAATTTTTTAAAAAACAATATGGATTGCTACGGTGCTTTCACGCTTATACTTTTTTTTGTTTTCTTTCGCTTATACATTTTTTGGTAACCATGGTCTCTCAACCAGCTTAAGCTCTTTTTTTCACTTACACATTTTTTTCACTTATATATTTTTTTTATAACCACGATCTCCGGGCTAGCTCAAGTGCACCACCACTACTCCTCGGACCAAATCTTTTTTTGATAATCAGGGTGTCCAGGCCAGCGTGGACACACCATGACTAATCTCCGAACCAATTTATTATTATTATTATTTTTTATTTTTTTTTCCTTATACGTTTTTTTGTTCACTTTTATTTTTATTTGTTCTTTGGATTAGATGATTTTTATAATTTTATTATTTGCGCAATAATAATGATAATTTTAGTGATTATTTTTTTATAAAAATCTTTTGATTTTTTTAAAGATTTTTCTGAAATTTTAATTTATATCGGTGATCATTTTAAAAGTAATATTACTTTATTTTTCCCTTTATTCATTTTTTTTTTGTTTTCTGTTTCTTTATTTGTTCTTTAGATTATATGATTTTTATGATTTTATTATTTATGCAATAATAATGATAATTTTAGTTATTGTTGATTTATTATTTTTTAATAAAAAACTTTTGCTTTTTTATTTTTTTTTCGTGACAATTTAATTATTTTAATTGTTTTGGCAGTAATGTTAGTAATAATTTTAGCTTTAATAACAATGATAATGGCAATAACGTCAGGATGAATTTTCAATCTATGTTTTCGTCTTTTTGTTGATAGAAAATTAACAACTTATTTTTTTTATTTGATTATTGTAGGTATTTTCACAATTTATATTTTATTTTTGTTTGATTTAAATTGAATAATAAAATGAACTAATCTTAATACAGTTAACTTAATAATTCAGGAATATCCGAGTTTTCTTGCTTTTTTAATGATGATGATAAATTTATGCTGGTTATTTCGCTTAAAACTA
The DNA here is from genome assembly GCA_964035475.1 of Salix caprea. Taxonomy (NCBI): domain Eukaryota; kingdom Viridiplantae; phylum Streptophyta; class Magnoliopsida; order Malpighiales; family Salicaceae; genus Salix; species Salix caprea. Next base: position 17,336,987 of record OZ037751.1, read on the forward strand.
CTAAACAGACAAATTTATATCGATTTTAAATTCATATATTTTATAGAAAACTTGCACTTGACATGAATTCTGCACAGATTTATTATTTTAGCTAAATTTATATTATAATAAAAAAATACACACAATTAATATTTTTTACATTGAAAAAAATATTGTGCCACCCGCGGCGAAGCGCGGGGGCATTGTCTAGTGAGAATATAAACCGTGTTTATATGCATAATATTTTAATTTAGAGTTTTGTATAATAAATATGTTACCAAGGGCCAGCCTGGCTATATTATTGATTAAAATGGGTACTTGTGTAATTAATTAGAATCATCACATTCATTTCTCAGGCCCAGGTATATCATAGCGCTATATGAATTATAGCTTGGTATTAGTTACCTGGCCCACACCATCTCACTAGTCGTATTAAAACCTTTTTAAACATGAAAAAAAATTGTAAACAGTTTATAAACTTAAAAGTTTTTATAAATACTGAGATAATAACATGATATATAATTTTTAAAATACTAATATAACAATATATTAAATTGACTCGAATTAATTGTGGTTAATCTTTAAAACTCATATATCGGGTCATGAGATCATGCAATCCTATAAACAAATAATTTAAAATAAATTACAATCTTCAATTCCTAATAAGCCAAGTGTTGAATGACAGAAAATATACATTTGATTAAAAAAAAACTCAATCCAAGAAAATATGTTAAACTCAACCTAGGTCACGAGAATATGATTACCCAATATAAAAAAATTGAAAAAACTTATGAAGTCTAATTCTCAACCAACCCAAATATTAAAGGTTAAAATTAAAATTAAAATTAAAAATTAAAAAAAAAGACCTAAGTCAACCAAGAAAACCCTTTAGGGATTAAACTCGCATCCAAGATCATGAAAGCAAGATAAATTTATAAAAGTCAAATCAAGAAAATCATGAATTCTAAGTACCAACCAACAAAATATTTTAAGATAAAATTATTTTTTTTTAAGAAAAAAAGTTTTGGAACTAACTCGAGTTAACCTTAGCTAACCTTTCAAACTCGCGACCCAAGTTATGAGACCATAACTTCTCCATAGAAAAATTCAATTTAATATTGAAAGATAAAATGAAAAATAAAATAAAAAGAATGAGCATCAAACATAACATTAAGAGAAATTGATAGCCACCCTGGTAATTTTATTTTTTTCAAATTAACCATTAAGAGTCAGATTTTTTCCTTTACATCACAAGATTTTCATATGTAACAACCCCGATATTTTTCTCTCTCTCCTATTTGTTTATTTGTTAATCTTTGCCCCTATAAAAGGGTAGATGAAGCATGAAATTTTTTTTTTCTTTTTTCTCTCTCGCCGAAATTTCTAACGAAATTTCGGCAGAGTCTCCCCTATATCGGGAGATCCCAAGTTACCAATAACACAACCTGCACACAATTTCAATCATAGCTCATCCACAATCACATTCATGTTTAATACAATTAACTGCATAATTCATTCCAGAATATGTTCAGGACCATATTCATTCCCAAACTTCATCTTACATCACACGCATAAGATAAAAATTAAAAAGCCAATTCGCACACGAAGATTTCACCTATAGATACATATACATAGAACATAACATAGTTTAATATTCTAAGATAATCTAGTACTTTCTAATATCCCGAGCGTAGGTGGATACGTTTAATATTCCAGAAATAAAATTTACAAAAATACTATTCTATACAATTTACATGTTCTTCTACATATCAAAATTTCACCATAACTCCCTAAGTTCCCAGCTTATACAAAAAGGAATTAAGGCTTAAAATCTATTCCTGACGAGAATGGGAAGAACCTGCAAAATGTAGATTTTTCCATATAAGTAGAACAATTTACAGAAGAATTTATACAACATATCCATCAATCTACTTAGATCATATGAGATTCTAAATACAATCATATTCACCATTTTAAGATTATATAGAAGAAACTTTATTTCTTTTGACTGCTTCGCTTTCATCTCAGAAAGCTGATCAAGTCTATAAATTTTGCCGATATCGACTTCACCCGCCGATATCATTAACTATTCTGAAACCGGATAGCTAGTCAAATTTATAAATCATGCCGATATCGACGTCACCCGCCGATATCATTAACTATTCTGAAACCGAATAGTTAATCAAGTTTATAAATTATGCCGATATCGACGTCACCCGCCGATATCATTAACTATTCTGAAACCGAATAGTTAATCAAGTTTATAAATTATGCCGATATCGACGTCACCCGCCGATATCATTAACTATTCTGAAACCGAATAGTTAATCAAGTTTATAAATCATGCCGATATCGACGTCACCCGCCGATATCATTAACTATTCTGAAACCGAATAGTTAATCAAGTTTATAAATCATGCCGATATCGACGTCACCCGCCGATATCATTAACTATTCTGAAACCGAATAGTTAATCAAGTTTATAAATTATGCCGATATCGACGTCACCCGCCGATATCATTAACTATTCTGAAACCGAATAGTTAATCAAGTTTATAAATTATGCCGATATCGACGTCACCCGCCGATATCATTAACTATTCTGAAACCGAATAGTTAATCAAGTTTATAAATCATGCCGATATCGACGTCACCCGCCGATATCATTAACTATTCTGAAACCGAATAGTTAATCAAGTTTATAAATCATATCGATATCGACGTCACCCGCCGATATCATTAACTATTCTTTTTTTTTCTTCTTTTCCATCCCCTAACATTTCCTTTACCCCTTTTCTTTTCCTCATCAATAGGCACCCACATTGTAACTTATAGTTCCACAACTAATAAAGAAAAATAATTATTCGGTTGCCATTAGCCGAAGCTAATCATTCAATTATTCCAGCCATCCATTCGGATACCATTAGCCGAAACTAATCATTCTTTTGTCAACCTTTAAACATCTTTTCGGATGCCATTAGCCGAAACCAATTAATCGTTTATCCCGGCCATCCTTTCGGATGCCATTAGCCGAAGCTAATCAATCGATTATTCACATTTAAGCATTCAACAATCTAATATAAACTCTATCGCATTCGAATAATATTTAACTTAAAATACTTCTTACGTGTCGTATAAAAAGAGAGGTGTAATTCACCTACCTGCTCTACTTCTGGGTTGTTCTTGTCTGGACGATGGTTCAATCCCGACTGCACCGCCTGCGACATTATTGTCCACAAAAATCAGTATATTTCTATTTTCAATTTCACATTCGTCACCATACTTATTTCAACAAAATCACACATTGAAATCATAAATTTCAACACATAATCCCTCAACAAAATTCCAACCGAAAACACACATTGAACCCATAAATTTCAGCACATAATCATTCAATAAAATCCCAACAAACCTGTTTTGAAACGAAACATTGTAATAGCAATAAATCACAATTTACTCAGACAATGTCAAATCCCAACGGTGAAATTGTATATCAACAACGCATGCAACACATACCCAAATATCAGATCATTTTAACGGTTAGATCTACCAATATTGGAGTTAAACCGGAGACTGACCTTAAACTGGAGAGCTACTGTTCAACATACATATCTCCTTGCTGGACTGTCAATTTCTCATCTCCACCGTTCACAACATTAATCATACTCAGTAGCACCACATACCCAAATTTCAGCTTCATCCAACGGTGATATGAAGCGAAAAGAGCAGGTGGCTCTGACTGGCAGAAGAAAGCAGATTTTGCTATTTTCTTCAAAAGAATACTCACCTCTAACGGAGAAAAACCAGGAGAATCCCTTCGGTGAATATGTAGTAACAACCAAGGCGAACACAATACTCAAAAATAAGCTTGATCCAACGGTGGAAGATGGAGGAACTGTCCGGCGACTCTGACGGGTTTAAGGGGGGTTTCCAGAAATCTTCAGATGATCGGGTTTCTCAAACGGCGGCAGATAATTACAATCCCTCCGGTCAAATGCTAGACAATAGTGAGCTGCCCAACATATCCAAAACTCAGCCTAATCTAACGGTGGCCGGCAGAGATATGGCTGTCGGAGCACAACTCCCTTCTTCTCCTTTTTCTCTCTAACCCCCCTAACTTCTCTCCCCCCATTTTAAATGTCTTTTTTCTTTTCTTTTTCCTTTTTTCCACCTCTGCTCTTCTTATCATTTTAAATCATAATCTTTTTATTTATTTCAATTTCACCCTCCCCTCAACTTATTTTATTTCTCTTTTAATTTAACACTTACATTTATTTCCCGGGGTTTACATTCTCCCCTCCTAATAGAAATTTCGTCCTCGAAATTAAATTAAGTACCTATTTCAGGTAATAAATGCAAACACTTATTCTTTATCTCAGACTCTCATTTCCACGTTTCTCCCTCTATTTGTGAGTTTCTCCATAATACTCTCACCAATGTAACTCTCTTATTCCTTAGTATCATTTCATCCCGATCTAAAATCTGGATGGCTTAAATTCCATGATTTCAACAACTTTCAGCCGAAACATGCATAAAATTCTCAGCACAATCACACATCTATTTTCACCACAATCCCTCAACAAAATCCCAACAACATACACATTGAACTCATACATTTCAACACAAAATCCTTCAATAAAATTCCAACAAAATCACACATTAATTCTAACCGAAAAAACTCACATCAATTTCAGTAGAAAACACACACCAATTCCAGTTGAAAACTCACATCAATTTCAGTAGAAAACACATCAATTTCCAGCCGAAACACTCATGAAATTCTTAGCAAAATACACATCAATTTGGCAACAACGCACACCACACATGTTGTAACAACCCCACTGAAACAATTCAATATGCCTTTACATTTGTTATTCTTTTCTAGCTTTTGACATTAAAAATATCATTATAAACACCCATTTTCAAACATAACTTGTTTCTTTTCCTTTAATGCATCTCATGACATCGTTTTGCGACCTTCCACCTCTTTTCCCCCCCTTTTTTTTTTTTTTTTCAAAACTGTCAGCAGAGGTCGGATTTCAACCTCTACCCAGATTTTTCCCCATAACTGGAGTTATAGAACTCCGTTTTGTACAAAATTTATCTTGTTAGAAAGATAACATATAGGGCTACAACTCTTATGAAGGGAATAGAACCCAGTTCTGTCCCCAAAATTTACGAAATGCATCTCAATTGTGACAGACCTGCGGATTCTGCAGAATCCGTCCTACACAGTCACGTTTTGTGGCCCTTAACTAGAGTTATAAAATTCCAAATTAAGTGAAACAAGTTTCCTTGGATAGTAGACATTCAGAACTACAATTCCTATGAAGGAACCCGACCCTAATTCCTTTGTTTTACCACTCAAATTCTCTCTCAAAGTCACAACATGAATCTGTCAAGTTGTTAATTTCTGCAACACATGCATTTGGCCGAAAAATGGCCTTGGGAAACAAGACTTCCTTCATTCTTTTCATACTCAACCATTCATTACACAACATTCACATCCTATTTCATGCCACATACATCAATTATACACAATTGATGAAATTCTTTCCCTCGTCATTAGATGACAATACCACTTTCTGGACTATGCCCCTTTCCGTGCGTTTCAACTTTACACTGTGATCTGTCCCAGATTCTGCACACTTCCCTATCACAATATCACCACTTTGCATATTAGCACCAATAAAAGGAAATCCATCATCATTAAGACTGTCAACCCGTCCAATTTTGCTTTGTATTTTCCCAAAAATAATAGAATCCTCAGACTTTCGCCTCTTGTCAGTTAGTTCCTTGTTGTCCACCTTTGACTTGTAGCTTCTAATGTGCTCAGAGCGAAACATACCACGCTCTAAAGAAGCACGCTTCATTACCAATGAATCTGCTTGGTTGTAACCCAGATGAACATTAACTGCCACTATAGCATTCTGACCATTAAACAAATCTGGCTTTGGTAGCACTGCATTATGACCAAATAGGTATCCAGGTTTACCGAGACAATCAGAAATCATTGTCCGAAATAAAGGCCTTTGGGGGTAATGCAATTGATGAAACAAGGTGTCAACTCTGATGTTGGGATTTGTTGTGGAAAACCCAATAGCCTGATTAGAAACACCTCATGCTTCCCATCCAGTTTAGTGTAAGTATCATCAACTAATTTCTCCATTTTGGTATAAAAATCTTACACATTGGTAAGTCTCTGTATACATAAAGCCCCAACCCAGAAAAGACAAGTGTATCTCCTCCAAAATAGAGATGATACATATACCATGGAATCAGTCATGTTCTTCATTTGGCTCTCTTTGTGCAAGGAATAAGGTAGTGTAGAGCATAATCATGAGACTTCTAAACATACAGTACATCCATGCTCCCAACACGGCCAATCTACTAAGAACTCAATGTCACAGACATGCACTTTAAAGCATGCACATTCAAATTCCCTGCAGCAGTAAAATGAGTAAATAACTTATAACACAACATCTTCAGCTTCATATTTTGTTTAATAATCAAACATAACTACGTGCATCTAGAAAGAAGCCATTCGTCTTAGCTACATTATCAGGTCACCTTGGAGACAAGGTAAAAATGAATCACCGCACATAACAGTGAGAATGGCGCAACCAAACCAAAACAAAACAGAAACACCAACATAAGAGAAAAGGATTGATGAGCCGTTGCCACTGGAGAAGACGGCTTTCAATGTGTTCTGCCACAACTTTTTGAGACATTCACAAAGTACAGCATGCATTACAGACTGAGAGCTAAAGGCCATTGTTTGATCACAAATGCTAGCGATGGCTGCCGCAAGAGGGTTCTTGCATGAAGTTTGAAACAGTTCAAATGATAAAGCAATAAATTTTATACAAACTCTCTCAACATGTTGCAAGGTCAATTTTGCAAAAATTGAGGAGCAGTACATAAACTGGGGTGTCCCACAGGTAAACTAAGACTCCAATGTGACCACTTTGCAAGTGGTAGTGGTGGTGCACCACTTCAACCATAGTGATCAACTAAGTTTGTGGCATCAACTTCCAAACAATTTTGAGCGATAAAAAGTTTGATGTTAAATAACACCAGAGAGCAAATAGCCAAGCTGATGTATGACCAACAACAACTCTTACTCTAATCAACAATAACATGCCTTTCTGTATATTGACCTGTATATTCTACTGTGCCTGATTCTATTTAGGAATGTATAACCAGGAATTCATCACAAAACTCTCCTGCTTATCTACTAGAACACAATAAATAAATAAACTATTATGAAACCCCTGACACAATAATATACAGCTAAGAAATTATTGCAGTCATGTATCACCAAACTGCCATTTGATCGAGTTTTACAAACATGGCACATCTCTGGTAAAAAAATTTAACCTTTAGTACCTAATATGAGAGACAGCAGCAAAAAATGTTAAGAGCAAAATGCTAACGAGCACATCATCCACAATTGCCACACCATAACATCACAATCTCATTCAAATGCAACTAAGCAAACAATGAAATAATTTCTATTAACTAAAGTAATGGAGGTCACCACATAATGAAATCGAATACGATACTATAACTAAACACAAGCTACTAGCAACCACCAAACACAAATTTTAATCATTAACCAAAACCAAAGCACTGAACGAGAAATCCTTACTTATCAATATTGCGTTCTACCTTACTAGCACAGTTTTCTACAAGACTAGGAAATGGTCCCTAAATTTAAACATTCAATTTCAATTTATTTTTTTTAGATCCTCGGTTACATGAAATCAAGGAATTGGCTTTCAATTAATAGACCATGGAAACAACAATATACGCACACTTAAACCCAAACCATAAGCATACAAACCAAAGGAAACACGTCATACATGCCTGCCACAACATTAGTAAGCGCAATGACTTATGTATAACTATTAAGTTCTAATCGAACACGCATAGAAGCCAGACCATGAGCAACAAGCGTCTAACTACCACTCTTACTACCACAACCAAACCACAAAAATAAGCTGTGTTATATTCAACCACCATTCAAACAAAAAGCTTCCCACGATGTGTCCACATAATGAGACTTTAACAAAAGGCTTACATTTCTCAAAAAAAACACATCGCATGTTAATTTTCATGATACTACTGCAACTGTTGGTCACATCCATGTTCAACAAACAAAACAAAGCCAAAAACCTTGAAGTACAGCAGAAGGCCACATTCACATTACATTCAGACAATATCCATCTCATATCCATCATCTCATACCATAGAAAGGGGAAAATAATCAAACAGTCACCATAGACAATATTCATCCCATAAGAAACGGCCTATCACTCATATTTCCAGAGTGGCTTTGGAGGGATGCATAGCCAACAACCAACAACCACATCCAATTTAACAATCCGACTGCAAACCATCTCGTTTGACAAAGCAAAAAAAACAATATCGACATCATTCAAAGTGGACCACTCCCAGTTGGCCAATAAAAAAACATAAAAATCCTTAAGATTATATCAAGTTTAACACCATTAGGAGAGTAACAATTAAATATTTTCTTGTGTCACTGAACAAAAGATGTCCTTGTAAACATCCTGACATAAAAATGCTACAGTATAGTAAATGACATCCTCATTACAAAACACTTATTGGGTAATACCATCGGAGCATACAATGCCGAATCACCCAAGGGATCTTCGTCTTGCCAACCTTGGGCACCTTGGTTCCCGCCCCTCCTTTCGAAGGAGGGCGGTTCCATTCGTGTCCCTTGTTGGTTGCGTACCATCCTGAAATTCATCATTGCAATGTAATCATCATTGATCCTCAGGATCAAGACCAGGTGCTCTGATACCAACTGTAACAACCCCGATATTTTTCTCTCTCTCCTATTTGTTTATTTGTTAATCTTTGCCCCTATAAAAGGGTAGATGAAGCATGAAATTTTTTTTTTCTTTTTTCTCTCTCGCCGAAATTTCTAACGAAATTTCGGCAGAGTCTCCCCTATATCGGGAGATCCCAAGTTACCAATAACACAACCTGCACACAATTTCAATCATAGCTCATCCACAATCACATTCATGTTTAATACAATTAACTGCATAATTCATTCCAGAATATGTTCAGGACCATATTCATTCCCAAACTTCATCTTACATCACACGCATAAGATAAAAATTAAAAAGCCAATTCGCACACGAAGATTTCACCTATAGATACATATACATAGAACATAACATAGTTTAATATTCTAAGATAATCTAGTACTTTCTAATATCCCGAGCGTAGGTGGATACGTTTAATATTCCAGAAATAAAATTTACAAAAATACTATTCTATACAATTTACATGTTCTTCTACATATCAAAATTTCACCATAACTCCCTAAGTTCCCAGCTTATACAAAAAGGAATTAAGGCTTAAAATCTATTCCTGACGAGAATGGGAAGAACCTGCAAAATGTAGATTTTTCCATATAAGTAGAACAATTTACAGAAGAATTTATACAACATATCCATCAATCTACTTAGATCATATGAGATTCTAAATACAATCATATTCACCATTTTAAGATTATATAGAAGAAACTTTATTTCTTTTGACTGCTTCGCTTTCATCTCAGAAAGCTGATCAAGTCTATAAATTTTGCCGATATCGACTTCACCCGCCGATATCATTAACTATTCTGAAACCGGATAGCTAGTCAAATTTATAAATCATGCCGATATCGACGTCACCCGCCGATATCATTAACTATTCTGAAACCGAATAGTTAATCAAGTTTATAAATTATGCCGATATCGACGTCACCCGCCGATATCATTAACTATTCTGAAACCGAATAGTTAATCAAGTTTATAAATTATGCCGATATCGACGTCACCCGCCGATATCATTAACTATTCTGAAACCGAATAGTTAATCAAGTTTATAAATTATGCCGATATCGACGTCACCCGCCGATATCATTAACTATTCTGAACCCGAATAGTTAATCAAGTTTATAAATCATGCCGATATCGACGTCACCCGCCGATATCATTAACTATTCTGAAACCGAATAGTTAATCAAGTTTATAAATTATGCCGATATCGACGTCACCCGCCGATATCATTAACTATTCTGAAACCGAATAGTTAATCAAGTTTATAAATTATGTCGATATCGACGTCACCCGCCGATATCATTAACTATTCTGAAACCGAATAGTTAATCAAGTTTATAAATTATGCCGATATCGACGTCACCCGCCGATATCATTAACTATTCTGAAACCGAATAGTTAATCAAGTTTATAAATCATGCCGATATCGACGTCACCCGCCGATATCATTAACTATTCTGAAACCGAATAGTTAATCAAGTTTATAAATCATATCGATATCGACGTCACCCGCCGATATCATTAACTATTCTTTTTTTTTCTTCTTTTCCATCCCCTAACATTTCCTTTACCCCTTTTCTTTTCCTCATCAATAGGCACCCACATTGTAACTTATAGTTCCACAACTAATAAAGAAAAATAATTATTCGGTTGCCATTAGCCGAAGCTAATCATTCAATTATTCCGGCCATCCATTCGGATACCATTAGCCGAAACTAATCATTCTTTTGTCAACCTTTAAACATCTTTTCGGATGCCATTAGCCGAAACCAATTAATCGTTTATCCCGGCCATCCTTTCGGATGCCATTAGCCGAAGCTAATCAATCGATTATTCACATTTAAGCATTCAACAATCTAATATAAACTCTATCGCATTCGAATAATATTTAACTTAAAATACTTCTTACGTGTCGTATAAAAAGAGAGGTGTAATTCACCTACCTGCTCTACTTCTGGGTTGTTCTTGTCTGGACGATGGTTCAATCCCGACTGCACCGCCTGCGACATTATTGTCCACAAAAATCAGTATATTTCTATTTTCAATTTCACATTCGTCACCATACTTATTTCAACAAAATCACACATTGAAATCATAAATTTCAACACATAATCCCTCAACAAAATTCCAACCGAAAACACACATTGAACCCATAAATTTCAGCACATAATCATTCAATAAAATCCCAACAAACCTGTTTTGAAACGAAACATTGTAATAGCAATAAATCACAATTTACTCAGACAATGTCAAATCCCAACGGTGAAATTGTATATCAACAACGCATGCAACACATACCCAAATATCAGATCATTTTAACGGTTAGATCTACCAATATTGGAGTTAAACCGGAGACTGACCTTAAACTGGAGAGCTACTGTTCAACATACATATCTCCTTGCTGGACTGTCAATTTCTCATCTCCACCGTTCACAACATTAATCATACTCAGTAGCACCACATACCCAAATTTCAGCTTCATCCAACGGTGATATGAAGCGAAAAGAGCAGGTGGCTCTGACTGGCAGAAGAAAGCAGATTTTGCTATTTTCTTCAAAAGAATACTCATCTCTAACGGAGAAAAACCAGGAGAATCCCTTCGGTGAATATGTAGTAACAACCAAGGCGAACACAATACTCAAAAATAAGCTTGATCCAACGGTGGAAGATGGAGGAACTGTCCGGCGACTCTGACGGGTTTAAGGGGGGTTTCCAGAAATCTTCAGATGATCGGGTTTCTCAAACGGCGGCAGATAATTACAATCCCTCCGGTCAAATGCTAGACAATAGTGAGCTGCCCAACATATCCAAAACTCAGCCTAATCTAACGGTGGCCGGCAGAGATATGGCTGTCGGAGCACAACTCCCTTCTTCTCCTTTTTCTCTCTAACCCCCCTAACTTCTCTCCCCCCATTTTAAATGTCTCTTTTCTTTTCTTTTTCCTTTTTTCCACCTCTGCTCTTCTTATCATTTTAAATCATAATCTTTTTATTTATTTCAATTTCACCCTCCCCTCAACTTATTTTATTTCTCTTTTAATTTAACACTTACATTTATTTCCCGGGGTTTACATCATATATAGTCAACCAAAACAAACCATCAAATACAATCTCAAGAAAAACTCAATGTAAAAGGATAGTTTGGAAAGAGAAAAAAAGTTGAGAAATCTCAAAGGACCAAAAAAAAAAGGTTGGATTTTCCAAGCCCACTCAATCCAACCCTTGATCGATCAAGAAAAAAAATCTATTTATTAGTCTCAAATTCAAATTTAATCCCTAAAGGTTCAAATGTTTTAAGTTAATACTATTTCATTAAAAAATCACAAGATCCTTATATTAATCTTAAAGTATTGCGGTTTCTTTTTTCTTTTTTTAATTGGGAAATTATTATAAATGAATGTCATGGTAATTATAAAAAGGGTTATGCAGTGTCCAAAAAGAATGATGCCTCTTTCTGACCTTTACATTTTTAAGCCTGCAGGAAGAACTGCATCCTTTCTTTTCTCGGCATCTTTCTCGATTTTTAACCTAATGCTTTGATTGGCATCCTGATCTTCTTAGAATCTGCTTTTTAGCACCATAATCTCAACGGTCCACTCTCTTTCGGTGAATTGAATACTTGTTTAATTATTAATTACTAAATAGGAAATGTCAACTCTTTCTTACGATGAATCTGCCTCTGTAGACTGTACACAATCCATTACTACTACTATTATTATAATTAAATACTTCAAGTTGAAGTCAAAATACCGTCCCAGATTACCACTTGCTAAGGTATTTAGTCAACTTCATGCAAATTTCACAGCTTCTTGTTTTTATGCACGTGTTTATTTGATTTCTTGTACAAAACTTTCCTCCCCGAAGAGATACAGAGAAGTTAGAGCAATTATTAGAAGATGGCGAGCTTGGTAGATCAGGAGCACTTTCAACAAGAGTTATACGAATTTGGCCTTGATCCCCGGCCACAAAGTAAATGCTGATGTAGGTGATGATGGAAAACCCAGAAGACCTGGTATCGATCCTCTCCCTCTCCTCTCTCTCAAACATTCAAGCATTTATTTACCTGCCAAAGCTCAAACCAGCTTGCATTTTCTGCATGCAAAATTTGTTTATATATATATATATATATATATAATCCCAGATGAATAAACGGGAGAAATCGTGATCAAAAGAGTGTTTTTTTTTTTTGGAAATGACACGTTGATGCCTCCAAAGCGCGTTCCAAAGCGCGTAGATTTAGACGTGGTATATAGGTGCATGAATAGGGTCAGTGCGTGGTCAAGGAAGAGAAGATTTCATATCATGCATGTAATGTGAGGCTGAGACGTGTATATGGACCTGCACGTTGCTTTTGTGAAATTAACATGGGGAGCTGTGGGGAACAATTAATGTTTTTGACATTGATTAAAGTGTTCTTCCCTTTTATTTTGATTGTTATATATATATATATTGTTTTCTTTTATATAGTTTAATTACTAATTAAAGAGGATTGGAGCCTAGTTGGTAGATTCAAGGCTTGAATTTTAAGTCAATCTACGGGCCACAGGTCAATATAGATTCATCATTTTTGTATATCTTTTCTAGTTCAACTTAAAACTCGAAACTTGATCCTCATTGAGTTTTAGAGCTATGATGTTAATGAATTATCTCATTTAAAAATTTAAGTTATTAGGTGAGGTCACAGAATATGATTTATATTATTTTCTAATACATTCTCTCATCTGAAAACTCTTAAAGTTTGAAAATTGCACACAAATCCACACTATTTTATGTTTGGTATTTATTAAAATAAAATGAGAGTGGTGAGATTCGAACTCATGACCATTAAGTTAACAAGGCTATGATACCATGTAAAAAAATAATATCACCTAAAAACTTTAATTGTTAAATGAAATTCCAAAATAAAATTTATATTATTCTCTAATAAGAATTTCCATGTAAACTCAAAACTCATCAAGTCAGCCCGGATTGGAGGGACTCTTGGAGCCATGATTTTTATTAGGGATGGAGGGCTTGATGAGAAGGGAGTAGTGATTTCACACACAATTGCTGAAAATAAAAATTTGGAACTCCGCTTTGTTAAACCATCCATTCCATAATGTGTCTATCTTGATTCAATTACAAGTCAATAGTACGTTGAGTTAAACTTAATAAATCTTCAATATGGCAGAATGGAGTCAGGAATTTGTGATGTCATCAAATAATTACAGGCTTGGTTAATGCAATTTGTTTTTTTTTCTGGTGCTAAAGAACATGCACGTACAATCAAGTTTTTAGAAAAATAGTACCGAAAATGGAAGTTGCAATTTGAATGATCACTAGCAGCGTTCTCCCCTCGATCGTGAAATGTGGTGGTGGTAACTGTGCTTGCCATGGCAGTCCCCTTCTTCAACGACATCCTTGCACTCATCGGAGCCATTGGGTACTGGCCGATGACAGTATATATATTTTCCTGTGGAGATGTACATTGCTCGGAAGAAGATTCAACGGGGATCACTCAGGTGGTTTTTTCTCCGGCTCTTGAACTTGGCGTGCTTGCTGGTTGCCATAGCTGCGGCATGTGGTGCCATTGAAGGACTGAATCATGCTCTTAAAAACTCCAAGCTAGCCCTTCAAGTTTTAAGAGCATCAAAACCGGATGTAAATTATTCGAGCAATCAGCTCTGAAGACCAGAACTAGATATCACAAGATCAATTCATGGTTGAAATTATCACTGGATTTGATGAACTGGTGAGTTAATTTTCAGATTAAAAGTTTCCAAGCTTCATGATTCTAGAAAACAGACTGGTTCTGCTTGTTTTTGTTAGCGTGCTTACAGACTTGGCTATCCCACTTGAAGTCTTCAATTTAAACTACTGCCATTGATGAGAAAATTATTATACAAAACCTTGCAAGCGTGCTTGACTAGCTATTTGTCTTTTAACTATTTAATCTGATGAAATAACAGCCAATTAAAGCTGTTAAAATACACTTGACCTGGACAGAGATAATAGAAAATGAGAACAATCCTTAGTAAATGCGACGAGGGCGGCAGCTTCTATTTTTGTATTTTAGGAATCATTTTTAGTGGGGTTTTTTTTATGTTTTTTATATGTTTTCAAACAAAAAAACCCTTTTAAAAACCACCCTATACCACAATGTCAAACACGCAATATAGAGCAAATCCATAGAGCAAATCCATATATTTCTTCTTAATTTCTTGATGATTTGGCTTTATAATAATGCAGCCACCATATCCCTATTCTACTTCAAGGAGAAATACATTTGACAGATGTTCCGCTAGCTCACTTTCCACATGGATCCACTCCCAGGCTACTAATTAGCCACTAAATATATATATAATTTAAAAAAGGGGCCGGAAGAATTGAACATCCACCTCTCATAGAGGCCGAAAAGGTCGTCTGGCCTTTAAGGTATGCATGGAACGAGCTAGCATGGATAAAGAAAAGGTTTGTAGAAATGTTTGGGCACAACACGGTATCGTATTCCACTCACAGAACTTTAAAACAAAAGGGTTTAATTTTTATTAATTTATCCCCCAACTATCATTTATCTCTTGATTGAGCCCCTACCAAACTAACCTTTCCCCATTAGATCTCCAATCTATAAAACGTTGCCAAAATAATCTGAATCCACGTTAAAATCATGAAACCACGACGTTTTTTGTCATTTCTTTTTTCTTCCATTTGTTCAGTACATTAAATTCATTTGATTTTTTCACCAATTGGACAAATGGATATATAGTTTATTGTGAAACTCTATAAATATAAATTAAATATAGAACTTTATTTTATCAATTAGGTTTCTAGCCACATGAAACGCGTGCTATCCAACTATATATTTAATTTTTTTTATTGTTTTAGAATATCCTCTATATATGAAAATAAAATAATGAATAGGAGTTAGACATCTGAAAATTTAAAATCTAAATAATACTTTTATATAAGTTTTGATAATGTATTTTCTCATTTCTTTCAAGAATAATAAATTTGAACTTAATTCCTATAAAATTTGGAGTATTTATACCCCATGGTTATATACTTTTAAAAGTATTGTGTGCCGTATAAATTAGACTAAAAGGTGTGTGTGTGTGTGTAGCCAGCATCTCTCCTATCATATATTAATTTAATAACACTGTATCAAGTCCAACTCAAATCCACAATGCAGATATTCTTCTTCAAAATTAGTGTTCATAATTAAACCTGGAAGTGGCAAGTAATTAATTAAATTATGTATATATTCTTTGGGATTGGCACATTTTTCTAAGTGCGGTTGACACCTCACCGCTGTATTAATTAACGTGGGAGCACCCCCTTGAGAAATTACAGGTAAGAGATACGCTAGTAGCTATATATAGTTATATACACCCACACCCACTCCCACACACACACACACACACACAAGTAGTGAATACAGGCTTCTCCGTTTCTCTGGAGAGAGTCAACAAGAAAGACAAATATTTTTGTTTTGTCAATCTCATAGAGCCGATTCAATTTAAGATTTTTCTTCTGTTTTGGTCGTTCACCAAAGGAGAACGACATGGGGACTGCGACAGGTCGTCATCAGGAGTTTATGATCCAAAATGCAGTATGCAGTGAATCTGGTTTCGATCCTCGCACCATTTCAGAGGTGGACGACGATGGCAGACCAAGAAGAACAGGTACTCCTCCATCTCTCTCTCTAGATGTTTCTCTCTCTAGATGTTAAGAAGAACAAGAATTCTTCAATTTCACAATTTTCATATGGCCATGCATGGATGTTGCTGTAATTACTTACAAGTGTAGCCAGTGCACTTTTTGTAGCTGTTGATTGTTGTCAAATGTCATTAACTACGCGAAGGACAAGGCCTGCATGTGCATTCGTTTGATAACACCTACGTTAAAATTATCTCCCTTTCTTTTCTTTTGCAACTAATTGCTAATTAATTAAGAGAAAAAATAATTGGAGACTGGTGGGATTCTTTGTTCTTCGACTTGACCACCAGTTTAATTAGCATTAATTCGATAGCATTTACTTTGAATATATATAGACACACACACACATACATATGAATTAACTTGAAAACAATTCTAATAAACATATTTGTCATCCTCTAATTAATCCAAATAATAAAATACAGTATTGCGTACCAACCCAATAAGTCACTTTATTACAAAAATAGTATTTAATTTATTAGCAACAGAATCAGTTTTTTTTAAATTGTAAAATATGGAAAGGCTTGTTTTGACAGCTAGCACTCCTTTTCAATTAAAAAGTTCCTTTAATCTGAATAGCATTTACATGGAACGTACCGTTTGTTGCTTTCCAAATATGCTGCTCTTAATTTCCATGTTCATCCGATGACTAATAAGTCACTCTAATCTGTGGGATAAATTTCAAAGTTATTCTGTAATAAAAGAAGAGGAAGAAGAAGAAAATAGGTGTAATGCTATCGAGGTCAAATCTTTTTTTTTTTAAAAAGAAAAAACTATCCATGTTTGGTGTTGTTATTAAATTTGAAACTACAATTATTTTGAATTTTTTTCATGAAAATAAAATTTAACATAATATTTCTAACCGAAGCATTAATTCTCTTAAAAAATATGTTTTATTATTGTTAATTATCAAAATAGCATGTTTATATTTTATGTGTGATTAAAAACTTAAAAAATTAAAAATGTGATAAAATCATGTTAACAAACAATCTATTTAAAAATCTTAGAAATAAAAAGGCAATTTGAATCATTTTTTAATGAACAACTTATTATTAATAAATTATTTTCCTATCAAATATATAACAATTGAAATAAATTACTAAAACTCAAATAAAAAAATTGTAATACGTTTAAAAACTATATCAAAACCAAAAGGTTAGTGAATTGTTGTTTTAAAAACAATAGATGAAAAAACAAAGAAAAAGAAAAAAAAATACAACAAAAGGTCAGCGGACGTGAGCTGGAAAGTCAAATATATCCAAAACAAAAAAAAATATAGAGCATCGTTTCAATAATACATAAACAATATAATTTTAATTCAAAAAAAAAAGAAGCAGGATATATGTAGCTGTCTTGATACATTTGTGTAGTGCATGTTTTTGTTCTGTGGAGAAGATGTCAACAAGGTTCCACTGCTACCTACCACCAAAATCTTCCCCCATCATTGTTATTTGATACCCCCAAAATCTTCTCCACTTTTTTAGACAAAAGCACAAATTAAAGTGAAAATAAAAATAAAAATAAAAATAAAAATAAAAATAGCATTAATTAAATGCTAGCAACATGCAATGGAGCTTGATGCTTATTTATAGTTTAATCATAATAATCAAAATCAAGTTTATTAAACACGACTCGATCCATGATCTAATACAAGACCTAAATTATAAGTTAGATAGATTAAACTGAGTTAATCTATTTTATTTTTTAAAATATAAAAATTAAATAATAATATTTTAAAAAATCAAACTGGATTACGACGGAGTTACGAATCAACTCATAGTTGGACTAGACCAAACCGATTTGAGTAAGTAGTTGGGTCGATTGAGTCTTGAATCAAGAGGAGAGTGTTTTAGAGCTATAGTAAAAATACACTATCTAAAACACAAATTCAATAACTCCAATGTGTGTGAAAATGCAGGGACAGTGTGGACGGCAAGTGCACATATAATTACAGCAATTATAGGCTCTGGGGTTCTCTCGCTCGCTTGGGGGATGGCCCAACTTGGATGGATCGCTGGCATTGGTGTTCTCTTAACCTTTTCAGTGATCACTTATTACACCTCTAGTCTCTTAGCAGATTGTTATAGATACCCAAACTCTGTCTCTGGCAAGAGAAATTACACATACATGGCCGCTGTCAATGCCTATTTAGGTATGTTTTTTATATATATAATTACAGACACAACTTAAAAATTGGCTATTAATGTCTTGTATGACGATTAATTTCAATAAACAGGTGAAAACATGCGCAAGGTTTGTGGGCTGTTCCAGTTTCTCATTCTTAGCGGGGCAACAATTGGCTACACGATTACTGCAGCTGTTAGCATGATGTAAGTAGACACGATTGAATATATGTATGTTTATGTATGTATAGCAGAATTTATCGTTAATATTATAGTACGATTGATTGATGAATATGTTAATGTTGGTAGTTATAATCTATACGTTAAGTGAGCTTATTTGTGTTAAGAAGATGGATATTGTTTTAGGGCCATAAGAAAATCAAATTGCTTCCACAAGAGAGGGCATGGAGCTCCATGCAAGTTTTCCAGCAACCAGTACATGATTGGAATTGGGATTACTGAAATTTTGGTGTCTCAAATCCCAAATTTCCACAAGCTTTCATGGCTCTCAGTCATTGCTGCCGTCATGTCTTTTGTTTATTCATCAATTGGACTAGGGCTGGCATTTGCCAAGGTCATCTCAGGTAGTTTTCCTCTATTCTGTTCACCTTTTTTTTCAAGGGACTTGCCACAACTTGGTCTAATTTCTCTTTTTGTTGGAGCAAAGCCTAAATTTTTACTCCATGATGATGACAAAGTGGTCTAGTTTATTGTTGGGCCAAGTTTGGATGAGTTTAGATTTATAGCAAATTGAGCAATCTACTTTAAAAAGTGAGCTTCGATTCTTTAAAAATCAGGAGTGCGACCCAATTTTATATAAAACACAATCGTGTTCGTCAGTCCCATTTGCTCTCAATTTCCTTCAGTCGTCACAGGATTGCTTAAAATGACGTCGTTTTCCTCCTGAAACAGGGCATGGACACAGAACAACATTTACAGGAGTAGAAGTTGGAGTAGATGTAACAGCAACAGAAAAAATATGGACAATATTTAGAGCAATTGGTGATATGGCATTCGCTTGCGCCTACTCTGTTATTTTGATTGAAATCCAGGTATGATTTTCGATTCTACGAGAGTATTGAGCACCATTTCTGGGTCCATTCGTGGACTGAGTGCGTGGCCGAACTCGCTTCTCCATAATCCTGATGTGTGATTGAATGTTAAATACCAAGGCTAAATTACATCGTCTCTTTCACATGAATCATCAGGATACATTGAGGTCATCACCAGCAGAAAATAAAGCAATGAAGAAGGCCAACATGATAGCTGTATTAACCTCAACGACCTTCTACTTGATGTGCGGTTGCTTTGGCTATGCTGCATTTGGGAACAAGGCACCAGGGAACATGCTGACTGGCTTTGGATTTTACGAGCCTTTCTGGCTCATAGACCTAGCCAATGTCTGCATAGTGGTGCACCTCGTGGGTGCGTACCAGGTGCCTACATACATCGATCCTAAGATCCAATGTGAACTCCATTACATGTTTTGCTAAAGTCTCTCTCTCAATCGACAGGTTCTTGCCCAGCCCCTGTTCAGCACATTTGAGTCATGGGCTAGCTTGAGGTGGCCCAACTCCGGGTTCGTAAACACTGAATACCCACTAAAAATTGGCAGCAAAAAGTTGAGTTTCAGCATCAACTTCCTGAGGCTAACTGGGAGAACAGCCTTCGTCGTGGTGGCAACTTTGCTCGCCATGGCATTGCCCTTCTTCAATGAAATTCTTGCGCTCCTCGGAGCAATTTCATATGGACCCATGACAGTCTATTTCCCTGTGGAGATGCACATTGCCCAGAATAAGATTAAACGGCTAAGCTTAAGGGGGCTGGCTCTTCAGCTTCTGAACCTGGTTTGCTTCCTCGTGTCCATAGCTGCAGCCAGCAGTGCCATTCAAGGTATGGGTCACGGTCTCCTTGCCTCCAAGCCCTTCCAGTATAAAGAGTGATCCATTTTCGTTGCAGCCGCTGCTCGATGGATTTTATCCACGGTCATGAGCCAGGCCTGAATCCAGGTCTGTCGCCAATAAATACCCCGTAAACCTTCGTCTAAAATTAACCCATGAGTCTTGAATGTGAAAGTGGCAAGTGATTGAGTTACATATATTACAAGTTTTTTTTATGTTTGTCCCAGTGAAAAAGACTTTAAATCAATTATAGAGTTGTTCTTGATTTGATTTAAGTAAGATTCTTGATCGTAGAATATGTTTTTGTGCTTTTCGTGGGGTTTTTGGTAATAAAAACTACAACCCTACTTGTTTTTTAATTAAATTTATCAAGAAGTTTTGACTTGTTTTTTTTATGTTTAGATTTCATAAGTTTTCAGTTAATTTTAGTGTGTAATTCATATTATAATCTTAAATTAATATGTATAATTCATATTATACTCTAAAGTTTTCATTTGAACTATCAATATCATATAATGTTAAAAATAAAGTTAATCTAGCAAGTCATCTAGCTAAGGAATAAAAGATCAATAGCTAATAATGATTTTATTCACTGTTTGACTATCAATACACATTAGTCATGACTCATCCTTTATTGGAACACAAAAGGGGACACAACACATGGATTCTTACTTTCTCTTACTAAACTGTTTGAAGTTACCTCATCTTCTCTTAATGTTTGATCTTACTTCTGCCCTTAAACTCCTTTTGCTTTTAACGATTCTCCTATCGTAGAAAAATATATTTTCTTTGTTTAAAACCCATTAATTTCTCTTTTATTTCATAATAATACTCTTTTTTTAAGAAAAAAAAACCTCTCAGAAATTTAAAGTTAATCAATAAACCTATCACGTTGTATTCTACTTTGAATTTAGAAATATCAGATCTCACATCAAAATCTTAGTAAGACCTTGTATTTCTTTTTTATGTTAGGAGAAAAAAATTGTCACTAGCATTATGGTATAATATATGATAAAAAAAAATTACCATTATCCTTGTTATTGCTGAAAAAAACAATTTTAGTGTCATTCTCACCATCATGATCTCGATTCTCATACCATTCCAAATGCTTATGGAGTTGTTGGATTTTCCTTCTCATTTAATCCATTTCAAGAGCATGAATATTCATTTATAATTCTTGCTCACAACATCCACGAATAACCATGGCTATAAATCTAAAGCTCTTGTTCCAACTTGACATTGAGATGATATGAATATCGCAAAGTAACAAGTCACTCAAATAAAGGAATATTTTCTCTCACCATTTTATAAATAATTTTGAGATATGAATATAAATAATTCACCAATCTAACTATATAGATTAAATCATCACTACTTATTATTATTATTATTATTATTATTATTATTTACCAAACAAATCTCAATACATGGTGTAAATCGTTATTATATATCTGGAACAACCCTCCAAGTTTAGAAAAACACTAAAATGATATAATTAAAACTCAAATAAATAAATTTGATAAAAAAATATTAGATAAATATTAACTAACATATGTTTTTCACTTCTTAAAAACATAAATAGACACTTAGAAAGCTTAAAAGTTAAAACAAATAATTTTTATTAAAAAAAGAAAACTCTATGAAAATATCATATTTTAAACTTGAAAGCCATTTATGATAAAATTATATTTTGATATATTTTTAAATAAAATATACTATAAAAAACAACTTCTATCATAATCTCAAAAACAATCTAAAAAGTAAAATGAAAACTATTATGATATCATGCTAACGTGTTTCACCCTTTTATTACTTCCCATGATAGAATCAATTCTTTGTCGATAGAATATGGACTTCGTGTATGGTGTGGTAGATGGATTAGTGACCACCCAACCGGCAACCAATGAAAAACGTGATTAGCTTTTGAAAATATGAAATGGAATTTTGCGTGGATAAAAATCACTATCTTTTAGAAAGAAAATTAGATGGGACTAGTGGGTTTGAACTCTCTCTTTTTTTTTCTTCTTTTTTTTTCTATGTTCACATTCTATTTACTATAGCAGTCAAATTCAGTGATGCAGAATATGACTAAAACTGATCAAAAAATCAGCCTACCTACCATTTATAAGTTAAAAAGTTTGGAACTTTACTCGTCCAATAAGCCTTCGTCTACCTATAGGTTAGTGCAATGCCCACAACCCATTTAACCTTCTACTTAGTTAATTTCACCATATTATTTTAATGATATTGTTCTTATTATAATAGATATGATCGGTATTGGTTCAAAAATATGGACATGAAAATGTTTGGGCAAATCTCGTACTAGTCTGTAAACAATCAATTTTCTTAATAAATATCTCTTTGAAAAGTCTGTAAACAATCAATTTTCTTAATAAATATCTCTTGAAAAAATAGACAATGTGTGAAGGTTGACTTTATAGATCTACACTAAATGATTCAAGCTATTGTAATCATTAGATACAGAGTTTGTGATCTGCATAGTAGGTTTCAAGTTTAAGTTAGGACATATATTTCTTATAAGAACATAAAATAATTGGAGTTTTATTTGTTTATCTAAACATATTAAATATATTTTTTGAATAATAAGATTTTATTGCATGTAAAACAAGTTAAAGCTCTTGTAAATAAAAGGCCGTAAACCACACGCAGACATCCAAGCAGCAAAGGTATAGGATTTTAAATTTCTACTCGGGGAATTTCCCTTTTGGTTTAACATGCTGATTGATGATTATCCAGCAAAAATCCATGAACAATATTAAAAAAAAGTGATATATATATAGATGTCTTATTCCTTCTAGCTAAACCCGCACCATCAAGTTGAAGATTCAAGAACAATATTAGCTTGCAAGTCTCAATTTCAACCTAAACCAACCCTAGCGTGCAATCGTGTGGTGGATTTCTTTGACTTAAGATGTTTCTGTGGGCCGGGTAAGGCTTCTGTCACGAATTTTTTAGTCTAATTTTTGGACCTGTCCCCAGCCATTATTATATCTGGAGGCTAGCGTAGACTCCACCTTTTACCATGAGAAAAACAAAATTAGCTATAAACCACGATACCACAAATTAAAAAAGTTGTGTCCATGCTCTCATTTTCCATTATTTCATGGGAGCATAATCTAAAATGATTAAAATAGATATCTTGGAAAAAATTAAAAAGAATCGAACCCATCAATTCTCTAAGGTGATAAAATATTATTCCGGCATTTTTTCCTTCGTTCATCGAGAAATCAGAGATGGCCACCACCACCATTAAAGATAGTGGATCTTTGCTTCCTTCTAGAAAACCTCAAGTAGAAAATATAGACAACGGCCGATCGAGGTGGATACATCCAAAAGCAATATAATGATATTTGATTTCAAAAGTTTGACCGAAGACTTGGATAGGAATAGTCAACATTGTTCAGCGAATCATGGCCATTGCGTATCCTTCCCGGCTGCTGCCTGGTGCCAATTTACATCACCACACTTATCCATGCGTTGACCAAAGGACCCATCTGTGTAACCAGCTCATTACAAAACTGCCCATGAACACCTCAGGAACTACAGAATTGTCCCTCAGAAATTAAGTGTACTGTTGAGGTTATTATTGGTTATGGCTAATTACCTCTCAACCTCAGTCAACGAAGACCAGATGCGGGGGGTTGATTGTAAAAGACACACGTACTCTCTCCATCACAAGAAGCTGTTGCCTTTGAATTGAGAGTACAAGAAAACCATGGTTTTTTTCCTGGTTAAGGCTTAACTATATTATTAAGAGCTTGATTAAGTTTTTAAAAATATATATATTTTTGTTTAAAAATATATTAAAATAATATTTTTTCTTACTTTAGCACATCAAAATAATTTGAAAATACTAAAAAAATAAATTAAAAAAAATCAGATTTTTTTTAAACAGTGTTAAATAAACACATTATTATAATTTAAAAAGATGTTTTTAGTTACGGATTTAAAAAATAATATATTTTTTTAATAAACATATTTGGTTAAGATTATTAAGAGCTATATTTTTATTTGCAAAATAAATAAAAATAGAGTTCTCATAAATAAAAATCATTTTTTAACAGTTATATATAAATAGTTTTTGGAACACAATCATATATAACTTAGTAAAAAAAAGGATATTATTTGAAAATAAAATATATTACAATATAGCTAAAAGAGCTCGGACTCTTACTGTAGACTGTGAGTAAAACAACTGTGGACTGGACATTTGCAAGTTATGCATCGCAGGAGTACATTTGCCTCTTTGTTTTATTTTTTTCGCCCCATTCCATCTGCACATCCCCTTTCCCTGGACACCTGTCACACTTTCACCGTGACAGATGAGCATTTGTTCTGCTTAAAAATAAACCGTGAAGCACCCCATTTGGTTTTTTCTCCAGCTGTGCACAGGGATTTAACGAAAACATCCCCAGCAAACGACAAAATCACGCCTATTGGGAGAGGGGCTCCGCGGTAATTGACCGCTGCCCGGTCCAGCCCGGTTCGTCCGGCCGCTTTTTGAATTTTTTATTCTGTCATGAAACAGTGCATTAACGATTTCATCCCCCCAAAACGACAAAATCACGCCTACTGGGCGAGGGGCTTCACGGTAATTAACTAATATTTTATTATTTGTTTAAGCGGGTCACTGTTCGCGCGTCGCGCGTCGCACAACGCGCTGTTCGTCTGCGCGCTCACGCGGATTTCAGGCGGCGCGTGCGGCCTTATCCGACGTCCGAAAATGCCCAACCGGCGTCTAGAATGATTTTCAGGCATGTTCTCTTCCACATGGGGCGGCGCGTGTGTCACTATGGTGGACGGATACGCGTCAATGGACGTTTGAATTTCCCCCCCAATTTCTCTCTCCTGCCTGCGCCAAATGACGTCAGCTAATCTGTTTTTTGTCAAAATTCATTTCAGTCCCTACACGTGTAATTTCGTTTTTCTTGCCCTTAATTCCATTATCAAGGTTTAGATTGTTTTCAATTTCATCCTTGCATGCAAATTGATTATATATGGAAGTTGCAATTCGGTCCTCACACTTTGAATTTTGCGGGTTGGGCTGGAATGTGAAATATATTTGGTATCAAAGTTTTGATTGATTTCAATTTCATCCTTCCATGCAAATTGATTATAAATCCTTAATATTTTCGGTCCCAAAGTTTGATTTATTTCAATTTTATCCTTCCATGCAAGTTAATTATGGATTTTACTTTCATTTCGGTCCCATTTCTTTTTATTTCAGGTTATGTTTTCAATTATTTAATTTGATTTGCTTAAATTTTGTTCTTAAAATCACATATATTATGTAAAGTATGTCAAATTCATGATATATATTTGTATATTTATGTCAAATTAAAGTACGTTAAACTAATTATATGTTCTAATATTTATTGAATATTATCGTCTAAGAATGAATATATAGAGAAAAAAATTATCTACGATTTTTTTACAAAAGAAATTTAATATCAGTATTCTTAAATACATTTAATATAATAACACAAGAAATAAATCTTATAAAAAATTAAAAAAAAAATTGTCTTTGCCTGTGGCGCAGGGTTCAAACCCCTCAGCCAACAAATTTCAATTTGTTTTTTTTTTCTTTTCTGAAATACATTTTTTTTACGTAATTTAATTAAAATTACTTTTTCTTTTTATTATTATTCTTATTAATTACGTTTTTTTGTTTTTGGGAAAGCAACTATTGGGACAGTTGCTTTCCCTTTTTCTTTTTATTATTATTCTTATTAATCTTTTTTTTTTAAACTACCATGTTTATGTTTTTTCCTTTTACAATACTGATTTTGAAAATATCTTTCTGTAAAAATTGCTTTCCTTTTTTTTTTTACGTAATTTAATTAAAATTACTTTTTCTTTTTATTATTATTCTTATTAATCTTATTTTTTTAAACTACCATGTTTTTGTTTTTTCCTTCTACAATACTGATTTTGAAAATGTTTGTCTGTAAAAGTTGCTTTCTCTTTTTTTTTTTTATTATTCTTATTCTTATTATTTTTTAAAACTAGGGTATCAATGATAGTTTACGCGTGCATTGATAATTTTAGATTTTCAAACTTTTATTTTGCTATTGTTATACTAGGGGGTGTTAAGCTATTTTATTATATTAAATTGCGCATAAATAAAAATTATATTTTTATTTGCATCCAGCAAATCCTATAAAAATTGTTTACTTAGCCCGCAACGTAGAACATATATTTTTTTGAAATTTTCAAAGTAAATGATTTTTTCAGCTAATAATTTTTTGTTTTGTTTTATCATCTATTATATTTTTTTATGTGCTCTTTCTTTTATTTTTTTATTGGTTTTATTGTTATTATTTTCAAGTTAGATGAATTTTTCCCCCTGATAATTATGTTTTTTTTTAAAAAAAAGTTAGTATGATTTTTTTTTCTTCTATTTATTTCTATTCTTTATTCATCATTAACATAATAATAATAATAATAATAATAATATATTCTTTTTCTTGCTTACTCTTTTGTTAATGTTTTTGAGTGTTTTTTCTTTCGGGATAATTTGATAATTTTAATTGATTTTACAATAATAACAATAGTCATTTTGTATCTAATATTACTGGGGATAAAATACAATTCAAGAACAAAAAATAAACAAATTTACCTAGGTTATCTATAATTAAAAAACGATACAAGTCACTTTTGTCTCGATTACACTGTTTCTTTAAAACGGCAAACAAGTCATTATTATATGTTTTAATATTTATTGCATATTATCGCCTAAAAATATATAAAGAGAAAAAAACAATGACCTCGGCTTTTTTGCAGGAAAAAAATAATATTACTGGGGATAAAAGACAATTCAAGAATAAAAAATAGACAAATTTACCTAGGTTATCTACAATTAAAAAATGATACAAGTCACTTTTGTCTCGATTACACTGTTCCTTTAAAACAGCAAACAAGTCATTATTATATGTTTTAATATTTATTGCATATTATCGCCTAAAAATATATAAAGACAAAAAAAAAATGACCTCGGCTTTTTTGCAGGAAAAAAATTTATATCAGCATTCTTAAATACATTTAATATAATAATATGATGAATAAATCTTATAAAATAAAATAAAAATTTGCTGTGAATTTTAAGTTTGTGCTCTTTTGTTCAAGTTTATTTCTTAAAAAAAAACAAATTTGATTTTTAATATTTAAGATCTAATATTACCCGGAAAAAATACAACTAAAAAAAACAAAAGGTAAACAAATTTGCCTACATTATCTACAATTAAAAAATATACAAGGCACTTTCTATTTCGACTACATTGTTCTTTTTAGACGGCAAATAAATAATTATAGCACGCAAAAAAATTCTATTTCTTTTTTTTAAAATTTTGCAATATTTGTATTTATAATGTGTCATATCTAATATTACTGGGGAAAACAGGCAACTCATATTTTTTTTTCTTCAAATTTATATAGGTTATCTACAATTAAAAAACTATAAAAATCACTTCTCATTTCGATCACACTATTTAGTATGTGAGACTAAGTATATGTGTTTAATATTTATTTAATATTATCGCCTAAAAAGAGATAGATAGAGAGAGAAAAAATGACCTACAATTTCTTAAAAAATAAAATTAATATTGGTATTCTTAAAGATATTTAATATAATAATATGATGAATAAATCTTATAAAAAAAAATTTGGCTTTGAATTTAAATTTATATTTTAGACCCTTTGTTTTTTTCTTTTAAGAAACGGTAACCTTTTTTTCACATGTATTTTTGATTTTTTACTGTCCAAATCAGTTGTTCTTTTTTAACAGGGTTTCTTTTGTTGTTCTGTTTTTTTAACCAGAGTATTCGTGACAACAAATTTCTGATAAGTCATTTCACCTTCTTAGCAAATTTTCTAACAAATTTTATCAAAAGTTTTTTAGCAATAACAATATTCAATCACATTTTGGTTGAAAAAAACCATTTTTAACAGATTTTATTAATTACAATTATACTAATTAAATATTCAAATAACAAAATACAACATTTATAAAATCAATTAATTTTCTACATAGATAAAAATGTCCAGCGAAGCGGGCTAATCAGCTCGTTTTTTTCTATAATTGAATAAAAAGTAAAAGCTATCGCCTAATCAATTTTTTTTCTTAAAAACTATTAAACATATCGTATCATCAAAATAACATTATTCTCTCAATTAAAGCAACTATTATTCTCTCAATTAAAGCAACTAATTATGGCATATCTGAATTGTTGTGGGCTATCTAGAAACTACGGCATGTTTGTCATCGTCCGTTCAAGGCTTACCATTTGCTCATAATCAAAGTACTCTTTTATCCTGACATCACTACTACCACTGATACCCTTCGATGTCAAGCTAGTTTCTGTGCATAAAATCATATATATATATATATATATATATAATAGCTTGTGTGATTTATAAGGAATTGTGATTAGATTATTTTTTAAAATGTTTTTTTATTTAAAATGATATTTTTTATTTTTTAAAATTTAATTTTGACATCAAAACTATCTAATAACATTAAAAAATTAATTTGAAACAAATATAAAAACTAAAAGCTTTTTTAAAACAAAAAAATAAACCAACTGATATGGTGTCTCATACTACAGTGCAAGTGTTTTTGAAATTTATTTTTTAATTGAGAAAATATTTTAATATTGTTTTTTTTTTAATTTTTAATATTAGAATTATAAAACTATAAAAAATATATATCTAAAAAATAACAATTTAATATTTTCAGAAAAAAACAGTATTTTGAAAACAGAAACTGGCACTGACAAACGGGTACTTAGGCCCCGTTTGTTTGCTGGAAAGTGGTTTCTTTTGGAAAGTGAATTCCAAGGAAAGTGAATTCCTGGAAAGTGAATTCCGATGCTTGGCAGTGTTATGGAAAATGAACTGGAAAACACTTTCCAGTGTTTGTTTGTGTTATGAAAAATGAACTGGAAAATAATTGATTAATAAATTAATTTTTTTTTCAAGTTTATTAAAATAATGAGGAACAAATCTTACAAATTAAAAGGTTGAATGAGAATGAAATTGAAAAAAAAATATAATTTCATAAATTATCTCAAATAAAATAAATAATAATCAAAATAATAGAGATCAAATCTAAAAAATTAAAAAAAAATGAAAGGTGAATAAATTAAAATAATAATAATAAACATTTCATAAATTATTTCAAATAAAATAGGTAATAATAAAAAAAAATGAGGACCAAATTTGATAGATAAAAAATTTCAATAAAAAAATGATAAGAAAAAAGCAAATAGCAATTATAAAAATAAGGACCAAAATTAATATAAAAATTAAATTTTAAGAGATGGAATTGAAAAATAAATATTCAAAACAAATTATATATAGCAATCAAAAGTTTGAGGATCAAATTTGATATAATCAGCAAATAATGATATTTCTAAATTTTTCACAATTTCCGAAAAGTGTTTTCCGCCCAAATTTTCCGGAAAACACTTTCTTGAAAACCAAGCCAAATTTTTCTTTGACTGGAAAGTGTTTTCCGTCGACCAACTTTCCAGAAGACAAACAAACACAGGAAAGTTTAGAAAGTGATTTCCCGGAAACCACTTTGCCTTAATATAAAGTAATTGAACCCATTAAAAAAACAAAAACTTTTACTAGTCGTTGACTCATCATATCATTTTCAGTGGTGACTTTGCTCACCGGATTTATACCCACCATTTCCCATCATCTTCCATGGCCAAATCCCAACCACATTTCAAATCCTGCCGTTAAGCCACTCCCTTCTCTTCCCGGCAAAATAAACCCCACCGGAAAGACCACCTGAAACCCTTCAGAATGTCCAAGCTACACATCCCATTTCTCAGAACTCCACTCCTCCTCTGCGTTCTCGTCCTACTTCCCCTGCCCTTCAAAGTGATTTCCCAAGATGCCACCACTGAAAAAACCATCCTACTAAACCTGAAACAACAACTTGGCAATCCACCGTCCATTCAGTCCTGGAATTCATCATCCTTGCCGTGTAATTGGACAGGGGTAACCTGTGGAGACGATGGCTCGGTGACTGGACTTGACCTACGTGCTAAAGGCATCACAGAAAAAATCCCACCAACAGTTTGTGACCTGAAAAACCTGACATTTCTCTCCATGTCTTTCAACTTTATTCCAGGAGGATTTCCAGAAGTTCTGTACAGTTGTACAAAACTTCAGCACTTGGACCTGTCTCAGAATTATTTTGTGGGCCCAATACCTGATGATATTGATAAATTATCAGGTCTCACGTATATAAACCTTGGAGCTAATAACTTCACAGGCAATATTCCACCACAGATAGCGAACCTGAAAGGGTTGCGTACATTGTTTCTGTATCAGAATCAGTTCAAAGGTACGTTTCCTAAGGAGATTAGTAAGCTGTCCAATCTTGAAGAGCTGGGGTTGGCGTTTAATAATTTTGTGCCCTCTTCAATTCCTGTGGAGTTCGGTCAGTTAAAGAAGTTGAGGCTTTTGTGGATGAGACTCGCGAATTTGATTGGTGAAATACCGGAGAGTTTGACCAGTCTTTCGAGTCTTGAGACATTGGATTTACCTGGAAACGATTTGGAAGGTAAGATTCCCGATGGGTTGTTTTCGTTGAAGAATTTGACTACTTTGTATCTCTTCAGCAATAACTTGTCCGGTGAGATACCTCAGAGAGTCGAAACGTTAAACTTGGTGGACATGGATCTTGCAATGAACCAATTGAATGGTTCGATTCCAGAAGATTTTGGCAAGTTGAAGAAATTGCAACTTCTGAGTCTGTTTAAGAATCACTTGTCCGGTGAGGTGCCACCAAGTATAGGCCTTCTTCCTGCACTGAAAACATTTAAGGTTTTTAGCAACAACTTGAGTGGAGCCTTGCCACCTAAAATGGGCATTTATTCAAAACTTGAGGAATTTGATGTTTCAACCAATCAATTCAGTGGCCAGCTGCCTGAAAATTTATGTGCTGGAGGTGTCTTGCAGGGCGTAGTTGCCTTTGAAAACAGTCTCTCTGGGCCGGTGCCACGATCTCTTGGAAATTGCAACAGTTTGCACTCAATTCAACTTTACAGCAACAACTTTTCAGGTGAGATACCTGCAGGTGTTTGGACAGCCACCAACATGACTTACTTGATGTTAAGTGACAATTCCTTTTCGGGGGGACTTCCAAGCAAGCTAGCATGGAATTTGTCAAGATTGGAACTCAGCAACAACAAATTTTCGGGTCCGATTCCTCCTGGAATCTCTAGCTGGGTGAACTTGGTTGTTTTCAAGGCGAGCAACAATCTTCTTTCTGGTGAAATTCCTGTGGAAATAACGAGTCTGCCTCACCTTTCAGATCTTCTGATTGATGGAAATCAATTTTCAGGTCAACTTCCATCCAAGATAATATCCTGGAAGTCATTGACTAGTTTAAATCTCTCAAGAAATGCACTTTCTGGCCAGATCCCAAAAGAGATTGGGTCTTTACCTGTCCTGCGTTATTTAGATTTGTCTCAAAACAATTTTTCTGGTGAAATCCCTCTTGAATTTGACCAGTTGAAACCTAGTTTTCTCAACTTGTCCTCCAATCATCTATCTGGGAAAATCCCAGATCAGTTTGATAACCATGCCTATGATCACAGCTTCCTGAACAATTCTAATCTCTGTGCTGTTAATCCAGTTCTAAACTTTCCAAATTGCTATGCTAAACTTCGCGACTCCAAAAAAATGCCCTCCAAAACTCTTGCCTTGATTCTGGTTCTTACTGTGACAATTTTTGTAGTCACCATGATAGTCACCTTGTTTGTGGTTAGGGACTACCAAAGAAAGAAGGCAAAACGTGATTTGGCTGCATGGAAGCTGACCTCGTTTCAGAGATTGAACTTCACAGAAGCAAACATTTTGGCAAGTTTGACAGAAAATAATCTGATTGGAAGTGGAGGATCGGGGAAGGTATACCGTGTTGCCATAAACCGTGCAGGTGACTACGTTGCTGTCAAGAGGATTTGGAATAACGAGAAAATGGATCGTAACCTTGAAAAGGAATTTTCGGCAGAGGTTCAGATTCTGGGAACAATTAGGCATGCAAACATTGTTAAATTACTGTGCTGTATTTCAAGTGAGAGCTCAAAGCTTCTTGTTTATGAGTTCATGGAGAACCAAAGCCTTGACAGATGGCTTCATGGGAGGAAGAGAAGTCCATCAGTGGGAATAAGTTCAGTCCATAATTCTGTCTTGGATTGGCCCACAAGGTTCCAGATTGCCATTGGAGCTGCACGAGGACTAAGCTACATGCATCATGACTGCTACACTCCTATCATTCATCGAGACGTGAAGTCTAGTAATATCTTGTTGGATTCTGAATTGAGGGCAAGAATAGCAGATTTTGGACTGGCCAGAATATTGGCCACGCAAGGAGAGGCTCATACCATGTCTGCTGTTGCAGGTTCTTTCGGTTATATGGCCCCTGGTAAGAGCACTCAACAACTTCACTGTGCTTTTGTCAAGTATATTCACTGTTCATTTAATTCCAACTCAGAATTTCGAGATCACACCACACCATTTTAAGCTATCTTTCCTCTTTTTTATTGCAGAGTATGCTTATACAACAAGGGTGAATGAAAAGATAGATGTCTATAGCTTTGGAGTTGTGCTCCTGGAATTGGCGACTGGAAAAGAACCTAACAGTGGAGATGAGCAAACCAGCCTTGCAGACTGGGCATGGCAGCAGTTTGGACAGGGAACGGCTATTGTTGATTGCCTTGACCAGGAGATTAGGGAACCATGTTTCTTCCAAGAAATGACCACCGTATTCAACCTAGGACTCATTTGCACCCACCCCTCGCCATCGACCAGACCTTCTATGAAGGATGTTTCGGAGATTCTGCGCCGAGGTTCTCCAGACAGTAATGGTGAGACAAAGACAGGGGCCGAGCTTGATGTTCTTCCTCTTCTTGGAACAGTAACTTCTCTTTCTGCAACAACGCAGCACGAGACTGCCTGATGATAATAGCAGCTTAGTTTATGACGCATCGTAGCTCTACCTCTTCCTTTTCCTTTTACTTACTGTAATATAACGCACCATAGTCATGAAATAATACCCGGCTGGTTTTTGTTGATCGTATTAGATTTGTTTCAGACCTTTCATTTTAGCATCAAACGACTTGCAGAACTGGATTCAATTTAGTGTGGCGAACCCTAAGGAGTTGCTTGATAATGGAGATATTAACTTGTCGAATACTCGTTAGTGAAACACTTCCACACCCGCGCTATTTCAGCCGTCCACAACTCTGGAGAGAGCATGGCCGTGCCTGAGCTGTTGTGCACGACATGCAGATTAGAGGAAAGATGCCACCAGAATGCCATATAATGCCAAGGTTTCACAAGAACAAGTATTCCACCATTTGTCCACTTAAATGGGAGATTGAGAGATATTACTAAAAAAAGGATGGCCGGTTCAATGGGAGATGGAGAGCGAGCACTGAATAAACTTGCATGCAAGAAGTATAGTATACAAAGACAAAATCACTTTACAAATCACACAACCGAGCTGATCTTGTTTGCAGTATAGTAATAAACTTGCATGCAAGAAGTCTAGCATACATCGACAAAAAAAACACTTTACAAATCACACAACCAAGCTGATCTTGTTTGCAGTTTAGTTGTTTCCCGCGCCCATAAGGAAAAACAAATACAACTCAATAGCAGCGCACAAAGTCTTCAAAGCGCCAGTATGCTCAACAGCATCTTCGCATCAGGAAGTTCACAGCTTCTGCCAAATTCGGCGAAGGAACGCTCGCCCAAAACTTGGCCAAACCACTGAGCTATTCACAGTTTAATTCATGGTTGACCTGTCCCAGTCCACAGGGCAGTGACAAACACACCAAGAAACCCGCAACGAACGAAAAAGCCAGCAATTAATGTTTAACTTACCAAGTTGCTGGACCTTTCCTTTATAAACAGTGATTGCATTACAGTGTTCCCCCTTCCCCAATGTTATGCGGTTGACTTCATAATCAACCTGCAAAGAGAGAGCCATGCAACCAGCCAAACAGGACAGCATAAAGATACCATGATTTACATAATGAAAATCAGGGTTTTAAAATGCATGCCTTATCATTGGCTTCTGCAAAGATTCTGACCTAGCACCATCTTGATAATTTACAACTTTCCCAATTGCAATCTTTGGCTACATGATACAAAACAAAGGCAAAGAGGTGAGTTAACTTTCTGGCAAATATTGGAGATAAAAATTATAGGAAGGGTTAATGTATCTGAGCCTTAGACATAAAACATGGTCAGGTTCTTAAGCACAGTTACTGGAAACATAGCACTTATAGTGGTGCAGGACCTGTCACCACATGCACCAGTTGGGAGATACTCTGTGCAAAACAATTAGCATGGTAAGACTATTGAATAAGTATTAATTACAGAACCTTACAGTAGTTGCACAAAAATGAAACCTAGAATATAAAAGAAATTCTAATTTTGGATCTGCCAACAGTAAAGATCTTGTTGCGTGGAACCACTCAACATTAGGTCCTGATTTCCTACTGCAGGGATTTTACAAGGCTGGAGGTCTCTATCAAATATCTGGAATCCAAATGCAAGATTCTTCACAAATAAAATTTTCATACAAGCAGAGCCATTGTCGCAATGACCCAGTTCCAGGGGAAGAGAATGAGGAAAGAGAAATGAACAGGCAACAAAGTGAGTAAATGTAGAAAATTCTTTATTAAATAATAATACTAAAGTAAAACAGCATTTCAGAGTTTAAACCTCTAATTCTTCTGGCAAGCTGTTCTTCAATACTCCACTCAGCTCACATTCAAACATCCACTTTCCAGAAGTGAATCCGCATCCACATCATACACATTACCCTGCAAAGATCCCCCACTCTCACTATTGCCGGAACTTGGAGCATTTCCACAACCACCCGCAACAATCTTTAACCGAAAAACTTCAAACAGAATAACTCACCTCGTAGTTGAGGTTCTGAGTGCCAGAATGTGAACTTATAACACTTTCAGCAAATTCTACAACCGCTGTCTGACTACATGGTTTGACAAGCTCTTGGTCAACCTCCATGCCTCGACTAGCACCCCCAACCCAATTTATCAGTTTCCTTGAAGATTCGTTCACCACAAAATTTGACCCCAGATCCTCAATTTTGTCATTCATACAAACCTTAAGTTTTCCCCCAGTTTCAAAATTTGGTACTTCATGTGGGCCATTCATATGACCAGCTGGTTCTAGCTCATTCCTAACTATTGGTGAATCATGTACATCCATTGAGGTTTGCCGATTTAAGGGTGACTCCTGATAGACAGTCACACCCAGCTGCCTAGCATCTCCCAAATCACTTTTATCAGTCTTGAACTGCCCTCTAGTTGACCTAACCTCAGAGTTGCTAGCAACATCCTCGCAGTTGCTAACAACGCCCCCAATGGTTGAACATCCTAATTTAACCCCCTCACAGTAATTGGCCAGAGATGCCACACCAGACCTACTAGAAGAAGAAACAGACTGCAGTCTTTGTGGGCTTGTACAAGCCCGTTTCTCTGGTTTAACTGGCTTCAAATCCGCCATTTCACAATAATGTTTCTGCTTAACATGTCTGTCAGCAGACCCAGACTGAGATCTTGCAACATCTTCAATAGATCTGTTAGCCTGTTGGCTCATATGTCGTGATGGTCGAGAACGCTTGTACCCATCAGGGAAAACAAAGCCTGGAAGCTGTCTTCTACGAACATGAGAGACATGTAAATCCATCCCTGGTTTCCAACACATGTACATGTTTATATCTTGCCTAAACTCATCAACTGTTCCCCGTATATCAAATTGCTGGCCCTCCTGGCCAGTGACTCCCTCTTTCCTCTGCAAGCCCATGAAGAAAGCACAATGTGCACATTGCTTGGACGCATCTATATACTCATTGGGATAAGGATGGCACTGCAGCATCCCATTGGTGTCCCGCTCTATCTGAGAAATGACACATGGAAAGGACAGCAAGTAATGCAAGACAGCTGTCATACTTTGTTGGATCATCTTGTCTTCGAATAAGACAAAAACTCACTACAACGTTAGGAAACATAGCTAAAAACTTAAAAGGAGTATATCAGCTTGCAACAAGATTACAAGGTAAGATGCTTACCTTCAAGGTAAGTTGTCTAAGCCGAGACTCTACCCAGCCTTTCCAAGCTAGCAAATCAACAGAATCTGCTGCAACTATGTCAACTTGGAGGTAATTTTTGTATGCCTCAAAGAAAAGATAAGGGTCAAAAAGAGCACTCCACTGTGCCTTGTTCAGCTCAATCTCCTGCAAAGAGAGCAAAGTGACAGAGCAAAAGGTATCAGTAGTATAATGTAGGGAAAAAGAGGAAAATGAATTGCTGCTTGTGCTCTCACCTCACATATACTGTTACCACTTTGGAATTGCTCTGTCATAACACGAAGTGTGCTCGTAGACACATTATAGCTAGAGTTCATGCAAGGATATGCAGGAGTTATTATTGGCATATGATGAAACCGGTCCCGAGGATTTTTGCGAGGATCCCACACAGGAAACCCAAGTTCATTTTCTTCTATTGAACATAGCATCACGGGATTAGGCCAACGCCATTGTGTATAAACTCTGAAGAATCGAGAGACTAACATACTAGGAATTGCATTAGGATAAAGCTGGCACACTCGGGCAACTAGAAGAGCCCAGTTTACTCCACCAAGGAAACCAGTAACCTAAACATTTAAGGAGAAGATGAAAACCATAATTTAGTGTGAAATGGCAATTGCAACAAATAACTCATCAAGATGTCCAATCTTACATTTGAATAAACACCGCGCCTTTTAGCCCAAAACTTCAGACATCTGAGTGTTGCTCGAAAGTGCTACAATTTTTCCAATGATTAAAATGACTGTCAGATCATGGGAGTACAATAAAAAAACAAGTAATAGAATACAATTATTCACCTCAACATTTGGAACAAGTTTAAGAATTTGATCAGCAACCCTGCACCCATTGAGACTTCGAACAGTTTGCTCATCCACTTTGTAGAGCACAGACCCATCGGAGATGTCCAGGTCCTGTTGACAAGTTAGTTCCAGATCAAATTGAACAAACAACAATAATCAGTGCTTTGATTGTTAAAATACATCAAATCATGAAAAAGAGAGAGAAACTCCATAGTCCAGGCTTTGCTACCCAAGCTCATGACAGGAAATAAAATGCTAGAACTTGAAGCTGACAAGACCCAATCTGCTAAGAAACTCAAGACAAACCAACAACACACTGCAAAAGCTGATGATACCGGCTAAACAAGGCAAATCTATCCCCGCAATCCATGCAAAACAAGATTCTTACAAAAGACATAATAACTACCAAGCATATTTTACAGAAAACCTACAAGACTGTCAAAAGTAGCTGCTATTGGGCTAGAGTGGTAAAACAGGATGGGAGGAGCAGGTCTTAGAAACTTTTACCAAAAACAGCGAAGAACTTTTTTAGAAGTTAAAGATTAGCATTCTCAATATTAAGTGCATCTTAAATCAAAAATAGATGAAACAATAGACTCCAGATTTGCTACTAAAGTTCATTATCAATGAGAGAAACAACAAATGAGGACAAGGAGGGGGGGCAAACAATAACAAGTGATTAACTTTTCCTATACCACAATAAAATTAAACATAAGAAAATAGTGTATGAGGATGACATGCATTTGTTTTGTACCAAAATGCATAACATGGATATTTCAAAGACCAGGGAGCTTACTTCTGGAACAACCAAAAGGGATATACTTGCATAAAGAAGGTCAATTGATATTCCCTGGAATTTAAACTTCATAACTGGGACATGAGCATCTGGAACTGGCTGAAGTTCAGTAACTTCTTCCATTTCAGCCAGTATATCATGCAAGATAATAAAGAAGTCTTCCTGAAAACAGCTTAAAATGTCAGTCAAAATACAATAGAACTAAAAGAAAAGTTTACAAGTCACCTCTCGATTCACATATGATGGTCCAACACACAAGGTGTCGATGTCAGCCCCAGGACCATGCACCTGTAAAACAGTAATCAATGCCATAAATGCACCAGAAAATGTAATTAGATCACTAAAGTAACAAAAATATAAGATTACATCATATTCAGAAGCAACAGCCTAAACATTCTAGTGTACTTTTGAATGCTTTTTGAAAAGCCCACTTTGTTTCATCTGGGCAGACAAGCCAGCAGTATCCTTTCACCACAATATTAGCCAGAACTAAACTATATCAGCACAGAATGAGTGTTGGTTGTAGCTAAAACCCCAGGGATTTAAGTGAAGCAAGACAAAGCAGGTGGGCACACAGCCACTGGTTTAGGTATTTGCTAAGGACACACCAGCAGCCAGGTGGCTCAAGCAAGACTATGAAAGGTTTGTGCTTAGAATAATAAGCCAGCTTAAAGCTACAAGTATAAAATCATATTTAATCATTGAACTAGCATGAAAACAATTATCCTAGGTTCATTACCACTTCCATACATTAACTAACATAACGATTACCATTTTATTTTCTGATCTGCTAATCTTATAGCAATTTCCTATTGAGCTAAAAACTACACTGGCAATCCAAAGGCAACAAATATATTCAGGCATTCTTACAACTGCAGAAAAAACTACGAAAAGAGGAGGAAATAAATAAATTAATCATAAAGCACAGGAAAACATATACCCCAAGACGATAAGACCCGAAAGTAAAAATAACAGCATTGGCTTCCTCTACCATCTGATCAGTGTATCCCCTTTGACGCGTCAATCGCTTAACCCATTCTTTCACAATCTACGGCAACAACAAATTAACTTCTTCACGAAACAGTAATAATTTCCACAGAAATCCCATCTAATAAAAAAAAACTGTATACATAAAATACAATAATAAGAAAACTGGTTTCGAATATTGTTACCTGATCGATACGGCCCAGAACCTCTTCTCTCTTTATAGCCTCTTCTTTACTCTCGTATAAACCCGAATCAACCAAAAACTATCAAAAACATCATGGGATTAATAGTAGGTAAAATTAATTAAAAGAATGAAGAGCAAATCTTTGTGATTATCCACTAATCACCTTCTCTAATTCCGCATTTCGATGGAGATCAGGCTCAGTAGGACCCGCAACGGATATTGGTTTCATTATTCCGTACCTCTTCGCCGCGGTTCCGTTCGGACTCGGAGAACCCACCATTCCGATTTCCCAAGAAAATAAAATAAAACACAAGATTGAAATAAAAAAGATTTACGGATCAATAGAAAAACCCTAATCTGTTGATTTTTTTTCTTTTGCTATTAATAACCTAAATTGAAGTTAACAAAATTGTGAACTTTTGAGATCCGGAGACAGTCAAATCGAAAATTGAGAGTGGGTGGGGGGGATCGAGATGGAGGGGAGGGAGCGGTGGGCTAAGGGAGTGATTGGACTTCGGAGAATCTAAGATATTAGTGGGTGCTTGAGATTTTTTTTTTTTTGTTTATTAGTAACAGTCAAGAGTACAGCATAGCACGCGCTTTCCTTGTCCTATTAGGACTCTATAGGGTATTTATGGTAATATTCGTTTCTCCTTTAAATACTTTTTTTTTCCTTTTTATTTATTTATCACCATGTGACATATATAATTTAAATCAACCAAATAATATTATAGACAA
Organism: Salix caprea; assembly: GCA_964035475.1. Lineage (NCBI taxonomy): Eukaryota > Viridiplantae > Streptophyta > Magnoliopsida > Malpighiales > Salicaceae > Salix > Salix caprea. The sequence goes on from OZ037751.1 coordinate 17,377,218, forward strand.
ATTAAATGATACGATGAGAACATTTTTTTCCAATTAATTAGATTATTGTATTGGTCTTGACTTTGAACATTTTTTTATTTTTTTTATTTTTTTAACAAAGGATATTAGTTGGTTGGATTTGATCCAGCCAAACTTTAACCATTTTCATCGATTTAAAATAATATTTTACTGGGCACAATCATGATGAATTTATCTAAATAAAAAAATAAAATTTAATGATATATTAATTTATCAAGTTCAAATTCAATTGAAAATAATAATCCAACGATTATAGTTGCAGGAATTTTAGAGTGTTGAGTGCTCTAACAATTGTAATATGTTGATTGAAGTAGATTTTATAGCTTATTGGGAATGATTATTTCAAATTTGACTGGATTCAATATTAGATATATTGTTAAACTCTAATTAAAACAAGCTTTTTATATATTGAATTTTTTAAATATTATTTGAAAAGACTTTCAATGTTATAATATATAGATTAACTCTGGATTTTATGTGAGTGTTTTTTTTAATAATATGAATGTTCGAGTTAACTTGCGTGCATCTCGACTAATTCTACATACCCTAAAGTTAACGACAGTGTAATCATCTAGCGACCATTATATTAATAACCATATAACTCGAACCTGAGACCACAAAGAAAATAAACTCATGAGTTTCAAGTATTTTTATTTTTTTAACTCGAGAGATTATTTAATTGAATTTTATCCACCCTACTAAATTTTTATTCAACTCAGGATAATATCTAACTAGGCTAATCAACTTGCATGATGAATTGATTTAAATGAGATATTAACTTATCAACACTGAATTTATTGCTAAAATCCAATTAAAAACTTTATATATATATATATATAGAAAAGGTTTGAATACAAAACTTTTCTCAAGAAAAAAAATTGTAATATCATTTAAATTATAATTCGTTAAAAAGTATAAAATGAATTAACTAATATTAAATCATTAAAAAAATCACACTTGCAAAATAATTTAATGTCCAAATTAAACATTTAAAATTATTGAAAAAATATATTAAAAAAAATGAGCTACTGACCTGTCGTTCAAAGCTTGAACACCATGCAAAATATATATATTTCTTGATCTCTACCAGCACCGTACTCCTTCCTACACTGGAAGAGGCAGACAGATAGAGACCGTGGACTTCATCACTTCGTTAATGTCACTGGCCCTACCCAACACACCAAAAAAAAATCCGATACAAGAAGCTAAACTAGCCTCACATTCACCCATTCAGAGGAAAATCCAACTATACGCTTCCTCGCCCCTCTCCTCTCCTCACCATTCTTCGAGTCTTTCCTTCACTACAAAACCCAACAATTTTAATCTGCCTTCGTTTGCTAAAACTGGACTCTTTGATAAAAAGTTTGAATTTTTTTTCTCAGGGTAATTATAGGTGCACGGTTTGGGCCTCCCAGAAAGGTTACTGGAAAGTCAGGCGGCGGAGAGGAGGAGTAAAGACATGGACTTAGAGCTCAGTGGTAGTAGCATTTGCTTTGAAGAAGGCCTCCGTAATGACCCTGAAATATTGGTAATATAAAAGACAACATCTTACTTTTGTCTGTAAAGATAAATTTACGTGTTCTGATGTTTGATTGGTGATCTTGACAAAAGGGTTTTGTGTTTTTTTTGTGAATGGTGGTGTTGTACAGAGCATAGCAGAGTTGCTAAGACTAAATGTGGCAATGGCAATGAAGTTTGCATTTGGTATTTTAAAAAGTTCGCTTTTAAAACGAGGGATGAAGCTATAAGTGATTTTGGTGGATTTGACAGCATTAAGTTGTCTGTGATGCTTTGCAATGATGAATTTACAAGAAAACTCAACGAGGAATGGAGGTTACAACACGTGCCTGGCACCTTCCAATTGTATGTGACAAATCTATTGTTGTAGTTAATTACAGGATTCATTCAGAATGACAACTTGAGTTGGTCACTTTTTGTTTTTAATTATTTGCAGCTGAAGTTGGGTGATGTAGTGATTTCTGTTGAGACTGCTGCACGAAAGCAGTCTTCGATTCTATAAACCAAAATTCAGATATATCTTCTGCGATATGGATGGTGAGGTGACCCTTGCTTCTTGATGGGATAACCACATGTTTTGCAGGTTGGATTCTAATGTTTACTTTTTCTTCCCCCTTTTCTGATCGCTGTGAACTTTGCTAAACAGAGAAGTTCAAATCTTCTTACAAATGCAAACGCATTGAAAGAGGCTTTGTAAGGGGGTGTGAAGGTGGTGATCGCAACTGAAAAGTAAGAAACTGTGCAATTCTACCTTTTTTATCTCCAGTTCATTGACCACCAACCAGGGCATTATTTATATAGCTTATGATTTTGCTGTATTTGACATCTAGCTATATATTTTTCCATTCGTATTACCCTTAGATTCTAGTTTCCATTTTGCTTTAGCAAATGCTGGATGTTTCTGCTTTTACTTATTTATTTATCCATTCTTCCGATGGCTGTGCTTCTCCTTATTATTTTCTAACATACTTTTGCTTTCATGTGGTGCTGTCATGTTCAATCCTTAGCTGTTAATTTCAACTCATTTATTGTCGCTTATTGGTGGTTTCTGTTTTCATTTCAGGGGTTAAGTGTTTATGGTAGACAGGGCCGGGAAATTCTTAGAAGCAATTTGGATCTGAGTGTCTGCGGAGAGGTAATAGTTTATACAGAAATATCATATGATAGCAACTGGGTTTGAACCGTGCTTGACAAAATAAAGAAAAGGAGGCTTGCACACATACACGTAGACAAGGACAGAAAAAAAAACTGTAGGGTGATTGAACGTTATTTTGTCTCCTGGTCACCTGGATGTGATTATATTATGCTGTTTCACAGTATCAAACAGCTACCAGTTACTGCCAAGTTGTCTAGGACAGCTATTTTCTAGCAGTTGTTCATAGTGCCATCTGAGTTATAGTAGCAGACTGTGTTTATTCTTAATCTTGTACGGTGGAGTTCTGCCTGCCTGCTCTGTCCTGGATTGGATATTCCTGGCTCTTAGGTGGTTTGATGCAGTGCAGCTGTATTGAATTCCCAAATTTCATTGGAGCTGCCCAACCTCTTCATCTTAGTATCAAATTACAAATGTTTTTTAAGCAACAGGCCTTCCCATATATTCTAGTATGATTGACTCTTTGTATGACCATACTTTGACAATCTCAGTCATCTTCTTGTTTACAGTAGCACTAAAGGCTCCCCCTCCCTAAAAGTTATTCTATCCATATGTCTCATATTGTTAATCAGTATTCCCCACTTTTTTCTTTTTTCTTTTTTTAACATGGTAATCCAATCTTATTGGTGACTGATTTTAACCACCATGATAATTTTCTTCCGTGTAGTGAAAAGAAAGAAACAAAGCTAAATGACTTTGCAAGGCATGTGGATCTCTTTGTTGTGTTGAAGGATCATTGTCATCATCAAGCACTTGTTCTTGGTTTTGAAATTGTAGGCATATCTCTACTCTTGGTTGAACGAGGTTCCTCTTATTGCATTCAGCAATGATCACTTCTTGACATTATTTGAGCACCCTCTCGTTGATTTGCTCCATACTGTATAGCCAGAGGTGCATATTTCTCACTCCAGTAACAATTCTCTGGTGCTGCCTGAGCGATTTTTCCTTGTACGAGAAACTTTTTTGCAGGCTGAGATCATGCCTTCAGTTGAGCATCTCTTGTCTACTGCTGACATGCAGGTATTTTCACAAATATGGTCTGAATTTCATTCCAAAGTATCAAAAGAAGAGCAGTATGGATGTTTTGAACTTAGAAGGTTGACAGATTTTTGAAGTGTATGTTTAGCAAATGGTTCCAGCCATGATATCTTTTATTGAAATCAGCTGAGTGGTTCCTTTCCAGATTTTATGCTGTCAATCTTCAATTTTCGCTGTGCCTCAGAAATTCATGACATGTTTTTTCACTTGCAAGTGCACTCTTAAATTAAACAAAATTATCGGTCCTGTCTTGCTCTCCTGATTTAATTGTGATCATCTACCATGATAATTGGCTGTTATGGAATCTGTGCTCTTCTATATAATTAAGCCCTGGACAACAAGTATCCTCTCTACTTTGAGTCTTGCCTATTTCACAGTGATTCCCATCTTTGTAATAACAAATGATGATCTTCTTAGACACTGCTGGGGGAGTGGCTAGCACCCTTCGGCCATACTGATCAGAAGCAACTGGAGGCGGTGCCAATGTCGTCCAAGCTGTCCCGGACATGCTCGAAGTTGTCCTCCCTGGAACCTCAAAAGGGAGTGGTGTAAAAGCTATGCTTGATCATTTGGGTGTCACTGCAAAGGAGATACGGGCAGATTTAATCTGTTCTATGTTCGTTGTTTTTTTTATCTTGCAATCTTTCCTTTTTCCAGATTAAAAGAAAATATCTATAAGACTCGCATTAGATGCTGTAGGAGTCTTTCTTTTATTTACTTCCACCGGGACTATCGTAATGATAGTTTCATACTCTTTAATGGCCCTTTCTCATTCATTAAGAGAAGATGAGTGGCCAAACCTGTGACCACGTTATATTTCTGAGTTTTGATCTGGCATGCCTGTTTAGACCATATTCCACCAGATTGTTTATAGTATATAAAATCTCAGATAATGGATATTGGTGATGGCGAAAATGACATCCAGATGCCTGAGTTGGCTCCTCTAGGCATTGCACTTGGCAATGGATCAGAGAAGACAAAAGCCGTAGCTGATGTAATTGGTGCCAGCAATGATGAGATGTTGTCGCTGAAGCTATCTTCGTGTACGCATTCTGAGGTATAAAGTCAATTATATTAGAACAAAGGTGCAATCTGCCAGATTTTGACACGATTTATTGTTCTTTATATGGATGAAAGATGGGCCTCACAGGAGAAAATAGAAACTTGTCACATTCTTTCGATGGCCCTCTGAGAGCAGGCACGGCGTTTCAACCGCTGTGCCACAGTAATTCAATTTTTTTATTATTTTAAATGAATATATTTTAGTATTTTTAGATCATTTTAATGTGTTGATGTCAAAAATGATTTTAAAAAAATAAAAAATATTATTTTAATGTATTTTGGCACAAAAAGCACTTTAATGTATTTCGGCACGAAAAACACTTTAAAAAACACGAAAAGCACTTTAAATGAATATATTCTTTCGATGGCCCTCTGAATCTACGACCCCGAAGGTCTACCATTTTGTCTCCCATTGATCAATTGCCATGATTTGAGCTTCATGGATTTTCTATTTTTTTTTTGGGCCGAGGAGTTTTGAATTTGGGCATGCCCCCCTCTCGGAGCCCCAACCTTGATATACGTTATTCTTTTCCGTTTGAGATTTGTGTACCTCCTTCAACTTGCATCTGTTTTGACAATTCAGAAATGAACAGATGATACTCAGTTTTTTGCATCCCTTGGCCGTGAACTGATTGAATCCTCCATTTCCATTATTTCACTGTAAAAATTAATCTTAATGGTGCTTTTAGAAATATATGATCCCCAAACGCTGCTTCCTTTGACGTGAATCAGTACTCGCATGTTTAAATGTTTCGATTAGCTCTTATCACTCCATGGGATTTAACTCAGTTAAAATAACTTTTCTTTTCTAAACACTTGATTTGCTTCCTCTCAACCCCATCGTCAAGGGATGAGAGTGAAAAATATTTCTCAGCCAACAATGCCGATACTGTAATCGTTCAAAATGATTACAGTAGTCTGCAACCACAAGCATCCCTTGCTTGTTCATAAAAGATCTACCAGTGGCTCGTAAGGGTGATCTCGAAAATACTTGTATGGTAAAGTGGGTTCCCGTCTCTGTTTAGCATATTCCTAGTCATCATGCCTAGTGTGACTTGTCAGTTTCCACCAATCAGGCAAACAGGGCACAAAAAAATCCCAAATGGGCAATCACCCTGCAATTTTGCGCCTACAAACCAAATGACGAGTGCGCGTGGAGCAGTGCTATCCAGTGACCACGGTGGTGACCACGGTGGCAAAGCGCACTTTTTGGGTCTCAGCCACCCATGCTGATTAGGCAGGGCTTTGTACTTGCATTTGATCTGTTTTCCAAAATTATAAGCATATATTTTTTGTCCAGCCATCCATGCATTGCTGGATAGCACACTTCACACCAACAGCATAATGATAGGAAATGATATTAGTATAGTGATGCTAAAATTAAAAATCAAGAAACACGAGTCTAACAAAAAACTTCAATCTCAAATCCATTAAATCCCTTGTGGGTAAATATTCCACTATAAATCAACACGCTTCCATTCAGAAATTTGATATTAGGAATTCAAATATTTCATACAAGAGAAGCCATATCTGTCACTTCAGAGAGTGCAAAAGACTTCAACCTCACACTTAGACCCTGACAAATCTTCAACTTTAAACACGAGGGCAACTGCAAGAAATTCCAACTTCGTGTGGGTACATGCAAGCCTCCAAACCTAAAATCAACTTCCCAGGGAAAGAAAGGGATAGCAAAGATTAAACAATCAAACCACATACCTTGGTGACTAAAGACCCTGTTCATATAGATAATCACCAAGCCTCTCCACAATCATGTTGCATTGACCGGGAGTTAGAGGCTCGTCATACACACCAATGATAAGTGCCTGACTGGTCTTCTTGATGGTGACACCGCCCGAACCCTGAAAAAACAACGTCAATTCAATGGAAACACACAGAGGAGAGACAAATAAAGACAGGTCATGGTATATGAAGGCTTAACGCAGTGTGCTATGCAAGAACTGTATGTTTTATAGTCTTTCCGTTTCTTCAAGTTCATGTACAGAACAACCTGCTAATGCACATTCCACAAATTCATATTTAAGATTCAAGTTCAGCAATGAGTCTGTACACTATATATTTGGCACTCCCTAGCTTTCAATCAAACATCTTAGCTGCAAACTAGGAGATGCGCATCAACGAAAGCCAAATTTACATTTCAATTCCACGTCTAGGAATCACTCCATTCTTCCTTTGTTCCATCTCCAACAACACCAATGACAGCGACTTTAGATAACCAACCGATCATTAAATTTTAAAACAATCTTCATACTAACTGTCAATTAAACCATTGCCATCTCGTACAGAGCAAATCACACTAAATAAGTAAACAGCCTTTAAGACAAATAAAACACAGAAAACTTCTTACAATCTGATCTGCTAAGTAATAAGTGGTAATATCTGGGTCTCAAAAGCATTAAATAATCAAAATCAAATTTGGAGAAAGTTTGATCTTTAAGAAAATTTTAGTCGATTTGCTTGTTTATTAGCATTGCAACGACTGCAGATGCAAATTGACAAATAGGAAGAGCTATCAGATTGGGGCAAATCATTAAGTGATTGGTAGTTGGAGTCAGTTAAAAACTGTAATAATTAAACAATTTCAGAATTCAAAATTCTCATCTCATCACCATTACTAACCTATGCTTTAAAAGCCGTTGGATATTTGATCCAAAAAGTCGTGATAAATATGTTTGAAACTCAAAATTATCCAATTATCACAACATTTAACTAACAACAGCTAATCCCTTGCAAATGCCCTAACAACACCCGGCAATCAGACCCTTACACAATGCAGTCATAGTCAATGCATGCGGATAATTATTATTGGTTAGGATTGGTAAAAAAAGATTCAAGATTTCATAATTAGCAACACAATTACTGCATAAAAAAAGGGAGTCATCACCTTCTTTCCTCGAATAACAGCTCCAGGTTCACCCTGGATCACCATGTACTTGGTGCCACCAAGGAACAACCCAGTCGGTGCAAGAGATCCAGGTTCATCAAAATCTTTCATAATCGCAGCCACTTCTTCTGCGGTAAACTGTAATAAAAATTATTTAGTCGTCGAATAGCAGTGACAAATCAGGCGTGCAAGATGAAAAAAAAAAAACGAAATGCCGAGCAAAAAAACAAGCCGATCTGAACCAGATCGGAGAAATTAAGAAGTGGATGAAATGAAACCTGAGGGAAGGTAGCGCTTTGGGCCCAGACGCTTCCGTCATGACCGATGATAGCAGCGGAAGAGAGGGTATTACCGTCAATATCGCACATCAAGTGCTCATCGACGTACTGCTGCCACGACATGTTTCTGACTTATGCGGTGGTGGTGCTGCTGTTTTGATTGATAAGAGAAGCTTCTAGTAGTTATGGATTGAGGGATAGGATGCGTGAAGAGGAAGAGATGGGGGGAGAGAAAGATATAGGGTAGAGAGATAAATGAAAGTGGGCTAAAAAAGGAAGCTTGCGTTATAACAACGCTGACGACAGCCTACGCGTTTGCCCACCGTGTATTATTTTATTGTGCGGTGTCCCCCTTCTGCAATTATTAGCTTCTTAATTAATTAATTAATTAATTGAGTTTAATTCCATCCCTATATTCATTTTAAAAAAAAATTGATGAAGATACTTTCAAAAAAAAACTAAGTGCTCAGTCATTAATGTGTGTGTTATTTTCTTAGGTGATGATGAAAAAAATTCAAAAAAATACGCATTGAAACCTTGTACCAAAATTAATCAAAAAATATATGCAAAAAATAACAAATAAAGGTTGTACCGGAACACTAAATGATGATGAATATAGATGAAGAAATATAATCTGTTATTTATTTAATTACTTATCAATATTTTTTGTGAACAAAAAATAAAAATTAAATTGAGAACAAAGCTGGTTGGGTTTAAATACAAAACAATAAAATACCGGGGGGGGGGAGTGCAAATAAAAAATTCAAGGACTGAAAAAAAACACATAAAATTGAATTGATTCTTATTAACTTGGTTTAACATATTAAATAATAAAAATAACGATATATATAAATATTTTTAATATTATAATAATAAATTTTTTTTATTATATCAAAAGTCAATGGAGAGCTAGAAGGACCAAAAGAAAAAAATAATCATCTCTTAGCTTCCTTCGTTTGAACCTTCACCGGGCTTTGATCGGATGAATCTCGAGATCAAAGTAAAAAGTTACAAAAGAACTAGCGACTATATAAAAATAAATTAATAATTATAAAAGAATTAGAGAACATATTTAAAATCAAATATTTGACGAGGGACCAAATTTAAGAAGATAGTTGCCATGTTTGGGAGGCGTGCATGGCTTCCTCCAAGACTTGGTATCTCCTGTCCTTGAGGTCTCCAAAATCATGTTGTTGATGAAGACATGACAGCTTTTTGAGGAGCCTTTCTCTCTCTCTCTCTCTCTTTTTCCCCCTGGTCTTCCTCTCTCTTGATTTTCATGCAAATCTGTGATTGTAAATATTGATGATTGTTTTTTAAAATATATTAAAATAATATTTTATAAAATTATTTTTTGATCATTCAAAAAAATATATATATTAATATTTGTTTAATATTAACATTTTGAAATATATATATATATATATAAAAAAATAAAAGGAATTAAGATTTTTTTTAAATCTCAAATTAATTTAATTTTAGTGTTTTGAAATAATTTTAATATAATAATATCAAGAATAAATATTTAAAAAATACCATGATTTTTTAAAAAATAAAAAACATTTTAAACTAAAAATATATCAAGTTACACGTAGACAAAACAAATGAAAAACGCACGCATAAATAATAGATCACTAATAATAAAACATTCACTATGCATACATAAGAGAAAATTTACTTTAATTTAACGCCACTAAAATTAAATTTATTTTGTTTTTTTAATATAATTTATATTTAATACAGAGATAAATAACAATAAAAATTAAAAGTAAAAATTATAGATGTATGAACAAGAAATAAAAACTATGTAACGGAGCGGGCAAATATCTCGTAATAATTATAATAAATTAATAATCACGAACTCCCGTCCATTCCCTGGACTCTAATTGACATAACCATGCCCCTAGTGCGACCATGACGGGCTATTTTTGGATATGATTTTGCCGACAAAAGCAGTTGACGTCTGCTCTCTTTCCATGAGAGTTTCTGTCATTTCCACGCTAATTTATCCATCATACGAGATGGGGGAAATCTACCATTCACTTCAAATTTGTTAAAAAGCATTTTTTTTTTCAAAAAAAAAACTAAAAAAGGTTGAAAAAACAGTGTATATAACACATGTATGGAAAAAAAATAGTATTTTTCCATTTTAACTTTATAAGAAAAAAAAATCTTGGATAAGTTTTAAGATTGTAACTATCTTTGCACAGGGATAATTATACATATACATATACATATACATAGGGTTAGTTTCTATTTTATCATTTTTAGGGCATAGGAAAAAACACACTTATTCTAGGAAGCAAAAAGACACTAATATATAGAGGGCTATTTTGTAATATCCAATTATGTTGCATGGTAAAATGACCTTTGCGTTCTTGATGCGAAGGAATTTAGTTTTTAGATTAAAGAATATTTGTATCAATTTATTCATGTTTTTTTTGTAATTAATGAGTATGGGTGGGATTATTTAAGTATTCTTCAAAATAAAAAATAAAAACAAATAAAAACTGACGCGCGTGGGGACGTGTCAACTTGTCAATCGTTTCTCTGTTTTTAAATAGCACAATTAGAGCTGCAAAACAAGTTGTTTCATGGTGGCATCAACTTCATCTAAACTTCCCCTCACGTGAGAACTTTTTTGCATCGAATAATAGTTTTTTTAAGGAAAAAAATAGGATAGGCACGGGATTCGAATAAAACAAGCAAGCTTTTTTATAAATAAATAAGAAAAGGAGTCATTTAAATAACAAAGGACTAAAAAACGCATAAAAATAGGCTAACCACGTGGAACTCATATAACAAAAGCATGTTTATTCTTTGAAGTTAAATAAATAAAAAGATTTTAAATAAAAAAAGAAGGATTTTTTTTTTAGTTCAAGGAAAAAATGCATTTGATAACAAGAAAAAAAATTGCCGAGCGCTTTGCTGGATTTTTACTTAAGGAAATAATATATTCCAAAATAAATTATTGTTCTTTCAGTTAATAGGATTTAATGTCTAAGATTTAGGGTTTATGATTTTTACCTCTTGGTTTTCGACCCATCTCTCTTTCCTTGCTCCAAGCTTTTATCTTTTTGGAATTTATTGTTGTAGGCTGAGTTGATTTCAGTCCTTTTTTTATCATTTTATGAAATAAATTTGATTCATGTTCACCCTTCAATATTTTGGTAATGGATTTTAAAGATAAGAGTGAGTTGACTTCAATCTTCTTCTTCTTTTTAATCATTTACTAAATTATTTTTATTCGTATTCATCATTTAATATTCTATTAATTTAGAATTGATCTTTATGATTTTATTTTGTTTTTGTTTTATATAGAGTTATTCAAATCTCATATTATAAATCATAAACTTTTTGGATATTATAGGTTGACTTAAGTCCCTTTTTTTAATTTTATTTTTCAACATTTGGTTGGTTAAGAATTAAATTTTGTAGTTTTATTTGGTTTGCTTTTCACATGATTATCTTAATTTCATAACTAAACTATGTATTTGGGTTGACTTGGGTGGACCTGTAATATATGTTTATCCTTTATTTCTTAAAAACATTTTATTATTTGACTTTTAATTTGTTTAGAGTGTAGCTTTAAATTCTTATTCATTTTGTTTTATGCAATTATCACTTCTTTCTTTTTTTGTTATCGAATAAGACTTAGAGCCATCTCAAAATACTTGAATATATATGCTTGTGTATATATGTGCGTGTATTAAAAAATAAATAAATATTAGAAAAATAGCTAGGTTTATTTTTATCTTTTAGAAATTATTTTCGGAATATCTCTATATATTCTAGAGTAAATTAAAACAAGACGTTGTGGCCGATCAATTATTTTTACAAAGGTTTTTTGAACCCGTAAACATGGATTAACATAAGAACGAATATTGAAGAATTAGCCTTGTTGATCGAGGAGAGATGATCATGCAGATCTTCATGGAGGTAAACACGAAAATTGTCTCCTTCTACTTACAAGTAGGGTTAGGTTTCATTCAAATATTTCTACGACTATTACAAGTAGGGCTAGGATGTCAATAAGATGGAGTGTAACCCTCTTTAACAAAAAGATTTAAAAACCCAATTTTAATCTTAATTATGCTTAAATATATACATACTATGGATTATTTATGGCTTGACGAACGATACAATGGTTTTGACACATTTTTTTCATGGTTTTAATTGCTCCGTTTATGTCCCTAAATTATTATCAAATTAATGATCATATAATTTCTCGTGGATCTAACTTATTTTATCTTAATAAACATAAATTATACATCTAATTCATGGTTTTTAGAACATCATCTGTTGTAACTTATACAAGCCTACATGAGAGTGTGATTGATGTTATTTTTTAAAGTATTTTTATTTAAAAATATATTATAATAATGTTTTTTTAAAATATTTTTGACATCAACATGTCAAAATAATAATAAAAATTAAAAAACTAATATTAAATAATATATATATATATATATATATATATAATAAATATTTTTAAAATACAATGTAAAGGGTGACTAATTGCATTTTTACAGCCCTTGCTATTCTAAAATACCATTAAAGCGACTTCTTATTTTAACGGTGATGATGGCATGGCGTCCCCTGACAAGTAATTTTGTAGGGAATGGTTGATTTTACTTTTTAAAATGTTTTTTGTTCAGAAAAATATTAAAATAATATTTTTATTTTATTTTTTTATATATAAAAAATTTAATATTAAAATATTAAAATAATCTAAAAATATTATTTATTTTTTAATTTAAAATAAAAAATTTCATTTTTTTCCAAAAACATATTTAAAACACATGGTAAGACAAAGCCTCAAACAATACGAAAACTTAATATGCAAGCTTGATAATATTTTTTTGGAGCAATTTTTTTAACGTAAGAGTGTAAGAAATAAAAATAAAATTGACAACACCAAATTCCATCTCCAGCAACCAAACTGCTGGCTGAAAACTACTATGGATTACTTGCATGTGGTATCGATAATAATAATTTTTTAAAAATACTTCTACTAGTGGAATGATAAATATTCAACGATCAAATTTATGAACTATAAAACCATATCTTATAAAAGTTTTGTGGAAAGTACATTACCATTATATTTTTAAAATCTCCAAAAGATGTAACATGATAAAAAAAAAACTTGTGATTTATGTAACAGGTCTCAAATTTGAGACATGATATGCACCACTTATAAGAGTATAAGATAATAAAAGTTTTATCTGTTTATCTAAATTCATAAAATATATTTTTCAGGAGATTAAATTTCAATAAAAAAAGATCGAGACTATATAAATATATATTTTTTAAGGTTACAAACCTTATCTTAAATTCTACAACTATCAGGTTCGTGCATGAACATCTCTCTTTTTTCAACCTTGTTGGATAATGATGTTTTGACATTCATCTGAAATATTTTTAAACATAATGAAAAAAAATGGATATTATAATTCTTATAAAAGTAATTTTATCCACTAGTGAACATGTCTGTTTATAATCCATGCTAGGTCTTCGGGTAAATCCTCTAGCAAATAATGAAATCCTCTAGCAGTTAATGTAGCCTTACATTTATTATGGAGTATGTTTATTTCTTCACCTCTTTTCGTTTATTAATCGAGATAATGATAAAGCCTCGTTAATACTTAAAGTGTTTTTTTATCTCCTTTATTAAAGAAAATAAAGTGATTTTCTTTACTTTTTAAAATGACATTTTTTCTTTTCTTATTGGAATCTACCAAATGCATCTTACATATATTTCATAGGGTGGAGCCAGAATCATATATTAAAATAGATTTATTTTTTTGCTAACCCATCCTTCTAGTAACCTCAAATAATTCACTAATTTATCTGGATTTCCAAAGTTAGTTGCTCCTTAAAAAACCCAGAGCATCTCAAGGTGTCACTATCCAGTTTAACTCTTTTACTCAATACAATGGGATGAATACGTGGCGGATATGTGGATAGATCATAGACGACTCTTGAACTTTTTAATTGTTAAAGTTTGGCCTCTTTTTTCTTCATAATCCAAAGGCTTTTTACCTCAGGAGACACGTCGAAGTTCATATAAAATCGTTCTTGGATTTTAGAGTTGTGATCATCATTTATTTTTTTATGTTGAGATGTTTTTTTTATAAAAAAAAATAGATATTGCTTAAAAAAATCACCAGATAAATCAAATATATATTGTACATCATAATAAAAAAAAGAATATGCTCAATCATAATTGATTTTTATCTTTATGTTTATAGACCTGAAAACTTCAAAGAACTTTGTATTTTTTTTCATGTATCGAATATGTAACTGTAGAAAAAAAGGGCATAGTTTCAAACATGAATCTAGACATTCAAAAGATCACATATCAAAATGAAAAGTAGTGGAAAATTTAAATATCTTAGTTATAAGGATCAAATTATATGATGACATTGAGAATTAAACTCATTCATAAACAAGAATCATCAACGAATAATCATCTAGTAGGTGCCCTAGTAATTGTTAGAGTATAAAAGAAAGAATATTCTAGAGTAATGTAGAAGTATGAATGATGATAGTTTGTTATGTATAAATAGGAATATGGACTCACAGGAAATGTATGGAAATGTATGGGAAAAACAGAATTGGTTACTGTTGAAATACAAAGTTCATTCTCTCTCTATTCTCTCTCTCGTTCTCTCTTCTCTTCTCTTCTCTAAACAGCTTTCCCTTCTTCCTAAATTCCTTCAATTACCTGCAACATTTCTCAATCCTAACATGGTATCAGAGCTTTTACGCTCACGCTTGAATTGATCCAAGCTTCCGCAATCTGATCCTACAATGAAGAAAAAAAAAAAAAAAAAAAAAAAAAAAAACTGCAGCTGATGATGAAGATGATCATCCATGCCGCTGCTGCTCCTCATTTACAATATCTCCTCTAGGAAATTATGGAGCTGGCAAACATGCTTCTCCAATAATCTAGATGTTTCTCATTTTTTTTTTTTTTTTTTCCTTTCGCAGAGCATCTGTTTCTCATTTCACTCTAACTCTCTGCATTGTCTTTGTTTTCAATTTCTTACACTGAAATTTTCAACAACAAATCTTGCATTTTCTTCAACATCTGTTTCTTCTCCTCTCCAGTCTCAGTAAGACATTTCAAATTCTCAAAGTTCAGTTAAAAAAAATATATATATATATATATATATATATATATATATATATATATATATATATACCTGGATCGGTTTCCTGTTTCAGATTGGTGCTCAAAGGTTGTTCCGATCATCAAGCTCGAAGAAGTCGTTCTCTCTACTGAAAAGGAGAGTAGCTCTTTTAGCAATCTCAAAATCATCAACCACGACAATGAGCAGAAGCAGATTTGTTTGGTTTCTGAGAGGTAAGGCTCTGCACTCGTGACCTGGATGCGACAGAGCATCTACCAGTAGTCCACCAGTGAGGCCAGTCCGCCATTGTTGAGTTCCATTTCTTCTCGCTCCACCAGCTGTAGCTGAGCATCTACCAGTAGTCCACAAATCTGAGTCCATATCCAAAGCAGAGAGACACGATGGCTGCGACAAAGACAGAGCCCAAGGAAGGTTAGATCCCGGCGGCAGGTGACTCTTCATTATATGCTAAGCAATTTCAGTCAAAAAAAAAAAAAAAAAAAATCTACAAAAGGAGGCTGAGGCGTCGACGGAAGATCGAGAAGAAAATTAGTCAGTCTCAAAGATCAAGAAGAAGACGGAGATCATGGACAGCAAGAAGATCACCCTGGTACTGATGGTTGCCGTGATTTTTGTAGCCATCGCTGGTGACTGCGATCCCTCAATCTTACGTTTCTTAAGCTTGATAAGAAAATCATTAACAAAGCTTGCACGTCCGGCATGATTTTCCCTTGAACTTCACCTAAAGCAGAGATCAAAGAAAGGCTGGCAAAATGAAGTGAATCGATTCGGCAGAGAAGAGATGAAGCTGCGGCGTGGCTGAGAGAGGAATTAGTTGAAAACCTAGATTTTATGTTTTGATGTTGTGTGATGCCGTTTTGTGTGTGCTGTGTGGTGTGCCGTTTTATGTCTATCATCCCACCGTTTTGATAAAAAAAAAAAAAAAAAAAAAAAAGAAGAGAGATTAAGAAAAAACTTAATCCAATGAAGAAGAAGAAGAAGAAGAAGAAATGAATTCTTACACAGATTAAGAAATTCATCGGCAAAAACTTCAGAAAAGCTGAAGAAAAGCTGAAGAAAAGCTTCAGAAAAGCTGAAGAAGCCAAATGAAATCCTTCAGAAAAAAAAAAAAAAAAAAAAAAAAAAAAAAAAAACTGAAGTAGATAAATGAAATTCTGGTCAAGAAATAGACCAATGAAATTCCTTCTCTTCTCTCGTTTACATACTGTTTGTCAAAAGAATTAAGTACTCTTGTATTTCATTTTCATTGTTGCAATCTCATGCTTGGTTTATCAAAGCAAGAGATTGAGGGGGGATGTTAGAGTATAAAAGAAAGAATATTCTAGAGTAATGTAGAAGTATGAATGATGATAGTTTGTTATGTATAAATAGGAATATGGACTCACAGGAAATGTATGGAAATGTATGGGAAAAACAGAATTGGTTACTGTTGAAATACAAAGTTCATTCTCTCTCTATTCTCTCTCTCGTTCTCTCTTCTCTTCTCTTCTCTAAACAGCTTTCCCTTCTTCCTAAATTCCTTCAATTACCTGCAACATTTCTCAATCCTAACAGTAATAAGAGTTTGGGACGAAGGGTTGTGCTCCCCTGTGGTTTCAAGTTCGAGATTCGTGATTGTTAATATGATGATTATTAGATGATTACATGACATACAAGTTGACCCGAATATCCATGTTAATAAACAAAAAATCAAATCAATGGATGATACAAAAAGAATTTATGTAAATAGAATAATAAAATAATCAATTAGATTAATGTCCCTGTTACGTAGCAAACTTTGTACAACTTTTTCCAATATAAAACATGTATTCAGGCGAAATCAGTGTGTTTAAAGAATTAAAAAAATACTTGAAATACGAGTTTGTCATTCACTTGATTGAGTTTAACGATCAATTTAATAATATAATTAAAAATAAAAAAATAACTTTTTTTATAATCAAATATAAAAAAATGACTTGACAATATCATATCAAAAATAAGAAGAAAAAAGATCCGTTTGGAGATTCATTGCCACTCCGCATGTGGACAATGCCCCAATTAAAAAACTAAATTTAACACAGAACAACAATAAAAAATCTTAAGATAATCTTAATTATTTTCAAAGTTAATGAAAAATCCTAGAAAAATAGAGCTCAATCTCCAGTTAAATAAATATTAAAGTATGAAACTGAAAAAACATGAATTTTAAAAATAAAAAAAACAATTTCAAATAAATCTTTTAAACCTTGATTAATCCACTAAACTCATAACATATGAAATTTTAAATTCAGGTTCCAGTAAGAAGCTTGTTCACCAATAAAATGGTGCAATTTGTGTAATAAATATACAACTTTTTTTTTAAATAATATTCATATTTATTTGATCACAAAAATATCATTAAACAACTTTAGATAATAAAAAATGAAAAGCCCCGACATTGGTTAAAAGAATTTGTAATTTTAAAGGTAATTAAGTTATTACCATTTGGTTTCAAGGCTCTTAAAACGACAATACACCAAAACAACCCTTCACAAACCAATTCCAAAACCAGTTGGCGTCCGGTCTTATCAAATGACTCATCAAAACCCACGCCAACTGTTTCGTCGTATCTCTCCACCCCGCCCCCCCCCTCCCGCCCACAAAATATCCTCCGACACACACGACGTTGCTTATAGACACACACACACCCTTAAAAAACGCAAGCTTTGAAAAGCTAGTTCTTAGTATACTCTCCATTCTTTCTTCTGCCGCTTCTTCTTCTAGCATCCATAAAAGAGATCAGAGATGGCTGACGTTTCACAAATGAAAACAGTGACTGGTGAAGGAGGTTATGTGCTTGAAGATGTGCCTCACTTAACTGACTATATTCCAGATCTCCCTGTAATGTCATCCTTGTCTTTTCATTTCTCGTTCGTATATATTATATACGTATGATTGTACGTATTTTTTCTTTATCAATGTGCGAATATGTGCTTTTGATTGATTGCTTCTGTTCGCTGCCCTCCAAAGCACTAAACCTTTCACTTCCTTTCCTTTTGTTTAACTATCGTGTTTGCTTGCTTCATCAGTAAAATGAATTTGAGATTTACTATTTAGGATTTTGACAGTTCAGATTTTTTCTTTTGCATGATTTCGAAATTTCGCTGTTTGATAAATAATAACTCTATTTTTTTTTTGTGGCAGACTTATTGGAATCAGTTACAAGACAATCCAGCCTATTCAACAGTCAAGTGAGTAAAAGCTCTGATATGCATATTTTTGACTTATAGTTGGCATGAATCATGATTCGGTTCTTGTCTTAAGGTTCTTGTATTAGTTGCTGGTGATTTTTTTCTGTTGAATTCAATAAATAAAATGGAATGATTGATTTCAGGGAGAATTTTGTTAACGTAGATGATGCTGTTGCTCAAAAGGTTAGTTACTCTGTCAATGTCGATTTCATTTTGTTAGATGTTTGTAACTTTTGATAAGGATTATTGGCTGTTAATGATTTTGTTGTAATGAATGGTTTTTAGGTTGTTGTTCATAACAACAGTCCAAGAGGGACACACTTTCGACGTGCTGGACCTCGTCAAAAGGTATGGTTACCCTTTACAGATTGATGTCTGAACATGTTGAAATGCTGATATTATCATGTGTTTATGGGGCTTATGCCTTCACTGATAGGAGCTTGTGGTTCTGTTAAGGTGTATTTTCAGTCAGATGAGGTGCACGCATGCATTGTGACGTGCGGGGGTTTATGTCCTGGCCTCAACACAGTGATCAGAGAAATTGTATGTGGCCTTTACCATATGTATGGTGTCAACAAGGTCCTTGGGATTGATGTGAGTGATTGTTTTTTATTATAAACATGGTTTTGACACAAACAGAGTTTGGCAATCCAATTTTTGCATCTTTCCTGCACAGCATGCATTCAGGTGTTTTTCCTATAGTTGTTAGATTTCTTTAGTTTACAAAGTAAGAATATGAATGTAATGGTAGCAATGTTGTCAAAGGAGAAAGACGCTAAAAGGTGCCAAGCCTGTGAAATGCTCAAGGCGCTAGGTGCAAGCCTATGCGCTCACCCGAATAAACATAGGCAACATGCTATAAATAAATAAATAAAAATTATATTATATAATCTAGAATATATATCTTCCCAATTAAAATTAGATCATTAGAAAATCAAAAGAAAATATAAATACCATAACAGTCATACAAATTTATATTTCTCTCCCTTAAAACAAAATAAGATAATTTGAAGTAGTGAGTGGCCAAATAGATTAAAAAGCAAAATTAAATATCATCATCATTATTCATTAATCTTCAAAAACGCATCTTCATCCATGCTTTCCTCTCCTTCACTTGAATCCTCCATTAATCGAAATTTGTTGATGTCATACACACAATGACATGAATCTGTTGTGTCGCATTGTAGGGAGGCTACAGGGGTTTCTATTCCAAGAACACCATTAAATTAACTCCTAAGGTTGTTGATGACATCCATAAACGTGGCGGTACATTCCTGGGGACATCAAGAGGTGGTCATGACAAATCAAAGATAGTTGACAGTATTCAGGATCGAGGGATAAATCAGGTTGGTATTGGGAAGGACTTTCTTTGTATATTGAAGTTGCCAAACAAAAAAAAAGAATTTTTGAGTGCATTGTTAATTTAAATTTCATTTTTCATTGTAGTTTAGGCCTACACTTTCCATGCTAACTAAGGCTCTGATCGTCTCCTCTTGTGGTCCAGGTTTATATAATTGGAGGTGATGGAACTCAAAAAGGAGCAGCTTTGATTTATGAGGTAAGCTGTGTGTGTAATGGTGGATTTGTTCAATGGCTTCTTTGATCTACTGAGCATAACATACCACCAGCTGCAAATGATTTATTAGACTTATGGGGTACATAGTTTGAAGGATTATGGCTTCTTGAATAATAAGAAATTCTTGAATGTGTGCTGAACTGCACATTTCCATCGAATTTTTTTTTTCTCCCCTTGTAAACATATTCTACAGCGATTTTGAGCTACTGGCAACATTTTTTTTTTCTGATTTACCTTGGATGGAATCACTTTATTATTTTACTAATTAATTCAGTGCTACCATCCTTAGCAGGTTGCTTTGTTTTTTTTTTTTTTTAGAATGTTGGCTGGTTCAAATTTTGACACACTATCATGTATTTCATTCCATGTTCAAACCAAAAAACTGCCGCTTCAGGATAAAAGGAAGTTCTGAATTCAGTATACATATAGTTCTGCTACCCCACGCCTACTGAAATGTTCTTAGGCTGGGTTGGCTGATCTTTTTAACATTCTTGCATACCATTTGTAAATCTGCATAATTGCTTTTCATTTCACGATGTGATTGCCGTCTCTCAATGTCCTTGATTATCTGACTGTACATGTCATTACCTCAATGTGTTTGCTAAAATTTGAACAAAGTGCTTCTTGATGTTCAGGAAATTAGAAGACGAGGCCTCAAAGTCGCAGTTGTTGGGGTTCCCGAAACCATTGATAATGACATTCCTGTACTTTCATTGACACTTCTTTAGTTGTGATATCATTGAACTCTTTCCTGTCATGTTTCTGCTTAACCCACATTAAATATTGGAGAAATATGTTGCATTGAGTGTCCTTATTATGATTCAGGTCATCGACAGATCCTTTGGTTTTGATACTGCAGTCGAGGAGGCTCAACGTGCAATTAGCGCAGCACATGTTGAGGCTGGGAGTTTCGAGAATGGCATTGGTCTTGTGAAGCTGATGGGTCGCCACAGTGGTAAGTTGAGACATGGACAGATACAATCTCTGACAACCATGTCACACATTAAACCTCTCATGTATTGTTTTATCATTCAAGATTTCTATACCAGCCCTGGCCTCTCTCTAATACATTGGGAATTATGGATGCAGGTTTCATTGCAATGCATGCAACTCTTGCTAGCCGGGATGTGGATTGCTGTTTGATTCCTGAGTCACCCTTCTATCTTGAAGGAAAAGGTGGACTATTTGAATTCATTAAACGTCGACTTAAAGAAAATGGACACATGGTTATCGTTGTTGCTGAAGGAGCAGGAGAGAATCTTCTCACAAAGTACTTGCAATCTATGGACCTGCAAGATGCTTCAGGAAACAATCTACATCACGATGTTGGGTTATGGATATCTCAGAAAATTAATGTATTACTTGACAGAAGATTTAGAGATAATCTCATATTATTATCACTTTTGTACCCTGTTTTTGTGATTTCTTTGTGACTTTCAATTTCTTGGCCATCTTATAAAATCAGAATCAATAGCTTAGCCTTTTTAAGCAATAATTTACTTTTCCTGTTTTCTTATTCAGCTGATGAAGAAATATATTTTTCTTTTTAGTCCTAGCAAAGGTCTTTTAAATGATATGTTACTTTTATAAGAAAATCATTCCAAGTAATGCTCAGCATGGTGTGATCATTTGATTAAAATATTATACATACAAAAGATAGAAATTTGTCAATTAATAATTGCATTGTCTACTTTATGATTTGCTTCTATGCCTGAATGGCTTTATTAACATTTCACCTTTTTTTTTTGGGTGTACAAGAGCTCTTCTTTTATTGGATTTTAAATCTATATAAACCATGCTATGATGACCTCAAGCTCTTAGGATTTCAATGCCTCTTCATATCTTTGATTAAAAGCATCATATTTGTGTTGATTTTTAAATACCATATACATTTTTGTACTCTCAGATGAGCAGTTCTGATGATGAACATTCCTTGCAAATTATATGATTTATAAGAACTCCACTGGCTAATTTAGTACTTTTTTAACCTTCTGTGCAGGATCATTTTGCAAGAGAAGATAAGATGGCCATCACTCTCAAATATATAGGTATGCGACTTAGATTAATGTTCTTTGTTAATTGTTTTTTATGCTATAACTCAATTCAGGCGCAAATGCGTAACTTTGACCCAACTATCTTGCAGATCCTACATACATGATTCGTGCTGTTCCAGGCAATGCATCCGATAATGTCTACTGCACACTCCTTGCTCATAGTGCAGTTCATGGAGCAATGGCTGGATTTACAGGCTTTACGGCCGGACCTGTCAATGGTCAACATTGTTACATTCCTTTTGAGGTAAATTCCTATATGTCCCAAAATAAGTATTATACTTGATATTATGGAAATAGTTGATAAAAAATCATCAGCTGTTATAGATTTTTGTTATAGAAGCCCACTAACTCGACACTGACTGGAAATTTTACGTCGTTTGCCTCTGCCTCTTGACTACTAGCCATAAATTCAAAGTCTTGCGATCACAGCTGCAAGTCTCAGCTCTCTCTTCCTTTGTTCTATTAACATGGCAATACCAATGAACTAAGAAATAAGCAAACAATCACATTTAAAACATCAAGATGCTAACATAAATTGGAAAATCCCTTACTGTAATGGAGAAACTGTGAGATGAAGTCTATTCAGTTTTCCAACATCAACTACAAAAATTACCCTCACACTTTGTCTCTAGTTGAAAATAGATGAAGCTACAAGAACACATCATCAAGAAGATAATTTCGCAGTTAACAACATCAACATGCTATCATTATTTGAAGGAATATTAACAGTCAACAATAATTAGAGAAATTCAGTAATGAATCCTGCCTATATAAAAACCTAGGAAGCGGAGGAAAAGGAAAGGATAGGCAAGATTGGTACAAAGTGGACCTTGCATTGCCAAGAAAAAAACATTTTTATAGCAAAGGGACAGCAAATAACCTTGCAACTGTCCAACTCAAGTAGCCCCTCTCATCTCCTCTTTCTTTTTTTCCTGCCTGTGCGCTTACTAAAGCTGTACCTTTTGGCTCTAAGTATTATATGAAAAAAAAAACATCTTTTGGATCTTTTGAATACTTGACTCTTAACACAGCCACACGATTCCTGGATTTTAAATCACTCTCTATTTCTTTTACCGGTGTAAAGTCTGATGGGAATATTGCTGGAAGGTTCTCCTTGTGCTGGAGGTTTTATTTACTAGACTTGTCTGTGTTTGATTTGGAGGATTGAATATATTTGATTCAACAAATCACTTGTTCTCTTTATTTATGATTTAAACCTATTACTTGAGCTGCTCTTATGGTCTTCTCTCCATCTTTTCTTGTTTTCTTTTCTGTTTATGTTAAAAGTGTTGTGAAGAAAAAGATCCCCCCCCCCCCCCCCCCCCCCATTTATTTTTTGTTTTTAAATTGACTGCAAAGACTGGCACCACCATAATATCTTACAAAAATAAAGATGTAAAAACAACATATTCTCACTTGATTTTCAAATTTGGAAAAATGTTCCAAGTTCTTCAATCTTGCCGATTTCAACTAATATTGCCCTTGATGATGCAATTAACTTAATAACCTTGGAACTCACCTGTTTTTGGTCGTATAAAGAAGAGAACATAAAGGAGAAATAAAACTTTGCTCAACGGATCATTACAATGAAGTAACACCCTTAGCAAATAAAAAAAGGCCAAAATAAACAAAACAAAAAACAGAAGGTGTTGGAGTCACTTAAGACAGTGGAATTTTTTCTAACAAATAAAGAGGCCAAAAATAAACAAAACAAAACAAAAAAAACAGGTGAAATGAGAGATTTGAAGTGATTGCTTTGTTTAAATTACTTGCATTTGTTTCCTTTGTACCAAAATAATAATAATTAAAATTGCTTGTCTTTGATATTTTTGGAGTTGTGGTTTGTTGGATCATGAATGGAGGTGGTGATTTTTCCTTGCCTGGTTCTGTTAGAGGTACCACGATATGTTTTTGGGAGACCCTTTGTGATAAAACATTGCAAGATGAAGCACTTCCACTTGCATTACATAAGCATTATGCATCAAAAGGGTTGCACAAAACCTAAACTCATCAAATATGTTGGCAAACCGAAATCACTCACTAAGCACGCAGTCACATTTAGCCTTGATATGGAAATTTAGGTATCAACATAGCTTTAGATGCTACCTAAAGCATTCAAAACAGATTTAAATGATTCTACCCTCTCTATTGTATATCATTTTAGTGATTTGTATCATTTACTTTGACCACCTTCTCTCTGTGATGGAATATCTTTTGGAAAAGATGGTTTTTGACACCAATGCTTACTTTTGGATTTTTTTTTTATTTTGCTTTCAGCGCATTAATGAGAGGCAGAACCAGGTTGTGATTACTGACAGGATGTGGGCAAGGCTCCTTTCTTCAACTGACCAGCCAAGCTTCATAAGCCCCGAAGTTGTCGCCCGGAGCAAGAAAAATCATGGCAAACCTCCACCCCAGTTTTAGGATGGCTACAGTTGTGAGAAGACAGTAATCTTGAGAGATTCCTAGCATGATATCACCATCAGCCACTTCCGACCAACATCATACAAGCTAAACCCCAGGTCATAGGAGTTGGTATCTTTGGATTTGCATCGTACTATTTTCAACGTTTATTTATATACATGTTGTCTGGGCAGATTCTTTCTTAAACATGTTTTTGGTGGAAATCTCTGGATACATGTCTGATCAAATTTTAAGATTTTTAAATCGAGTTATCCTTGCTGTGTATCTTTTTGCGATGTTATATTCTGCAGTGGCCTCAGGCCGGTGCAAAAACTTATTAACCGGTGCAAAAACTTATTAACTTCTTAAAATAGTGAGAAAATTATTTTGCTCGAGGGAGAGAGGTTTCACATTCTGCTTTTTCTCAGTAGCAGCCTTTTGTTTTGATTGATTTATAATTTGGCATATCAGGTCCCATCATCCCCCCAACAGAAGCAAAAATAAACGAATCTCGTCGTTGCTACAGGCACATGTTAATATAGAAAGCTGTGTTAACTGTTCGCAGAAAGAGCAATTGCCTCCGAAGTTACTGTTTCATGCTGTTTGGAACTTGAAATCAGAAACAGGCATGGCTTTTTTTTGTTTTTGTTTTTACGTTCTCTTCCCAACAAAGTCCAAAAATATTGTTCCTTAGCATTAAAATAATAATCAAGGTGCTGTAATTTACTAGAAAGTGCATGGAAGATTTAGAAAGAAAAGAAAGTGCCTCTATATTAACATAAAATTGAATTGAAATTAGCTTCAACAAACCATTAGTTATCTTTTTTATTCTACAGACAACATGGGTAATGGAACTCGTACAAGAAAAAGATTCAATGATCCAGTTCTTCACAAACTCACACAGACATCGCCAAAAGGTTATTTGCGTTCTCCTCTATAATCTATCCCCGTTGGTCCTTGAAACAGCGAGCGAGGCAAGGCATCAATAGAAAGACAAATCAACCCCTAAAGATGCCGGAGGGATCAGCATTTTGAACAATCCAGGGATGATCAAGTAGCTTATGTAACGGTAAGCGCTCTGCAGAATCCTTGACAAGCATCTATTGTTCAAAGGGGAAAAAAAAACACAAAAGAGAAATTTGAGTACACATCCTTCCAAAAGTAGCATAATTATTTCATGCATTGTTGTTAAATCAATTCGGTAGCAAGCTCTGAACACAGTTTTCAATTCCATGTAAGTTCATGAATATCACAGCAATAATTGGTTTTTCACCTGACTAATAAGGTCCTTTGCGGCAGAAGAGACAATTGGTTTTGGAGGGAACTTTAGATCCACTTGCACGATCCTATTGATAAGGTATCAGCAACACAGTAAAACGAGGATTATAAGTTTGCACAAAATAATGAGAAGACAATATGAGAAATGTAATTAGCAAGTGAGCAATATAAAATAAGAGAAGCAATTGCTTTTAAACTGGACAAATATTTATGTATTCTGAATGGAGGAATATTTGCAGTTTTCTTCATTTTCTTTCATTTCTCCTATCATGCTTACCTTCTGTATGTGTCTGAGTGTTCCTTGGCCTCAAATGGAGGAACACCATATAAAAATTCATAGCACAAAACACCCAGGCTCCATATATCTACACTCGCATCATGCTCTACACTCTCCACTGCACCATCAACAGAATACCAATTAAAAAAAAATCAGAATACCATAACAATTATTTTTCAATGGAATCAGATAAAGTGGAAGAGCTGTTTCAAGATTGGTTAAAACCATTTCCTTCACACAATCAAACAGTATTTGAATGGCTTCACTCAAATCAAATCATACATGAAACCACAATAAAAACCCAAGAATAAAAAAAGGAAGCTCCATTGGCCGCCTTAAAAGGCCAATGGCTTACATACATACCCATCTCTGGTGGGAGGTAGTCCAATGTACCACACATTGTCCGCCTGCGGTTAAAAGTGTGCACTGACCAGCCAAAGTCTGCAATCTTGAGCTCACCCTGATAACAGAAATCAGCGTTAAATTTGTTTATGAGCACAGACAACTCACTCAATCATCTATCAGAAATCGGAAATTCTATCTAGGATAGCTGTCAAATCACCTGTGCACCAATTAACAGGTTCTCTGGCTTAATGTCTCTGTGTATTACATGCTTGCCGTGACAATAAATCAGTGCCCGGGCTAATGACGCAACATACTGCAATATTTACCAAATCCACACCCAATTGTAATCAGTACTCGCATGGTCAGATATGAAAGTGCAAAAATGTAATTTTCGTCTATAAAAAAAACCCTGATTAATAATCAAAAATAGGAAGTTGAAAGAAAAATCATGGCGTGAAGCAAATGAACTGAAAGTAAAACATGCTGGCACACGGGTATATACAGCAGAACTGCTTAAAAATAACTCACGGTAGCAGCACGCCTTTCGCTAAAGTATTTACACTTTTGCAATTCTTTGTAGAGTTCACCTTTGGCTGCATATTCTAATATCAAATAAACTCGTTTCTGCCACAGTTTCAGGTAGAAAAAACACAAATCAGTCAAATTTACAAAGCTTTCAAAAACTCGAACGAGGATGGTAAGAAACACACCTGATCGTAAAAGTAACCATAAAGGCGCAATATGTTTGGATGCCTAAGATGACTTTGAATTTCAACTTCGCGACGGAGCTGATGTTCAACCTGTGACTGCTGCAACTGACTCTTAAACAGAACCTTCAAAGCCACAATATGATTGCTCTGAAACAGCAACAAACATAAAAGGATCAATTGATTGCAAATGATCAGTTAAAACAAAATCCTTATAATTTCCTCAATTTTTTTAAGGTAACCAAAAAACCTAAGAATTATATATTCATTTTAGCACAAGAGAGCCCATATAAATTCACATAAAAATCCGATTTATGAACAATAATATGCACAGATTTCAAATTTTCAATGAAACTGAAAAACTCACCCTTTTTTCTCTGGCTAAGTAAACATGACCGAACTTTCCACGTCCGAGTGGCTTTCCTATATCAAAATCATTTAGCGTCCATCTCTTCTTCTCTTCTCCTGATACCTCCGTGCTGGCCTGCAAAAGAAATAAAAAAACCCCACAACTCAAAATCCTAAATTAAATCAAATACAAAAATATAAACTAACGAAAAGATTCAATTTCGATATATAAAATAGAAATTAAAGAAGAGAACTGACTCCTTTACAAGACGAGAAAACAAAAACCCTAGATTTTGAAATCAAGGTAAACTAACCACGATCTTTCAAAAGAAATTACCTTCTCTTGGGACTGGGTCTCTGCAGCAATCGCCATTTGAGAAATATTTTTAGAGAGATGAGGAAAGAGAAGAGTTTTTTTTTCAAGAGAGAGGGAGAGATTTTGCGAGATCGATGAGAGACGGAGAAGAAAATTGAGGGTTCCTAAGAACAAGTCTTTTTTGCAACGGTCGAATTCTCACGTGGGACCAATCCCTCTTATTTCCTCTTTCAAATTTTGTTGACTTTATTTTAAAAAACGTAGAGGAGCGTTGGAGAGAGAAGAGTCTAGTACGACATAGCTGTGACACTCATGGTTACTGACACGTGAGCTGTACGTGTGACTGGGTTTTTCAAAAGGTTTAGTGGGGCTATTTAGGAGAATGAGACGTGAGTTAGCACTTAAAATTCTTTGGACGGACCGACGGGATAATCTTTCATTGGTTCCACTGTGAAGAAGGCAAAAAATACCTGTGTTTTTGGGGCATCTTTTTTCAAAAGCCAGCTGAATATAATTAAAAAAAAAGAATGCTGAAAGTTTCTAACAGGGTAATTGTGTTCTTCAATTGGTGTAACCTAATTAATTTTCGTTTGAAAATAAGGTTGGTTTGACTAAAATATAATCATTTTTTTATATTTTATATTTTAGTTCTTTATTTTTTAATTTAATCTTTTTCACTACAATCTAAAATCTTGACTCGTGAGATTAAACCAAAAAAGGATTAAATAAAAAAAAAGTCAACAAAACAGAATTAAATAAAAATAAAATTTTTAAAAATAGGAAGCAGCTTCACTCTTTATAAACAGTGACGCGGACTTAAAAACACCTCAATTCTTCTAGTTGTTTAATTAATACCTCTGTAAATGAAACTCATGATTCTCCGCGTGTATATGTATGCTTCTATGTGTGTGTGTTCTGATTCGTATTATTATTTTTTTATGGTGAAATGATTTTTTTACAAAAAGATGAAGCAAATACATCACATGATTAATTGTTTCGTGATTTAATTAAATCAAATTAATAAACTTAACAGAAGCAGCTGTAACAACATCTGTTTGATACTACATTTCAAAAATCTTTTTAGATTTTTATTTTCTCTTATTTATTAAGTTTTATTTCGTCTGTGATTTTCCTTTCAGAAATGCTGTTTTCTTACAATACCTTTTGTGCTTCTTGTTGTTACTTGTTACCGAATAAAATACTGGACAGCATAAAGTCCATGGGCCTGCTAATTTGTCTAGGAACGGGCCAGACTAGACTCCTCCTAAAACTTAGCCCCTCACTATGACATGAAATGTGCATGAATTGTAATGATTTTTTTTTAAATATATATTTTTTAAAAATTTATTTTTGATATTATTTTAAAGTATTTTTTTTTTTAAATATACTTTTAAAACATCTGTAAACACAAACAATCTCCATGCAACCCAAACAAACGCCACGAGACTATCCACTCCACACGACCACGGACCACCTAGCATCACTGCACCATCTTCGACGCACCGCCTTGCCATTTAGTTCACTTCACGAGATGATAAACCCTGCGCGTTCCTTATCCCTCCCTATTTTTACCCGAAACTCACTCAATTTAAGACAACTCAGCATCATCGTAAGAAGGGGGGGAAAACGTTTCTAATTTTCCTGATCATTGCTGCGTGCAACTCTCGAAAGGGAGTCGTTTCTGATCAATCAAGGCCCATGTCGAGGTACGAGCCATCTTCAGGACAATCAAATTCACGCAAGGCGGTGAAGTTTATGACTGCTGGGACAATAGGTGCAGCCCTGTTGGTGTGGTCCGGGTTAACCTTGACCGGGACGGTTATAGCCGTGGTCGTGGCCACAGCAGTTATAGTGATGTTTAGTCCGATATTAGTCCCGGCAGCGATAGCTGTTTTCTCGGTCATTTCTGGGATCGTTTTCTCAAGTGGACGTTGCTTGGCTGCTGTAATGGTAATGCTGTGGATATATAACTATGTGACTGGTAAGCATCCACCTGGTGCTGATAAATGGATTATGCTAGAGGGAGGATAGAGCTAAAGCGTACGGTCAGAATGTGCAACCGAAGGTTCAGGAATATCGTCAAACTCAAACTTCTTGATTAATTGAAAGAGGTGGTGGGTTTTCTTAGGGTTAGTGGCTTCTGCTGTCTTGTCAGGTTTTGTTGGGTGTTTTTGATTGTCAATTTGGTTATTATGTTGTAATGTTCTCCTCTTTTAATTTGTAGCTGATGATTTTGGTGTGTAAATAAATAAATCTTACTTGTGTTTGTAATGGCAGGAAATCATCAAGTTTTATCTAAAAAAACAAGCTGCACTGTGCTATAGAATGACCGCTCTTTCTGCATTAAACCGCAGAGCGTCGCTGTATGAACATTTAGAGCTGCAATACCCAAAGGAAGAAATGCACCAGCTAGCCTCGAGAATAATCATTTGCTTAAAAAAAACACCATGATTTTAAAACTGCAAGCTGGAGGCCTTTTGGCAGCAAAATTCAAAGTATAAAATGAAGAAATCTGGCCATTATTCCTTTTCCCCCGACACTTCAACGTGAAAACATTATTTTCTTTCGTACATGAGTGAGTTGCCTCTTGAATCAGTGGTGGATTAATTTCTTTTCATGTAACCAGAAAAGAAGGGTCTCTTTAAAGCTAATGTGGCTTCACAGAGGAATATTGGAAAAGATGCGAATGAAGAATTTCGAACGAAGACTTGCTAAACAATACCCAATATGCCTATTTATCATTTATTCTAGTTAAGAGCATCAGTCCATTAAAATGTAAGAATAGAAAATTATTAAGGAAATGCTTCCCCATGTTGAATCACAGATGCATCGGAACTCCACTGAAACGTATTGAAATATTCAATAGAACAATACCAGAGATCATGCTAATTCCCACAACAAATAGGATTTACGGGGGAGATAGTCTGCTCAAACTATTACTGGCTGAATAATGAAAACATCGACCGAGTAAAACAACACAACAAGGTCATGCAAGACATGTTAATCTCCTATTCCTATCGACCAAAAACAAGCAAATGACAGACACTTTTACATTGAAAGCAGCGAGCACACACTAGAGGACATCCGTTACCTTTTGCAAAATGCAACACAGTTGATGATTCTGAAAAATCAAGATTCTTTGGCAACACTCTGATTCAATGTCTCTCGCCTTCTATCCCTCAGCAGTAGATACGATGGAAGAAAATGAGGAAGGATGAATGCCACTACCAAACAGAGCAATACAACGACTACTACCCACCAAGCCTTGTGTGGGATTCCCAATAATAGTTCATCACAAACTGTCATACAAAAGAAACGTTAAGAATATGGAAAGGATAGAAAAAAGAGTTATTGGTCAGTGTAATGTGTAACATTCTTTATACATGAAATTGTGAGAGCATATGCATTATAGATGAAACATAAGCTTCACAATATAGAGCGATGAAACATACTTTATTTCATGAAGGATACTTTGATTGTATGACAACATGAGGAATCAAGAAGCATTACACCAACAATATGTGCAATGAAAAAAGCAAAATCTCAGTTAACTAATAGGCAACACACCTGGATAGCAATGGAAATAGAGAACGAATCAAGGAAGCTGCTACTGTAAAAAGAGAAGCTTGTTGACATCTTGTGAAAAGATACAATAACGAGGTAAAGAAAGCCAATGAACCCCAAATTTCTTAATTTTTTTAATTAAATTCCTGGTCGTGCTAGGATTTCCAGGACTGAACGACCATTCTCACATTTCTCTCTCCTCTCCCTCCCTCCCTCCCTCTCTTCTCACACAACCTCTCTTCCCCTCTCACCTTTTCTCACCGCATAGGCTGTCCAATACCAAACTCAGGCATGCACCTCAACATAATTTCAAGTTTTGAGATTTCATAACACGGCAACACGGCACAATTTTCCATGCAGAGCTAATACATCCTCTTTCACCAATGGTTATTTACTGCTTACATGGCACTAACAATCACCAATCTCTCCACTGATAGCAAAGTTAGACACTACGGACCCGTTTGAGAGTGTCAAAGAGATTGTTTTTCAAAATAATTTTCACTTAGAAATGCATCAAAATAATACACATATTTTTTTAAAAAATTATTTTTTATATCAGCATATTAAAACGATTAAAATAAATAAATAAATAAATTTGAAGCTAAAAAATAAAAAATAAAAGTGTGGTTGGACCACAACGCCAAACGGAGTCTAAATCTTACGTACAACCAATGGTGAGCTTTAATCTCTCCACCAATCAATTGCAATGCAACTCCAAACCCCCCAAGGTAAAGGTAACACCAGTTTCCATGCTCACCTTATGAGTTAAGCTAATGTGATCAGAGTCTATAAATATCTCGGGTCACTAGGTAAATAGAAAAAAAAATCAACAATTCATTTTTGAACAATTTAAGAACAGATACATTAGCTTAAAAAAAAAACCATGTGAACTTAAAAATGGGTCACAATCATCAATTATGAATGAAGAAACTAACAAATGAGAAACCAGTTAGCTTAATGAAATTTCGAAACAACAACAAACAATAATTCCAAGAGTTGTATTTAGCAGACTTCTATTAAAGCACAGTGAGCATGTGGTGCCACCCATCTTCAAATTTCAAAGAGCAGAAACAAACACTCAAAATGGAGATCTTATCATCACGCAGATTATATGAATCTATTTTTTTCTTACCTATATTGAAAGTGATGTCTTTCCTCTCCTCTACATTTGGTATTGCCACTACCCCCTCTGGCTCCACCCTCACCAAAACACACAATTTACTCTGCATGAAAAGAAAAAAAATCCTTCTAATCAGATCATGACGTCAGACTCCAAATCAGATCATGATGTGTGAGTGAAAAAATGCATAAGAAAAACGAACCAACCTGATTGCTATCAAGAATAACATCACTCTTGAAAATCAGTTTCTCAGTATTTAACAATCTTCTTACAACCCGGTTCATTCCAGGGTCAGAATCATCTTTCTTCAATTGTATAGTAAAGCTAGCAGGTATCTATTATCCAACAAATGGGAAATCAAAGACTCACAATCACAATCATAATCATGAAAAAAAAATCAACCAAAAAGAAAAAGGGAAATATACATACAGAAGCTGGATAGGATATCTTCACTTCATACCAAGTATGTGATTTAAGCCCTTGCAGTTCGTAAACTCGAGAACCCAGTTGCAAAGGAATAGTTTCCTTCCACAATTCCTCCCCAACAATCAAATTCTTCCTGTCGTCTCCTCCATTTCTGAAACCTGGACTACTATTGATGCTGTGACTAAACCCAACAATGCAGAGCACAAGCAGCAGATGTGAAAGCATGGCATTAAGAAATTGAAGCCAGCATCGTCTATAGAAGATGGAGAGCAGAATCCATCAATTGGGTCTGCAATAAAGTGGAAAGGAACTAAACGGTGTATAATGACGAATAAACCACAATTGTTTTCAGTGGTGGTCCTATTAGTAAGACCACGATAGTAAAATCATTTCTTCCTAGGAACGTCAATGGCTAACAACTATGTTAGGTTTTTAAAGCCGAACAACCGACCCGATTAGGTTTTTGGATATCCCTACCCGACCTCCAAAACTTTAATACAACATTAAGCACAAAAATTAAGGATATTGCAAAACCTAACAAAAACATAAAATCAGCATTGAGCAGATATTTGCCAATCGAGAGGAAACTATATTCTAGCCAGAACACATTTATACCGATAATAAACTAAATATCAAATCAAATTGTTTTTTTTTTAAAGGCAGGCAGGCAGTAACAACTACCAATTTTTTTCAGGAAGCAAAACAAGCGTGTGCAAAGAACTAATGTAAAACAAGCAGCCATATCAGGCACGGAATTTGTTCAATGGAACTCACAAGGATTTTAGCATCTGCGGGGAGACAAAATAATTCAGCTGCTGCCTAAAAGTGTTGCTGTCGACATCTGCTGCTTGCCGGAGAAGTGGAGATTGAAGAAGAGAGTGAGAGGAAGAGATAGAGAGCGAGAGACGGGTGACTGGTGAAGGCTGGAGCAGATGGGGAACCTAAGTTTTCAACATATATACCACTAGGTAAAAATGTAACTTTTTTAAACTCTAAGGTTTTTTTTATGTATTTCGGTTCGGTAGTATCCAAACCGAACTCGATTTTCTTACTTCGAGCATTACCCGAACCTATCTTAAACCTGAACAAGAAATAAAAAAAAAAAATCATACTCGTTCATGGCGGTTTGGATTAGGGTTCGGGTCACCATCCCTAGAGTTAAGGCGTAATAATATGATTCTGTTTGTTTTCAATATTACTCTGGTTTTTTGGTCCTGCCTCTTGCATAGCCATCATTCTTTCCATTGTTACATATCGTGCTTGAAGACCGGAAAAAATCATTCCCATTAGCAGCATTGGCGATATTCAGGACTTTGTTGCTGGCAGTCATGTGCCATGTTGCTAATCATTTCCCAAAGAAATCTTCTGAACCAGTGATTACTGATGAGGAGCTTTATTGCCCGAACAGAACATCTAAAGTTGAGCCAATAACAAATAAATTGGGAGTGGAGATGGTTGCAGCTGAAATGGATGAAATAAGTGCCACTGCGAATGATGGTTTTGGAGGGAATTTCTTCCGGAGCTGTATCATACCCTGCAGGACTAGAGAAAGACAGTGCAATTGTAGAATGCAGAAGCGGTGATGATGGCAAGAACAGAGGAAACAAACCGATAGAATGTGTCAATGAACTTAGCGAAGGTGAAAGGGAGGAACTTGAGCTACTAATTGATAAAGCTTTAAAAAGCAGAAAATCATATAAGATAGAATGATGAGCTACTAATTTATAATCATACTCCGAACAGAGGATCAGTGTTTTTTCTGCTTATATGGTTTCAACATTCTATCTTATTCTTCTTATGATGATAATCTAGACACTCACAAAAATACTAGTTGTGGAGGTCATCACTAATCAGACCAAGGAACAACGTGCTGATGTTTTTCAGTATATACTGCCACGTGCAAAAGGCTTCATCTGTATATGCATCTGTGAACTTTCTTTTTGCTTCAAATCCTCTTGCTCATCCTTCACTATAAATATGTGGGAGATAGATGAGATGGGATTGTTTAAAATGGAAGGTATTAGTTCCCATATTGTTCTACCTATTTCATAATTACTTGTGCGAAAATTCGGCACCACATGGACGTAAATTCTTGATTTTTTTTTTCTGGTGGTTTATCACTTAGCAAAGAATATGGTCTCACTGCTATCCCAAGGTTCATACTCCAGGCTTTCTTGATTTACCAGAAATAATAGCATAGAAAATATGTGAAAATCATTCGTCTTGGAAGAAGTACTTCATTTGTAAAATTGATTTGGAAATGTGAAAAAATGTTATCTTTTAAATCTTAAACTTATCTCATTGAAATTTCCCTTATGCATTTCATAAAAACATCAGGTCATTTCATCACTTTGTGGTGTCAAAGTAACGTGTTCAAGCTGTTGCACGCCTTGCTGTTGAAGTTATATAGTGCGCATTACATTTGTTTATTGCTCTTTGGATGTCAGGCGCAAAACACCAGGTTTTTCGGGGAACAAAAGGGCCCTTGAAGTTAACTTACCAGAAACTTTCTGGAAATTTATTACCTGCATTCGGAATTTTTTTGTTGTTCTATCTGAAATTGTTGGAAGTGACGGGAGACATTTGTACACTTGATCAAGCATTTTTATCTCTTCGGGAAGATAAGAGAGTAAAAGCTCAACCCTTTTAAACTTTGTTTTCTTTAACATTGCCCTGCAAGAGCCACAACTGCTTCCATTTTAGTCAGCACATCATATTTAGGAAACAACTTCATTAATTCTTGATTGTTGTAATTGAGATTGTATATCAGAAAAAGTTTATGCTTTTGTTAACAGACTAGGCTATGCTTCTAAATGTTACTGTCGAAGCGTTTTCCACCTTTTTTTATTTATTCACTTTTCATGTGCTAGGAGTATGGGAGATGGAATTCTAAGATCAGTTAGGACTTGTTTAATTATAGTCAAGGGGTCTGCACGCAAATGCAGTGCTTGTTTATGGTTTCTCGTGCCCACCCAGTAGTATTTTCCGGACATAATCAACCATAGAAATTCCAAGACTCGTATAAATTTCTGATTTCATTCCTTGTTACGTTATATTTATTTGAGTCTATTCATTCTGAATATAACTTCAATTTAAATCCAGTTTTCACTAAGCATTGAAGATCATGTACCAGTAGCTCTAGGGAGATATTATCGTGGGGTGAAGCTGAGACTGCTGGTTCTGGTGTTCCTGGCAGCTCTGGCCAGCAACTGGAAAAGATGTTCTCATTGTTTCTGGAACAGGGGGATTCATGGCCTCAGATATTAAGTTTGCCTGAGATCAGAAGCCCGGAAATTTCAGAGAGCAGCTTATATGGGTACCTAGAATTTTCCTTAGATATCATACTCGTCTTTATGGGTAAATTTCTTCTTGCTTCTTCCATTGTAATTAGGTTAATGATTCATCTTGAAATGGACTATCCGATTTAGGCATTTACTTTTCAAAATATCTTGTAGCAGCTTTTTGTGATTCCTCTTTTGTCATCATTTCGAATTGCCATCCTCTCAATGAAAAATCTCAGACTGGCTTACTTACTTTCTAGAACTTCTGCTGAAAATTTTGTGCATGATGGATTACCTATTAATCATAATTCTTCCATCAGTTCTTATTCTTTAATTATTCAGCACTATAAAATTTTAGTCCGAGACGTCAGTCACTATTCTGATTCATATCAAGATAACAGATGTTAATGAATTTTTGGGTGTTTTTGACATTTGATATTGTATTGCTTACTCTGACTGGGCCTACTTTCTTTTCTTTCCTGTAACTGTCTAAGAATTTATCACCATGTCTCATATATCTTCATGGATTTATTGCATCACTGGAGGGGAATGGAAATCTTGAGGCACTTGAAGCAGTGGATGAAAAGATGAGAAAACGCTTCAAAAATCCCAAGTTGTCCAGTAGCAGCTGTGCAAAAGTACAATCTGGACTTCAAAATGAGGCCCTTGACTCATCAGATAGCGGTTTGGAAAATAGCCACTTGCTTTGTATTGATGATCTTCAAACAAACGAGTTATGGAGTCAATCATTTGAGGACTCGACCCAGTTGGAAAATCTTGAAACAAAATAGAGCCCAGTGTTGAGTAGAATCGAGAATATAGTGATCGAGAAAGTTTCAGAAGAAAACTTTCAGACTGCCACCTCTCTATTGAGAAGCTCTTGTAATTTTTGTCGTGACAGTTCCTGCGTGCCATTATCTGGTGTCAACCTTTATTTAGCTTGGACAGAGATGAAATTCTTGGCCTGAGCATTCGAAGGAAGCTTCTTTTGTGGGCTTATACACTATTGCATGGCCGTGATGCAAATATCTCAATTGTCGTGATTATTTGTGAAGAAAAGGGATGGAAGCTAACTAGGTCTTCTATGATGTTTTGTTTGACAGGCGAAAGACTATTTATTCAATACATTTGTGGCATTGTGGTAATATATGTGGAAGCTAACAAGCATGACAGAGCAGGCACACAGCTTTCGTCCAATGTTTGGGTTCCTGGGCCATTGAAGGTTGTAGCATCAATCTCATTATCTGAGGGTGATAGCATACAGTGAATAAACTCACCACCACCTCCTGTTGAGGGCGAAAAGATTCTATTCGCTGACGAAAGGAATTCAGCAGTCAACCAATGACGAGATCCGGAAAGTGGTTGACTTTTCTTTTATACACTGTTTGGCGTAGGAAATATTCCATGCATGTCAGAATTGCTTCGTAACACGCCTTTTATAGAAGGGAAAATAGAAGAAATGAAAGGAAAATGTACGAGCTAATTCCGCATGTAACTCAATTTTGAGGCCCTTTCCAAAAATACAAGTAGTGTACTTTTTTTTAATAAAAAAAAGTGTTTTTTATTATTATTTTAATGTTATGAAGTAAGATCTGCATTCTTTAAACAAGATTATTGATTGGCGATCTCTCTACAGCCCACAGAGATTATGGCGCACTTAACAGAAAAGGGGAGCAGGAAACACCCAAAACCAAAGACAGAATCCAATACGACCAAAATATAAACCCAAGTACTCAAATTTCTCTGAAATGCTCATTCCCACCTCAATCATGAAACTTTTTCCCCGTCATTTGTTTTCTTACTTTAGCTGACCTTTATCATCCCATGTTTAATGGCTAAAATTACAGCAAAAACATACACTAAAGATGCCCTATCCTCACCTATGCTCCTCGGGTATGCGGAATCCAGACATGACTAGTTTGTCAGCAAACATCTTGCCAGTCTTAGGCATGACATGCCAGTGCAATGTTAGATTGAAATCTTTACCACGAAGATTGCTTCCCTGCACAAGGAAAAATAATGTTTAGTTAAGAAGCATAGCAGTAGCAGCACATGAGGGGGCTCGCGGGTGTGAATGCACAGTAAAATGAACAGAAATCACTTCGTGTGGATGGTACCTGATCGACAAAACGATACTTGTTCTTGGTCTGAATCCAAAACTTTGCATGCTCTTTGGCAAGTATAATGGCGTCCCAAAGAGACACCTATCACAAGATATTTGTAAAGATTTAAGTAGTGGACTTAGTTTTATGCAGTAGACCCTGACATATGGGGACACGAAATACAGATGCCTCAAGAGGCTTGTCTAGTGACTGTACATAACAGGGAGAATGGAAACACAAACTGATTCAGATCCAAGCATGCCTCGTAAATTTTTAAAAATTAAAGTTCAACATGTGAAAGATGAGAACCAAAGACATTCAACATTCTTCTAATTTCAAGCACCTAGGTTACCTGGTTCAATGAATTCTGAGGGGTTTCATATTCAGCTGCTACAAATATGAAAAGCTGCAATAAATGACAAGTTCATTATTATTAAATGTTCAAATTGGCTATTATGTGATCATTATATACTTGAATAACAATTGCACAATAAATGGCAAGAAAATGTAAATAACCAATACATTTAGGTGCCCCATAACATATTCAGCTGCTACAAATATGAAAAGCTGCAATAAATGACAAGTTCATTATTATTAAATGTTCAAATTGGCTATTATGTGATCATTATATACTTGAATAACAATTGCACAATAAATGGCAAGAAAATGTAAATAACCAATACATTTAGGTGCCCCATAAATTCAAAATCAATCGCGTACATGATCAAGGCATAAAAAAGATTTGTTTATTAATTATAAAATGTCAGTTCAAAATTCAAGTCATCCATCCCAGCAATGTCCCAACTATGTAACATAAGAACTTTTACAATGGATTCCAAATTGTCATAGGGCATCCAAAACCCAATTTGTCAGAACATAGAAACTATAATAGAGAGCGATTGGTTCAGTAAATGAAATGTACTCCCTACTCGGATTACACTCATGAAACAGCCAGATGGCATGCCTCTCCATGAGTCAAATATTTACAGCTCTGAAATGAAAAGACTACAGCACCTATCACCGAGGATAAACAAATATACTCCTATTTAAAATTTCTTACCTGCTTTGTGTTCCATGTAAACAGTGACTGTAAATCAGCTGTTATATTCATGGTCAGGCTGACCTGCATTAAATTATGGGCAGTTCAATCAGTGTTGAATTATTGCTAGCTTATCAAATAGTCCAGAATAAAGTGTCCGCATCTACACTAATACATAAAAAATGGAAGAAGGTCGACATCATACATTATCTTAAAATAGTTAAGATGAACGGTAAGAAAGAAATATCAACATTATCAAGCAGGGCAGTCTTCTGGAAGAAGAAATTCCACCACCTTGCAAACTTCCATGCATCACTCAATAAGTTATTCCACATTCCTTCTATCTTACAAACATGCATAGCCATATTAACTCAATGGTTAATAGGTACAAACAAGGTCACCACATCCCCTAGTGTATGTTGGCACTTATTCAACCAATGAATAAAATTCTAGAAAGATGAAAGAAGTGATCAATTTTTTATGAGTTTCTTGAAGCAAAAAAAGACGGTATAGTAATAGGCCCAATCCAATATATCTTTTGACATATTGGAATTTCTGAAATCTCTACCTAAGTGAATCTTTTGACATTAGGGTTTTCGGATAGTGAAAACCAAGACAATATATATTTAGTTATTGGAATCGGTCAGGCACACTATACCTGAGCACACTGACAAACAGAAGATCAAACCAATAAGGAGAACGCAAACCTCTAAGAACAATTCTTATAATATTAAAAAATAAATAAATACACTTGAGCTACATATCAATAGAAATACTAAAAACTAAATTCAACAACCAAATATGAACACAAAGTTTGATACTTTGATAAAAACAAAAATTCATTCAACCCAGAATTTGAAACCTGCTCATAAAAGAAATTATCCCCCTATTAAAAATCCACGTAGCTTTTGATATTTAGCAACAGTAAATCTTTTTTTTAATAAAAAAATCTACTATTTTTTTTAAAAAAAGATAATAATAATAATAATAAGCACAAATTATTGTTAATCCCATCAATTTATACAGTCCAAACACTTGGAAAAAAAGGTCAAGAAAGAATCAATTACCTCATCGTTTCCGTGTGGCTTCTTTTTAAACCCATTGAATCCCACTATCTACAAATCCCCAAATAGAAAGAAAAAAATGATTTCAGAGTTGGAATTAGATCCACCAATCAACAATAAATCACCAGAACAAGAAAGAAACCTGGATTTCGGCAGAAGGAGAAGGAAAATTGAAGTTGTCGGAGAAAGAAGCGATGGCACACATTAACGCCAGTATAGTGAGGGCAAACGTTAGCACCGCGTTCGCTCTGTATCCGAACGAATGCATTGTTCTGATGTCGTTTTAACAAGAAGAATCTTATTATTTTAAACAAGTAGTAGGAGTGCTATAGCTATATTTCCTTCTTCCTCTTCTCTTGTATTCTGTTGAATTGAACTGATTTCTCTGTGTTTTTGCGGTTTTTGGTCTGAAATTAAGGAAGCGTTTTGTTTTATTTCGAAGATGAAGAAGAAACAAGGTGAGTTGGATGTTTTAGTGCTTTTGATTGGCTAGTGCACGTACTAGCCAATTACATTGTCAAGCATGATTTATCTGGGCTAATTACATTGTCATCCCTGCAGTATACTACTTTGATTGCTTGAGTCCATATATTGTTTATTTGGTGTATTGAGTCCCTTTACTATCTATTATATCTAGAATGGACCCTCCATTTATATACATTTGATGCAAGAGCTAGCGTTTGTTTTTAAATAATGAATGAGCCTTACAAATGTAATGTGGAAGGTCAATTTCGATTTCTAGTTAAGAGAGATTTAACTCTTTTAAACTTTTTGTTTATGTGATGCAATTGATGTTTTGACTAGATTAAATATTAGAATTTAAAAATATTTAGTTAGTTAATATAAATTTAAAAATATTAATAAACTATGAATTTAATTAAATGTTTCTTTTATTTTTTATGTAAATTACAAAATAATACCATATAATTTTCTTTATTTTATAAAACCTATTAGGAACCAAGTACTTCTTCATCTTCATGTACTTACTTAAATATAATATCGAACCTAACACTTTTCTCATGCATTGTTTTTATTTTTAATATATAGTTTTTCTCCTTTCAATGACATTTATTATTTTGTTTAGTTCATTTCTATCATTTTATATGATGGAATGAAAAAAGTAAAATATATAATATATTTACACTTATAAAAATTATTTCAAAAACATAAGAATATTGGGAAGGGAAAAAAAATGAGATTTAGGTTTGAAATGAAGTCCTCGGCTGGACTACAGCCCAATAAGAAATGGGTGGATGATGATCACCTTTTTATTGGACAAGCTAGGGAAGTCACATGATGAAAAACATCCCCCTCGACCATCTAAATACAAATCTAATTATTTAACGGCCTATCTACATTATTTCTCCCTAACTTATTGATGGAACTATTAATTTTTATATCTATTAATTTCTTATTATAGGAGCTTTCATTTGTTGGCACTGTTGACCCAGATTATCTCTCTACTACCTGCTCTTTTTAATATATTTTTCTAATGTATTTTTTAGCTTTTTAAATTGAAAGGAATAAAAAACCAGTATTAATCGTTCAGATCTCATGGTGGGCACAGATTTTAAAAGCACACATACTAGAAAACATATACATATATATATATATATACATATATATATATATATGTATATATATAAAAAACGAGATTCTAGACACTGGTCCTCTCCTACGAAAGACGAGAGAAAAAACGCACACTGGCTACTTAAAATGCAAAGAGGGTATGGTGAAAACGGAATTTTATCGGACTAGTTAATTTTTGTCAATCTCCTTTTAATAATTTCTTGATCTGGTTATTTTCTATCCTGAAGACATCACAAGCTTAAATTATGGTATTAAAGATCAGCACATTTACAAACTGAATACATTAATACCCCCTTCATATTTACAATGAACTCTATACGGCAAAATGACGAGAGAAAGCAACTACATTCCAAAATAAATTACGAGTGTTCACACTGTTTATATTCCAAAATACATATATTTTTATTTTTATTTTTCTATTTTCTATTTTCTATTCCTACATCTGTGTCAACCATTTGCCTAGTGCTCTCAAAAAGCATACAAAAGGAGGAGAAGAAAAGGGACCTTCATTGTCAACGTGGAATATGTCTTTGACATATATCGTCATGACTGCCAGAATAGCTCAATGTCGTTACTATACAGTGAGCGGTCTTGAATCTCCAGGTTTGCAACGTGCCAATTAATAAGTTGAGACTGTAAGATTTTACACACAACTAGTCCAGCTGGAAAAATCCACCATTCACTTTCATCCCTGCAACACAACCGCCACGGAAAAACAGGTGTGGAACCGTGATATTAGTCCTCTCTGACTCCAACTTGCCAATCAACTTAACTTTCTGGAAGTTATAGGATCAACTTACATGCTAATACTCCATGTCTGAAAGGGGAGCTTCATACTCGAGGATGATTGGCTGTTGTAGTGAATATATCCACAAATGAAAGCAACCACCTGGCATAAAATCAAAGAAAAGGTCAAGGGATTTATCCAGTTCACAGAAGATGAAAAACAAAGCACATTTTCACCAACTGAATAACTAGTAGCAGCAAACATTATGTCGGGTTGCTCATATGATGAAAGAATAAAGTCTGACCAAGTGGATAGATATGGCAACTTACAACATTAATGAAGGATATAACAATCCACAAAGCATAGATCCGTGCAAGGCCTGCAGATCGCCTAGGTCCATGACTGAATAAAGCATTGATTCCCACAGGAAAAGGCATAAGAATGCCAAGAGGTAAAATAAACAAAACCAGAAAGACACCCACCAATGAAATTGAATACAGCTGGAGTAAAGTAAGCAACACTAAGCTAAAATCTCCTAAAAGAAGCATAGAGATGACCAAACCAACAAGATCCTGCAAGATGACAAGAACAAGCATAGATGAAGTTGAAGTGCTGGTAAAATTAACAAGATAATGAATATGTACAGAGCTCATCGATACAAAAGCTACCTGATGGCCAACAGGTTTAGTGTTATGAACTATGAAAGAGATGAGGTAAAATAAATCCCTCCTCTCTTCCAGCATTCTTAAGCTGTTAGTATCTATAATCCCCCCATAAATCCTTTTTCGCCACATGTAGCTGTCCCTGCTTCTGTGGGCTTGGGATACAAGCATCTCTTCTCTCCAATGATCAGATGGATTTACTTGGTTTGTGCTCTTCACATCACTAACCAAGAGGATGGGAAAAGCCAAGTCAATTGACATTCAAAATTAAATACATGGATATAACCATATAAAAATAACTGTAAATATGTGCACATTACAACTATTTTCTCTAGAATCTGCTGAAAGTTCACAATAAAGGTCAATACATTATTTAATTAACATGTACCAGCATAGAACACCACAAAGGTATATGTCATACAACCTCATATTCCATGCATGTTCATTACTGCCCCTGCAATGAGTGCATGTTTAAATTTTCTACGACCGCATACTCTAATCTGCTCGTCATAACACATGAATTAGTTTGTTGTTTTTTTATGACACTTGAAAAATTGCCACAAAGTCACCACTTCCACACTTGCAGTGATTCAGAATAAGGACAGCCTGAATTATACACCCTGATTGACACAAACTTCCATAGTGAACACAAACTAGTTGGCTCCTAATATCGACAGGTTGTCAGGCTAAAAATTCAGGAGGCTAATCAGATAAATGGAAATTATACCCCAGTAAAACATAATAAACAATTACCGTGAGTCTTCTTCAGTTTTTATTGCACCATCAGTGCCTTCAACAGATGTATGTTCACTTTCTTCTTCAGCAGCATAAACCAAAAGTCCATACTGGCAATGACCAGAAGTAGTAGCCTGAAACCATGCAAGATCAACATGTACTCCATGGTTTCTCAAAGCTGGATTGGCATGAGTTTCAAGCCATCTAAGGACAGGTCGAAAAGTTACTATTAGCCGCCCACGACAAACTAAGCGCAGTTGTGCATTCAAACCAGCAACCATTCGATACCAAGTGGTAGGAGGGACTATCTGCAAGCCATAAGGT
The DNA here is from genome assembly GCA_964035475.1 of Salix caprea. Lineage (NCBI taxonomy): Eukaryota > Viridiplantae > Streptophyta > Magnoliopsida > Malpighiales > Salicaceae > Salix > Salix caprea. Next base: position 17,421,491 of record OZ037751.1, read on the forward strand.
AAATCAGATTTGAGCTACAAACTGCAACCTGTTGGTTAAGCTCCCTAGCCTTAAGAAAGTAAATGACAAACTTGCTAGCTTTGAGTTCTTGGAAGCAGATGTCAAACCTGGCTCATGAGGCTGGTAAGAATATTGTCACTTTGAATTGAAAAAGGAGCCATGTAACTTCCATCACCTCCAAAAAGTATAGACATTGGAAATCTTTGATGTAAGCGAGCAGGAATATCAGTTCTCTTCTCATCCCCACCGAGGTAGAAATCCAAGTATGCGAGCATTAAATCAGAAGTTGCTGCTACCTAGAGAGCAAAGACCATATTTGAGCCAAATATTTATGATCCATTTACACGAGGTCTTAGGCTTTTGAAGGAACGTAAAACATGTTTTAAATCCTTTAAAGAAAAAATCAAATTGATACACAAAAAATACATATCACCTTCTCCATTCACTTGAAATAATATTCAAACCAAAATGTACATTAGCAATAAATGGCTAAATTTTTAATGTATGTGCAACAAAATTTGAAACCAATAGAACCAAAAGTAAGCCACATGACATACACATTTTGAAGGGAAAAGGAATAGAAAAAATGTGTGGTGTGAACGGGCAAAGAAAATCACCACACAAACAAACCTTAAGCCCTTCATAGAGAGCCCGTGAACGGCAAGAGCGCAAGCAAGCATGGTCGTACTCTGATCGAACAAACTCTCGCAGTCTTTGCAATTTAATTCTCCGTCTCCATTGCTGCCATGACCATGCAAGGGGGTATGCAAGAATAGAAACTATACTGTAAATTGCACCTTCCCACCATTGATAAGCAGCTATACCATTAATCTCATCCACAAATGTATTGAATGCACCCTCATATCTGACAGACCAGCATAAATAAGGTGAAAACATAGCTTTACAATGATAATTGGCATCAAAACCCCAAAGTTAGGCAGAAGAATTTGAGTCATTCCTGTAAAAAACAGTATGAGAATTTACTTACACAATCTCTTTTATTTGCTCAGGAGGGGTATGGGGAAGATGCCAAGGCTCACTGAAAGTATTACGGCCCATAAAATACATTCTGTGCACATGACTCTGAGACTCCTCAGCTCTATTTGTTTCCAAAACCTGAAAAGTGATAAGCAACTTGTCAATCTATACATAAACTAGTGCAGCCCTCCCTTCAAATTATTCTATATATATAAAGATCAAGAGAAGGGTGTATCCAAGTCCTAAGCTGGGTTCTAAATACAACTTTTAAATAAACAGAAATCAACATGCTGAGACATGGAGAAACCTCATTTAATGACTCTAGGAAGGGAAAGGAATGATCTATCTGAGAGCCATGTTGAGTGGGAGCTGGACCAGGTAATTCATCCACCCCAACAAATTTCATCCGAGCAACGCTGAGCACCAGCGCTAAGAGGATGAGGACCCCCAAAAGAAGAAGACAGAACAGCCATGGCCCACCAAACGTGTAAATCAACTCTTCAAGGGCTGTATAGCAACGTGGCATGTGAAATCTCTCCGAAACACATTTGTAAGGACATGGAGTTTCAGCAATACCACCTGGTAAAGTGGACAGTAAGAATTTGCACTGTTTAGGATTACAAACACATGTATAATGCATGTGCCTGCAAATGCATGGTGTCTTCCAGCATCGTGTGTGTGAGAGCATGCATCCCCATACATCTGCAAGCCCCTCCCTTTGTCCATCTCAAGATAATTCAACTTTAGCAGACGTTGTTCATTACTTTGACATAGAATAAAAAAGTTTGTGTGATCTAGTATCTCCTTTGCATATAAAGATGAATTTTCAAGGTGGTAAAATTTCAGAGATTAAATTTTACAAGTTTCAGGCAGCCAGCTACCCCAGTATGTGGTTTTAGATCAGGCAACATGCTTAAGAACTCCCAACTTTAAAATACCTCGAACCGCAATATAAGCAGCACGACGTGGAAGATCATCAGCAGGGCATGATTGGCAAAGCACTCTATTAGATCCAGTTACATTCTTATATGTGCCCACTGGACATTCCTGAAGTACAGAAAAATGGAGAAAATGAAGACTGGAGAAAAGATGATGTTGTGACTAAAGCTTTAATGTAGTTTAATAAGCAGGGCACAATTCGCAAAGCACTCTATTAGATCCAGTTACACTCTTATATGTGCCCACTGGACATTCCTGAAGTACAGAAAAATGGAGAAAATGAAGACTGAAGAAAAGATGATGTTGTGACTAAAGCTTTAATGTAGTTTAATAAGCAGGGCACGATTGGCAAAGCACTCTATTAGATCCAGTTACATTCTTATATGTGCCCACTGGACATTCCTGAAGTACAGAAAAATGGAGAAAATGAAGACTGAAGAAAAGATGATGTTGTGACTAAAGCTTTAATGTAGTTTAATAATTATTTTAAGCAAGATGTCTGAAACTATCACCAAAAGGATTATCATATCAGAACTCCCTAAAAACCTAATACTACTTTTCATGAAACCGGTACCTTATTTCTGATTAGATGATTGCATTTCACATTTATATGGCCTAAAAGGATTCACAATTCACAAAGTTACAAAATAGTTTTAGTTTAGCACAAACTGAATGAAAAGAAAGAAAATTCAACCATTTCCACACTTGTCCTTCATATGGTTTTAGCATACATAGATTGAAGGGAGAAGGGGGTGGAAAGGAACATTCTCAATCTCAATCTTTTTCTCCCTATTGCCAGTCAAGATGTACTGTTTAACTTGATAACACTTGGAACATCCTTAAGACATTAGTTTTACCCCCTAAACAATTGGTGTTGTAAATATTATGCTGCTAGCAATTCACCTTCAATTCTTTACCTTGCTACAAATCAAATCACATTGAGCATCACATTATATTCTCAAATACAATCATATTCAATGATAGCGTGATTATAATTCCTAGCAACCATGCATATACTCTCAACATAAGACATGCCACCTGGAATAATTAACTCAAGAAAAAACATGCGCAGATGAAATCACAAAATCAAGAAATCATGACACTACCTCACAAAATATTCCATACAGTCCCTTTGGGCAAGCTTTCCCTGTCACTGTTCCATTTTCCCCAGCATGACCATCATCTCTTCCCAGACCTCCCCTGCAATGAAGAGTGCAACCCGATTAGATCAAGACCAGTTAAAATTAACATCCGTAGTACAAGGTGCAGAGGGCAGACTGCATTTAGTAAAGGATTCAGTCCCTCCAAGAACTCAATCCAAATGACAACAATATGTTTGTGATGGGCTGATGGAAAGGTGAATATGTTTGGTATTTGCGATCTTTGGGAAGAGTCAAGAAAAAGTATAAGGAAAAGATAATCTAATACTTTCTCACACAGCAATTTATAGCTTCCATTTGATCAATGCCTGAAATATAATATTAACAGAAGCATTAATGAGCAATGTTTTAGGAAGATCATTACAGCTTTCTCAGTAATGAGTTCAGTATATGACATAGAAGATCTATTTGTCAGCCTTGCCTAATTTATGCCAGTGCATGCAGAGTCCCCACTATATCTTCCTATAAGATTGTGAGAGCATGCAGATCCCCCACTATATGTTCATATAATCAGTGAACAATATAGTCCCTTGCCATCTTGGCTGGTGTTTTAGCTATGATGAGACAGCAGGTGGGCATCATCCATACAATTATACAGACAATCACTCAACAGCTCATATGAAATATCTTAAATTCATAATTATAGTTTATTTGACAATTCAATAACCAAACTATTCAACATCATTGTTAGTCTTTAAATTCCTGTGGTTTCAGACACTGAATCCTTGTCTTTAACATTTGTCTTTCCTTCAAAATGGCTTCTACACTTCACTAAAACTCGTGATAAATAGCTTCTGAGACTAAACTATACCATATTTTCAAACTATTTTTTTCCAACAGCTTCTTGAAAACTTAATATTAAGAACAAATTAATTTCAAACATCAGGCAAATCTAATGATCAAAATATAGAATGAATTCGATAATCAATATATATTATCACTGGGTTTTCCAATATTTCTTGGAAAAATAAAACCTTGTGGATAAGAATTATCTGGCACCACCAGAAAATGCAGTGTTTAAATAGATCAGATAGAATACAAACCAAGTGTGAATGCTTCCATTTACACGAGCAATGGGCTGGTACATGTCCCCAGTTGGAACGTCTGACCAATGGAAGTGAACTCTTCCACCACCACCTCCTCCACCACCCTTTGGACTACCATATCCCCCAACACTCGAAAGTACAGCATACTCACCAACATCTAGAGTATGCAAGAACATAAGAATAGTTCCTCCAGAGCCGCCACCAGGACCTCCAGCAGTACCATTCATGAAAACGATTCCTTTAAAACTTTCACCATCAGCTCTGACTGAACCTTCAATAGACAAACTTGACAAGGGATGCTCCAATGAACCCATCACTGACCAGACAGGTAGACCAAATGAATATAAGTGAGCCGGTTTGAAGGTAAAATAGCAAAGGAACACAAACACAACCAACTTCCTTAAAATGCAAATGGGTAACTCAAATATGTTAAAAGTAGCCAACGTGAATGCACAAATATTATTGCTTTTAATATATCCAGGATAGAGGTAATCCAAATATCACTCTTTTGTGAAAGATCCCTTACCATATATCATGCAGAAGGTGACCATTTTTGAATGACAAGGATGAAAGATAATACAACATCATATGGATGTCAAAACAAAGCTGAAAGTTGTTAGCTGATAAACTGATCCAAAGCACAAACTTACCTATAATGCCACCACCTGCAGTAGAACTAGAAGAGTTTTCCTCTCCACTTCCACTACCAAGTTCACAAGGTAGCTCTGCATCACCATATGAAACACCACCCTCAACACAGCTACCACTGTAACATGCAGACCCACCTTTGCCACCATGGCCACCACCACTGCTACTCCCATTGCTTAGACTATTACCTCTACCCACACCACCAGTGCAACCTGCAAGTATGATTCTTCAATGTGAACACAAACTTCTCCTATCTTTATTCAAACACAACAAATGAGCTCAAAAGTCTTCTTGCCAGTCAAAAATTCAGCTTAAAAAATTTGGGCATACATGTTTGTGAAAGGGTATTCAATTAATCTATTGTGTGTGCAGGGAAAGGCGGAACAAGGGGAGGGGAGGGAGGGAGGAGATTCTCTGTAAACTGAAATAGGTAGGCAAATGTCCATTAAAGAATCTTGTACAAGGAAAAAGAGAGAGTATTACCCATGCCAGATGCACTTATTGTTCCAGAAGATGGAACAGATATTGTTCTTGCCTGATTAAAATGGACAACAGATCCTTCTATATGTCCCTCCACTGTAATATCCTCCACTCGGCATATCTGAAATATATGGGAGGGTGAAGTTAGATATGCTGGAATGAGTAAATTTCAAACCTTACAACATGCAACTTCTATTCAAGGATCACCTGAAGGGTAAAAGAAAGAGATGAGTTCACATTGCAATCTTCAGGAGGATGAAATAGTTCTGCAGGGCACTCCTCAAGTTGGCAATGGAGCCTTGGAGTACTACAGAAGTAAGACCACAAAACTCTGTAAGTTCAAACATAAAGCAGAGAGGGGAAAAGATCCAACAAAATATGGACTTACATTGCATCACTTGTTGCATTCTCCACAGGACCACGCAACATAGATCCAGGTGCAACCTTGAGAAAATTAAAAATGCATAATTAGTCATCAATAATAAGAACACAAACTGGTCATGTGTGTCTCAACCAGGCTGGTAGACAAACATTGCACAACAAAGGTTTCCAGGATTAAAACCAGGCTACAACAACATTATTATCAGAAGAACAAAGAAAGAAAGAAAGAAAGAAACAGACTTGATTGTTTGCCACGATAGCTCTCACAAAAGATATACGCCATCCCACAGTCCCTCAGAAAAATACTTCGCGAGAGCAGAATGTTTTAGGAAGATTGCAATAAATACATTGATACAAACTTTCCAAAGTTCACCCTGGTTCACTTGAATATTCAAATCGAAAGTTCATTTTAAAATACAATAAAGGCTATGGGATATTATTGGAAAACAAAACAATTTTGTTGACTTTTAAAAATTGACAAAAATATTGAACATCCAAAAGGGCATGTGCTATTGAGTAAAGAATTAATGAAGTACACATTAACTGCACCTAATAAAAATATATCTCATCCCAGCAGCCATGACTGCTTAGGACAGATGAAACAGTGGAAACACTTTTCAAGCACTGCAAACCAATTCAGCGGGCAAAAAAAAAAACAATAAAACTGAGAAAAGATAACTTCTTCAACGTGCTAGAATCAGAGTTTTCTTCAAAAAAAAAAAAAAAAAAAAAGATACTGGACCACTACGTAACCAACAAGCAGGAGCTTATAAGCCATCAATACAACTAATTATTACTGTTATCATAAAACACGGCTTACATGAATACTATAAAAAAGTGATAGAACCAAACGTTGAGCTTCAATCCAATTGCCTGATCCAGACAAGTTCAAAAGACCTTGACCATGAACCCCCAGATTGGCATTAGAATGTATGACAGATGATTCCTGTTTTACAAAAAGGATTGGTATATCATTTGCAAACACAGCACAAGTAATATGTCATAGTCACAATGAGAAAGTACCTTAAGAACAACTAGATTACTAGCCTCAAGAAAAGAAGTTGCAACAGTTACATCTTCACCACCATCTATAATCATTTTGGAATTCCACATTAAGAACATTTTTACACTCATTCGTAGAGCCCCATATACCTGATGTTTGAAAACAAATGATCATGCACATTAATATCATATTACATACAAGCACAAAAAAAAATGGTATACATGGATATAAGCAGAAACATACAATTCTCGTTGACACATGAAAGAGAAAAATTCTGTCAGACTAGGAGTGGTGATTTTAAACACCATAATTTCACTAGAAATGAAGAAAAAGGTATATTAAAAAGGTTAGAATAATACTAGAGATGATTTTCAAGTTATAGTTTTTATAGAAGATTACCAATGTGTTCAAATCCTAAAAGGTTACAGAAAATGTAGATGTTTCCATGCATAGACAGAGTAAAATGTCATACAAAGGCATAATTATGCAAGGCAAGGGCCTGTAAAAGAGGAATAGAATGATGGGTCAATTTCACAATAACATTGACAAGCTGAGAAGACTGATGCAGTGTTGGAGAAGCAATTGCAGCACTCGAACAAATTCAACAGAATTTGAAAGCTATTCTTGCCGAGGCATGGACAAACTGAGAAGTGACAAAATCTTCAAGATTGATGCAGAAGCAATTTCAGCTCTCAAAAAATTTGACAGAAATCTGAAAGCAATTTTTTTTGAGGCTACAATATGTTTCTTATTTAGAAAAACTAGTTACTTCAGGTTATGATGAATTTAGGGTAGCTTGGGAGCTTTATGAATTAGAAATTATTTTATTTCCAGTTTAGATCTGGTATACTAGGGTTCCTGGAGGTCCAATAGACACCATAGCATGTTCTGTACACATTTAATAATGCAATTGACGATAACAAGTTGGGATCGAGGATGTAACTTCAAGCTATTGGCAGAAGAATGGAAGCTTTTGTACTGCTTGAACATTTCAAAACTTGATCAAGTTTTGAAAAACAAAGAGAGAATGATGCAAGGGCAATTGAAGATTTCAAACAAACTACCTTTTAATGAAAGCTATAGAATTTATTTTTCTCAAGATCTTATTCTATGTTTTTTTTATTTTTCCCCAAGACATCAAGTTTTCTTAAATCATTTTGTATTTAGTATTAATTACAAGTTCCATTGTCGGGAATTCACTCCCTAATTGTGATGGTCCAACAGAGATTTTGGGGGAGCTTCTGTATGAGGAGGAACCATATTTTGTGTTGTGGAACAGAGGATTTTGTTGACTGATAATTGAGAATTGATGGCAGTTCATTTTTTACTTATTCTTTCTACGTTACCCTATATGCTCTCCTTGTTTCTTATCTCTTTTCCATTCCTTTTTTCCTGTAAGAGAAACCAAAGAAATGCACATACACAATCAATGTATAGTTGTGGGTTTTCAATGCTGGCACAGCAGTAAGTGTGGGTTTTTGCTTCATTCATTAAGTCATTGATGCATATACTCAATCTATGTATAGTTGTGACTTACCTTGATTACAGAGTCACTCATCAATAGCTCTTCCGCAAATAATTCAAACTCTGACAAAGCATAATGAGCTAGCCCAAAGCTTAGGACTCCACTGCATAACAGTCTTATTTGTCCCTGAACCTACATATTCACCAGGATTAGCTTAAAATGCAATTATATCAACAAAAAAATACCTGACATCTTATAAAAAAATCCATATGCAAATGATTGTGTCAAGAAAAGATATGGACAACCAAGATAACAGAAGAGTTCAACAAAAGATATATCCTCCCCTTTGAGAGCTGATGCCATAAATCCACCGTCTCAAAATTCTAAGGTAGGCCAAAGAGAAAATATCAAAAGCCTCACACAGAGCTCCAACAGATCCAAGAGCCAGTACAAACTATCTTATATAGACACAACGAATGAAATATAAAAAAGCTTCACCTAGAGCTCCAACGATCCTACAGTGAGCGCAAGCTGTCTTATATAGACAGGTGTACAAGAATACAATAGACATATAAACCATGGAAACAAGCCTCTCAATGTGGGAATTCCTGTAACTGTCCAGAAACACCATTGTTCTATGCTTTTCAGCATTCTCATCAAGTAAATTTTAAGAATTTTCAGAATAGTTGTGCCTGAATGATGTTGCAAAGCTGAAAATTGACAAACAATGGGACAAATGGACCAAAAAAGTTTGCTGAAGTATATGATATATGCATGTTTGTATCTTATGCAGGAATTGGTTAATGTCTGGACCTGCATGCATGCTTGTGTAGTTTTTAGTAAGAATTCATCTTTCCTGCCTAGTGCATGGGACACAAAGTATTGCACCTTCTAAAACCAGAACTTCAGATACTTCCTATATCTGCCCTCTATTCTTTTCCTTTAAATGTGATCACCAACACCCTCAAAAATAAAGTTTCTTAAACTTTGCAATTTCAGATCATTCATGTTTCTGCACTTAATATTGTTCCCATTTCTGCACTCAATTCATTTCCATTAAATGAGACAAACAACCCCTTAAAAAAAATCTTAATCTTTTCCCAAGGCTAACATATTTTCATACACATAAAGAAGCTAAAAAGTAACTCGAATTTCAACAACCTGGACACGACTCCAGAGCAATGGAACAGTAGCCCTGGCATAATTTTGAACATAAACATTTGTCCAGAGAGGCTGATAAGGAAACTCCAAAAGAAGTGTATCTGTATCTGTTGACATATTGTGATTGCTCACAGTAAGGCTCCGGGCAACAGCATCATATAAAGTTCCAGCACCACCTGCATTTTTTGGACAACCAAGACTATTCCCTCCTACAAACATAACAACAAAGCATACAGTTACAGTATTTGCAAATTGAGAAGTACAATTGAATCCTTAATAGGATAAATTCTCCTAACAATTCACATTGTCACACTTTTTAAAGTCATCTGGTACACAGCTAGTAATCACACCCTAATAATTATATCCCAGCAAAAATGAGCTCAAAATATAGATTTTGGAAAATATTTGGAGCAACAAAAGTACAAGGCCAGGAGAGAAACAAATAATAAACCTAGTACAATGCTCCATCCTCTAGTGAAGAATAATTTCTCGAACCAAAAAGCTCCATCCTCTAGTAAGCAGTCAGGTCGTGAATGGAAAAATACAAGTGTTGTTTAGAATATACACATTGAAAAGCAGATGATAAGAGGTGACCAAGATGAGGAGACAATGAGCAATGTAACTGAAAGTAACAAAGACATACAATGACAAAGAGAGCAGCATGTTCTGTGCTTCAGATTAATGTGTGCAACACAGAACAATCAACATAATTGTCCAACATCTACAAAAGTGATGTGGAATGTTTTGTCCAGGAAGTACTATTTTTCCTTTTCTAATTATGCCAGAATACTCAAGTCCATTGTTGTTTCAAGGCATCACTTTCGTTGATTGATAATATATATAAATGAAAAGAAACAAAACCCCAAATGCAGAATCCTACCTCCAAGACCACTTTAAAGGAACTTTTGACATAATTCCCGTAATAGAAAAGGAAAAAAATGCAAATGCTATGAGCATGAATGAATGTTCAAACTTCCTTTTAGTTAAACTTACAGATTCCAGTCTCTAATAGGAAAGCACCCACTCAAGACATGAATAGGTAATGGCAACTAAAACCAAGAACAACTATTCAGACAAGTTTGTTCACAAGATTTCACAATAAAAATCTATACATGACAAGGGAGTATGAGGGATCTCACCATGCACAAAAATTTGAGGGTCGTCATGCCTACTGTAAATGTCAACTGAAACTCTTCCACCACCGCCACCAGCAAAACCATTACCTCCACAAGCGCTTATGCTGCCACCTCCAGTCCTGCTCTTCAAATAGAGATAAATCATAGAGACATTAAAACCCAATGGTGATACCATGAATGCAGAAAATGCAAGTGGAGAAAGACATGGTCACCATTGTAACTGCAGCTGAGTCTACCACGATACATGGATAATACGGTATTAAATAAGTCAATCTCTCAAACTTAGTCCCCATGCATGCATGCATGCTCACACACATGCAGATATTCTTTTAAGTTACACAACATTCATGAATAAACAGACACATAAAGATAAAAAGTATATATGTACATCTGATGGTCTTGGTTATCAAACTCTTGTATAGTTAGCTCCCTCTCAACCAGCACATAAATTGTAAATGCATTTGACAAGCAGGAATTTTGAGTCTCATTCTCCATACAAGCATCATAGCTAAGGGCAGGTATGGATAAGTAAACTAACCGACTATCCATGCCATCCCAATGCACAAGTCACGAATATACTGGCAGTTGATTGAGAAAGCACAAAACAGCATCCACTATTTTGCTAAAATCACTTCAGAATCAATTAAGCAGTGCCACAAAATAGCTAAACACTGAAAGTCAGTAGACCAAGCAAGGCCACTATATGTCAAACATTCACTGAATTCTTTCAAGTAATTGATAAAGAAAGGACATCTATGAAAGGAAATCAGCAGGTTTTCCCTTCATTTAACACAAAATGTTTAATTAAAGCAATAAGTTAGGTCTCATTTTAAGGTAAAAATGGTCTTCCACAACCATTGATTCACATTTACCAATCAGAGCTGATGCTACATCTTATATTGCATAAATGAGTAGGATAACTAAAACATTATAAAACTCTTGATATTTCCATGAAAAGGCTCATGTTAAACTCCATTATCTTCATTACAGCTTACTTTCCCAAAACCCTTTCACCAGCCGTCCATCTGCTGTCCATGAACTGATCTCCATTAATTATTTCCAAATTCTTAAACCATTAAACCCTAATCTCCTCGGCAACCAAAACTAAATAATTTCAAATTAAGAAATCTACATTACTGCACAAGGCTTTTCTAACAAGCTTTTCATTGATCAATCTTTTCATTTATTGTTTTCCAAAATTTAAATCCATAAAACTCCAATTCCTCCACCCACCAAAGTTTTCCTATTACCCAATTTAAAACCCTATATCATCCCAAAATAAAACAGAATCATAACAATAAATCTAACACAAAACAAAGTAATGGATGTAGTTGGTAAGCAAGTAAATTACATTTTATAAGCCTTCAAAAGTATGCTCCCACCCGAACCACCACCTCCCTTGACACCCCCACAGCCACCATCAGCCAATATAGCTCCATCCACAACCAAATACTCCTTCACTTTCATTTTCACTCTCCCGCCTCCTGCCCCTCCATAATCCAATTCCTTACTCGTACTTCCTCCTTTACTCCCATAACTCCACGGGTCCTGCAGACTTGACCACGAATACGCATCCCCTCCCCAAATATCCTCCGGCAACTTCTCTTTATCCAACAAACAACATGCCCCTCTCCCTCCATGCCCTCCGCCAGCCCCTTCTAAGCCTTGTGGTGTTCCACTCGTTTGTGGGGGAGGATCTCCAGCTAATCCCGTCGTATTCACAACCGAACCGTTAAAAAAACTAGCGTTATTCGCCACAAGCTCAAAAGTTCCGGTCACAATAGACGAATTAACTGATATATTGAAATTCCCTGAGATATTTATCGTTATTGAACATCCAAAATTAGGGCAATGAAACCTCACACCAGGATGGATATTAAAATCTCCTTTCCCTTCTATGTACACGTCACGAGTGAGGTTCACATCAGCAACTATTTGGCATACGGTATCAATCGAGCCGATGCCTCCGAGATCGTCAGTGCAAGATGCCGACGGTGGATGCGGAGGCGGTGGAGGTGGTGCTGGTGGCGAGTAGTCTTGGTGGAATATGAGATTGGAATCGTAATCAATTATCGAAAAGGAATCCGGTTCCGAATCCAAACAGAGAACTCTAGGGTTTGTGGTTAGGGTTATTATTGTAATTAAAATGGGTATAAAGGTGAAAATGAACTGAAATCGAGCCATTCACTGGTCGTGAAAGACATTAGAGTTAGAAATTAGGATTTGTGGATTTCGGAATTGAATATAAATGGAAACATTGGATTGTGGAATTCAATTTCATCATGACAAAGAAAGCGATGCAATTTCTTCCTTTTTTTAGACGATTGAAAACCCTAAAAATAGATTCTATGCAAATGGAAAGGTTTTCGGGGAGAGAGAGGAAATGACAGTACACAACGAACAGGATGCGAGGGGGGGGGGGGGGGGGAGATAGAGAAGAGGGGCGCTTTATTGGGTGTGATTAGATGTACGATAAAACCAACCTCATCTTGGATTTGTGTCGGGGGTTTTTTAATTGAAATTGTGCTGGTTTTTCGTCGGGGTTGCCTGATCGGTGATTTGACCAATGGAACATACTATTTTGATGAGATTAAGTGTGTGCGATTTTTTGGTTTGTTGGATTCCACGCGTATGGAAGAGCGTCTGAAGTGCTTGACACATTGATCTGGCATAGAAAATGTAGTGCGTGTAAGGGTTTAAGGCCCTTTGCGATCAAATTCGTTGCTTTGGGATTTGATATTTGTTTTCACGCGCTGTTACTAAACAAAAGAGCGTAAAATGTAGTGCCCAATGCCCATGACCATTAATTGCATGATGGATAATATTGGTTTTTAAAGTGTTATTTTTATTTATAAATATATTAAAATAATATAAAAAAATGTATTAGGATATGAAAAATATTTAGAAATAAAAAATAGTTTATATTTTTTTTAAAGATATCATATTATAATGTCAAATTATTATCTTATAAGCTAAATGAGGACATGATTCTTAATAATAAATGAACAGTAATCTCATTATTCATCTGGATTCAGAGATATTGTGGGTTGGAATAGTGAAATTGTTATTTTTTCCCTTGGTTTACTGCATTTTTAACCCTGGATCCAAGGTATTTTCGATTTTTTACCTTCCTGTACACAGTGAAATAACCATAATACTTATGAATGCATAGTTACCGTTGGGGGCATTAAGGTTATTGCACATATTTTTTAAAATGGCTAAATACAAAAATATCTCCTAATAAGACAAAATTGAACAGTGAACCCTGGGGTCAATAAGGTAACTGCATGTTTTTTTAAAATATTCAAATACGTATATACCCACATATAGAGCAAAATCCAAGAGTTGGTTGCAGAGGTGTGCCGGTAATTTACCATTTTTTAATATATATTCTGACGTGATACTGTTTACGCGTCGCCAGACATGCCGTCCGTTTTCGCGCCCATGCAGATTTTAGACGGTGCGTGCGACAGTTTTCGGCATTAAAAATACCATACCGATATCTAGAATTATTCTCTGTCATGATCTCTTTCTCATGGCGTGACACATGGGGGTCTAAGATGGTCAGAGACGTGTTGATGGTCGGTTGAAATTCCCTCCCTTTTATCTCTCCTGAGTGTGAAAATACCTATTAGTCCCCGTTGTTCATTGACTTTTCATTATAATCCATCATCTTTCGATTGTTGTTTATGGTTCTCGTTTTTATTATATAGGTTTTGATTTGTTTCAGTTTGGTCCTTCAATTACAATTGATTATATATTGTAGTCTCATTTCGGTCCTCGATCTTTTAATTTCCTGATTGGTTTGAAATTCTTAATATTTTTGTTATTAGAGTTTTGATTTGTTTCAATTGTATCCTTCAATTCAAATTGATTATATATTTTAGTTTCATTTCAGTCCCTAGTCTTTTAATTCTCAGTTTTGTGTTAAATTCTTTAATTTTTTCGGTATCGAAGTTTTTATTTGTTTCAATTTTGTCCTTTAAATGAAATTTATTATATTTGTGTTTTCCATTTAAGCCCTTATACTTTTAATCTTAGATTTTATTTTAAATTCTTTATTTTATATATATATTTCTTAAATGGTTCCTATTTTTGTCTATGTTTATATGTACACACTCTTAGTTTTTGTTTCTAATTTTTATTATTTTCACTATTATTAAGTTTTTTTATGTGATGTTTAAGTCTTAATTTGTGTTGATGATAATTTGAAAATTTATATTTATTATTTTTTTCTCTTTGTTTTGTTATTTTTATTTTTTTCTTTATTCTTCAAGTCAAATAATTTTTCAAAATCTAATAATATTTATTTTTGTTTTGTCACTTATTTTTTTTAATTGTTTTTTTGTTAATATTGTTAGGTGTTGAAATTTATAATTATTGTAGATAAGACATTCAAAATAACGATAATGATTATTTGTAAGTTTTTTTGTTATAAATATGTGAGACTAATTATATATTTTTATATTCATTTAATATTAGCACCTATATATATATATATATATATGACCTAGGTTTTTATAAGAAAAACAATTAATATCAGTGTTCTGAAATATTTTTAATATAATAATTCGAGGAATAAATATTATAAAACAAAAAAATAGTTTTATTTCTTTTTCTAACAATAATTATGGTGGCATTGATAGTATGAACAATGATAATTAAAATATGAATTATTTATAATAATATTTATAATGACAGCTACAATAATCATGACAATTTAATAATCATGATAATAACAATGACAATGATAATCGAAATAATTCATCATTTGATATTATTTTTCTTAGAGGTTAAGTTTTACAACTTTTTAATTTATGATATTTCATATCTAATATCACATTAACAAAAAAATATATGAAGTCATATATAGACAAAACAAGTGGAAAAATTGGGGCAAATTATCTACAATGAGAAAATATACTAGCCAATTGCCCTCTACTTCGTCATAGCCATAAACAATTTTTTTAAATGGAAAAAAATATTAATGGTCTTAAATTTATTATAATGCCATATATCTGAGCAAAATAATCAACCTACAAAACTTTTGGTTCTTACTATAGCAAAAATATTTATAATAATAATAATTATTATTATTATTATTATGAATATTTGTTAATAGAAATCAAGTAATGTAGTTAGGCTAATAGAAATTAAGAGTTCCTAGTGGTTATATGTAGATTTGTTACCACTAGGTGGAAATCTTCCATCAATAAATTTTATGGATAACCCACTAAATATTTTTCATGGATCAATGAAATAGAGATAAACTTGTAAGGAGGTTTAGTCACATCAAATCAACATAATAACTAAAAAATACCATAATTTTTTATTTGACTGTTAAATCAACTATATACAGGGACCTCCTTTACCTATTCATCTATCACATGAATTTTCTCAAATTAGACTCTAAATATTCTATTGGTCTCTACTTTTGTTATTTTTTCCTAATCATTCTAGATTTTATGATTTTTAGCTATCTTTTCCTTTTGTTTTAGGATTTTGATATTTTTTCTACCTTGTTAATGCTGATTTCAGACCTACATAAAACCTTGTAACCCTCTTATTGAGATAAGCTTTATCATATTAATATTTTAGAAATATAATAAGATTTTGGTGTTCTTCATGTTTGACCACATTCAGCCAATTATCTACCATTTTGTGCTTGTTGTTTTTATCATAATTCCGTCAGCATCACTAGATTAACAATGACCGTGAAAACAATTTGAAGCTATGCCCGGCAAGCTATAGCAATTCAACAATGGGTTGAAAAATCATTTGAAAACTTTGCTTGAAAAAGAATAGAATTACTATAAAACCAATTCAAAATTCTACCTGAAAATAAATTGGAATAATTCAACAATAAAATATAAAAAAATAACTTGAAAACTCTGCTAAAAAACAAATAAAACCACATCAGCAATAACCATGAAAACAAGTGACGTGGAGGTGATGTTGAATTTCTTGACATGGTGGCCGTCCAGGTGACGCTGAGTTTGTCATGAACTTCATAGAAAATGCTGCAGTTCTTGACCAAATTACGACTACGCAAGACGTGCGAACCATGCAAGCTTTTATCAAGCACGAAGAAAATGATAGCTCTCCTGCACTGCCCCAACCAGACAACCATCCCAACATTTCACAGAACATGGTACTAACGAAAATTCAGAGCTCGGGTACATCTCTGAGAGGACATGTATTAACTGTTTGTTTCTTTGAGGAGGACTATAAATATACATGTATGATGTATCATCAATCACTGTCCTCCTCCCCAGAAATTGAGCGTAAAAGAATGAAATATGGAACATGTATAATCTGGTTCTTCCTGACAGGTAGGAGTAAAAGATTTACTGCAAGGTAGAGTCGATGTGGCTGGTGAGTTAATTAGAAGACTCGAAACGAGTCTCAGGAGATTTAAACTCAGTCAGGCAGCTTTCCATGTATCTTCGACTGGCCTATTTTGCATGGAGCAGTAAAGACGAGACTACAAACTCATATAATGACTTAAATTTCTGCGGATTCCTTCATCTCTTAGTCTTGTCATGATTTTTTTCTCAATCTTCCTCACACGCTCTTTGCTCACATGGAATAGCCTCCCTATCTCTGCAAGCGATTTTGGTTGATGGTCCTTGAACCCATATCTCAGAGCCATCACTTGCCTCTCTCTTGAATCCAACCCTCTCAAGAGATCATAGATTTCTTCTCTCATGTGCTGCCTCATGACAGCCTCTTCAGGATTCTGAATTGACATGTCAGGGATAAATTCCTGCGTCGCGAAACAAACAACATATTGGAGTCAAAGAGGAAGTCTCGACAGATTGAAATATAGTATTGACAAATCAACTTGCAGGGGTGCCTCGAATGAATAGGAATACCCCTTTCGCACCAGCTTAAACTGTTAACAAGAGCTCCTATCATTACAGCATTCCCCGATGCAAGATATCAGTATGAACAGGATACAAACAACCACGCAGAGCAAGATATCCTTACTGAATATTTAGCATGGTGACCTTCTCCTATTTTCTGATCAAGTGAAGCCACGACTCTGAGACATTTATTTGCTGATTCAATTTTAGCCAAAGATAGACCTGTGAATTTAGCAACCTCCCAGTCATCCGGGTATTTGCCATGGCTGTTGCTGAGGGATTTTCGCGCTTTTTGTATCTTGTTTATTGACCTGCTTAATGCATACTGGAAAAACAATGAACAAGAAAACCAGTTATCAGATGAAACTCCAGATTTTACGAGTATGATTCCATTCTCAGAGACATAAAATAAATAACATACAGGAATTTGGATCCCTCTAGCATGCCGCTCGACAATCTTTAACATAGACTTCCTTATCCAATACTGGACATAGGTTGAGAATCTGTACCCCCTTGTGGGATCAAACCTTTCTGCACCTTGTAGGACACCCAGATTTCCAGCCTGAAAATTGGAACTTGAAATTATTTAGTAGAGGAAACTTAAGGCAAGAGAATGTTTACAGGGACATCTTCAAGTATTTATTTTCTTCTTCTTCTTCTTACTATATCTATTTATTTGATAAAATGAGACGCGATGTATTAATAGAAAAATGAGCCAATTGCTGTTGTAGAAGCCAGGTAACAAAAGCGCCAAAAGGCCACTCAAAAATAATGAACAGAAATTAAGAGGCAACGTAATCAAATATGGTCAGCCAAAAACAGGCCTAAGAGATCAAGAATAAATCAGCATAGAACAACCAGCAGAAAATCATAGATCCAAGCAGCAGCATTCCAATCTCAGAACTTGAGTAAGAGATGTCAACAAGAAGCCTGGTATAAAATAAATCTTTTCAAATAATATTTTTTTTATCACCAAGGCCAGTTGACTATCCGAAGGGCTCAATCCAGTCTTTGATTGGATTGGATGTTGAATTAGCAAACTTCAACCATCAAAGAATAATGCAAGGCGAAATGAAATAATCATAGTGAAGCGACCCAGAATCCTCAGCAGCATAGGGAGAGACCACCAGAAATATTAGAGCAGCATCACAATTAACACAGACCACCAGAAAAACCTCCAAGAAGCTTTAATCCAAGAAGAAACCTCCCTGATCTTTCAAGAATTTCTTAAACCTCTTACATTCCAAATAAGGAAAGCAGCTTCTAGATTTTCAAAAGAAAAACACGAATCAAGCCTTCCTGAGCCTCTGCTCCAACTTTCTCCGCAGAATAAATTCTTGAACCTTTTACATTATTGATCAGGATCATCAGGCATTGACAAACCACACGAAATCCCAGGCCTTAAGCAAATCGCTTTCAAGATTCTAAAAAGAATCACCATCAAGTGTGTTAAATTCCAAGATCAGAAAAAAAAAACCCATCTGATTGGCCTTGTAGTAGTAGCATCATGAATGGCAACATCCTTTATTATAATTTGTATTTTGAAGAAACTCCAGTGAAGCAACAGGCTGCACCTTGAGATTTTTGCACTGGAAGTGATGGTTGGAATTAAGTTTTTCTACATATAGTAACCTACTTGTCAATGAACCGACAATGAAATGAAAATAATCAAAAATATATGTGACCACACATTTTGGCAACCCATACTAACATGTGAGGTTCAATAGTGGTTATCCTTATTAGAACTTCCGGAAAGGGCAGATAGAAGATAAAGATAGTAGGTATCAAAATACTGTTATCACCATCGTTTACTTTTTCAATGGAAACAAGCAAAGAACCTAGCTTAAACTAACATGTCATCTCTTCGGCTAGATCTTGAAACTATTACATAGTCAAAAGTTCGGTCATTCTGTACGAGAAGGAGCTGATTTCCTTGTCAAAAATCGAAGTCTTCAGTTTCTCTCGCACATAAAGCCATTGTATCTCTTATGTTTCATGATCTAAAGAAAACTAAAGTTTTATCAGGAAAAAAGAATTGAATTTTTTTACTCAAATTAACTAGAAAATGTTTTAGTTCAGAACCCAGAATCTAGAAGCTGCTATTCTTTTTAATGCACAGCGCTACACGATTCAAAAAGAAAGATCGTGATAAAGTTGACAAACCTGAAGTAAATCTTCCATGGCTATTCCCATTCCCCTGTAGTTCCTTGCAATGTAGAAAACTAAGGAGCGTGTGTTCTTTATGAGCTCATCTCGACAGTACCAACCAAATTGCAATTGCTGCTGCAGCACCTTTTTGTCAAGTCCAGCTGCTTTAGCCCAGCAACTTAAACTGACTACTTGTTCGGTTTCTTCCTCTAAAGTTGTTCTAATTCTCTCCAAGTCCAAAGCCACCTGAAACGCTATAACATGAAATGGAAATGCTAATCTTCAAAAAAGGCAAGAGAAAACTGAGCATGTGTTATGGAAGTTCGTACAACCTTGACTCCCCTTGACATTTTTGCCTCATTTCTTGCAATCGAGGATCGTCTACCGCTAGAGCTTGATGTTCTTTTCACAAAGCTAGGCTTTTGAAGATTATTTTGGACAGTCTTTGAAGGCAGAGACAAGGAAGTAGCTTTTTTTCCATTGTCGGAGGCAGCTCTTTCTCTTCTAAATTTTCTTTCTTTCTTTTTCCCAGTGCGAACAACAGTTTTACCTATGTAATCATCAAACATGCCATCTGTTTTACTCTCTCCTGTATTCTCAGTATGAACAGCAGACAAGTCCAAGACATTGGAAGTTTGAAGGGTGCTTGACAGACAGGCATTGAAAAACTCTAGAGCTCCAAGTCTTCCCAATTGCAGCAAAATGTCCCTTTCCAACTTCACTGCATCCAAGTCAGCAACCAGCTTCTCTAAAGTATCAAGATTGTCCAATAAAAAGCTAAACCGCGATGTCAATCGCTCTCTCGAGCGTGTATTCACGGTAGAAATTTCCTCCTCGGCAGACACCTCATCACTACCCATCATGTTATATATGCCAACATGAGACGTCTTGTCGACATTCATCTGTGATATTGAAGAACATGCTAATCAGAAATCAAGTAGCTAAGAACGCGATGAAAATAATATGGAAAAAAATCTGAAAAATGAAGTGATCCAAAATTTGATGAATGTCTAAAACACAAACCTTCAGTCTTTCCATTTGCAAGCAATCATTTTCCACGTTTTGTGCTGCAGATGAGAAAGAAAAAGACTTGAAACAATGTTTGTTGAGAATATCACCCTCTTCGGAAACAACAGCCAAAAAGGACAACCTTGCCTGGTTGACAGAAGCCTCCCTGCCTCTAGCTGCACCATGTTAAAAATAAAAACTAAGTAGTTATTGCTGGTGGACATAGGTAGCCAGCAATCAATAAATGAAAAGGCAAAATAAATTAAACATTTTTCACTAAATTGAAAGCCTAACATCAAATAGTAATCTCAGCAGCCCCAAATCAATATCCTACATCTGCATAAGACTAACATTACTCTCTAGGGCATGAGCTAGTGAAGCCACGGCAACCAAGCAGACCAAAAAACTGTTGAAGTTCAAATGATAACATTGAAACAACATTTTCAATAAGAAATATTAGCATGGTACAAAAAGCAAATCTCACATGAAGATTCACATCATTACCAGGGCTATTTAACTAGCTATATGATCACATGGAATTGAGTTCTATACCGAATCGGCTTTCAAACACAGTGAAAGAGGACTCTGAAGCTAATGAACTCACCAGAAAAGGATGAGAACACGGACGTAGAATTGGTGACAGAGGGAGACTGCATAGGAGAACCCCACTTAGGAGTTAGCCTGAAACCCACACCCATTTTGGTAGAGAAATACCAGAGTCCATCAAGTCCTTGTGAGCTTATCAGAACTTAAGGGTGGTAGCAGGAAGGAAAGAAGAGAATTCGTGTACAGAATTGGACACAAGTCATGCTGTCATTTCTCCACCACCGGTTCTTGATCTCCAAGATGTGCACAAAGTGCAAAACGGGTCTATAAATATGTTAGACGGTGCAGTTATTGAATATTCTGTCCGCCACCTAGACATATCTGTGGTTTGGATTTGGGTTCGATTTACGTGGGCCGAAACTTGTAAGCATAGGTTTTTAAATAAGCCCAAGACTGAACCCATAGTACTTTACAATATGACAATCATGTGTTTGGCCCATAAAGGTGCTTTTCTCTTTGCCGTGGAAGGAGAAAAGGTCTTTCCAGAATATGTATTTTCCAAATTTGCAAGTATAAACAAAATTCAGTAATGCTAAAATATTATTTGTTTTCCTCTAAATAAAACAAGATTTACAGGGTGTTTCACATGACTTATGAAAAATATTTTTTTCATTTGAGTTGTAATTTCATTTTTTTTATAATATATATATATATATATATATATATATATATATATATATATGATAAAAATGAGTTAAAATGTTTTTGAATTAGAAGTATGTTTAGTAAAAAAGACACATTTAATTTTGTAACAATTTTTTATTTAAATCAAAAGTTATTTATATTCAAACATACTCATAAACTTTATTTAAATTCAAAATTAAATAGAATTACAAAAAAAACATACTAAATATAACCTATGAAATTAACACATTTAAGCATCAAGACAACATTTTATTGTTTACTGATCATGCAATAAGTTGTCCATCTGAGCAGTGGAAGTGTATCTAAATATATCAAGAACATGAGATTAAATTTATTTTTCTATGCATGTAAGAAATATATATATCCCGAAGTTGTCCAACCAATCCATCAAGCTGTTTCTTTTTTTCCTTTAATGAAAACTATTAGTTCGGTTAATTCTTTTTACTACAAAAAAAATAAAATAAAGCTTGGTCGATACAAGTGCCTGACTAAAAATGAATACAACGTCAACAAATAAAATAGAAGAGAATAAAGAGAAATAGAAAACAAAAAACACGGAGAGTAAGTGGTGTATAATCGATAAATATGTTAAGGATGGTAATAAGGTTATTTTTTAATTTATTTATAAAAATATTAAAATGATATTCTTTTATAAAAAAAAAAAAACTATATCAGCACATTAAAAAAACAATAAAAAACAATAAATATTTTTTTATAAAAAAACGTTTAATTTCAATTAATATGGAAAACGAAAATGCGTAGCTACCAGAAAAAGAAAAGGAAAAAACACATCACAGCATGCTAAGAATTTTCTGGAAATAACGTGGAAGAAACCAAGTAAAGAAACGACAGGTATCCAAACACAAGACAACAGCGAATGCCATTATTACAACGTACGCTATTTTAACAGTGAATGAACAGGAAAAATAGGTCAAGATCGATGAACTGAGATTACCCATGTCGTTTCAGTTTTTAGTTTTTGAAAAGAAACAATTGTTAACGTCGCATGATGCATAGCAGATAAGCTAGAGCATTCGCAGAGAGGGGTTTTTTTTTGCCCAGAAACTTAGACAACGGAAATCCTTAAAAAATGTTGAAGGGTGTTTACGAACTGAGCTGTCATGGAAGAATCGGGTCCGGATTAGATCAGGGCATGAGTTTTTAATTTTATAAAAACAATGGAAAGTGGAGTTTGATTTTTGAGTATTTCGAAGGAAAGATATGGATTTTAATGGCATCGGGGACTTGGAAATGTCATTTTAAAGGATGTTTATCATTATATTTTAAAAGTGTTTAGAAAAAAATAAAAAATATTTTTATTTTAAATTAAAAAATAATATTTTAGATATTTTTATATAATGATATCAAAAATAATTTTTTAAAAATAAATATATATATATATAATTTTAATATATTTTTAAACAAAAAAATTATTTTAAAAAACAATTATAACTACAATTTCAAACAATCATTTAGTCGGACAAAGATAATAATAAGTGTTATTGCGGATAATGACTGGATGAAGATAATTGGCTCCAATAAGACGTTGATAATGATGTGCCTGGCAAGTGGTAAACTGCTTCTTGTAGTGACTATTACGTGATAAAGAATTTTGATGACACGTGTTTTTTTAAAATATTTATTATATTAATTTAATATTTTTCAGATTAAAATATATTTTTAAAATACCAAAAAAGAGACTACCATATTGTCAACTTGGATATAGCTTCGTTGTTTTCTTATCTGCGTGTTTTGAGATATTATTTTCGATTTTGCTTCCTTTTTTATATATAATATAATTGTCAATCCTGACCTTAGGTTGATATGGTTACCGAGCTTAGATTATGGGTTGGAATGATCAGCCCTGAAAAAAGTAATAATTCAAACAATTTTATTTAAAAAAAAATCAATGCGTTGATAGTGGAGTTTTGACATGATCAAACCCAAGTTCATCAAGTTGGACTCAGGTCAATCGGGTCAATAAATCAATCCATGTATTTTTTCTCCAGTATAAACCAGTTTTTATTGTTAATTATTTTTAAAAATATATATTATTTTGATATATTTTTAAATAAAAATCATTTTATAAAAAACACCATATATTATATTACCAAACACGCACTTATTTTTGTATAAATATGAAACTCGTCATGAAAAGTCTGATTTTATATATAAAAAGTAATATACTGTTGATATTAATAAAAAAAATTGCCTTTGGGTGAAAATGTCTTTTTCATGGAGTCCAATTGTCATTCTAAGATTGTTAAATTGCATCTAGGTATTTTAACAATTTTTGCATAATTAAATTACTTTGTTAACAGGGAAAAAAAAAGAATTTTGGTTTAAATGTAATCTTGATTTTATTATTTTATCTAATATAATTTATAAAAAATTATATGATAATTTCATGCTCTTGTGTTGTTTTTTTTATAAACAATTAAGCAAGTGTTATATTTTTTTAATTATCTAATCTCTCATATTTGGTCATCTTGATTTTTTTTTATCTAATATAATTTATAAAAAAAATTATGATAATTTCATGCTCTTGTGTTTTTTTGCTGTTAAGTTTGGTTTTCGATATTTTTATTGCAATTTTCATGATTTGACGGGGGGTTTAGATTGTTTTTACTTGTATATATATTATGTTTTAATGGTAAATTGACTGAGGATTGAGTTTTTTTATAAACACGTGGAGGAGATTTCATGGATTATAATTTTTGAATATTAACAAAAATTTATAAATTTTACCCTGATTTATTTTCTTTTTCATATTTAAATTAAAGCTGTCTTAAATCAACTAAACTTATTTTTTGTTTATTTTAAATCCAGTATAACCTTTACTTTTTTTATTCAACGCAAGGTGGAGTACAGTTTAAAAAACAGTATTGAGTCTATTGACTTATTATTTGTGGACACGCATGCTAACTAGAATAGGCCACGTAAGAGAGCCCATCACCGTTCAACACGGCAAAATATATTCCAGGTAAACACAAGTTGCTCTGTATTTTACTCGGATGTTAGCAATAATTTGGTTCGATGTAGCTATCCGAGGAGACATTCGCTAGACACAAAGATCATAAAACATGGGCGGATGAATTTGTAATTAAAGTTATTAAACAAAAAGTATTATCTCTGTAACTGTTTTGATGACGTGGACAACCTAACACACCACCTTAGATAAAAATAGTTTTCCACTAAGCGATGGCAGATTTCAAGTTGATTAATTCCAGAATCATTAGATTAGAATAATAATATAAAATGTATTATTTTAAAAGGTTCGTGTCCTTTTTATCCTCATCTCTGTTCTAAAACCACCAATAACCAAGGTTTATCACACCTGTTTAGTCCTCCCACGTCAATTTCATAGCTCCCGGCCTGGTATCTTTACCCTAAATTAAGTTTAAAAATAAAATAAACTGGGTAAAGATATTTTAATAAAAAAATTTTTTTAATATAAATGTGATTTAAAAATAGAGGCAATGACCGGATTATAAGATGTTTACGTGGGTGGAATGTGCCTAAGGACTCTATACTCCCTAAATAATAATAAAAAAATGCCAGGAATTGCGGGGTAAAAGTTTCCATTGCGTGATGGGTTCCGGGTGAAGATTTTTTTACCCTGACCTGAAAATCACTATTTACTATTTTTTTAAAGGAAATCATTGACATGGCTTGAATTTTATTAGATGTACAAAATATGAATAAGAAATAAATTTAAATTGCCTCGTACAGGCTTCTCAAAGCAAGAAAAAATAAAAATAAGAATTATTTTTTCACAATTATTGACTTTCTTATAGGAAAACGTTGTCAGGCTTATTATTTAGTTTTGAGGAGATCGATAAGGCTAACAGGTGGACCTCTCAAATTCAAACACATTAACAAAGTATTTTGACTTTCCTGGCGAAAAATATAATCCTGTTCCCTAGTGATATTCTATTTTTCAAAAATATATTATCTTTGATTCTTGATGCGTTGATGAACCCTCTTTTATAAAAAATCTATCGCGCTCAGTATGCACGAAAAAATAAATAAATGGTAGAGAAATCAAAAGAACTAATTGACAGGGGGTGCAAGATTTAATTAAAAATTATAGTTTCATAAAATATAAAATATTCATCGAAGTATCCGATAACACTTACCGCTACCACAAAAAAAAAAAAAAAAACTGTTACAGTTTGCCGAGCGTTTCCTACACCACGATTGTTTTTGAAAATATTTTTTATTTATAAATATATTAAAATAATATTTTTTATTAATTTTAAAAAATATTTTTATATTATTATATAAAATTATTTTTAAATTTTATAAATTATTTTTATATATTAATATTAATTTAATTCTTTAAAAATTAATCAATTATAATCTCAAACGGACACTAAATGATACCATGCTAATGGCAAGGTATACCTGATATGAAAATCCTTTCGGCGATTATTCAAAAAAGAGTTCAAACTATTTGATCACCATGCTAATTCATTAGTTTTTCTTTTGCCAGCTGTTTATCTTAAATAAAAACAGTTATTGTGTTTTTTATGCTCGACTTGATATATTTATTTAAGCTAATAAAAATCTGTTCAAGATAATTAAGTTTTATTGAAACAATATTTTATTTAATTTGTTAAGAAATACTCGGATTACGATTTGAATCTTATAAGTTGAGCAAATATAACAATTATTCATCATTATTTCAAGATTATTTCTTTAAAATCCGAGGTGTTATGTCATGATAGCTAGATCAAGTGACTATTAATTTAGTGATTTTTTAAAATATAATTAAAATAATATTATTATATTTGTGTTTTATCAACCGGATAAATTTGAATCGAACCATCTGGCTTGGAAGACAGGTCTTGTCATTAAAGGACATCCGAAGTACACTATTCATAAGGATAATCTCAAGTTTTTTATTTCTTTCAAAACAACAAACAGTAAAGGCAAAGATAAAAGCAATGTCACCATCGTGAAGATGCTGGGTTTGTTAGGAATTTTACAGGGTGGGGGTGATTTAGTTATTTTTTAAAATATTTTTTATTTTAATAAAATATTAATAATTTTTTTTTTAAAAAAAAATTACATCAGACATCAAATAATAACACACCAAAATAATTAAAAAAATGATTTAAAACAAAACAAAAAATTGTTTTCAAAAATAAGTTTTGGAGTGATTCCCAAATATATCATTAATCAAAGTTCTTTTAAAAATATGGTTTTTATTTTAATATATATATATATATATATATATATATATTAAACTATTTAAATATATTTTTAAAAAATATTAACATATCAAAATAATTTAATAATAAAATAAAAACTACTTTTAAAATACAGTATTAGAAAAAATCAAGTTGTCGTCGTCGTCTTGATCTTGATCCAAGGAGAGGGAAAAAAACAGGGAACAAACGGTGTCCATTGCCACGTGTAACGTTTTCCGTCACCTTTGATGGAGTGTCAGTGAGGAAACAGCAATCTTAACTATGATACCAACCACGTGTATCCTTTGACCGAAAATGGGGTCGGTGTCACGTGACCGGTCACATTTTTCAATTTATTTTTCATTTTTAGTTTGTGTCCGTGCAGGAATTCAATATTCTTGTACGGTAGGCTCATTTTGTCTGGCTGTCTCACAACTTCCCACGTTATCTAGCAGACGGCTGTAATGCCACAGCATCGTTCATTTCCACGGATCATGAAGTTGCGTAGCCAGGGATTTTATTCCTTGCAGACAGCCTTCCCCTGACAAAGTAAAAAAACATGGCGATGACGATGAAATGTATGTGTGTGTGTGTGTGTGTGTGTGTGTGTGTGTGTGTGAAGCTGAGAAAAGGGGAGAGAAACTAATTCTAAAGAAAATAAAATTATGTTTTGAAGTTAATATAAAGCTATTATTTTATTTATTTTATTCTATTTTCTACCTGAACGGGAGAGATATGGTTTGTTGTCGTTACGTGGGACAGTGAAGAATTTCTCTCTCTATATTTTCTACCTGAACGGGAGAGATATGATCTTCGGAAGACGATCTAGAAAGTTACACTTACTCCTTAATCTTCCCATGAAAGGTTTTCTGCGAGATATGTCGACGGATGTTTTTTTAAAATTAATAAATGACCAAGTTGATCCGACGGCGTATTAAAATTGTGGTTATATCATAATTCATATGTAAAACTAGCCGAATGATCCAGACGTAAGCTTGCAACACACATCAAAAATGTATTTTTGTCCTGAAAATCCATAATGATATTTATGTCCGGAAGTTCTAGAATTGGTAGTTGTTTATTATTGTGTTTCAAAAATAATTTTTTATTTTAAATAATTAGTTTTTTAGTATTTTTTGATCATTTTCATATATTTATGTCATTTTAAAAAAAAAATAGAAAATAGCATTTTAATGTATTTTTTAATGAAAAATATTTTCAAAATCAACCTCAATCATACTCTCAAACATGCACTTATGGCTTATGGGTTGTTTGACACTATATTTTAAAAGCGTTTTAGAAATAAAAACATTTTCTATTTTAAATTATTTTTTTTTCCAATTATTTTCACATTCTAATATAAAAAATAATTTTTAAAATAATAAAATAACATAATTTGAATATATATAAACTAAAAATATTTTTAAAAACAATTTAAACTACACTCTCTCGATGAGTAACGTAAAAAAAGCGATCAGTATTTCAATCTTTCAATTGCTTATACGTTTCAGCCTTAATTTCATTAAATTTGCTGCTTCTGCAAGATATGTAATTATGCTTAGAAATAAAATAAGGCAAAACTCCTACTTTTAAAAAGAAGATTCACATCAATCCCAAGAATGATATCTTCAAGTGATATTTTCTTGATATATTATAAAATAAAATAAAGCAAAACTTTAAGTTCATTGAATTTTAATTACTTGACGAAACAGTTGAAACTTTATTCCATATCCTCGTAAAAAAAAGAAAAAATTAAAAAGAAAGATGAACCATCTCTTAGTTGCACTAATGGTCGAATTAAGCCTGACGATCTCTTGATCTATGACTACGACGTCGTATCATCATATATAATATCTGGAGCTGGAGCGCAAGTTAGAGAAGGCAAGGAAGGAATGGCTACAATGCACGAGGGTGCCTCGCTTTACTGTGCCGCCATCTTTGGCGGGCCCATAACTGCCAGGTCGCTCATGGGTTCATAAAAACAGCAGAGAAATCGTGACAAGTGGCCGTAGTGCACCCACCCTACTCAATGCACCCATTTCCGCATTGCTGCCACTTCCTGCTTACCGTCCACGTGTTCCCACACTCCGCTACTCTAAGGTCTCCAAAACCCTGCAGGAACATACTCGATACTTCTCAAATTTATCAAATCTTGAAGAATGATCTGGATTTATCCCGATATGTCGTGACTTTGTCGCTTTGTCGATTACTTTTCCATCTCCGTTCAATTTGTTTTATCTACAAGATCAGGACTTATCGCGATATATCGTGACTTTGTCGTCTTGTGGATTACTTTTTAGTCCATGTTTTAGATTTGAGATTGAATTTGATTTTGTTTTTAAAATATTTTTTTTAATATCAATATATAAAAAAAAATAAAAAAAATAATCCAAGATAAAAAAATAAAAATCATTTTTTTTCAAAATATTTTCCAAACACCCCTTAATCTCCGTTTAATTTGTTTTATCTATAATAAGTATATACAAAAACATGATTTTTTAAAAATTGTTGATTAACTATTATATCATTAATGCTATTATATAATTGATACAGTATGAATAATATAATATTTTTTAAATATTAATATATAAAATCTTACATTACCTTTAATTAAGAAGATATAAACACAATACTGGAAAAATTCATCAGAAAAAATTGAGCCTAAAAGGTCTTTTAATTTGTTTTTTCATTGTTTTTCTAATTACTAGCCCTTTAAAACCCCAGTCGACATACAATAAATCTATAAATCACCAATGATCTATATTGTAAATTATTAACTTGCAAAAGCCGAAAAACGTTTATAAAAAAACACTAATAATATTATAACTTTAAAATAATAAAACTAAATCAAAATTAAACCGGACTCTTTTTATTATTATTATCAAGGATTTTATTGCAAGATAATAATTTTTTTTTCAATCAAATTATACCTGTGAAATGATAAATCAATCAAGATGCAATGGCATAGCTTTTATGACAAGTGCAACAATTACTTTCCTTGATATTCAATTTTGTTTTAACAATAATATATTAATTAAACATAAGCGACTTATTATATGAATCACGTATTGATCAATAAAAAACAATTCGACTCTTTTAAGGAGCACATTGGTTCGCAAAAACAATATAAAACGGCGTCTCCTTTATATATATATATTTGTGCACAAGCTTTCAGGAAGCATAATAGTATTGAGAAAAAATAAATAAAAGGTACCTTCTTGATCTTGTGTTGACATAAAGATGTAATTAAATATTTGAAAAACAATTGTGATTAATTAATATAAAGCAGTAGAGTTGGTTTTAGGAGCATTATGGTTCAAAGAAATATAAAAAATACTTCCTTGATTCCATAATTTTGTGTCGATTCTGTATTTAAAAAATGTTATATCATTTTCTAATAATTGTGGTAGAAGAGGTCCACAGCGAAAATATTTGATTATTTAAAGAAGTCACTATCTAAAAACAATGGACAGAACACATGTTTGATAAAGGTTGTCTTTAATTTACTATAAAATAATAGTTTAATTATAAAAATTACTTTATCCATTCATTTTCATTTCAAGGATAGACAATTGTGATTAAAAATAAAGAATAATAGGGGGTTTAGAAGCGCGGTAACGTTATTTATTTATTTTTAATAATTATATATTGACATTTCTTGTATATCCTTTTGCCTTTTTTAAAAAACAAAAACAACACTCCTTATTACAATCTATTTTTTTAGATCAATTTTACAAACCTGACAAAATTCTAAAATCCCAGAAAATAGAAAACATAAAAAACTGGGAAAAATGAAAACGTGGAAAATTAATAAAATGATAGCTTTGAAACATTTTATAACAGCAGATTGACTCGACAAAGGATAGAATGGCATGCCAAAACTCATCGTATTACGAGAGGATGAGTCAAGCCATTTCCCTTACTTTTTATACCATACATTGCTTGGTGTAGGTTATCAAGTTAACCCAACCACTCAATTAGGATTAAATAAAATTATCATCACTTTTAAAGACAGATTTTGGCTTTTAATGGGTACGTTTCCTCCCCTAATTTCATGGATTTATATCTTCAAGTCAGCATATATATATATATATATATATATATATATATATAAAAGCTTATTATTTTTTAAAAAATATACCAGGCTGATATAAATATGCAATTAATACATGAAAAAATATCTAGAATGTCTCCTGTATCACTAAGGTTTGTTTGAGAATATATAGAGAATTGATTTTTAAAATATTATTTATTTATAAATATATCAAAATAATATAATAATTATTCAATTTTTTAAGATTATTCCTAAAATAGATATTAAAAAAGTTGAAAACATAAAAAAATAAAAATATATTTTTTCAAAAACGTTTTGAAACATCTTTAAAATCCAATGCTAAAAAAATAAAATAATTATTCAATTTGTAAATAGAATGATTTATAAATAAAGTTACGCGTGGGGTGATTCCATTGAAAGATTTCAAGGGTGGATTTTTCAACTCCAATAAAATGATATTATTATTATTAAAGGTTGAAAAGACCTCCCAGTTTCCATGCTCGATCAGATTTGTTCCGAGTGCTCTAAACAATTTTTATATGTTCCATTTCTACAAGCACGCAGAGTGACGATTAACATTACCAAAACACTAAAAGGCGTGGGTTTTCCATTGTAGATCCCCTCACATTGCACTGTGAATTCGAGCAGTGCACGGGCGAAATTAGCCCTCGGGCGCGCGGCGAAGAGGGGCTGGCAGGCGGGGCTATTCTCAGTTTTTCCTTTGGATTTTTTTTTTAAAATATTCATTTGTGAACAGTGCATTGACGCTTTCGTCCCCGGTAATAGGACAAAAACAGGCATCCGGCTGAGGGACACCGGCGTAATTACGCGCGGTCAGACCGGCCCGGTCCGCCACAACTTTTTAATTTTTAAATATTTTCTGAAATGGCTAAATACGGTTTTAGCCCCTAATTAGACAAAAACACTTAATTGGGTGCAGGGTTAGAACGGTAATTGGTCCTATTTTTCGAATTTATTAATCGGCGTCTGTCAAGGCGTGAGGCGAACGCGCCAGACGGTTTTCCGCCTCACGCCCTGTTTAGGCGGCGCGTGAGTCCTCCTCAGGCGGCCGGAAATTGTATCCCGGAGGACAGAACGATGCGCCGCCGCGTGGTCTTCCTCCCGCGGTGGTGCGTGTAACCACCAGATGTCCGTGGACGCGGCGGAGGCCGGTTAAAGCCGCCGGCCACGTTTCTCTCTCTCCGGAATGTCAAAGTTGCACTTCAGTCCTTCTACTTTCAATTTACGGGTTGGCTGTATAGAACTCAATCAATTCGGTACAAAAGTTCCGATATTTGCAATTTTGTCCTCTGATTTCAATTGACAAGAAATTGAAGTTGCATTTCAGCCCTTTGACTTTTAATTTTTTAATTTAAGCCCTTGATATTTGATTTTCATTTCAGCCCTTACACTTTTTTTTTTATTCCCTACTTTTGGCCATGTATATATAAGTGTATTTAACATAATAATAATAATAATAATAATAATAATAATCATGATTTAATTATTTTTCATTCTTGCTCTTTTGTTAGTTTTTTTTCCCTCCCGATAATTTGATAAGTTTGTTGATCGTTGTAGATTTAATTGTGTTAAATTATATACAAAAAAATATCCGCGCCAACACGCGGGCAAATAGCTATATTCTAAAAAATGTAATCTATGCTTACATGACAAACTCAACTCAAAATTTTAAACATTTTATCTTTTAATCTATAATTTTTATTTACTTATATCATATAAATTTATCATTGTAGATTTAAGTATGTTAAATTATATACAAAAAAATACCCGCGGCACGCGCGGGCAATTATCTAGTTTTCAATATTTCTTGTTGATTTAAGAGCTACCTGGTCCCACAGTCACGAGATGCACACCGATTTAACCTCAGATACGTGATGACTCCCTCAAAATATCCAATGGTCCGAAAGTAGAGAGCAACCAGTTTCGATTAACAACGAGCAGGGATAGAATCACAAGGCTGTAACATCTCTCTCCACGACAGTCACTATCCAACAGATCACTGCTAAAGGAACCCATCAATTATAGATAAGATCAACGGCGGAAACATCGCTGTGAACAAAAGCACTCACATCAAACATTTTCAAAGTATTCAAATATAGTTCCTTTATTGTAACCACCGTTAAAAAATTGCAGGACGGTAGATATTTTCATTTATCAATACCTAACCCCAGTTATGTCAACCTAACCATAGTCAACCTAGCAGTTTATAACCCTCGGTAACCATGCTATCAGCTCCTCATTCCCACACTTTCCATCGCCGCAAATTATGCTCAAACCATGATGATGATCGGAGAAATTTCTCATCACCGAAATCCCACCGTTCAAATACCTCAGTGGGACCCGTATGAAGATCAAACAACGACGTCTCCCTCGCTGTCCCCAATCCCGACTTCTCCATTCTCCAACTTCAACGCCCTCGACTCCTTGACGTCGCTCCACCGTTACCTCCCGTCAAACGAGCCAGACCCTTCTTTTGAAGACGAGCTAGACTTACCAGTGGACGCGTTCTCATGCGATCACTTCCGTATGTACGAGTTCAAAGTGAAGAGGTGTGCTCGTGGCAGGTCACATGACTGGACCGAGTGCCCGTATGCACATCCTGGAGAGAAAGCGCGGCGCAGGGACCCAAGAAGGTATCATTACTCTGGAACGGCCTGCCCGGAGTTTAGGAAAGGTGGTTGCAAAAAAGGAGATTCCTGTGAGTTCGCTCACGGTGTCTTTGAGTGCTGGCTCCATCCGGCCCGTTACCGCACTCAGCCGTGTAAGGACGGGCCTGCTTGTCGACGCAGGGTTTGCTTTTTTGCTCACACTCCGGAACAGCTGAGGCTCCTTCCTCAGCACAGTCCTAAGGAAAATGGATCCGGGTCTGGACTCGGGTCGGGTGAATATGATTTTGGGTCCCCGGTTATACATCCTTTTGACTCCTACATGACTAAAGCTGGGATTTTTGTTTCATCTCCGACTTCGATTTTGACTTCACCGCCAGTTTCTCCTCCATCTGACTCGCCACCACTGTCTCCAGTTAGCCCACAGGTGATTGGCGGGTCTGGATCCGGATCCTTCAACTCCATGAGTGCGCTTCTTGCTTCGATGCGAGGACTGCAGGTTGGGAAGACGAAAATGGGGTCTCCAGTGGGTTCTTGGAGTGTCCAATCCGGGTCTAGATTCGGGTCTCCGCGCGGGTCTTCTCTGCGACCCGGTTTCTGCAGCCTGCCTTCAACTCCTACTAGAACAATGCCAAGTCGGTCTGGACTTGGTCAGTTGGATATCTGGGGAGACGGGGTTACTTGCGAGGAAGAGCCTGCAATGGAGAGGGTGGAGTCTGGGAGAAATTTAAGGGCGAAGATATATGCCAACTTAATTAAAGAGAACTCGGTGGACCGTGACCGAGTTGAGTCAAGTGTTTCAGGTCCCGATGTTGGGTGGGTTTCTGAGCTGGTGAAGTGAGATGAATGGAGGTTGAAGCTTCCAATTTTTTGATTACTGACTTTTTGTGAATATGAAGTCGATTTGCTGTAAATATTGAAGCTTTAGAGGGGCAGACAGAGAGAGAGAGATGTCAATGGTCTCTCCGTTTTGTGGCATTTGAGAAGTGAAAAAAAGATGCTAGCCTTTTCTTGTAAAGCAATAAATGAAGTATTTCTAAGGGTTCTGCCGGAGAACGGGTGGCGGTTTGTTCCTCAAACTTCTTAATGATTTGTACGTTGAATGATCATTTTGTCTAATTTTATCGGATATAATCGCATCCTTGTAAGCTTCCTTGTGTTTATTATTCTAATCAATGTAATGTTATAATCAGTTAAATTTCAATTTTGCTCGGGTTAAAGCTGTCAGTGTCCGGATCCGAATGCTACCCAGATTTTCTCAGCCGTGTTGGAAGTGAAACTGGAGTGATGGTCGGTTTTCCATTTCGTGGGAGAGATTCTTTCCGTGTTTGCCTGAAACAAAACCAGAGGAGCTTATCTTGCAACTAAAAATCTTTTGTTTTTCTATGAAAGTGATGATTTGTCTCCATGCCTGGATCCTTACAATCTTTCTTTTGAAGTATCGTGCATGGAATTGAGACGACGATAAAATTCTATGCTCTCCCAGTGCTGTTCCCGCCCTCTGATCAAAGGTTTCTGTGACCTGGTCTGATCGTCTTCCATCTGTTTCTGATCTTCCACGTCATTAATCTCTTTTTTTCCACCCTTTTAGCTATAATCCCAAGTTAATGATGGGTTTCCAACATTATTATTATTATCATCGATAAATTAAAAGCAACATCAGTCAATTTGATGGATCAACTAGCCCGCTGCATTATCTTCTACATAGGGGGTCATGTCCAGTAGGATTAAGATAGCTGACGTGGATGTTAATGAACCGATTGGAACCGTCCTTATCTGCAGAAAATCTTTGAAGTTATCTCCTCAAAGCCACTTGTAATTGACCAAGTTGCTAAACTTTTATAATTTCCTGCCCAGTTTATATAAAGAATCCAATTAACTGACGTGAAAGTTATGGAGAGACAGGTTACGGTCAAGGCAGGCACCACTAGCCATGGTCCAGGTGGGGACCACATAATAATAATAATAATAATAATAAAATAAAGGGCATTGTATCTGGTTTCTACTTTAGACCAGGAGAGAGGGTGGGTTCATTTAAGGTGGCACGCTGGAATTAATTAAAAGAATGAAAAAGGCCGACAAAGTGGACGGTAGTTTCAAGATTTGCTCTCAACTACTAATGTTACTTGGGGGAGAGGGTAGAAATAGATCGATTCTCTAGCCTGGCGTGCCCTTCAAAACTGTCGTTTCATGAGGCATTATTATTTAGCTACTTTCCTCTTTTTCCCTTTTCTTTTTTTTTCAATCTTTGATATCTTACACGAATTTTCTTGGTGAATGTGCTCCTTAGAGTTTTCTGGATTCCGGCATAGCAAATAATAATATTATTAATAAAACAATACAAAATATTTAGGAAAATGATAGAAGATGACTGTTGAGGGTCTAGATTGTTCTCAAAATATTAAATATTTTGAACATCAACATATTAAAATTATCTAAATACATTAAAAAAAATTAATAATATTTAGGAAAATGATAGAAGATGACTGTTGAGGGTCTAGATTGTTCTCAAAATATTAAATATTTTGAACATCAACATATTAAAATTATCTAAATACATTAAAAAAATTAAAAAAATAATTTTTTTAATGTATTTAGATAATTTTAATAAAAAAATTTTAAATACAATGTTAAAAACTATAGCATGCAACTCTCTGTACCTTTAATCTGTAAACGTCGGTAATAATATTACCGGTGTTTTTGGAAAAAAAAATTATATAAAATAAGATTATCAATGATAAACAAAGTGGATTATAAAAATTATACAAATGTGTTAAAAATCACTTGTATTTCAGTTGCTTGTGTGATCCACTCTAATTATTTTTGTTGATGATATTTTTAAATATAATTTTATTTGTCTTCAATTTTTTTTTATCAATAATGTCATCATCACAGTTTCAATATGATTTTCTCTCTCTCTCTAACTCTTTTCTCTCTGTTAAATCTTAGAAACCAATAATTTTGCAATTTGATAAAGTTGATTGTGCTGTTTTACATAAAAAAAATAATTCAATATGCTAAAATTTTAAAAAATAAATAAATCAAGTGTTTTGATTAGATAAAATTAAAATCACTAGGTCAATACAAGCTCTTAGCCGAGGTAATCAATTTTTTTAAAATTTGAATTAGTCTATACATCGGCTAAATCATGGGCTAACATATTAGACATGTCATTGTTTATAAAAATAATGGAGAGTTCTTGTAAGCTAATTGCTAAGCGAATCAAATATTCAAATTATTCTTATAATTAAAATTTTGTGGGTTTTTAATTATTATTGTGATCATAGTTATGATTAATTATTTTTATTGGAATAAATATCATTAATTGTTACTAATCAAAACATATACAGTTCTCGCGTAATAATTTAAATCAACTTGAAAATGCCATCAAATCACCGACGTTTGTCAATCATTCAACATCAATCAACCGAAGAATTGCATTATAGTATACTCCAAACTCCAAATGTTTTCAGGGAAATCAAATCTTCACACCTGTAATACAACTATCGCAAGTTTAGGACATAAAATGAAATGAGAAATTTAAATCCCAAAAAATCAAACTTAGCACATTACAAATCTATACCATGATCATAACAAATGAACATATTTTTCTTTTGATGTGAGATGACATGACAGAGCTATGATTTGAAAGATTTGGTGTTTGATTTTGAAAATATATTTTTTTATGAAAAAATTGAGTTCAAAATTAGCTATGTTGGTGTAACTAGTAATGAGTTTCAATGTATAAATGGATGAGGAAAATATCCAAAGGAATTAGTATGACAATAAAGAATAAACTAGAAGGAATGACATTACAAACACAATTAAAGAGTAAAGGTGCAAGCACCATATAATAATTGATAACCTTACCATGAAATAGTAACAAGTTTATAAATAAAATAACTAATATATATATATATATATATATATATATATATATATATATATATATATATATATATATATATATATTTGGGACAAGAAAGAAATTTTTCTAGTCATGTTTAGATGACAATAAATAATTGATGTGGAAATTAGAAATAAGCGTTGTGTGAATTATGCTTTTAAAAAGGGATTTTATACATGAGAATTAACTGGATATAAAAAATGTAAAATTTGAAATAGACCATATAAATTTACTGGGGATCATGAATGAGACTCATATTTATCTAGATTGGAAGAAAACGATTTGATAAGTCGTATGATCATAAAACAAAGGGAATATGATAAATATATACATGTCATGATTATATGTAAACAAGCCATGTATTATTTAAGGATGTTTAGGTATAAAGAAGGCACTCAAAGGTATCTATGATATCCAAGACAGACAAATAAATGAAAGAAATAATTGTGGGACTTTCGAATGGGAATATGTTAGAATATAGAATATTTAAAATGAGACAAATGCTTGTATATAATATTTTTAAGGATGTTCGGTGAATTTGGGTTTGATTCTCCCCTCGTTTTTTTATTAATAAAAACAACCATATTAAAAAATAAATAAAAACAAAACAAAACTGAATCGGATTCGGTTTAAACTTTGGTTTTGGCTTGTTTTTTAAGTAAAAAATCAAAAAATAGTTTCGAGTTTTTTTTTTACTTTAACCAAGTTTTTTCTTCTCTCATTTAATCAAAATAGAAGCAAACCAAAATATTTGAATGAAAAAATAAAATTATAGCATATATTTCTCTTATTTGAACCAGTTTGTTCAATTTCAATTTACTAATTTTTAAGTCAATCCGGTGTTGTTGTTGGTTTTATAATTAAAGGTATTAAATATTATTGTTAAGTAAATGATTGAAATTATAAACTAACATGTCTATTTTTCCTTTTTCATTATAAAATTTTATTGCTTTCTAATCATAACAATCTATTTATTAATCACATGTACACATATATGATATATTTTTTATTTTATTTTTTAATCTAAAATAATTTTGATGTGTTGATATCAAAAATAAAATTTTAAAAAATTATTTTAAAAATATCTTGAAAATCAACATTATTAATATTATAAAAACTATAACATGAATTACAGTATCCTTGGAGAACTCGTACTCTTTTGAACTCCAAGAATTTTTAGTTTTTTCAGGATTGATATTGCCGGGCAAGATTTGTCTCGGTAAAGCCTACCACGTGGCTACTTACCCAGATCACCTCAATCCAAGACTATGGAACTAATGCGTATTTACTCGTGCTTGGTAGCCGGCGATACCGAAGAAAATAAAATTTATATTATTTTTTAATATTAATGCATTTGATTATATCAGTACTAATACATAGATCCCATTAAAACTTTGAAGTTAAATTTGCTTAATCTAGAGTTTAGATTTTTAGGTAAAATAATTTTTTAATATGTTATCAGAAATTTTTTGACTTGACATTCCACTATCCCATTCCTATCTAATAATAATTAAATATAAGGTATTATAGATTTTTATAAGTTTCAAGCCCAAATAACTTTCATATAAGAGTGTAAAATAATATAAATTATTTTCTAAAATATCACATAATATTTTAAATTTTTAGATAAAATAATTACATAATACTTACCCATATCAACTCATGAAGGACTAACACGTGCTGGTGCCACCATGTGCTGGTTGTTAAATTGAACCCATCTCTGGCTCCACTTCATCCTCATCGTGCTATCTAATTGTAACAATCTTTAGCTTCACTCCATCCTCATGTTGTCTAATTTTGAGTGTAGATTCGACGTTACATCTTGGCTCGTCTGTCTGGATATATTTTTTGACACTAAAAATCAGAGTATGGTTAAAATTGTTTTTTAAAGTATTTTTTTTAAATTATTTTTTATATCAGTATATTATAATAATTTAAAAACACCAAAATAATTTAATTTATATATATATATATATATATTAAAAATCACTTTTAAAAAACAAAGTTGGCACCAAGCCCTTAATTCAGATTCTTGCCATCTTGCTCGTCCCATTTATTTACATTTACATGCTCTTCTATCTTGTAATCTTGATTATTATTTTTTTAATGTGATTATCGGGCTTTCACATAGTAGTAATCACCATCCACTTCTCTTTTGTTTTGGGCTTGAGTTTAGAGTTGCTTTTCATCTATTCTCTCCCTCTCTCTCCCTTGATAGAAAGTAGAGCATGAAATGACTTGTCGGCTAAGCTAAATTAGGAGCGAGTGCAAATCCTCCACGTGTGCGGCTGAGAAGGCTCATAAACTGAGGCCCACGCTATCTAAACGTGGGCTTTCGTGGGAATGTGGGGTGGCATTGGGTGAAGTTGCCACCCAGGAAACAGGCATCCCTTGTGGGAACCTGAACAACCCCTTTCACCGGATTAAACATCGCTGCTGTCACATGGCCTGCTTACCTATTTATTCCATTATTCGGCTCCTAGACGGAATGACATTACACATGTTTTAGCTTTCGGATATTTTATTCCATCGGATAATTTTCTGGGTTTTGATAATTGCTGACTGTATATTAATATGGCAAAACTTTATGTTTTCTTTTTGATTTTAACATCTAAATATCTAGCATCCTTTGTCCGTACAAAGTAAAAATCCAAAGAGGCTGCTGATCTATGCTGCTATCCACAACAAACAGGTTTGTGATTGAGAGACAGAGGGGGACGTTGGGTTGAAAAAAATGAATCGGATAAAACTAGAAAAAAGAATTTTCTTTTCTTGTTAATCTATTTTATTTTATGTTAAATGGACACTTGTTGGGACTCGGCCAGTTAGAGCATGTACCAGGCTGAATTAAAAAAACACAGAGAAAACTGATCCGATCTAACCGGGTTAAAAACCTAGGCCAACCTATAACATAGTCAATATACTATATGAGATAAAACATGGATAAAAATTAATTGATTTAAAAAAAAAACAATTATCAATCGGGTCAAATTAGTAAATTGCTAATGATGAGAATAATTATATATATAAAACATTCAAAATCTACTTCATGTTTAAAAATCATGTAGGTGATATTAAATTACATGATTAAAATTATAAATAAACAGTTTTCAAAGACAACGGGGACGTGAAGCTATCTGTACACCAAATTTTAATCCCTTTTATACTGTAGTTTAAAAATATTTTTAAAAATATATAATTTTTTTTATTTAATTTTTTTTTAAAATAACATTTTAATATATTTAAAAAAACACTTTAACAAAAATCATATTCACACTCACCAACAATAACTCTGAAAAATTGGCCCAAGCACTGGGTCCCATGGCCTGTCAATTTATGGGAGATGGAGATTTGAGATTTTCCACGATACACAAAAATCGTCGTCTTCCAATTGTTTAGCCGATTTCGTGATTTGTACAATCGCTGAACATGATCCATAACAGTTGCTCCGACGACAGTCGCTCCATCCATTGAACGGTATCGTGGAAGTTGGCCCCGAGTGGGCTACACATCATCCAACACAGCCAAAACACGCTGGGCTCGAGAAAATCTGTAGAAAAAAAAAAGTCGCCTTGCTGGTCCTAACAAGTAATTTTCATCTTGTAGACAGTGACCGTCAAAAATCATTCCCCCCCCCGACCCCACCACGTCATGGATTTCCTTTTTCTAGCATATGTTTAGTCAAATAAAAAATCTTCTCAACCCGATTTCATATCTAGCCTTGGTTCAAAATTAAAATGTACAGGAGTTGTTTTAATATAATCTAGTCAATTTGATTGGTCTAAAAATAACTCAGGTCATTGTTAAGAAAAATCTAAGGATGAAATTGAAATGTAAGGAAAAAAGATGAATAAAAAAAAAGGGTGTGCCAAATCTCTTAGTAGAGAAAGATAATGAACTTCTGGTTAACTATCTATTTTCTCCAAGTTTTGTTTTTTACTCATCTAGCATTTTATTTGATATTTTTACTATATTCCCGAACCTAATTTAATCTAGTTAGGTTAGGCTATGGAAAGATGCAATTAAAATGGCAAAATAATAATAAAAAACATAATTTCAATGGTATAACTAAGTGGGAAAAAGTTATAAAATAGTGTGAAATACAATAAAATTATAAAATATAAGCATGCACATACTCAAATAGCGTGAGAATTACCTGATGCATCAAGGTATTCCTCCATTTGAAGAGGTATTTGCAGAGTGAATGATGAGCACAATTACATACCCAATCACATGAATGGTCAAGCTAGCAAAAAGCACCCATTTCTCGCTCGGGACAAGATGCAGTTCACAGGGGCTTCTTGTAAGTAATCTGATACGAGATTTCCACACCTTCTGACAAAGCCATAACAGGAATTTTCACCACATAATCAATCCCATTGAGCCACTGATTCTTCTCAAGATAATAAGATGAACTTTCATAAGATTCAGATGGCTTCCTCTGAAGGAGAGCTTCTGCACCAGTAATCAGGGGAAGGCTATAACATTACCAGAGAGATGAACGGAACAGAATCCAATCCATGCTTGATGTAGAATAGCTGGCTTGAAATGCAAAAACCAATTGCAAATGAAAGAGTCAAAATCCTGAGGACCCCACTGCGAGATAGAATGTCTTCGATACATAAATAGGAAGAGTTCGGAGCTTAACCGTGCTAAAATGGAGGGGATCATCTTCATTCCGATGGCCGGAGATGGAAATCCTAGCGGCAGGATTGGCTAACCACAGGGCTGTAATGGGTGGATAAGACACGATTGCTCTAGTTAAACAATCCATGTCAGGGAACCATCTCACCCAAAAGCTTAAGCTTATAAGTGAGGTCCCATAATATGATTTATATTATTTTCTAACACCCCTTTCAAGTGAAAGCCCTTTGGGCTTAAAACTTGCACACAAGTCCATTCTATCTTGTGTTTGATTTTTATCAAATAGAATGGGGTGGTGAGATTCGAACTCGTGACCGCTGGGTCAACAAGACTCTGATACAATATCAAGAAACCATCTCACTTAAAAGTTTAAGCTTATAAGTGAGATCCCATAATATGATTTATATTATTCTCTAATAATCCAAACCTGCCTCTGGATCCATGCTTTCAAATAAGATATTCCACGAGGCCCGGACATCCCTGCAACCAACTATATACATTTTCCCAGCACGAGGATCATAAAGGGCTTCCAGAAAAAGCTCAGTAAATTGCTATGAGCTTCTCCATCGAGTGTGATTTGAACCGATACATTAATAAGAAGTTGCTTTTCAGTATACTGAGCTTCATCAGGGTTAAACAGTTTTCTCATATGAATATGAAAATCAGCTGCTGTTCTTGGCGGCGAGCGAGGGAGTGGATCAGGGAAGGCAGAGCTATAAAGGGTCAGATCGATGAGAAAGGCCGGTCTTCGATCTCTCCGTGTCCCCTAATCCAGGGAACCACATCAATGATTTTTTCACAAGTCTGAAAGCTGAAGGGCTCGTTTATTTCCAATATATAACACCAGCCTTTTCTATTTTTAAATATGGATCCACTTCTAAATGTAAAACTCATTGGATATCAGCCCTCTTTCGTGATGCATTTTAAAAGTGATTTTATTTTTATTTTTTACATCAAATTAATATTTTTTGATTTTTTAGATAATTTTTAATATTAAAAATAATTTTAAAAATAAAAAAATACTTTTAAAAAACAACCTGTATCAAACATTCACAATGAAGAACAAGCAGAAGCAGAATTCGATCATCT
The DNA here is from genome assembly GCA_964035475.1 of Salix caprea. NCBI lineage: Eukaryota > Viridiplantae > Streptophyta > Magnoliopsida > Malpighiales > Salicaceae > Salix > Salix caprea. Next base: position 17,464,677 of record OZ037751.1, read on the forward strand.
TGCAGAAGAGATGGCTGGTTATAATTAGAACCAGATTTTGCCATTCCCATGGAGTGCTCGAATCTGAATCTCGAGAAGGCAACACTGTGCTCCCCAACAAACACATCACTCTTTCACCCCATTCTTCTTTGACTCAATAATATCCTTTGAATGAAATGGAAAGCTGCGTATCATCAAAGGCCACATCTGAAAATGATGCCTATCCTATCCTATTTTAAAATTCAATATCAATTAGGATTTAAATTAACAAAATTTAAAATTTATAAGAATTTTAATAATATTAAAACTCTAATATTAAGATGATAAAATTTTAGTTAAAGTAGGAATCCTTGATAGAAAAGAATTTATAATAAACTAGTTTATTAGACTTTCTTATTTAATTAAAATGCCAGATTCCTAGTTTGATTATAATTTTATTGGAGTAGTTTAATCTATTGATTATTTAGGACTTGAAACCTATAAATATGCTTGTAATTAGAAGCATAATACATAAACATAGAGAGATATAAAGAAGGGAAGAAGGGTTATCTTTCTCTTCCAAGAAAAGGAGTCATAAAATATGAAATTTCTTTAAATACAAGGTATCATGAAAAAATCATAAGCTCTTGAAAACAGAGTCATGAATTAGTGAAACCAAATAGCAGCACCAACCAACAGAAACTCCAAACAACAAATGCAGTATTCTTCATGCTCACAGCAACTCTTATAAAACCAACAACACACTTGGTTCCAAAGCACAGAACTTGAATATCTTTGATGCTAAAAACACAAAATAGTGGATGCGGCAAATAAAAAATAGCAGTTGTGGCACACCAACCCACAAAGCAAAGCTACAACATTATACTACGACATAGCCCAGAAAACAAAGAAGTAAAATTAGAACACATCAAAGAAATATGGGTAATGCAAGTTTATGATTATATACGTAGCACTCGTACATGATCAGAATCCAAGATGATTTTTTGGTGAAAAAAATAATCTGTCTGGATCATTGAAATCTGGTTGTTGAAGGAAATTATTGGTCTGAATACAAGGATCGTGCCTTGTTTTTGCAGCCTCCTTGTAAGAATAAGAGACGAGTGTAGCTGAAGTCAAGCATTACTCACTTCACCAAACCTCACCAAAATACTCAAACACGCATTTCCAAGCCTAACACTCAACAGGGTCACCAATGAACTCAACACAGCTTTCCACACATACTCACCCTCACTGTGTCCTCTATTATTCTCACATAACCTTATCAAAGCAACAAAGTTGTTCTCTTTTACGAGAACTTTAACCTTTTGCATTGAAGCAAGGTGTTCATAGCCTGTTCAAGGATCCCACTTAGTGATTGAAGTAGTGGCTGTGGAGTTGAGTGAGTTTTGGGGGGGTTTAAGCGTAGAAGAGAAAAAAAGGGTTTGGCTTTCGGGGTTTGAAAGAGAGGGTAAAAGTTTTGTTGGGGTCGTGGGTTCTGGGGAAGTGGGAGTTAAGGTTTTGAAGGTCTTGGTGGAGAGTAAATTATGGAGATTTAGCAGAGAAAGCCTTTTCTCTCTCTTCAAAAGAGCATTGTTTGCAAGAAAGAAAGAGGGGTTTGGGCCGAGGGTTAGCAGCTTCACGATAAACTGTAAGAGCCCATGTAATTTTACAGTTAAGTTGGTTAGCTCCTACTTAATTTGTATTTCGATTTATTTATTGTTGAATTTGATAGTATATTTTGTTTGGATTATTCTCCATTCCATTGAAGAAAGTACTGGTTTCAATTATAATTTTTGAAGTTAGTATAATCATTTTAAAGTTTATGGCTGCCTCCATTGAAATTTCCTGAAGATCCTTTGTTTTTCATTATATATAGCGTCTATAAATATTTTTATAGTATTCAAATATATGGAAAATAAACTCATTTACTTATCAAGCAAAAGCATCTCTAATTAAGGCTAACAATAATTTTTTATACCAAACCTAACTTTGTTTGTAGGAGCTTTCTAGCATCTTGAATGAAGATCAAGGCCGGTATTGTATGTGAAAATACAAGAGATATCTTATTTCATACATACTTTATTCCCCGAGTTATTATTATTGTAACAACGTACATATATAAGCATGCCTGAAAAGCAAAATATGTTGCTGATAATTGACTGGATTTAGACTCGGCTTAACCTAAATTTGAGCAAACTGATCGATGATCATATCCCTTCACATTCAAGATATTGATTTTCTCCATCTGGGATTTTTCTTTTTGCCTCTCACCAGCTTTGTCTTCAAATCCACAGGAGTTTGCATCCCACAACCTACCTCTCCTTCTCCCTCGTTACTCTTTTCAATCTTATCAACAACGCTAAGATTATTACTTTTCAATCTTGAAGAAGGCATGACATTCTCAAACTTCCACCTGAAAAACCCTTTTTTTTTCTCCGACAACCTTTCCATCTGCATTTGCATGGCATAGCACTGGCTCTGTAGCCTGTGCACATCTTCTCTTAGCTTCCTTACCTCTGTTTGCTGCCCAAACATTTCACGTTTTGAGAGGCACCTGGTCGGGGCCTCAAACCCTAAGCAGGGGCTTCTGGTTCCACTAAACGACCCGCTCCAATCCATTTGTCGGTTATGTTTGGTTTGCTCAAAGAAGAGAACTTGGACAACTGCACGAACGGGCAATCGTTCATTCTGAGCAGCATGGAGTGATGCTTCATGGGAGAGTTTTCGGCTATCAATTAATCTAAAAAGAACCTTTCTTTCTTGCTTTGTCACTCCAGGATGTGCCTAAGATCAGAAGAGAGCATTAATTTATTATCAAATCCAATTCATAAATATTTCAGTCACATAATATTGAAAAATGCAAGAGAAAACTATACTAGAAACTAAATTGTATTTGTATGTGTGATAATATCCATCTTTTATGAGGATAGGCAGGGCTAAAGCTTGTAGCAAATACCAAGTCCCACTTCATTAACGAGGGAGATTTCAGATTCAGGCTAGTCAAAAAAGATAATGGTGAATTGAATGCTTAAATACTCTGATTGATGTTGTTAATATTGATCTCATGATGCGTATATAAAAAGATGTCAGTACAAAACAAATCCCAAGTAATGCCAATATAATTCAGCACTGACACCACCTTTCATGTCAAGTTGCTCCTGCCCTGCAAACACCCCCATCCCACCACAGAATTGTTCTCAGATGAAGAATATCCTGCTGGTGACAGAAACCCCAAACAGCAGCAGACATTTATTCCTCTAGATTGGTCCCAATATGAACCTTTCGTTTCCTAATTGTCCTGTTGTATAGTGTGTTATTTTCAAGCATTTTTTTTATCATTCACTCAGTTCCATTTGATAACTACACATTTTCATCATTTGAATTAATGTTTCCTATGTTGCGTACATTCACATCACAATTAATCATTCTAAATACCTTTACCCTGAGATTTGAACTACAAGCATCATTAAAAAATTGAACCAAGAAACTCTGCATAGACAGCAACCTGCTTACCACCTGAGATTAACCATGTACTAATTGGCTCGTGTGAAACAGACTGGTCTTTTTTGGGCCAGAGACACTGATTTAGCTAAAGGTACAAGCATGGTGTATGTTTGGACTAATTAATTGGAGAGAAAAAAAGAAAATTACACACAAAATAAATAATTAATCAAAACTACTGACTACTTACTTTAAGATAAGTATCAATGGCACGGTATAAACCATCATCTGTGGCGCGGGCATGACTTGGGAGAGCACCAGCAAGAGCAACAAACTCGGATAAATTCAAATTAGAATCCACAGAAGCTTCTGCTAAGTAAGAATCAACAAGCTTAGCCACCTTAATTAAAGCTGCGCCACTTTTAGCAACCTCGTCTAAATTAACAAACATCCCCACTAGACGAATTATTAGCTCCACATCTAGCAATGTCCCACAAGTGTGACTAAACGATGGTATCATTAGCTCTTCCAGTGAAGCTTGGTCAAGTTGCCATGAAATCCTCTTTTCAAGCTCAGCTCTATATGTAGGCTCCACACCGACCATGTTTGCAATCCGGAGAAGGCGTAAGAGGAAGTTACAGGGGACGGAATCCTTCTCCGGAGGCAGGATTCCCACCAGGGTTTCAACGAAAAATCTCTTTTTCATCCACAAAGTTGTGACACTCTCTGGGGATTCTGCAAAGATTGTAAGTCCCCTGTCTGCACCAGGATGGTGATCACCAGACAGGTCTGGTAGCCACTTTGATGCATAATGAGCTATGATTGAACCAATAAGGTCTGGACGGACACCCTTAGCCTTAATTCCGGCTAGGGTCTTAACAAAATAGTCCATATCAAGGATGCATGCATCGTCGAACCAGCATTCGGCGGCCAAATGGGATGTCATTGATTCTGAGAAAAGGATAGATTCTGGGACAGAGGCCTTCTTCATTTTGGTGGAAGAGCAGTCGAGCAGTTTTGAGAAGGACTAATAATATATATATATATTATTGGTAGCTCTTAATTTCTACAAGAGGCTTTCATGGTAAAGTATAATTTCTTGTAATACTACTACAAGTGGAAAAAATATTCGATACAATAATTGATGTTACCCTCGTAAAAAAATGAGCAGCTGCGGACGGAAAGGCCCTTGATCTTTGGTTTGAATGGGGACAGATGTGTAAATCAAGGGTCTAGACTTGAAGATGAAGATGTTTGTCTTTCTATGGGGGTTACGAGCTTGAGTCTGGATGGGTGAAGGGGAAGACGGACAAGTAGAGAGTAGAGAGAGAGTGGGGAGAAGACAAATTCTCTTCAATGCTAATATTCCTTCCTATGACGCGTCCTGGCTTATTCTCTTCCACGGAAAACAAAATTAATTACAGTGACACCATATGTCTGTGCTAGGCTGAAAGATACCTGAAACTGACTCTCTCTCTCTCTCTCTCTCTCTCTCTCTCTCTTCAATGCTAATGTTTGTATATATGTATATATATATATGTTTGTTTATATATGTGTCTGTGTATACATATATAATGAGGACACAAAGTACGTAGAGAGTCAGAAATAAGCTACACAAAGCTTGTCAAGTATATTTTCTGATAGAATTATAAATCCATCAGCCTTAATTTCATTCAAAGCATATCATCACTTCAAGTTAAGATGAAAGCAAATTAAGTAAAATAGAACTCCCCTGCTGTGTGCTGTCATCTTCAATTTCTTACACACAACTAAGTAATCAGAGCGAGTAAATGAAGTAAAATAGAAGTCCCCTGTTGTGTGCTGTCATCTACAAAAAGACTTCAATTTCTCACACCCAACCAAGTAATCAGAGCGAGTACTGCCGAGCGGGTGAGAAACTCGAAGCTTCATACACCAGGAAAAATCCAAATGAGGGGCTGAATCTTATAGGGATCACGAGAAAGCATAAAAAGGAGCTCTAATTACAATCATTGAAATGCTCACGAATTACTAATTACAATCATTGAAATGTTCAAGTTTAAACAGTTGATCCTTTGTTGCTTAGCTATAACTTAATCCCTGTAGTTTACTGAAATTAATTGATTAAACCCCCGGGTATAAAAATAATTAAATAGTCCCTTGATTAACGTTCATCATCCTCCATTCAATGTTTTTTTTCTTTAAAAATAACTATTTCTTATTAAATTAATTTCGTGGTCTTATTTGTTTCTCTTTCTTTCTTTTTCTTATTTAAGGAAAGAAAGAAAAACACATAGAATTTATAGAAGAATTGAGTTATAAATATATTTTAAATAATAGAGATTAAATATGAAACGGCAAAGAATGATTAGTTAAAATTCTTGAAATACAGGGAGTAGGTTGTAATTTACAAACTATTACTTTTCACACGTAAATGTACAGTCCATGCATACGATTGTATAAGGGAGATATGGGAAGGAAGCTGCCAAAAAAGCTGGGATGGTCACAGTAACCACCACCACGTGAACTTGTGGTTTTGTTTGTTTTTGTAGATTATGACGGGAGCTCGGGGGTCCACAATAGCACCCTCTAGCTGTTATATTGTACTGGAAAAAAATTATCATTATATTTTATATATCTAAATAGTTTTTTTAATTACATTTTATATTATATTATTTATTTAGATCATAATAATTCTCATATTAAGTTCGGAATGCACTAAATTAGTGAACCATGAAACTCTAAAATTAAAGGATTGCTATTATAATTAATTTAATATTCAAGGTGCTTTTATAATGTTTTTCTTCTGTCTCTGACCACTATTTCTACACCTTCTTCTTCCCTAATCCTGATTTTTCTAATACTTGGGTAGTCTCTTTTTTTTTTTTTGTCAAATCCATGATACAAACATAAATAAATTAAATTAAAATCTTCTTCACCTTCTTCTTTGCTTCCAAATACCATATAAAAAAAAATGAGATTTCTGGCCTAAAAACATATTCCAAGCATTTTAGGGTGTTCAAATTACACTTATTTTCTATGAACTTTAAAGAAGTCAATATGCCTATCACTTCTTTGATTGGCAAAACATAATTGGACGTTGTTGCAAGTGAATATTGAAAATATTTAGCCATGTTTTTGTTTGTTCCATGATATAAAATAACACATAGATAAATGTTGATCCATTTCATCTGCTTTGTTAAATAAAGAAATTCAATAAATCTCAATTGCTTTTTTATAATACCTAAAAAAACCACACACATATAAATTAATCCCGAGTCAATATCAAACATATATAACAAGCACACAATTAAATATAAAACTAAGATATTTCAAATACAAACCTGATATAAATATTTCGATACAAACTTAATATAATCACTGCAAACAAACAACTTAAACATCAATAATTAATAAGCTTATTCTAAGCTTTTATATGTTATTTTCAAACTTACTTTCTTCTTCACACATTTGTGTCCAGGAAGAAAGTCATTTTTATGATGTATTTCTTTAGAACTCATAGAACAAGTCTTTTCTCCTTTAATAAATTCTTCCTCAACTAAAAAGCAAGGTTGTCAATTTTGTTTTGTTTTTTCTATAATGGTAGGTATATTTTATGTTCCAGTTCATAAAACAAAACTAATCAAAACTAATATCATCTTGCTTAGGACCTCGGTCTATTCTTAATTTTTAAGTCAAATTCCAATCTAAACGTTTTAATTTCATTCTATGTAACTTTTTCCCTTTTTATCTATGTTTTTTCTCCTAATTTCATCACACAACACTTTATTTAATGGAGTTTAGACTTTATAATTTATTATGGCTTGTTTTCTTTAGAGTTATCTTATCACTCATGTCACGAGTTTGACGAGTTGATCTGATAGCCTCATTATACACACACATAATAACCAAACACCGAGTGAACAATGATTTTCTATCTTCTAATATAATCCCAAACAGTTTGTGAAGGTGGAAAATACAATAACCATTTATAATAGCCTAAAATATATAATTAAATTCAATATATTAGTTAATTTGTCATCAACCGATAGCCACGGAGTGAACATTGACAAGGAATGTTTTGAAAGTGATTGAAATTATCTTACAGTTGTAATTTTTTGTTTTCTTCATGGGGCTTTTGCCGCCCGTTACTTGAAGCACGTGATAGTCCTCATCATGAATGGAGTTTCTGTGTGTGTAGGTAAAACGACAGAACCGTTTTATTCGTTTGTTAAACCATACATCTTAGAGCAAAGCATTTTTTATTTTTTATTTCTCTGTGAAGAGTTTTATTTCTTTGTGACGAGCAAAGCAAGGATTTTTAAAGAAAGAAAAATATCAAAATATGCCACAATAGTTTTTCACGAGAACTTGTCCATGGCATTATTTTTATGAAACATACTAAAACTAAAATTCACATAAAAAATTTAAAAAGATGACCATCTAATACTTTGTTAAAAATAACCAAACTAAATGAAACAAATCAGTCCATGCAGGCTCACATAAAGCATTTCGGAGCCCAAAACAAATATTCAGACCCCAAACAAAACTGAAATCCAAACCCCAAAAATGGTTTTGGCCCATTTACGCGATATGGCCTAAAACCGAAATACAAGCCGTAGCCGACATACAGATAGGCCCAGCAAGATCAGCCCAGGTTCCCTTTAAAATATGACCTTATAAAGCCCGGCCCAATAAACAATATATAGGGAGCTATTTTTATATTTTGGAGATCAAACCAATCAATTCATGTGAACTTGTCTAGCACCCATTAATATTTCCAAGCATCGAATGCACACAAAGCTCAACCAAAAGAATCACCCCAAACAGAGCCACCCGAAAAAACTTACAAGAATTGAAACCTGATCCATGAACACTTGTAAGCAAAATCATGAATCTTACTGTTCATCATGCCAATTTTCATGTGTTTCTACATGTTTCCCTTTTTTTCTTTTCTTTTCTTGAACAGAACCAGACAGATACCCACAATGATTTCCAACGCAGACATTACCGTGGCAATCCTCCCCATTTCACACATTCATTATGCTTAAGTATTTATTACATCGTTCATCCATGTCTCTATGTGTTGGAGGTTTGGGATAACTTGTAAGACAGGAATTTATGTAAATAGCTTAAGCTAACAGGGGACGATTTTACAAATTTCAGAGACCAAGAATGCAGCAAGTAAACGAGAACCCAGATTTCATATCACATCCTAAGCACTATCATGTCCTGTAAATTACAGGAACAGACATTATATGATCTGATCTCATGGCAGGTAATGATATAGCGTTTAAACCTTTGGGCATCACAAACATGGGGGGACAAATAATATTTTCTGTCCATTTATGCGCATGAATCAACCACTCATGGAAGAAAAAGATTCAACTACGATTTATATGCTGAATTAATATGCTTATCGTAGGACAAAAGAAGTGAGGTGTGAATCGTACCTGTTTGGGATAAAATCACCAAGTCAGTTTTCCTGGTGATGCAGCAAGAACTTGGCAACAATCACGAATTCAAAATATCAAGGCTATCAACTTCCCCTCGCACAGGCCGAAAGTTTCAATCAACTTGTAAGGCAAAATCTTAATATTATTGTATTTTATTTAAAATATCATGAAATTTTTTACTTTGAAAAGTAAAAAACTCAACACCATCTCCAATGTCAACATCACCGGTCATCCTCCACTTCCACTCCTCTCCCAACAGCCGCGCTAGAATCAACCACCGGCCAGACCAGGCTGTTTTATTCTCCCCCAAATACCACAAACACAAACCACCTCTCCGTTGTCACCGCCAACAACTCCCTCGTCCTCTTTTCTTCATACCCATACTAGCCATTCTCGGCCGCAACTCTAAACCCGAAACCAATAGCCCTTTGTCCTTCTTTCACCTTCGTCGACGATAAACACAACTCCACCTCCCAACAAAACAAGCTCCAATAGGTCCACGTTGCTTTGGATTCAACCATGCGTCGGATCCAAGCACTCTGGGTATACCAAAATTCCAAATCCACGTAGTATTGGGCTCAACTAGTCTGCATTGAGTTTGATAACTTATGAGCCCATGTTATCTTAGGTTTAGAACTTGTTATAGTCCAAGAATATTAAATGTTTGTTTAAAATTTTGGGTGATATTATTTTTTAAAATATTTTTTGTTTATAATAAAAGTATTAGAATATTTTTTTTATTTTTAAAAATTATTTTTGATATCAGCATGAAAATGATTTAAAAACACCAAATTTTTTTAATTTAAATTAAAAAATAAAATAAAAATTAAATTTTTTTAATTTTTTTTTAAAAAAACAATGTCTATCTGCTTAAACTTACTTTGCATTAGACTTATCACATAACTAAACCTAAGGATATTAAATTGATAATTTACGAAACTCACTTAACTTGGTTTTCAGCTTGCTAGGAGTATGAATATATGAAGTGTAACAAATTTTGGTAGATCTATATACGTTTGAGTTATTACTGATTTTAGATCTTGAATCAAAACCTTGAAAATACTGAGGAAAAAAACAGTAAATCATCATTATATAAGTATTGGCTATACTTACATCCGGTTATTGAAACTGCTTATCCAGCTTATAGCATTCTCTTTTTATGGGATATAAGTTCGATTAGGCACTGCTACTATGAGATTGGGCACCCTAAGGTGTTATATTTCAGTTATGTATTTATTTTTTGCTAATTTGATATATCTAATGTGTTTATTATTGCCAGTTATAAAAGGTATTTTAAATTTTGTGAGTTTCAAATCATAAGATTTCGCGTGTTTATCATAGTTTATGATTGAACTTCTGCTTTAAGTATTTTTAAGAGAAAAAAATAACTTGAAAAAACATTAAATTAGTATTTTTTTTTAATATTTAAAAATATTGATATAAAAAGAAAATTATATATTATTAAATAAAAAAATATTTTTAAAAATACCCTACACTACAATTTTAAACTACTAGTATGTATATATGCACTTATCCAACCAAAACACAAAAAAATATTATATAATGAAAGATAAAAAAATATTTTTCTAAAGATAAACTTAGCATAATCATCATATGAGTAACTAACACCCATGCGAATCTGACCCTTTTATAATAACTTCAACTAGCCACATTTACAATAACTTAATATAGATAATTAATTTGGTTATGCTATGTGTAATTGGAAAATAAAGATAGAAAAGAAAATTGTGTTTACTTAAATAACCAATATATTAATAACTTTTAGCCCTAAGGTATGTCAACTAAGCTCCATAAACTATATTAATGAATTATTTTTAGTCAATAAACTTTTAAATTGAAGCAAGTTGCTTTGCTACGCGCGCGCAACTAAGCTTCATAAACTATATATACATTTTGATTTTGAAAGTTTTCCATTTATAATTATCAAATAAAAATGATCAAAACATGTTAATAATATATATTTTTAGAATTTAATAAATTCACAATATATATTTGCAACATATATATTAATACTTTCAAGAACACGACATGAAAGATAGATTTGGTCATCAAAAGATGCCTCATGTGTTGCCCAAAAAGCTCAAATGCCTCCCGCATGCTGTCAAATGATAAGCTTGTGCCAATAATTTTGTTGAATAAAAAAATAATTATTCAACTCGGAAATACCAAAATGACCTTTATGAGCATGGGTTTACAAAAATAAAAAAGGTAAAAGAATGAGAATGCCCTCATGCACATGCCATATATTTTGTCTGTTTCTAAATGAAAAAATATATATTTTTACTGTATATTTAAGATATAAAAAGATATGAAATTTTTTTGTCGACAATTCTAACTTTAGTGACTTTAGAGGTAAATAAGTCACTTTGTTGTTTTTTGTTTTTTTGAAAAAAATGAATATGCCCATCAACAATAGTTTAATTGTATAGAAAATTTAGAATGAGGGGATCAAAATTGACAAAGATGATTTTCTCTTTTATGCTTCTATTATGAAATTAAAAAAAGCTTATGCCCACGTGTCTGACATTTGTTTTTCTCTTTTGAATTTTTGTCAAAATTTCATCCTTTAATATTTTTTTTATTTTTTTTAATATTATGTTGACTTTGAACATATTCATAATTTTCTTTGATTATGTTCATGATTTGACTTTGAATAGGATTTATAAACTCTCTTATAAAATAGCTTTATAAAATAACAAAGTTATTAAACTCAATGAATTAAATTGAATTGATTAATAATTAAGTTTTATAATTTGTTTTTTATGATATTATAGTGGTCTCAAACAAATAACCTAACATTGAGTTGATGTTTAATTTTATAAATGTTTAATTTTATTATCTTATAATTATATAAATAAAGTTATTGTAGTAGTGAAGTCCATCGTCAGTGTCTTGGATTTAGCGAATAAAACCATCAACCGGAATTACTCTATTATGTTACTGTTTTAATATTTAAAAAACATGTTAGTTTGAAAAAAAGACAAGGTAGGAACATATATTTTCCAACCATCTAAATTACTATTTTACTTATCAAATCAACTGAATTATATATAAATAATTTAATTTAAATCCTAATCTAAACAAGAATTTGACCAAAATATTAAAAAATTAACATGTTATGACAAATTTAATATCACTATCAAGAAATTTCCCAGAAACTGGGTGTGTTCCTTTTTTAGCTTAAAGAAGCTCTGAACTTCTGGTGCATAAGGTAGCATGAGCTGGCTGTATAGTGTTTTCAGGGGCTGAAAATGAATGAATCCGTCCTTAATTAAACACCTACGATGGCAGATACACCATCGTCACGCCTAGATTTTGATATTATTGTCCATTGTCTAAGCTCAATAGATCATTTGATATTATTTTTGTTTTATGTCTTTATTTCATAAGTTTTAAGAAATAAAAACAAAAAAGTGGTTCATTTATTCAAAGCTGGCAACTGTTGTTAATATTTTTTTCAAGAAACTGGATAAAATTATCTTAAAAAATCATGATGGTGGTAGATGGATTTGTTTTTTTCCTAAGAACACAAAAAATATTTACTTTTTATTTTATTTCCAAGTCAAACAATATCAAAAGATTAAAAAAATCAACTTTGGATTTATTCACCGCAGTCCACGTTATTATTATTATTATTATTATTATTATTATTATTTCTGTACTTATAATAATTCAAGAGGCGAGGTTTTAATTTGTGTCACATTTTCCTGGGATTGAAGTGGTAAAGAGGTGAGGAAATGGGAGAAGATATATTCAACTTATTTATTTTCTATCCTGAATAAATGAATTAGAAGACAAACGTCATTATTTTCATAGGATTTGAAAGCACTTATTATCATTGATGGGAATCAAGTGTTATGGACCTGTTCAGGATAGAGATCTAGATATTTATCTAACCTCTGACCTCACCTACTCTTGGATGCCGGGAAGAGTTTGAATGGTTCTTGTCTGAGAGGAACGGTTTCTTTTCTATATTCTGTACAGGGGTCGTCACTTGGGCCCGATTACTCCCTAACCTCTCGAATACATATAAATTATATTTGTTATTTAAATATAAATCAATTGATGGTTGAAACGATGATAAATTAATTTATTTATGATGTGATTTATATTTGCATTAATTTATTAAGGGATTTAATGAGTTATACATGTAAAAATCAATGATAGTAAACTAAAATGGAATGACTAATGGAGTGTGACTTGATGGTGAATAAGTTTTAAAAATTGAGGATTAAAGTGTAATTTATATTGAGAATTACAATTCTAGACCTAAAGAAATCAAACAAAGATTTGCTTGAATAAATTTCTAAAATTCCTCTGGAATAATATATGTGATATTATTCAGGCCATGCATTAATATTTTGCTATTTATAAGGTTTTTAAGTTTCTACTTGAATAAAAAGCTATGTCTTTTATTTTTCAAAATCAAGTACAATACAAATGATTGATATTGCATTTCAAAAATATTTCTGAAAAAAAAAATTGATTTGCACAGTGTTTGTATTGTCCAGTCCACAGTGTTTACACTCACATGCTACAGAGGACATCTGATCTCTTTTAGTGTTTATTATAATTATAATAAGAAGCAGGATAGTTAGACGACATATGATTTGCAACAATCCAATCTCGAAGCTATGATTCAAAGCATAAAAAAAACACCCATGATCTTCATAAGAATTTTTTTATAAACCCTAAAAAACTCCTAGATTTGTCTAACGATATTCTTGTAACTCTAAAAAATAGTGTATAAATATTCTTGTATTGTCTAGATTTTATAAAGAAGGAATACAAAATATTTATATAATTGTTAATTTCAGGACACATAAAATTAATCTAGACAAGCGTGGGTATAAATTGTTAGAAAAGCTTGGAAGAGGAAGAGTACCCGGAAGACAATATGAACACAAGACTGAGCACTTGAGATTTTTTATGTAATTAAAGCAGAGACATACATAAATTAAAGAACGTAGTCATATAAATTCTTAAACTACGAATTCATCAAACCATTATCACGAAGTCACAGATATTCAATAAGAGGCTAAGCAGGATTCTGTCGCGTCATCCAGTAATCACCATGTGACATCAAACACCATGTAATTGCGTTTGCTGAGAAGTTTCTATCATTTCGAAAACAAAGAGCTGCTACAGCCTTTTTACCAGAGACCAATTCAGGCTTCATCTCTTTGAATGGTAGAAAGCTGTTCAAATCCCGCTTTGAAAAGTTCATTCATGTGACTTGTATGGGCAGTGCACAAGGGCTCGGGGGACAAGGATGACCCATACTTTGATCTTTGGCCACCGATTTTTAGGTATATAGGTTACAGAATAATATAAATTATATCTTGGGATTTTATTTGACAGTTTAATTTGTCAGGTGAAATAGTTTTCTGATATGGTATTAGAGTCTTGTTGACCTAGCAGTCACGATTTCAAATCTCACCACCCTCATTCTATTTGATAAAAAAATCAAGCATAAAATAGTATGTACTTGTATGCAAGTTTGAAGCATAAAAAGCTTTTACTTGAACAGTGTGTTAAAGAATAATATAAATCATATCCTAGAACATCATCTCATAATTAAAATTTTCAGATAAGATGTTTCTTCCTAATATCAAGCCAGCATTATGCAGCCATATGGGATCTGAATCAGTCCATTTTGGCTTCGTCATCTCTTCAGACCCGGCCTCGTGTTACCAGAAGCTATCATCACACCACGCAGTGCATGTTTGCATGGGATGATTCTTTATAAACAAATATATATATATATATATATATACACGTCATCAGAAAAAAAGCATACTAGTTAGTTTCCCCCCCCTTTATTTTATGATATATTGCTGATTAATCTTTTTTGATCAACCCATCTGTCACATAGCTAAGCACTCGGCAACCAAGGCACCCAGCCCGATCCAAGCACATAGCGTGAAGTCCCGCCAAGAATGGAGTGGTGGTCTCAGCTTAATTAATGAGGGGTGTTAATTTCAATAAAGGAAGTTAATGTTTTCCAATACCCTTATCCGTGTGGAGTCGTATAAGACAGCTAATTTCAACCATGATTTTACGGTTGAAAATGAAAGAAGGAGAAAACATAAAATTGATCTCTGTCAGAGACCAGAGAAGTTTCAAAACCAGGAAAAAATGTGGTTGAGTGGCGATCAAAGCCTGGGGCTTGTCAAGCCACCTCTTAAAATTGATTTGACTCCAGATCATGACAGAGAGGTTACTCGAAAAGAAGTAGACAATGTATAGGCTGGTTTTCTTAAGAAGAATTATATAAAAAGCTTCTTGATTTTCCTACGGGGACGGGATTTAGAAAACTGGACTGTTGTGTATTTTATTCTCCTGGACAAAATTGAATTAAATACTTTATCCTTGAGATATATTTTACAATTTTCTTTTATCTTCCTATATTTTAAGATTATTTAAATGTCATAACTTTCTTTTTGCATGGTAGATAGAATCTTGATTTACAGTTTAAAATCGTATACCCATATTCATAAATTTCTCCATCATGAATGATTAAAAAAATGCATTGATTTATCATTAAGTAACCTAATAGAAGAATCGATTTGTTCAATAGTATAAATCACCTTAAACAATTAAAAAAATTCTCAATATTTAATACAAAAAAATGAGATAAGAAAAAAAAGAAATGAAATGAAACATAAAAAACAAATAAAAATAAAAACGTGAGAAAAAAAGGTAATCCGTGCTATAAAAATGTAATAAAGATTGAAGTAATTTTTTACAAAGCAAATAAAAAAATTATGAAATCTAATTCATGGGTAACCTTATATTGAAGGATGAAATTGAAATAAAATTCAATTAAAAAAAGAAAAACAAACCCGAGTCAACGTGGATAACCCGTGAAATTCATAACTTGGCTCATGAGATTATAATAACCCCGTAGAAAAAAAATTAAGAAATAATTATGATTATGGAATCTAATTCCTAATTAATTCAATGTTGAAAGATAAAGTTAAGAAAAAAAATAAATTTTAAAAATAGATAAAAACATGAGTAAACATGATTAACCTGCAGAACTCACGTAATGGGTCATAAAACTGTAATAACTCCATCGAAAGCTTATCGAGATAAATTATAAAAACTAATACTTAGTAAACTTAATGTTAAATGATGAAATTGAAAGAAAAAAAAAGTTAAAAACTAAAAATAAAAGTTCACATTGTTTTTTATTCTCGAGGGTCAATTTGTAAAATGTCTTGACATTTCACTGTTTACTGTCACAGTGATATGCCAAGTCTTTTATATATTTTTAAATAATTTTTGATATAATGTTTAATCAATTAACCTATCCTTTATGTCAATAAAAAGTATTTATGTTAATAGAAAACAAATTCTGTTACATGTGGTTCGTGTCAAAGACGGAAGGACATACATACATATAATTAAAAAAAGCAAAGATTAAAATATAAAATTATTTTTTAAAAAAGCAGTTTTAAAATTAATTTCTCACATATAAAGAAATATATTCATCTTTTTAATTCTAATAAAGTAACCAAACACTAACTATAACTCCTATTTTGCTGGGCTTGGCCTCAAACATTTACACGCCGAAGGGATTTTTGTCACAATTTTTATTTTTGTTTTTATATGCTTTTGACTTGAAAGGAAAACTAAATTTTTTTGTAGTGTTTTCTAATAATTTTAATATATTTATATTAAGAATAAAAATTATTATTTTAATATATTTTCCAATAAAATAACATTTTATATCGGTAGAACTTTCTAATTATTTAATATATTTATATTAAAGGATAAAAGTGAACCAGCACCCTTTCTATGACCAACTAAAGTAGTATTAAAACCATCTAGTAGGTAATTAACTTGTAAGAGTTGGGATTAATATATTTATTTTTTTAAGTGATTTCATATTTGAATTTTGTAGTTTTTAATATAATAATCACTGAAAATTTAAATGATTATTAACTTTAAAGTCTATAAAATTAGTCAAGATGCATACAATTTAATCCGGACACTCATATTAATAAAAAAAAAGTAATATTAAATTAAATTACTAATATTACCTCGATACTTGAAATGATATACGTACTCCTGAGATATTTTTTAACACCCCTAGTCTTGCTTAGTCAACATTTCAAATGGTGTGGTTGTTGACTGCTTCCTTAAGAGAGGGCGGAACTAAAATATTACAGAAAAAAGTAATTTTCAATAAATAAAATTGAAGCAGAAGAAGAGTCAAAAAATGTCAAGAAGTTCTTCTCTAATTTAAAGGTTCCAGTTTCCATCAGCAACTGAACCAAATCCTTCACCATAGAAGCTAGCCCACTGTTTTCCCTGAGCTAATTTGCGGGTCTCAACTTTCCTCCTCCCTCCCTCTCTCTCCTCCCTCTCTCTCTCTCTCTACTCTTTGCTCGTAGATAAGTAGCTCGTTGTTGGAGAAGACTTGAGGAGTGGATTCGAAGCAAAAAGAAAATGGGGAGAGCTCCTTGTTGTGACAAAGCAAACGTGAAAAGAGGACCATGGTCTCCGGAGGAAGATGCCACTCTCAAAAGCTACCTTGAAACTCATGGCACCGGTGGTAACTGGATTTCTTTGCCTCAAAAAGCCGGTAATATTTCTCTCTCAAACACACAAACTAGTTGGTTTTGCCTGACAGCAATTTCCTCGAGGGAAATTTTCTTCATTTTCTTTTCATTGAGAATTTTAGCTTAATTACTAAATATCAGTCGAGTAAGATACTGACAGGCCTAGAGGGAATGTGTTCATTTAATTTCCGTACATATTTCAGACATTTTGACCATCAACAAATAGTGCTGTGTGTTTTTTCTCTGTTTGCTCAGACATTTTCAGTAAAAAAAACAAAAATAAGCCTTTCCGGTGCGCCACTGATTTCATTTCTTGGACTTGTGTTCTGTAGCTGTGTAAGAAAAAGAAGTGTGTGGTTTGACTGATCCTTGTTGAAGTACTGATCTTGGTTCCTGGTTCCAGAGTATTACTCAAATTTTCATACATTTAAGTTTGTAAACAGCAGCTTTTCCTAGCTCTGATCAGCCCAATTATGAGGGCGGCCATTTGCCCAGTTTCGATCTTTAGTAGTTAATTGATCCTTAGAACACATACAATTTCTTTTGGATTACATATAATTGAGATAATTTTACAATATTGAATTGCTTTTCCTTGCATATGTTTGATTTGCACGCAAGGTAATGCTCCGATTGTCCATTCTACTGTTTCCCATAATATTTCTTGCTTTATAGAGTAGCCAAGTAAGGAGTGGAACCCTTTCAATTTCCCACCTGTTCAAGAGCTAAACCTTAATCTGTAATCTTATCGGTCGCAGGCCTTAAGAGATGCGGCAAGAGCTGCCGGTTACGATGGCTTAATTATCTCAGACCAAACATTAAACATGGAGGCTTTACCGAGGAAGAAGACAACATCATATGCTCTCTCTATAGTCAAATGGGAAGCAGGCAAGTTTCCCAGTCTACTTTATTTATTTATTTATTTTTGGTTGAAGCTTTATTCGATTCCACATAATTATTGTATCCGTCTTGTCTATATAAACAAAGCTTCATCTGGTCCTTCTTCACTGTATGGCATTTGTTTTGAAAAACTAATTAATTACTCCAACTTGTTTTGCTCAGATGGTCTCTCATAGCTGCTCAACTGCCCGGAAGAACTGACAATGATGTGAAGAACTATTGGAACACGAAATTGAAAAAGAAGATTCTTGTGGGAAAAATAACCCTCTCAATCAAGAACAGCTCTCCCAATGCCCCTCCTGCTAGCGTTACTAATATTCCTACTATTCCTTGCTCGACTTCTCCTATTCTTTATATCCCTAAAGCTGAAACCGAAAGCACTGTCACCTTCTCCGATCACTATTCATTAACTCAAAGTTCAGGAGCATTTCCTACCATATCCGATGCTGGTTACGAGCCTGTTATCAGCAGCACCACTCAGAACTGGAGCCAAAACCATTTCCAATATTCTAGTTTCCCTGGGATCGTCGACATGTCTGAATTTCGTACATCTTCAATGAACAGTCACATTGTTTCTCCATCCCAAGAAGGTTCGACCATGTCAGATTCCTCCTCGCTTGCCATGGATTACAAGGGTCTCTCACTGCCTAGCACTCATGGTGGTCCCGAGGATGCTGGGATATTGATGGATTCTGAGCTTGGTTTTCCTAGCGACTTCGTCAATGACCTTTTGTTTCAAGACAGAGAGAGTGAAGTGGTTGCTAATTGCTTCCAATATTTTGCTGATTTTGGCTATGTTGAAATGAAGCCACAAGGACTGAATCAAGGCGTCACTAACCAATATTGACAAAGGCCCGGAAACGGAACGAGACAAGTATAGCCAGGGGGTTTCATCTACACATTATTTTTATCACTTCCAAGCAACTGATGAGGTCTAGATATTAGGTTTTAGGCATGGAAAAGTATTTGCTCTCTGAATTGTCCTTGAATGGAGCACGACAGGAACATCAATATTGTAATGCCACAACAGTGATCTACTTTTTATTGCTATTTTTAACTCTCTCTCTCTACCAATCAAGGACCCTGAATTTTTAATTGGGTTAAGTAATCATCTTTATCTAACATTTTAAGCTAATAGTTAAAGTTCCATATTATGATTTATATTATTCTTTAATATATCTCCTCAAGTGAAAACTCTTTGAGATTGAAACTAGTATAAGTTCACATTACTTTATATTTGATTTTTATCAAATAGAATAAAATTGATTAGTTTTGAACTCATGAACACTTACTGTGATAAAATACGAAGTAACCAAGCTTAATTCAGTAGGGTTTTCAAAATTTGGTTTTACTATCTCAAAGGGGATGGTGCACATGAATGTGAGTTATGGCATCAGCATGTCTGCCTGTTTCTGGCTGGCTGGCCAGTCAGTTTTCACGAAAGTTGCATGGGATTCTGGCCTATTCAAAGCACAGTGTATTGAAAAAGTCTCCTTCGACACTAACAATAAAAGATTCTCGCACACATGAGCAGCTCCATGCTTGTGGATTTCCTCTTCATTGTCATTACAGAGCGTCATCGTCTTGCATGAGATGCACAGTACAGTTTGCCCCTTTCAAAGATGAGACTTTTTCAAGCACGATTAGCGATTACGTAAATCAGCACTGTCTTTAAATGTCATTTTTGTTTCGTGTAGGCCGAGATGATAAAAACATTTTGTATCAGTTAAAAAACGATACAAAATAACATTATTTTTATCTCGGTTTAAATTCTGGTCTATTTTGGATTTTTCAGTTAAATACCGACCGAAACGTTCCAGTATTGTTCCGCCCGTTCCGTTTCTTCTGAATAGTGTTTGTTTTAAATGATGAATAATTTTACAATGCCAATCATATCTCTTAATCCGACCGTTAGATTGAGATGGAATTTTACGAGAAGTCTCTTGACGTGTGTGTGTGTGTGTGTGTGTGTGTGTGTGTGTGTGTGTGTGTATGTATATATATATTATGTTAAAATTACAGAATAATCAGAAAATATAATGACCTTGCAAGATTGATAATGACATTCTCATAATATTATATATATTCGTAATTTTGTTGAGAAAAATCATTTTATTATGTTTTTTTAGATTAAATTACACAATTCTAAATAATTTTATTCTTAGATTTGAACTATTTTTTTTATTAATATATTTAATTATATATATACATAAATAGTACAACCTCAAAATGATATATCAAAACACTTCAAAACTAAAACATTTCGTTCCAATTGAAAAAGCAAAACACTAACAAAAACAAAATTGATAACCTTGAGATAAATTGATCAGGTCTCGAGGATGAGCAATTTTATCCTCCCACCCTAAAAATAACTCAAAAGCAAACCAGAGAAGTCGTCCAATGCATGCATGACTCCTTCGATGCAAGAACAAGCAGGAAAAAAGAGTCATTTAATTTGTGTTTTAAGTTTTATTTCATGTCTTCGACATTCCATCCAGAACCACACTTACAAACCGGTTCTGCATGAATTTTCTCATCGAGAAATTGATTGACAAGTTGCCAAGGATAGGAACATTTTTTTCCTTGCCAAATCAAACCCCAGCTCTATTTCTTCAAGTCAAGAACACGTTTCACTGTGGTTATACGAATGGGTTGATTAAATAATTGCCCTATACAGTATACTCTGATTTTTCAATCTTTACTGTGCCTAAACGCAAGAAGTACAACATCATTTTATAACCGACTGATTCCAGGCAGAATTCAACGTATGCCATTAGTGGTGGGAGGCCGTGGGCATGGTCAAGGTCATGGGGCGGCCTAATAAAGCCTCCAATATCTCTTTATTAGTTAAAAGTATTTTAAAAAATATATATATATATATATATATAATTTTATTTTTATTATTTTAAATTAATTTTTTTAAAAGATTTTAGATTATTTTTATGTATTGATATCAAAAATAATTTTTTTTTAAAAAATAAATTATTATTTTTATATATTTATAGATAAAAAACACTTTTAAAAACTAATGAAACCGACTTGATAAGAAATTCGCAATAATTCAAAGCATGGACAGAAATGTTTCATGGGGTCCCCCAGAACTTTCAGACATTTTGTTCCCTCCGATGTTAGCACCTTAAGACTTTTTAGACATTGAATCATTATTTCCTTGATCGAGTTCTTGTTGGCTTTATGCGTGGGTAGCTGAATATTCCTTCTCCTGCTCAATTATATTTAAGAACACGGCCATGTATACCTAGCATCTTAAAAACCTTCAATTAACAAAAAATATATATATATATATATCAAGCACCACTTGTGAGACATACATAGAAATAATAATAAAATATTTCTTAAATATTTAAAAATACCTCCTTTATAGTTTTGCAGTACTTATTCACTTTAAACTCGTGTGTGTAATCTACGTATAAGCATTAGACATGGAAATATTTAGCTAAAATGAACACAGCTACTCTAAACTCGTGAAAAGCAACATAAAGATAAAATAATAATTATTATTATTATTCTTAATATTAATAATAATTATTATTTTTACCTATTCATCACCTTTTTTTTTTATCTTTTGTTGCTGTAATACTTTATACTTTTTGTTTTTTTATTTAAACTTTTTTTTTGGAAAAAACTATTATTTTTTATTTTTTACACTTGAAATATTTATCACTCTACATTTAGCCTATTTATACTATTTTTGCTGTTCCTATCTTTATTCTTTTATAGATGTTTTAAAGTTTTTTCCTTGCACTTTTGTTTTTTGAAAAATTCTTATACAAAAACTAAGAATATAGTGTTTCAATATAGCAACTGCAGCATTGCCCTGTTTGTTTACTATGTTAAAAATGAGTTTAAGATTTTACATGTCTTAACATATATGATATTTGGTATATTTTATTATATATAATCATTGATTTTTTATTTATTTAGGTTGTTCTATTTTCCTACTACGTTAAATAAACTTCAAATTTACATGTTTTTATTAACATATATGATCTTTATTATATTCTATTAAATAAACATAATTCAGTTGTGTTAAAATAAGCAATTATTCAGCCTGCAACTAGACAAGTCAAATAGATGCATCATTGCAAGTGGGGTTTTGACCTAGTGGTTGAAGGGACTTGTTTTCTTCCTCTGCACCAGGGTTCAAGTCCCACCATGCACGCCTGTCACCCCCGCGGTACCTTATATGCTCACTGGATTTGCAGGATGTTCAGTGAGTCCGGGGATTAGTTGTGGTGCGCGTAAGCTGGTCCGGACACCCCGGTTATCAAAAAAAAATAAAAAAATTAGATGCATCATTATTTTATTTTTTTGTATTTATTGACATGGATGGTTCTTGATTTGTTTATTTAAATGGATGTGTACGCTTTTTAATCTATAATTTAAATTTTTATTATAAAAAATACATTCAAAAAGTTTGAATATTTATTTAAAAAATATATATATTATTCGATCCTTAGCAAAACAATGATCAAATAACTAGTTGTATGTACCCATGGTCTTCCACTTTGATTTCTTTCTTTCCTTTTTTCCGTCCATGGAGGCATGTGGTTCATGCAACGTTATTTTTTTTTATCAATGTTATTATCATTATGAGTAATTATACAATCAAAATTCACTACAAAATACAGCATCACGCCAAGATCCAAAGAAAAACAAGCTCATATAACCATGCACCAAGCCGGAAGTAGCGTGGATTATATTAGTCTCCAGCAGACACTCCTTCGCTCCGGCTGCGGAATCTCTTTAGCTATGGTCGCTCCGGCTAGGATTTTGAAAGATCGAGCCGGCAACTTATTTATTATATCTCCAAAAGTGCTCTCATTTTATATAGATGTTTTTATGTCAATTATTTTATTATTCAGAAAAAAACAGTGTTTAGAAAAGAGAAAAAAAACCATGATGATTGAAACAAAATAATGAAGTAGATATCTTAGCAGACAAGTATTTATTATAATGTGCATATGATCAAATCCCATAACATAGTGTACATTATATACATTGGAATTGGACAACTTCATTAATTACTCAACTAATTAATCAATGTCAAAGTTATATCACTTTTAAAATGAGAGAGTCCCTTTCAGTCTTGCCTCCATTATAGAGCTAGCTAGTGCAAGTCAATGAATGGATTGTCTTATCAAAAAGACAACCTCAAAATAAACTTAATTATTGTATAAAGCCACCATTGAACTTGGATTATTTTTTCAAAATTTTGAAGCAAATGTAAAGTAAAGATGAAAATGAAAAATGAATTGAAGTCACTAACTATTACAGAAAACGGGCTGGCTTTTATAGCCACTAGTCACAGACGACTAGTCACACACATTAAGTGTGTTAAGCATGCTTAACCATCTAACTGATTAGTTAAGCATGCTTAACTACTTAACCAACAAATCAGTTAGCTTAACTAACTGCTAACTGCTAACTGCTAACTGCTAACCACTTATTATTTATCTACAATCCCTCCCCTAAACTAACTATGGGTCTTAGTTAGTTTATCTCATTGGCTTTACACATTCCCATCTGACTTCTAAATTTCTGGAAAAATTCTAACTTCAATGGCTTCGTCATCACATCCGCGATCTGCTCTCCTGTCCCACAATAAGTCAGCTCAATTATTCCACTATTAGCTAACTCTCTCAGAAAGTGGAATCGAACGTCTATGTGCTTGCTTCTCCCATGCATGACAGGATTTTTCGACAATTTGATGGTGGAGCTGTTGTCACACATGACAATAGTTTTTCCTTTTTGAACTTGACCAAGCTGATCAAGTACTCTTCTCATCCATACCACTTGGCTCGCACACGCCGCTGCTGCCACAAACTCCGCTTCCGTAGTGGACAAAGTAACAATCGGTTGTTTCTTTGATGCCCAGGACACTGCACCAGAACTCAAAAGAAACATATAGCCGGATGTACTTCTCCGATCATCTACATCCCCAGCATAGTCACTGTCGGTGTAAGCAACTAAGTCAGTTGGCCCTCCCCTCTTGTACATGATTCCATAATCGAATGTACCCTTCAGATATCTCAATATCCTTTTCGCAGCTTGCAAGTGGACCTCAGTTGGTTTAGCCATATATCTGCTAATCAGGCCTACACTGTACATCAAATCTGGACGAGTTGATGTAAGATACATGAGACTTCCTATAATCTGCTTGTAAAATGATTCATCAATTGGAACTCCTCCTGTATCCTTGCATAGCTTAGATCCGGGAACAATTGGGCTACTCACTTCATGACTTTCGGACATCCCAAATTTCTTCAAAATCTCCAAAGCATACTTCTTTTGACAAATGAAGATGCCATCACTTCTCTGCATTACTTCAATCCCAAGGAAGAAATTCATTCTTCCCAAATCCGTCATCTCAAACACTGTCATCATATGCTTCTTAAAGCCATTCATCATTTCTGCATCATTACCAGTGTAGATTAGATCATCTACATAAACACTCACAATGAGCATATTACCTTCTTTTGTCTGCTTTGTGAAGAGAGTTTGCTCATTCGGGCATTTCAGAAATCCTTCCTTGATGAAGTAATTCTCCATTCGGCTAAACCAGGCTCGTGGGGCTTGTTTCAACCCATATAAAGCCTTATGCAACTTGTAGACTTTATTCTCACTTCCCTTAGTTTCGTATCCCTTTGGTTGCTCAATATACACATCTTCGTTGAGATCACCATGGAGGAAGGCCGATTTAACATCCAACTGAAATATATTCCAGTTTCTTTGTGCTGCTAGGGCCACAATCATTCTGACAGTTTCAATTCTAGCCACTGGAGCATACACCTCGGTATAGTCTATCCCATGTTTCTGGGTATATCCTTTTGCAACTAACCGCGCCTTGTATTTCTCAAGCTCACCGTGCTCATTGAACTTAGTCTTATAAAGCCATCTTACCCCAATTACTTTACACCCAACTGGAGCCGTGACTAAGCTCCATGTGTTATTCTTTTCTATGGATTTTAATTCACTATCCATTGCATTTCTCCAGTTCACATCTTGCACTGCCTCTTCATAGTGTATTGGGTCATTAGACGTCAGAAGTGCCAAGTTCATTTCATCATCAGAGGATTCATAATCTTCTCTACTGACATAATCACTCATCCAAGCTGGGGGTTTCCGGATTCTGCTACTTGCACTGCCAATTTTGTTACTTGCACCTGCACTGTCAAGTGTGCAGCCCGTTAGGCCCATGTCAGCTGTGATGCCTGCTGCACCAGCACTTCCACTCAAGCCCACAGTCTCACTTCCACTCAAGCCCGTAGCATCTCTTCTTCCACTCAAGCCCATAGCACCTCTGCCACTACTCTCACTTCCACTCAGGCCCATGTTCGTGCCATCACCCAAGCCCACATTCGTG
Source organism: Salix caprea (assembly GCA_964035475.1). Classification (NCBI taxonomy): domain Eukaryota; kingdom Viridiplantae; phylum Streptophyta; class Magnoliopsida; order Malpighiales; family Salicaceae; genus Salix; species Salix caprea. The sequence continues at coordinate 17,490,383 of OZ037751.1, forward strand.
CCAGCATTTCCATCACCCAAGCCCACATTCGTGCCAGCATTTGCACCAGTTGCAGCACCTTCACTGCCAGCACCTTCACTGTCACTCACTACATTTCTACCTTCCATGTTTCTCGACACACAGTGTTGATCAAAGTACTCATCAAAACCATTTCCACCCTCTCTGTGTCGAGACACATCAACACATGCATCACCACCTCTGTTTGCATTCTCAGCAACTTCATCTGCATGATCTCTTTCATTTCCATCAATTCTGGGATCCATGGAATCATCAACCATTCCTTCTCCACAGTCCCCTTCCCACTCTAAATTCATCAATATTTGCTCTTGGAAATTTTTATCCCAATCCCACTGCTTATCCTCCTCAAATGTCACATCTCTACTTATTATCACTTTCTTAGTTATAGGATTAAACAACCTATAACCCTTGGATTCTTCACTCACACCCAAAAATATACATCTAACACTTCTTTTATCAAGTTTGGATCTATTTACCTCCGGCACATGTGCATGTGCAATGCACCCGAAGACTCTGAAATTTTCAACAGAGGGCTTGATCCCGTTCCAAGCTTCAGATGGTGTGACATCCTTGACCATAAATGTTGGGCATCGGTTTAACACATAATTGCTCCACCTCACTGCTTCTCCCCACAGTGTCTTCGGCATTTCTTTTTCAAGCAACATTGACCGTACCATGTTCATCAATGTCCTGTTCTTCCGTTCGGCAACCCCGTTCTGTTGGGGGGTATAGGCAGTGGTGAGTTGTCTTCTAATCCCATTTAGCTCACAGAAGTTGTTAAAGTCTGTTGACGTAAACTCTCCTCCCCTGTCTGTTCGCAGGCATTTCACACAGAGACCACTCTCATTTTCCACCTTCTTCTTGAAATTCTGGAAATGCCGCAGGGCCTCAGACTTTTCGAGCAGCAGGTAAATCCATGATTTTCTGCTATAGTCGTCTGTCAAGCACAGGATGTACCTCTTGTTTCCATATGATGGGGGGCTGATTGGGCCACAAATATCAGCATGGATTAAACCCAATGCTTGACTAGCTCTCCAGTAGCTTCTTTTTGGTATGGGTTCCCGGTGGTGCTTGCCCATTATGCAGCCTGTACACACCTCTTCTGTGGAAACAATTGGGGGAAGGCCATGGACCATTCCCTTACTTTGCAATGTCTTCAGTCCTTTAAAATGCAGGTGGCCATACCTGCGATGCCATAACTTTGATAAAGACTGGAGATTTGGAGAGTTACTTGCTGTAATTTGCAGGCATTCATCGTGATCATCATCTGTCACCTTGACTTGTGCAAATAGGATGAACATCCTATTAATGCTCATAGTGATTTGTATGATACACCCTCTGTGAGGATGGTATATCTTACACACTCCTCCTTGAATCCAAATTCCCAACCCTTTCTCTTGAAACTGTCCCACTGACAGTAGGTTGTTCTTCAATTCTGGGACGAAGAACACTTCCGTTACTGTGAAATTGATCCCTTTCATAGTCAGTTTTACACTTCCTTTCCCCAATACTTTTATCCTAGTATTGTTACCCAACCTGACCATTTGCCGAAAATTTTCATCAAAGTTGCTGAATATGGTTCTATCCCCACACATGTGATTCGAACATCCCGAATCAAGGAACCACGCATCTCTTCTATCAACTTTATTTTCATTTACAAACGCCATCAACAGCATCTCATCTTCCTCATCAAGTTGTGCATAGTTGCTTTCTCTGTTCCAGGATGGGCATTCATACTGGAAATGCCCCATCCTATGGCATCTGTAGCACTCAATCATGGCTTTACTGGAGTTGCTTCTGTCACTATTATTGGAGTAATTTCTATCAAAGTTGCTGAAATTATTTCTGTCATAGCTGTTGTTCCAGCTACTTCTTCCCCTTCCTCTTCCTCTGTATACCATTCTACCTCGTCCTCTGCCACCTCTACCTCTTCCTTCTTCCACTGTGACTTTCAACAACTGTTCTTCACCACCAGTTTTCTTAAATTTCTGTTCGTGCACAATCAAGATGCTTTGCAGTTCATCCACAGACAATTTTTCAGTATCCTTTGATTCTTCAATACAACATACAATGTAGTTGTATTTGTCTGTGAGAGTGCGTAATATTTTCTCTACAATCTTCACATCTTCCATCTCTTCTCCATACACTCTCATTTCGTTCGCTACTGTCATAACTCTTGAACAATAATCAGTCACTTTTTCTCCTAATTTCATCTCTAGTGTTTCAAAATCTCTTCTTAGGGCTTGTAGGTGCGATTTCTTGACCCTCGCATTCCCCTCATATCTCTTCTTCATAGCATCCCAAATCTCCTTCGCTGTATTTTTCTTCAAAATTGTGCCAAGTATAGTGCGATCAATGGCTTGAAAAAGGTAATTCTTTACCTTGAGATCTTTCAATTTCAGTTCGTCCAACTTCTTCTGCTGTGCATCAGTGGACACCGTTCCATTTGTTGGCTCAACATACCCAAACTCTACCAGTCCCCAGAACTCCTTCGAACGGAGAAAATTCTCCATTAACAAGCTCCAGTGGTCGTAGTGACCATCAAACCGAGGAATGGCTGGTTGCACGAAGCCTCCTTCACTGGTCATCTCTCTCAATTTTTGTTCTCTCCGTGTTCTCAAAGCTGCAGCTCTGATACCACTTGTAAAGTAAAGATGAAAATGAAAAATGAATTGAAGTCACTAACTATTACAGAAAACGGGCTGGCTTTTATAGCCACTAGTCACAGACGACTAGTCACACACATTAAGTGTGTTAAGCATGCTTAACCATCTAACTGATTAGTTAAGCATGCTTAACTACTTAACCAACAAATCAGTTAGCTTAACTAACTGCTAACTGCTAACTGCTAACCACTTATTATTTATCTACAGCAAATAGTAAAATAACAACATTGATGATTTTGTATTAGCATAATTGGACAGTACTAATCTTTCGATTAGTGCTAGGATGTTGTAAACTTGTAAAGACAACTTTTGTTTTTATATATATAACACAGCACGCTTTCTTTCTTTTTTTAGATCAATAACTTCTACCAAGGGCTAGTCATGCACGACATGGCTGTATTTCATGCCGGAGCTCCGATCATTATTATACGTCAAGAATCCGGTGATTCATCTTGAATTTGATCTCTAGCTAGCCATAAAATTATTTCTTCTCTCCTCCACGCCAAGCAAGTTGTGCGATGAAAGGTGCTTTTCAGATACCAACAAGAGAAGGTGGTTCGCTGATAATGAGATTCTACACTACTTTCCAACATCTTTCGTATGGCTACCACAAAATTGAATGTCTTCTTCTTGATTTTTGGAGGGTGGGGACTATAGCCTTGAAGTTTATGATAGGTTGAAATATCATATGAATAGTTTGAGGTACAAAATATTTCTTCGATTATAAGAAAATAATATCAATAAATATATGTTTCATGAAGTGAAGGATTGATTGTAGGGTTACAAAAAATGAAAAAAAAAACAAAAAAAAACTCACGAGGACCTTACTACTAATAAGAGAGAGATAGAGAGATAGAGAGATTGTTTAACTTATAAAGGGCTAGACATGGTGATGGTGTGGGGAAAAAAGCAATTACTAAAAAAATGGAGGAAAATAACCATTTAGAAAGAGTTGGAAATGTTTGCATACGACTGAAAATTGTTAGGAGAGACAAGATCATTTTTTAAAAATAAAAATAAAAATAAAATATGAGATACAGAAAGGCATATCTCTATTATCTTTATCTCTTTTATCCCAAAATAGTAGTCAAACGCTATGTATCAATTTTATAATTCCAAGAATATTAAATTTTTATTTTTTTAAAGTCAACTATATTTTTTTATAAATTTTCAAATACCATGATTGATTTTTATAATTTTTTAAAGTCAACAATGTTTTTTAAATTATTAAAAGTACTAATTTAAAATCCCCTTCCATTTGATGAACTGTTGGATTCACTTGATTTCAAATAACCAATCTTTATCATGCGTTTCTATTTTTTGGATGGGTGTCTTAATCCTGCACACGTTACATCATCTAAATACTATTTTCAATATATATATATATATATATATATATCATCTAAATACTATTTTCAATATATATATATATATATATATATATTTGAACAGTTAAATTCATTTTTTTTAACTCGGACCTTATTGAAGAAGAAAAAAATGAAATTTTATATCATCCAAATAATGGTCAATTTGTTTTGTAAATATATAAAAAAAAAAGTGTGTGAGGATAATGAGCTGGATCTAGGACAATGCAATCTAGCTCTTTGTAGCCCAGAGGAGCCCAAGGTCCCTCGCATGAGCCCATTGCTTCGAGCATTTTTATCTGAATTTTTGTGAAAGGTTGGAGGTTCACAGAATTGAATTTGAGTGGTTATGGTGAAATGGAAGGACTTCGTGCCTGATTTTGAAGGCATATTTGGCTATTTCTACTATTTCCAATTTGCTGATGCAAAAGCTTCTTTGCCTGTAGCCATTTTAGGGCACCTGCATAGCAGTAAATACCCCAAAAAAATACACCATGTTTCGAATACCAAGTGGAAAAGGAAAGGTTTGTTTGGTAGCGTGATTGAGTTTATTTATATTTGGTTTGATTTTGAATTGATTAAAGAGTGTTTTGATTTCAAAAAATATTTATTGAGGTTTCTACAATACCTTTGAGTGTTTTTGTCTTGGAGAAAACATGTTGAAATATAATTTGGGGCCCTGAGACCAATTTTTCAATCACTAGAGATATGTAAGAACATAGAGGTATATGAAATGTTATTTCACGAGCTAGACAACATAATCTTTGCTAAAATAGTAATAAAAAAAATAATGTTTTTAGGGACCTCACTAAGAGTGTATTTGAGAGTATAGTACATTTGTTTTTCAAAAAAAAAATTATTTAGAAATATAATAAAATAATTTTTATTTTATTTTTAAAAATTATATCTCACATCAGCATGTTAAAATAATAAAAAATATTAAAAAAATCATTTAAAAAAAATATAATAATAATTAGAGTGCTTCCCAAACACCCTTTAAGCGCGTGAGTGTGGCTTATTGAGCCTAGCAACGATTTGTTTTTTCTTAAAAAATATTTTCTAATAAACATTCTCTTTTTATTTTTTAAAGTATTAATTAAAAATTTAAAATTTAATCAACATTCATTATTTTTCCATTTCTTAATAAAAAAAACTATAATATCAGAAAATGTGTCCATAATATCATTTTCCTTTTCTTCCACTTTAAAAACTAACTTGAATTCCTGAAATGTACTACGAAAACTAAATAATCATAAGAAAACATAGTAATTTTATCAATCTTTTGAATTATTCACTTAGAAAGATATGGTAACTTGGTGGCTCGTGCATCATAATATTAAAAATAAATAAAAAGGAGTTATTCTGAACCAAATCAATTAACTTGCTATCATAAGTAATGTAGTCTTTTATATGTAACTCACCAATCATCTTCAAATCCAATTTGATTAATCTTGACATATTTTCTCATCGCAATAAAATGATAAAATTATAATTTTTTTTAAATATTAACCTTGGGTTAAAAAACTTTTTTTTTTTCATTTTCCTAAGCATAGTGAAATGATTGAATAACCTTTAAAATCAAACACACATACTATTCATTATCAATTCTTATTTATTTGATTAGTATTTGTTTTATATAAAATAATTTTTAAGAATTGTTTTGATTTTCAATTTTATCGCCTTTTATTTTCTTCATATGCCAAAACTTATTTTCATTCTTTTGATCACTATTTGTGTTATCTGAAGTAATTTTTAAAATTAATATTTTTACTATTTTTTTTTCCATTGAATTTATCCTTAATCCTTTTCAACTATCTAGTTATCTATAATTTTAAAATATAATTGAGAAAATTTAGTTTTATTTTGATTTTCTAAACTCAAGTATTGAATTCAATATTTAAAAGAGTTTACAAATGTTTTCTTGCACACGATAAATATAGAAAGTGCATCCTTAAGATCATCATAAAAAATACCTAATTTTTATTGACTTGCAAACTAAAAAAATACCTTTATCGTAAGAATATGTGTAAAAGAAAATAAACACTTTTATTACGCATGGTAAACCCAAAAATAAAAACAATTTTATAACGTTACTCGGATAAGAGTTATTTTTTTCCCGAAAGTCATGGTAATTTCAAATCATAAAAGAAAAAAATATTTTAAAAACAAAACTAGGTAATACTAATAATTTAAGAGCTTGATTGTACTATCTTTTAAAAATATTTTTGAAAAACATAAAATTTTATTATTATTTTAAATTAAATTTTTTAAATAATTTTATATTATTTTCATGTCTTGATTTAAAAAAAAAAATTAAAAAAATTATTTTAGTATATTTCTAAATAAATAATATTTTTATAAACAACCAAAAAACGACATGTTGTTTCTCGAAGAAAAATGTAAAGGAAGCGATATCGGTACTCAAAACACAAATACCAACCTCTTTCTCTTGCCTCTCTAACCTCAAAACAATAAAATTATTAAAACCACAGAAACATTCCTACCTGATTACGCATCAACTCTCTTCGACCAAATTCAAGATCTCGCCACTTAACAATTTTCACCTATCCAATCTCTGCATTTCTCCATCCTGCGATTCGTGCAGATCTTAATCAGACGCCACCGATTTGCAGATCCATCATGGATTTCATGAAAGTCTTTGATCAAACAGTCCGCGAAATGTCAGCTTCCAATTCTCTCATTTCCATTTTTATTACAACTCGATCCATTTTTCTCACAATTCGAATGCCTTTTCTTCTTCTCTGTTTTTGATTCCAGAAAGAGAGAGGTAAATCTCAAGGTCTTGAAGGTTCCTGAAATCGAACAAAAGGTAATGGATGTTTCGTAAATGAATTGATTATATATATCTTTTTTCAAATTTAATTGATAAAATTTAATAGTAAATCGGTGCGATGCTAATTTTTAATTTTTTATAGGATTATTTTTTCCTTTATTTGTAAACATTATTGATCCATGCCGCCTGTGTGCTAATCTGACAACATCAACTTGATTTGTGCTGCTCTAGTTTTTGATTCGATGAATTTTTAGAGCATTCATAATAATAGTTAGGTTTTTAAATAGAACAGATTTTCTGTTTTGGCTTACAGTGTAGGCCTAGGAGTATTAAATATATGAATTACTAGTAGATCTACCGTCTGCCGGACGCCATCACAGTGCTTTTACAAGCGGTTTTTCTTATTAAGTGACCTTTTTTGTGAATTATTATTAATACAGGTGTTGGATGCCACTGATGATGCTCCTTGGGGTCCACATGGCTCTACAATGGGTGAGATTGCGCAAGCTACCAAAAAATTGTGAGTTATGGTTTGTTTGTGTTCCTTTAATTAAGTAGTTTGCTTAGGCGCATTCTGTGTTAAGGGTTGATAGGTTGATTTTGTATTTTTTTTTCATGCAATATTGTGTAGCACGGAATGTCAAATGGTTATGAATGTCCTGTGGACGAGGTTAGGTGAGACAGGCAAGGACTGGCGTCTTGTTTACAAGGTAAACTTTTTAATTTTTCTGCTTTATCGTTTTCAACTATAGCATAAGTTTCATGTATACTCCCTGACCTTGTTCTGTTATATTGCTCCTTTAAAGCCTATAATTCATTAAATCATTTCGATATCAGGCATTGACTGTCATAGAATATTTGGTGGCACATGGATCTGATCGTGCTGTTGATGACATAATAGAACACACATTCCAGATATCAGTAAGGACTATTTCTGTATTCAAGTAAAATTGCCTATTGCTCTCTACAATGTTCAAAATAAGCTTGAATATCCACTAACATTTCAGCTCCCCTATTTTGTTTTGGTTAAGTCGCTCACAAGTTTCGAATATGTTGAGCCAAATGGAAAGGACTCGGGACTTAATGTGAGGAAGAAGGCCGAAACTATCGCATCCCTTTTGAACAATAAGGATAAAATACATGAAGTCAGAAGTAAGGCTGCTGCTAACCGTGACAAGTAAGCTCATGTGCACGAATGATATTTTGTGTTAGACTTCAGCTTCCTTCCTTTTTTTCTTATTGGTACTAAACTGTTTGCATTATCCTAGGTATATTGGTCTTTCATCTAGTGGAATATCTTATAAGTCAAGCACAGCCTCATTTGGTAGCAGCAGCAGCAGCTTCCAAAGTAGAGATCGGTATGGAGGTGGCATAAGTGGTACGAGAGATGAAGATAGCTATGATAGTTTTAAACAAGAAAAGAGTAAAAAGGATTCCTACACGAAGTCACATCGAAGGGGTACAAGTGATGATCAAGACAGTATCTTTAAAAAGGGTTCTGCAGGCTTTGGAAGGTTTCATTTTTTATCATTAGTCTGCTGGATATATCAATATATTTTCCTTATGCATGTGTGGGCATAACTACAATTTTGTGTCATTACTTTTATACTTGACTGTTTTAGTAAATTTATCATTTCTAGAGAATAATGCCCACGTTACTGCTGATATGATTATTTGGGGAGTGATTGGCATTTTGCTCCAAATTTTTTTGTGATCCTGTGTTTGTTGTAATTGATCAAAACATCCATCGCTGATGCTTTGGCTGACCATACTTCGATGCTTTCCAATCTGGATTTGCGACCCAAGACCACAATACCAAACACAACTTCAGTTTGTTGGCCATTTTCTTTTCTTCTTAGTATCATTTTCCATGAACAGCAAGCTACTCCACTACAATCTCTGCCATATGCACAAACACACAGGCACACACAGACGACTTGCCTCTGTAATTTTTTATGTTTTGTTATTTTGTTTATTTCAGAATATTTGTTTTGCAGAAAGGATCAAGATAACATGTCTCCTCGTGCTTCAAAGTCATCTGCTAACCTAAATGCCTCTGATAAGAAAAACTCAGTTTCAAGTAATTATGATGACGATGATTTTGATCCCCGGGGAACCTCCAGCACTAGTAAGTATTCTGAATATTGTACGCATGGTGTGTTTGTTTGCTTTATCCTAGTCAAAGATAATGCTTGAGATGCATATATTTGCAAGTTTTGTTTTGTTTATCCCGTGTTCTTTCTATTCAGCAACACTCAAGGGCTGTAAGTATAAAATGTAATTGTAAATATTTTTCAAAGAGGGAAGTTGTGCTTCCTGGATGCTTGCTCAGATCTGTTTCTGGACGCACAGAACACAAAATATTAAATAGATGCAAGGATATTGAAACCATTAAAATCTGTGTTTACAGACTCTTTTGAATCAGTAACTTTAATAAACTATAAATTACCAAACTCTGTCCATAAATCAAAATGAAACTTTAAAAACCATTGATGTTTTTTTATGAAGTGAGAATATTGTGTTTTTTCTTGTATTTGTGAAAGAAAAAATTGAGTGAAGAAATTGGGAGGAGCATGTGGCAATACTTGGATGAAACTGTGGTTTGAATGCATAGTATCAGAGGGCTATATGCTTTTTAGTTGTCTGATGGCCAAGAAGCCATGTCCTGTGTTCCAAGTCTTAGACAACTATGTTTTGGCGAATGTGCAAGAAATTTACCGGCAGCAAAGTCCTGTGTGGTGCGTTGTTTCCTTTCTGTGCCTTTTAATACTCATGTCTTTTTTAATACTGTTCAGTGGTATGCACGTCAATTGAAATGAGTGCATCTAAATAATAATTTAGGTATGTTCATTCTCCTATATTATCACACCTCAAAACTTTCAATGAAATTACCACTGAAGATACCATGCTGTCGATTCCTTCCTGTTTTCTAATATATTTGACAGTAGATTTTCATATATTTGATAATTTATCCTCTCTGACAGAGTCTGCTTCTCAAACCCCAAACCAAGTTGATTTGTTTGGAGAAAGTTTGATTGGTGATCTCATGGATGCACCTACATCTGTTCCTACAGAGGCATTAGTCATGAATGCGAATTCAGAAGAGGTTGATCTGTTTGCTGATGCAGCTTTTGTATCAGCACCTCCCCAAGCTGGAAAGGAAGGAAGTTCACAGACTCAGGTCAGATACCTTGCTATCTTAAATTCTGGAAATGAAATGCTGTGTTTTAGTTTTTGGCTCGTGTGCCATATCAAATTGGAGAAAGCTGTTATTCATTTGACTTTGTGTCGACCAAGAAGGATTTTGATTTAGTTTGTTCTTGTTTGTCTTTGAAATACGTGTGTAAGCTTCACAAAGGTAGTTAACCTTTAATCTGTGTCCTGATGGACAGAAGTTGCTTTCCCCCCATTTTCAAGGAATCGTTGCTGGAGTTTCCTGGATAACATTTTCTTCACAATTTTATTATTGATAAGTTGGGGAATGTTTTTGTTATTTGCAATTGCTGGAGGTGCATGATTTTATATGCTCAGAACTCAATGCTTTGTTGATAGATATGCTTAGATATTCTGTGGTGATGAATTTTGTTGTGACCTGTTTTGCAGACTAAGGTTGATCTGTTCACTTCCCAACCTGCCTACACTTCTGCAGTTCCTTCTACATTTGACTTCTTTTCTAGTGATGAACCAGTTGCACAACCCGGGATCGAGGCTCCAAAATCTGATCCTCCAAATACTAATGTCAATGACCCATTTGCTGCAGTTGCAATGAACAATTTTGACGGATCTGATCTTTTTGGTGTATTCACTTCTAGTTCTAATCCAGCTTCTTCAGAACCAACTCAAAGTCCTATTAAAGATTCCAGTCTTGACAATTTGGATGGGAAGTCTTTGGCAAGCTCCAATCCTCCACAAAAAGAGGGTTTCCAGGTGAAGTCTGGAATATGGGCAGATTCACTTAGCCGTGGACTGATTGATCTTAATATATCTGCTCGTAAGTATATCTTTCTCACTTACTATTGTTTCCTTTCAGAAATGTTCTCCATATACATGCTATTTATGTGATCTACCTCAATTAAATTGTTTTATTTTATGCATGAATTCATGGAGCAAGGTAGATTTTTTTTTTCTTCTCTAATGAAATTCTAGCAAGGGTCGTGGGTAGAGAGTAATGTGGTTACATTAATGATGCTTCAAAGTAAACTATTACAATCACATGTTCTTGTCTTCCCCCTAAACTTTCTGGAAAAAATTATCCTGTCTTAAAAGTTCGCTCTCTGTTTGCATACTACCATTTTTGTCCAGAGTTCTTGATATGAACTTTGTTTGCATATTCTTGTCTGGCATTTCTCCGCGTGTGTCTGCAATTCATCTTTAACATTGTACTTCCTTTGAGGCTCAGTCATAATTGTCTTGCACTTGAACTCCTTGCAGCCAAGAAGGTGTCTCTTGTAGATGTTGGTGTCGTGGGAGATCTTACTGATGGATTAGATGAGAGGGAAAAGGGACCTCCAACTTCATTCTATATGGGAAGGGCGATGGGCATGGGATCTGGCCTCGGTAAATCTGGCTTTACATCTTCACAGTCACAAGCAACTGGTGGAGATGATTTCTTCTCAACCCTTGGTGGCCAACAATACCAATTTGGTAATTTTAAGTAAATTCTGTCAAGTGGCCTTAAACCGTTCATTATTATTGGTGTGATTTCAAGAGAACAACACGGTGATCTGATTCCGCACCGATCTTGAGAAGTTTTTTACTAGATTACTTGTTTCAAAAGGATTGCAAAACTGTCTTTATTAAGTCCTCCTGCATTGTGGTGGCACTACTGTTGTTTGTAGTTAAGAGATGCAGTTTTTTTGAAGATCTCTTTTCACTGGTTGTGTGAGAGCAAACTGTGTCTATATTCAAACCTGGAGTTTACTAAATGCTATTATTCTGAATTTGCATCGATGCCAATAACAGATGCAATGAATCAAGAAGAAGAAATTATTCTTGTTTGCCAGCCAAAAAGATAGGGAAAAAATACAGAGGGAGCTAGACCTGAAACTTTGAAAGGTAGCCTTTTGATCCCTTTAATTGTGCAACCCTATATAAAATGTTCTTGATTTTTTATGAACTGGAGCACGAGAACGCTAAGAATTCGAGGCTCTTGACTGGCTGACGCCCTTTCACAATGTTCAAGCACCCTTGGTAAAGGGGTCCTTCTGGTCTAGCCTTCCAAAAAAAACTGCATTGGATTCAATGCAGAGAAATAACTGGATTTAACATCGAATGGCAAACTTTCTGCATTTACAATTAAACAAACTTTTTCGGGTGGTAAATTGGCAACCAAAAGGTTATATTTTTGGAATCATTCGCACTTGAGACTGCCTCCAAAATGCGAAGGATAGATGCTAATAATTCTGTGAAAACGGCAGACACTGGACAAATTAGTATTAGGAAGGCAAGACAATACATCAGAAGTTAAAGCAGGCAAATTCTCTCTCAAATTTGCTATTATTACACTTAAGATTAAGTTGAACAAGAGTGAAACACCAAGCTCCCTAATAAATATCCACCATTTTCCCCTTCAGCATTGCCTCTGCTTTCCTCACCTGACTCACTGGTCCTATTATGAATGCCTACAAGAAAATAATCGACATTTACAAGCGAGGGGTGGCAACAAATAAATACCACTACATCCTGAACAAAGACTAGATAATCTTTCATGGCTTTATCTTGCAGGTCTCGAATAATGTTATTTTTCTTGAGATAATCAAAATACAAAAGGATTCCTACTTTCTATGGTGGTTGAATACAGAAATTAAGTTGGCTAGACTTTGACCAAGGTCGAGCCTATCACCCGGCAGCTACTTATCATCATTAATTAGATAGACTTACCTTGTCAGGTGGACCCTTCGCACCTCCAAAGAAAATTTCCGCACTGCAAAAAGAAGCAGATGCTCGAATTAAAGAACAAGAGAACCAGATCGATGATATAGATTGCAAATGAATATGAGAGGGGAGGGAGAAGAGACTCACTTGCAAGATTCCTTTATTGACAAAATAGAAGATCCTCGTCTTCCAATAACACGTCCCATCTTTCCCGGGGGAACATCAAGAACATAGAGGATTTCCTCCTCGGGAACATCGTCCTCAATGGCGAGGTTATCTATAAAGAGAAGGCACAGCTAGATCAGTATTCAATTCAGTCAAGCATTTTTATCACCTTGCTTCACGAAGTCCATCCAAAAACGGTCATGCTAAACAACAAGTCAAACAAGATCCAGGTATTCGGTTTGATTTCTTGTTACTTGCTAGTAAGCTATATTGTTTTATACATTCTTATTTTACGGTGCATGCATTAACGGTTGGAGTACGGAAAGCTTGCTTACACATAACCTATTCTTTTCCAAAATTTAGATATATACGGGGCATATTGGATATATATTAAAAACAAGATGGCATACAAACCAAGTCCACAGAGTTGGTAACACAATTCCAGGAAGATTGGGAAACAAGAAGTAGTGTAGAATGATAGGTAGATGAAACATAAAACCTGGAATAGGAGGGATATGGGACCAATCAGCATAATTATTCTCATTAATGCAGAAACATCGAGAATACAATGCTCCACGAACTGCAAGATACCATAATGATCTTTCGTTCAGCTTTTCCATCATCTTATAATAGATGCAGAGAAGAAAACGAACATCATCTGCAGCTGCACGGATCATCATTTCGGATAATGGCCTGTGTTTCCAGAACATAGGATCCTGAAAGTATTGGAAAGACACAATAATGTCAGGAAGTATCATCTGTAAAACACAGCAGAGTGTTGCAGCAAAGGGGGCGTGTAGTAACTGAACAAATTTCTCTTGAGCTCAAAGAGAAGAAGCAAGTGAAAATAAACACACACAGTCAGAATCATAAAAAGAGATTGTCACAACCTTGGTTCTTGTAGTTTACCAAATCACCAATTGATTACCTCTATTCTATCAGAATGTCTTTTAACTTTTAAAAAATGATCACTCAAGTGCAATTGTTCAGAAAATACCATTCCAATGAGCTTTGCACATCGGTGATCAAAAGGGTCTTTCCACAAATGCACTTGATTGATCATTGTTTAAATGTACAGAAAAACTTATATAAAAAATATTAGAGTGCAAGAGCTCAGAATAGAAATTTTGATGCAAGTAAAAACACCATTGGTAATCTTGTTATACACATGTTGAGGTATATTTCCTTTTTAATATTCATGGGATAAAAAATAAGTATGAAGACTCTAAAATGCACTACTTAAGGTCACCAGTTTGATCTCATAGCTTGTGGCATTGCCTCTACAATATCTTCAATCAACCATTAGAAGAAAAAAAACACTATACTTGCCAGTAAAATTTAACATGACAGGGGACTAGCTCTCTTGTAAGTTAGAAGTCCTTGTCTAAATGCCAAATGCCAGCACATCACAAAACTCTAAATTGCACAACAGAATCATTCTTCACCAATCTAGCAACAGAAGGATAGCACAATAGGTGCGTAAACTTGGGAGGAAAATGTGTTTAAAGTTAAAGAAGAGTGGAAGAAAATGTTCGTGGCTAGTGCCACTACTTTATCTTCCCAAAGAGCCAAATGTTTTTTTGGAATCAAAACCAAGGCATTAGAGAATAGCTTTTTCAATATAGCTCTCTCCACTTTACTCAAAGAGAGAGAGGGAGAGTCAGATGCTTAAACTAACCTGTCGGAGGAGAGCACGAACCTCTTCCTTCTCCAGATAAGACATGCCTGCAATCAAATCCTCAAGATATAAAACTCAGAAATACAATGAATGATACACGAAGTCAATTTTCTTGCCAACTAGATACCACAAAGTATGTCCGGTCAAAAGCAAGCCAATGAGAATAAGAACAGATAAGTATTCTTGTTTTCAAAATAAAAATAGAATAATTTAGTAGTTATTGCAGACAATAACCAATACAATCTTTACTCTAGGTTGAAGGTTTAAGATTTAACCAAAAACAAAGAAGTATCTGAATACCTTAATTTTTAATCTGTATAATCTAGATTTCTGTAAGCTTAATTTGTTCATGAAGGTTGAAGGTTTATGATGAAACCAAGAACAAACAAGTTTTCGTTCAGGAATTTATTATATAGTAATCATGGCTTATTTGGGAACTAGAATACCATGAGGAATTTTCTATTAGCTATGTATTTTTCTTCCTATCCAAATTTCTATTTCCATTTAGTTGAGTACTATTATGGCTTTTGGTGCCTGAACACTCATTCTATGTGATGGGAAGGACTTGAATAATGGAATCATGAATATTTTGCTTTAGTTTGAAGGGCATGACATAAAGTGTTACTTTTGTTCTTCTCTCTCAATTCAGGTGCTATTTTCTTCTCGTTTTTCTTCCTTTTCTTTTACTGCTTTCTCATTAAAGTAACCTTGGTCAAAAACTTTCATTTTTTCTAGATTCATTCCCCAAATCTAGCTCGCCACGAATCCTTTGTAGGACACAAATCCAGAGTTGTCTCACATCAGTTTAGCTTAACAAGTCCAATCAGAACATTCAAATGCTACTCTCATACAAATCTACTTTCAATTAAAGAAGAGAAACCAGTGGCGCAAACTGGTAGGAAATGTTGGAGTAGTCGAAAAAGGTTGCAGTGTTTATTAAATTTCCTACAAAGTGCCAATCACAAGTAATAATAAGGTCAGTCAAAGCTACTGCATTTCCTAGCAAACAAACAATACATAGACCAGGAAGCTAAATGTTCTTATGATGCAGACCTTAAAAGAGAGACAGTATAGGAAAGACAAAACTTGTCCCTGCAGAAGTCAGAAGCCTACTTGTTGTAAGAATCATGTCTAGAAGATCTCGATCCAAAACAATTTTAACCCCATCAGTTCATTGCAATGTGATTCCAATTGAATGCTAAAATTTCACAAGACCTGTTTCCCAGCCTCTTTTTTTTATATTAAAGAGGGACAACAGAGGGTAGCTTTCAAGACGCACCCACAAGCATAATTAAACTATAGACATTAATGCAACACTAGTCCTTTGACAGGAGAAAGGCAGGAAATGATGTCAAGACATCCGATTTATCATCCATATGTTACATCAAAAACTTTTAGCAAGTATGGAATATATTCACACAATAATCAAGCTATATGACCAGAAACAGATAATAAAAATGGATACCACAGAATATAAAGTACCACAATAGCGTGGATCTGCAAGGAGGCCAACAAATGATATATAGTCCCCTGGCAATCTATTCCGTCCTTCTTGCTCCTCTATCAGAGAATAAGCAATCTACAAGCAAAATGACAACTATGTATTAAAATTAAAATGGCAGCTACAGATAGATAAGTTAGCGTGCATCCAACTTGGCAAATGGCATCCCCCCCAGCTCCCAAAAAGAACAGATTAAATAAGTATTACAGAACAGATAAAGAGCACAGACTATGCTCTTGCCTGGTCTATTCAGTAAGACTCATTAAGTCTGCCACCAGTCTGTAGATAACTTGATAAATTAACAATATCTATTAAACAGAAAAACCTTATACTCAGTGCATACTATCGATGCTTGAAGAACATGTACTATGGTGCATAAAAGATCATTTAAAAAAATTCCCAAATAGAATACCAGTTCCACCTATTAGTTACTCACCTGGGTATCAACAACATTATGCAACTTGATGCCAAATTGAAAATATAATGCCTACAAAATAAAATTGATTTTTAACTACATTAATAAAAGGCTGGTATTAGTGCACTTCATAAAAAGCTAATACCATCTAGAATCAAGCAAGTTCAACTAGAAACCTCGCTGTCCCGTTTGCAATCGTGAATAACTTTGGTGATGTAACTCGACTCGAGCGCAGGCTTACACGCTTCGATAAGTGACTCTCCACCCTTAATGGCATCAACCAAGTAAATAGCATCTGGGAACGCAAGCTGCCAAAACCAATGACAGAAAACAATGCAGTAATAAACTTATACTTTCTATTACGCGCACAGAGCACCACTAAGCTATAGCTGACCTGCATAATACAGAGAGCTCCATGACGACAAAGATTAACACCCTCACAGTCAAAACCAATGATCAGTTGCTTTGCAGCAGAAGGGTTGAGGAACTCGACCGGAAGTTGAGAAGGTTCGGTGACAACACGGATCGGAACCTCATGATCTAGTGGTTTACCACCTGCTTTCCATAAAACAAAACGCATAAATTTTATTTCAACATAGAAATTTCAAAACCAGTAACTTCAAAAGGAGGCTAGCTAACTTAGAATAATTTGCACTAAGATTTAATTAAACCGTTGATTAATCATAGTTATTAGTTAAATGTAAGAAGGATACCTAATATTTAAATCATATAAAGCATAATTTAATTTTGATCACAATCACAGAGGTTAATTTATGGGTTGATCGTGGTTAAAAAAATGGTGAGAGAGAGAGAAATCATGAATTACCGGGGTCGGAAGGGAAAGGACCGCGAGCCTGATGAGAAGAGGAGGAAGCCATGCGATTGAACCATCAAGTTCAATTTCCCTTTTTCTCCTTCCTGGGCTAGCCTTCTCTCCTTTTTTTTTTTTCTGTTACTAATTAATAAAATCACTAAAGTTTTGTTTCAAAAATATTTAAAAAAAAAAAATTGAATTTGAATTTTATTTTTTATATATTTTTAAATTATTTTCATATACTATATTAAAAATATTTTTTAATAAACAAAAAATATTATTTTAATATATTTTTAAATAAAAAATAATTTCAAAAATAACAACCATTGTCAAGCTATCAAACATTGACTAACAATCGTCTCCTTGTATTCCTTTCTTTTCGCGGGTCAACCAAGGAAAAGTTACTACACCATAACTGTCTAGGACCCGACCCAAATCTAGTTTGTGGGTTGGATAATATAAATAAATTTAAATATTATTATTTTAAATTTAATTTTTTTTTAAAGAAAAGTTAAACATGTCACTTTTTTATATTAATAAATAAATTATATATTAATGAGATTCTAAATCGACCGATTAAGTAATTTAATTTGAACTGACCAATTCACTTAATTTCTTAAATTCTTGGATGAAATTATAATTTGATTTGATTTAATGATTTGTAGTGAATGCTTGCGACTCCCAGCTAAATTGTGGAAAATTATAGATCATTGGAAACTTCTGTTTTTACCAACCAACCAAACAAGTTCTAATTTTACCAGTAAGCGATCAGCTTACAAAATGTTTTCTTGGATTTTTGAGTTAATTTAGATTGAATTCTAATATAATTCTTTGAGAAAACAAATTAAGTATTTAATTTCATGTATATTTTTCGTGCTTACATTTATATTTCATGAATATTATTTGATAAAAAAAAACCAAAATGCAATTGCTACTCGTTTCATAAAAATAATAAAAAAGATGTCAAGATGAGCACTTAAAAGTCTATTTGGTGTTGCGTTATAAAAATATCTATTATTTTAAAAAAAAATATTTTTAGTTATTGTTTTGAATTATTTTTTGTGTGTTTTTCGATGATTTTGATGTGTTGATGTCAAAAATAATTTTTTTATAAATAAATATTATTTTGATACATTTTTTTTACAAAATACACTCTAAAAAGTAACCTCAACTATAATTTCACATAAAAAAATTGAATTTCGAGTGATGTTAAAGAAATTGATTTTAAAATTTTATTAGACAAATAATAAAATTAAATTTGATGTATCTAAAGCAATACAAAAAAACAAGTATTTAAACTTCTAAGCACGAAGAATGGTGGTCAACTTTTAAATTAGAATATTACCTGTTAAAAACTAACATAAAATAAAATGTTATATTGTTTATAATCTACTAAATAATGCATAAAATCAAAACCAGGAGCTGACAACGGGGAAAAAAAAGTGGATGAGGAAGCTATTAATAATTCAAGGTGTATTTCCAGAGACATTTTCACGATGAAAACCAAATTGAATGTCGTTAAATCATTCAGAGATCTTGCACGGCGTCTGCAGGTGAATCAAGTGACCTATTGCAAAATAATTTTGCTGTGACTTAACTATTACTGATGCCATTTTCTTTATACTATTTTTTTTTAATAGAAAACAATTCATTTTTTTTTCTTTATACGATATTGTTTATAATCTATATTTTTTCTGCAGGAATAGAAGAGCAGGAACAACTTCACACTCGAAACAGGAGTAAGTGTCTCTGGGAAAAATTGGAGGGTTTAGAGATAATTTAATATATATTATTAGCTATAGTAAAAACAATGTTATTGAATCTTATTTGGGTCAGCATGTTAACCTAGTAACATTTAATTTGGAACTCGGCCCGAGTCAAGTTTTACATTAAATCAAATAAGAGTAAGATCTAATTTGACCTCTATTACAAAAAAGAAAATCATATCGTTTTAAATTGATCTGGGTTGACTCGTGTTGGATTTATCTTAAATTATAAGCCTAAATAAATAAAAAATACTCGTGTACTTGTTCAGTGTGTAAGAGCTTAGAATTATTACATTGTGAGGTTAAAACTTATTTATAAATGTTTTCATTCTATATACTCTTATGGCTAAAGAGAAAAGGAAATGTGAGTTTTGGGTCATTTTGGTATCTTAGATGAAAAGGCAATTTTGTTTTCTCATAATGAATTTCTTTGATCATCTTGTCTGTGGAGTAAGCCTAAGTTGCTAAACCATATAAAATCATGGCGTGTTTTTATGTGATTGGATTATTTTGAATATAAAAAATAATTATCAAAATAATTAAAAATATATTATTTTAATATATTTCTAAATAATGCTTTTTTTTAAAAAAAAAAAAAAAAGCTAGTTACAATATGAACAACTTGTATACTAGAATTTTGAACAACCTATACCATAGATTTTTGTATACCCATGCTTATCCACTCAAATTATGGAGTTATTTGATCTTGTTATCTAATAATTTTTTTTATTAAAATAAATATTAAGATTAAATTGTACGCATCTTGATGAAATTTTTAAAAGAGGTTGTTGCGGAGACTACTATTGTTGGACTGTGAATAAAATCAGAAAATCTTTACATGATTAAATTCTTGATTATTGTATTTGAGGCAGAGGTTGTATACTCTTTGAATTGTAAAATCCGTTCCGGGTACCGTTCCGGTTTTTTGTTTGGAACGGAACGTTCCGGTTTCGGTACCGTTCCGGGTACCGGTTACTGTTCATATTTATTTAATTATATATATATAAAAAAAAATATTAATTTAACAAGTATAATTTAAATTCAAGATAAATGAAATTTAAATTATACAATACAAATATAATCTCAAAATTAGAAACATCTTTGAAATTCCAAAATATTATGAAAGTAAAATGTTCTAAAATAAAAGAAAAATACATCAAACATCTTCTACATATTATTATTATAATTAATAACTATTATTATATAATAATAATAATTATAATATAATAATACTTACTATAAAAAGTAAAAACCCACCCACCCCGTTTTTGTCCCCTTCACTTTCATTTCAAACTAAAAAACCCTATCTTTTTCTCTTCAGGCCGCCGCCCCCCCTCGCTAAAAACCCAATCTTCCCCATCCTCTCCTTCTCTCCTGCTAACACCTCTCTGCATTATACCTCTCCTTCCATTCCTGATGAGAATGTTTGCTCTACGTTTTTGCTCCCCTTGCTCCAGGTCTCTTTGATTTGACGCCCATCTCTCTTCTATCTCTTTCTCATGTCTGTTGAAGTCCACTTGGTTTGAAGTCTTTGTCTTCAGTCTCTTTTTGTAAAGATCATGGATTTGCTGGACCCGGAATGGAACGCCCGGTACGGAACCGGGACGTTCCGGCCGGATTTACCGGTACTGACCGGAATTTTTACCGGAACAAAAACGTCGCCGTTTTGTTCCGGATTTGCTTCTGGAACAGGGCTTTCCGGCCGTTCCGGCCGGAACGGAACGGAATTTACAACACTGGAATGAAATGATGCCTGTCAATTAACGGCCTAGTGCCATGTCAATTATAAAATGGAATGTAATTATTATAAATTTTATAATACGTGACGAAATTTGGCACCGGCCCACTCTCTCTTCTACGTGGTTACTCACATTTATAGAAGATTACATTTGCTTTCATGAACTGTTTGGATAAAAATTATACCCCCTATGCTGATGTCATGATTTTCAGAATCCATTTCCAATGGACTTGACAATCTAGGGATGCTTATAATTATGTCTGGAAAAAAACTATTTATTTATTTTAAATTATGTATTTATGTTTATTAATATAAAAAATAACTCTAAAAAAATAATATAAAAATATTATTTTAATATATTTCTAAATAATGTTTTTTTTTAAAGTTGCTTACAATATGAACAACATCTATCATAGAATTTTGAATAACCTTTATCATAGAATTTTGTATACCCATGTTTATCCACTCAAATAATGGATTAAGTGAATGTTTGTGACTGTATTTTAAAAGTTTTTTTTAAAAGAATTGAATTTTTTATTTTTTATTTTAAATTATTTTAATATATTAATATCAAAAATATATTTCTTTTTGAAAAAAAACATCCACAAATATCTACCAAACACAGAGAGAACCTGAAAGGGACGTTCAATTTCTATTGGACTCATGTCTGCAACAGTTATAAATACAAAAGGACAAAGAAAAAAAACCTAATTTACAAATTGGCAAGAGGGAAGGTGATGGACCATCAGGCAAGGGGTCCACCATCAAACACTTTTTGCCCTTTACCCTTTTCAAAGACTATTTCGACCAATACTATCGTTTCTCGAACCTCCTTTTTATACCCATAATGCCGATGTCTTGATTTTCAGAATCCATTTACAATGGACTTACAATCTCAGGGATGCTTATAATTATGTTTTGAAAAAAAGTTATTTACTCATTTTAAATAATTATTATTTTTATATGTTTTTGAATTATTTTTATGTATTAGTAATATAAAAGATAGCTTTCAAAAACATAAAATTAATAATATTATTTTAATATATTCTAATTAATGTTTTTTTTAAAGCAGCTTACAAACTAGACAACTTATAATATAAAATATTATAAAATTAATAACAAATTTCAAGTTTAAATTAAGAAATATATCCCTTATAAAATCTTAGAATAGTCATTTTTAATCACTCATAAGCCCATAAAATAGATTTTATAAAGATTGGGTCGCATCAAAAAAGAATTTTGTATATCAATGCTTATCCACTCGAATAATAATTGGATTAAACCCTGAAAGGGATGTTCAATTTCTATTGGATTCATGTCTGCAACAGTTATTAATGCAAAAGGACCTAAAAACAAGAAAAAAAAACCTAATTTACAAATTGGCAAGAGGGAAGGTGATGGACCATCAAGCAAGGGGTCCACCATCAAGCACTTTTTGCCCCTTACCGTTTCAAAGACTGTTTCGACCAATCCTATCGTTTCTCGAACCTCCTTTTTATTAATGGTCTCTTCTAACCCTAAATGCCACTCTCTTTTCTGTTCTTCCTTTTCACAAATATCTGCTTCAAAGTACGTTTTCCCCCAGCTATTTGGCCAAAACAACCCATTTGCATCCGGGTCGCTTTGATTTTAGGTTTTTTTCCAGGCAGTGGAGACATGGTCTGTCTGGGTACTTGAGGTTCAGTTTTATTAATAAAATATCGAGTTGGTTTTGATAAATTTGGGATATTTTGGCCAAGTGGGTTTTGATTTTGGAGGTTTCGGTTAACTGATTTGTTTTTGAGAAGAGGAACTGGTTTCAGAATCTGGATCTGCTTAAAATTCAATTTTTGAAGTGGGTTTTGGTTAAACTTTGATTATTATTTTTTTTTCTTGGATAGGTGGGTTCATGGGTTATTTGGTGGGTTATGGTGAAATAATTTGTTTTTTGATTAGGAGTTTGTGTGGAATTTGAGATAGAGAGACAAATTGAGAGATTTGGAGATGAAGAGAGGGAAAGATTATGATAAGATAACGGGGCCAATGTTTCCTAGGCTTCATGTGAATGATACAGATAAAGGAGGGCCTAGAGCACCTCCAAGGAACAAGATGGCTCTTTATGAGCAGCTTAGTATTCCATCTCAAAGGTTTAATCCCGATGCTCTGTCTCGTAATCCGAGTAATTCTAGCGACTCAGCTCCTCCTGGATCCTCAAGCCAGGTACTTTCTGATGTATTTATATCTGTTGTTATCTATCATTCGATGTGGATTTTTTCCTCTCTATGTGACGTTTCTCGCAAGTGATGTTTATTAGAGTTAGTTCTAAGCAAGAGAAGTTATGGTTTGGAATTAGATATCGTAATGATCTAGAATGATTCTGGTTCATTAGAGTTGGTCTTTTGACTTGTTTTAATTTCATATCATGGCCTCTGTATGGTTGTTGACTTGTTTTTGGTTGTAAATTTTATAGTTTGAGGAACCCTTCACATAATTTCGTCCTTTCCGTGTCATGTTTAAGGTGGTTTATTTATGCATTGTCTTTCAGAATTTCTTCGCATTACTGCTTATTAGAAGAATAAAAGCATGGTTTCTATGTGGATACTATGGTTGTTGACTATGGTGAAGGAGCCAACAAGTTATTCTCTGTTTAATGAGTAATATGACTAGGTTGAGCATTAATTGCCATAGAATGTAATGAATGTGTTCCATATGGTGATGCTGCTAGTTGGTATTCATGATGTCTTAACTATGAGGCATTCTTATGCCATTAGCTCCTCAGAGAGATAATGATGGTGGTTGATACTGGTTCTTTATTGGCATGTTTAAGTGTAACTTTCACCTGATAGAAACTATTTGCATTGCATAACGGTTCCCTACAAGTTTCAAGCACTGAAAGGGGTTATGGTGGTCTGATATAAACTTTTATTCTTTGGATGCGAGCTTGTGACTGCTTCTTGCATTTATTCTCTTAATAACGATTGTGGTTTTACCTTTTTTGATCGTCACGAGTGCTTTATATGCAGGGCAGTGGCCTTGAAAGACATTTTCATTACCCTCATTATGTCCCTCCTCCAACACCCACCCGTGTGGCTGAGAAACACCATTCCCATCAGCCTGATGGAGGAAATTTGAACACTTCAGTGGCACTGCTTACGCAAAGAAAGAAGGTAGGAGAAGAAGATTTTACAGTTCCTGTTTTTGTTCATTCAGGGAAAGGTCAAAGTCAGACTAAAATGCAGACTAGTGCTGCTCAGGAAAAACTCGATTCCCTTTGCTCTGCTTATTTGGGTCACTCATCGAGAATCCAAAATGTTGGTGATAATGGTTGTATTGGCTCCACAGGTCTCAATCTGAGACCCCACACAAGACACCAGAGTGAAGATAACCTGGAAGTGTGTGTCTCAAGTAGTGATCATGTAGCAAGACATTCCACAAATTTGCAAACCAGAGAAAAGAATTACATGCCTGGAGAAGCCAATGCATCTCAAAAAAATCAGCAATATCGAAATAACCTTGTGTCTAATTTTACCAGATTACAGGGAAATGATACATGTTTGCAAAAAGAGACTTCGGGTAGGCTGCAATCAAACCAAAGTGAACATGATGACCATGTTCCTGAGTTGAGGAGTCAAAAAGAGAACATAAACATTTCTCAGCCTGGAAATGACTCTCATTTGAGGAAGGATTGTAATAGTCCCAATGAGCCTGAAATTGACAGCGAATGTTTTGGAGACAAGACATGTGGGTCACTGCAATTCAGAAAGGGAGACAGAAGCAATGATGCCTCTGAGACCTCCATGGTGGATTCTATATCAACGTTGGATATTTCTCCAGATGATGTTGTGGGAGTTATTGGTCAGAAACATTTCTGGAAAGCAAGAAGAGCAATTGCCAAGTAAGGCTTCCTGCTTTTTGCTGCTACTCATGATTTTTTCGTCAAGGAAAATTCAAAGTTTAGGATTGCACAATTTTTTTTCTAAATGTGGTGATTGATAGCATATTCTTATATAATGGATGAAATTATTACAAGTTTTGACTTTGTAAATTTTTTCAGTGTCATATTTTGTTTTTTAAAATGAACATGGAAAAGCTCGTCTTGTTTTCTGTGGCTTCTCATTCACTTTTGAGCATGTCTCATGTCAGAGGGAAAACATGAAAATTTACTCTACTGACATAACAGATTTCTTTGTCTCCCCTATAGATTTCAGTGAGTTTGATTTTGATGCTCTTCCATTTTTGCGTGTTCTCTTAATCCGAAACATGAGAGATTATGTGCATTCCTTCATAAATCATATATTTAAAAAATCAGAACATGGAAAAAGCTCTCCTTGTTGTCTGTGGCCTTGCATTCCCTTTTGAGTATGTCTCATGTCAAAGGGAAAACGTGGAAATATACGCAACAGACGTATCAAATTTCCTTGGCTCTACTATAGATTTTAGTGAGTTTGATTTTGATGCCCTTACATTTTTGTGTGTTCTCTTATCTGTGCCTATATATTTGTAAAAATTGCTTCTGTTCTAGGGTTAGGGCAACCTGTAGTTATAGCTGTTGATTTAAGCTTACTGTAGAATTTTGGAGGTTTCCTGGTAGGATCAGAAAACATAAGGTGATGTTATTTTTCTATGGGGAAGAGTATGGTAAGTGGAATCCAGGACGCCTCTACATTTTTTTGGTCTCAGGATTAGTTTTCTTATTTAAAAAATGCAGAGCTATCTTTGAGGTACTACATGGAATGCTAACTTTAGGAAGATGGAAAGATTGTTTGATTTTGAACTGAAGACTTGTAAACGTGGCTATGGGCAAGGGAGAACTCATTAGTGTGGAATCCTAGGATCTCTTCCAATTTGGCATGTTTGTGTGCGCAAAGGCCCTCGGTAGCATTTTAATGGCGGGTCATCTGACAGCGCAGGGAGATGGACAATACTATTTTGAGGTACTTTGTCTTTGTGCCCCTGAGACTGGATCATCTCAAAAATGCCCCTTTGCTTCTGCTTTTTGGATACATTCCTGTCTTCGTTTGGTGTTGCTCAATTTTCCCTGCAACTTTTTCTTCCTCTGTTTTTCCATTTGTGGTACCCAAGGGCTTGGCACAAGAAGGCAAGTAGGGGTGGTGGATGATCCCAGATGATATTGCTGGGCGAGTCATGGAAGAGAGAAACTGGAGAATTACTGCTAGTGTGGGATTGTTGTGTTTGGTGTTTTAAGCTGGAAGTTTTATAGGGCTGGGATTCTGATTGTTTGTGCCTATCTTTTTTTGTGATTTTCCTGATGTACAATTTGCACATGTACTATTTTTTAACTAAACTGGTTCTATATCTTTAAATTTAAAACAGAGTTGTATATTATGTACATGGTGCGACTGTGAAGCTGGCTTGAGCTCCTGTCTATTTTTTGGACTGAGCATGTTTTGAGTATGCAACTATGCTTAAGAATTTATTTACCAGAAAAAAATGAAGAGTTGAAAACAAGTAACCAAAATGTTTGTTCAATGCGTGAAGCTTCAACATTTACATTTGCATGGCTCAGTGACTGTTTTCTTGTTTTGAATTCTGTGTCATTTCTTTCTCTTCCTCGCCCCTCCCCTCTCTTTAAGTGTATATTTCTTTGCCCATGACATTACCATTGCGGTTCTATTTATATAGTAGTGCATAATGATATGATTTCTACTGAGTGTTTGTAAGTACAGTTAGAGAAGGCTTAAAAGTTTTGGTGGCCTCAGGGAGGTAGGCATCATGGTTTTATTTTTTAGACAAAATTAACACTCAACTAATAAATCAAATGTTAGACATTTCATTTCCTGCAGAAAAATGACCCAGGTGAACTTTTAAATAGAAACGACATAAATTAGAAGCTGTAAAATGATATTTTTATTTTTACCAAGTGCTTGCCTGGTTTAAATTTTTGGCATTGAGGTCTTTAAAGAGTAATGCTACATTATGCCTGGTTGTGAACAAATGTTGAGGTAAGATGATTCTGGTGATCCTTTTATGTGCTTACCAGAACATGTTACAAATTCTTGAGGCTTTTTTGTCATTGATCCAACTCCTTTTACTTTCTACAGTCAACAAAGAGTGTTTTCTGTACAAGTGTTCGAGCTGCATAGACTGATAAAGGTAAGGTGGTCCCTGTTATAAGTAGCTTGTTAGCCCTGGAATGGGTTTCCTTGAATTTATACTTGATCGGAAAGACAATGCCTTCAAAATTTCTTGTTCATACAGGTTCAGCGACTGATCGCAGGATCCCCACATCTCTTACTTGAGGATGGGGTTCATCAGGCCAAACCTCCTGTGAAGAGCTCTCCTTGTAAGAACCTTCCATCAGAATGTGTTGTGACACCTCCAGTTCATGTTGGCAAGCGCAAAGATATTTCAGAGAATCCAAACAGTAAGATGGAGTGTTCTGCAGAGAATGCAGTCGGGAAGACACCCTTCTTTTCTCCGAAAAATGGCCAGCCTCCAAATTTCATGCCTCATGCAGGACCCACAACAGTTCCTATGGCTGCTGACACCAAAATGGCTCCTTGTTGTTTCCATCCTTCTCCTGGACATCAATGGTTAGTTCCTGTAATGTCCCCCTCAGAAGGACTTGTATATAAACCTTACACTGCCCCTGCAATTATGGGACCGGGTTGTGGAGGATATGGACCTTTTGGGTCAATTCCCTTGACAGGCAACTTTATGACTTCAGCCTATGGGGTTCCAACATCTCATTATCATCAAGGAATTGGGTTCTTACCAGGTGCTTCTCCAGTTGGTAATGCTTGCTTTCCCCCTTATGGCATGCCAGGAATGAACCCAGCCATCTCAGGCTCTGTAGTGGAGCAGACGAACTACTTTGCCGGGTCTGGTTCCTGTGGTCAAACTGCTCAGTATCCAGGAGGCATTTTGAGCTCGAACATGCAACATCAAAGCTCAAGTACTGAACTGACTCAAAAGAGTGAAGCTGTTTTACAAGGTATGAAGCTTCAGGCATCTAAAAACACTTCAGTAGTTAAGAGTCCCAGTGACAGAGTGCAGCGGGTTGGGACTGCTCAATCGGCCGATGGAAGCGCCGCGCTCCCACCTTTCCCTGTGACTCCTTCCCCTGAGAGAGCCCCTCAGCTCCAAGAGACTGACCAGCTGTCGAAAGTGATCAAGGTTGTGCCTCACAATGGTAGATCTGCTACTGAATCAGCAGCTCGGATTTTCCAATCCATACAGGAAGGGAGAAAACAATACGAAACGCTTTAGCTTTTTTTAATGTCTGGCAACTGTTAGTAAACAGCCTGAGACACATCTGAGTTACTGGTGGATCTTGGTCATTTGCTCTCAGTTTTCTTTTTTGATATAATATTTGTAATGTACTCTCCTCTTTTTAGACCTGATTACAAGCTATTTGTATGTAGATAGTCTGTAAGGATACATCATCGCAATGTAACATGAATGTGTTGATCTTCATGCCGTTTAATACTTGTGTACTGTGCTGAAATAATTTTACTGAGTTATCATGAATCTTAAAAAGGGAGGATATATTTTGCACTGACGACTTCTGATTCTCTCCCTCTCTCACAGAATCAGAAACTTTTTTAAAAAAATTGCATTTCTAATATTTCCTTCTGGGAAGATGTCTTTGCCGATCAATTATCCAGTGCAGTGGATTATTAACATGATTTTCCGTCACTTGCAATTTCAAGTAGCAGCAAGAGCCAGGATTCGCATTTTCTCCATGAAGGACACTACCATGCCAAAATTTCACATGCAAATCTGGTGAGACTCAATTCAACAATCATATTGTTGAGGTTCATATTCAAAATAAAGTTGATGACGGATCAAAAGACTGCCGAATGAGTCTCGTAAATTTTTTTCCAAACCATATTTCAAAGAAAAAAGCCAAGAATACTCCATAATCAGGTTTATAGTTATCCTTTTGACACCTTAAAAAAAAAAAACTTTTCGAGACATTTATTTTTCAGGTTTTCAATGCTCTCATGGACAGCGGTAGCTTTGACCTGGCCCTCCGAAGAAAAATGTAGCTTCATCATTTGCATTCCCTGCTTTGTAATTAACTGCAGAGTAGCAATTATATTCGTCTTTCCAAATGCCAACAAAAGTAGGGTACTTGTATGACTTAGAATAATCCAGAATCCTTGGCTGTCCAATGAAACATGCAAGACCATACAATTCCTCCGCGTCATTTCCACTTCCCATGGCTGTCTTTGTGTGGGGAGTTTTCCTGACATTAACACTATAAACTTGTCCTCCCCATTCAACAGATGTGGCGCTGTGTTTTAGCAACGAGAAGAGACTTCCAGGCCAGTATCCCACATAAATGTCATGAAATACCAGCCACCAATTGGTTGTGGTTGGATCCTAAGTGATTTAACAGATGAAACTCATGTCAACTGAAACATCATTAGTAAATGTCTCAACGAAGATAGAAAAGAAAAGATGAAACTTATGTCAACTGAAACATCGTTAGTAAATGTCTCAACGAAGATAGAAAAGAAAAGACTACTTCATTACCATGAAGATGTTGATTGGGAGAACATACTGTTGTTGAAATGAACTAGAACCGGGATCAACAGCTCCACCAAGAGCAATTTCGGTGCTAGTTTGCACGAATCCATAACAGGTAAGGTCGAAGCAACCTGTTTTTTTGTATCCATCAACCTAACAGAAAATGAAAATGAGAGGGCATGAAGATTGTCAATAACTGATGGAGAAGTATTGTTGTTTGAACATTCTTCTGTAAATGTGTATTTTTCAGAAGAACTTACAGTCCAGTACACAAAAAATCTAGTCCGTGCATCACTATATTCTGCAGGGTGTACCTGGAAAAAAAGTTGGTAACATAGAGAGCAGAATAAGGACCATTAACACTGTAAGAAAAACTGGAGGAGGTTTCAACAATCCTATTTGTTGATGCACTAACCGTCCATCCTGCTTCCACGCTTTCAAAATTGTTTACTTCACCATTCTTAAGCCAGATTTGAGCAGTGGTGAATTCAGGTAACTTTTCAACTCGTGGGTTCCAGACATTTATTTCTCCACTGGCTCCAATATAATTGTATCCATATGCCATAAGGACAGCGGTCTGGTTCAGGAAGAAAATCATTTTTTAGTGTTAGACATCAGTATTATCATAGGGGTTGATACGGGGATGATTAATTTAGTATATGACATCAGAATTACAACAAAGAAGTGGTTTTAATTGCTGTGCATGTAGCAGGAAAGTATATATTGAATATGCAGATTATTCGTTAGCATAAGATAGTGTACATGTAACCATCAAGTTCATGGATTTTAAAAGGACGCTTACAGAACGATTTTCTGGAGTAGGATAAAGAATTGAGTCTCTGGTGTTGTTGAGGTACATAAAGCGATCTTGGCTGGCTGTTTTGTTTGTTCTATCCAGACGTTCAGGGCTCTTTCTCCCATTAGTTCTCAATAACTCTCGCCTTCGGATTCTGCGGATAGGAATAGTTCCCTTCGGACAGCTACCTCTTTTTTTCCAAAGTTGAGACACAACTGGCCGAGAATTCTCGTGCTCTCCGTTTGGAGTCTCTGTTGAAGGAATAAAGCTGGGTTGCATCTGCATATTTTGTGAAGCTGAGGCAACAGTCGACACTTTCTTGTGGATTTTGGGGAGAAGAAAGGAATAATAGTAAAAACAATACCATATGCAAAGAACATGGATTTTCATGGAAGAACTCGTGCCCCTTTTTAGCAGATTCACTAATCACTATTGCAAATTTAGGTACGAAAATGTAAGGGAGAGGTTTATGAAATGGAGCTTGGAGATTCACCTGAATTGTATGGTTTTTCAGAGCAGGATGATCAAAAGCAGGTTGCCTGTAGATATCAACACAAGCAATTACATCTCCATCTTCACTCTGCAAGAACATTACCAAGTGGCAATACATTAGGCTTGCTATCCATGCCTTTATCAAAAACCTCATCTCTAGATAAGACCCATCATACAGTGAGACTCGATCGCGGGAAATCATTTGAAAAGAAATTGATATGAAAAAAATTACACATCTGGGGGTGTTGGTATGAAAAATAGTTGAGATGAAGAAAGAAATTCATGTCAGTACCGACTCATGGTTATGTTTGTTTGAAGATAGTATATATATAATATACCTTAATGGTCTTGACTGCAGGTTTATTGAGAAGCTTTAACCTCCTATTGATTTCAGATCGATATTTTCTAGCTTTAGCTTTGCCATTTACTCCATTGCACAATATGCAAAGTAGTATCAGCAACAAAAGCTTGGAAAGACTTTTCTCCATCTGTATGAAAAGTTTGTTCTCTATCTGTTTCCCTCTCTCTTGCAATCTAAGATGAAGAACACAAATAGACTCTCTTTTGTCAGAGCAGGAGGACTCCCCCTGAAAGGAAGTTGAGATTTCAACAGAAAAGATTTTTCAGTCCTGGAAAACTTTAATTACATTCCAAACTATTTCAAAATCCTCGGATTATATTTCACTAAAATCGCTTCTACTTTCCATGAAAAGATTACCAATTTCTCCCGCTGTAGGATTTATGATAAAGATCAAGATCTACGTACTTTGGACAGCATGTGATTTCCTTATCCTATGATTAGCCCTCCAAGTCTGCGTAATATAACGTTTTTTTAGTCGGATTTCATGGCAGAATCTAGAAAGAAAAAATTAAAAACTAATTAAGGAAAATGCAAGGCAAAGACAAAAAGAAAATGGACATGGCAACGTTTGGTTACCTCCTGTTTTGAAATACAAAAACTTATTCTGAATCCATCCGTTTTATATCTTTTTAGTTAAACATATATTTGTCCTCACTATCTTGGTTTTCGTCCCAGTATAGTAATCAAATGTTATTATTGTAAAACTCCAAAATGCCATAACAGCATTTATTTGAACGTTTCGTTACTCCTTGTTTTGAAAATACAAAAAATTATTCCAAAACCATCCGTTTTATATTTTTATTTTCTCTCTTTAACTGAACATATTCTTGTTTATCTTGTTTTTTTTTGTAAGGAACATAGTAATCAAGTGCTATTATCGAAAAACTTTTTTTTTTGGATTCGAGGAACCCCACTCTTGGAAAACGTACTTTGTGGGTCCATATGAACGAGTAAAATCCCGGCTGTCCCAGATTCTGACAAGAGATGCACGTCCTAACTCGAACTTATGACCTCTTGTACAGATCCCAAGTCCTTTATCATCACATTACGCCCCTTGGGGACTATTATCGTAAAACTCTCAAATGCCAAAACATCATTATGTGAACATGGCCAAATTCAGTTTACTGTCGAACATAGAAACAAGACAGGTACAACTGCATTCTCTAATTCTTAAGATTCTTCTGCCAATTGTTCTAAGAACATGGTTTCTTCATGTGGTTATGTTTTCTGTTTTTAATTGCAAGAATCTTTTTATCAAGGGAAGAGTGAATGCATTTACATCTGGGAAGACATATGCGTTATAGAAGCAAAGAATCTGAAATAAGTCAATTCAGCAGCACTTGGGAATTGATGAGATCTTTGTTGCTGGCACATTAATACATTACAATCTTAGGGTGTGTTTGGTATTTTGCTTTTGCTTTTATGGTTGAGATTTTAAAAAAGCAGCGTCATGAAAAGCACTTTAGTTGTAGTTCAAAATAAAATGTATAGTGTTTGGTTAAAACTGTGGTTGAGTTTAAGTTTAATGAAAATCAATTTCAAGTGTTTGGTTACCAAGTTTTTCATATTGCTTTCAATTTGTGAAATTTTTATTTTTAATTTAAATTTTTTTTTTTTTTTGTGTTTTTAGATCATTTTTATGTGCTGATATCAAAAATGATTTTTAAAAAATAAAAATAAAATTATTTTAATGCATTTCTGAATAAATAAAAAAACACGTTATTTTAGTTTCTACAAAACTAAAATTTAAAACACAATAAAAGGTTTAAACATGTTTAACTTTTTTAAAAAATATTTTTGAATATATATAAAAAATAAATTTTAAGAGATTAACAAAAAAAAATATTACTGTAATAACTTTTAAATATAATATTTTAAAAAACAAATCATATGTCACCAACAAACTACCACATGGCCTTTTCGTAGACTTTTTAACAGTGCAAAAACATTAACATCGAAACAATGTGAAAATCCCATTCACTTTCCACTCCCCACCCCCCATCAGCCCCGGTATCAAAAAGCAAGAAAAGCAGCAAATTGTTATTTTTCTTGCGCTGGAGTTTGGAGCAAAATTTGATATGGGACCCATGCCAAAAACCTCCGGCAATTAACCAAACACTACATTAGAGTGCTTGTTTACAATCTCCGGTTACACCACAATCCCAAACACCCTCTTGATCGAAGCAAAGCAGGTCAAATGAAATTTCATGGTGCTAAAGTTATACCAGTAACATCCTATAAGTTACAGCTTGTTCTCTTTAGCTATTTTTTTATGGCTATCATTTTGATATGATATATTCATTAATGGGACAGGCTATAAATTTATCGGATGCCACTAATTACAGTTGAGATCATAAAATTTCTCAATCCAAATGACCTGAATCGTAGCAGCATTACAAGTTCTGATCAAGGGCACATGGGATTCTGACCGGGCCCTCCGTAATAGAACTCAGGATCTTCTATGTAATCACCGATATACTCAGCATTATAGCACCTGTACTCGTCCAGGTAAGTTGAGACCCACTCTGGGATCTTCAGGAATAGAGAGTTTTCACGAACTCGCATTCTCTTGATACAGCCGGAGTCGCCTGAGATATAATCAGGAAATTGTCCATTACCCATAGCTGTCCTGGTGTGGGGAGGACGCTCTAATTTTGAGCTGTACACTTCGCCTCCCCACTGAGCAGTTTCTGCATTGCCACGCAACGAAGCAAACAGGTCAGGTGGCCAGTAACCCAGGTTAGTTTTCTCTCCATACTGCACCCACCAGTTGCCTGTGTTTGGATCCTGAAACAAATTAAGGTAAAAAGAGAGACACGTTTCAGATGACAGGGATGACTGAAGTGGGGGAAAGGCCAACATCAACTGACAATTAGCTTCTCTGACCTTAAAGATGAAAAGGGTTATTTGATATGGGAGACCAGAAGGGACAGAAAGAGGATATATCGCTGCACCGAGAGCAATTTCACTGCTGGTTTGAACGAAACCAGGACATGTAAGATCAAAACAACCTGTTTTCTTTGATGCATCAGCCTGATTCCAGACAGAAGAGAAAATAGTGAATCAAAACTTGTGTTGTCCTTTTCAAAATGGATGAGATTTTAACACTGTCACTTATTCATGAAGTTAAGTAATGCTTCGCATTTCTCTTGATATAGAGCTTGCGTGAAACAAGATAGGCCTTGCTTGAACTTACAGTCCAATACACAAATAATCGAGTTTTTCTGTCTCCATAAACACTTGGATTAACCTGCAAAGTTGAGAAGTGTTCTGGATAATCAGATTTTATGGAAGAAAAACTGGACATTGCACAGAGACAACAAAACAAGATGCAGTTGTTTAGCTTTGAGTTATGTAAATCAAACACAGTACGAATTAACAGTGTTTTGCTAACCGCCCATCCAGCTTCGACACTCTCAAAATCATAGTAAGGTCCACTTTTCAGACTAACTTGAGAAGTACTGTATTCGTCATCAGATTCAACATGAGGATTCCAAACTTGTATGTCTCCCTTAACCCCTGAATAACTATACCCTTCTGTGAGAAGTATAGCCACCTGATCAGCATAGCGCAAAATTAGATACCATTCAAGGAGGACACGATGAATGTGTAGTTGCTGTTAACGAACCATCTCCCTTGAAAGTTTAAATTGTTAGGTAATATCGCAGAATATGATTTATATTATTCTCTAACGCATATCCTCAAGTGAAAATCTTTTGGGCTTGAAACTTGCACACAAATCCCAGTACCTTGTGCTTGATTATTATCAAATATAATAAAAGTGGTGGGATTTAAACTCGTGACTGCTGGGTCAACAAGGCTTTGATACCATATTTAGAAACCATCTCATCTAAAAACTTAAGCTATTAGATGAGACCTACAATATAATTTATATTATTCTCTATCAATTGCATGCTTAATTAGAAACGATGTTCTATACCGAGCGATTACTCTGCTGAAGGTTTGAGCCGATGTCTTCATTGATATGAGTAAGAGGAGGATAAGAGCTAGGCTTCTTCCTTCCATAGTCTTCAAGTGAATTTGTTTTAAGCGATACTTTTTGCGGTAATCTTCGGACTGGAATTGTTCCCTTACGACAGCTTCCACTTTTCTGCCATAGTCGTGATGCTAAACTCATTGAAGAGTCTTGATTCTGCAATCTATTTGCTTTTGCTTTTGCTGTTGCTTCCTCTATATTTGGATCGTAACTGGGTGCCATCTGAATAAAAAATTAACTTGAAACAATTTAAGCTAAAAAAAAAAACCGGAGAAGAGAACTTCTGCTAAAGTTAATCGTAAAAGCATGACCTGGATGGTGTGATTCCTTAAAGCAGGATGATCAAAAGCAGGCTGCTTGTAGATGTCGATGCAATCTATAATATCACCATCTTCACTCTACTTCCACAGATATTGTCAGTACTGATTGAATAATCTACCCGCTCTACTACAACTATATACATTAATATTAGCAGATGGAAATTTACAGAAGAAAGTCCCCAAATTTAGCAGGAAACTTGTACCTGAAGTCTTCTTACTGTGCTGCTTTTGAGGTGTTTTATCTTTTTTCTGGCTTCCAAAATCTTCTTTCCTGGTATCAAGTCACCCTCGCCGATCCCAGAACCAAAAATAATTATTCCCAACAGAATGGCCATTCCTTTAAGTGGCAAACCACGAGAACAGCAGCTTCCAGCCATTTCTTACAGGGAAAAGCTGCTTTACTCGATAGAAAATCTTGGAAAGAATAATGATTCGCACAATCCCCTGCATGCCCCAACAATGATAAATGAACTTGAACGAGATGTAATCATCACTTAATGAAGATCAAATCATGCGGAAATTCAAAGTACTTTCAAATTCAAAAGCACACAGCTTTTATGGCTCACCTTCTGTTAGAGAATAATATAAATCATAGTATGGGGCCTCACTTACAAGCTTAAGCTTTTAGGTGAGATGGTTCTTTAATATGGTATCAGAGCTTTGTTGACCCAGCGGTCACGAGTTCGAATCTCACCACCCCCATTCTATTTGATAAAAACCAAGCACAAGGTGATGTGGGCCTGTGCAAGTTTCAAGCCCAAAGGGCTTTCACTTGAGGGGGTGTGTTAGAGAATAATATAAATCATAGTATGGGGCCTCACTTACAAGCTTAAGCTTTTAGGTGAGATGGTTCCTTAACACCTTCTAATCATCCATTTTACGTTTCCATCCCGTCATGTGACATGCAAAATGCGCATCATGCATGTACACTGAGTTCTTGAAGAATATAATTTTTGAGCATTTTGGAATCAAACCCGTAGCCTGTAGCCAGTGACCAACTTTTGAGATGAGCAATTAAGCTGTCAATAGCTAAGTGTTTGGGGATGGTTTGTATGAATTTTTTTTGTTTTTATTTTTTATTTTTTATTTTAAATTATTTTTTTTTGAATTTTTAGATCATTTTAATGTGCTAATATTAAAAATGATTTTAAAAAAATAAAAATATATCATTTTAATACATATCTAAACAACAAATGTTTTTAAAAAATAATTTTAATCATACTAACTCCTTTTGCTTTGCTGTTGTGTTGCAACTCTTTGGATCCCAATATCTTGACTGAGTAGAAAAAACATTTCCCGGTGCATACAATCCGGAGAGTTTGACCATACAATCTTTGCCACTTGGTAATCAACACCATCATGATTTCCATCATCAAAACACGTAATTGTAAGGTGAGGTGTAGAAATCAAATTAGATCCATTTATGTTAATTATATTTTTTTTCTTGCTATTTTTAATATTGTAATCCCATCAATTTATGCTAAAACCTAGTCCACCAAACATTTAAGTGTAGCCCTATCAAGAACACTTGAAATCTTCAGATCAAATCATGGGTCCAATGCCTGCTGTGTAAAACTTCAACGTCCTCGCAACGGGATTGAAAACCTCTGGAAATAGGCTGCTGTGATTTCAACCGCATATGATGATATTTAGCTGAAGTCCTGTTCTTTGTTAGTAATTTCGAAATTCTTTTTGTGTCTGGTTGAATTTTTTCGTAAAAAAATATGTGGTGGAATTTTCTATAGCACATTGATCAAAGTTTTCAATTGGAGTGAGTTTAAGTCATATGTATGCAATTGGATCCTGTTTCTATCTTATACTATATTTATTTTAATTTCACACGTATCATTCAATTGCATATTACAATAACTCCTGAAAATAAGTTTTTTTTCCCATTATAATAACTCCTGAAGATAAGTTTTCGATTTTTTTGTATAATTTCCTTTCAGATATAGTAAAATTAAAAAAAAAAAGTACTCTTAATATCATGCTATTGTAAGAAATGTCATTTTCTAGAAAAAAAATAAAAGAAGGGGAGCAGCAAATTCATAATCCTCAAAACTATCAAGGACTGTTACGAGTTTCCAAAATAATTGTATATTGTATATATTTCATATTATGTTTCCTGAAACACATACCCTTAACAGGTATGAATATAATGTTTGTTTGTTTTGTGTTTTAAAAACATATTTGAAAAAAAAAATTATTTGCTTCAAATTATAATTATTTCAGATTATTTTGATATGCTGATGTCAAAAATATTTTTTTATTTTATTATAAAATTATTATTATGATGTTGTTTTTAAAGTGAAAAACACTTTAAAAAATAATAATTATTATACTTCAAACACCCTATAATAAATCTACTAATAACAGTAGATAATTTTTTATTTTGTAAAAGTAGATAATTGTACCTTAGCAACCTATAATAATATCATGATTTCTTATTGTAAGAATCTCGTAATTTTTTAAATAGTATTTTCAGATTAGGAGTCCAGAGAGTAGAGAGTCAATCAAGTTTTTTTAAATTTATATTTATTAGACTATATGATTATTATTATTATTATTATTATTATGCAATTCAACATCTAATAACGTTCCAGCTAGACTAGTTTTATTTGTGATCTAATAGGCATAAAAACAAAATTTGGACACAAAACTGATAATATCCTAATAATTCGGTGGTGTATTTGATATTTGCCATCAACGTGGGTATAGAACCCAAGACAAATTTCTCGCTGACGCAGTGCAAAGATCATCACAACAGAAAGTGAGAGAGAAGAAGGGGAGCTTGATTTTGACGCTGAAAGGGAAAAAAATGGTGAATCACTTGCTACTGATAACAGCTGATTTCGAGAACATCGCTAGCCTCCAGCCTCAAGGCGGTTGCGATGATCCTAATTTCTCTTACTTCTTCAAGGTCTACTCTCTTTGTTCTATCATTTTTTTTACGATTAAATTAACACGTGTTAGGATTTTTTCACTGTAGCTTCTTCTTCTGATTCTTGCTTAGTTTGTTTTTAATGCGATTTTTTTATTTTGTAGCTTAATCACTTTTTCTGTGTGTGGTTTTATATGCTTCCATTTTTTCTAAAGTGAATAATTAGCATAATCAGTGGTTATTTTCGGTTTTCGGTTCCTTACTTCAAATCCTATACTCTTTACTGCTCCTAAGCTTTGTGTTTTTGGTGCATTTTTGTATATTTTAGTGGTTATTAATGTGTGGTTGTTATTTAAATCTGTATTGTTTTTCATTTTACTTAAATTGATGTTATTTTTTGTTACTTTATTATACTTATTTACCTTTTCTTCTGTTTTTTTTATATCCACCTGGTATCATGGCCTTGTTAGCCATGGGGTAGGAATGGAATGGGAGTCTAGTTTGTCTATTTGTTTTGCTTTTGAACGGGTGGATCTAAGCTCATAGGAGTGGTCCCGGTAGTGAGTCCGAGAATGCTGTAAACCCGTTGGTTTAGCTCTATTCGGTACTGACCCCATTTTGATATATATTCATAATAATTTCAAGACTTGCTTGTATCTCAAGCTTTGAAATGCCAGTTTGGAGGAGAATTTTTTTTGGCAAAAATCCTTGGATTGT
Source organism: Salix caprea (assembly GCA_964035475.1). Taxonomy (NCBI): domain Eukaryota; kingdom Viridiplantae; phylum Streptophyta; class Magnoliopsida; order Malpighiales; family Salicaceae; genus Salix; species Salix caprea. Next base: position 17,529,215 of record OZ037751.1, read on the forward strand.
TATGGTAAATCCCATGCTCAATTAGCAAAAAAATTTGAAAAAATTGATTTGGATAATATTGTTGAAAATTGTTTTGTTTTTGAAAATTATTTTGAAGGGTTTCTGAAGTTACCACCTCCTTATTTGAGAAAACAATTTGAAGAGGGGTATTTGACTATTTGGAATTTAAAACCATCACCTCTTTGGATTTTGAAAGATTTTGATAGAAATTTGTTTCTCATGCCATGAGGAATCATCTTTTGTTTTAGCAAAAGAAGACACTAATTCTTGGAGTAACAATTGGGCTTTAAACAAAAGGACCTTTAATGTACCTATGACAACCAGTGTTTGGGTATTGTTTGGTATGGTCGAACAAGAGGCTGAGGAACTGGTTGAACTGTTAACTTCCAGTGAGGAAATCCCATCTTCATCAGAAATCATTTGAGCCCATGTTTTGGACTTTTAATCTGCTTTTTTGAATTGCGAGGGCATAATGCCCCTTCCTGTGTTTTGTTCTTCAGGTGGCATCAGGTCATCTTCCTTGCAGAAACTCTCTTATAAAGAAGTTTGGAAGGGAATTTGAATCTTCTTTGCTTTTTCATCAATCTATTTGGGTCATACATGTATATTTTATAATGTTTTAAATTCTTATGGTTTACTGCTTCTATTTTATGTTCCTTTGTTATTGAATATAGTCACTGGTGGGATCTGCTAGGCTGTTTGTTGATTTATGTATTTATTTATATGTTTTGCTTGTTGGGGATGTAGATAAAATGTGGAAGGTGTGGAGAGGTGAGCCAAAAAGAAACATGCGTGACCTTGAATGACACTGTTTCGCTTCATCAGGGAAAGGGAACTTCTCATCTCATTCAGAAGGTAATCTTTTGTTTCCTTGTTCCTTGTATTTTTGTAAAATCAATCACACAAGCTCGTGTGATTAGCTAGCAGTGGAATTGATTTATTGAGATGTAGTGTTTGTTTAATTCATGAATTGATGATGCTCTGGTTGGTTGCTGGGAATGAAAAAGAGAATGTTGAGATCTTGAAAGTACATCATTTACCACGGTGTTTCATAGTATGGCTTTGTTGATCTTGATTCTATGTTTTCTTCTTTTTTTCAGGTGTAATGTGATTCAAACATAGCCAGGACTTTAGTTATTGGTTTCTTTTCGTGTCGATTTCACCTTTGCAGCAACAAAAGAAGCTGTTTAAATTTGTTGAGTTATGTTTAGTCATTGTCTGTAGGATCAAGTCCTGTGAGAAAAATTTTAGTAACAAGATGTTATCATTTAGGTTTTTCTTGGTGTTTTATAATTAGTTAAGCTTTGAAAGTATTAAAATTTTGATCAGGAAACAGGTTAGTTTGTTTTTGAACTATAAATAGCAAACTGTAATTATAGACGTGCATTGAATGATCCTTCTTGTGTGAAAAGCAAATGAATTGCGTGAATTGTTCTTGCTGTTTTGTAATGACCGTGTTGACTATTTACATGTTGATAGGTCCAGGGAATTGATAGTAGCTTTGAGTTATTTGGTTATATCAGCTTATTTTTGCTCTTGGTCATCATGAATGGCAGTATTTCATATGAAATATCATCTTCAAATGCTGAGTGGTGATTCTATGATCCTTTTTTTTTGTTAATAGTGCAAGTTTTGTGGGAGGGATGGAACTGTGACAATGATCCCAGGCAAAGGCAAACCACTGACCCAGGAATTGAGTGAGGGAGGAAAATATGCCCCATTGATGTTATTTGACTTTAGAGGTTATGAGCCTGAGGGTTTTGTATTCAGTGGTGCATGGAATGCTGAATCTGTAAGTTTCTTTTCCTGAAACTCTCTTAACTGAACATTAACCATTCAAAAGTATGAATAGTTTGTGAATTTTCAGTAAAGGACAATATGACTTGGGTGCATTTCTTTGTTTAATCCCTTGGAATTATAATGGTTAAAGAGGATTGGGATCTAATCCAAGTCATCGGCTGAATATCAATAGTTATGATTTCATTCCTACAAATTAATGTGATTATAATTGTTTTTGAAACGGTTTTTTCTTTATTTTGTGAAGAAATCCTAACCATTGATTTCAAATCAACGGCTTGATTTCATGAACATGACCTATCGTGCTCCTTGATCGAAATCCATTAAAGGAATGCTCAAGCTTATTTCTCCATCTTTACTGGGACAAAGGAGTATGCACATGACTTCTTATTTGCAATGCCATTTTTTCCTTTTGTGGTTGACTTTGAACTTGGTGCTGCTTATGAAACATTAAGACCTGTTTGCATTTCTCAAACATTCAAGACCTGCTTATATGGAAGGAAGCTTTATATCCAGGGTGGACTTGTAAGAAATCTGATCAATCCCGATGCCTATAACTGAGTTGCAGACTTGCAAATGATAAGATGGAGAAATTTATCAGCCATGGTTATGGAATGCAAAACATTGTGTTCAAGCTAGATATGCAGGGGAATGGAACTGGGAGGCTTAACACATTAGTGTATTCACCATTTTATCTTAAATTTGACATATCTTGTCGTTCAAAATAGGTTTAGATGCTTGGTGAACACCAATGATTTTAAATATACTTCATGTCAAAACTAAAGGTGTATATGTGTTGGGATGGGAGGACACAAAACAGAGTGATAACAACAGATTCAGGAACTTACAGAATGGAAAATTACTTTTTCTAGTCTTTGGTAGTTCAAGTTTATGCACCCTACTGACTACAGAACAAAAACTGGTAGAATTTAAATGAAACCACAAACATTTGTTTACTTTCCTTGTTAAACAATTGGTGTACCTCCCATGATTCTTATTCTTTTATTAATAGATGAACTTTTTTGTTGATATATTGTGCATGGCTTCAGTTGCAAATTATCCATGCTTCTTTTTGTGAACTCTTCTTTATGCAATATTTGAGTCACTACATGTCTGGAAGAGTTCGGTGTCATTTCCTTTTCTTGATAATTATTTCCAACTTATAGCAAGTCATTTCTGCAGATTGCAGGGACAAAATATGAAGACATTGATTTGTCTGGAGATGACTTCAACGAGTACGATGAGAAAGGAGAGTGCCCAGTCATGATATCCAACCTCCGTTCCAAATTTGAAGTGGTGAGGTAGAGTGTTTGTTTTTCTACATGCAGATATTCAATTTCTTGCTGATGAAATGTAGTAGGCATGAGACCAATTTCTGGCAGTGGATTGATGCACTATTTCAAGTTTCTGAATGATGGTTGATTTTATCTGCCAAATTATCAATGAATCACACCACGGTTGACGACGCTTGTGAAATGTGTTTTTTGGTTATATTTTTCCAGAATGTTTATGATTTGCTTTGATGCCCTGTTGATCTTGATATGTGGACCATCAAAATTGTTTGTCTGAGCCTTGACTCGGCATGGAAACTCTGCTGAATTGTCTCGAGTAGTAAATTTTCTCAGCACCATATGTTGTCGAGTGCGGCATGGCTTGTGACTTGTGATTTTCACTTTTTTAATTCTCCTGTTGAGTCCCTGTCAAGACTCTTGCCGAAATTTTGTATTTTTAATATCATTATTTCATGACTAGATAGGTGGCGCGAGAGTTATGCTGCGAGTCAGGTTTAATTTTTGTAGCATAGAAACATCGCTCAAGGACTGTTAAAAATCCATGATTTGATAATATAAAAAGTAAAATTAAAAAAGATATCTGAAGGGAATCGATAATCTTAAGCGACTGGAATAATCTATTATTTAATGGTTTTTCTGTAGCTTTGTTTCGTCTTTTTATCTAGTGGTGTTTCGTCATATAGCAAGCACATAAGCCACTCAAAGAGTGTGAAACCGCCCCTTAAAGTAATTAAATAAAAAACAATTTTTAAGAGTAATCTAGCATTGTCATTTCACTATAAAAATCAATTTAGTCAATCTATTTTTTAAAATAATGTACAAAATTGAAAAACACCCTTAAAGTAATTAAATAAAAATATTTTTGAAGAGTAATCTAGTATTGTTATTGCACTATAAAAATATAAGGTGATTATAATACCCTCATGTCTTTTATTTATTTATAAAATTTGAGTTCATGTGAAAAGATAACCTTGCCTTAGTAAAGAAATAGTAAAATAATAAATTTACTGTCCAAAATACTTTTTTTTATACAAGGAAACACACTCCTAGGAAAACACATTTTGTAAGTCCAGATGAGTGAGTAAAACCTTGATTATTCAGGACTCTTATAAAGAGTACATGTCTTGACTCGAACTCGAGACCTGCCACAAAGATCACAGGTCTTTTGTCATCGTGCCACATCCCTTGAGATACTATCCAAAATATGCGAAAAACTTATCCCTTAAACGTTTTAGCAATTTGTATAACGTATGCGATTATATTAGCTTCAAGTAGGATGGTTTAATACGAATGGTCAACGAATTCAGCAATATTTCAGTGAAGTGCTTTGAAGAATCTGGGCACGCAAACAGTGTGAAGAGGATGGACAATTCTTCAAACAAGGATTGTGGTCACAGCAAACAGTGTTGTTATTCAACTCTAGCAAATAAAAAAGAAGGTTAGGCGTCTCTTTCTGCTTCTTTAAGATGGCAGAAAGTCAAGTCCGAGCGGCAGGCATAGGCATTGCACCACCTTCCCTGCCTGAAACGTGAGGATGACAATGTGACACGATTATACAATGATGTTTAACAATACGCGTAAAAAATAATTTTTAAAAACAATATAAAAAAATATTATTTTAATATATTTTTAAACAAATTTTTTAAAAAAAAATTAATACCCCTCTCTCAGCCACGTATGCACATAGTACCCTCAATCCGTCACTACATCTAATGCCCATATGCTCTTATTGATGACTGGTGAGTGGTGAGCATTTGACGTGAGGTATCGGATGAGCGAAGTTAATAAACCCGGCTCAGTGAGGTATCGGATGAGCGAAGTTAATAAACCCGGCTCAGTGAGGTATCGGATGAGCGAAGTTAATAAACCCGGCTCAGTGAGGTATATTTCTCACAGACCAATACAATAAAATAATAATGTTAATTTTCAAAAATTATTTTTTATATTAACACATCAAAATAATTTATAAACATAAAAAAATTATTTAAAACAAGAAAATTATTAAAAAAAAAACATTTTTCAAGTAGTTTCTCTAATACCCCTTAGTTGAATGGGATAATACCCTCGCGTTAATTTATCTCAACTGAAGCGATATTTTAAAATATAATATATATATATATATATATATAATTTTTTAATATAAAAAAGGGCTAAATTTTTGTGATGGTATTTTAAACCTGTATATGTATAAAGAGAACTGGTTGTGATGATGTCGATATGTGTGGTTTGGTAAATTACTGAGATTCATGTTTTACATTTACCACTCTTTGTCACGAAAATGATTAATTTTCCCACTAAAACGAGGGCATTTTCTTTCTTTTGTTTGTAGAAACCGTAAGCATTTTCATTGATGTACTTGAGGTTAGAATCTCGTCTTACTATGTGGGATGGATTAAAAAATTTCATATAGTTAAATAAAAAGTAATTTAATTATATAAGTCTAGAAAAATTATACTAATATCTTTCTAAAATAAATATTAAAATAATAATATTTTGACCATTACGAGTTTTGCAGCTTGACTCATCAAACCTCAACTAGTGTCGTAACGAGTTGATTTGCCCGCTCCGCTGGGCTTTTTTATCTATGTAGAAAATTAATTGATTTTATAAATGTTGTATTTTGTTATTTTCATATTTAATTAGTATAATTGTAATTAATAAAATTTGTTAAAAATGGTTTTTTTCAACCAAAATGTGATTGAATATTGCTATTGCTAAAAAACTTTTGATAAAATTTGTTAGAAAATTTGCTAAGAAGGTGAAAAGATTTATTAGAAATTTGTTGTCGCGGATACTCTGGTTAAAAAAAAAAAAAAAAAAAAAAAAAAAAAAAAAAAAAAAACGGTTAAAAAAGAACAACTGACTTGGACACTAAAAAATAAAAAATACATGTGAAAAAAAGGTCACCGTTTCTTAAAAGGAAAAAAAAAGAGTCTAAAATATAAATTTAAATTCAAAGCCAAAGTTTTTTTTTATAAGATTTATTCATCATATTATTATATTAAATATATTTAAGAATACCGATATTAATTTTTTTTTGGCAAGAAATCGTAGGTCATTTTTTTTCTCTCTATATATATTTTTAGGCGATAATATTAAATAAATATTAAACACATATACTTGGTCTCACATACTATATAGTGTGATCGAAATGGGAAGTGATTTTTATATGTTTTTAATTGTAGATAACCTAGATAAATTTGAAAAAAAAAATATGAGTTGCCTTTTTTCCCCAGTAATATTAGATCTGACATATTATAAATAAAAATATTGCAATTTTTTTTAAAAAAGAAATATAAATTTTTTGCGTGCTATAATTACTTATTTGGCGTCTAAAAAGAACAGTGTAGTCGAAAAGGAAAGTGCCTCATATATTTTTTAATTGTAGATAATGTAGGCAAATTTGTTTATATTTTGTTTTTTTGAGTTGTATTTTTTCCCGGGTAATATTAGATCTTAAATATTAAAAATCCAATTTGTTTATTTTTTTTAAGAAATAAACTTGAACAAAAGAGCACAAAATTAAAATTCACAACCAATTTTTTTTTTATTTTATAAGATTTATTCATCATATTATTATATTAAATGTATTTAAGAATGCTGATATTAATTTTTTTCCTGCAAAAAATCTGAGGTCATTTTTTTTTCTCTTTATATATTTTTAGGCGATAATATGCAATAAATATTAAAACATATAATAATAACTTGTTAGCCGTTTAAAAGGAACAATGTAATCGAGATAAAAGTGACTTGTATCGTTTTTTAATTGTAGATAACCTAGGTAAATTTGTCTATTTTTTATTCTTGAGTTGTCTTTTATCCCCAGTAATATTAGATACAAAATGACTATTGCTATTATTGCAAAAACAATTAAAATTATCAAATTATCCCGAAAAAAAAAACACTCAAAAACATTAACAAAAGAGTAAGCAAGAAAAAGAATATATTATTATTATTATTATTATTATTATTATTATTGTGTTAATGATGAATAAAGAACAGAAATAAATAAAAGAAAAAAAATCATAATAACTTAAAAAAAAACATAATTATCAAGGAAAAAAATTCATCTAACTTGAAAATAATGACAATAAAACCAATAAAAAATTAAAAGAAAGAGCACATAAAAAAATATAATAGATGATAAAACAAAAAAAAAATTATCAGCTGAAAAAATCATTTAATTTGAAAAATTTAAAAAATATATGTTCTACGTTGCGGGCTGAGTAAAAAATAATTTTCACTATTCAATACTGTTTGAAAATGTGTTTTCTGTTTTTTTATTTTAACCGGAATTTTTATTTGTTTCTGTTCTTTAAATATGTGAAAAATAAACGAAAACAGATTTTAATGTTTATCAAATAATTGCTACGTTTTTCCTAATAATTTCTATTTTGAATTTGTTTTCTATTTGCCTGGTCTTAGATTTCGATTATTATTATTAATCTTATTATTATTATTAATCTTATTATTATTATTATTATTATTATTATTATTATTATTATTATTATTATTATTATTGTTGTTGTTGTTGTTGTTGTTGTTGTTGTGTTAATGATGAATAAAGAACAGGAAAAAATAAAAGAAAAAAAAATCATAATAACTTAAAAAAAACAAAACATAATTATCAGGGAAAAAAATTCATCTAACTTGAAAATAATGACAATAAAACCAATAAAAAAATTTAAAGAAAGAGCACATAAAAAAATATAATAGATGATATAAAAAAATTATTAGCTGAAAAAATCATTTAATTTGAAAATTTTAAAAAATATATGTTCTACGTTGCGGGCTGAGTAAAAAATAATTTTCACTATTCAATACTGTTTGAAAATATGTTTTCTGTTTTTTTATTTTAACCAGAATTTTTATTTGTTTCTGTTATTTAAATATGTGAAAAATAAACGAAAACAGATTTTAATGTTTATCAAATAATTGCAACGTTTTTCCTAATAATTTCTATACTGAATTTTAATGTCTTAGATTTCGCTCAATTTGTTTTACTATTTTACTAATTTCTGCCACTTTCATTCATAATAATAATAATAATAAAAACAAAAAAGGGGAAAAAAAAGGGAATGCAATTGTCTGGGACAAAAAAACGTATTTCACACTTTCATTCATTAAAATAATAATAAAAAAAAAATAAGGGGAAAAAAAAAGGGAAAGCAATTGTCTGGGAAAAAAAACGTATTTCAGGGAAAAAAAAAAAAAAAAACAGCCAAAATCAAAATGTTGGCTGAGGGGTTCGAACCCCTGCGCGCTGGATTTTCCAGCGCGCGAAGAGCCGCTCGACCACAGGCTTTCCTATGTCATTTCCCCCATAAAAATTATAAAAAGTATCTCCGTTTAAAAAAAAAAAAAATAAACAGGTGCACATACGCGCGCGAAGCAAGGCTGAAAAATGGCCAGTCCACAGTGCACATGAGTGTGCATGCACAGTGGCTGGCCGAGCTGTTTTAGCTCTTTTAGTAATATTTTTTATTTAACTACATTATAAAAAGTTAAATTGTTTTTTAAAACTTAAAAATATCATTGAAATAAATAAAAAGAAATAACAATTGGTCAAAGATCATCAAGATCCCCTTCCTTCCCTCAATTTCACTCCATCATTTACCATTTAATATTAAAAATAAAATAAAAAAACATTTTAAAAAATAATCATTGAAATACCCAAAAAAAAACACAGCCAAAGCCAACCCTCTCACTCCATTACCATTTGTGTGACAAAACATTCTTAAAACTCAGATTTCACAGATCATCAATCTCCCCTTCCTTCCCTCAATTTCACTCAATCCCATATACACTTAACTCCCCCCCTCCCCCCCCCTACTTCGCCCTCTCTACTCACTCTATTGGAGTCAGAGAGAGAGCCCCCCCTTCTCTTGCCACCAGACTTTCTATTTCCTTTTGTCTGACTCCGTCAGCCAGTCTCGATCTCTCTCTATCAAAACTCAATCTTGGCGTGATTGCAGCACTGAATGAAGTAATAAACAATCCTTTTGACTCTGTTTCATCCTGCCCACTAAATAGTAACATGGTATGTTCACACCCTTCTTTGAATGTCTAGAACCCCATGTGCTGCAAACTCGGATTTCAACATAGCACTATCTTGTTAGGCTCCTTAGTTTTAGATTTTAGATCTGTGTTGGTTTTTGTGTTATAGAGCAAGTTACCATAAATTGGCTCACTATTTCTCTTGAAAGATACAACCTTGGAGTTTTTAGGCTCTTAGATGGAGATAAAAGTTGATTTATTTCGAGGTTTTAAAGTACTTTAATGCCAAAACAGTGTGTTTAGATCAGACCCAGAAGTTGAATTCTGACTATAAAGATGCAGTCAAGAGTTGTTCCATTGGAGGAAGGGAAGGACCCTGCAGTTTCAATCAAAGCAAGTCAATCCAAACCCTTTCCAATAAGGTTACTTCAAATATTTTTGCTGTTTTTAGCTATATGCATCGCATTTTCGATCATCAGTATGTATACAGTCAAGCGTGTTGGAGTCCAGACTGCAAGGGGAACTGTTAGGCCTGCTTTTAAGCCATGCTTTGATGAACCTAATACTTTGGATCGTTGGATTAGGCCTCCATCCAATCTGCTCCATAAAATGGGTGATAAAGAGCTCCTTTGGAGGGCTTCATTTGTTCCTGGAATAAAGAAGTATCCCTTCAAGAGAATTCCAAAGATTGCATTTATGTTTTTAACAAAGGGGCCATTGCCTCTGGCACCTCTCTGGGAAAGGTTTTTGAAGGGGCATGAAGGGTTATATTCTGTTTACATTCATCCATTGCCAACATTTGAAGCCAAATTTCCATCTTCTTCAGTTTTCCATCGGAGACAAATCCCAAGCCAGGTGTGTAAATGCTTATATTAAACATCCTGATTTTCTTCATTCGTTGTTCATTAATTTAAGATTTTTGGTCTTGATATTTGTTTGATGATTGAGCTATTTGTAAATGTCTTTGCTCTAGTGCTCTATTTTTGTATTTTATTTTTGGGTTTGCATTGTCTGCGAATAGCTACCCTAGTTTTTTGAGAGTTTTTTTGTGTGGTTTGACAATTTTAATGTTTATATGGACTTGCATACATGTTATATATAGATCCTTGAATGTGGAGATTTTTCCCCTGCTGGAAGCAGTTTTCCCTGAGAATAACTGCATGTTAGAGATACAGATGTGGTTTTCCATGCCAACTGAATTTGCGTTATGCCCATGTTTCCGCTAAAGTTTATTTGATGGTATCAAATATACTTGCTGTTGGAAGTTGAAAATAATTTTAGGTCCTCGGAAGGTTCATTTTCATCCCAGCTTTTGATTTATGTTTTTACTTGAATTCTTTTCATTAGTCTCCCTTTTTAAGGAAATTTTGTATTCTTTCAGGTAAAAGGGAATTTTGATGACTATAGTCTATGAAGGCGTACTTTAGAGAGCGTTCTTAGAAGTTTTGTTAGAAGTCTTATTCATTTATAATGGGATTTATTTTCAGTAAGTAGGGACGGCACACGAAGAAAAACTGTACTGCATGGTTTCTCTCTCTTAACTGAGTGTGTGGAATTCCAATAACTTGCACGAAAACCTGTGGTTGTGACACCATGAATAATTGCTCTTTTTGACTAAATAGCAAGGCTGAAAATACACAAGGAAATGAATTCTTGTACTCCAGTATTATGTGATTACACAGCTTATATCCAGCAAAACAAGATATAAGACTCTGGAACAAGACATTACTAGGTGAGATTGACATGTCAATAAGGGATGTGTGGAGAATGTTAGAAATGGATTAAAGCATGGCATATAGTAAGGGAAAGGGGTTTTGATGGTGCTAAAATACATAGAATACCTCAAGTGACAAGGCTCTGGGCAATTTTATATGCACTACTATCAAATGCCAATGTTTGGGCTAAAAATTGGCTTGAAAATGCTAAGTTTTAGAATTAACAGAGCTGGTATCATTACTTGAAATCTTTGTGGAAGTATTTTGATGGCATTTCATCATTTAAAGCTTGACTGAAGGAGTGTTAAAAAGCTGATAAAAAAAAGATGTGTATCCTGGAATTTTGTAGTAAGATAGAAGGCTGTAATAGTGTAGGCAGTTGATTAAAGATTAGAGATCTTCTTTAGGTTATATTAGACATGAAATAGTATTTTAGTAAGACAACTCACGATATTCACAACCTTTTTGCTTCAAGTCCATGCATCACGCTGCTATCTCACACCTTTATGCTTCAAGGTCATTCTTTTCTGCTCCATACCCATTCCTTCCATGATGCCCATGTCTTTGTTTCAAGCCCAGACCTTGTCGAAAGCCAACAATGACAACAGATTTGAAAGAACAATAGTTTGATATTGAAATGGGACTGGCTATACCTATCGATCAACTACTGTCCAGTTGATGGGTTCCTGCAGTCTTCCTGCAGTCTCTTTTGGCTCTGATACACAGATTTAAATACACCCTCCTGTCTCGTGTAAAAGAAGCTAGAGTCTGCAGGGCTGGAGGAAGAAGAATGTAAAATTTATAAACATGAATTTCTGAGGCACAGTCTGGAGCTTGTGATGGACCAATTTGGAATTTTAAGACAGAAAACACAGCAGTGCTAAAAGATAGAGGCATGCTCATCCGCGACCTTTTTAACGTTTTTGTGCTGTTAGACGAAGTATATGCATGAAATCACCTGAGTCTGTTTCAAATTGTCTACTAACTTCTGCTCCTTGCTTGTTGAAGGTAGCCACTTCATAGTTATCACGCCTTTCTAATAATTCCTTACCCTATTAACTGTTCAAAAATTTTCCTTCATTGAAAATGTGAATGTCATCGTGTCCAGGAAATTAAATCACTGTTACACGAGCAAGATATATGATTAAAGAATGCCACAAAGTTATAAATTTGGTTTTCAGAGAACGCTTTCTGCTTTATCATCAAGACTTGAAGTTGTATTGACCATTTGAATTTTGATCTCATGATACAAGGAAGCTTACATTTTATCTCGCTCTTTCCCGACACAGGTTGCTGAATGGGGCAAGATGAGTATGTGTGATGCAGAAAGAAGACTCCTTGCTAATGCATTGCTCGATATCTCCAATGAGCGGTTTGTTCTCGTATCTGAATCTTGCATTCCTCTCTTTAATTTCAGCGTCATCTACGACTACTTAATGAGATCCAAGTATAGCTTCATCGGTGCATTTGATGATCCTGGGCCATATGGGAGAGGACGGTATGATAAGAACATGGCACCTGAAGTGGATATTACCCAATGGCGTAAAGGATCTCAATGGTTTGAAATCAACCGAAAGCTTGCAGTCAGCATAGTAAAAGATGCTAGATATTACCCAAAATTTGAAGAATTCTGTAAGCCGAGCTGTTATGTTGATGAACATTATTTCCCCACCATGTTAACCATTGAAGCAGCACCTCTCTTAGCTAACAGATCCCTTACTTGGGTGGACTGGTCAAGGGGTGGCGCTCACCCGGCTACCTTCGGAAGAGCAGACATAACCGTGGAGTTCTTCAAAAGGATTCTTGAAGATCAGCATTGCATTTACAATAATCAATCCTCCTCGGTTTGTTTTCTCTTTGCGAGGAAGTTTGCGCCGAGTACTCTGGAACCTCTGTTACGACTATTATCACAAAACGTATTAGGATTTTGATAAGTGGATTCGCCAGCCAAGTTTTAGCAGTTGTGAATGGTTGAGAGGAACATGCTACATTCATTTCTTGCATTATTATGTCACTTTTTCAGAAACCATCTTGGATGATGTGGTTTGGTTTCAGGCTTGTTCCACTATAGGAATGCTCATGTCCGAAGCAAAATTAGATGTACAGAAGACGTATGGCTAATGCCACATGCTTGCTTTTAATACTCTCTATGCGCATCGTTTCGTGACCAGCAGCTCGTTTGGTTATGTGGTACAAATTGCGTTTTGTTGAAAACGCAGTTTGTACCCATTTTTTAGTGTTTGGTAACCTTTAAATTGATGGTGGGACCCATCAATTTAAAGGTTCAAACCATGGTTTGCGGAAAGCAGGAATATTTATATATATAAATATTTATATATATTTATATATATATATTTATAAAAATATAATTTTATATATATATATTTATTTATTTATTTATATTTATATATATATATATATATTTATAAAAAATATAATTTTTGTCTCCCAATTCTAATTTTGTTTTAAATGATATTTTACGATTGTTTTGGGATCGAAAAGCCCTTCACGTATAGATTTAGTTTGGATGAAATTACAAGTAATTTGATGAGAGAATAAAAGCAAGTGTCTAATTTAGTTGAATTATTAATTCTATTTTTTTATTATATCCTGTATCCCCACCCCCAGCCCATATATATATATCTTAAAATAATCTAAAAATTAATTACAATATATATATATATATATATATATATATATATATATATTATAAGAATATCACAATATAATTTTTGTCTTGCAATTCTAATTTTATTTTAGATGATATTTTACTATTGTTCCGGGATAAATTTAATTCGTGATAAAATTACAAGTAGCTTGATGAAAGAATAAAAACAAGTGTCTAATTTATTTGAGATATTAATTATATTTTATTATTATAATTATTAAATCTATAATATTTAAAAAATTATATATATACATATGTATATATACATATATATGCCTTTTAAAGTAATTTCACAAGTTAAAAGCAATATGAAAAGTTTGGTAACCAAACATTTTAAAACTGCTTTTTTTCAACCTCAAACTCAACCACAGTTTTAACCAAACACTTCACTATTTATTTTGAACCGCAGTAAAAGCACTTTTTATGAAACTGCTTTTTTTCAACCTCAACCACAACCGCAACCGCAATACTAAACAGGCCCCAGGTCACCCCTCCCCTGACCCCTGATAATGATATTAGTTTAATATTTAATTTCATATATTTTATTCCTTTAGCAACCTTTAGAGTTTATCCATCTCATCAGGGATTACTCAAGTTTCACGGCTTGAGGGCATACTTGTCATCTTATTCAAGTTCTCCATTGCTAATCTTTGCTGAGTGTTCATTTTATGATCATATCTGGCCTGGAATCAAGTCCCTAATTGCGTACGCAGGGTGGATATTAATAATCCCATTATCATCCGACTTTCCTGATACTTGCCTATATCTATCATCTCCTTTGACTTGATAGGAATTTGGCACGTGTGTAATTGTTAAATGATCGTCAATATAAAAATAAATTTTCCATTTTAAATATAATGTAACCAAACACTATCTTAAACATATCAGACACGAAACACGCCGCGATTGCGAGTGCGTGTAAAAAAAAAAAAAACTTTCCTTCTCCAGTATCTAAATTATTTAGAGGACAAAAAAAACGTAATTCAAAGCTGTGGGAGAAAATTGTGCTTATTTCAAACTGGGTCTGGATTAGTTTTGGATAGTGTGAAATCGAGAAGAATTCCTTCAGAGTCGTTGCTGGGGCTGGGGTGTTTTTTTTTTAAAAAAAAGAAATTTTATTTTTATTTTATATTTTAAATTAAATTTTTTTTAGTATTTTTAGATTATTTTCATGTGTCAACAATGTAGCATGGTGGTGAAAGAGATTTGTTATCTTCCCTTACTTTTCGAATTCAAATCTTAAGATAAGTAATAGAAGAAATTAGATTTCTTTAATCATAAGTTAATCTTGAAATATAAATACGTGGCAACTGTAGGCTAAAATTCCAAATCTCGAAGTGCTAGGGTTTCCTTGATGTGAATGTAACTTGCCTTGTGGAGTTGGTATGATCACGATCCCAACTCACCACCAACTTCACTCGTTGAAGGCTCAGTGGCACGGTATCTTACCTTCCAAATGCAGTTAATTTTTTTAAGGTAACCAGTCACGTGAATCATAATATAGCTTTCCTCGAAGAAGGAAATTACCATTAATCTCCAGAGACAAATTTGAGCACGCTAATGGTATCGTAAAAAATGACACCAGTAAGGATACGGAAGTAGAAATATTATGCGGTCAGTCTTAAGCGAGTGTCATAAGCCTGGAAGCAGCTTTTAGTTTTTATTTTGATTTTTATTCTTTTAATTTTTGATTTTTTTTATTAGCTTTTTTTTGTTAAAAAATTACTGGTTTTCAATTTCTTCTTTCATTCAAACTTCAAAGTATCTGTCATGTTGTTTTTTCTCGATTTGATACTCGTTTTTTTAATTTTTTTTCTATTGATAAAGTTATTTTTCATGTCAATTTAACCTTGGAAAAGAAATTTTTGTTTTCCCTCTAATTTATTTTTTACCTTTTAATTATGTTTTTTTAGATCTTTTTGTGTAATTTTTTTATAGTTTTAATTATGAGCTTCGATTTTTTTTTCATTTGTAGTGCTTCCAATTTAATGACGGGTCCAAGTTTGAAAAGTTAATATTATCTGACATCTTTTTTTTCTCATTTTATTTTATGTTCCTATTGTTCTATATTATTGTAACAAAAAAATACTGATTTTGTGATTAATTTCTGTTCTTTTATAGATTTATCATGTTCTAATGACTTGGATCACATGTTTTGCAAATCATTTGTTAATGTAAGTTTTTTTTTAAAAAAAAGTGCTTGTATTTATTATTTGAAGACACTATTCTAAATCATTATTTTTTTGTTTTGTTTTATACATAAGAACTTTATTTTTTAAATTAAAAAATATTTATTTTTTAAAATAAAAAATATTTATTTTTAAAATTTTATTATTATTTTTAAATAATTACCAAATATAACAGGTAAAAAAACAAAAATGATGAAATCAAAAGAAAAATCCAGCTCCATGAATTATTTAGAACAAGACAAACAATAATAAAAAAACAAGGACTAGATATAAAAGAAAAATAAATCAAATGGTTATTTGAAATTGTACATCTCCATGCAAGAAAATCAAGAAAGATAAGAACAAAATATTAAAAAAATAAAGTTTGTTGACACTTAAGGCCTGTTTTAGAGGGCGGTTATGGTTGTTTTTGAAATTGCTTTTCATTTAGAAATACATCAAAATAATATTAAAAAAAAAATTATTTTTGACATCAGCACATCAAAATGATTTAAAAATACAAAAAAACTTCATTTAAAATAAATTATTTTTTGAGAAAATAGCAGTACAACACCCTCCCAAACAGCTTCTAAAACCAAAAGAAATTTGTTCACACACGTTACCCCATAATAATAGCGTGTGGCACAGCCACGAGCTACAACATGAAAACAAGCCAGTAACTTTTTAATATTAAATTGTATTTAATCTCTATGAAAATATCAAATTGCCTTAGATCATCTGGAAAATCGCAAGTGGATATGCATGAAAATCAATATATTAAAAAAAACAAAAATGATGAAATCAAAAGATTTTAAAAGTAAAAATATTCAACTATTTTACTATGCTATTAATATCAATGGGGAAAGGTCAAAATAACCCATGCACTCCAATTCAATTTGTTTTCCTTCGAGGAGTACGTTAGTTATCTCAGTATCCTCTATTGCCAAAGCTATAATTTTTAGTTGGGAATGATAAGATTGTAATTTTACTGGTGCGGTATTTGTCTCAGAGTGTCAAGTAATTCAATTTTGTTTAGTCTTGTAATGATTAAAAATTAATTGATGATATTATAATATAGATATTTGTCACTGTATTATTGAAAATTTTGATTTTATTTTTATTTTAAATCAAATATTTTGTGTGTTTTTTTAGATAATTAATGTTAAAAATAATTTTTAAAAAATAAAATAAAAATTATTTTAAAGTATTTATAAATAAAAAAAACTTTCAAATAACGTGAAACCACTCCAAGCACGCACTTAATTTAATACATTTTCGGGGAATAATCATGAATAAGCCCGTCTGGCATCTTCCCAAAACTGTTTCCGAGAATCACTCCTTTAAAACGCAGGTTGAATGGGAGGCTACGATGAGAGAAGGTTCTGGAAGTGGTGGAAAGCAATGACAATAACGCGGTTGCTTGCTATAAAATCAAAATGGAAACTAAAACTGTCATCGACGTGTCCTCTAACATTTGGTTATAGGGTACGTGGTCCCCGTGTATACCAGCGATCACGGAATCTCGTTATTAATTGTGCTGAACACGACTTCCCAAATAATATCCCACGCGCATATAAATCGTACTCGGCACTCTCAGCTGCTGTTTTAAACGAAACTAGTCGAAACCCCGTCGTATTGTGGCACTCTGTTTTTATTATGGTCCAAGTTAATACGCATAGTAAGTTTCCATATTTTAATCATCCATGACAACTCTTTTCTTGCTCATCGTATTTGAAGTCTTTCCCACGTGGTAGGTTGGAAATCCATCCTAGCCGATAATAATATCAATATCAATTACACTCTTAAACAAATATATTATACAAATGTTTAAGCAGTTTTATGTAAAAAACTCTATAATCATATTGAGTAGACTGTCATTAACATCGATGCTCTCGATCCATTCATTTTATTCTCATGTAATTACATTGGTTCTATATATTATTGTGTTGTTTAGAAATTAATAATTTTATTTTAAAATTATGAAGCCCTTAAAAGATACCCTACTAATTAAAAAAAATTAATTGGAGGCTATAGAAATATACAGATCAGTTAAATTATAAAACTCAATTTTAATTTAATGGATAAGAGGCAATTTCTTGAATTGAAAACATAAATTCCTCTAAATGAAAATTCTAGATTCTAAATCCTGACGATATGACCTACCAGTTTTATAAGCTAAAACTACCGAAATAACATCAGATAATATTTGCTCTATTTTTTAAAAAATAAAATAAATTCTTAGAGCAAATATCCAGAAGAGCCTATTATTTTTTTCTAAATATACCAGATTAAAATTAGAAATACCGGGTAAAAAAATTTCTCAATCACCGGCAGAGAACAACCTTGCTATTGAACCCACAGTAATTGATTTTCTCGTAATTTTTATTATCTATCTTTTGTGTCCGTGTTGTCGCGTCACCAAAGTCGGCGCGTTGCTTTTTTTTTTGTACTGGTATAAGGGTGTCTCGTGACTATTTATCATTATAAATCTCTTTTGTATGTGACTGAAAAGCAATCCATCGAGACATGTTTCTATTTTTTAAAATACAAACCGATAAATCTCGATATATATATATATATATATATATATATTTATAATTAATTTAATCCCTATATTCAAGGCTATTTTAATCAGGTTCCTCTAAAAAGTTTGATTATTAAAATTATGTCCCGACCTCATGTAGTTTATTTTACCTTTACATCTACGCGTCCCCCTCGTCTCTACCCATTTTGCTATTTCCCTGCCATTGTGAACAGAAAACAAAAACGACATGGTTACAATTTTTATGAATTTCAAGTGGTCACACGTGGCGAGGAGTTTTTACATTCACACACTCTCTTTTTTCTTCATAATTTCGGCTTTCACATCGGTTTTATACACTTAACCGATTAATATTTTTTTAACGCCTCTCTTTAGAATATACGTCAACACTTAGTCTTACAGTCATCGATATCTATTGAATTATGAATTCAAAGATCTAACCGTTGTTATTTTATCCTCTTCTTTCAATAACTTTAGGGATTTGAATTTATTTTCCGTTATTAAAAAGAATACTGATGATTAACGTGGAAGTAATTGTGTAAAAAAATTTAAAAACTAAAAAAATCCACAAAACATTTATGATACAAATGGAACAATCAAGACCCACCAAAACGGCTAGAAAATAACCGCAAGTGTATTACACGCGCTAGACCCTGCACCAGTGCTGGTTTACCTAATTTTAACACGCCGAAAGTATCTGTTCTGTTTCCTTTTTTATAGGCCGTTTTTTTAGAAGAGCACTATAGCCACTCCATGCTATAAACGGCGCCGTATAAACAAAATACTCACTTCAAAGTACAGAACAAAAACCAGCATTTGCAAGCTGTCAGTAAACCAATTAATGCCAGCCTGTAACTACGGGCATCCCTCGCTACCCGCAACACTGCCCCAACCCTTCCCCTCTTCTCTCTCTCCTATATAAACACCCCTTCCCCAGCTTCTACCTATCACTAAACTCAGGCATTTTACTTTTGTTTACATACTATCTTCTGCAAATTTCAAAAACCACAGTAAGCAAACAAATGGCACTCTCAAAAGCAACTCTCACTGCCGTTCTGGCTTTAGCCTTCACTGTCCTCTCCGCTCACGCTGCAGCTCCGGTGTCAGCTCCAGCTCCTGCACCAACCGCCGCTGCCGCCGGGATCTATCCTTCCTTGGGCTCTGTCTTTGTCGCAGCGATCGTGGCTCTCTTCTTTGGACATGGACTCAAGATCTGAAGGAGCGACATGGATCTTTGAGACTGGGTGTGGGTTTGTGATTTACTTAGCAATGAGGGTTTTTACGGGTGACGGATATAGGGTTGCTCAGTGAGAGTGGTATATACAAGTATTCTAGAGATTTAGTGTTTGAGGTTTTTATCATATGGTTGGTGGTGCACAGTTGGTTATTGTGGATTTTAGTATTATCATCAATAAATTCATTGGTTTATTCTAGTTTCTTTTCTCTTTTGAATTTATGTTTATTTGTTTGAATTTATTGTTTTTTTCTCCCCTGCGATTGAAACTTCTGGCGTTTTATGTTAAAAATAAGTTGACACAAGAAACCGGGCATAAAAAAGAGATCCACAAGGAACAATCTGGAAGCCGAACAGTCACGACAGTGGGATATGTAAATATTCTACTTTTAAATAAATATCTAATCTGTGCTATTTTCGCAAAATTTTTCATGTCTCTCATGTGATTAACGGGTAATGCGGATTAACTTGAATTCCTTCACCACTAAGCTTATCGGTCTTTAAGGGAGTGCTCGTTGACTAATGTTGGCTCCACCACAACCATTGAAACAGCCGTGGTGCCTCGAGCCCTTTCTTTTCTTGGGAAAGGAATCACGATTATGCTTACCTCTTTTTCATGTCACTTTAATGTGTTAATACAAATGCTTAACTTGTAAGCCACGAACCACCGCAAGCTGTGGCTTGATGATTGGTCCGTGGATATCTCACGCGAGCATGCGTCTGGGATGAGTAGAAATTTAACTCTCCTATTTAATCAACGATCTTTTTATTTAATTTATGCAAACCATTGTAACGTGGTTGTGATTATTGCTAACAAACACACAAAAAAGAAGCTTCCCCAATGCTAAAGCCTGAGTTTACCGAGGCACCATTTGGTGCAGCTGTGCAACAACTGTTTTCGTATGTGAAAGTGCTATTAAAAAAAAAATGTAATATGTTTTTAAATTAAAAAAAACAAGTTATACCACTATTTTAAATAGCCATTGTAGATGATTTGGGAAGAACTCCTGTTTATTATTTTAGAATGAATTGCTTTTTAAAATAATTTTTCACTTCCATTTAAAAACTTGACCAGAAGCAATATAAAAACGGTGGGAGACAAAAATATCTCAGTGCATGATTTAATATATTCGCTGTCACTTGTCTAGAGCACATAAGAGCACTTCGTTGAATTCAGGAGACCATGGTTAAGTGGGGTTCCCATTGCAATTTGACAATGGAGACCCCTGTTTTGACACCATGATTTATGCTGTTTTTTATTATTTAAAAATATATATTTTAAACTAATCATATCAAAATAATTTTAAAAAAGACAAGATTTTTAATTTTAAAAAAAATATTTTTAAAACTCATTAACAGACAATAACTTGCTGTTGTGTTCTGGAAAGCTGCTCTCCCCGTAGTTTAAGCAGAATCTGATGTGACATGGGGACCTGTGCCTGATCACAATAAAACCATGTTCCCTCTTCCACTAGCTTCGTGCTAAGCGAGCCAATAATCAGAGTCCACGTACTCTAAGACCATGTGATTATGGAAGAATTAATATGATATTAGAAGAAGAATACTATGGCCAGCTTAATCAATAATATTTGGCTGCAAAAGGGAATTGTTAGATCTTAGATCACCCTCTCTCGTTCGCTGTGTAATTAAACTGGACAGCTGTAACCAACAGAAAATAGATTCTCTTTCCTCAACAGCTATGATCTGGAAATTTCCGACTGCTCCTCGACTTCGCTGATGTTTTTCTATTTTTTATTATAATAGATTAGATGTATATGCGTTGTCGTTTTAGGGCCCAATTTTTTTCTTCTTAGAAACAAATGTTTGGGGTTAAAAAATAGATTTATTTTATGTATCAGGTGATATTTTTTAATTTGATAGAAACAAAAATAGCCGAAAATTTAACCAGCCAATTTCTCTGAAGATGTTTTCTAATTTGATTCAGCAAGATGAAGTTTGAATCCACCACCTCTTGAATCTTGACCTTAAGACGGAAGTTCTTCCACATCCCCTGAATCCAATTCCAGGTGCAATTATTCCAAGCAAACCCGAGACCGAGTTTCTGCATCCAGAGCGTTGCTAGCTGTTACAGACACCAGCACGAAATCCACCAAGAAAATTCCCCGGAGTCTCTAAGGCAAGGTTTTCTTGGAACTTGATTTTGAATGGAATCAGGTTTGGTTGTGATACGGAGAGGTTTAATTCAGGTGAAATGAAAACGATGTAAGCGGAGCTAACAGGTTTGTTTAGAGTTTCTTCTTTCGGCGTAAGAAATGAAGGAAAATTGTTAGCAACCGGGATAAGTCTATGCATTTTGGTCCCTGATTCGTATAATTGCACTTTAGTACCTTAAATGGAAAAGAGTAATATTCGGTCATTATGGTTGAAGTTTAGTTTTCAATTATGTCCCTATATTATGTGATTCGTTAATGATAGACCCTCTTTTGTTTTGGTGTGTTAGGCAATTCAAAAGTTCATAAGCATGGCGTTTAAGTTCTTGTTTGGAAATGTATCTTTTTATAAATTTAATTTTCTTTTTCTATATTTGTGTATTATTTTGATGTGTTAATATTAAAAATACATTTTATTATTAATATATTTATTTCTGCAATTTAAAAATAAATATTTTTTAAGGTATACATTAGACCTTTTGACATAAGAAATTGGAACGAAATGTAAATATGGTCTGTATAATTTTTGTTTTATACACTTCTAATTTGAAAGGCAATTATTTTTATTAGGTTAACTTGAAGATTGACAAGCATCAATCAATATGATTTTGTTTTCAAAATATAAATTAAATAAATAAAAATGATGATTTTTATAGATACATATAATTAAAATGTATCATTTTATTAAAACAAATCCATTGAGGGAGATTTGAGGGCATGAAGGAGTACTTTGAAAAGACTGGAAAATGCAGTCCCTGTGAAGTTCGAGCAAAAGAACTCTTGATTGATGAATCATCCCATTTTATCTCCATTGTTCCTTTTGCTGTCACATTCCCTTTTGAGATATGGATTATTCCCAGTTACTGGTTCTACTTTCTACAAATCGGATCTTTTATTTCGCACAAATTTTGAGGATCACAGAGATATAATTACCATTTTTGATGAGTTCTGTGCTCTGCAAGTTTTGGTAGTTACAGCTTCTAAAGAGGAAAAGGGGTGCGAACACATTATATACTTTAGAATTTTATTTTGTTTGATCAAATTTAAACCACGATGAGAAATTAACAAGGGTGGTTGGTGTTTCTTGATTCTGCTGGGCCCAGAATTTTGATTCTAAATGTTCGTGGCTTGAGCTTGGAGCAACTATTTTCCTGTGCCAGTTTAGACCTCAAACCTTAAAATATGTTTGAAAGGCGTCTTGGGATCCTTTTTGTTTTGTAAATTATTGTTATAATTTTTCCAAAGAAGAGAAAGATTTTTTTCATTTTCTTTTGTGTTGGGAAATAAAGAGAGCTACCGTGAGTACATGGACAGTTATAAAGCTAAAAAGCTTTCTATGTCTCTGGGGAAAGTAAGATCTCATCAGATGGGATACCTAAAAGTAGACTAACGAGATAAAATCAGGTTTAATTAAGGACAACTTAGCTTGCTAGAGTAGCTTTTGAGCCTTAGATAATAGTTCTTAAGAAAAAAGTTTCAGAATTTATGGGTTTCCGGAGAAAATGACCAACTGATACAAGAGAGAGCAGAGAAATAAACTGGACAGCACGTAACTGGGACAGGTGGGAGTCGCAGGGAATCTGATTCTGATTCGTACTAGTGTATTTTATCCTCATCTTAATCTATGTAATTCTTGATGCGTGATTTATTATACTTTAAATTTAATCTTCAATTATCCTGTAGGTAAAAACAGTCGTGATGCTCACAAGATACACCTATCCCTAGCTACACAGCACGTTGCATAGTTCTTGGTGCACTGCAAAATCCCCATTGACCAACTATGCGTGAAATCGATCCCAACTCGATGCCCGATTTAAAACTGATCTTAATCCGTGTAAAAATTGGGTTTTTTTTTTTTTTTTCTCTAAACCAAAACATCCCAAAAGTTTTATTTTTTTAAAAAAGCTCTAATTGAACTACAATAGCCCATCCAATTCACGATGTCGGCTAATTCCATTGAAAAATATCGAAGGCTCTTAAGGAATGGAAAGGATTTTTTTTTTTTAAAAAAAAAAAAACATGCACGACTGAAATTTAATCCTTTTCTTTCTTGCAGGAGGTGAAATGTCATGATTTATACAGCACGGGAGAGCCAGCGTTTTCCTTACCTCCAAAAAAAAAACCCAACAATTTCCAACGATGTTTTGTCGCCATCTTCTTCCTAGAGAAGAGGGCTAAGATAGGTACAGTTGTGATTTGTGCAGAGGTGTTTTCCTAATCAGAGTCGGAGTCCATAGTTCCCATGGCCTTCAATCCTCTCGGTCTCTGCATGGAAAAGACAAAGATGCTACGTGTCAAGCTAACAATCATTTTGGTGCGAAGACAAATACTTTTGGTTCATTGTTTTGAGTACCTTCTTCGTGATCTTCTTCTCTCTCACTTCGTACCGTTCTAGTGTCAAATCACATAGCCATGCTCCTGGACTCACAAGCTGCGCAGGATAACCAGAATCAGAGTTCCCTCTAGAAAATTGAAATTTCAAATATAATCATGGTTGTTTTTTAAATTATTTTTTATTAAATCTAAAAAAATAAATAAAAATATAAATAAATAAATATTTTTGAGATATAAAAATAAATTTTTGATTTAATAAAGCCGCCACTTATAAAATAATAGTCTTAGCTATAATGAATGACAATTTGCCCATAAAGTAAACAATATTCCCAAAATATCGCACAATACAACTCTGAAATACAGGGATGATAGAAACAAATATATCATAATCAACGATGGAAAATAGATTAAAAGATGGGACCAACAAAAGTTGGTCATTGACAAGGAGCCGTTAGGTTCATGTCACTTTTGTCGGCTACTAAAGGTTAGACATTTGATGATAAGCATGGTTGTGTACACTATGATCCTCACCCGGCACCTCTTATTATGATTTAATCTTATGTTTTACTACAACTCTGTCATCAATCCTAATTTTTCTTTATTATTTATGGTATCATAGTGTATGATATTCTTTATAACAAATATATTAAAGTATTTTTTATATTTACTATTAATATATCAAAACTATAAAAAAATATGGTTATGGTTTTTTTTTCAAAGGACAATTTCATGGGTTGTTGCTTATTAACGAAGCATAAGTTATAGCGTCACAAGAGCAATAATTGTAAAACATAACTTGATAAGTGTGGGCGGTCCACAATTACAATCATGCTGATAGAAATAAATGGGTGATCCCCCCAGGTTTAATAGTATTATTCAATCATATTATTATTATTATTTTATTCAAATGAATTTAATATTCTCCTCGTCATGTAAATTGTAAAAAAAAATTAAAAAATCAATCTACCCATCTTTAGTTTAAAACTCGATCAGATAAAATCACCTAACACGTCCCAGATGATTCAGTCAGCCAAACCCCATTCAGATTATGAGCTATTCAAATGAACTCATATATATATATATATGGCCTATGAAAATGAATGGGCAGGTAGCTATTAGTTGCTAAAATAATGGCCTATGAAAATGCATTAAACTTGTCACATGATAATTTCCTATTCATTGTTTTTTAAGGTACAAATGCCCTATTTATTCTTAAAATTTAACCCTAATTTCTAGTAGTTTATGTGAATAAGAAATACAACAAAATAAAAGGTTAGTGCTACCAAACTTAGTTTATTATTCGCTAATAGATAGACATCCACGGCTTGATTGACACGTACAACAAGTGCACCTGTCACTTTACACGCTTTCCTAGCTTTTACAGCCTAAGAAAAAGACCAAAATCGCCTAAACCCACACTTCCAAATCCTCAACTTGCAATCGACGACGGTATCCGTGTGCCCTTATTCTTTATCTACCCTAAGAGCAGCTCACACTTGTACCTTGTGATTCAATTGTTTGTACCTCACTCTACATATGATCCTTTTCTTTTCTTTTCCAATTCTATCCTTTTTAAAAGTTCTACTAAATGGGTGAAATAGATGATGAGACAATACACTACTGATCATCTAGTGGTTGAGGGTTTACTTTTTCTAATATTCAAATAACACTGAAAAATAATAATTAAGAAAAAATCAAACATACTGCTAGAATAAAATTTTGAAAAAAAAGAGAGGAGTAGAGGGTCTTACATTGAGGGAGCGTTGAATGAACTTGGCTCTCTTTTTGGGTCTTTGAGGCAACTTAGACCCTTTAAAGGCAAAGAAATCTTCTTCTTTCTCTTTATTAGTTAAAGCAATATCAAACTTCGGTGGCCAAAATGGTGGCGGTGGCGGCGGCGGTGGTGGCGGTTCTCCACTTCCCCCAGAAGATGACCTTCCTCCTTTCTTGCTATCCGAAGAAGCCGCTGATTTGTTATTATGGTTATGGTTCTCATGGTTGATGCTGTTGTGGTGGTGGTGGTGGTTGTTGTTGCTTCTCTCATCGTGCGCACCCTTGCCCGGTGAAGCAACCCTTCTCAAACCACCAACTTTACTCTGGCCTCCTCTCATGACACTTGAATTCTCTGAATTCCTATTGAAATTATTAACACAAATACAGAACAAACGACATCAATCAAACTAAATTAGACCGTATGCGACATGACTAGGAAATATAATAAAAGCAACATCTGAAGTATTTTTATGTAAAGTAGTAAAAAGAAAAAAAAAGATTTGAAGTGGGCAGTTATGAAATTACAAGAATACCCTTTGAGGAGTTTTGATCGATCTTAGATCGGTGGGTGGTGACTGGCCAGAATCTCGACGGGTTTTGCGTCGAAAATGGGGCTTGTGGGATTTTTTGCTTCTTTCGTGGACCATATAGGCCTTTAATGGAGGGGTGTGCTAGTGGGACGTGTTATTTAATTTTCTATGCCTTTGTTGATGTTTGAGAGAGAAAGTACGGGGATTCTATTTCTATTCGTGTTTCAATCCAACGTGAGCAGCTGGTCTTTTTAGATGGTTTTGTGGCCGTTAGATTTTGCTTTTGCTCCTTTTAGGGGTTTAGATTACGTATTCATTTGTAAGATAAAGTGGACCAGATTCCTAATCCTATGTGTAATCGAACGGTGGATGATATTTTTTTCCTTCAATTATGGTAACCTGGACGGGGACTAGTCTTTTCCATGTTATCAACTAGCCCCATGTCGTTTTGGATTAGAATTTGAGAGGTTATGACCAAGTTTGATAAGCCTGATAAGACCAAACTACCATAGGAAAAGCCAAACCTAACTCAGTCTTTATACTATGATGCTAATTCCGACAGTCACTTGGACCAGAGAATTCCTTGCTTAAAGCATACAATTCATGTCATATTTCTAATGTTTTCATGCACCTGACTTCTGCTAGCAGAAACTGTGACTAATCCTCAATAATCATCATGGCTATCACTAAGGTTTTGGCAATCAGAAGGATCAACCTAGATGGGGCGATGCTACTGAGTTGTATAACCTAAATCAGAGAGTAAGTGATGACCGATTCATAAATTATTTCATTTCTGTTAAAAAATCAAAAGTTTTTACCAAGGCAATCAAGTTCTTGAAGTTTCCCTCTTAAGAACTCCGTCCTAGATTATTAAAATAGCAAAGAGCGGCCTATTTTACTTAAGAACCCAATTTTGACTTGCCATGAGCTCTATTTCTGAGCCAAACACATGCGCCGCCCACCTGGCCAATTGGAAAGTGGACAAATATAAGCCTCATATAATATTTTACCCAACCAGGCAAAATTGTTTGATCTTTTCAAGAATTTGATCAAACCTCCAAGCACCTGTCACGTTAAAGTAAGCAGGTTGCATGTTGAGGATGAAATATTTTATGAGGCCCATATATTTGCCATCACAGCACCAGTCAGGCCAGGTGGAGGTTTAAAAGTTGATGGCACCAACGACGTGTCGCCTAGTCCATATTCTAGAATAGCCATCTCCACCCTACCAAGAGAATGCATCCCAGACTCGTACCCTTATCCCTACAGTGAACCCATCTGATTATTTCTGCTCGCAGGTCACAAAACTGATGGGTCCTATACACATGATTATCAAGGTAAGGTGTCGGGTTCACTCAAGGCCCAGCCATGAGGATGTCACAGCACTGGTGCATTTAAGAAAATGCTGCCGTGTGACTATGAAATACAGTGTAGCATTTAACATATACTGCTCCATTCAACTACTCCAGTCCACACTATAATGCCTCCAAAAACTACTAAAGTCCCAAATTTCTGAGGAAAATAGTCTTCCAAAATCACACCGTCGATCATGACAAGAAAAAAAATTATATATATTGAACAATTGTGATTATTCTGTGGTGCTCTAATTTATGGGGTGATTTTCTTTAGAGTTAAATCTCAAGGCACCCAGTAT
Source organism: Salix caprea (assembly GCA_964035475.1). Taxonomy (NCBI): domain Eukaryota; kingdom Viridiplantae; phylum Streptophyta; class Magnoliopsida; order Malpighiales; family Salicaceae; genus Salix; species Salix caprea. The sequence goes on from OZ037751.1 coordinate 17,557,090, forward strand.
AAAAAATAAAGAAAATATCAAATATACTATGAAACTATTAAGGTGGTGTATTGCTTTTATACCTAAACTATTTCTATACCAATTTTATTATTAAATTATTTTAGTTTCTCAATTAAGGACGTATATAAGAACACTTAAAAAATACCTTCCCTAAAAATGAAATATCTTGTATATTAAAATTTTTATTTTTGATGAAAATATGGATAAAAAATCTTGAAAATAGATTGAGGTTTTTAATTGAGAGATAGTAAACTTGATATGAACAAATAGTTTTAAGTGTAAAATTGAGAATATAGTTGAGGGATATTTTTGAGAGGGAATGGATCAAATCGTGGACATAAATGGTGGACCCAAAACCCTTAATCAATTATCGAAAAGCATGGAATCTCCTAAGACTGTAACTCTATGATCCATATGCTAACTAAAAAGTTTCTAAACCTTGTAGAGCCTTGAAGGGAAGGTGAAAAATGCTAAGATATGTTTCGGTAATGAATATATTGTTTGTAATGTTATATGGTTGTTTTTTAAAATGTTTTTTATTTAAAAATATATTAAGATAATATATTTTATTTTAAAAAAAAATTTGATATCAGTATATAAAAAAAATAATTTTAAAAAATATAAATAATTTAAACATAAATCTAACCTTGAATAAAAAAACGACAAACACGACCCATAAAGCATTGTGGGCCCAGCCCACAACCCGATCCATATTACACCATCATTTCCCGACAACCTCACAAGAATAACACCCCCGCCACATAAGCTCAAAATTCCTCAATCACATCTAGTAAAAAGTCCATCTAAAATTCACAAGCTGTGTGGTAAAAGGAATGGATCTGTACCTTAAAATCCGCTGAGGTGGCGGCGGGGGAGGAGGAGCCGGACGTTGACGTAGATTAAAATATCCGTTACTGTGATTGGTAGGATTGTTATTATTACTGTTGCTGTTGGTGTTGTCTGTACCTCTTGGCTGATGATCAGAGGTGTCTGTGTTATCATTGCTGGCAACCCGACGGTCCACCCGAACAGTTGTCTTGTGAACCAGAGCGGTCGAGACGTCCTTGACTTGGACTTTCATACACCTGAGCCGCTTCCGGTTCCCCCACTGCAATACAAAATCAGACGACGTCGTCTGTCCATTAGGATCTAAGGTGGTTCTCTGGGCACTGCTATGGGTGGTGGTGTTGCTCGTGCTACCAGTATTATTGCTCCTCAAGGATTCCTTTTCCTTTTCCATTTACTTTTGTACACCTGTCCCGTCCCACCAACAACAAAAAATAAATAAACAGAGGGAGATCAAGCTATTAACGTGGTTTCTTTGCAACCTCCACAAAATTCAAATAAAAGAAGCCGGCCCTGGTTTGCGAAAAATTAAGGGGAAAGAAGAAATTGAGGGGGGGGGGGGGATAAAGTTTGGCGCAGGATGTGAATACTACGGCTTAGATTGTTCATAATTGAACAGTGGCCGTGAGATTGGCACCTCTGAAAGTAAATAAAAGTAGAAATGTAAGAGATGGATTCAATCTAGAAATGGATCTGTGAAGTCTTAAAAAATTTATCCGCGTGGAGAAACAGGGTACTTCTCAAAAGTTCAGAGGAAGAAAATCCAATTAGCTTCCCTTTGAGTGTCGAAACTCTTCAAAGTAGAAAAGAGAAAAGTGAAGGTGGTGGTGTGGAGTAACAGTTTGTTTCAGCCGAAGTTTTCTTGGTAACACAAACGGAGATCGTTGACCGAGAAAATGATAGCGAGGACAAAAACTGAAAGCAAAGAGAATGGCCTCGAGATTGCACGCAAAATCAGAGAGAAGAAAGGAAGAAAGCATCAATAACAATTGAAAATTAAAAACTGAATCAGAAAGTGAGGTCAAGGTAAGAATTCATTGGAGAGAAAGAGGTAGGCCTCGAGACGAAAACCATGAAGGGTGAGAGAGCAATCGAGGGCCTGTGAAGTGAAAGATAGACGCATTACCTAAAACCTTCAAACTTGTTGAAGAAATTTGCTGGTTGCCGGAGAAACTACTAATTGTTCTAGGGACACTGTAGACTGCCAGAGCAAAAACAGAGAAATTAATTGATGTGCTTTATAAAACGGAAAAAAAAAAAAGGAGGCCTAGTAAATTGCATCAACGAAACTGGCAATCTGGAGTTGAACTGCATAATCAAAACTTGGATTCTCGTACCTTTCAATATCATTCAGATTTTGAAGAATTGTCTCTTATGATTATTCACCGATTCACAACACTTTGCTTCTTCTAGTTCTCTGTCTGTGCAGTATTCAAATCTTTTATCGGATTTTCAGATGAATGTAAACATTTCAAAGGACTTTCATGTCAGACACCGATCTCTGTGTATCCAGAAATCTGATTTTAAAATTGTGTCCTCTATCAGAACACTGTATCAAGAAGTACTCCAAAACTCTCTCTGTGATGGCTTAAATCTTTCACAATGTATCTGCAAAACAAAAAATGAACGAAACAAAGTCATGATTACCTGAGGGAATTAGCCAGAAAAAAATTCACAGAAATCGAGTTATGTTTCGAACTCTGGAGCTATAATACCTTCTCCCTATAAATCTCAAGCAAACGAAGCCCAACCTTCAAAATTCAAAATTAGTTTCGTAAATCAGAATCCAGCGTGGAACTCACTGGTTGTGGAAAGCACCTGCAAATCACTGCAAATGTACCTGTAAAACAGAGAATCTGAGAAGTTATTAACTGCGTTTTCAGATTCAACCACGTAAAACTTTTACAAATTCAGATTACGTTTTGTTAATTACACACCTAAAACTCTGTCTCTTTAAAAGTTACAGATCCTCGACATTTATCCAGTTCTCCCCAATCCCATTCAAAATCCCGAGTTTGTTTAGCTAGAGAGAGGGAGAGCGTGCAAGAAATTTGGCACTGGAAATTGTGAATAAGAGCCAGCCAAGCCAGCCAAAACTACAGAGAGCTTCGTCTTCTTCTTCAATAAAACGAAACGAATGCTCTCTTTCTCTTCCTTCCAAGCCCAGACTTTTATACGCCCTCCAGCTCTCCGTTATATCCAACCCTTCAATTCCTAATATAAATCACCCTGATTCATAATCTTACGGTCCGTGTTAACCGTCAGAGGCCGTCCACTCCCTGCCACGTTATAGCCTTTTTGGTGTTGCATTTGGGCTCACGGTTCTCTCACTAGTCTAACGGAATCTTGAAGCGCGTTATGTGTTTTCTTTTTCGTCAAATTATTATAATATAAGTTGATCACGGTGCTATTTTATTTAACACGTGACAGCTAACCATGGTTAATTTAAAATTTATGGGAAGTTTAAAGTCCATTGTACAATGCGTCTGAATTTATTTTTTTTCATTAAATTAGTTTTTTTAATTTTCAATTGTTTTGATAGGCTGATATTAAATATAAAATTTTCAATATATATATTAAAAAAAACACTTTAAAAAATATTTTTTACTATAATTCTAAATATATTTTTAGTAAATAAAATGAGCATAATGTTGAGTGATTGATTTGGGATTAAAAAACACAAAGTAAGTAGAGACAGAAGGATTGATACGACACAAAACAGAAATCAAAGTTATATTTAATTTATTTTTTTGGATGTGAGTAAATTTTTTTCTTTGAAAAAAATATTTTGAACACTACATTAATAAAGAGTTTTTTAGCAAAATAGTCTACCTATGTTCGATAGAGTTTTGTAAGGTCTAAATTAAATTATATAGAAAGCCTTTTATATATATATATATTGTTTTTAAAATATATGATTGTCGATATCCAAAGATAAAAAAAAAATACTAGAATGGGTCGTCTAATTATAGATCGAGGTCTTGGAATAAGTAATAAGTCATACACCATATACAAAACAAAACACGAAATGAACGCAAGAATAATATATATAATTATATTTTTTTGGATGTGAGTAAATCTTATTCTTTGAAAAAAAGAATCTATCAGATGAAAATGAAGTTTTTGTTTTTATGTTTAATGTGAAATTAAAAAATAATAATTAAAAAGCACATGAAAGGTGTTACATTCATGTTTTTTGTTTTTTAATTAAAATATCTAAAGCCATTTTAACTTGCTCAAAAAATAAATATCATGACATCTATGATTTCTAAAATAAATAAAAAAAGTTGAGAATACTTTTAATTATCTTTTGAATCATTTAAAAACACAAGAATCTCATAATTAATTTTGGCAAAGAGTTTCAAAAATATTTTTAAAAATAATTGATTTTTTTATTATTTTAAATTAATTATTTTGATGTTTATAGATTATTTTTATATGCTAATATTAATAATAATTTTTAATAATATATAAAAATTATTTTAATATAATCATGAATAAAAAATACTTTCAAAAATAAAATTAACCACAATATAAACCTAGGAATGGAAAAGCAGGACACGTGCTGGGATTTGCATACGCAGTTCTTATCTTGCGTTCTGCATCATTAAACCTAGGCACAGATGAGGGGGGAAAGCAAGGGAATTAGAGAGATTCCACCACACCCGCATGCACACTTCAGTGAAAAAAACAGAATCTAGGACAAGGAAAGACAACCTGTCAAACCAGAACAGGCTCACGAGCAGAGGATCGAACCAATTTGAGGGGTTAACAATTTGTCTTTCACAGGTGATCCGGGTCTGCATTTGATTACGAGATTCTTCGAGATCATTTAAAAAATAATTTTTTTATTTTTTGTTTTATTGTTCTTTAGTTTTTTAAATTATTTTATCAAAAATATTTTTTTAAGAAAATAAAATTATTTTGATTCACTTTTAAATAAAAAAACACTTCAAAAAATAACTTTTATTTCTGAAGCTAAATTTTATATAAAGTAGTTAACAAATCATTTTACCAAACTCCAGATAATATAATTACTTCCATAATTTTCTAAATAAAAAATTACAAGCATTTTTTTATTTTTTTAATGATTCAAATGTGAAATTAATATTTTATTTTATTTGATGTCATGTTATTAATTCTTTTATTTTAGTAGAAATTAAAATATTAAAAAGAAAATGCACATGCTTATAAAAAAAATAAAAAATAAACGGTGCATATAATTTAAAACCATTATGATGTGCTTAACTAATATCTTTATTTGGCATACGTCATGGCATTCAACTAAATATTGAGGAATACTTGTCGTATCGTATCTATCAATATTATTTTCTTATCTTATTGTTGCTGTTTCAATAAAAGTTTTTTTTTTTGCATAATATTGTTCATGTCTCGTTTTATCTCTGTCGTTTCATGTTTTGCCTCTGTTTTCTTTTCCCATAAAGCAAAAAAAAAAAAAAAATCTTCTTACATAATGAAAATCAAGCCTTTTTATCTCTCTCTCTCTCTTTTCATGCTTTGTCTTTATTTTCTCTTCCTTCAAATCAAGTGAGATAAATCCTGTTAGGATTGAGAGTTTGCAGATAATTGAAAGAGAAAGAAGAATTAGTTTAGAGAAGGGAAGAGGGAGAAGAGAGAAAAGAGAGGGAAACTGAAATTTAAATTGTATTGTATTGAATTCTGTTTTGCATACATTTGTTGTGTGTGCACTTCTCTATTTATACACATTACACTATTCTAGAATATTCTTCTATACTCTAACATCCCCCCTCAATCTCATGCTTTGATAAACCAAGCATGAGATTGCAACAATGAAAATGAAATACAAAAGTACTTAATTCTTTTGACAAACAATATGTAAACGAGAGAAGAGAAGGAATTTCATTGGTCTATTTCTTGACCAGAATTTCATTTGTCTTTGTAAGACTTTGAGAAGAGAGGGATGAGAAAAAAGAAATGGGAGGTAAGAGAGGTGATAGAATGGGTTTGAATTTCATTTATCTACTTCAGTTTTTCTGAACGATTTCATTTGGCTTCTTCAGTTTTTCTGAAGTTTTTCATTTGCCGATGAATTTCTTAATCTGTGTAAGAATTCATTTTCTTCTTCTTCTTCTTCTTCATTGGATTAAGTTTTTTTTCTTAATCTCTTTTTTTTTTTTTTTATCAAAACGGTAGGATGATAGGCATAAAACGGCACACCACAACATAAACGACACAGCACACACAAAATAGCGCCACAATACAAACGACACCAAAACACAAAACCTACAAAACATTTCACAACCAATTCTTCTCAGCCGCCTCAGCCACTTCTCTCTTCTCTGCCAAAACTTTGCAATTCATCTTGCCTTAACATACAAAATGAAGCAGAGCTGGTTCGTAGTCTGTATGAGCTCAAGACAATCTAGCATGAGGGCCTCTTCTCAGGTCATTCGTGATACCTCTGTCTCTGTCGTTGCTTGCGTTTGGATTGTCACTTTGGGTCCCATCCAATTTGGTTTCACTTCTGGTTACTCTTTCACCAACTCAAGCTTCTCTCACGCAGCAGTACCAACACCAGCCAGAACGACTTCTTCTTCTCGTTGATGCTTTGATCTGTGAAGATGTTCACCACAAAGAAGAAGATCCAAAAGGACAAGGATGCTGAACCAACTGAGTTTGAGGAGACCCAGGCATTATTTGACTTGGAAAATACCAGCCGAGAACATGAAAAACATTTACGAATCTGCTTCTCTAATGCTGACAGGATCGAGTTGCTGCTATCCAGTGTGAATGTCACTTTGCTGATTGCTTCTGTTTTTTTTTTTTTTTTGAGTGAAGCATTGATTGAGATGAGTGGATCCAGTAGAGATTGGAAGATAGGCTATAGTAAATTTCTCTGCACGTTGTGACATACTGTGCAGATGATTTCCGTCAACCTGAATCTGGAGCTGAAGGAGCCAATCCAGTCTTTTTTTTTTTTTAATATTGAAAGTTGGAAGAACAGAGGAAATCACAGAGACTGAAACTATTATTGAAAGAGCAATTCGGAGGAAGAGAATGAAAGTAGCAGAAACAGAGGTTCTCCAACTCAAGGACACGCTGGTCAAAGAGCTAATCGAGCTTTAAAGAAAACATCAAATTCGGAGGAAGAGAATGAAAGTAGCAGAAACAGAGGTTCTCCAACTCAAGGACACGCTGGTCAAAGAGCTAATCGAGCTTTAAAGAAAACATCAAATTCGCAGAAGCAGAAGACTGTATTGAGGTAAACTTACAGGAAACTGTGTTTGCTTTGCTGCTTCTCTGTTGCTTAATTGTGCACTCCTCTTTCCGATGGCGCTTGCTCTGCTGCTGTTTTTTTTTTTTTTTTTTTTTGAATGATCCATTGAAGGATCAGATTGCGGAAGATTGGATCACATCATGCGCTAGCATAAAATTGCTCTGATACCATGTTAGGATTGAGAGTTTGCAGATAATTGAAAGAGAAAGAAGAATTAGTTTAGAGAAGGGAAGAGGGAGAAGAGAGAAAAGAGAGGGAAACTGAAATTTAAATTGTATTGTATTGAATTCTGTTTTGCATATATTTGTTGTGTGTGCACTTCTCTATTTATACACATTACACTATTCTAGAATATTCTTCTATACTCTAACAAATCCAACACGGGAACGTGGGTTAGAATTAATTCAGTTTATTTTTAAAAATGATTTTTATTTTTGAAATACATTAAATCATATTATTTATTTATTTTTTAAAAAATATTTTTGATATCAACACATAAAAATAATCTAAACACACCAAAAAAAAAATTATAATAAGAATTTAATTTTTTTCAAAATTACTTTCAATACACAATATAAAACAAGATCTTTGTCTTTTTATCTTGCTTTTTTGGTGCCTTTCTACCTATTAATCTATTCATATTGACGTCATCACCAATTACAACATCATCTTTTTTTAAGTTTTTTTTTTTGGTTTTAACCATCCGGTAATCCGGCCACAGCCGACTAATCCGGATTCGAGCCGGGAGAGACCCGTTAGGGCGGCTAAAGCTCTCCCACAAAACGCCACTGCATACCCAAGGACAAGCCCAGTTTCGAACTCGTGACCTTGGTTAAGCCAGGACTGCCCCCTTACCAGCTGACCTGAACGCTCGGTGGTATCTTTTTTTAAGTTGATTGAACTCTCGGCAAGAGAAGAATGAGTCATGGGAGTTGTATTTCTAGCATTTTTGGAATTTTCTTTGAATTTTTTATCATGTATTTAGGGCGACTCTTCAATTTCTCCCTTTCTTTAGTGTCTTTACTCGATACTAGAGCATATTGGAATTGGAGTGCATTGTTTAAAGAAATTATAATAAATTAAATAAACGAGTTTTATAAAACAGTACCTTGTCTGACAAGTAAAATCACTGATTTTTATTTTTTCATTTGGATATAGTGTGAACAAAACTTATTCTTCGCTGGTCAAATATTTTTGTGAAAAAATGTGCATCTGACTCCACCTTTTCATATATACGAGACTAGTCACCTTGAAATTTCATTTAAAAACTTTAAGTGACTCTGATCAAGAAACAAACTTGTGTTAAGCAAATATATTTGAAATTGCAATTTTTCTATAGAAAAAATCCAATCTATAGAAGAATTACAAATTATATAATTTGATATTAAACGATAAAATTGTTTGATGTTAAATGTTAAAATGCATTGGATAATTAATCTTTAAATTCAACTTTTTTTTTCATTTATTATTGCATATTAAGTGTTTGTTGACATCATGTTTTAAAAGTATTTTGAAAATATTGTAATTATTTTATTTTTTTGATATTTTTAGATCATATGTTGATAACAAGAAAAAAAAAAACTATAAGCCATGTGCAATTCTATTTCCAACCTTTTGCTCTCTCGCGTCTATATCAAGATTGTCAATTCTGTTTTGGTTGGTGTTGTATTTTTTTCATTGGAATGAAATGTTTTGGTTTTGAAGCGTCATTTCGGGGTTATACTGTTTATATGTGCGTATATAATTAAATATATTAATTCAAAAAATTTTTAGTTCAAATCCAGTTTTTTTTTATTTAGAATTGTGCAATTTAATATAAAAAAAACATGATAAAATGATTTTTCTAAAAAAAATTATGAACATGTATAAAATTACGAGAACGCTATCATCAATCTTGCAAGGTTATTATATTCTCTGATTGATCTGAAATGTTAACATAATATATATAAATATATCAAAAGACTCCTTATAAAATTTTATCTCAATCTAACGGTTGGATTAAGAAATATGATTGATATTATAAAATTATTTATTATTTAAAAAAAATACTATTTGGCCAAAATGGAATGGGTGGAATGGAATCAGAATGTTTTGTCCTCCGGTATCTGATCAAAAAATTCATAATGAGCTAAAATTTAAACCGAGATAAAAATAACATTGTTTTATCTTGTTTTAATTATTTCGACCGAAACAAAACTAAACAGACAATCTTCTATACTCCTATATACAGAAAGTACTATTCATTTTGCTAGAATAGCTAGCTAAGGAGAGAGCAACAACGCCTTGTAATTTTTCACTCCCACCATCTATTATTGTGCGGGGGTAGCAAGGGCGAGTTACTCTGGCTAAGCCTACTCTGACTTCTATACCTATTTACTCCATGCAATCGACATAGAGAAAACACTGGGACAGTAGCTGTTGGGCTAGGCCAACTATCCATATTACATGGCCCATTACCACTTTTCTCTCGAGAAAAGCCCATTACCACTTTTCTCTCGAGAAAAGGCCCATTACCACGCCACAGCAAGGACAGCCGTTTCCAAATAAATTGACAAGTGACCCTTCTTCCTCCTACATCGACTCTCTGCCCCCCCTCTTGGCTGATATCTCTGACAATTGACAAGTTCTGGTTCAGTGCATGAACTTTAAGATTACAGCTTACAAGTGCTGAAAATCTCTCCAGCTCCTTACTGTATTTCTTCAAATTCTTTTCTCCCTATATCCCGCTTGTTTCATTCTTCTCCAGAGCACAGAAAAGGACAGACCACATCCGCGACCATCTCCTTACCGCTCCAGGCAAGACTTACTTTTAAATCCCTAATTTTTAATATATTTTTTAATGAAACACCAAATCTCTCTCTAATTAGGGTTTAGTTTAGTTTTGTTCAATTTACTGCAAAATTGATTGGATTCGTTAGTGTTTTCCGTGCGTGGATAATTAGGTTTCTGATTTCGCACAAATAATACCAATTTTTTTAATATAATTATTGAATTTGGACAGATGTATAACGGAATCGGGTTACAGACCCCGAGGGGATCGGGCACAAACGGTTATATCCAAACAAACAAGTTTTTCGTGAGGCCGAGAACCGGAAAGGTAGCACATGATACTAAGGGTTTCGAGGGAGATCAGGGGACTGGTGGGATATCCAAGAAACCTAATAAGGAAATTCTTGAGCATGATCGCAAGCGGCAAATTCAGCTCAAGCTTGTTGTGCTTGAAGACAAGCTGATTGAACAAGGGTATACTGATGCTGAGATTGAAGAGAAGCTTCAGGAAGCTAGGAAGACTTTGGAAGCTGCATCCGAAGACAGTGGGGGGCTTACTGCCTCCGACACAAAGTAATGAATCTATGGACTTCTTGGTTTCGTTTTATGTCCTAATTCCAATAATCTTGATGCTTATGGTGCCCATTTATTCTTTTGTCTGTGTTATTTATGCATAATTTCTATTATAAGATCGACTTTGTGTGCAAGTTTGATGGTTTATGTGGGGTGGACGTGTGGGTGACTTAACTTGATAAACATGTATAAAAGCAAGTTCAATTTAGGGTCTAGGTGCTTTGATTGTTTTGGAGACAAACTAAGGAATTGTGTTTTTCTTGATAGTAACAGGTTTGAGTTATGTTTCGTGTTAATGTTGCATGGCACTGTCTTGTTTTGACTGGGAACTTGTGGGGTCTAGCTGTTCTGCTTGCACAAATGTTGTGTATGGCTAGATGCTAATTTGTATTTTTGGATGTGTATGAGTAAATTATGTTGTTTATGGTACTGTTTTGGTGTTGCACATGCTTTTCATATGTTATCATTGTTATAAAATTTAAGGTATTTGTATCTTGTTGTGAGGAATTAATGGAAATAGTGCTGGTATCATATGCTGTTAATGGTAAAAACATATTTATGAAGGGAATAAGCACATTAACCCTCTCCATAGCATTTTTATGGTTATTGGAACTGATTTTAGTGACAGCTAAGGCCTTTCTTGCTAGTTAACATTTTTCAAATTCGGATAGAATGGACAAGTGCCCGTGCGCACGTTATATTCACTGGATTTGCTGTCCTGCCCATTCTTTGGGGAGGTTATTGTCGTGTCCAGTTTTTTGGGGACAAAAATTTCCTCATATCTCCTTTTTTTTTTTTATAATGAAATGAGGATAAATGCATAACTTGTGCCATAGAATCTCCTACAGTCCCATTTAATTTTTTTTTTATCTTGTTCATTTATATCTCATATCTGTATCAAGTTCAACCCCATGAATATGGATAAACTGGATTCATTTGGGATTTCTATTTGGCTTGATTAAGAGCAGCCCATGTTTGTTTTCTTGTTTGTAACCAAGGTTTACATTAAGTTTGGTTTACTGCAAATATATCTAGCACCAACTCTGAATATTTACAATATTTTTGTAGAAAATTCAAAGAGGATATCCTTAGAATGGGGCGTAACACAGAAAATATAGTTTCTAGTTTAGATTTTGTAACTTGGCTTTTAATTTGGCAGTATGTACATGAAGGATATGGAAAATGGTTTTTGAGCTTCTGGTTCTTATCAATTAAAATTGACATAAAAACATTAAAATTCAGCAGTAACAAACCAAAAAATGCTGTTGGGCCTCTAGCATTTGGCTAAATTTGACTGAAGAACTCATAGATACATATATAATTGAAAGTGACTCTAGATGATAGATGTTGAAGGAAACAATTTTGAAGTTACAAAATTATCCATGTTTAAATCATTTACATAAAGAAACATAAGAGGAATAATGTTGTCATAACCTAACAAATTGGACAAAATGCTAACCTGCCCACTCTTTGGGTTTGTTCGGATTTCCACACACACACTCATCTACTTTGTGTCCTAGTGATGTGACAACGGCTTTAATGTGGTAATCAGGGTTTCAGATACGCAGTCCCATCAAATTGCTGCCAGGAAGGAAAAACAAATGGAAACATTAAGGGCTGCTCTTGGTATACGAATGTCTGAACCAGATGAACAAGGCATTGATGGGACTGATGATGAACTAAGAAATAGTCGGAAGATTGACCTGGGTGAAGGAAGCAAGTGGAGTGAGAAACGTGAACATGCCTTCTTGGATAGAGAGTTCACCCGCAAGAAACATGTGACTGAAGATCTAGAAGTTGAGAAGGATGAAAATAAAAAGGGCATTAAAGCCTTGAAAAATAAGAAGAAAGATGAGTTTGATGAGTCAAGGCGCCACAGGAAGGAGGAAAGCAGGAAGAGAAGGCATCAAGTTGATTCTTCTGATACAGATAGCAGTGGGAAGCATGCTAAAGGAAGTCGCAAGAAGCATAGTAAAGGTAGACGAGGAAGGGATCATGAAACTGAAAGTGATTCTGACCATGTCAAAAAGAAGAGAACATTGACAAAGCACAAGAAAAGCAAAAGACATGACAGTGAAAGTGATGATTCTACTACTGATGATGAGACCGATTCCGACCATGGCAAGAAGAAGAGCAGAATTTCTAAGAAAATCAAGAAAGGCAGAAGATCTGGTGATAGTGATGATTCTGCTACTGGTGATGAGACCGATTCCGACCATGGCAAGAAGAAGAGCAGAATTTCTGAGAAAATCAAGAAAAGTAGAAGATCTGGTGATAGTGATGATTCTGCTACTGGTGATGAGACCGATTCCGACCATGGCAAGAAGAGCAGAATTTCTGAGAAAATCAAGAAAAATAGAAGATCTGGTGATAGTACTGATGATGCGGATGATATTGGCCTGGTTAATCTGCACCAGGAAGTTGAGAAAGACAAGAAATCTCGTGCGAGGCATGACTCTGATGATAATTCTGATTTTGATGATCGTTGGAATGGTGGTAGGAGTCGACATGGGAATGGTCGCAGAATCAGTGAAGGTGATAGTGAATCCGATCTCAACAAAGTAGGAAAGCACAGAAGGGAATTGACAAGTAGGGGTCTCAAAAGGAATGGTAGTGATTCTGATGCTAGTGGTGATGAGAAATTAGAGAAAATTAGAAGCAGTAGGAGGCATGATAGTGATGAAGAAGATTCTGATACAATTTATGGTAGGAAAGGGAAGAAAAATGTTGAGGAGATGCGGGGTTCCCTGAAAGATTATAGTGATGATAGCAAGAGCTCTGATTCTGACAGCAGCGCTAGTGATGATAGGCATGGGAAAACGGTGAAGAAAAAAATCCTGGATAAAAGCAGAAGTGGAAGTGGGAATCACAGTAAGATAATTGAGAAGAAGGTAGGTTCTCTGGATGATGTCAGTGAGGATAGCAGCAGAAGCAGTGATTCTGGCAACAGTGGTGGTTACAGACATGGAAAACCTGTGAGTAAGACTCCTGCTGATAAAAACAGAAGTGGAGGAGGGGATGCTGGTTATAACAAAGGTGGTCAAAGTGGTCGTGAATCCTTTCTAGAAGAGAAGGGTTCTAGATCTGATGATCTTGGCCGTGGTGATAGACCCAGAGAACTGTACCAATCTCGTAGAGAAGCTGTGGACAAAACCAGCCGCGATATTCAAGCAACAGGGAGGAACAAAAGGAAACTTGATGATTCAACTAAGGATGAGGAGCACGAATCAAAGTCAAGAAATCGAACAGTTGGAAAAGAGGTGGGGCACGACATCGATCGTAGAGCATATCAAAGTAAGGATGATCAAAGGAGGGATGATTCTTCTAAATTGGTTAGATCCAGAGGGCATGATGATGACAATGTTGGAGATACACGTAAAGAAGATGAATCACGACGTGGAAGTAGGAATGATCAAGAATACAAAGAGCGTGGAGGGGAGAAAATACTTGCCAGGGATGAAGAGGATCATAGAGGGAGAAGATACCAAAGAGATGAAGAGGACGATGACTACAGAAGGCATGGAAAGAATGAGGTAGACCAGCGGTATGGAAGTAGAAGGCATGGAAGAGGGGGGAAAGAAGAGCAAGGAAGTAGAGGACATGAGAGGGACAGGCAGATAGATCACTCCAAGAGGTCTAGAAATGACGATTCTCGTTCTAGTGAGAGGAAACAGTATGAAAATTACAGGCGTGATGATGATCGAGTCAGATATAGAGACTAAAAACTGGTCATCTTTTGGGAGCGCATGACTGGTCAGTTTATCTTACCGAGTTAAAGCTTTCATTGTGTGTACAAACTGAACTGAATTTTTGCTTAGATGCTCAGAAAGCCTTGAAAAAATATAGGTTTTGCTATACATGTTGGATTTAGAGAGAAGAATAAAAATGTATTCAATGCAAAACATGCCACTGCTCAAGAGTGTTAAAATGTTCTCGCAACTTTAGGTTTAAATTTTCAAGACCTGAAAGTCAGTGGTTCTCTGTAACAAAAAACTAAATAGTTTTATCACCTATAGCCCCTTTCAAACATGTATGGAAAATTTTTGATGTAGAGATTAAAACTTCATAGCAAGAAACAGTATATGAAGTCCCAGTAAATAGAAAAGTACACTAAGGTTGACTTGGAAGTAGCATTATCCCTCATAAAATGTTATCAATATGTCATTTGATATCCCAGGATTATTACATGCTGGCATTTTGAATTTGTTTACAGCAACATGCTTGATTATTAATATGCCCCCCCTCTCTCTTCTTATGTTAACGGAATCATAGGGCTGAGCTCGACCGATGAGGATCCAGCTATTCATTTTTCATACGAGCAAGTTTAGTTGTTTAATTTTTTAATTATCTTATACAGTACAATTAGATAAACAGTAATATGTTGCTGGGTTGGAACCCCCTATCGCTCAGATGAACTTTGACATGTTTTAATTTTTTTGTTAACTACATTTTACTTGGAAAGCACCTGCTAGAGTTTCTTCACCGTATTAAATTACACTATTCTGGCAGTCACAGTTTGCTTGATTGTCAATGGAGTTCCTTTTTGCCATACTCATCTGGAAGACTCGTTTCAGGTTAAGCCACGGAGAATCTTAGCCGAATAAAATCGCGACTGGGAGCCAGGGGTGCTAGAAAGTGGAAAGAAGTCTGTTCCTTGAGATTGATCAGTGCTTGAAGAGTAGTAATATTTTGTTGATTTAATGAAGAATACACTCTCCCTCCCTCAGTGTTTGTCACGAGTTGTTATTTCCGTTGGTAAGGACTGGGTTATTTGACTGCTAGCGATTGTATGCTTGTAACTTCGATACTTTGGGATGCATGCTTGCCGATATACAGGCAATGCCTCCATCATGTGTGAATGTTGTGCCTTCAGATTGTTATTATTATCTGGTTCTTAAAATGCAATGTGGTACAAACAATTGACCGGAAAATCCCTCTTGCAGTTGTCGAAAAGTAGAAAGCCATATTTTGCTTTTATTTAAGGTGGTCAGGCAGGAAACAGGATAAGCATCCCTGTCTCTGCTGTAATGGTGTAATCGAATTATTAATTAACAAAAACTAAAAAAAATTGAAGTTGGCAACATATATGAGTGGTGAATCTCTTCCCTAGTTTTGTTTTCTTTCAATCTCAAGACCAAAACTTATGAGTCGCCGTTTATATGAACATTGAATTTTTTTATATACTTTTTTTTAAAACTCGTTTTTTTTTTAATTAGATGAAATAAAACTTTAAAAATAGAACACGGAGAAAATATATGGCTTATTCAAACATATAATATTTTTTTTATTTTGGTTTAAAAATTTATTTTATTTAGTCATTAGTTTTCAAGTTAGAAAAAAAGAAAGCTGCTGAAAAATAACCGCAAAAAAATGCCGGTGCTTTTTCAAGGATCTAATATGATGAGTCACTCAGCCACCAATGGGGTGCGAACCATAGTTATTGATCCCGTCCCGGTCCCGGTTCCGGATTTGTGTTTGGAATGGGACGTCCCGGTTTCGGTACCGTTCCGGGTACCGTTCCGGTTTTGTACTGTTCATTTTTATTTAATTATATATATGAAAAAAATAAAATATTAATTTAACAAGTATAATTTAAATTCAAGATAAATAAACTTTAAATTATACAATACAAACACAAAATCAAACAAACATAATCTCAAAATTAGAAACATCTCTAAAATTTCAACAATAAAATTATTTTTTTAAAAATAAAAAATAAAAAATGAAAAAAATCCGAATTATTTTTTTCATTTTTATTTAATTATATATATGAAAAAAATAAAATATTAAGGTTCATGCATGATTCAAAATAATTGAAAAATACATTACAAAACAATTATGTCCATAGAATTTCATTAGATAAAAATTAACAAACTAAAAATAAATATTTTGTTGATGTGAAATATAAATTAATTAATGTTATTTATTATCTTAAATTAATAGGATTTTTTAAAAAATATTTTTTATGCTAACTATTTTTTATGCTAATTATTATTATTATTATTATTATTATTATAAACCCCCATATTATTATTATTATTATTATTATTATTATTATTACCCCTCCCCCGTATAAACCTACTTTATTATTATTATTATTATTATTATTATTATTATTATTAATTTATATAACCCCTTACCCCCCGTATAAACTTTTAGCTAGAATGAGCTAATATGTGCTCCCGTGTATATAAATAAAATCATGGACCTAACAGTTTTAAATTATAAACCTACCTTCTTTTTTTTTTTTTTTTTATTATTATAATATAAAAGCCCCTAACAACTAACATAACCCTAACCTACCTTCTTCCTTCTCCCACGCCGCCGCTTTCTCTCCTCCAAAGGATGTAACAAAAGAAAAAAGAGAAGAAGGCAAAAAGCGCCCGAATGGATTGATAAAAGAGACGATCGAGAACTGCCCACCCTCATCTCCTCTTCTCCATTTTCTTTTCTTCCTCCTCATCCTCTTCTCCTTTACTCTCTTCCTTCTCATCCTCTTCTCCTTTTTTTTTCTTGGTTCCGTTACAAGACAAAACGACGACGTTTTGCCTTAAACCGGAACGGAACGCCCGGTATGGAACCGAGGCGTTCCGGCCGGAATTCGGCCGGATTTTCCGGAACTGGCCGGGATTTTGACCGGGACAAAAACGTCGCCGTTTTGTCCCGGATTTTGCAACGGGACGGGCCGTTCCGGCCGTTCCGGCCGGAACGGGACGGGATCAATAACTTTGGTGCGAACTCCTCAAACTTTTTTTTTTTTTTTTTTTTTTTTGAATATCTCCACTTGTGGTGGAGCTTCTTACGAGGAAAACCTCACTACCCAGAAAGCGCACTTTGTGAGCCCAGGGAGCAGGGAAAACCCCCGGCTGTCCCAGGCTCTTACGAGGAGGTTTGGAGGGCTCGAACCCTGGTGGCCACGCTGGCAGCCCCAGGGCCTTACCGCCCCGCCCCACACCTCGGGGACAACTCCTCAAACTTTGCTCCTAGAAAACCTTTATATATTTATTTTATAGTACTTATTGCCACATTTTGAAAGTCCAACGCTTTCGTTTGACTAAGTAATGTTATCCGTAATCTTGAAACATTAACAAACCTATTATTGTATTTTGAAACATTACTCCCTTGCCAAGTGAAGTTTACATTCTGATGACAAGGGAGTCTAATAACATGGCGATAGATCTCTTCAATTGCAATTTTGCTGCCATGAATTATTGCCTTTTGTAATTTACTATATTTCGCCGAAAGTCGCCGAAAGTGTTAAGAGACGTAATGGCAACGCAACATAATATTTTTGGCTAGTAAGAACCCAATGATGCAGGTATTGAATGGAAAGATTGGTACGCTAGAGTGAAGTATCCCCAAGAGGGAGAACCCTGCTTTCCCCCCTTTAACTTGCTTGCTGGAAAAGAAATTTTACAGTACATCTTTTGTACAAACACTGCTTAAGAAAAGGCCTGATTTTACAGGAAATCTTACAATAGGAATATTCATTACAAATCATAGTTTTGCAGAGAAGTACATCTAATTTATATTTACAAAGAAGCAATCATGAGAGTGGACATCCCTGAAACAACTTGTATACAGGGGATCATATGTGGATTATAGAACACAATCCTAGTATTTTTGTTTTAAATAGGACATTCTGCTTCAATTAGGCGCTGAACCCCTTGTGAAGAGAGCTCCATGAACCAGAAGGAATGCTTACACAAGCTTGTGCTGATGCCTCTGCCATTTGTTCCTTCACAATTCCAGCATTGCAAAGGTTTGCAAGAGATCGCATGTGTTTCATCCCATACTGGGATATGGATCCACAATGTGTTTCAAAAGTCCTCACCTGCATAGAAGAACAAGGGACAAAATATTCTCAAACATGAAGATGAGCCTTTCAAAATGTCACCAGCAGAGCTATGAGAGCAAACAGGTTAGGTTGTGGTAAAGCAGAGGTTGAGAACTGTAAAATTTTACCAGTGTCTTGAGGCAGACCCAGTCATCAACAAGAGGTTGCCCGGCAGGACGTACGGTGTTTAACACCTCTGGGGCCTTTTCAATTCCAAAGAGGAGCTTCCCAATAAGTTTTATGCTGTGGTCTATATGCATTCTATGTGACATTGCTTCAACAAACTGCTTCTGAGCTTCAACCTTCCTGGAAGAGCCTTCTGGGGCCTTGCGGTACTGCATAAAGAACAGACGACAAATAGAGTGAGATGGAACTACAGCAGAAAGGCAAATTCTATGGATAAAAAAGCGTTTTTTTTTAAAATAAAAACAGGTGAAAAAACTGGTATATAAAAGTAGTTGTCATGCACATCTCCTAGCTGCATCCAGTTAATCATATATATAAAAAGCAGTTATGACCCACATCTGCTCACTGTCAAAACTTGTGCACAATAGCTCTCGTTCTTATTACAGCAACTCAATACATAGAGAACTCATGAAAACATAAAAATTTAATAGCTAGCAGTGGTGAAAATTTATGCCCAAAAGGCAGTATTTTAATTCAAAATGGAACAAAAGAGATAAAACAAACCTTGGCCCAGAAGTGGACAAGATCAGCATCACGCTGATTAACAGCTTTAGAACGTGGCCTCAAGGAGTTATCCTCCACGAAAGTGAAGTTTTCATTTGCAGGGTTTGTACCCATATACAGGAAGAGGTCGTCCTTGCTAAGTCCTGCATCACCATATTGCATGACATGGGAACCGTAGGCATAATTTGCTTCGGAAGTCCTCCTTTTTACCTGCACAAGCACCATAATTAAATCATTTGTTTATGCAGGCAGATATAACGCCATATTTGTTGCCTTTCTTAGTTTGTTATATTCAAAAGAATAAAATAAAACGAATGGCCTTTCTTAGTTTATATTTTCAAGAGAATAAAATAAAACGAATGGCCTGCTAACACTTACCAGTTCATATTGCTGGTGCAGAGTTTCTGTCCGTAAATTGTGCATGTCACTGTACACAAGGTCAAATTCTTAGTTTTTTGCATATAAAGTATCTGTCTTGGGACAATGAAACAACATCTGAATGTTTTCGATGAACTTTCGAAAACATTTTTTCAGCCCAGCAGAAATATGAACAATGATTACTAGGTGAAGAAAATCTATCTGGGGGAGTGTGAAAAACTGAATGATGCTTAGTTCAAAATACTTCATCACATCTAGACAGAAATAAAATTCAAAATTAACACCGTTCATACCTATCCTCCATCCAAGCAACACTGTACAAGTCACCCAAACAAGTTTCGTATTCTGGGGGAGGGCTAGGATACTCTCCAGGACAATAGGTTCCCCAGCTGCTCTCTTCTGCATTTGAAGCTGTGGTTGCATAGATATTTAAACCTTGAGGAAGAAGACCCTCAAAGATGCTTCCGGATTCACAGGCTTCAAGATAAAACACCTATTTACAAGATATAGACCATCAATTTTATTTTATTTTATTTTTGAAGTGACTAAACTAACTTAAAGAGTGCTGCAACTAGAAATTCAGCTCGTAATTACCAAGCTTTGATAAGTTCCGGATGCATGCTTCTTTTTTAAGACATCAATCAAATCATCGGCATAAAGGTATGGATTGGTAGGCATCCCTGATAAAAATCCATCCACACATGAACGTCAAGTAGTTTATTTAGTATTAAACCTTAAGAAATCATATAAACGACATGTATTCTAATAAATACAAACTAGCGATGATAAAATACTGTGACTACCATTTTTGGAATAGTTTTCATAATAGTAGTTCAACGATCACAAGTCATAGATTCATTTAGGAATCTGTGACTGGAACATAAAACAAAACAGAGAAAATTTTGTTGTTGTGGCGCAGCCTGTCACTTGCATAACCTTGCAATAATTAGATAAAAAAAATATTTAATTTATATTTAAGAAAATTAATTTACAAAATAGCGATGATAAAATACTGTGACTACCATTTTTGGAATAGTTTTCAAAATAGTAGTTCAACGATCACAAGTCATAGATTCATTTAGGAATCTGTGACTGGAACATAAAACAAAACAGAGAAAATTTTGTTGTTGTGGCGCAGCCTGTCACTTGCATAACCTTGCAATAATTAGATAAAAAAAATATTTAATTTATATTTAAGAAAATTGATTTTTGATTTTGATTTTTTTGCTTTAAATTATTTTTTAGTGTTTTAAATTATTTTGATGTTAAAATACTTTTTTTTAAAATATTTTAATAGATTTTCAATTAAAAAACAATTTAAAAAGCAAAAACAACAGTATAAAAAAACAAATAAGAAAATCCTAAAAATCCCTGATCAGAGTAAATAACAAATATTCCATGAAAATCATCAGTGTATAGAAAATGAAACTGACCTAGCACCCCAGGACCTCCATGATCAGTATAATAAATGAAAATATGGTCATTAGGCCCACTATCTACAACTTTTCCACTGCCCCCATTAATAGCTGTCTTGTTTCCAAGGATTGCAGCAAAAAAGTTTCCAACGGTGACATCTTCACCAGTATAATCCTAACACAACCAAATCAAAAACAAAATCAAAATCTCAAAATCAAAATCAGCCCCATAAGTGCTGAAACAAAAAAAAAATACATCTACATGAAAAAGAAAATTACCTTTGGAACTCCTGCATAAACATCTTCTCCTTGGGGACTGTTAATGATGACTCCAGGCCTTGGGTTCTCTGTGTTATGAGCAATGTCATCGTACATGAAAACTATTATATTTTCTTCCTTCAACCCACCTTTTCTCAGCAGTTGATATGCATGACAAACATCTGCCTGTAAAAATATTAGGAAAAAAAAACTAATTTATCAGACCACCCGACTACATGCAGCCGTTCAATTAGAGATTATAGTAATTAAGACCTGATGCCGGTAATTCCAGTAACCGTTAGATCCGGCAAGCAAGATGGCCCATCTAGTTCCGGTAGCATCATCATCAGTATTATCATCATTAACTTTACCGGGACGGAAAAACCTAGAAGCCTCCGATGGCAAACGGAGAACGTCAGAAACGATGTCTCGGGCACCGACGGCAATACCACAGAAAGAAATTAGAAGAAGAAACAGGCCGGCTAAGAGTCGCGTCATAATCGATTTTCCGGTTAGAAAAAGGGATGGGTTTGTTGGGTTTGCGTAGAATAATGGTTGAGGTCATGAATTTATATTATTAGACAGTGGGCAAGATGGTAATTCAATTGGATTAGATTCTTCATACTAGTGAATCGAACGGTCAGGATTTAATATTTTCCTAAAACCGAGGAAATCCGTGATAGGGGTATAGTATAGGCCAGGGCGGTCTTCAGAATTACAGGTGTATCCTGCTTTGGGAATTACAGCGTGTAGCTAATCTTATTGCGAAGTTTCAATCAGAAGCTGCAGTGAGTGAAGATCATATACAAGATTCGAAAATAATGGAGACAGAGATAATATACCTTCGCTCTAAAATTCTTTTAAATGGATTTATTTCATATTCTTATCTCTGTCATTTCAGTTAAATATTTTTTTATCATCTTTATATTTGTTTTCTTTTATAATATAAGGTATTGTTTTAAAACACAATAAAATAATTCCTTAGTTGCATTTTAAAATTATTAACAAATATATTAGTTTAATATATTTTTTAAAAAATAAATTATATTCGAACACAAAAACAAACTGCGGATGACCAAATCTATGCTGTGATGAAAGTCTGGTGATGAATGGCAGGTGATGGAGATGAATGGCAGGTGGTAGAGATGAATGGCAGGTGATGGTGTATACTGTATAGAAAGGAGTAGTTGCTTGGGTGAGTGGAAAGCTTGTGGGGCCATTGTCGGTAAAGCAAAGTACTTTCAACGGAAGGTGCGATGCACCTCTCCCTTTATCTTTACCTCTTTCGAGGTTTTCTAGAGGGAATTAGATTATTAGAACGCTGACATTAATACTAATGTCAGTATATTTTATATTATTTTAAAAATATTTTTTATTTAAAAATATATTAAAATAATATTATTTTTTATTTTTTAAAAATTATTTTTAACGTCAACCAAGTAAAATAATTTAAAAATATTATTTTTTTAAAATTTTAAAAATAAAAATAAATTATTTCAAAAGTATTTTCCAAAAACATTTAGCAAACCCCTCCTAAAGCTATTAACTGTTCTGTTAATTTTGTTAAAAAAGCATTATATTAAAAAAAATTATTTTAAAAAATAAAATTTGATATTTTTAGATCATATTTTAATATCAAAAATAATTTTAAAAAAATTAATAAATTAATAAATTTAAAAATAAACAATTTCAAGAGCAATTTAAAACACAAAAAGTCAGAAACAGGCCATTGATGTTTTAAAATGATTAGTTACAAAACACAGCGATCGGGGAGAGCTTGGGTGTTTGTTAGTGTTTTTGTTTTTCTTTCAGAAATATTTAAAATAAGAAAAATATTTTTTATTTTAAAATAAAATTTCTTTCAGAAATATTTAAAATAAGAAAAATATTTTTTATTTTAAAATATATTTTTATGTTATTAAATTTCTTTAATGTGTTTGTATCAAAATAAATTTTAAAAAATAAAAAAAAAATATTATTTCAAAATACTTACAAGTAAAAATTACTTTAAAAAATAACTATTACATAATTGAAAGCATTCTGCATTAAAAGTATTTATTATATTTTATTAATCAATGCACATTATATATTTACACGAATCACTCTATCTTTAAAAAAAAAAATGACAAAAACTATAACGGTATAAAAAACACTTTTATTATTTATGTTGTTGAAAATTTTATGGGGAGGAGGTGCTAGTTTATAATAGCTTGTTTCTACTTGTTTGAAGCGTGTACTTATTATATTCGTAGACGAATAACTACTATTTCATGATTTGATTTTGCTGGCTAAAGGAAGAGGATTGATCCTATAAATGTTATAAAAAAAAATTGTACCTTTCTATAACTATATGTATCGGAAGATATCTCAATTTTGCATGTGTTGTCATGAAAACTTGCAATATGAATGTGATAGATTGAACATGGACATGTTATCATTTTGATAATTTTTTAAAAAGAAATAGCGATAAGGATATTTTTTGGATTGATTTTCTTGTTAATCATGAATGGAGTTATCTGTGACGATTTTAAAGATACATCCAATATACTTTGTACAAAAAAATCAACTATTATTTTAGGATTTTGTTTAAAATATGATGAAGATTTTTTTAAGTCCATTTTATTCAGAATTTTATTTATATAATGTTTTGTTTTTTCTATATATTTTCAATATCAACGTATCAGTATAATTTCAAATATTAAAAAAAATAAAACAAAAAAACTTAATTTATTTCTAAAACATTTTGTGAAATACACTCTTAAACAACGACTCAAAATAGTGATCTTGAGCTTTGAATCCATGAAATGAAGATGTAAAACATAACTTCTTGACTATCAAAACATTATCTAACCATCTAGTAGGTGGTCAAATGATAAGAGTTTGAAATTAAAAAATTTATTTTTTATATAGTATCAGGTTCAAGTCGTGTGGTTATTAATATTATTTTTATCAAAAACTTATATGATCATTAATTTTAGAATTTATAAAATTAGTCGAAATATATACGAAAAAACCAATAATGTAAATAAAAAAATCATTACTTTAATTACTTGAATGTTAAAGTATAACTGATGTCATTTCTTTCCTTTTTTTTAAAAAAAAAACTCGGCACGAACTCAATCCAGTCCATACCCTCATGGGAGCACTAGAATCTAGTGACATGTTTATGTGGTGTAATTAATTATGCGAGGTAAGATTGAGTAATGGTTATTTAACCGCTAACATAATTTAATTATTCATATTTAGCCCGCGCCATTAAAGTTTATTTTTTCATTAAACTTATTATTCTTTCAAAATGTTATATTTTTCAAGTAGAAATAGTACATAAACACATGATAAAATCGTACTTGTTACACAAAACTTGAACAAGGACTTGAATCATCTAACTATTTTTTTTATTAAAACTTTTTTTCCGATAAAATCTAATAAATATCAATTATGTTTAATTAAAATAATATTTATACCATTTAAATTTAATTAAAAACCCAACTCAAAATAGCATTGAATCATAGACTTCACAACTATCCACGTTTGACCATTGTCCGTAAAAGAAAAAAAAAATACTCAAAATAGGATACTCTTGCTATTTAAATTTATTTAGATACAAAAAAAAGTTTTTAAAAGTGTGATAATGATTATTTTTTAAAATATATTTCACTTAAAAATATATCAAAATTATATATATATATATATTATATTTTTTTTGAAAAAATTCATATCAAAACAATAGAAAATATAAAAATAAATAAATTATAACAACAACAAAAAAAAAAAAGTTTGAACCGCGCAGCAATCACATCAAAAATAGGAAATGGCGTTGCTTTTTTTTTAAAAACAAAATGTTACAGCGCTGCGCTTTTAACTACAATTACATTTTTAAAATCAACCGTGTAATCATTCCCCCCACCCCCACCCCAAAAAAAAAATCATTATTACATCCCATTTCTCATCACATGCCACTAAAATTGTAATGCTTTTTTTTTCTTCTTTTTTTTCTAATCAAAACAAGTAGATAGTAGTAATTATTCAAAATCGGAAGCGTAAATGCACGGGAGACTGGACAGTGGACACTCCTTTCCAATTCCTTTTTTTTTTTAATTTTACCAAAAACAAACAGATACTATAAATTAATATATGTTAAATAAATGATAAAATTAGAGTAATTATCACCTGGTGCCTGTAATTCTTAGATCCAGTAATCAGGACAGCCCATCTCGTCCCAGTGTAATCACCATCTCTGACTCTCTGTTATCAATATTGGTTTCCCAGGGACGGAAAAACCTAGAAACCTCCGGTGGCATCCGCAGAACATATCCGACAGCAACACCAAAAAGAGCAACGAGAAGAAAAATTACGATGCCGGCGGCGCTCGTCATGGCGGCTTCCAAGGAGGAGGAGTTTGTATTTTGATTCGTTGTTAGATAGCGAAGTCCTGTCTGTTGAATTATTGGTTGATCGGTATTTTTATATATATATATATATATATATATTTAGTTTATTTATGTATATAATAGATGACGAGATGGGATTAGATTGCTATTTTTTTATATAATTTTTTTCCAGATAACGTGATGTTATCGGTTAGGTAGTCGATGAATCATCAGGTCAGTGGATTTAATTAGTTTTGATTCTCCTTGTGTTCTTCCTCTTTCGTGTTTCTTTTATATTTCTTCGAGGCTGTTTGTTTGTTTGTTTGTTTGTCATGAATTCTTCCTTTCCCTGTACAAAGCTTTACTGGGATAGTATTTTCTTAAGAGTTTGTCCGTGTGTTAATATTTATTTTTTAAAATATTTTTAACATTAATTTATTCATCAAAACAATTAAAAAATATAAAAAATTATGATTTCTTTTAAGAAAATACAGTTTCAACAACATTTATAGAAAAGACTTTAAGAACTAAAATGAACCAAAATCATTGCTTTATATGTCATGAATTGTTTCGGAGGAAAGTGATATTGATTTATTTTTTATTTTTAAAATTTAATTTGACTTCATCACATCAAAAAAATTAAAATATTTTTTTTTAATTTTTGCAAATTTCCGTTTAGACCACACTTCTAAACAAAGTCTTAACAATTAATTGTCTGGATTTTAGTTGAATTAGATAAAAGATTAAAAGCCTGTTTGGTCAAGCGGTTAAACCGCCGTTTGGCCAAATTTTGATTTTTTTTCATTTTAAATAAATTTTTTTTGGTGTTTTTCGATCATTTTGATGTGCTGATATCAAAAATAATTTTAAAAAAATATCATTTTGATATATTTCTAAATGAAAAACACTTTAAAAAATAATCACAACCACACTCCCAAATACCCCCTTGCACAACAAACTGTACTGGATCAAGTTGAGGTTTTAGTCCTCGTTCATCTCAGCTAAACTTCAACACCAGAAAGTCACCCAAGAGGGCACGGTGTGGGTGGTTCGGCGCCCTCATCCCTTAAGCAAGAGCAGGGTTCGATCCTGCATCTTGTGTATGGAGACACTCTCTTGGGGAGCACTTTACCCCTATATGGGCCGACCCGGTGCGAGCGTGGATTAGTCTGGACCAGCGTCCAGGACACCGCGTGGTTTATACCAAAAAAAAAAACACCAGAAAGTCAGAAACCATAATTTTTATAAAACAAAATAATAATATTTTAGGGAAACAGGATGAGGGGTTTTAATTAATGAACCAATCAGAGAGTTCGAAGGGCTAATTTCACGCTACCTTTCAAGCACACCTAATTTTATGGGCATAATAATTCACTGCAGCGACTGTGGATGGAAATATCTCTCAACCGAATTAGTTGACTGACGACATGGCATGCGCACCAGAGGACCCCAGCTGCTGGATCCTCAGCAGTGGTGGAGGCTGCTATGGAATCTTTTAGTATCAATGGCTAGCAAGCAGACAAAACCGAATATTACAGACGCAGGTGATATTGATGCAATAATGAACGCCTTCCTCACACTACTAGATCTCCTTTTCCATCCTTCCTGTTTTTGTCGTCTGTTTCCCCTAACTAGCTTTTTAATGGGCATCCGTCCGGACAGTGATGCTCTGTATTATGAAAGTTGATTAACGTTGTTTTAGGGTTTTTGTTCTGGGTTCATGGAACTAATACTTGTGCATGTTACTCGGCTAGAAATAGGCTTCTCTCTTGAGTCTCCTTTTCTCATCTGGCCAAATCCTTTCCGTGGAAGTGGGATTACTTGTATTCGAAATATAAATTGAGAGTAATATAAATTATATTATGAAAATTTATTGATAATTTTATTTTTTTTAGTTAAGATGATTATTGATATAATATTAGAGTCTTGTTGATCCAATAATTACGAGTTTGAATTTCATCATCCTATTTTATTTAATAAAAATCAAGCAAAAAATAATAAGAGATTATGAAAATTTCAAGTTCAAAATGTTTTTACGTATTAAAAAATAATATAAGTTATATTCTGAAATTTTATTTAATAATTTAAATTTTTAGATGATATATTTATTTGATATTATAACTAATTTTAATTCAGTTCTTTTCAACGTCATTTTCCTCATTTCAGCAGGAACTTGAGTTTGAAGGCGGGAAATACTTGCCGTATCATCTCTCCGAGTGAATGATATAATTGTGATTATCAACGTTGCGTGATACAAGATATCATTTGTTTATTTACGTAAAACAAAGAGAGGTCTTGATCAGAACTGTTTCTAGCTCCTTTCGTCATGGCTGATGTGTCGTAAATTATTGTAGCTGGGATACAAGTCGGGGGCAGTGGGACCTACGTCTGAAAATGAATGAATCCAGTTGCTTCTTTCATTCTCAACTTTTAAGAGGAGAGAGGAGTGAGTTGATATATTAAGATTCCGATTCATCGGGGATGAGATATCTTTTTTTATTTTTTTTTATGATGCCAGCATAGAAAATAAATAAAGAGCCTACACAATATTCCCCCTTGATTTGCATTTGAAGGCCTAGAGAGTTTACAAGTTGCAGATATCACCTTTTATTTATTTATTTATTTATTTAATAAATGTCTTTTCATGGTAAAATCAACCCCGATTGCGAGGATGCAGCTTAATTTTATTGAACGTAAAACAACATTTCTATGCAATTTAGGGCTTTGTTTAATTTTATTGACCAAGATTCTTGTTTCAGCTTAATAAATATAGCCGAAATAAATATTATCAGTTTAAATACTTTAAAACCGAAACATACTATTTCAGTTTTCTTTTGCCCCCGTCGCTCAAAACACAGCACAGTGATAAGTTTGTACATGCATTTTTTTTCAACCCACCTGCCAAACAACTTGGGAAAAAAACTTCTCTGGCCCAGTGGAAGGAAGCAGCCTGCAACACGGACAAGGGAGATGCACGTCAAGGATACGGACAATAACTAGGCCTCAAATTTGTATTTATAGGTGTTTAACACTGTATTTTAAAAATATTTTTTAAAATAATTAATTTTTTTAAATATTTATTTTAAACTAAATATTTTTGATATATTAAATTATTTTCATGTGTTGATATTAAAAATAATAATAAAATATAATTTTGATACATTTCTAAATAAAATTATTTTTAAAAACTAGCTTATTCACGCGCGCATAATTTACTGGAATGCTTCCTCGCCATACACAAAACCTATTAAAAAATCAGTTTAAGAGATCCTAGTTGATTGATCTCTGTGTCTTTCACTACAAAAAAAGCAGTTGCCTTTATTTTCGTTTGATCACAAGTTTGTCATGTCGGGCGGTTGGATGAGCTTTCGCCTCTCGTGCAAGCAAAGCAACATGATAGAGCCTGTGTGACTGTCATTTTATTTTTTCTTCTGAAATCTCGTTTTAATTATTGAACAAAACAAATGCTAGTAAAACCACCTACCACTGATCCAGTCTCTGAGCATCTTGGCAAGGTAACGACGGCGAGGCCCATATCAGAAGTTCTCAGCCCACATAGGTCATATAATGGGCCAATCTATTTACGGACCAAATAAAACCCAGCCCACACAATTTTGAAAAGTGAAAAACCCAGCGATGCAATCAAGATATCCAAATTTGAAAAAGTCTGAAATAGCCATAGCTTATAAATCCCCTTCCAGCCAGGCTACCCGACTTGTAACGTCACAGTATTTCACTCCAAAAACCCTGAAACCCCAGAAAGCGCAGCAGCACTCCGAAGCTCCGATACCTGCATAAATTAATTCGGTAGGTTATTTTTTTTGCCTCTCTCATCTCCATATATTTCTGATAATTATTCGGGTTTTTGTTTAGGGTTTAAATATTTAATTTAATTCAATTCCGAACTCATAGAAATTCTGATTTAAAAAAAAAATTAGATGGAGGAAGGAGAGAATATATTGGAGGCAATTCTTGATGATGATGATGATGACAACTTAGAAGATGTTGATATGGTTGATGTGGAAGAAGGAGAGTTTGTGGTGGACGACAATTCACATACTGATTCAGGATTGAACAATGGCAGTCACGATGGTCGTGGTGAGGATGGTGGTGGTGAGAATGCTGGAAATGTAGAGCCTCAAAGTAAAAACCAGAGGCGGCGGCGCAGCGGCAATAAAAAGAAGAGGAAGAACAAGAAGAGGGGAGGAGGTGGCCCTGGGTCAAATGTTACTGACGTGAACTGGTAATCATTTTATAAACTGCTTCGGTCTTAAGTTAGATGAAGTGATTTTAGTTTAGTTATTGTCTTAAAAAATAATGGCGAATTAATGTGTTGTTAATTCGACAGAATTTACGTGATTTTGGGTCTAATGTTGCCTTGCTTTGCAGGTTTGTGTTAGATACATGTAGACGTTTGAAAGAGAAGAAATCCTACATGGTATATACTGCTGTAGGTTGTTTGGGGGTTTCTGCGTTGAGTGATCTCGTGAAAGAGGTAATGTTCCTTTATTCACCTAAAAAGATTGATTGTTGATTGTCTGATCAGTGAGAATGATGTCTTGTGCGAATGAAATTAAGCTGTGCAATTTATGCTTTCCTGATGATGGTTTCTTCTCAGTATCATGCAGTAGATACCATTTCTGTGTATGTTGGCCTGTGTTTCTGTTATGTTTTCAGATGCCCAATAGCCAAGTGTCTTTGAAGTTTATGTATCATGATGACTGATGTTGCATTTCATTTTTACCGTTGAGCTGTCCTCCTTGTGCTTGGTAAATCATTTTATGTTCAAAATGTTTTTCTTACCTGCCCCTCACTTTTTGATGAGGAAGTCTCTCTGTATGTGGACTGGCTGTTTCTCTTGATGAGTCTAGACATCGCAATTGTGCTTTCTGATGATGATGCAACCTACTGCTTAGATCTGCTTCCGTTTTTTTTCCAAATAGGGTTATTATCTTGAAACAAACCACCATTCATTTTGGTAATAGGCAACCGAGGTGTACTTGCTGCTTGACAGGAAAGGTGAGAATTTGGGTTCACATGATTCTGGATTGGCCTTGAGCCATCAATGCTCATTTATTCTATTTACAGCTTTCCATAAAATCTGACTCAGAATATCGTTTCCCTACCCTTGCAGATTTTCACTGTCAAAGCCATTTACTGTTTCAAATTGTGTGGTCTGAGATATGTATAATCTGGCTGAACCACTTCCTGATCATTTTCTCTTTATGTTGGTCGATATAATTTCTTTTTATTTTTTTATTGACTTGGTCTGCGTTTTGATATTGTCAACAATATTTAAACCTCCCCAATGTTATTTGAGAAACTAGAACAATGTTCCCCCCACTCTTGACGGTGCCTTTTTCTTATTCTTTAAACTGAGATACGTGTGCTTTTTATGTGAAATATTTCATATAGACATGCGTAATAAGCTCTTAAATCCTTGTTCTTTGAGTAGTTTTTACAACTTTGTGGCCATAACTGATGGCTTTGTTGCTCTCATTAGTAAATGTTGATTGTTTAACGTAGTTCCTATGCTGCTGTTCAGCTTTTTGGTTGTTGGCAAACATCAATTCCTTGAATAATTTTCTTATTTTCATGCTTAATTTTCTTTGCTGCTAATTTCTTGCTATCCATTCGTAATGTGTTGTGCCACCATTTATATTGCCTCTTGAAAGCATGGTTTTATATTAACTACTGCCTTTTCTCTCTTCGCACTCCTTTTTGCAAGTGTGTTTGCTATGTTTCTGTGTGTTCTGTTTAGATTTTTCTTTTTGGATATGCATTCTAAAATGGAAGTTTCAGGTGTATGCAATCCAGTCTTGTGGAGGGCAGATGACGGTTGATGGCAGACGCTTTCGAACAGGTGGTGGGATATTATGGAATATCATGAAAACAAGAGAACCAATGGCCTACAAAGAGATCATGAAAAAAGCCAAGGAATTTGAGGTGGGTAACTTTTGTGTTCCCGTGAATGCATTTGATTAATGAACTATTGTTTTGTTCCAACAAGTAGGCAACTTTTGGGTTTATGCTTGTGTTTGGGTGAAAGCACAACCATGTATAAGTTTTAAGTAGTGTTTGGTATTGTGGTAGCTGTTGCTTTTAAAAGTTTTTTCACATGAAAATGTATTAAAATAATAGTTTTGTTTTTATTTTTAAAATTTATTCTTAACATCAGCGCATTAAAATTATCCAAAAACAATAAAAAAATAAACTCAAGTTTTGGAAAAAGTGCGGCCCAGCCGCATAGCCAAACAGGCTCTAATCTTTCATTACTGTATCTGTGGTTGCTTCATGCATGTTGCTGATCTTTGTATCATACTATACCTCTACTTGAGTTGCATTATGTTTTTGTTTTAACACAACCATGTATAAGTTTAATCATTCATCACTCTATTTGTGGCCGCTTCAATGCATGTTGCCGATCTATGTATCGCACCATACCTCTTCTTGTGTTGCATTATGTCTTTGTTTTGAATACTAACAGTCTATATTATCTGTACCCCCTCTTTGCAGAAGCAATTTAGGCAACAAAGTATTCAGCGAGCGCCGGAGCAAAACAACATGTGTTCCTCTCAAAGGACTGCCTCTGGATTCATTGATGAGACACCAGCTAGCATACCAGATAGTTCTCAAAAAGAGCTGACACCTCAATTTCAGCATGAACAGTCCAGTGCTGACGAGAAGCGCAAATCTGTGCATGAGAGGATCAGAGTGCCTGTTTCATATGACGACCTGCTTGGAGATGATTTGAAAAATGATGAAGCGTGATTTCTGAAGCATAAATGTTGGGCTTGGCAGCATGTTTTGCACTCGGCTACGTGGCGATACAGAAATGCTCTTGGGACTTGACAGGATCATTTTCCAGTTTTTGAAATGAGAGTTTCAGTAGGCAGTCCATTTTTAACCTGCAACTGTGTACTTGAACATAGATTGACCTCAATCGTTCCTCCATTAAAAAAAGAAAAAAATCATATCTTATTGTGATGGGTGCATTGCCTTTTACTTTCATTGTTCATATTAAAGGTATATAAACGAAGATTCCTCTGTTGATTTACATTTACATTAGTGACTCAGAAATGCAGAACGTCCAGACGTTGAACCCATTTTTAAGTAGAAGGACCTCTTATGACCGTATGGACGGAGACATTCTTGTCCCCAAATTTTTTTGGGATGAGATTGATAAAGGCATGTGATTTTCGAATTCTTAGGGCTTAATTCGAACGCTCAATACTTTAATACTCGGTTCTCAAAGTGTTAAAACTGTTGGTTTTGGTTATTATTATTATAAGATCTCTGCTCATTTTCAACAATTCCTGTGCTCACCTGTTCATCATATCGTTGGGGACTTCAAGGTTTCTCAATTTGAAATCAGAAAATAGCTGACAGTATTACAAAATTACGAACCAGCTGCACCAAAAGGGAAAGAGAGGCGGCGCCCACCTATTACAAGACAGGCTAAAAGATAAAGTCAGGCTGCTATTTTCTCGTTTGTAGGAAGAGGCAAACCGCCGTGCAATCATCTACTTTCGAAGAAGTGAACTTCCTTTTCCACGCAGCTGTAGCAGCCTCCACCACCGCCTTTGCCGCTGCCTGCTCACAATCTGCTGCCGAAACGATGGATACCACTTCCTTGTTGCTAAGAACATCCCACACCTAAGTAACAGGAGACAAACAACACAAACCAGTAATTAACTAATTATCACTTCACCTTTGTAATAAAAATTGGATCGTACTCATCTTTGTGTTGAGGCAGTTGCTTACCCCGTCTGATGCAAGGACAACGAACTGATCCTCGGAAGTTACTCGGTGATAAGAGATGTCTGGTAATGCAATTATTCCATGTTTTTTTAGCAGAAAGTCTCCAAAAGCTCGAGACATGGCCAAGCCTGGAGAATCTTCGTGGGGTAGCCAGACTCGATGGACGTGTGGCTCTTCCTTCAGTGCAAGTACTCTGCCATTACATTTCCTTATTCTTTTTGCTTCACCTGAATAATAACATGATCCGGGTTTAACAAATGAGTGAGAGAATAAATCTGCTTATTATCATTAAAAGTTGCTGCAAATCTGTCTTTTGATTGAGAAGGAAGGATCTCCTACTTGGCACTCCAGGCTTCAAATCTGTAGTTAATTGGACAGGCATGATTCCTTTCTGATCATTGGTTCTGCCCAGCACAGCCCTCGAGTCTCCAAGATTAGCTATGACAAGATCTTCTCCCTGATTATATTTTCCAATTAACAAACAAAAGAAAGAGAGAACAGGTAAATAAAAATCCTTCCTTTACATATGAAAAAAGAAAAGATTGATTCGAGAGGATTTGTTTGCTCAAAATAGCTTGCTTTTTCTTGCCTGTCTCACGACAACTACTGCAGTTGTTCCACTGCAGGAGCAGTCCAGACTTTCTTGAAGCCTGATCTCCTTGTCCATCACTTTGAAGGCGCCAACACAGGCATCCTTCCATTTATGAAAGCTTTCACCTGGTAATGGCACCAACCCACCATCTGCTTTCTCGCTGCCGTGATCTCTGACGGAATCTACCTCTTCTAAAGCGTTCTTTTGATTTAGCAGGAGTGATGGCAGCCTATTTCTCACAGTCCTGCTCACTATGTGGCCATTCTTTCCATGCCCATCAAAAACTCCACAGAAAGCTCCATGCTCCACTCCATAGCCCTTTGAAAGAAGAACGAGTTTCAATCAGCTACAAAACCTTATACAGCAAAAGAAAGGTGAAATCTAGCGAGGAATTCATAGCATTAACCAACCAGGTGAACAATAGCAGCATCTTGGTTTACTCCCTTGCTCCCTTCTCTAGAGTAGAGAGAACTAAGCTTCTCAATTCCATGAGAAACAGTATTTTCTTGGACATGCGTGACATTTTCAAGG
Source organism: Salix caprea (assembly GCA_964035475.1). Lineage (NCBI taxonomy): Eukaryota > Viridiplantae > Streptophyta > Magnoliopsida > Malpighiales > Salicaceae > Salix > Salix caprea. Next base: position 17,591,369 of record OZ037751.1, read on the forward strand.
CCATCATCTGCCTGGTGTATCTCTGAGGACGCAGAGGATACGCAGATTCCCATCTCTCGACTCGCACAAGTTCTCTGTTTTCTCTTGCCAACTTGTTACAAGAGCAATGACCTGTGAATATAGTAGAATAGCCTCCGAAATCATGAGTTTAAGGACCCCAAGAATGCTCATGTCAGCTCAACACTAATTGTCTATAAAGCTTGGAGTGGCTCCCAGCGAGCTGAGAGCACAAGATACCTCAATAATTCACTGTTTTTTAATGCTGGCTCTTATTTTAGACCCCAGGACTCACTTTTTACGGTTTAATAAGTTGTTTAAATTTGTTTTTAAAAATGTTTTTTTTTTAATATATTAAAGTAATTTTTTTTATTTTTAAATTTTTTTTTTTGATATTAATACATAAAAATAATATAAAAATATTTTTTTTAAATTTTAAATAAAATAATTAAATATTTTTAAAAATATTTTTGAAACTACGTGGAGTGTCGTGGTTTAAGATTAATATTTTAATACCTTCTATATTCTGTACGGGACTATTCTTTAATCTTTACCCAAATGTGATGCACCCCCATGTCAAATCATATTTTAGCCAACCAGGTGTATTTTTATTAAAAAAAAAAAAACTCATTCGTGTTCCTCGATATTAAAATTATTAACAAAATAATATAAATTATATATATTATAACCTAACAAATTAGATTTTTTTGGTTAAAATAGTTTTTTAGTTTGTTATAAGAGTTTTGATTATCAAACCGTTACAAATTCAGATCTCGTCATTCTTGATCTCTTTTCTAATTAAAATATAATTAATAGCACAAGATAACACGAGCTTAAAGGGGTTTTTTGAAGTGTCAAACTATTTTAGTTCTTGTTTAACATTGTGTTTTAAAAGTATTTTTGAAAAAAAATGAATTTTTTATTTTTATTTTAAATTAATTTTGATGTTTTAAAATAATTTTGATGTGTTGATCTCAGAAATATTATTTTGATGCATTTTAAAAAAAAAACAATTTTAACCATATTTTCAAGCACTAACATAAAAAGTGGATATAACATCATAATTTTTTCCCAAGAAAATTAATAAGCCATTGCCAAAGTTTTTGCATCCTCTTCCACTGTCCATATAACCAGATTTGTCTGGAATGTGGATTTACGAGATAGTTAGGTCAGAATACATTACTTTAAAGTTTAAAGAGGAAAAAAGAAATGAATGTCTGGTCCTTAGCCAAAGAAAAGGTTGAAAAAAGATTGGAGTTGACCCTTGACCAACTTGATGCATTTGTTTAAAATGGATAATGACATAATGTTGTTGAAATTATTTTTTAAAATGTTTTTTTATTTAAAATATATTAAAATGATGATTTTTAGTTTTTTAAAATTATTTTTGTTATCATAAAAATAATCTAAAAATATTTAATTTAAAATAAAAAATATTTTTTTTAAAAAAATATTTTTAAAATACAATCAAATTTGGAATTAGCCACGAGACATTTGACAGTTCAGACAGATTCATCAAAAGATTCAAACAGCTGGTCACCCTATCAAGCTAATACTAGCTAGTTGTATAATTAATCCTAGTTTATAGAGCGAGATTGTGTTTTTTGATGCCTTGAAGCAAGCATTAGAGAAATAGAGCAGGGACCCAACACACGAGCCATGCACGCCATGAAGGTTAATCAACCAATCATGACCGTAGAAAGGGGAGACTTTCTTCAAGATCATTCATCGAAATTGAATTGGTGGTGTTAATTGTTAAAGATAATCGAAGTTGGCTTGTAATTTGAGGCAGGTATTTTGTATTCTACTCCCAATAATGTGGTTATTTTTTCCAATGAATTGCCGTTGGCAAACAATATTTTCTTTTATTAATATGAATATTTATATCAGCTTGCATGTATCTCAATTAATTCTACAAACTCTAAAATTAACGATCATGTAAGCCTTCAATAATAATCATATTAGCAACCACAAAACTTTATCCAATAGCAAATCACTTGACACCTACTTAGATAATTATCAATATTTTAACTCTACGTGATTGGAAGTTTGGAAAGTACCACATGCTTTTGGAACCATCCATAAAAGAAAGTACGTGGAGGAAATTTCTTGATCATGAAATCCTTTTGAGATGGAAGCAAGAACTAATGAGGGGTAAACAACACTAGAGATACAAAAGCCAAGGACATTTTAGTCCATTATTCCTTTTACAACGAGAAAAACTTCAGTCTTCAATGAAATAAAGCTTTCAATTCATGTGGTCATACTATAATTGAATTGCACCTTAACTTTTAATTTGAGATCAAGATGAAGCTCGACCTAAAAGAAGAGGCTAAGTTTAAATTAAACTCTCGTTTATGATATACGTATTAGTGTCGTGTTGATTTTTTAAAAATAGAAATACCTAAATCACAATAAATTATTTGATATTTTTATTAAATTTGATTTAATAGCTTAAATTATAAATCTTATGAATTGACTCTTTATCCAATCATAATTTAAAAATAAACATATAAGATTTACTTTGACATGATTTAATCGATCTAATCAATTTAAAAACATTAAACCTGATTAATATAAAAGGTTTAAAGAAGAAATTAACATGAGAAAAAAACCTTTAAACCCAACTTATTGATTATTCTGGGTTTATGTGAGAGTTATCTTGACGTAACTCAATTAACTTCATATGTTCAAAGATAAGTTGGTCTACTAATATAACAAGTATAAGGATGAAACTATGAAAACATAATGAAATCAAAAATAAAAATATACATACTAAACTCTCATTTATAATATATATATATATATATATATATATATATATATATATATATATATATATATATATATATATATATATATAAAAGTAAAAATATTTAGTTTGCAAGGAACTATTTGATATTTTTATTATATTCAATTTAATGGCTTAGATTGTAAATTTTTTGACCTAACTCTTTGTCCAACATGAGTGTAAAATTAAACCATGTAAGATTTATTTTAACATGATCTAATTGATTTGGTCAATTCAAAAACATCTCACACGATCAATAATTTTTTTAAAAAAAAACATTGGCATAAAAAAACCCTTCTATCTCAACTTATTGAATAACTTGAGTTTTTATGCAGATGTCTCATCGCAACTTAATTAACTTTTGACCTAATAATTTAAAATCAAATTATACAAAAGTTTATTTTGATGTGATTTATTCAAATCACATAACTTTGTCTACAATATAGGTCACAATTTGGAAAGTGGATGCCCTTGTATAATCTCTAAAGAGAAACCCTAACATAATCCAATCCACTCAAGCCAGCATGATATGATGACGATTACGGCAGCAATCCTAAATTCCTAACCTTTTGGTGCCAAACAATTTCATAGCAAACTTGACACTGGATCGGATCTTCCCTCGCATGTTCAATGAACTTGGAATATTTTGGTGCGTCCACGGCATGTCTTTTTAATAGTAATTAGGATAACCATCCCATCTTATCAAGAATTTCAACTTCGCCCACTGAGCTCCACTTCTTTAACTCCCATCAAGGAACATGGTGCCTTTTTTCTTCCCTTTCCCTCCAATTATTACTACTATTTTAACTATTTTTCTCTTACATGTCATGCTTTGTTTTCTTAATACATCATGTGTTTTTTTAAAATAAACTCTTGCATCCTTAAAAAATGTTATTATTATTATAATTACCCATGTAAGAACTAGGACTAAATTTTAACCTCCAAGTTTTTTTATTTCGTGACACTTAAATAATTTTAATTTCACTCTTTCTAATAATTAGTGGGTCTAGGCTCTGGCTATTTGTATACCTCCTTGGCTACATTTAAGGGGCCAAACCTAGCAAAAGAATGGCTTTTTTCTTCTCGAACATGCCATCAAAATCCATCGACCACAACTTCTGAAGAGAATTCCAGCCCAACAACAACCGGCAAATTTACTCGGGCCTATCATCTAAATTTCGTAAGGATCCTTTGAAAGAGTTCGGGTCTGTTTGTTTATGCGATTCTACCGCTGTTTACTCAAAATTTGATTTATTTTTATTTTAAATGATTTTTTTTTGTTTTTTTAAATTATTTTGATGTGCTGATATAAAAAATAATTTTTAAAAAATAAAAAATATATTATTTTAATGTATTTATAAATAAAAAACATTTTAAAAAACAACCGCAACCACACTCCCAAACATGTCATTCAACAACCGGAGAAAGAGACCCAATCACTCGAAAAGTTGTAGCCATCATATTGTGCTGGGCTTATAGATTGGTCGTAGCTTTCTTGTTGTTTTTGCTATAATGCTTGCTTGGAGAACTCTTACATTATTTATATTTTTAAAATCATTTTGATGATATTAAAAATAATTTAAAAAAATAAAAAAAAATTATTTTAATATATTTATAAATAAAAAAATACTTTAAAAAATAACTTCAATCATATTACTAAGCTATTATAGCCAATAGCATAGGCTCTTCTTTGCTGAAGGAGGGAAATATCTTGAGGTTCGATAATAAGCTTCTTAGGTCTTGTTTGTCATTACCTTTCAAACATATTTTTAATTTATTTATTTATTTTAAATTAAAAAAAAATATTTTTATATATTGATGTTAAAAATATTTTTAAATAAAAATTATTTTAAAAAATAATCTTCGATAACATTTCCAAACAGATTTAAAGGGTTGTTTGGAAGGTTCAACCCACAACTCGTTAATCGAAGAAAGAAAGAGAGCAGAAAAGAGCGTCGTTTGGTAAAACGACACGTCGCTCTTAAAATCCGTATCCCAACAAGAAGAGTAGATAAACGTATAAAACGCCCCCCTTCTGTACGAAACGGCCGCGAATAGTATTCTGGCTTCTAGATTGCAATCACCGAAGGAATTAATTCAATAACCAGTACACCTCTCTTTTGGCTTAGCTGAAGAAACTTTTTGAAAAATATACAAAATGGCTTGTTTACACGATCATAGCTGTGAAGATCACGATTGTTCCTCTAACTGGTCTCTCTACAAACACATAGACCTCCCCAAGGTCCATTTTCTTCTTCTACTTTCAGTTTTAGTTTTATTGAGACTTGCATCAAATTCGAAATCAACAAAGAATTTTATTTTTATTTTTATTTTTACTCTTTAAAGGTATCGGCTCTAAATGAAGCAGTTCCAGGAAGTGCTAAATCAGTTTTCAAACCTTGGGAGCACCGTCTGAATTCTTCTGAGGTTTGTTTTTGAGCATTTTATTACTTTAATTTAATCACTTATTATTGGAGAGAAATCGAAGAAGCTTATGTTTTGATAATTATTTTTTAAATACTTTTATATTATGATAGGAGCATTTGGAAAGCAACGAGGGTGATCCCGAGTTACTTGTTTACATACCGTAAGTTGCTAATTCCTGATGATTGCTTAAAAATGACAATATGGGTAAATATATTTTCACTTCAGTGATGATCCATATGTTGTAATGAACAATAACGTTGGAGCCTTGGAGGCTTCGGTTATTAAAATGTTCTTGATGATTGCTTAGGGGTCATTTGGTATCATTTCTGTTTTCCATTTTTGTTTTTAAAATTTTGAAAACAAAAGCAGAAACCTGGATCCCCCCCCCAAAAAAAATAAATAAATAAATAAATAAAATATAAGGGTAGGCAGAATACTTGGATTTTCTCCCAAAAAATTATAAAGGGTCGACAACTGGTTGTCAAGATTTTTCAAATTCATACAAGTTGGTTTTTAGAAATTGTGATGGCAGAGTTTTGCTTTCCTTCAACAACAAAAAAATCCAAAAGAAACAGACTTTTTGTTTTTGTTTCCCTGAAGACGAATACAGAAAATGGAAACCACAAATGCTACAGAACGATAGCTTATTTGCATTTCTTTGGCTTAAAGACTTTCTTTTTCCCTATATCTGAAATAACTCTCTGGATATCTCTTTTTTCTGCTGGATTAATTATGGTAGATTCACATCGGATGTTAAGATCAAGAGCATTGCAATTATTGGAGGCACTGACGGAACAAGTCCTTCCAAGATGAGAGCGTAAGTTCAGCTTCTATTTTGTGTTGATAGTTCTTCAGTGCAGTAGTTGATATTTTTTTGGCGAGAATAACTAAACGAGCAGTTCCTTAGCCTTGACATATGGTAGATACTGCTGATGTAATGTTAGCCACACAAATCCATAGCACTTAAACAGTTTTAATTAGATTTATTGAAAGCTTCCCTCTCTCTCCTCTCGTGTGTGTGTGTGTGTGTGTGTGTGTGTGTGTTGGGCTCCTTATTCTGTCTTGTAATCAAATTTTCCTTTTGTTGCATTCTCCCCTTTCGGTGTGGTGATGTTTGAGAATTATCGCATCCCTACAAAGACTGGTTCCGAGATCAGCCATATGGTGCAGCATCAATGAGGCATCACCACCCAGGCTAGCTAGGATGCTCGCCTCTTTTTGTTGATTCATTGTGTGTTCACCTTGTTTAGTCATCAGATATACAGTGTTTGTTAAGCTGTCTAACTTTCCCATCCAGATCACCTAGGCTAGTTACTTCAAATAAATATACAGGGAAATGGCGTTAAAGAAGCATTTTGAATGATATGAATCCTCTCTCAATGTTTTGTCCTGTGATCATTATCTGTAACAGAAAGCTTAGATCTGCTCTTTGAAATAATTTAGGTTTATCAATCGAGATGGCATTGACTTCTCAGATGCTCAAAATATGCAAGCTGTTCAGGTATTGTTTCATCTTGGTTCTTTGCGAGCTTTCCATAAACTCTACTATTGAACTTATTGGAAATGGTTACTTTTATTGTTTTAAGGAGTGGGATTTGGTTGAAAATTTGAATGGATTGCTTGAGTTTCAGACAAGGTAATTATTCCCTACCACCTTTTACTAGCTCGTTTACCATTTCAATTCTGGCAATGCTTTACTTTAACCTCATCCAAACGAACACCACATATAAGAGTCAAAAACAATTGTATTTCATTGTCTCAATTAAGTTTGGTTTCACCAGCAGTTACCTTATGTAATATTTGTTCACTTCAACAGATACGCTAAGTTTCAAAGTGTGGCAAGCATCACATTGCATTTCCCTGATAATTTTGGTGGTGATACAAGTCAGATACACTATATTGGTTTCAAAGGTGAAGCCACCCAGGTAAATGGATTGCCGATGATCAAGTTTTATTGCTTTGTGCATCTGTCTGGACCAGTAATAGTGCCTTAAATGACACTTTCCTTTCTCCAATGAACAGTTGAAGAGGGATGTCGTTGCCACCATTGTTTATGAACTTATGCCCAATCCTTCAGACCACAAGTAAGTGCTCATGCCTCAGTGGAATACTTCTAACATTTACGGGCACTTCTCAGATAGTTATGTGCTTCAATATTAAAGAGATTCGATTTCGTTGGCTCTATTTAAGGCAACCTGCATTTCATATTATGTATTTTATGCAACATCATTAGTCCTTCTGACAAATTAGGATGGATAAAATATGTTTTCCTGAATAGGCTGTGCTATTGATATATGGACTCGTAATATGATTGTACTATTCAGTTTTTTTTGTGGGAGTTTTTGTAGTGGTAAGTGATTAGATTTGGACATAGGGAGTGTTGTCTAAGGTGAGGAGCATTGGGATTTTTGTTGTACAAGTTTAATCTCCCTCTTGCTTCCTTAGATTTAATGATTATTTGCAACTCATAATGCCAAAATTTACTTCCTCGTACGCAGCTTGATTATGTTTCTCACAGTGACATCTCACTGAATCTAGGCTGTGTTCTCCCAGCATGAAAACCAATAGAATTGGAACACAATGCCTGTATAAGATAGCTTTATCTTCTATCATAGGACCTTTTTACTGCTAAACCATTCATGACTGAAACAATGGGTTTGTGCAGGACGAAGGCTGAAAGTGGTGGAGGTTTTTCACAGGTTGAGTGAAGAAAAGAGCTGCATGTTGATTCTTAAGCATAAATCAACCCTAACCTAATATTTAAAATCCTTTTTGTATCCTCCCCTTTTCATTATAATGGCACCTGTTGTGCATGATTAGAATGGTATTGATCTCCCTGGGCCATGAACTCTTTAAATTCAACTCTACATGGCATCTGCTTGTAGTGGTTCTTACCATGCAAACCTATGATGAGAAGTGTGGTTATCTGCTGAGATGTGTTTATTTTAGGAACTCCAGTCTAGCAAGGTCAAATTGAATCGTGAGAGCATAAAAGATCGGAAGAGCATGTATGGGATCCGAAGTTGTGGGTTCGACTGATGAACTGCTAACATTATTTTCTAGCAAAAAAATGTCTGGTCTATAAAAAAATCAAGATGACATTAATTTTTTTATTGAGATGGTAATATATTTAAAATTATAATACTTTTATATAAAGTATATTAAAATAAATTATTTGCATGAATGTGGGAAAAGTACTACTATAATTCGCAGTGTTAAGATGTTTTAGTCTTCACCCTGCAAATGCTTTACCTTGTTATCGAGGATAATATGGTTTATTTCACAATGATCCATTGTTCATAATTATGCTCTGGGACAATTTAATAATTTTATTATAATTTAAACGATTAGGATAATTATGAATATAATAATAATAATAATAATAATAATAATAATTATTATTATTATTATTTTGTTTTTGTTTTTGTTTTTGTTCTTTACGTATTTTTATTTATTCTTTAAAATGAAGATTTTTTTTTTCGCTGCCAATATTTTTTTAGTTTTGTCTTTAATTATAATAATAACAATAAAAAAATTGAATTTAGAAATTTACAATAATCAATCAGTTTATTGCAGAAAATAAATAACTTATCTCTAGAGGATTTTATCAATGCATAGAAAATAAATAACTCATCTTTAATGGATTTTATCAATTATCTGCTTATAAGTTGTCTTTGATGTTTTATTTTAAATTAAAAAAATGAATTTAAATATAATTAAAAGACCCGCAATATTTGAAATTTGAAAATTAAGCTACTTATTGTATGTTTTTCAAGTAATTTGTATGTTTTTTTATGGTTGTTGTATTTGAAGTTAATTAATGTTATTTATTGTCTTTGAGTGTTAGAAAAACTTAAAAAAAACAAAATAAACACATTAACAAATAACCAATAAGTTCAAACATAATTAATTAAAATACATTTCATTACAAATAATTCAATCAAATTAATTACAAATTAATACTCCTATTTTTTATGCTAATTATTATTATAATAATAATTAAAATAATATAATAATAATTAGTATAAAAAACCCTACTCGTCCGTTCCCCATCTCAAAATTAAACCTAAAAAACCTAGCCCATTTCTTATCTTCTCCCACTGCCGCCCCCCCCCCCCCCCCCAATTGTTCATTATCGTCTTCTTTGTAAGCAAGCCGGCGAAAGTAGAAATCACACTTTCTTTGACTGTCATTTTGTCAAGGAAAAATGGATCGAGCTGTTCTCTACAAGCACGCTATACTGAAAATATCTTGGAGGTGTGATTGAGAATTTGGGTGGGCTAAACGAAAGCAACTGAACACTACTTTCATTTCAGGTATCCTGATAATATCTTGGTGTTCCTTGCCTTCATCTTTCTTGGCTGGAACAAAAAATGCTATAATGTCGAAGTAGTATTTTTCAATCTATTTTCTTGTCTGTGAGAAATAAATCTCATTATTTTTCAATCCTCTCTTCTTGTTCCAAGATTTGTGTCTCAATTTGTTGGAGAACCCGAGTGCAGCCCTCAAGTGTTTCAGATCACCGGCAACAAGTGCAAGCAACGGTATAATTGCAACGGCTCTATTTATTTTGGCTTTCCATTCTCTCATATGTAGAAATGCCTTCTTAATTGGAGAAAAGACATTTTGCCTTCTGGAATGCCTCTCCCGTTGGAGTGATTAAATTGAAAAAAAATAGCCAAAATTTAAAAAATTTGCCTTTGGCTCTTGGGATGCCTCTCCCGTTGGACTTGCTCTAACTAAAGGAGGGTTTTAGTTCGTCTCTTTGCCGCCCTCTCTGTCTGTCTGTCTCCAATCTATTCTCCTTCTACAGATTGCTACCAGAGGTTAGTTCTTCTCTCATCCTTTTCAACGCTCTTATTTCTTTCTCAATCACTGCTTTCTATTTGATTTTCATGCTACAAAACCTAAAATAAAATAAAAAATTCCCAACTTGTTGGTGTTTGCTTTCCTGGAAACGTAGCGAAACCGAGTTTATTTTCATGCAAATGATGAGTTTAGCTCAGACCAATTAATATCTCTTGCTATTGAGAACGAATTTGATTAATTTGACATTTTTTTTATAAAAAAATAATAAAACATTTGCGATTATAAATTTACACCTTTTTTTTTCGGGGATTCAAACAATGAAAAATCAAACAACCTCTTGAGTTTCAATTGAAAATTTTCATTTTTTTCTTCTCGCTACTGGATAATGAAGAAATTCTCATTCATATTATGGCCACACAGCTAATTTCCTTCATATTTTTTTTTCCTTTTTCCTTATGTATTGCTTGTGAAATTGATATTACAATCCCTGATAGTTCTGTAAAACAAGAATTTCAACTTTCTGATTGAATTCTTATATTATTTAATTGGAACTTGCAGGTAATTTTCGGTGAGGTTTCTGTCAAAAGCTAGAGATGCAAGCCACCAGTGGAGCAGCAGTGATGGGTTCTTTGCAACAGCCTGTTTTGACAAAAGGGTCAGCCTTTCCAATGAAAAGGAGTGTTATCATTGGGTTTCCATACCAAGTTAAGCTGAAGCCATGTAGGGCTTCTTCCCTTGAAGGAAGCTTGGTCACTGGCAGGCCCCCCTCTTCTGTTTCTGTGCCTATCCCTGAAACTGGAGGCAAGCATGATATCTTTTGTTCTTTTTTATTATTCTCTTGCTGCTCTCTTGAAGTCCGAACAAGTGAACATAGACTGGATGTAATTGCTGTAAATCTATTGGAAGGGTTTTTTTTTAAGAAAAAAGTTTGTGCTTTGCTGATATAATTTAGCTGTATTTGAAGTGTTATCAGAGTGCCTAGGTTTTAAGGGCTATCAATTTTCGACCAGAACACCAGTTATTTATTTCACTGTCTGGTTGGCTTTATGCAACTAGAATGACAAATAGAATGATATATAATATGATTCTAGGTGGAAACTGTTGGCCATGAGTGTTGAGACTGACTCTTTGTGAATGGATTTTTTTGCCACAATTGTCTAGCTGACACAAGCAGCTTCAAAGATTATGGACTCTGTGAAGCTGATCCTGAAGTGCATGAAATTATAAATAAGGAAAAGGATAGGCAGTTCAAAAGCCTTGAACTTATTGCATCAGAGAATTTCACATCTCGAGCAGTTATGGAAGCAGTTGGTTCGTGCTTAACAAATAAGTATTCCGAAGGACTTCCTGGTAAAAGGTAAATTTCTTTCATTGAGATGTCTGTCTTTTTGGGGCTGAAAGTTTGAATGGCTTTTATAGCCTAATAATTGTCTATATATTGCAGATACTATGGTGGAAATGAGTACATTGATGAGCTTGAAACCCTCTGTCAAAAAAAGGGGCTCTGGCATCATTTAACTTGGATGGAAAGAAGTGGGGTGTTAATGTCCAACCATTGTCTGGTTCCCCTGCTAATTTTGAGGTTTATACTGCGCTTCTTAAACCACATGACCGAATCATGGTAAATTCTCTCTCTCTCTCTCTCTCTCTCTGTTATTAATGCTTCTGCAGTTTCACAATGCAAAATCCTTCTATTTATATTCATTGTGATTAAATTAGGGTTTGGATTTGCCTCATGGGGGACACTTGTCTCATGGATTCATGACTCCTAAAAGGCGGGTATCTGGGACATCAATTTACTTTGAGTCTATGCCATATCGACTTGATGAATCTACAGGTGATTTATCATTGTTATTAATTTAGGAGAAAATGGTTGACTATATTGGTTTGGTGATGTGTATTAATCCTTTTCCCTAACACTTATTATAGGTCTGGTTGATTATGACATGCTTGAGAAAACAGCCATCCTTTTTCGACCAAAACTCATTATTGCTGGTGCTAGTGCTTATCCTCGAGATTTTGATTATCCTCGCATGAGAAAGGTAGATGTTACAAGCAGTTAATTTAGTTTTGTCTTCTTTTGTGTCCTAAAAATTGCCTCGTGCCCTTGTATTTTCCACTTTTAGTCATATCAAACTCTACTACTATTTGAGGCATGACAACCCTTCTACTTCAACTTTTGAAGGATTAGTCCATTTGATCAAATTAGTCCATATGCAGCAAATTGGGCTTAACTAATAAAACAAAGCATAAAAATGAAGGATTTAATTATTATTAGGTATTTAAATTAGATTAGATGAAAAAAATATTAAACCCAACCTTTTATTTTTTCACTAATTTTTCAATTTTTATGCTTTGTTTAAAATAAAGCATAAAATTAAAGACATAAGTATTTATTCACATTTTACTTTATTTTAATTGTTAATGTAACTTGATAATCATTAAATTAATCAAATCAGTCATCTTATGCATATTTTATTAGTTGAGTATAATTCATAGCAAAAGGATTAACTTGATCAATCTGTATGGCAGAGGGGTATCTGATGATCTGATGACTTTTAGAATGATCATGTGTTGATATTTGATTGGTTAAGGATTGATCAACTCATAGCATTAGTAAACCAACAGACTTCCATGACAGAGGTGGATGGAAAGGATAAAAAGTTCCACAGTCTAAGCAGAAGGGTTGTCATGATGGAAAATGTAGTAGAGGGTGTGATGTGACTATAAATTAAAAGTATAGGGGCACAAAGTGATTTTTGCCCAGATTCCCCCCGCTTTAATAGCCAACTAACTACAATCTATATGCATTGAAAGATTGCAGATGCTGTCGGTGCTTTTCTCATGATGGATATGGCTCATATAAGTGGTCTTGTTGCTGCTTCTGTTGTTGCTGACCCCTTTGAGTACTGTGATGTTGTGACAACTACAACACACAAGGTAAGTTCAGATGACTATTTGAGAGGATTTTTCTGGTATTTACTAACAGTTTGGGCCCAATGCCGCTTCATGTTTCCTGGTATAGCATGAAATATAACATCTTGCATTTTGTTTGGATCTTAATTTCGTTGCCAATTGAAATGCAAATAGCAAACTCTTGCTGTGTTGATGTTGATCTGCAAATAGATGACCTGAAAATTTTCTCATTTCCCTTCAGTCCCTACGAGGTCCAAGAGGTGGAATGATCTTTTTCAAAAAAGATCCGGTTCTAGGAGTTGACATGGAATCTGCCATCAATAATGCTGTTTTTCCAGGCTTGCAAGTGGGTGCTAATGCATGTTAGAATTTGATTTAGATTTTATACTTTATGGTGTTTCACCCTTGCATAATTCTAAAACTAACACAATTTGTTAAATGTGTCGTAGGGTGGTCCTCATAATCACACAATTGGTGGACTGGCAGTTTGCTTGAAGCATGCACAGTCCCCTGAATTTAAAGCCTACCAGAAACAGGTACTGTACTCTCTTGGTTAAGCATGGTCCAAGATATGTTTTAATCCATCCAAACTTATTCTTGTTGCTTTTCCATGTAGGTCATCTCTAACTCTAGAGCACTTGCAAACCGAATGGTTGAATTAGGATATAAACTGGTTTCTGGCGGGAGCGACAATCATCTTATTCTTGTAGATCTGTGGCCACTGGTTTCTGGATCCAAGCTCCAGGATTTCTTAAAGTTTGTCAAATCCCCTGATTTCCCGCTATCCGAAAAGGTATCAGATCTTCAAAGAAGAGTTGAGGCACTTACAACTCAGTTCCCAATTCCAGGATTATGACTGCGTGTTTTATGAGCGCACGAAATTGATACTAGCAGTGCATGTTGTATGGCCAAACGATACCTATAATTGTGTTAGTTAGTTGTGAGAACAGAGGGAGAGGGAAAAGCCTTATATCGCTCCATGGATGGTGTAAGAACAGTTATTCGAATGGATGATACTAAATTAAGAAATTCTGGAATCAATAGCATTATTGCTTTTGCGAAATGCTTCCTTCCTAGACGATTGCTCTCCTCGCAGTTTGGTGTTGCATTCCGAATTAACACGCTCAAACTGTTAATTCGGGAAAAGTGATTTGCGATGATTTGATTCTGCTTTTCCTCGGGCATCTTCCGGGGGTGTTTAACATAGTTTCAGTTCCTGTTTTTTTTTTTTTTTAATATTCTTGGTATAAAAAATATGAAATTTGATTTTTTTTAAGGTTTTGATTTTTTTATGGTTTTGATTTATTGATATAATAAATAAATAAAATCAGAAATGATTTAATTCTATATATTTTGAAACGAAAAAATATTTTCAAAAAGCATTTCCTACTACAATTTCAAGCATTTTTTTCTCTTCATGTTTTGCCATTCAATTTTCATATTTTTTTTATTTAAAAATAGTTGCATTAGAGTAACATAAAAGTAGCAATCATGGAAATATCTTAAATACAAGTGGCTCACTTCTTAGCTTATTTCTGGTTTGCTTAAGATATTTTGTAAATGAGAAAGAATTTACATGTAAATTATTTTAGATACGATGGTAGTGGTTAAATGATAAATAGTGATAAAAGTTTGTGGTGGTGATGTCATTATTTGGGAGTGATTGACTTTGATTTTGAAAGTTTTTTTCGTTCAAAAATAATATTTGTGATGCGATGGTAATAGCAGTGAAGAGGATGGTGGTCATGAGACAATTATAATAATGATGAAAGATAAAATGATGGTGGTGACTAGGAAAAAGGAGGAAGAAAAGTGGTGGCGGCGGCGAAGAAAACGGAAGAAGAGAAGTGATGGTGGCATGAAGTTTGAGAGATTATGGCGAGGTGATTGTGGTGATGATACAAGAGGAGGTGATGACCGTGAGATAGTGGCAAAATGATGGTGAAATGATCATGGTGACAGTAAAAGATGAGGCGGTTGTGGTGAAAAAAATAGGTGGTAATGGTGGCGAGATATTAGCATGACAATGGTGAAAAAAGAAATGGTTGTGATGATGAAGTGATTATGGTGATGGTGAAATGACGATGACAATGATAAAGTGATTATGATGATGGTGTAAGAAAATGTGTTAATGGTGGTGAGATATTATTACGACATGACAATGATAAAAAAAAGTGATGGTTGCGATGATGGTGATATTATTGTGGTGGTGGTGAGATGGCGATGATAATGGTGAAGTGATCATGATGGTGGTGTAAGAGGTGACGATGTGGTGGCGATAATGATGATAAAAGAGATGATAATATTGTAAGTAAATGATTATTTATAAAATATTTTATAAAATTTAAAGAGGTAAATATATTTTTTAATATTTTAAAAATATTTTCTAGAAACAAACATGAAAATCAACAAAATATATTTTTATAAAATATTTAATGTGAAATAAATAAACCCTCAGGTGCATTATCGCTGCTACTAGTCCATGCTTGCACCAATTTTTTTGAAAAAGAAACAAAACAAAACAAAAAAATCTCTTACAAATTTGAAATTACTCCTATATTTATGCACTACTTGAGTGTAAATAATAATAATAATTTCCCTATTCCCTAGGTGACATTATTTTTAACTCTAAACAGGAAAAGAAATGAATGACAAGGTTGTTTGAGGTTGCAATTATATTATGTGTCATAACCCAATTTTTGGGTTACTCCCTAAAATAAAATAAAAATAACAAAAATAAAATAAAAGGAGCCGACGTGGGTAGAAAAATCAATCTGGAAATTTTGGTTGTTGTCGCGAGTCCAATCGTATCTCTTTGGTTCCAAAAATAGAGAAAAATACAGATTTAATGCAAAAATAATTTATAGTTGGATGAATCTGTGTAAAAACTAAGTTAAACGACATAATTGTATTTTTTATGGGTTGATTCGATTTAATCATCGACAAATTTAATATTAAAATTATGATCGCGAATTAATTTAAGGTCCAATTGAAGGATTTAATTAAGTGCAAGGACTTAATTATACTTTAAATTGGTCAAATTAATTTTATTAAGGGCTTAGTCAATGAGAAACCAATTTCTTGAATTTAATTCAGGCTCAATTGATGAGAATGGAATTTTCGGAGGCCGATTTGAATTTTTAAGTCAATAATGCGAAATCAGGAGCCAAATTGAACGAATTGAGAATTTAACAGTCAATTGAGGGTTAAATCGCGCAATCGGAACCGGAGACCAAAATAAAAAAAGGCGCGCACATTTAAGGTTGCTGTTAAAATTTTGACGGGGATACAATTGCATAAAATTAAAAGTTTAAAACTAATTGGGGGTGCGATTGAACCAATCAAACATTGAGGGACCAAATTGTATTTTTCAAACACAAATTTGGCATGTCCCTGCACTGTTCCGACACCTGAACAGTGCAGGAACATGCCCTGTATTCCCTCAGGCCTCTGCATTTTTGCAGAGGCCATACCATTCCCTCAGGCCTCTGCATTTTTGCAGAGGCCACAGCTCACCCTTCAGGCCCTCTGCAAAATGCAGAGGGCAACAATCTCATGCAATGTGCATGACGAACGGTTGCCTTTTTTCCTATAAATGCAACCGTTCGCAGCATGCACCAGGGAGGGGGAGAAAAAGAAAGAAAAAATAGAAAGGAGAACCAGCAAATTTACGCAGAGAGGAAAAGAACAGAGAGTAAAAGAGAAAGAAAAGTTAGGAAAACAAGCAGAGAGAATACAAGCAAAATTTTACATTAAATTTGAACTTCATCTCTCTCGGTTCAGAGCCCTCTCTCGATCCCTCTACTGCGTTTTTCGTCTCTCTCTCTTGAAACCAGTACGCTGGTCTCTCTCTCTCTCCTTCTCGGTTCAACACTCCGACGACAACTCCGACCACCTCAACACCACCTGGTCATCACCTTCATCTCCCCCTCCACACCAGAAACCCATCTGTGGCCTCCGGGAAGCAGCAGCAGCGGTAACGGTGGCAGTAGCAGTTGCACCGATCATCTTTCCGACGCCGTTTCCGGCCACCACAGGCCACCATTTCCGACGCCACAACGACCAAAAGAACCACCTCGACCTCCTCTACCCAACGGTGCTAACAGGTAAACCGTTTGCCACACTCGAAAATTTCATCATTTACTGTTTATCTCCTTCATTACTTGCGCGGGGAGTGAATTAATTCACTCCCCCCGCAGAGCTGGTTGGGCTGGGCTTTGTGCCCGGCCCAGCGCTCTGTAAAGCAGGGCTTCCAGCCCACAAATATCTGGGCTTCCAGCCCATGAGGACTGGAAGCCCAGCCCAAGTTATTTTGGGCTCCTAGCCCAAACACATTTGGGCTCCAGCCGTGAGGGCTGGAAGCCCATCCCAAACACTTTGGGCTTCCAGCCCATGATGACTGGAAGCCCAGCCACACACCTTCTGGGCTTCCAGCCCGTGAGGGCTGGAAACCCAGTCCACTAAGGCTGGGCTGTCAGCCCACTGTGGCTGACAGCCCAGCCCAGAGAAAAAAAAGAAAAAAGAAAAAATACAAATTGAAAAAAAAAGTATTTTTATTTTTTTGCCTACTGTTATTATTACAAAAAATTTCAAAAAAATATATATAAAAAAATGTATTTGTTTTTTGTGCATACGGCCAAATTCCATGATTTTTCCATACATATTTTTCGTAAAAATTATGTTGCATCTTTCTCATATTTTGAAACAAAAATTGGATATCGTAACCGGTTTATAATTATCCGTTGGAATTTGGCCAAAATGTCAAAAATAATTATAAATATTTTTGTTTCATCTATTAGGGTGTAAATTTACATTGTAAAGTACACCCGCGGATATAAAAAATAAATTTTACTACGGTGTAAATTTACATTGTAAAGTACACCCGTAGATAAAAAAAAAAGATTTTTACTACGGTGTAAAATTACAATGTAAAGTACACCCGTAGATAAAAAAACTTGTAACTGCGGTGTAAAATTACATTGTAAAGTACACCCGCAGACAAAAAGAATGTATTTTTGAAAATGCAGTGTAAAAATTTTAACTTAGAAAAACAATCAAACAACAATGCAGCTTACCTTAGGTAGGGTGCACTGGGGGTGATGCGTCTTCCCCTTGCACAACAAGTCCCCTTACCCAAGACTCTCGCAGACCAATAGGTTTCCTAGTGACCGTAATACTAGGTGGCGACTCCTAATAATTATAGTCGTAAATTTTACGGCTATAAATAACCCCATTTTCACCGCGCGTCGTTGTCTTCCCCAAATCAAGGGGAGATGTCGGGGCGCGAAGCGCGTCAAAAATTCGCCGTCGCGACATTATGTATAGTAAATGAAAATTATAGTAGAAAGCCATGAGATCAATTTGTTAAGACTACGTGGCAGTAAGGTTCACGTGAGCTTATTGATCTGGTTTGATTTTTTGCATCCTTTAACTTTCATGATCAAAATCGAACCGTCCATGTTTAACTCCTTAAAAAACCGCATGGTATTATCCTAGGGAAGCGACTTGAATAGCATTTCCTAAAAAACCACAGAATCCCTGCTGGACCGCTCGCTTCTTTAAATCCCCCCGTTAAGGGCAAGTCCAATGGCAAGAGCTATTTTTAAGAGCTAAATCATATAAATGGCTCTTTGAATAGTGTGCAAATGGCTTTTGAGTTGATGTGTTGTTCAATGATAAGAGCCATTTTGGAGAGCCATTTTTATTTTATTTTATTGTAAATAAAGTTCAATTATTTTGTATATAGTTTAATTATACAATTATTATGAGTAAGTTATATAATTAAATAATTGCTTTTGTAAAACCCTACAACAATAAAAATATTATTTTTAATTATATTTAAATTAAAAAAATGAATTTAAATATAATTAAAAGACCCGCAATATTTGAAATTTGAAAATTAAGCTACTTATTGTATGTTTTTCAAGTAATTTGTATGTTTTTTTTATGCGTGTTGTATTTGAAGTTAATTAATGTTATTTATTATCTTTGAGTGTTAGAAAAACTTAAAAAAAACAAAATAAACACATTAACAAATAACCAATAAGTTCAAACATAATTAATTAAAATACATTTCATTACAAATAATTCAATCAAATTAATTACAAATTAATACTCCTATTTTTTATGCTAATTATTATTATAATAATAATTAAAATAATATAATAATAATTAAAATAAAAAACCCAACTCGTCCGTTCCCCATCTCAAAATTAAACCTAAAAAACCTAGTCCATTTCTTATCTTCTCCCACTGCTGTCGTCGTCGCCCCCCCCCCCCCCCCCCCCCCCCCCCCAATTGTTCCTTATCGTCTTCTTTGTAAGCAAGCCGGCGAAAGTAGAAAGGCGAAAGTAGAAATCACACTTTCTTTGACTGTCATTTTGACTTTCTTTGACTGTAGAGAACACTCGATCCATTTATCCTTGACAAAATGACAGTCAAAGAAAGTGTGATTTCTACTTTCGCCGGCTTGCTTACAAAGAAGACGATAAGGAACAATTGGGGGGGGGGGGGGGGGGGGCGACAGGCAGTGGGAGAAGATAAGAAATGGGCTAGGTTTTTTAGGTTTAATTTTGAGATGGGGAACGGACGAGTGGGGTTTTTTATTTTAATTATTATTATATTATTTTAATTATTATTATAATAATAATTAGCATAAAAAATAGGAGTATTAATTTGTAATTAATTTGATTGAATTATTTGTAATGAAATGTATTTTAATTAATTATGTTTGAACTTATTGGTTATTTGTTAATGTGTTTATTTTGTTTTTTTTAAGTTTTTCTAACACTCAAAGACAATAAATAACATTAATTAACTTCAAATACAACAACCATAAAAAAACATACAAATTACTTGAAAAACATACAATAAGTAGCTTAATTTTCCAATTTCAAATATTGCGGGTCTTTTAATTATATTTAAATTCATTTTTTTAATTTAAATATAATTAAAAATAATATTTTTATTGTTGTAGGGTTTTACAAAAGCAATTATTTAATTATATAACTTACTCATAATAATTGTATAATTAAACTATATACAAAATAATTGAACTTTATTTACAATAAAATAAAAATGGCTCTCCAAAATGGCTCTTACCATTGAACAACACATCAACTCAAAAGCCATTTGCACACTATTCAAAGAGCCATTTCTATGATTTGGCTCTTAAAAATAGCTCTTGCCATTGGACTTGCCCTTAACGGGGGGATTTAAAGAAGCGAGCGGTCCAGCAGGGATTCTGTGGTTTTTTAGGAAACGCTATTCAAGTCGCTTCCCCAGGATAATACCATGCGGTTTTTTAAGGAGTTAAACATGGACGGTTCGATTTTGCTCATGAAAGTTAAAGGATGCAAAAAATCAAACCAGATCAATAAGCTCACGTGAACCTTACTGCCACGTAGTCTTAACAAATTGATCTCATGGCTTTCTACTATAATTTTCATTTACTATACATAATATAATTGCAACCTCAAACAACCTTGTCATTCATTTCTTTTCCTGTTTAGAGTTAAAAAGAATGTCACCTAGGGAATAGGGAAATTATTATTATTATTTACACTCAAGTAGTGCATAAATACAAGAGTAATTTCAAATTTGTAAGAGATTTTTTTGTTTTGTTTTGTTTCTTTTTCAAAAAAATTGGTGCAAGCATGGACTAGTAGCAGCGATAATGCACCTGAGGGTTTATTTATTTCACATTAAATATTTTATAAAAATATATTTTGTTGATTTTCATGTTTGTTTCTAGAAAATATTTTTAAAATATTAAAAAATATATTTACCTCTTTAAATTTTATAAAATATTTTATAAATAATCATTTACTTACAATATTATCATCTCTTTTATCATCATTATCGCCACCACATCGTCACCTCTTACACCACCATCATGATCACTTCACCATTATCATCGCCATCTCACCACCACCACAATAATATCACCATCATCGCAACCATCACTTTTTTTTATCATTGTCATGTCGTAATAATATCTCACCACCATTAACACATTTTCTTACACCATCATCATAATCACTTTATCATTGTCATCGTCATTTCACCATCACCATAATCACTTCATCATCACAACCATTTCTTTTTTCACCATTGTCATGCTAATATCTCGCCACCATTACCACCTATTTTTTTCACCACAACCGCCTCATCTTTTACTGTCACCATGATCATTTCACCATCATTTTGCCACTATCTCACGGTCATCACCTCCTCTTGTATCATCACCACAATCACCTCGCCATAATCTCTCAAACTTCATGCCACCATCACTTCTCTTCTTCCGTTTTCTTCGCCGCCGCCACCACTTTTCTTCCTCCTTTTTCCTAGTCACCACCATCATTTTATCTTTCATCATTATTATAATTGTCTCATGACCACCATCCTCTTCACTGCTATTACCATCGCATCACAAATATTATTTTTGAACGAAAAAAACTTTCAAAATCAAAGTCAATCACTCCCAAATAATGACATCACCACCACAAACTTTTATCACTATTTATCATTTAACCACTACCATCGTATCTAAAATAATTTACATGTAAATTCTTTCTCATTTACAAAATATCTTAAGCAAACCAGAAATAAGCTAAGAAGTGAGCCACTTGTATTTAAGATATTTCCATGATTGCTACTTTTATGTTACTCTAATGCAACTATTTTTAAATAAAAAAAATATGAAAATTGAATGGCAAAACATGAAGAGAAAAAAATGCTTGAAATTGTAGTAGGAAATGCTTTTTGAAAATATTTTTTCGTTTCAAAATATATAGAATTAAATCATTTCTGATTTTATTTATTTATTATATCAATAAATCAAAACCATAAAAAAATCAAAACCTTAAAAAAAATCAAATTTCATATTTTTTATACCAAGAATATTAAAAAAAAAAAAAAACAGGAACTGAAACTATGTTAAACACCCCCGGAAGATGCCCGAGGAAAAGCAGAATCAAATCATCGCAAATCACTTTTCCCGAATTAACAGTTTGAGCGTGTTAATTCGGAATGCAACACCAAACTGCGAGGAGAGCAATCGTCTAGGAAGGAAGCATTTCGCAAAAGCAATAATGCTATTGATTCCAGAATTTCTTAATTTAGTATCATCCATTCGAATAACTGTTCTTACACCATCCATGGAGCGATATAAGGCTTTTCCCTCTCCCTCTGTTCTCACAACTAACTAACACAATTATAGGTATCGTTTGGCCATACAACATGCACTGCTAGTATCAATTTCGTGCGCTCATAAAACACGCAGTCATAATCCTGGAATTGGGAACTGAGTTGTAAGTGCCTCAACTCTTCTTTGAAGATCTGATACCTTTTCGGATAGCGGGAAATCAGGGGATTTGACAAACTTTAAGAAATCCTGGAGCTTGGATCCAGAAACTAATTTTTTAGCTTCAAGACTTATTTGTACTCCTTCATGAATCAAGTCAGCAGTTGCTACAAATTCTCTCTCTGCAAATCCTCTGGTAGTCATCGCAGGGGATCCGATGCGAATGCCACCAGGAACTAGGGCGCTCTTATCACCTATTTAAATTAACAGAGCAGCAGCCATAAGCAAGGGGTACCAATAAAGGGATTGAGAGAGACAAGGAAAGAAGATATAGAATAAGGCTAACCAGGCACTGAATTCTTGTTGAGGGTGATAGAAGCCATGTCAAGGATTTTCTCCACCCGAGCCCCATCAAGTCCCTGTTGATAGAACATATATTGATAAATATGTGAGAAATAAACGGGGAAAGAAGCCACTACAGAAAAATGATGCATAAAACAATTTGTTATAATAAGATGCTATGTGGTAAAAATAGTGACCATGCTCTTTTAGGTTAAAACCCTGCAATAAAAATCAAGGCTTACAAAATCAGGCCAAACCAATTCATAAGCATCACAATGATCATGTACAGACAGAAGTGCTCTCAATAATACAGGTATGAACACAAACTACATTGCTGCATTCATTGACAAGTGACATTATATGGCTAGGATGCTTCCAAGAATTGGTTCCTAACATCTTATACAGCGTTTATGAACAATATATGGTTAGGTTCCTCTGAAAATTAATCGTAACATCTTGTGCTCTTTTTGCAGACATGTTTCATAAATTGATTTTACTGTTGAGATTATGATATCCAAGTAATAGCAAAGGGCATTCATATGTTGGGAAAAAACTTGATGGCCACAGATAATCAGCGAAAGATTGCAATACATTTCAGAAAATAATGGAGACAACAAAGCAACAAGACACTTACCAGTGGCCTCAGATCTACAAGAATGAGATGATTGTCGCTCCCGCCAGAAACCAGTTTATATCCTAATTCAACCATTCGGTTTGCAAGTGCTCTAGAGTTAGAGATGACCTACATGGAAAAGCAACAAGAATAAGTTTGGATGGATTAAAACATATCTTGGACCATGCTTAACCAAGAGAGTACAGTACCTGTTTCTGGTAGGCTTTAAATTCAGGGGACTGTGCATGCTTCAAGCAAACTGCCAGTCCACCAATTGTGTGATTATGAGGACCACCCTACGACACATTTAACAAATTGTGTTGGTTTTAGAATTATGCAAGGGTGAAACACCATAAAGTATAAAATCTAAATCAAATTCTAACATGCATTAGCACCCACTTGCAAGCCTGGAAAAACAGCATTATTGATGGCAGATTCCATGTCAACTCCTAGAACCGGATCTTTTTTGAAAAAGATCATTCCACCTCTTGGACCTCGTAGGGACTGAAGGGAAATGAGAAAATTTTCAGGTCATCTATTTGCAGATCAACATCAACACAGCAAGAGTTTGCTATTTGCATTTCAATTGGCAACGAAATTAAGATCCAAACAAAATGCAAGATGTTATATTTCATGCTATACCAGGAAACATGAAGCGGCATTGGGCCCAAACTGTTAGTAAATACCAGAAAAATCCTCTCAAATAGTCATCTGAACTTACCTTGTGTGTTGTAGTTGTCACAACATCACAGTACTCAAAGGGGTCAGCAACAACAGAAGCAGCAACAAGACCACTTATATGAGCCATATCCATCATGAGAAAAGCACCGACAGCATCTGCAATCTTTCAATGCATATAGATTGTAGTTAGTTGGCTGTTAAAGCGGGGGGAATCTGGGCAAAAATCACTTTGTGCCCCTATACTTTTAATTTATAGTCACATCACACCCTCTACTACATTTTCCATCATGACAACCCTTCTGCTTAGACTGTGGAACTTTTTATCCTTTCCATCCACCTCTGTCATGGAAGTCTGTTGGTTTACTAATGCTATGAGTTGATCAATCCTTAACCAATCAAATATCAACACATGATCATTCTAAAAGTCATCAGATCATCAGATACCCCTCTGCCATACAGATTGATCAAGTTAATCCTTTTGCTATGAATTATACTCAACTAATAAAATATGCATAAGGTGACTGATTTGATTAATTTAATGATTATCAAGTTACATTAACAATTAAAATAAAGTAAAATGTGAATAAATACTTGTGTCTTTAATTTTATGCTTTTTTTAAACAAAGCATAAAAATTGAAAAATTAGTGAAAAATTAAAAGGTTGGGTTTAATATTTTTTTCAGCTAATCTAATTTAAATACCTAATAATAATTAAATCCTTCATTTTTATGCTTTGTTTTATTAGTTAAGCCCAATTTGCTGCAAATGGACTAATTTGATCAAATGAACTAATCCTTCAAAAGTTGAAGTAGAAGGGTTGGCATGCCTCAAATAGTAGTAGAGTTTGATATGACTAAAAGTGGAAAATACAAGGGCACGAGGCAATTTTTAGTACACAAAAGAAGACAAAACTAAATTAACTGCTTGTAACATCTACCTTTCTCATGCGAGGATAATCAAAATCTCGAGGATAAGCACTAGCACCAGCAATAATGAGTTTTGGTCGAAAGAGGATGGCTGTTTTCTCAAGCATGTCATAATCAACCAGACCTATAATAAGTGTTAGGGAAAAGGATTAATACACATCACCAAACCAATATAGTCAACCATTTTCTCCTAAATTAATAACAATGATAAATCACCTGTAGATTCATCAAGTCGATATGGCATAGACTCAAAGTAAATTGATGTCCCAGATACCCGCCTTTTAGGAGTCATGAATCCATGAGACAAGTGTCCCCCATGAGGCAAATCCAAACCCTAATTTAATCACAATGAATATGAATAGAAGGATTTTGCATTGTGAAACTGCAGAAGCATTAATAAGAGAGAGAGAGAGAGAATTTACCATGATTCGGTCATGTGGTTTAAGAAGCGCAGTATAAACCTCAAAATTAGCAGGGGAACCAGACAATGGTTGGACATTAACACCCCACTTCTTTCCATCCAAGTTAAATGATGCCAGAGCCCTTTTTTGACAGAGGGTTTCAAGCTCATCAATGTACTCATTTCCACCATAGTATCTGCAATATATAGACAATTATTAGGCTATAAAAGCCATTCAAACTTTCAGCCCCAAAAAGACAGACATCTCAATGAAAGAAATTTACCTTTTACCAGGAAGTCCTTCGGAATACTTATTTGTTAAGCACGAACCAACTGCTTCCATAACTGCTCGAGATGTGAAATTCTCTGATGCAATAAGTTCAAGGCTTTTGAACTGCCTATCCTTTTCCTTATTTATAATTTCATGCACTTCAGGATCAGCTTCACAGAGTCCATAATCTTTGAAGCTGCTTGTGTCAGCTAGACAATTGTGGCAAAAAAATCCATTCACAAAGAGTCAGTCTCAACACTCATGGCCAACAGTTTCCACCTAGAATCATATTATATATCATTCTATTTGTCATTCTAGTTGCATAAAGCCAACCAGACAGTGAAATAAATAGCTGGTGTTCTGGTCGAAAATTGATAGCCCTTAAAACCTAGGCACTCTGATAACACTTCAAATACAGCTAAATTATATCAGCAAAGCACAAACTTTTTTCTTAAAAAAAACCCTTCCAATAGATTTACAGCAATTACATGCAGTCTATGTTCACTTGTTCGGACTTCAAGAGAGCAGCAAGAGAATAATAAAAAAGAACAAAAGATATCATGCTTGCCTCCAGTTTCAGGGGTAGGCACAGAAACAGAAGAGGGGGGCCTGCCAATGACCAAGCTTCCTTCAAGGGAAGAAGCCCTACATGGCTTCAGCTTAACTTGGTATGGAAACCCAATGATAACACTCCTTTTCATTGGAAAGGCTAACCCTTTTGTCAAAACAGGCTGTTGCAAAGAACCCATCACTGCTGCTCCACTGGTGGCTTGCATCTCTAGCTTTTGACAGAAACCTCACCGAAAATTACCTGCAAGTTCCAATTAAATAATATGAGAATTCAATCAGAAAGTTGAAATTCCTGTTTTACAGAACTATCAGGGATTGTAATATCAATTTCACAAGCAATACATAAGGAAAAAGGAAAAAAAAATATGATCCGGGTTTAACAAATGAGTGCAAGTACTCTGCCATTACATTTCCTTATTCTTTTTGCTTCACCTAAATAATAACATGATTAGGGGTGAGTATTTTCGGTTCGGTTCGGTTTTCATCAAAAAAAGTAACCAAACCGAAATTATTTTTTTTCTTAAAAACAAAACCGAACCGAACCTATTAGAAAACCGAACATTTTCGGTTCGGTTCGGTTTTTATGATTAAAAAATTGGTAAAACCGGATTTGTTTATTGGGCTTTCTGATGGGTCATCCAATGGGCTTTTCTGATGGGCTTTTCTGTAGGCCATCTAATGGGCTTATAATTAATATAAAAAAACTGATTTATACAAATAGTAATGTATTAAATTGTTAATGTTAATATAGTTTTATTAAGTTTTTTTTAACTTTCTAGTTTCTAATTCTTTTGTTTTGTTTATTTTAGCATGAGACAAAATAATTAAAATTACACAAACAAATAAGTTAAAGTTTAGTTTACAGACTAATAAAAACACCAAGCCACATAGACATAAAAACACTTCAAGAAATACACTAGATTCTGAACTAATTATCATCTGTTGCTAGATTTAGCTTTCCACCAAATTCTACAAAAAAAAAACAAATGTTAGATTGAAAATAAGTTGATTAATAAATCATCTTTTATTATCACCACGATCATTTCACCATCATTTTGCCATTATCTTACGGTCATCACCTCCTCTTGTATCATCACCACAATCACCTCGCCATAATCTCTCAAACTTCATGCCACCATCACTTCTCTTCTTCCGTTTTCTTTGCCGCCACCATCACTTTTCTTCCTCCTTTTTCTTCGTCACCACCATCATTTTAGGGGTGAGCATTTTCGGTTCGGTTCGTTTTTTTGTCAAAAAAGTAACCAAACAGAATTTTTTTTTTATAAAAAAAACAAACCGAAACCGAACCGAATATATTCTAAACCAACCACTTTCGGTTCGGTTCGGTCCGGTTTTTTTTATTAAAAAATGAATAAAACCGAATCTGGTTTTTGGGCCATCTGATGGGCCTTCTAATGGGCTTCTGATGGGCTTTTTGATGGGTTTTCTAATAAATTTTCTGATGGGCTTGAAAAACTATTTTCGTACAAGAACCCAAAGTATTTTTAATTTTTTTTTGCAACAAATACAAAATATTAATGTATTAAATTGTTAATATAGTGTTTATTAAGTTTTTTTTTAACCTTTCTAATACTTTTGTTTTGTGTAATTTAGCATGATGAGAAATGATTAAAACTACACAAGTGAACAAATTTAAATTTAAATTACAGAAAATGCCTTCAAAGGGCTTCAAAATAAACAAGCAACATTAACATAAAAAACTTCAAGAAATACACTATATTTGCAGCATATATTCATAATAATTCCACAATATATTCGCAGCATATATGCATAATAAATTTACAGTATATTTGCAGCATGGTCTAGTCACATTATACTGATTTTTCATCTAATATTCCTAATTTCCTATCCACACTTTCACGATGACAGAGCAGCTAAGGCAGCAACATATTTCAATACATTATACTGATTTTCACATTATACTGCCTTTTCACATTATACTGCAGCAACATCAATCTCTAATACCAACGGCATGCTATGAACATATAAGCTCAAATACCATCAACATCAACTAATTACTACTTAAATACATCAACATAATCTCATATTCTCAGTGCATACTGCATAGCCAGAGGAACATATAATCTCAAATACCAGCAACATCAATTAATTACTACTTAAATACATCAACATATAATCAATTAATCATATATCATCATCTCAGTGCCTAGCCTGAGGTAGCAGTAGGGCTTCCTCAAATAGTATGTCCAATGACTCTGATTTATCAACTCCACAGGACTATGACTATTCTACGACAGATGATCTATAAGATATAACAAGAAATAAATCAGAAATAAATCAGAGGTTCAATTTACTTACCTTTTGTAAACTGCAACCGTGTCGGATGGGGACGATGATAAAGAGGAACTGTCGAACTGGGGGTAACGATGTGATCAGATTGCAGAGGGAAAGAGGGTAATGGTTGGTTGGCTGGTTGCAGTCTTGCAGAGGGAGGGATAGGCCGAGAGGCGAGAGGCAAGAGGGAGGGAGATTTAAGTTGCAGAGGGAGGCGAGAGGCTGGGGACGATCTAGCCTAAAGTATTAGACTGTTAGTTGCAGAGAAGGAGGCGAGAGGCGAGAGGCTGGGGACGATCTAGGGTTTGTTAGTTGCAGAGAAGGAGGCGAGAGGCGAGAAGGAGGCGAGAGGCGAGAGGCGAGAGGCGAGAGGCTGGGGACGATCTAGGGTTTGTTAGTTACAGAGAAGGAAGCGAGAGGCGAGGGAGAGAAGGAAGCGAGAGTAGGGGACGATTTAATTTTAGGGTTTGTTAAGGTTCTATTTATACTATTGTTGTTAACCGACTAAACCGGTTCGGTTCAATCGGTTTTGTCTGTACAAAACCGATACCGAACCGAACCGGAAATTTTTCAGAATTTTTTAATCGGTTTAATCGGATTTTTTTTTCGGTTCGGTTTTCTCGGTTTTTTTTTCTCGGTTTTCCCGGTTTTTTCTGTTGGTCGGTTTTTTTGCTCACCCCTACATCATTTTATCTTTCATCATTATTATGATTGTCTCATGACCACCATCCTCTTCACTGCTATTACCATCGCATCACAAATATTATTTTTGAACGAAAAAAACTTTCAAAATCAAAATCAATCACTCCCAAATAATGACATCACCACCACAAACTTTTATCACTATTTATCATTTAACCACTACCATCGTATCTAAAATAATTTACATGTAAATTCTTTCTCATTTACAAAATATCTTAAGCAAACCAGAAATAAGCTAAGAAGTGAGCCACTTGTATTTAAGATATTTCCATGATTGCTACTTTTATGTTACTCTAATGCAACTATTTTTAAATAAAAAAAATATGAAAATTGAATGGCAAAACATGAAGAGAAAAAAATGCTTGAAATTGTGGTAGGAAATGCTTTTTGAAAATATTTTTTCGTTTCAAAATATATAGAATTAAATCATTTCTGATTTTATTTATTTATATATCAATAAATCAAAACCATAAAAAAATCAAAACCTTAAAAAAAAACAAATTTCATATTTTTTATACCAAGAATATTAAAAAAAAAAAAAAAACTGATTTATACAAATAGTAATGTATTACAAACCGGATTTGTTTATTGGGCTTTCTGATGGGTCATCCAATGGGCTTTTCTGATGGGCTTTTCTGTAGGCCATCTAATGGGCTTATAATTAATATAAAAAAACTGATTTATACAAATAGTAATGTATTAAATTGTTAATGTTAATATAGTTTTATTAAGTTTTTTTTAACTTTCTAGTTTCTAATTCTTTTGTTTTGTTTATTTTAGCATGAGACAAAATAATTAAAATTACACAAACAAATAAGTTAAAGTTTAATTTACAGACTAATAAAAACACCAAGCCACATAGACATAAAAACACTTCAAGAAATACATTAGATTCTGAACTAATTATCATCTGTTGCTAGATTTAGCTTTCCACCAAATTCTACAAAAAAAAAACAAATGTTAGATTGAAAATAAGTTGATTAATAAATCATAAAATATTATCACCAAAGAAGACAAAACTAAATTAACTGCTTGTAACATCTACCTTTCTCATGCGAGGATAATCAAAATCTCGAGGATAAGCACTAGCACCAGCAATAATGAGTTTTGGTCGAAAGAGGATGGTTGTTTTCTCAAGCATGTCATAATCAACCAGACCTATAATAAGTGTTAGGGAAAAGGATTAATACACATCACCAAACCAATATAGTCAACCATTTTCTCCTAAATTAATAACAATGATAAATCACCTGTAGATTCATCAAGTCGATATGGCATAGACTCAAAGTAAATTGATGTCCCAGATACCCGCCTTTTAGGAGTCATGAATCCATGAGACAAGTGTCCCCCATGAGGCAAATCCAAACCCTAATTTAATCACAATGAATATGAATAGAAGGATTTTGCATTGTGAAACTGCAGAAGCATTAATAACAGAGAGAGAGAGAGAGAGAGAGAGAGAATTTACCATGATTCGGTCATGTGGTTTAAGAAGCGCAGTATAAACCTCAAAATTAGCAGGGGAACCAGACAATGGTTGGACATTAACACCCCACTTCTTTCCATCCAAGTTAAATGATGCCAGAGCCCCTTTTTTTGACAGAGGGTTTCAAGCTCATCAATGTACTCATTTCCACCATAGTATCTGCAATATATAGACAATTATTAGGCTATAAAAGCCATTCAAACTTTCAGCCCCAAAAAGACAGACATCTCAATGAAAGAAATTTACCTTTTACCAGGAAGTCCTTCGGAATACTTATTTGTTAAGCACGAACCAACTGCTTCCATCACTGCTCGAGATGTGAAATTCTCTGATGCAATAAGTTCAAGGCTTTTGAACTGCCTATTCTTTTCCTTATTTATAATTTCATGCACTTCAGGATCAGCTTCACAGAGTCCATAATCTTTGAAGCTGCTTGTGTCAGCTAGACAATTGTGACAAAAAAATCCATTCACAAAGAGTTAGTCTCAACACTCATGGCCAACAGTTTCCACCTAGAATCATAATATATATCACTCTAGTTGCATAAAGCCAACCAGACAGTAAAATAAATAACTGATGTGTTCTGGTCGAAAATTGATAGCCCTTAAAACCTAGGCACTCTGATAACATTTCAAATACAGCTAAATTATATCAGCAAAGCACAAATTTTTTTCTTAAAAAAACAACCCTTCCAGTAGATTTACAGCAATTACATCCAGTCTATGTTCACTTGTTCGGACTTCAAGAGATAAGCAAGAGAATAATAAAAAAGAATAAAAGATATCATGCTTGCCTCCAGTTTCAGGGATAGGCACAGAAACAGAAGAGGGGGGCCTGCCAGTGACCAAGCTTCCTTCAAGGGAAGAAGCCCTACATGGCTTCAGCTTAACTTGGTATGGAAACCCAATGATAACACTCCTTTTCATTGGAAAGGCTGACCCTTTGGTCAAAACAGGCTGTTGCAAAGAACCCATCACTGCTGCTCCACTGGTGGCTTGCATTTCTAGCTTTTGACAGAAACCTCACCAAAAAATTACCTGCAAGTTCCAATTAAATAATATAAGAATTCAATCAGAAAGTTGAAATTCCTGTTTTACAGAACTATCAGGGATTGTAATATCAATTTCACAAGCAATACATAAGGAAAAAGGAAAAAAAATATGAAAGAAAGTAGCTGTGTGGCCATAATATGAATGAGAATTTCTTCATTATCCAGTAGCGAGAAGAAAAAAATGAAAATTTTCAATTGAAACTCAAGAGCTTGTTTGATTTTTCATTGTTTGAATCCCCGGAAAAAAAAAGGTGTAAATTTATTATCGCAAATGTTTTATTATTTTTTTATAAAAAAAAATGTCAAATTAATCAAATTCGTTCTCAATAGCAAGAGATATTAATTGGTCTGAGCTAAACTCATAATTTGCATGAAAATAAACTCGGTTTTGCTACGTTTCCAGGAAAGCAAACACCAACAAGTTGGGAATTTTTATTTTATTTTAGGTTTTGTAGCATGAAAATCAAATAGAAAGTAGTGATTGAGAAAGAAATAAGAGCGTTGAAAAGGATGAGAGAAGAACTAACCTCTGGTAGTAGCAATCTGTAGAAGGAGAATAGATTGGAGACAGACAGACAGAGAGGGCGGCAAAGAGACGAACTAAAACCCTCCTTTAGTTAACGGGGGAATTTAAAGAAGCGAGTGGTCCAGCTGGGATTTCTTAGGAAGCGACTTGAATAGATTGGAGTTTGCTATATATGGGCTCATTTCCTGGGCAACACGGCAGTATAATTATTATTTTCTCTTAATTTTCCAGGAAAATCCTCTGGATTTTGAAAGCCTCCACCAGACTTATCTCAAATTCAATAGCAAAATCTAGTTCTTACAATTAATTAATCTAAACATATCAAGGGGCTAGTCTGAAATCTAGCAGAAAGTCGTCTAATAAAAATTAAATAAATAATATAATAATTATTAAAGACTCACATGTTCATTAAAATTTAGCCCTAGTTCTTACATGAGTAATTATAATAATAATAACATTTTGTAAGGATGGAAGAGTTTATTTTAAAAAACACATGATGTATTAAGAAAACAAAGCATAACATGTAAGAGAAAAATAGTTAAATAATAGTAATAATTGGAGGGAAAGGGAAGAAAAAAGGCACCATGTTCCTTGATGGGAATTAAAGAGGTGGAGCTCTGTGGGCGAAGTTGAAATTCGTGATAAGATGGGATGGTTATCCTAATTACTATTAAAAAGACATGCCGTGGACGCACCAAAATATTCCAAGTTCATTGAACATGCGAGGGAAGATCCGATCCAATATCAAGTTTGCTAGAAATTGTTTGGCACCAAAAGGTTAGGATTTTAGGATTGCTGCCGTAATCGTCATCTTATCATGCTGGCTTGAGTGGATTGGATTATGTTAGGGTTTCTCTTTAGAGATTATATAAGGGCATCCACTTTCCAAAATGTGACCTTTATTGTAGACAAAGTTATGTGATTTGAATAAGTCACATCAAAATAAACTTTATATAATTTGATTTTAAAATATTAGGTCAAAAGATTATTTTTTTTACTCTTAATTTTTTATACCAAACCAATAACTTGTCTTTAAACATGTTAAGTCAATTAAATTGCGTTGAGACATCCCGCATAAAAACTCGAGTTATTCAATAAGTTGAGCTAGAAGGGTTTTTTTATGCCAATATTTTTTTAATTTTTTTTTATTGATCATGTGAGATGTTTTTGAATTTACCAAATCAATTAGATCATGTCAAAATAAATCTTACACTGTTTAATTTTAAACTCGTGTTGGACAGAGAGTTGAGTCAGAAAATTTATAATCTAAGCCATTAAATTGAATATAATAAAAATATCAAATAGTTCCTTGCAAACTAGATATTTTTATTTATATTTAAAAAAAAAACTAATATGTATATTATAAATGAGAGTTCAATATGTATATTTTTTATTTCTGATTTCATCATGTTTTCAAAATTTCATCCCTAGACTTGTTATATCAGTAGACCAACTTATCTTTAAACATATCAAGTCGATTGAATCACATCAAGATAACAAATTTATAATTTAATCTATTAAATCAAATTTAATAAAAATATCAAAAATAATATATAGTATCACCACATGAATTGGAAAGCTTTATTTCATTAAAGACTGGAGTTTTTCTCGTTGTAAAAGGAATGATGGACTAAAATGTCATTGGCATTTGTGTTTCTAGTGCTGTTTACCCTTCATTAGTTCTTGCTTCCATCTCAAAAGGATTTCATGATCAAGAAATTTCCTCCACATACTTCTTCTATCGATGGTTCCAAAAGAATATAAAAGCATATGGTACTTCCCAAGCTTCCAATCACGTAGAGTTAAAATATTGATAATTATCTTAAGTGACAGAAGCTTGGGGTCAAGAGATTTGTTCTTGGTTCGAGTTTTGTGGTTACTAATATGATGATCATTGAAGGTTTACATGATCATTAATTCTAGAATTTGTAGAATTAATTGAAGTCCATGTAAACTGATATAAATATTCATATTAATAAAAGAAAATATTGGTTGCCAACGGCAATTCATTGGAAAAAATAACCACATTATTGGGAGTAGAACCCGCAATTAAACTATAAGATACCTGCCTCAAATTACAAGCCAACTTCGATTATCTTTAACAGTTAACACCACCAATTCATTTTCGATGAATGATCTTGAAGAAAGTCTCCCCTTTCTACGGTCATGATTGGTTGATTAACCTTCATGGCGTGCATGGCTCGTTCCCTGCTCTATTTCTCTAATGCTTGCTTCAAGGCATCAAAAAACACAATCCCACTCTATAAACTAGAATTAATTATACAACTAGCTAGTATTAGCTTGATAGGGTGACCAGCTGTTTGAATCTTTTGATGAATCTGTCTGAACTGTCAAATGTCTCGTGGCTAATTCCAAATTTGCATTCTATTTTAAAAATATATTTTTTATTTTACATTAAATATTTTTAGATCATTTTTATGACATCAAAAATAATTTTAAAAAATAAAAAATCATTATTTTAATATATTTTGAATGAAAAACACTTTAAAAAAATAATTTCAACAACATTATCCATTTTAAACAAATGCATCAAGTTGGTCAAGGGTCAACTCCAATCTTTATTCAACCTTTTCTTTGGCTAAGGACCAGACATTCATTTCTTTTTTCCTCTTTAAACTTTAAAGTAATGTATTCTGACCTAACTATCTCGTAAATCCACATTCCAGACAAATCTGGTTATATGGACAGTGGAAGAGGATGCAAAAACTTTGGCAATGGCTTATTAATTTTCTTGGAAAAAAAATTATGATGTTATATTCACTTTTTATGCGAGTGCTTGAAAATATGGTTAAAATTGTTTTTTTGTAAAAATACATCAAAATAATATTTTTGATATCAACACATCAAAATTATTTAAAACATCAAAATTAATTTAAAATAAAAAATAAAAAAATATTTTTTTTTTCAAAAATACTTTTAAAACACAATATTAAACAAGTACTGAAATAGTTTGATATTTAAAAAACACCCTTTAAACTTGTGTTATTAATTATATTTTAATTAGAAAAGAGATTAAAAATGACGAGATCTGAATTTGTAACGGTTTGATAATCAAAACTTTTATATCAAATTAAAAAATTATTTAGACCAAAAAAATCTAATTTGTTAGGTTATAATATATACGAGCTGACTTGCCCGCGCGCTGCGCTGGGCTTTTTTCTATGTAGAAAATTAATTGATTTTTTACATGTTATAATTAGTTATTTTAATATTTAATGAGTAAAATTATAATAGATAAAATATATTAGAAATATTTTTTTTTCGGCTAAAAGGAACAGTGTGATCGGTATGAGAAGTGGTTCGTATATTTTTTTTATGAGCTGCCTTTTTTTCCCAGTAATATAAGATCTGAAATATTATAAATAAAAATATTTTTTAAGAAATAAACTTAATTTTTTTGCGTGTTGTAATTAGTTATTTTAATATTCAATTAGTAAAATTGTAATAAATAAAATATGTTAGAAATGAGTTTTTTCTCTCTTTATATATATATATATATATATATATATATATTTTCAGGCAATAATATTAAATAAATATTAAAACATATAATTAGTCTCACATATTTATATAAAAAAAACTAAAAATAATTATTATCATTATTTTGAATGCTTGATCTAGGCTTTTTTCGATGTAGGAAATTGAATGATTTTATACGTGTTGTAACTGGTTATTTTAATATTTTAAATTAAATTAATAAACTTTAATACCGAAAATACTAAGGATTTTTAATAAATTTGCATGGAAGGATAAAAATAAAATAATTCAAAACTTTGATACCGAAAATATTAAGGATTTCAAACCAATTAGAAAATTCAAATAATAGGGACCTAAATGAAACTACAATATACAATCAATTTCAATTGAAGGACCCAATTAAAACAAATCAAAACCTATATAATGACAATAAGGATCAGAAAACAAAGTTGAAAGTTCAGGGATTAAACAGAAATATCACAATAAAGAGCTGCACTGACGTGACCGGTGAACCGAGCGAACCGAATGAATCGAATTGACCTGAACTGACCCAAAAAATGAGCATTGTTGTTGTTGTCCATAGTGATTTGTGTCACGGTGAACATACATAAAAATAGAGATTATTTAGAAATAGCTCCCAAAGTGATTTCTTTAATATTATTTTATTGATATTTATAATATTAAAAGATAATACTCGATGTTTAATTGTTTTACATAATTAATTTTAATATTTGTAACTGTTGAGATAAAAATAAATAACAATTATTCAATTTATATCAAAATATAATTGTTACATGGACAATCATATAGTTTTTGATCATCAATCATAATGTTAAAATCATAATGTTTTATTATGCTCTTATAGGTCTATATAAATTTATTACTGCAAAAAGAAAAATAATATATATTATATTATTTGTTTTTTCTTCTTATATTTTTAGAGATTTAAAAGAATTAGTTGTATACTGAAGTTGCTATCTTTGTGTGGGACAAATAAACCCCTTAAAAACAATATTTTTATACCTCCAAATTAAATTGTTGATATGATTTGTTTATTTTCTTTATATTTTTGGGTTTCTAATTGTTTATTTAGTAAATATAGGTTTTCTGGTGAATTTAAAGGTTTATAAATATTTTAAAAATTTCAGTTATCATATATTAATTTTTCTAAAAATAAAATTATAAATTTAGAGTTTATATATATATATATATATATATTTAATTGTTACTGTAGTAGATAACTTTCACCGGCATCGAGATCACTGAAGAAAGCCAACTTTTTAAGTAATTCTACTAATAAGATCGCTCAGGCAGAGCGGTACACGTTGCCCACTGGAATTTCCCTCAAAAGATAAAGAGCTGACCCGCGCCCCGCGACCCGGAAAAAGAAAAAACCATGTCAAACAGCTCAAAAATCATTTTCGCTGGCAGGGAGATTCGAATTCCCGCGCCCCGTGACCGGGCATGCCACCGTTACCACTCGGCCAAGTGACCTCTTCGTGCAGTTTTAGGATACAAACAATTATAATATTACCTATGGTTTAACTATCCAAAAACTCGATGTTACAGA
This sequence comes from Salix caprea, assembly GCA_964035475.1. Classification (NCBI taxonomy): domain Eukaryota; kingdom Viridiplantae; phylum Streptophyta; class Magnoliopsida; order Malpighiales; family Salicaceae; genus Salix; species Salix caprea. Next base: position 17,628,565 of record OZ037751.1, read on the forward strand.
GATTCGAACTCTCGCGCCCCGCTTCGCGGCGGCGCGCTCTTACCACCGGGCTAAGCGACTTCCTTGCTTAGTTGTAGTATACAAATATTAATATTCTTATTAAGTATTTTAAATGTTCCCGTCCACAGTGATCTGAGTCTTGGTGAACAGTAAAAATCACTATTCAAAACCGTGACCTCTTTTAGCTTTTAAGATAATAATTTATATTATTTTGTTAATAATTTTAATATTGAGGAACACGAATGAGTTTTTTTTTTTTTTTAAAAAAAATACACTTGGTTGGCTAAAATATGATTTGACATGGGGGTGTATAACATTCGGGTAAAGATTAAAGAATAGTCCCGTACAGAAGATAGAAGATATTAAAATATTAATCTTAAACTACGGGACTTCACTGGTTTTAAAAATATTTTTGAAAAAATTTAATATTTTTATTTAAAATTAATTTTTTTTAATATTTTTATGTGTTACTTTTAAGATAATATTTTTTGAAATAATCAGGGAGAAGATCTTGTCATAGCTAATCTTGGAGACTCGAGGGCTGTGCTGGGCAGAACCAATGATCAGAAAGGAATCATGGTTGTCCAATTAACTACAGATTTGAAGCCTGGAGTGCCAAGTAGGAGATCCTTCCTTCTCAATCAAAAGGCAGATTTGCAGCAACTTTTAATGATAATAAGCAGATTTATTCTCACTCATTTGTTAAACCCGGATCATGTTTAGGGGTGAGCAAAAAAACCGATTAACCGATTAAACCGATTAAACCGAAGAAAAAAAACCGAGAAAATCGAACCGAAAAAAAAAACCGATTATAAAATTTTAAAAAAATGTCCGGTTCGGTTCGGAATCGGTTCTGTAAGGCAAAAACCGATTAACCCAAACCGAACCGAACCGGTTCGGTTAAAACACAACTGGTTCGGTTAAAACACTTAATATAAATAGGAAATGTTCATTCATTCATACATTACAAACCTTAGCCGCCCCCTCTGGCCCTCTCCCCCTCTCGCCTCTCGGCCTCTCTCGGTCTCCTTCCCTCCCTCTCGCCTCTCGGCCTCACCGAATCTCCTTCCCTCCCTCTCGCCTCTCGGCCTCACCGAATCTCCTTCCCTCCCTCTCGCCTCTCACCTCTCGCCTCCCTCTTTTTTTTTCTTGAACTGACTTGGGTCTCAGAAGTTCTCACATCTGTTTCAACTTTCAAGTTGGTTGGCTTGTCCAGAGAAAATCGATCAACTACTTGGTATGTAATTTATGCTACTTTTTTTAATGATTTGAGATTCTATTTATTCAGTATTAGTTGATAATCTGTTAGTGCATCTTACTTACAGTTGAACTTGAAGTCTAGCCTCAAAAAAATAATGGGGTATATTTCAAATAATTTCGGAAAAAACAATTTTTACATGACAGGGGAAAAACATGTGATTGTGTTTAATCTAAGTTCTTCTCGAGGACAAAGAATATGCTGTTATTGTGTTTTTCCTTTGGACAATAGTTTTGGGTAAATAATATTTGCTAGCACAAGCATACAAGGAATGTGATTTGTTGCTTTATGTTTAGAACACCATTGCTTGCTTTGTTGTTATCCATGTTATTGATTATAGTTTATACGTTAGTTAATTTTATTAACTTAGCTTCAATGAATCAGATTCGTTCATAAAAAAACAGTATAAAAACAATATATATATTTGTAAATCTGGAATCATGTTTATTTTTTATACACTTGTACTTTTATTTTATGATTTATTAATCAACTTATTTTCAATCTAACATTTGTTTTTTTTTTTTGTAGAATTTGGTGGAAAGCTAAATCTAGCAACAGATGATAATTAGTTCAGAATCTAGTGTATTTCTTGAAGTGTTTTTATGTTATGTGGCTTGTTGTTTATTTTGAAGTCTTTGAAGGCAATATTCTGTAAATTAAACTTTAACTTATTCGTTTGTGTAATTTTAATTATTTTGTCTCATGCTAAAGTAAACAAAACAAAAGAATTAGAAACTAGAAAGTTAAAAAAAACTTAATAAAACTATATTAACATTAACAATTTAATACATTACTATTTGTATAAATCAGTTTTTTTATATTAATTATAAGCCCATTAGATGGCCTACAGAAAGCCCATTGGATGACCCATCAGAAAGCCCAATAAACAAATCCGGTTTTACCAATTTTTTAATCATAAAAACTGAACCGAACCGAACCGAAAATGTTCGGTTTTCTAATAGGTTCGGTTCGGTTCGGTTTTTTTTTAAGAAAAAAAATAATTTCGGTTTGGTTACTTTTTTTGATGAAAACCGAACCGAACCGAAAATACTCACCCCTACCTGAAATGAAAGTAGTGTTCAGTTGCTTTCGTTTAGCCCACCCAAATTCTCAATCACACCTCCAAGATATTTTCAGTATAGCGTGCTTGTAGAGAACAGCTCGATCCATTTTTCCTTGACAAAATGACAGTCAAAGAAAGTGTGATTTCTACTTTCGCCGGCTTGCTTACAAAGAAGACGATAATGAACAATTGGGGGGGGGGGGGGGGGGGGGGGGGGCGGCGACGGCAGTGGGAGAAGATAAGAAATGGGCTAGGTTTTTTAGGTTTAATTTTGAGATGGGGAACGGACGAGTGGGGTTTTTTATTTTAATTATTATTATAATAATAATTAGCATAAAAAATAGGAGTATTAATTTGTAATTAATTTGATTGAATTATTTGTAATGAAATGTATTTTAATTAATTATGTTTGAACTTATTGGTTATTTGTTAATGTGTTTATTTTGTTTTTTTTAAGTTTTTCTAACACTCAAAGACAATAAATAACATTAATTAACTTCAAATACAACAACCATAAAAAAACATACAAATTACTTGAAAAACATACAATAAGTAGCTTAATTTTCAAATTTCAAATATTGCGGGTCTTTTAATTATATTTAAATTCATTTTTTTAATTTAAATATAATTAAAAATAATATTTTTATTGTTGTAGGGTTTTACAAAAGCAATTATTTAATTATATAACTTACTCATAATAATTGTATAATTAAACTATATACAAAATAATTGAACTTTATTTACAATAAAATAAAAATGGCTCTCCAAAATGGCTCTTACCATTGAACAACACATCAACTCAAAAGCCATTTGCACACTATTCAAAGAGCCATTTCTATGATTTGGCTCTTAAAAATAGCTCTTGCCATTGGACTTGCCCTTAACGGGGGGATTTAAAGAAGCGAGCGGTCCAGCAGGGATTCTGTGGTTTTTTAGAAAACGCTATTCAAGTCGCTTCCCCAGGATAATACCATGCGGTTTTTTAAGGAGTTAAACATGGACGGTTCGATTTTGCTCATGAAAGTTAAAGGATGCAAAAAATCAAACCAGATCAATAAGCTCACGTGAACCTTACTGCCACGTAGTCTTAACAAATTGATCTCATGGCTTTCTACTATAATTTTCATTTACTATACATAATATAATTGCAACCTCAAACAACCTTGTCATTCATTTCTTTTCCTGTTTAGAGTTAAAAAGAATGTCACCTAGGGAATAGGGAAATTATTATTATTATTTACACTCAAGTAGTGCATAAATACAAGAGTAATTTCAAATTTGTAAGAGATTTTTTTGTTTTGTTTTGTTTCTTTTTCAAAAAAATTGGTGCAAGCATGGACTAGTAGCAGCGATAATGCACCTGAGGGTTTATTTATTTCACATTAAATATTTTATAAAAATATATTTTGTTGATTTTCATGTTTGTTTCTAGAAAATATTTTTAAAATATTAAAAAATATATTTACCTCTTTAAATTTTATAAAATATTTTATAAATAATCATTTACTTACAATATTATCATCTCTTTTATCATCATTATCGCCACCACATCGTCACCTCTTACACCACCATCATGATCACTTCACCATTATCATCGCCATCTCACCACCACCACAATAATATCACCATCATCGCAACCATCACTTTTTTTTATCATTGTCATGTCGTAATAATATCTCACCACCATTAACACATTTTCTTACACCATCATCATAATCACTTTATCATTGTCATCGTCATTTCACCATCACCATAATCACTTCATCATCACAACCATTTCTTTTTTCACCATTGTCATGCTAATATCTCGCCACCATTACCACCTATTTTTTTCACCACAACCGCCTCATCTTTTACTGTCACCATGATCATTTCACCATCATTTTGCCACTATCTCACGGTCATCACCTCCTCTTGTATCATCACCACAATCACCTCGCCATAATCTCTCAAACTTCATGCCACCATCACTTCTCTTCTTCCGTTTTCTTCGCCGCCGCCACCACTTTTCTTCCTCCTTTTTCCTAGTCACCACCATCATTTTATCTTTCATCATTATTATAATTGTCTCATGACCACCATCCTCTTCACTGCTATTACCATCGCATCACAAATATTATTTTTGAATGAAAAAAACTTTCAAAATCAAAGTCAATCACTCCCAAATAATGACATCACCACCACAAACTTTTATCACTATTTATCATTTAACCACTACCATCGTATCTAAAATAATTTACATGTAAATTCTTTCTCATTTACAAAATATCTTAAGCAAACCAGAAATAAGCTAAGAAGTGAGCCACTTGTATTTAAGATATTTCCATGATTGCTACTTTTATGTTACTCTAATGCAACTATTTTTAAATAAAAAAAATATGAAAATTGAATGGCAAAACATGAAGAGAAAAAAATGCTTGAAATTGTAGTAGGAAATGCTTTTTGAAAATATTTTTTCGTTTCAAAATATATAGAATTAAATCATTTCTGATTTTATTTATTTATTATATCAATAAATCAAAACCATAAAAAAATCAAAACCTTAAAAAAAATCAAATTTAATATTTTTTATACCAAGAATATTAAAAAAAAAAAGAAAACAGGAACTGAAACTATGTTAAACACCCCCGGAAGATGCCCGAGGAAAAGCAGAATCAAATCATCGCAAATCACTTTTCCCGAATTAACAGTTTGAGCGTGTTAATTCGGAATGCAACACCAAACTGCGAGGAGAGCAATCGTCTAGGAAGGAAGCATTTCGCAAAAGCAATAATGCTATTGATTCCAGAATTTCTTAATTTAGTATCATCCATTCGAATAACTGTTCTTACACCATCCATGGAGCGATATAAGGCTTTTCCCTCTCCCTCTGTTCTCACAACTAACTAACACAATTATAGGTATCGTTTGGCCATACAACATGCACTGCTAGTATCAATTTCGTGCGCTCATAAAACACGCAGTCATAATCCTGGAATTGGGAACTGAGTTGTAAGTGCCTCAACTCTTCTTTGAAGATCTGATACCTTTTCGGATAGCGGGAAATCAGGGGATTTGACAAACTTTAAGAAATCCTGGAGCTTGGATCCAGAAACCAGTGGCCACAGATCTACAAGAATAAGATGATTGTCGCTCCCGCCAGAAACCAGTTTATATCCTAATTCAACCATTCGGTTTGCAAGTGCTCTAGAGTTAGAGATGACCTACATGGAAAAGCAACAAGAATAAGTTTGGATGGATTAAAACATATCTTGGACCATGCTTAACCAAGAGAGTACAGTACCTGTTTCTGGTAGGCTTTAAATTCAGGGGACTGTGCATGCTTCAAGCAAACTGCCAGTCCACCAATTGTGTGATTATGAGGACCACCCTACGACACATTTAACAAATTGTGTTAGTTTTAGAATTATGCAAGGGTGAAACACCATAAAGTATAAAATCTAAATCAAATTCTAACATGCATTAGCACCCACTTGCAAGCCTGGAAAAACAGCATTATTGATGGCAGATTCCATGTCAACTCCTAGAACCGGATCTTTTTTGAAAAAGATCATTCCACCTCTTGGACCTCGTAGGGACTGAAGGGAAATGAGAAAATTTTCAGGTCATCTATTTGCAGATCAACATCAACACAGCAAGAGTTTGCTATTTGCATTTCAATTGGCAACGAAATTAAGATCCAAACAAAATGCAAGATGTTATATTTCATGCTATACCAGGAAACATGAAGCGGCATTGGGCCCAAACTGTTAGTAAATACCAGAAAAATCCTCTCAAATAGTCATCTGAACTTACCTTGTGTGTTGTAGTTGTCACAACATCACAGTACTCAAAGGGGTCAGCAACAACAGAAGCAGCAACAAGACCACTTATATGAGCCATATCCATCATGAGAAAAGCACCGACAGCATCTGCAATCTTTCAATGCATATAGATTGTAGTTAGTTGGCTGTTAAAGCGGGGGGAATCTGGGCAAAAATCACTTTGTGCCCCTATACTTTTAATTTATAGTCACATCACACCCTCTACTACATTTTCCATCATGACAACCCTTCTGCTTAGACTGTGGAACTTTTTATCCTTTCCATCCACCTCTGTCATGGAAGTCTGTTGGTTTACTAATGCTATGAGTTGATCAATCCTTAACCAATCAAATATCAACACATGATCATTCTAAAAGTCATCAGATCATCAGATACCCCTCTGCCATACAGATTGATCAAGTTAATCCTTTTGCTATGAATTATACTCAACTAATAAAATATGCATAAGATGACTGATTTGATTAATTTAATGATTATCAAGTTACATTAACAATTAAAATAAAGTAAAATGTGAATAAATACTTATGTCTTTAATTTTATGCTTTATTTTAAACAAAGCATAAAAATTGAAAAATTAGTGAAAAAATAAAAGGTTGGGTTTAATATTTTTTTCATCTAATCTAATTTAAATACCTAATAATAATTAAATCCTTCATTTTTATGCTTTGTTTTATTAGTTAAGCCCAATTTGCTGCATATGGACTAATTTGATCAAATGGACTAATCCTTCAAAAGTTGAAGTAGAAGGGTTGTCATGCCTCAAATAGTAGTAGAGTTTGATATGACTAAAAGTGGAAAATACAAGGGCACGAGGCAATTTTTAGGACACAAAAGAAGACAAAACTAAATTAACTGCTTGTAACATCTACCTTTCTCATGCGAGGATAATCAAAATCTCGAGGATAAGCACTAGCACCAGCAATAATGAGTTTTGGTCGAAAGAGGATGGCTGTTTTCTCAAGCATGTCATAATCAACCAGACCTATAATAAGTGTTAGGGAAAAGGATTAAGGGCCTGTTTGGGAGAGCGGTAGCGGTTGCGGTTGTGGTTGAAAATGGAGTTTTTAAAATGGAGTTTTGAAAATGGAGTTTTTAAAATGGAGTTTTTAAAAATGGAAAGTGTTTGGTTAAAACTGTGGTTGAGTTGAAGGTTGAAGAAAAAGGAGTTTTGGTGTTTGGTTTCCAAACTTTCCAAACTGCTTTTAACTTGTGAAATTACTTAAAAGGGTATATATATATATATATATATATATATATATATATATATATATATATATATATATATACCCTTATATATATATATAATTTTTTTAAATATTGTAAATTTAATAATGATAATAATATTATGAAATTAATAATTCATGAAAAAACAAATATTATTTTTTATTCTCACATCAAACTATTTGCAATTTCATCACGAACATATATTTTCCTTCCATTAAGACTGATCTGTATCTACACATTTTTTTTTTAAAATATATATTTTAAAATTTTTGGTGGGCCGAGGACAGCCCAACCAAATTGGGCCTAAGCCCAACTTTGCTGGACTTGGGCTGGGCCGAGTGCAGCCCAGCCCAAGCCCAGCTTTAATTCTGAAGAAGGCAAAACGGTGCGCTGCACTGTGCGTCTTCTTCACAGTGCAGCGCACCTGTGCACGTGAAGTGGCTTCCGACCGACCACGACGAGAGCTTCAACGGAGGATACCTACGGGTAGAGGACTCCGAGGTGGTTCTTCCTGTGGTGGTGGCGTCTGAAATGGTGGCCCGTGGTGGCCGGAAACAGCCTTGGAAGGTGGCGGTACTGTTCATCGACCACGACGAGAGCTTAAACGGAGGATACCGACGGGTAGAGGAGGCCTAGGTGGTTCTTCTTGTGGTGGTTTCATCGTAAATGGTGGCCTGTGGTGGCCGGAGTCAGCGTTGGAAGCTCCGGCCACCATGCACCCGTTTGTCTGTTTGGGTAGAGAGAGAGAGAGAGAGAGAGAGAGAGAGAGAGAGAGAGCGAGCGAGAGCGAGAGCGAGAGAGAGAGCGCGCGAGAGAGAGAGAGCCCGTGCATGTAATTTTTGCACAGTTTTGCATTGTCAAATTTTTGCATGCAAACGGAGAATGAAAAAAATGAAACGCGATGGAAAAAGCTCCTAATTCCAGCTTCTCGGAAAATGGCGTTTTGATCAATTTTTTGGTGGGCCCCACATGCTTTTAAACTCCATTTTGTTCTTACCAAACACACTAACGGCACTAAACCTTCATTTGGAATGGAGTTTGGCAAACGTGCCGCCCTCCCAAACAGGTGCTAATACACATCACCAAACCAATATAGTCAACCATTTTCTCCTAAATTAATAACAATGATAAATCACCTGTAGATTCATCAAGTCGATATGGCATAGACTCAAAGTAAATTGATGTCCCAGATACCCGCCTTTTAGGAGTCATGAATCCATGAGACAAGTGTCCCCCATGAGGCAAATCCAAACCCTAATTTAATCACAATGAATATAAATAGAAGGATTTTGCATTGTGAAACTGCAGAAGCATTAATAACAGAGAGAGAGAGAGAGAGAGAGAGAGAGAGAATTTACCATGATTCGGTCATGTGGTTTAAGAAGCGCAGTATAAACCTCAAAATTAGCAGGGGAACCAGACAATGGTTGGACATTAACACCCCACTTCTTTCCATCCAAGTTAAATGATGCCAGAGCCCTTTTTTGACAGAGGGTTTCAAGCTCATCAATGTACTCATTTCCACCATAGTATCTGCAATATATAGACAATTATTAGGCTATAAAAGCCATTCAAACTTTCAGCCCCAAAAAGACAGACATCTCAATGAAAGAAATTTACCTTTTACCAGGAAGTCCTTCGGAATACTTATTTGTTAAGCACGAACCAACTGCTTCCATAACTGCTCGAGATGTGAAATTCTCTGATGCAATAAGTTCAAGGCTTTTGAACTGCCTATCCTTTTCCTTATTTATAATTTCATGCACTTCAGGATCAGCTTCACAGAGTCCATAATCTTTGAAGCTGCTTGTGCCAGCTAGACAATTGTGGCAAAAAAATCCATTCACAAAGAGTCAGTCTCAACACTCATGGCCAACAGTTTCCACCTAGAATCATATTATATATCATTCTATTTGTCATTCTAGTTGCATAAAGCCAACCAGACAGTGAAATAAATAACTGGTGTTCTGGTCGAAAATTGATAGCCCTTAAAACCTAGGCACTCTGATAACACTTCAAATACAGCTAAATTATATCAGCAAAGCACAAACTTTTTTCTTAAAAAAAAACCCTTCCAATAGATTTACAGCAATTACATCCAGTCTATGTTCACTTGTTCGGACTTCAAGAGAGCAGCAAGAGAATAATAAAAAAGAACAAAAGATATCATGCTTGCCTCCAGTTTCAGGGATAGGCACAGAAACAGAAGAGGGGGGCCTGCCAGTGACCAAGCTTCCTTCAAGGGAAGAAGCCCTACATGGCTTCAGCTTAACTTGGTATGGAAACCAAATGATAACACTCCTTTTCATTGGAAAGGCTGACCCTTTTGTCAAAACAGGCTGTTGCAAAGAGCCCATCACTGCTGCTCCACTGGTGGCTTGCATCTCTAGCTTTTGACAGAAACCTCACCGAAAATTACCTGCAAGTTCCAATTAAATAATATGAGAATTCAATCAGAAAGTTGAAATTCCTGTTTTACAAAACTATCAGGGATTGTAATATCAATTTCACAAGCAATACATAAGGAAAAAGGAAAAAAAAATATGATCCGGTTTAACAAATGAGTGCAAGTACTCTGCCATTACATTTCCTTATTCTTTTTGCTTCACCTGAATAATAACATGATTAGGGGTGAGTATTTTCGGTTCGGTTCGGTTTTCATCAAAAAAAGTAACCAAACCGAAATTATTTTTTTTCTTAAAAAAAAAACCGAACCGAACCGAACCTATTAGAAAACCGAACATTTTCGGTTCGGTTCGGTTTTTATGATTAAAAAATTGGTAAAACCGGATTTGTTTATTGGGCTTTCTGATGGGTCATCCAATGGGCTTTTCTGATGGGCTTTTCTGTAGGCCATCTAATGGGCTTATAAATAATATAAAAAAACTGATTTATACAAATAGTAATGTATTAAATTGTTAATGTTAATATAGTTTTATTAAGTTTTTTTTAACTTTCTAGTTTCTAATTCTTTTGTTTTGTTTACTTTAGCATGAGACAAAATAATTAAAATTACACAAACGAATAAGTTAAAGTTTAATTTACAGACTAATAAAAACACCAAGCCACATAGACATAAAAACACTTCAAGAAATACACTAGATTCTGAACTAATTATCATCTGTTGCTAGATTTAGCTTTCCACCAAATTCTACAAAAAAAAAAAAACAAATGTTAGATTGAAAATAAGTTGATTAATAAATCATAAAATAAAAGTACAAGTGTATAAAAAATAAACATGATTCCAGATTTACAAATATATATATTGTTTTTATACTGTTTTTTTATGAACGAATCTGATTCATTGAAGCTAAGTTAATAAAATTAACTAACGTATAAACTATAATCAATAACATGGATAACAACAAAGCATGCAATGGTGTTCTAAACATAAAGCAGCAAATCACATTCCTTGTATGCTTGTGCTAGCAAATATTATTTACCCAAAACTATTGTCCAAAGGAAAAACACAATAACAGCATATTCTTTGTCCTCGAGAAGAACTTAGATTAAACACAATCACATGTTTTTCCCCTGTCATGTAAAAATTGTTTTTTCCGGAATTATTTGAAATATACCCCATTATTTTTTTGAGGCTAGACTTCAAGTTCAACTGTAAGTAAGATGCACTAACAGATTATCAACTAATACTGAATAAATAGAATCTCAAATCATTAAAAAAAGTAGCATAAATTACATACCAAGTAGTTGATCGATTTTCTCTGGACAAGCCAACCAACTTGAAAGTTGAAACAGATGTGAGAACTTCTGAGACCCAAGTCAGTTCAAGAAAAAAAAAGAGGGAGGCGAGAGGGAGGGAAGGAGATTCGGTGAGGCCGAGAGGCAAGAGGGAGGGAAGGAGACCGAGAGAGGCCGAGAGGCGAGAGGGGGAGAGGGCCAGAGGGGGGCGGCTAGGGTTTGTAATGTATGAATGAATGAACATTTCCTATTTATATTAAGTGTTTTAACCGAACCAGTTGTGTTTTAACCGAACCGGTTCGGTTCGGTTTGGGTTAATCGGTTTTTGCCTTGCAGAACCGATTCCGAACCGAACCGGACATTTTTTTTAAAATTTTATAATCGGTTTTTTTTTTCGGTTCGATTTTCTCGATTTTTTTTTCTCGGTTTAATCGGTTGATCGGTTTTTTTGCTCACCCCTAAACATGATCCGGGTTTAACAAATGAGTGAGAGAATAAATCTGCTTATTATCATTAAAAGTTGCTGCAAATCTGTCTTTTGATTGAGAAGGAAGGATCTCCTACTTGGCACTCCAGGCTTCAAATCTGTAGTTAATTGGACAGGCATGATTCCTTTCTGATCATTGGTTCTGCCCAGCACAGCCCTCGAGTCTCCAAGATTAGCTATGACAAGATCTTCTCCCTGATTATATTTTCCAATTAACAAACAAAAGAAAGAGAGAACAGGTAAATAAAAATCCTTCCTTTACATATGAAAAAAGAAAAGATTGATTCGAGAGGATTTGTTTGCTCAAAATAGCTTGCTTTTTCTTGCCTGTCTCACGACAACTACTGCAGTTGTTCCACTGCAGGAGCAGTCCAGACTTTCTTGAAGCCTGATCTCCTTGTCCATCACTTTGAAGGCGCCAACACAGGCATCCTTCCATTTATGAAAGCTTTCACCTGGTAATGGCACCAACCCACCATCTGCTTTCTCGCTGCCGTGATCTCTGACGGAATCTACCTCTTCTAAAGCGTTCTTTTGATTTAGCAGGAGTGATGGCAGCCTATTTCTCACAGTCCTGCTCACTATGTGGCCATTCTTTCCATGCCCATCAAAAACTCCACAGAAAGCTCCATGCTCCACTCCATAGCCCTTTGAAAGAAGAACGAGTTTCAATCAGCTACAAAACCTTATACAGCAAAAGAAAGGTGAAATCTAGCGAGGAATTCATAGCATTAACCAACCAGGTGAACAATAGCAGCATCTTGGTTTACTCCCTTGCTCCCTTCTCTAGAGTAGAGAGAACTAAGCTTCTCAATTCCATGAGAAACAGTATTTTCTTGGACATGCGTGACATTTTCAAGGCCATCATCTGCCTGGTGTATCTCTGAGGACGCAGAGGATACGCAGATTCCCATCTCTCGACTCGCACAAGTTCTCTGTTTTCTCTTGCCAACTTGTTACAAGAGCAATGACCTGTGAATATAGTAGAATAGCCTCCGAAATCATGAGTTTAAGGACCCCAAGAATGCTCATGTCAGCTCAACACTAATTGTCTATAAAGCTTGGAGTGGCTCCCAGCGAGCTGAGAGCACAAGATACCTCAATAATTCACTGTTTTTTAATGCTGGCTCTTATTTTAGACCCCCAGGACTCACTTTTTACGGTTTAATAAGTTGTTTAAATTTGTTTTTTTTAGAAATATATTAAAATAGTATTTTTTTTATTTTTTTAAAATTTTTTTTATATTAACACATAAAAATATTAAAAAAATTTAATTTTAAATAAAAATATTAAATTTTTTCAAAAATATTTTTAAAACCAGTGAAGTCCCGTGGTTTAAGATTAATATTTTAATATCTTCTATCTTCTGTACGGGACTATTCTTTAATCTTTACCCGAATGTTATACACCCCCATGTCAAATCATATTTTAGCCAACCAGGTGTATTTTTTTTTTTAAAAAAAAAAAAAACTCATTCGTGTTCCTCAATATTAAAATTATTAACAAAATAATATAAATTATTATCTTAAAAGTTAAAAGAGGTCACGGTTTTGAATAGTGATTTTTACTGTTCACCAAGACTCAGATCACTGTGGACGGGAACATTTAAAATACTTAATAAGATTATTAATATTTGTATACTACAACTAAGCAAGGAAGTCGCTTAGCCCGGTGGTAAGAGCGCGCCTCCGCGAAGCGGGGCGCGAGAGTTCGAATCTCTGTAACAACGAGTTTTTGGATAGTTAAACCATAGGTAATATTATAATTGTTTGTATCCTAAAACTGCACGAAGAGGTCACTTGGCCGAGTGGTAACGGTGGCATGCCCGGTCACGGGGCGCGGGAGTTCGAATCTCGCTGATTTTTGAGCTGTTTGACATGGTTTTTTCTTTTTCCGGGTCGCGGGGCGCGGGTCAGATCTTTATCTTTTGAGGGAAATTCCAGTGGGCAACGTGTACCGCTCTGCCTGAGCGATCTTATTAGTAGAATTACTTAAAAAGTTGGCTTTCTTCAGTGATCTCGATGCCGGTGAAAGTTATCTGCTACAGTAACAATTAAATATATATATATATATATATATATATATATATATATATATATATAAACTCTAAATTTATAATTTTATTTTTAGAAAAATTAATATATGATAACTGAAATTTTTAAAATATTTATAAACCTTTAAATTCACCAGAAAACCTATATTTACTAAATAAACAATTAGAAACCCAAAAATATAAAGAAAATAAACAAATCATATCAACAATTTAATTTGGAGGTATAAAAATATTGTTTTTAAGGGGTTTATTTGTCCCACACAAAGATAGCAACTTCAGTATACAACTAATTCTTTTAAATCTCTAAAAATATAAGAAGAAAAAACAAATAATATAATATATATTATTTTTCTTTTTGCAGTAATAAATTTACCTATAAGAGCATAATAAAACATTATGATTTTAACATTATGATTGATGATCAAAAACTATATGATTGTCCATGTAACAATTATATTTTGATATAAATTGAATAATTGTTATTTATTTTTATCTCAACAGCTACAAATATTAAAATTAATTATGTAAAACAATTAAACATCGAGTATTATCTTTTAATATTATAAATATCAATAAAATAATATTAAAGAAATCACTTTGGGAGCTATTTCTAAATAATCTCTATTTTTATCTATGTTCACCGTGACACAAATCACTATGGACAACAACAACAATGCTCATTTTTTGGGTCAGTTCAGGTCAATTCGATTCGCTCGGTTCACCGGTCACGTCAGTGCAGCTCTTTATTGTGATATTTCTGTTTAATCCCTGAACTTTCAATTTTGTTTTCTGATCCTTATTGTCATTATATAGGTTTTGATTTGTTTTAATTGGGTCCTTCAATTGAAATTGATTGTATATTGTAGTTTCATTTAGGTCCCTATTATTTGAATTTTCTAATTGGTTTGAAATCCTTAATATTTTCGGTATCAAAGTTTTGAATTATTTTATTTTTATCCTTCCATGCAAATTTATTACAAATCCTTAGTATTTTTGGTATTAAAGTTTACTAATTTAATTTAAAATATTAAAATAACCAGTTACAACACGTATAAAATCATTCAATTTCCTACATCGAAAAAAGCCTAGATCAAGCATTCAAAATAATGATAATGATTATTTTTAGTTTTTTTTTTAAATATGTGAGACTAATTATATTTTTAATATTTATTTAATATTATTGCCTGAAAAAAAAAATATATATATATATAAAGAGAAAAAAAACTTATTTCTAACATATTTTATTTATTACAATTTTACTAATTGAATATTAAAATAACTAATTACAACACGCAAAAAAATTAAGTTTATTTCTTAAAAAATATTTTTATTTATAATATTTCAGATCTTATATTACTGGGAAAAAAAGGCAGCTCATAAAAAAAAATATACGAACCACTTCCCATATCGATCACACTGTTCCTTTTAGCCGAAAAAAAATTATTTCTAATATATTTTATCTATTATAATTTTACTCATTAAATATTAAAATAACTAATTATAACATGTAAAAAATCAATTAATTTTCTACATAGAAAAAAGCCCAGCGCAGCGCGCGGGCAAGTCAGCTCGTATATATTATAACCTAACAAATTAGATTTTTTTGGTCGAAATAATTTTTTAATTTGATATAAAAGTTTTGATTATCAAACCGTTACAAATTCAGATCTCGTCATTTTTAATCTCTTTTCTAATTAAAATATAATTAATAACACAAGATAACACAAGTTTAAAGGGTGTTTTTTAAATATCAAACTATTTCAGTACTTGTTTAATATTGTGTTTTAAAAGTATTTTTGAAAAAAAAATTATTTTTTTATTTTTTATTTTAAATTAATTTTGATGTTTTAAATAATTTTGATGTGTTGATATCAGAAATATTATTTTGATGTATTTTTACAAAAAAACAATTTTAACCATATTTTCAAGCACTCGCATAAAAAGTGAATATAACATCATAATTTTTTTTCCAAGAAAATTAATAAGCCATTGCCAAAGTTTTTGCATCCTCTTCCACTGTCCATATAACCAGATTTGTCTGGAATGTGGATTTACGAGATAGTTAAGTCAGAATACATTACTTTAAAGTTTAAAGAGGAAAAAAGAAATGAATGTCTGGTCCTTAGCCAAAGAAAAGGTTGAATAAAGATTGGAGTTGACCCTTGACCAACTTGATGCATTTGTTTAAAATGGATAATGTTGTTGAAATTATTTTTTTAAAGTGTTTTTCATTCAAAATATATTAAAATAATGATTTTTTATTTTTTAAAATTATTTTTGATGTCATAAAAATGATCTAAAAATATTTAATTTAAAATAAAAAATATATTTTTAAAATAGAATGCAAATTTGGAATTAGCCACGAGACATTTGACAGTTCAGACAGATTCATCAAAAGATTCAAACAGCTGGTCACCCTATCAAGCTAATACTAGCTAGTTGTATAATTAATTCTAGTTTATAGAGTGGGATTGTGTTTTTTGATGCCTTGAAGCAAGCATTAGAGAAATAGAGCAGGGAACGAGCCATGCACGCCATGAAGGTTAATCAACCAATCATGACCGTAGAAAGGGGAGACTTTCTTCAAGATCATTCATCGAAAATGAATTGGTGGTGTTAACTGTTAAAGATAATCGAAGTTGGCTTGTAATTTGAGGCAGGTATCTTATAGTTTAATTGCGGGTTCTACTCCCAATAATGTGGTTATTTTTTCCAATGAATTGCCGTTGGCAACCAATATTTTCTTTTATTAATATGAATATTTATATCAGTTTACATGGACTTCAATTAATTCTACAAATTCTAGAATTAATGATCATGTAAACCTTCAATGATCATCATATTAGTAACCATAAAACTCGAACCAAGAACAAATCTCTTGACCCCAAGCTTCTGTCACTTAAGATAATTATCAATATTTTAACTCTACGTGATTGGAAGCTTGGGAAGTACCATATGCTTTTATATTCTTTTGGAACCATCGATAGAAGAAGTATGTGGAGGAAATTTCTTGATCATGAAATCCTTTTGAGATGGAAGCAAGAACTAATGAAGGGTAAACAGCACTAGAAACACAAATGCCAAGGACATTTTAGTCCATCATTCCTTTTACAACGAGAAAAACTCCAGTCTTTAATGAAATAAAGCTTTCCAATTCATGTGGTGATACTATATATTATTTTTGATATTTTTATTAAATTTGATTTAATAGATTAAATTATAAATTTGTTATCTTGATGTGATTCAATCGACTTGATATGTTTAAAGATAAGTTGGTCTACTGATATAACAAGTCTAGGGATGAAATTTTGAAAACATGATGAAATCAGAAATAAAAAATATACATATTGAACTCTCATTTATAATATACATATTAGTTTTTTTTTTAAATATAAATAAAAATATCTAGTTTGCAAGGAACTATTTGATATTTTTATTATATTCAATTTAATGGCTTAGATTATAAATTTTCTGACTCAACTCTCTGTCCAACACGAGTTTAAAATTAAACAGTGTAAGATTTATTTTGACATGATCTAATTGATTTGGTAAATTCAAAAACATCTCACATGATCAATAAAAAAAATTTAAAAAAATATTGGCATAAAAAAACCCTTCTAGCTCAACTTATTGAATAACTCGAGTTTTTATGCGGGATGTCTCAACGCAATTTAATTGACTTAACATGTTTAAAGACAAGTTATTGGTTTGGTATAAAAAATTAAGAGTAAAAAAAATAATCTTTTGACCTAATATTTTAAAATCAAATTATATAAAGTTTATTTTGATGTGACTTATTCAAATCACATAACTTTGTCTACAATAAAGGTCACATTTTGGAAAGTGGATGCCCTTATATAATCTCTAAAGAGAAACCCTAACATAATCCAATCCACTCAAGCCAGCATGATAAGATGACGATTACGGCAGCAATCCTAAAATCCTAACCTTTTGGTGCCAAACAATTTCTAGCAAACTTGATATTGGATCGGATCTTCCCTCGCATGTTCAATGAACTTGGAATATTTTGGTGCGTCCACGACATGTCTTTTTATTAGTAATTAGGATAACCATCCCATCTTATCAAGAATTTCAACTTCGCCCACTGAGCTCCACCTCTTTAATTCCCATCAAGGAACATGGTGCCTTTTTTCTTCCCTTTCCCTCCAATTATTACTATTATTTAACTATTTTTCTCTTACATGTTATGCTTTGTTTTCTTAATACATCATGTGTTTTTTAAAATAAACTCTTGCATCCTTACAAAATGTTATTATTATTATAATTACTCATGTAAGAACTAGGGCTAAATTTTAATGAACATGTGAGTCTCTAATAATTATTATATTATTTATTTAATTTTTATTAGACGACTTGCTGCTAGATTTCAGACTAGCCCCTTGATATGTTTAGATTAATTAATTGTAAGAACTAGATTTTGCTATTGAATTTGAGATAAGTCTGGTGGAGGCTTTCAAAATCCAGAGGATTTTCCTGGAGAATTAAGAGAAAATAATAATTATACTGCCGTGTTGCCCAGGAAATGAGCCCATATATAGCAAACTCCAAGGCATATATGTATACCTCCTGGACTACATTTAAGGGGACAAACCTGGCAAATAATGGGTTTTTTCTTCTCGAACATGCCATCAAAATCCACCCACCACAACTTCTGAAGAGAATTCCAGCCCAACAACAACCGGCAAATTTACTCGGGCCTATCATCTAAATTTCGTAAAGATCCTTTGAAAGAGTTCAGCAACTGGAGAAAGAGACCCAATCACTCGAAAAGTTGTAGCCATCATATTGCGTTGGGCTTAGAGATTGATTACAGCTTTCTTGCTGTTGTTGTTATAATGCTTAATCGGAAAACTTTTACATTATTTATATTTTAAATCATTTTGGTATGATAATATTAAAAAATAAAAATATATATTATTTTAATATATTTATAAATAAAAATAACTTTAAAAAATAACTTTAATCCCCCTACTATACTAAACAGGCTATTAGCATAGGCTCTTCTTCGCTGAAGGAGGGAAATATCTTGAGGTTTGTTAATTAGCTTCTTATGTCTTTTTTTTTAACTGTTTTTTTTTTTAAATTTGAATTTTAAATTAAAAAAATTAATATTTTTAGATTATTTTCATATACTAATATAAAAAAAAATATTTTTAAAAAAATATATTTTAATATATTTTAAAAAATAATTACAATCACATTTCCGAACCGAATTAAAAGGTTGTGTGGTAGGTTCAACCCACAACTCATTAATTGAAGAGAAAAAACAAGAGCGGAAAAGAGCGTCGTTTGGTAAAACGACACGTCGCTCTTAAAATCCGCATCCCAAGAAGCAGAGTAGATAAAACGGCCCCCTTCAGTACGAAACGGCTGCGAATCGTATTCTGGCTTCTAGATTGCAATCACCGAAGGAATTAATTCATGACCAGTACACCTCTGTTTTGGCTTAGCTGAAGAAACTTTTTGAAAAATATACGAAATGGCTTGTTTACACGATCATAGCTGCGAAGATCACGATTGTTCCTCTAACTGGTCTCTCTACAAACACATAGACCTCCCCAAGGTCCATTTTCTTCTTCTACTTTTAGTTTTACTTTTATTGAGACTTGCATCAAATTCGAAATCAACAAAGAATTTTATTTTTATTTTTATTTTTACTCTTTAAAGGTATCGGCTCTCAATGAAGCAGTTCCAGGAAGTGCTAAATCAGTTTTCAAACCTTGGGAGCACCGTCTCAATTCTTCTGAGGTTTTTTTTTGAGCATTTTTATTATTTTAATTTAATCACTTATTATTGGAGAGAAATTGAAGAAGATTATGTTTTGATAATTATTTTTTAAATACTTTTATATTATGATAGGAGCATTTGGAAAGCAACGAGGGTGATCCCGAGTTACTTGTTTACATACCGTAAGTTGCTAATTCCTGATGATTGCTTAAAAATGACAATATGGGTAAATATATTTTCACTTCAGTGATGATCCATATGTTGTAATGAACAATAACGTTGGAGCCTTGGAGGCTTCGGTTATTAAAATGTTCTTGATGATTGCTTAGGGGTCATTTGGTATCATTTCTGTTTTCCATTTTTGTTTTTAAAATTTTGAAAACAAAAGCAGAAACCTGGATCCCCCCCCCCCCCCCAAATAAAAAAAAATAAAAAAAAAAAAATATATATATATATATATATATAAGGGTAGGCAGAATACTTGGATTTTCTCCCAAAAAATTATAAAGGGTCGACAACTGGTTGTTAAGATTTTTCAAATTCATACAAGTTGGTTTTTAGAAATTGTGATGGCAGAGTTTTGCTTTCCTTCAACAACAAAAAAATTCAAAAGAAACAGGCTTTTTGTTTTTGTTTCCCTGAAGACGAATACAGAAAGTGGAAACCACAAATGCTACAGAACGATAGCTTATTTGCATTTCTTTGGCTTAAAGACTTTCTTTTTCCCTATATCTGAAATAACTCTCTGGATTTCTCTTTTTTCTGCTGGATTAATTATGGTAGATTCACATCGGATGTTAAGATCAAGAGCATTGCAATTATTGGAGGCACTGACGGAACAAGTCCTTCCAAGATGAGAGCGTAAGTTCAGCTTCTATTTTGTGTTGATAGTTCTTCAGTGCAGTAGTTGATATTTTTTTGGCGAGAATAACTAAACCAGCAGTTCCTTAGCCTTGACATATGGTAGATACTGCTGATGTGATGTTAGCCACACAAATCCATAGCACTTAAACAGTTTTAATTAGATTTATCGAAAGCTTCCCTCTCTCTCCTCTCGTGTGTGTGTGTGTGTTGGGCTCCTTATTCTGTCTTGAAATCAAATTTTCCTTTTGTTGCATTCTCCCCTTTCGGTGTGGTGATGTTTGAGAATTATCGCATCCCTACAAGGACTGGTTCCGAGATCAGCCATATGGTGCAGCATCAATGAGGCATTACCACCCAGGCTAGCTAGGATGCTTGCCTTTTTTTGTTGATTCATTGTGTGTTCACCTTGTTTAGTCATCAGATATACAGTGTTTGTTAAGCTGTCTAACTTTCCCATCCAGATCACCTAGGCTAGTTTCTTCAAATAAATATACAGGGAAATGGCGTTAAAGAAGCATTTTGAATGATATGAATCCTCTCTCAATGTTTTGTCCTGTGATCATTATCTGTAACAGAAAGCTTAGATCTGCTCTTTGAAATAATTTAGGTTTATCAATCGAGATGGCATTGACTTCTCAGATGCTCAAAATATGCAAGCTGTTCAGGTATTGTTTCATCTTGGTTCTTTGCGAGCTTTCCATAAACTCTACAATTGAACTTATTGGAAATGGTTACTTTTATTGTTTTAAGGAGTGGGATTTGGTTGAAAATTTGAATGGATTGCTTGAGTTTCAGACAAGGTAATTATTCCCTACCACCTGTTACTTAGCTCGTTTACCATTTCAATTCTGGCAATGCTTTACTTTAACCTTATCCAAACGAACACCACATGTAAGAGTCAAAAGCAATTGTATTTCATTGTCTCAATTAAGTTTGGTTTCACCAGCAGTTACCTTGTGTAATATTTGTTCACTTCAACAGATACGCTAAGTTTCAAAGTGTGGCAAGCATCACATTGCATTTCCCTGATAATTTTGGTGGTGATACAAGTCACATACACTATATTGGTTTCAAAGGTGAAGCCACCCAGGTAAATGGATTGCCGATGATCAAGTTTTATTGCTTTGTGCATCTGTCTGGACCAGTAATGGTGCCTTAAATGACACTTTCCTTTCTCCAATGAACAGTTGAAGAGGGATGTCGTTGCCACCATTGTTTATGAACTTATGCCCAATCCTTCAGACCACAAGTAAGTGCTTATGCCTCAGTGGAATACTTCTAACATTTACGGGCACTTCTCAGATAGCTAAGTGCTTCAATATTAAAGAGATTCGATTTCAAGGTTTGATATTGGCTCTATTTAAGGCAACCTGCATTTCATATTATGTATTTTATGCAACATCATTAGTCCTTCTGACAAATTAGGATGGATAAAATATGTTTTCCTGAATAGGCTGTGCTATTGATATACGGACTTGTAATATGATTGTACTATTCAGTTTTTTTTTGTGGGAGTTTTTGTAGTGGTAAGTGATTGGCTTTGGACATAGGGAGTGTTGTCTAAGGTGAGGAGCATTGGGATTTTGGTGTACAAGTTTAATCTCCCTCTTGCTTCCTTAGATTTAATGATTATTTGCAACTCGTAACGCCAAAATTTACTTCCTCGTACGCTGCTTGATTATGTTTCTCACAGTGACATCTCACTGAATCTAGGTTGTGTCCTCCCAGCATGAAAACCAATAGAATTGGAACGCAATGCCTTTATAAGATAGTTTTATCTTCTATCACATTCATGACTGAAACAATGGGTTTGTGCAGGACGAAGGCTGAAAGTGGTGGAGGTTTTTCACAGGTTGAATGAAGAAAAGAGCTTTATGTTGCTTCTTAAGCATAAATCAACCCTAACCTAATATTTAAAATCCTTTTTGTATCCTCCCCTTTTCATTATAATGGCACCTGTTGTGCATGATTAGAATGATATTGATCTCCTTGGGCCATGAACTCTTTAAATTCAATTCTACATGGCATCTGCTTGTAGTGGTTCTTACCATGCAAACCTATGATGAGAAGTGTTGTTATCTGCTGAGATGTGTTTATTTTAGGAACTCCAGTCTAGCAAGGTCAAATTGAATCGTGAGAGCATAAAAGATCGGAAGAGCATGTCTGGGATCCGAAGTTGTGGGTTCAACTGATGAACTGCTAACATTATTTTCTAGCAAAAAAATGTCTGGTCTATAAAAAAATCAAGATGACATTAATTTTTTTTATTGAGATGGTAATATATTTAAAATTATAATACTTTTATATAAAGTATATTAAAATAAATTATTTGCATGAATGTGGGAAAAGTACTGTTATAATTTGCAATGTTAAGATGTTTTTTTTCTTCACCCTGCAAATGCTTTACCTTGTTATCGAGGATAATATGGTTTTTTTCACAATGATCCATTGTTCATAATTATGCTCTGGGACAATTTAATAATTTTATTATAATTTAAACGATTAGGATGATTATGAATATATTCATCATTATCATAATAATTTTTTTACGCTGCCAATATTTTTTTAGTTCCGTCTTTAATTATAATAATAACAATAAAAAATTTGGATTTAGAAATTTACAACAATCAATCAATTTATTTTTTGAAAATAAATAACTTATTTTTAGAGGATTTTATCAATGTATTTTTATTATCTGCTAATTAAATATTTAGTTAAACAATTAAAGTAGTCTTAACAATCAATTAGTTTGCTATAGAAAACAAATAACTTATCATTAATGGATTTTATCAATTATTTGCTTATAAGTTGTCTTTGATTTTTTATCTTATTTTTGTAAAATTATTTTACTTCACATTATTAGTAAACACAAAAAATAGTCTAATAAATAATTTTTTTAATATTATTTCACAAAAATTCTGTTTAGACTAATTATTTTGGCCAAATGTATATCATTATTAAAATAAACTTCTATTTATTTTTTACATTTTAAAATTTTGGTTATACATGCATGCATTATAGCGGAGGACTCGTTTTAAATATAACAAGACTATGAATTGAATTCAAAAGTTATGTGGTTTCAAATATTCATAATATACATGAAACTTATAGTAGGAAGCTGTGAGATCAATTTGTTAAGACTACGTGGCAGTCACGCTCACGTGATATTATTGATATGGTTTGATTTTTTGCATCCGTTAACTTTCATGATCAAAATCGAACCGTCCATGTCTAACTCCTTAAAAACCGCATGGTATTATCCTGGGGAAGCGACTTGAATAGCGTTTCCTAAAAAACCACAGAATC
This sequence comes from Salix caprea, assembly GCA_964035475.1. Lineage (NCBI taxonomy): Eukaryota > Viridiplantae > Streptophyta > Magnoliopsida > Malpighiales > Salicaceae > Salix > Salix caprea. Next base: position 17,652,091 of record OZ037751.1, read on the forward strand.
CTTGCTGGACCGCTCGCTTCTTTAAATCCCCCCATTAACTAAAGGAGGGTTTTAGTTCGTCTCTTTGCCGCCCTCTCTGTCTGTCTGTCTCCAATCTATTCTCCTTCTACAGATTGCTACCAGAGGTTAGTTCTTCTCTCATCCTTTTCAACGCTCTTATTTCTTTCTCAATCACTACTTTCTATTTGATTTTCATGCTACAAAACCTAAAATAAAATAAAAAATTCCCAACTTGTTGGTGTTTGCTTTCCTGGAAACGTAGCGAAACCGAGTTTATTTTCATGCAAATGATGAGTTTAACTCAGACCAATTAATCTCTCTTGCTATTGAGATCAAATTTGATTAATTTGACATTTTTTTTTGTAAAAAAATAATTAAACATTTGCGATAATAAATTTACACCTTTTTTTCGGGGATTCAAACAATGAAAAATCAAACAAGCTCTTGAGTTTCAATTGAAAATTTTCATTTTTTTCTTCTCGCTACTTGATAATGAAGAAATTCTCATTCATATTATGGCCACACAACTAGTTTCCTTCATATTGTTTTTCCTTTTTCCTTATGTATTGCTTGTGAAATTGATATTACAATTCCTGATAGTTCTGTAAAACAGGAATTTCAACTTTCTGATTGAATTCTTATATTATTTAATTGGAACTTGCAGGTAATTTTTTGGTGAGGTTTCTGTCAAAAGCTAGAAATGCAAGCCACCAGTGGAGCAGCAGTGATGGGTTCTTTGCAACATCCTGTTTTGACCAAAGGGTCAGCCTTTCCAATGAAAAGGAGTGTTATCATTGGGTTTCCATACCAAGTTAAGCTGAAGCCATTTAGGGCTTCTTCCCTTGAAGGAAGCTTGGTCACTGGCAGGCCCCCCTCTTCTGTTTCTGTGCCTATCCCTGAAACTGGAGGCAAGCATGATATCTTTTGTTCTTTTTTAATATTCTCTTGCTTATCTCTTAAGTCCGAATAAGTGAACATAGACTGGATGTAATTGCTGTAAATCTATTGGAAGGTTTTTTTTTTAAGAAAAAAGTTTGTGCTTTGCTGATGTAATTTAGCTGTATTTGAAGTGTTATCAGAGTGCCTAGGTTTTAAGGGCTATCAATTTTCGACCAGAACACCAATTATTTATTTTACTGTCTGGTTGGCTTTAGGCAACTAGAATGACAAATAGAATGATATATAATATGATTCTAGGTGGAAACTGTTGGCCATGAGTGTTGAGACTAACTCTTTGTGAATGGATTTTTTTGCCACAATTGTCTAGCTGACACAAGCAATTTCAAAGATTATGGACTCTGTGAAGCTGATCCTGAAGTGCATGAAATTATAAATAAGGAAAAGAATAGGCAGTTCAAAAGCCTTGAACTTATTGCATCAGAGAATTTCACATCTCGAGCAGTGATGGAAGCAGTTGGTTCGTGCTTAACAAATAAGTATTCCGAAGGACTTCCTGGTAAAAGGTAAATTTCTTTCATTGAGATGTCTGTCTTTTTGGGGTTGAAAGTTTGAATGGCTTTTATAGCCTAATAATTGTCTATATATTGCAGATACTATGGTGGAAATGAGTACATTGATGAGCTTGAAACCCTCTGTCAAAAAAAGGGGCTCTGGCATCATTTAACTTGGATGGAAAGAAGTGGGGTGTTAATGTCCAACCATTGTCTGGTTCCCCTGCTAATTTTGAGGTTTATACTGCGCTTCTTAAACCACATGACCGAATCATGGTAAATTCTCTCTCTCTCTCTCTGTTATTAATGCTTCTGCAGTTTCACAATGCAAAATCCTTCTATTCATATTCATTGTGATTAAATTAGGGTTTGGATTTGCCTCATGGGGGACACTTGTCTCATGGATTCATGACTCCTAAAAGGCGGGTATCTGGGACATCAATTTACTTTGAGTCTATGCCATATCGACTTGATGAATCTACAGGTGATTTATCATTGTTATTAATTTAGGAGAAAATGGTTGACTATATTGGTTTGGTGATGTGTATTAATCCTTTTCCCTAACACTTATTATAGGTCTGGTTGATTATGACATGCTTGAGAAAACAGCCATCCTCTTTCGACCAAAACTCATTATTGCTGGTGCTAGTGCTTATCCTCGAGATTTTGATTATCCTCGCATGAGAAAGGTAGATGTTACAAGCAGTTAATTTAGTTTTGTCTTCTTTTGTGTCCTAAAAATTGCCTCGTGCCCTTGTATTTTCCACTTTTAGTCATATCAAACTCTACTACTATTTGAGGCATGCCAACCCTTCTACTTCAACTTTTGAAGGATTAGTCCATTTGATCAAATTAGTCCATTTGCAGCAAATTGGGCTTAACTAATAAAACAAAGCATAAAAATGAAGGATTTAATTATTATTAGGTATTTAAATTAGATTAGCTGAAAAAAATATTAAACCCAACCTTTTATTTTTTCACTAATTTTTCAATTTTTATGCTTTGTTTAAAAAAAGCATAAAATTAAAGACATAAGTATTTATTCACATTTTACTTTATTTTAATTGTTAATGTAACTTGATAATCATTAAATTAATCAAATCAGTCACCTTATGCATATTTTATTAGTTGAGTATAATTCATAGCAAAAGGATTAACTTGATCAATCTGTATGGCAGAGAGGTATCTGATGATCTGATGACTTTTAGAATGATCATGTGTTGATATTTGATTGGTTAAGGATTGATCAACTCATAGCATTAGTAAACCAACAGACTTCCATGACAGAGGTGGATGGAAAGGATAAAAAGTTCCACAGTCTAAGCAGAAGGGTTGTCATGATGGAAAATGTAATAATAATTAAAATAAAAAACCCCACTCGTCCGTTCCCCATCTCAAAATTAAACCTAAAAAACCTAGCCCCCCCCCCCCCCCCCCCCCAATTGTTCCTTATCGTCTTCTTTGTAAGCAAGCCGGCGAAAGTAGAAATCACACTTTCTTTGATTGTCATTTTGTCAAGGAAAAATGGATCGAGCTGTTCTCTACAAGCACGCTATACTGAAAATATCTTGGAGGTGTGATTGAGAATTTGGGTGGGCTAAACGAAAGCAACTGAACACTACTTTCATTTCAGGTATCCTGATAATATCTTGGTGTTCCTTGCCTTCATCTTTCTTGGCTGGAACAAAAAATGCTATAATGTCGAAGTAGTATTTTTCTATCTATTTTCTTGTCTGTGAGAAATAAATCTCATTATTTTTCAATCCTCTCTTCTTGTTCCAAGATTTGTGTCTCAATTTGTTGGAGAACCCGAGTGCAGCCCTCAAGTGTTTCAGATCACCGGCAACAAGTGCAAGCAACGGTATAATTGCAACGGCTCTATTTATTTTGGCTTTCCATTCTCTCATATGTAGGAATGCCTTCTTAAAAATCGAACAAGTTCTTAAGTCTCAATTGAAAATTTTCAAAAAATTTGTTTTACTACTGGATAATGAAGAAAATGGCGACCGAAGGATTTCTCAATTTTGAACTATTTGTTGCATTTTGTGGCCGAAAATGTGCTTTTTCATCTAGCTGATTTTGAGCTAGATGTTTCGGTTTATATTTGTTATTTGTTTGTTTCTCTGCTATTCTCCATTTGGTTTACTTATATCAGTAGGTCTTGTAAAACACGAGTACTCTGAATTGTTAGCTTACATTTTGTTTGCAATTGAATTGGGTGTTTGGTGTTCTTGTTTTTTGTGGATTCTAGTTAAACAACCGGTATCAAACTTTCAGTTTGATTCAGTATGTCCAAAAAGAGTTCTTCAAAGAAACAACTAGATGCTGCTATAGAGCAGGCAAAACCTTCTCCATTGAACATGCCCAAAAAGAGTTCTTCAAAGAAACCTATACAAAAACAAGAAAATGAAGACGCAGAGCAGGCAAAAACCTCTTCAACACCAATGAAAGCAGGTAATGAGATAGATGAAATTTTCTCTGCAAAGAAGAGGAAGAAACCTGAACAAAAGAAAGTTGATAAGGCAAATGTAAATGGGGAAGAGAAACCAAAATTGACGACAAAGAAGAAGAAGAAGAAGAAGAGTAAGGAAGATGAAGAGGGAAGGTCTACAGACCCACCTTCCAGGTCCCGGAAGAAAACTGAAGATGGGTTGACCATATATACGGAAGAGGAATTGGGTTTTAGCAAGAGTAGTGGTGGAGGTACCGCTCTTTGCCCATTTGATTGTGATTGCTGCTTTTGATGATCCTTACTGATGGGTTTAGCTGTTTCCTTGATAGAGGACTTATTGAGATATCAATGCTATGTGATTCTAAATTTTTAGTTTGCAGAAAATTCTGTGAAAAAACTTCCTGTACACTGCAATTTTGGTTGCATGAATCATGGTATTTGAATCATTTTTCTTAGAACTCTTGCCAGGGTGGATTTGTTAGATCTTAGATATGGTTGATTTTGATCCACTAGCAATTCTTGTACATGTTGTTTTATGATGAATTGACCATGAGAATTCCGTGGGGTTCTATGCATGGTATTTGATAGCCATTATTCATGCTACTAGCAAATTTGATCCTGTCATTTTATGGAGAAAACTAATGCATGCCTATCTGCAATTGTGACTTGGTTAGAGTTCCATTTATCAGCATCGTTTGGCCTTGTTCTGATTATAAGGCTTGCTATTATTAATGAGCTTAAAGATATGCCTTCTTGCAATTGTGACCAAGGGATGGTTCTGTATATCATCTTTTAGGATTGGTTCGGGTATAATGCCTGCTTCTGTGAATCAAACGCAGATGTTCCTGTTCTTGCATTTTCTAATTGACTCAGCTTGACTTTTTGTCCACTTTGTTAATGTGTTTATTTTGTTTTTTTTAAGTTTTTCTAACACTCAAAGACAATAAATAACATTAATTAACTTCAAATACAACAACCATAAAAAAACATACAAATTACTTGAAAAACATACAATAAGTAGCTTAATTTTCAAATTTCAAATATTGCGGGTCTTTTAATTATATTTAAATTCATTTTTTTAATTTAAATATAATTAAAAATAATATTTTTATTGCTGTAGGGTTTTACAAAAGCAATTATTTAATTATATAACTTACTCATAATAATTGTATAATTAAACTATATACAAAATAATTGAACTTTATTTACAATAAAATAAAATAAAAATGGCTCTCCAAAATGGCTCTTACCATTGAACAACACATCAACTCAAAAGCCATTTGAACACTATTCAAAGAGCCATTTCTATGATTTGGCTCTTAAAAATAGCTCTTGCCATTGGACTTGCCCTTAACGGGGGGATTTAAAGAAGCGAGCGGTCCAGAAGGGATTCTGTGGTTTTTTAGGAAACGCTATTCAAGTCGCTTCCCCAGGATAATACCATGCGGTTTTTTAAGGAGTTAAACATGGACGGTTCGATTTTGATCATGAAAGTTAAAGGATGCAAAAAATCAAACCAGATCAATAAGCTCACGTGAACCTTACTGCCACGTAGTCTTAACAAATTGATCTCATGGCTTTCTACTATAATTTTCATTTACTATACATAATATAATTGCAACCTCAAACAGCCTTGTCACTCATTTCTTTTCCTGTTTAGAGTTAAAAAGAATGTCACCTAGGGAATAGAGAAATTATTATTATTATTTACACTCAAGTAGTGCATAAATACAGGAGTAATTTCAAATTTGTAAGAGATTGTTTTGTTTTGTTTTGTTTCTTTTTCAAAAAAATTGGTGCAAGCATGGACTAGTAGCAGCGATAATGCACCTGAGGGTTTATTTATTTCACATTAAATATCTTATAAAAATATATTTTGTTGATTTTCATGTTTGTTTCTAGAAAATATTTTTAAAATATTAAAAAATATATTTACCTCTTTAAATTTTATAAAATATTTTATAAATAATCATTTACTTACAATATTATCATCTCTTTTATCATCATTATCGCCACCACATCGTCACCTCTTACACCACCATCATGATCACTTCACCATTATCATCGCCATCTCACCACCACCACAATAATATCACCATCATCGCAACCATCACTTTTTTTTTATCATTGTCATGTCGTAATAATATCTCACCACCATTAACACATTTTCTTACACCATCATCATAATCACTTTATCATTGTCATCGTCATTTCACCATCACCATAATCACTTCATCATCACAACCATTTCTTTTTTCACCATTGTCATGCTAATATCTCGCCACCATTACCACCTATTTTTTTCACCACAACCGCCTCATCACTATTTATCATTTAACCACTACCATCGTATCTAAAATAATTTACATGTAAATTCTTTCTCATTTACAAAATATCTTAAGCAAACCAGAAATAAGCTAAGAAGTGAGCCACTTGTATTTAAGATATTTCCATGATTGCTACTTTTATGTTACTCTAATGCAACTATTTTTAAATAAAAAAAATATGAAAATTGAATGGCAAAACATGAAGAGAAAAAAATGCTTGAAATTGTAGTAGGAAATGCTTTTTGAAAATATTTTTTCGTTTCAAAATATATATAATTAAATCATTTCTGATTTTATTTATTTATTATATCAATAAATCAAAACCATAAAAAAATCAAAACCTTAAAAAAAATCAAATTTAATATTTTTTATACCAAGAATATTAAAAAAAAAAAGAAAACAGAAACTGAAACTATGTTAAACACCCCCGGAAGATGCCCGAGGAAAAGCAGAATCAAATCATCGCAAATCACTTTTCCCGAATTAACAGTTTGAGCGTGTTAATTCGGAATGCAACACCAAACTGCGAGGAGAGCAATCGTCTAGGAAGGAAGCATTTCGCAAAAGCAATAATGCTATTGATTCCAGAATTTCTTAATTTAGTATCATCCATTCGAATAACTGTTCTTACACCATCCATGGAGCGATATAAGGCTTTTCCCTCTCCCTCTGTTCTCACAACTAACTAACACAATTATAGGTATCGTTTGGCCATACAACATGCACTGCTAGTATCAATTTCGTGCGCTCATAAAACACGCAGTCATAATCCTGGAATTGGGAACTGAGTTGTAAGTGCCTCAACTCTTCTTTGAAGATCTGATACCTTTTCGGATAGCGGGAAATCAGGGGATTTGACAAACTTTAAGAAATCCTGGAGCTTGGATCCAGAAACTAATTTTTTAGCTTCAAGACTTATTTGTACTCCTTCATGAATCAAGTCAGCAGTTGCTACAAATTCTCTCTCTGCAAATCCTCTGGTAGTCATCGCAGGGGATCCGATGCGAATGCCACCAGGAACTAGGGCGCTCTTATCACCTATTTAAATTAACAGAGCAGCAGCCATAAGCAAGGGGTACCAATAAAGGGATTGAGAGAGACAAGGAAAGAAGATATAGAATAAGGCTAACCAGGCACTGAATTCTTGTTGAGGGTGATAGAAGCCATGTCAAGGATTTTCTCCACCCGAGCCCCATCAAGTCCCTGTTGATAGAACATATATTGATAAATATGTGAGAAATAAACGGGGAAAGAAGCCACTACAGAAAAATGATGCATAAAACAATTTGTTATAATAAGATGCTATGTGGTAAAAATAGTGACCATGCTCTTTTAGGTTAAAACCCTGCAATAAAAATCAAGGCTTACAAAATCAGGCCAAACCAATTCATAAGCATCACAATGATCATGTACAGACAGAAGTGCTCTCAATAATACAGGTATGAACACAAACTACATTGCTGCATTCATTGACAAGTGACATTATATGGCTAGGATGCTTCCAAGAATTGGTTCCTAACATCTTATACAGCGTTTATGAACAATATATGGTTAGGTTCCTCTGAAAATTAATCGTAACATCTTGTGCTCTTTTTGCAGACATGTTTCATAAATTGATTTTACTGTTGAGATTATGATATCCAAGTAATAGCAAAGGGGATTCATATGTTGGGAAAAACCTTGATGGCCACAGATAATCAGCGAAAGATTGCAATACATTTCAGAAAATAATGGAGACAACAAAGCAACAAGACACTTACCAGTGGCCTCAGATCTACAAGAATAAGATGATTGTCGCTCCCGCCAGAAACCAGTTTATATCCTAATTCAACCATTCGGTTTGCAAGTGCTCTAGAGTTAGAGATGACCTACATGGAAAAGCAACAAGAATAAGTTTGGATGGATTAAAACATATCTTGGACCATGCTTAACCAAGAGAGTACAGTACCTGTTTCTGGTAGGCTTTAAATTCAGGGGACTGTGCATGCTTCAAGCAAACTGCCAGTCCACCAATTGTGTGATTATGAGGACCACCCTACGACACATTTAACAAATTGTGTTGGTTTTAGAATTATGCAAGGGTGAAACACCATAAAGTATAAAATCTAAATCAAATTCTAACATGCATTAGCACCCACTTGCAAGCCTGGAAAAACAGCATTATTGATGGCAGATTCCATGTCAACTCCTAGAACCGGATCTTTTTTGAAAAAGATCATTCCACCTCTTGGACCTCGTAGGGACTGAAGGGAAATGAGAAAATTTTCAGGTCATCTATTTGCAGATCAACATCAACACAGCAAGAGTTTGCTATTTGCATTTCAATTGGCAACGAAATTAAGATCCAAACAAAATGCAAGATGTTATATTTCATGCTATACCAGGAAACATGAAGCGGCATTGGGCCCAAAATGTTAGTAAATACCAGAAAAATCCTCTCAAATAGTCATCTGAACTTACCTTGTGTGTTGTAGTTGTCACAACATCACAGTACTCAAAGGGGTCAGCAACAACAGAAGCAGCAACAAGACCACTTATATGAGCCATATCCATCATGAGAAAAGCACCGACAGCATCTGCAATCTTTCAATGCATATAGACTGTAGTTAGTTGGCTGTTAAAGCAGGGGGAATCTGGGCAAAAATCACTTTGTGCCCCTATACTTTTAATTTATAGTCACATCACACCCTCTACTACATTTTCCATCATGACAACCCTTCTGCTTAGACTGTGGAACTTTTTATCCTTTCCATCCACCTCTGTCATGGAAGTCTGTTGGTTTACTAATGCTATGAGTTGATCAATCCTTAACCAATCAAATATCAACACATGATCATTCTAAAAGTCATCAGATCATCAGATACCCCTCTGCCATACAGATTGATCAAGTTAATCCTTTTGCTATGAATTATACTCAACTAATAAAATATGCATAAGGTGACTGATTTGATTAATTTAATGATTATCAAGTTACATTAACAATTAAAATAAAGTAAAATGTGAATAAATACTTGTGTCTTTAATTTTATGCTTTTTTTAAACAAAGCATAAAAATTGAAAAATTAGTGAAAAATTAAAAGGTTGGGTTTAATATTTTTTTCAGCTAATCTAATTTAAATACCTAATAATAATTAAATCCTTCATTTTTATGCTTTGTTTTATTAGTTAAGCCCAATTTGCTGCAAATGGACTAATTTGATCAAATGGACTAATCCTTCAAAAGTTGAAGTAGAAGGGTTGGCATGCCTCAAATAGTAGTAGAGTTTGATATGACTAAAAGTGGAAAATACAAGGGCACGAGGCAATTTTTAGTACACAAAAGAAGACAAAACTAAATTAACTGCTTGTAACATCTACCTTTCTCATGCGAGGATAATCAAAATCTCGAGGATAAGCACTAGCACCAGCAATAATGAGTTTTGGTCGAAAGAGGATGGCTGTTTTCTCAAGCATGTCATAATCAACCAGACCTATAATAAGTGTTAGGGAAAAGGATTAATACACATCACCAAACCAATATAGTCAACCATTTTCTCCTAAATTAATAACAATGATAAATCACCTGTAGATTCATCAAGTCGATATGGCATAGACTCAAAGTAAATTGATGTCCCAGATACCCGCCTTTTAGGAGTCATGAATCCATGAGACAAGTGTCCCCCATGAGGCAAATCCAAACCCTAATTTAATCACAATGAATATGAATAGAAGGATTTTGCATTGTGAAACTGCAGAAGCATTAATAAGAGAGAGAGAGAGAGAATTTACCATGATTCGGTCATGTGGTTTAAGAAGCGCGGTATAAACCTCAAAATTAGCAGGGGAACCAGACAATGGTTGGACATTAACACCCCACTTCTTTCCATCCAAGTTAAATGATGCCAGAGCCCTTTTTTGACAGAGGGTTTCAAGCTCATCAATGTACTCATTTCCACCATAGTATCTGCAATATATAGACAATTATTAGGCTATAAAAGCCATTCAAACTTTCAGCCCCAAAAAGACAGACATCTCAATGAAAGAAATTTACCTTTTACCAGGAAGTCCTTCGGAATACTTATTTGTTAAGCACGAACCAACTGCTTCCATAACTGCTCGAGATGTGAAATTCTCTGATGCAATAAGTTCAAGGCTTTTGAACTGCCTATCCTTTTCCTTATTTATAATTTCATGCACTTCAGGATCAGCTTCACAGAGTCCATAATCTTTGAAGCTGCTTGTGTCAGCTAGACAATTGTGGCAAAAAAATCCATTCACAAAGAGTCAGTCTCAACACTCATGGCCAACAGTTTCCACCTAGAATCATATTATATATCATTCTATTTGTCATTCTAGTTGCATAAAGCCAACCAGACAGTGAAATAAATAGCTGGTGTTCTGGTCGAAAATTGATAGCCCTTAAAACCTAGGCACTCTGATAACACTTCAAATACAGCTAAATTATATCAGCAAAGCACAAACTTTTTTCTTAAAAAAAACCCTTCCAATAGATTTACAGCAATTACATGCAGTCTATGTTCACTTGTTCGGACTTCAAGAGAGCAGCAAGAGAATAATAAAAAAGAACAAAAGATATCATGCTTGCCTCCAGTTTCAGGGGTAGGCACAGAAACAGAAGAGGGGGGCCTGCCAATGACCAAGCTTCCTTCAAGGGAAGAAGCCCTACATGGCTTCAGCTTAACTTGGTATGGAAACCCAATGATAACACTCCTTTTCATTGGAAAGGCTAACCCTTTTGTCAAAACAGGCTGTTGCAAAGAACCCATCACTGCTGCTCCACTGGTGGCTTGCATCTCTAGCTTTTGACAGAAACCTCACCGAAAATTACCTGCAAGTTCCAATTAAGTAATATGAGAATTCAATCAGAAAGTTGAAATTCCTGTTTTACAGAACTATCAGGGATTGTAATATCAATTTCACAAGCAATACATAAGGAAAAAGGAAAAAAAAAATATGATCCGGGTTTAGCAAATGAGTGCAAGTACTCTGCCATTACATTTCCTTATTCTTTTTGCTTCACCTAAATAATAACATGATTAGGGGTGAGTATTTTCGGTTCGGTTCGGTTTTCATCAAAAAAAGTAACCAAACCGAAATTATTTTTTTTCTTAAAAAAAAAACCGAACAGAACCTATTAGAAAACCGAACATTTTCGGTTCGGTTCGGTTTTTATGATTAAAAAATTGGTAAAACCGGATTTGTTTATTGGGCTTTCTGATGGGTCATCCAATGGGCTTTTCTGATGGGCTTTTCTGTAGGCCATCTAATGGGCTTATAATTAATATAAAAAAACTGATTTATACAAATAGTAATGTATTAAATTGTTAATGTTAATATAGTTTTATTAAGTTTTTTTTAACTTTCTAGTTTCTAATTCTTTTGTTTTGTTTATTTTAGCATGAGACAAAATAATTAAAATTACACAAACAAATAAGTTAAAGTTTAATTTACAGACTAATAAAAACACCAAGCCACATAGACATAAAAACACTTCAAGAAATACACTAGATTCTGAACTAATTATCATCTGTTGCTAGATTTAGCTTTCCACCAAATTCTACAAAAAAAAAACAAATGTTAGATTGAAAATAAGTTGATTAATAAATCATCTTTTATTATCACCACGATCATTTCACCATCATTTTGCCATTATCTTACGGTCATCACCTCCTCTTGTATCATCACCACAATCACCTCGCCATAATCTCTCAAACTTCATGCCACCATCACTTCTCTTCTTCCGTTTTCTTTGCCGCCACCATCACTTTTCTTCCTCCTTTTTCTTCGTCACCACCATCATTTTAGGGGTGAGCATTTTCGGTTCGGTTCGTTTTTTTGTCAAAAAAGTAACCAAACAGAATTTTTTTTTTATAAAAAAAACAAACCGAAACCGAACCGAATATATTCTAAACCAACCACTTTCGGTTCGGTTCGGTCCGGTTTTTTTTATTAAAAAATGAATAAAACCGAATCTGGTTTTTGGGCCATCTGATGGGCCTTCTAATGGGCTTCTGATGGGCTTTTTGATGGGTTTTCTAATAAATTTTCTGATGGGCTTGAAAAACTATTTTCGTACAAGAACCCAAAGTATTTTTAATTTTTTTTTGCAACAAATACAAAATATTAATGTATTAAATTGTTAATATAGTGTTTATTAAGTTTTTTTTTAACCTTTCTAATACTTTTGTTTTGTGTAATTTAGCATGATGAGAAATGATTAAAACTACACAAGTGAACAAATTTAAATTTAAATTACAGAAAATGCCTTCAAAGGGCTTCAAAATAAACAAGCAACATTAACATAAAAAACTTCAAGAAATACACTATATTTGCAGCATATATTCATAATAATTCCACAATATATTCGCAGCATATATGCATAATAAATTTACAGTATATTTGCAGCATGGTCTAGTCACATTATACTGATTTTTCATCTAATATTCCTAATTTCCTATCCACACTTTCACGATGACAGAGCAGCTAAGGCAGCAACATATTTCAATACATTATACTGATTTTCACATTATACTGCCTTTTCACATTATACTGCAGCAACATCAATCTCTAATACCAACGGCATGCTATGAACATATAAGCTCAAATACCATCAACATCAACTAATTACTACTTAAATACATCAACATAATCTCATATTCTCAGTGCATACTGCATAGCCAGAGGAACATATAATCTCAAATACCAGCAACATCAATTAATTACTACTTAAATACATCAACATATAATCAATTAATCATATATCATCATCTCAGTGCCTAGCCTGAGGTAGCAGTAGGGCTTCCTCAAATAGTATGTCCAATGACTCTGATTTATCAACTCCACAGGACTATGACTATTCTACGACAGATGATCTATAAGATATAACAAGAAATAAATCAGAAATAAATCAGAGGTTCAATTTACTTACCTTTTGTAAACTGCAACCGTGTCGGATGGGGACGATGATAAAGAGGAACTGTCGAACTGGGGGTAACGATGTGATCAGATTGCAGAGGGAAAGAGGGTAATGGTTGGTTGGCTGGTTGCAGTCTTGCAGAGGGAGGGATAGGCCGAGAGGCGAGAGGCAAGAGGGAGGGAGATTTAAGTTGCAGAGGGAGGCGAGAGGCTGGGGACGATCTAGCCTAAAGTATTAGACTGTTAGTTGCAGAGAAGGAGGCGAGAGGCGAGAGGCTGGGGACGATCTAGGGTTTGTTAGTTGCAGAGAAGGAGGCGAGAGGCGAGAAGGAGGCGAGAGGCGAGAGGCGAGAGGCGAGAGGCTGGGGACGATCTAGGGTTTGTTAGTTACAGAGAAGGAAGCGAGAGGCGAGGGAGAGAAGGAAGCGAGAGTAGGGGACGATTTAATTTTAGGGTTTGTTAAGGTTCTATTTATACTATTGTTGTTAACCGACTAAACCGGTTCGGTTCAATCGGTTTTGTCTGTACAAAACCGATACCGAACCGAACCGGAAATTTTTCAGAATTTTTTAATCGGTTTAATCGGATTTTTTTTTCGGTTCGGTTTTCTCGGTTTTTTTTTCTCGGTTTTCCCGGTTTTTTCTGTTGGTCGGTTTTTTTGCTCACCTCTACATCATTTTATCTTTCATCATTATTATGATTGTCTCATGACCACCATCCTCTTCACTGCTATTACCATCGCATCACAAATATTATTTTTGAACGAAAAAAACTTTCAAAATCAAAATCAATCACTCCCAAATAATGACATCACCACCACAAACTTTTATCACTATTTATCATTTAACCACTACCATCGTATCTAAAATAATTTACATGTAAATTCTTTCTCATTTACAAAATATCTTAAGCAAACCAGAAATAAGCTAAGAAGTGAGCCACTTGTATTTAAGATATTTCCATGATTGCTACTTTTATGTTACTCTAATGCAACTATTTTTAAATAAAAAAAATATGAAAATTGAATGGCAAAACATGAAGAGAAAAAAATGCTTGAAATTGTAGTAGGAAATGCTTTTTGAAAATATTTTTTCGTTTCAAAATATATATAATTAAATCATTTCTGATTTTATTTATTTATTATATCAATAAATCAAAACCATAAAAAAATCAAAACCTTAAAAAAAATCAAATTTAATATTTTTTATACCAAGAATATTAAAAAAAAAAAGAAAACAGAAACTGAAACTATGTTAAACACCCCCGGAAGATGCCCGAGGAAAAGCAGAATCAAATCATCGCAAATCACTTTTCCCGAATTAACAGTTTGAGCGTGTTAATTCGGAATGCAACACCAAACTGCGAGGAGAGCAATCGTCTAGGAAGGAAGCATTTCGCAAAAGCAATAATGCTATTGATTCCAGAATTTCTTAATTTAGTATCATCCATTCGAATAACTGTTCTTACACCATCCATGGAGCGATATAAGGCTTTTCCCTCTCCCTCTGTTCTCACAACTAACTAACACAATTATAGGTATCGTTTGGCCATACAACATGCACTGCTAGTATCAATTTCGTGCGCTCATAAAACACGCAGTCATAATCCTGGAATTGGGAACTGAGTTGTAAGTGCCTCAACTCTTCTTTGAAGATCTGATACCTTTTCGGATAGCGGGAAATCAGGGGATTTGACAAACTTTAAGAAATCCTGGAGCTTGGATCCAGAAACTAATTTTTTAGCTTCAAGACTTATTTGTACTCCTTCATGAATCAAGTCAGCAGTTGCTACAAATTCTCTCTCTGCAAATCCTCTGGTAGTCATCGCAGGGGATCCGATGCGAATGCCACCAGGAACTAGGGCGCTCTTATCACCTATTTAAATTAACAGAGCAGCAGCCATAAGCAAGGGGTACCAATAAAGGGATTGAGAGAGACAAGGAAAGAAGATATAGAATAAGGCTAACCAGGCACTGAATTCTTGTTGAGGGTGATAGAAGCCATGTCAAGGATTTTCTCCACCCGAGCCCCATCAAGTCCCTGTTGATAGAACATATATTGATAAATATGTGAGAAATAAACGGGGAAAGAAGCCACTACAGAAAAATGATGCATAAAACAATTTGTTATAATAAGATGCTATGTGGTAAAAATAGTGACCATGCTCTTTTAGGTTAAAACCCTGCAATAAAAATCAAGGCTTACAAAATCAGGCCAAACCAATTCATAAGCATCACAATGATCATGTACAGACAGAAGTGCTCTCAATAATACAGGTATGAACACAAACTACATTGCTGCATTCATTGACAAGTGACATTATATGGCTAGGATGCTTCCAAGAATTGGTTCCTAACATCTTATACAGCGTTTATGAACAATATATGGTTAGGTTCCTCTGAAAATTAATCGTAACATCTTGTGCTCTTTTTGCAGACATGTTTCATAAATTGATTTTACTGTTGAGATTATGATATCCAAGTAATAGCAAAGGGGATTCATATGTTGGGAAAAACCTTGATGGCCACAGATAATCAGCGAAAGATTGCAATACATTTCAGAAAATAATGGAGACAACAAAGCAACAAGACACTTACCAGTGGCCTCAGATCTACAAGAATAAGATGATTGTCGCTCCCGCCAGAAACCAGTTTATATCCTAATTCAACCATTCGGTTTGCAAGTGCTCTAGAGTTAGAGATGACCTACATGGAAAAGCAACAAGAATAAGTTTGGATGGATTAAAACATATCTTGGACCATGCTTAACCAAGAGAGTACAGTACCTGTTTCTGGTAGGCTTTAAATTCAGGGGACTGTGCATGCTTCAAGCAAACTGCCAGTCCACCAATTGTGTGATTATGAGGACCACCCTACGACACATTTAACAAATTGTGTTGGTTTTAGAATTATGCAAGGGTGAAACACCATAAAGTATAAAATCTAAATCAAATTCTAACATGCATTAGCACCCACTTGCAAGCCTGGAAAAACAGCATTATTGATGGCAGATTCCATGTCAACTCCTAGAACCGGATCTTTTTTGAAAAAGATCATTCCACCTCTTGGACCTCGTAGGGACTGAAGGGAAATGAGAAAATTTTCAGGTCATCTATTTGCAGATCAACATCAACACAGCAAATCACCTGTAGATTCATCAAGTCGATATGGCATAGACTCAAAGTAAATTGATGTCCCAGATACCCGCCTTTTAGGAGTCATGAATCCATGAGACAAGTGTCCCCCATGAGGCAAATCCAAACCCTAATTTAATCACAATGAATATAAATAGAAGGATTTTGCATTGTGAAACTGCAGAAGCATTAATAACAGAGAGAGAGAGAGAATTTACCATGATTCGGTCATGTGGTTTAAGAAGCGCAGTATAAACCTCAAAATTAGCAGGGGAACCAGACAATGGTTGGACATTAACACCCCACTTCTTTCCATCCAAGTTAAATGATGCCAGAGCCCTTTTTTGACAGAGGGTTTCAAGCTCATCAATGTACTCATTTCCACCATAGTATCTGCAATATATAGACAATTATTAGGCTATAAAAGCCATTCAAACTTTCAGCCCCAAAAAGACAGACATCTCAATGAAAGAAATTTACCTTTTACCAGGAAGTCCTTCGGAATACTTATTTGTTAAGCACGAACCAACTGCTTCCATAACTGCTCGAGATGTGAAATTCTCTGATGCAATAAGTTCAAGGCTTTTGAACTGCCTATCCTTTTCCTTATTTATAATTTCATGCACTTCAGGATCAGCTTCACAGAGTCCATAATCTTTGAAGCTGCTTGTGCCAGCTAGACAATTGTGGCAAAAAAATCCATTCACAAAGAGTCAGTCTCAACACTCATGGCCAACAGTTTCCACCTAGAATCATATTATATATCATTCTATTTGTCATTCTAGTTGCATAAAGCCAACCAGACAGTGAAATAAATAACTGGTGTTCTGGTCGAAAATTGATAGCCCTTAAAACCTAGGCACTCTGATAACACTTCAAATACAGCTAAATTATATCAGCAAAGCACAAACTTTTTTCTTAAAAAAAAACCCTTCCAATAGATTTACAGCAATTACATCCAGTCTATGTTCACTTGTTCGGACTTCAAGAGAGCAGCAAGAGAATAATAAAAAAGAACAAAAGATATCATGCTTGCCTCCAGTTTCAGGGATAGGCACAGAAACAGAAGAGGGGGGCCTGCCAGTGACCAAGCTTCCTTCAAGGGAAGAAGCCCTACATGGCTTCAGCTTAACTTGGTATGGAAACCCAATGATAACACTCCTTTTCATTGGAAAGGCTGACCCTTTTGTCAAAACAGGCTGTTGCAAAGAACCCATCACTGCTGCTCCACTGGTGGCTTGCATCTCTAGCTTTTGACAGAAACCTCACCGAAAATTACCTGCAAGTTCCAATTAAATAATATGAGAATTCAATCAGAAAGTTGAAATTCCTGTTTTACAAAACTATCAGGGATTGTAATATCAATTTCACAAGCAATACATAAGGAAAAAGGAAAAAAAAATATGATCCGGTTTAACAAATGAGTGCAAGTACTCTGCCATTACATTTCCTTATTCTTTTTGCTTCACCTGAATAATAACATGATTAGGGGTGAGTATTTTCGGTTCGGTTCGGTTTTCATCAAAAAAAGTAACCAAACCGAAATTATTTTTTTTCTTAAAAAAAAAACCGAACCGAACCGAACCTATTAGAAAACCGAACATTTTCGGTTCGGTTCGGTTTTTATGATTAAAAAATTGGTAAAACCGGATTTGTTTATTGGGCTTTCTGATGGGTCATCCAATGGGCTTTTCTGATGGGCTTTTCTGTAGGCCATCTAATGGGCTTATAAATAATATAAAAAAACTGATTTATACAAATAGTAATGTATTAAATTGTTAATGTTAATATAGTTTTATTAAGTTTTTTTTAACTTTCTAGTTTCTAATTCTTTTGTTTTGTTTACTTTAGCATGAGACAAAATAATTAAAATTACACAAACGAATAAGTTAAAGTTTAATTTACAGACTAATAAAAACACCAAGCCACATAGACATAAAAACACTTCAAGAAATACACTAGATTCTGAACTAATTATCATCTGTTGCTAGATTTAGCTTTCCACCAAATTCTACAAAAAAAAAAAACAAATGTTAGATTGAAAATAAGTTGATTAATAAATCATAAAATAAAAGTACAAGTGTATAAAAAATAAACATGATTCCAGATTTACAAATATATATATTGTTTTTATACTGTTTTTTTATGAACGAATCTGATTCATTGAAGCTAAGTTAATAAAATTAACTAACGTATAAACTATAATCAATAACATGGATAACAACAAAGCAAGCAATGGTGTTCTAAACATAAAGCAGCAAATCACATTCCTTGTATGCTTGTGCTAGCAAATATTATTTACCCAAAACTATTGTCCAAAGGAAAAACACAATAACAGCATATTCTTTGTCCTCGAGAAGAACTTAGATTAAACACAATCACATGTTTTTCCCCTGTCATGTAAAAATTGTTTTTTCCGGAATTATTTGAAATATACCCCATTATTTTTTTGAGGCTAGACTTCAAGTTCAACTGTAAGTAAGATGCACTAACAGATTATCAACTAATACTGAATAAATAGAATCTCAAATCATTAAAAAAAGTAGCATAAATTACATACCAAGTAGTTGATCGATTTTCTCTGGACAAGCCAACCAACTTGAAAGTTGAAACAGATGTGAGAACTTCTGAGACCCAAGTCAGTTCAAGAAAAAAAAAGAGGGAGGCGAGAGGGAGGGAAGGAGATTCGGTGAGGCCGAGAGGCAAGAGGGAGGGAAGGAGACCGAGAGAGGCCGAGAGGCGAGAGGGGGAGAGGGCCAGAGGGGGGCGGCTAGGGTTTGTAATGTATGAATGAATGAACATTTCCTATTTATATTAAGTGTTTTAACCGAACCAGTTGTGTTTTAACCGAACCGGTTCGGTTCGGTTTGGGTTAATCGGTTTTTGCCTTGCAGAACCGATTCCGAACCGAACCGGACATTTTTTTAAAATTTTATAATCGGTTTTTTTTTTCGGTTTGATTTTCTCGATTTTTTTTTCTCGGTTTAATCGGTTGATCGGTTTTTTTGCTCACCCCTAAACATGATCCGGGTTTAACAAATGAGTGAGAGAATAAATCTGCTTATTATCATTAAAAGTTGCTGCAAATCTGTCTTTTGATTGAGAAGGAAGGATCTCCTACTTGGCACTCCAGGCTTCAAATCTGTAGTTAATTGGACAGGCATGATTCCTTTCTGATCATTGGTTCTGCCCAGCACAGCCCTCGAGTCTCCAAGATTAGCTATGACAAGATCTTCTCCCTGATTATATTTTCCAATTAACAAACAAAAGAAAGAGAGAACAGGTAAATAAAAATCCTTCCTTTACATATGAAAAAAGAAAAGATTGATTCGAGAGGATTTGTTTGCTCAAAATAGCTTGCTTTTTCTTGCCTGTCTCACGACAACTACTGCAGTTGTTCCACTGCAGGAGCAGTCCAGACTTTCTTGAAGCCTGATCTCCTTGTCCATCACTTTGAAGGCGCCAACACAGGCATCCTTCCATTTATGAAAGCTTTCACCTGGTAATGGCACCAACCCACCATCTGCTTTCTCGCTGCCGTGATCTCTGACGGAATCTACCTCTTCTAAAGCGTTCTTTTGATTTAGCAGGAGTGATGGCAGCCTATTTCTCACAGTCCTGCTCACTATGTGGCCATTCTTTCCATGCCCATCAAAAACTCCACAGAAAGCTCCATGCTCCACTCCATAGCCCTTTGAAAGAAGAACGAGTTTCAATCAGCTACAAAACCTTATACAGCAAAAGAAAGGTGAAATCTAGCGAGGAATTCATAGCATTAACCAACCAGGTGAACAATAGCAGCATCTTGGTTTACTCCCTTGCTCCCTTCTTTAGAGTAGAGAGAACTAAGCTTCTCAATTCCATGAGAAACAGTATTTTCTTGGACATGCGTGACATTTTCAAGGCCATCATCTGCCTGGTGTATCTCTGAGGACGCAGAGGATACGCAGATTCCCATCTCTCGACTCGCACAAGTTCTCTGTTTTCTCTTGCCAACTTGTTACAAGAACAATGACCTGTGAATATAGTAGAATAGCCTCCGAAATCATGAGTTTAAGGACCCCAAGAATGCTCATGTCAGCTCAACACTAATTGTCTATAAAGCTTGGAGTGGCTCCCAGCGAGCTGAGAGCACAAGATACCTCAATAATTCACTGTTTTTTAATGCTGGCTCTTATTTTAGACCCCCAGGACTCACTTTTTACGGTTTAATAAGTTGTTTAAATTTGTTTTTTTTAGAAATATATTAAAATAATATTTTTTTTATTTTTTTAAAATTTTTTTTATATTAACACATAAAAATATTAAAAAAATTTAATTTTAAATAAAAATATTAAATTTTTTCAAAAATATTTTTAAAACCAGTGAAGTCCCGTGGTTTAAGATTAATATTTTAATATCTTCTATCTTCTGTACGGGACTATTCTTTAATCTTTACCCGAATGTTATACACCCCCATGTCAAATCATATTTTAGCCAACCAGGTGTATTTTTTTTTTTAAAAAAAAAAAAAACTCATTCGTGTTCCTCAATATTAAAATTATTAACAAAATAATATAAATTATTATCTTAAAAGTTAAAAGAGGTCACGGTTTTGAATAGTGATTTTTACTGTTCACCAAGACTCAGATCACTGTGGACGGGAACATTTAAAATACTTAATAAGATTATTAATATTTGTATACTACAACTAAGCAAGGAAGTCGCTTAGCCCGGTGGTAAGAGCGCGCCTCCGCGAAGCGGGGCGCGAGAGTTCGAATCTCTGTAACAACGAGTTTTTGGATAGTTAAACCATAGGTAATATTATAATTGTTTGTATCCTAAAACTGCACGAAGAGGTCACTTGGCCGAGTGGTAACGGTGGCATGCCCGGTCACGGGGCGCGGGAGTTCGAATCTCGCTGATTTTTGAGCTGTTTGACATGGTTTTTTCTTTTTCCGGGTCGCGGGGCGCGGGTCAGATCTTTATCTTTTGAGGGAAATTCCAGTGGGCAACGTGTACCGCTCTGCCTGAGCGATCTTATTAGAGTGTGTTTGGCATTGCGATTGCGATTGCGATTGCGGTTGAAAAAAAGCAGGTTAAAAAAAAGCACTTTTTCTGTGGTGCAAAATAAGCAGTTGAGTGTTTGGTTAAAACTGTGGTTGAGTTGGAGGTTGGAAAAAAAGCAGTTTTGGGTGTTTGGTTACCAAACTTTTCATATTGCTTTTAACTTGTGAAATTACTTTAAAGGGTATATATATATATATTGTAAATTTCATTTATTATAATAATATAATGTAATTAATAATTAATGAAAAAATGATAAAATGACTAATACATTAAATATTTATGTAATTTTGTCATATATATATATATATATATATATATATATATATATATATATATATATATAACTTCTAAAAACGCATTTAAAAATAAATAACAATTTCACTTAATGTTAATACTTCAAGTAACATGGAAACGTCATTTCATTCACCCATCAAACTATGTATTTGACCCTTAAATACTATACATATATTATTTCAAAATACTTTTAGGAATAGCCAATCAAGTCTCTACTTGATTATTCGAGGACTAGAATTATATTCCGTTTATTAATTATTTTGTAGTCCTTCATTATTGTATTATTTATATTTTCTAATCTTGCACATCAATATTATTCTGAATAGGAACAGGATAATTTATTGAAAAACAATTCACAATTCAATGAACAAATAATTTCGCTTTCACGTTCATAATAATATCCATCAATCTTCACAGTCTCCGCAAAATCCTATGTAACTTTGTGCTACATAACAGAACACCGCATACAAGAACTGGAATTCGTAAGAAATGCAATCATAGAGCATTAACAAACTTCTTAACGTAAGGAAATGCAACTGCTCCACGCTAATCAACCAATAAACTTTCAGATGAGAAAGCAGACCTGATCAATCACAGTAATACAAAGATAAAACAAAGAACATTAATTAATTGTTTTTACAACAACAACGCAAAATCCTATGAAAAGCAAACTAACATCGATAAAACCCAACATCTCCGGGCTTAGAATAAAAGAAAAGAAACTATTTCAACAGAATGTCAATTTCAACAGAAGGCCAATTTCAACAATTTCACAGAAAAAACGCACAGCAATTTCAACAATTTCACAGCATAAACTCACAACAATTTAACAGAAATTTCTCATAAAACACTCACGGTAATTTCATCAAATTCTCAGAAAAATCACATAAAAAATCTCAACAAATTCAACAATTTCACCGACAACACTCACGGCAATTTCTCAGAAAATTCACAGCATAAACAACCCACAATTTTACATAAAATTAACACAAGAAACTCACGGTAATTTCATCAAATTCTAAGAAAAATCACATAAACAATCTCAACAAATTCAACAATTTAACAGAAATTTCTCACGGCAATTTCTCAGAAAATTCAAAGCAATTTCAACAATTTCTCAGACATTTCTCATAAAACACTCACGGTAATTTCATCAAATTCTCAGAAAAATCACATAAGAAATCTCAACAAATTCAACAATTTCACCGACAACACTCACGGCAATTTCTCACAAAATTCACAGCAATTTCAACAATTTAACAGAAATTACTCATAAAACACTCACGGCATTTTCAACATTTTCAGAACAATATCCAAGAAAAATTGCAAGAATTGCAAGAAATAGGAAGTGTGGTTAAAACTCACCGATTTCAGCAAGATCGTTGCGAATCACAAGGAGAGTTTGTGATGATTGAGAAGAAGAATCGGACGGTTGTGGTTTGGCTGCTTGGGTATTGGACGGCGATGAAGGAAATGGCGATGCCGACAGTTAGAATCACTGATGACCGACAGGTCGTCTTGATCTGGAAGAGAAGGAGAGTGCGGTGGTGGTGAGTCCAGATCGTCTTCAACTAGCAGAGAAGGAAAGTGGGTTTGTAGAGAGGGTGCAGTGCA
Source organism: Salix caprea (assembly GCA_964035475.1). Taxonomy (NCBI): domain Eukaryota; kingdom Viridiplantae; phylum Streptophyta; class Magnoliopsida; order Malpighiales; family Salicaceae; genus Salix; species Salix caprea. The sequence goes on from OZ037751.1 coordinate 17,675,325, forward strand.
GAGAAGAAGAAGGCTGTGATTTTTTGCGGACGACAAGAAGTGAAGCCAGCCGAAGGGTGTGGAGAAGGAGAGTGCGGTGGTGGTGAGTGCAGATCGTCGTGGGTTAGAAGAGAGGGTTGCAGAGAGGGTTGCAGAGGAGAAGGGTTTTTTGCGGACGAGAAGCTTATCAAGGCAGCCTTCGGGTGTGGAGAAGAAGAGAAGGTAGCCTTCGGGTGAATGTGGAAGTGTGGACGTTGGTTGAGTGCAGATCGTCGGGTATGTGGAAATGTGAAAGAGAAGGAGTGCAGACGGTTTTGAAGAGAAGATAAGATTTTCTCTTCTTTGAGGGTAAAAAGTAGATTTTCTGAAGATAAGAAATGTCCAACGGATATATTTTAGAACGCAGATCGGTATTCACACAATCGACAAAAAAAAAGCATCGTTTCCCAGCTTTTCCAAAACGTCGTTCCGGCTTAAAAAAGCATGTGGGACCCATCTCTTAAATCGCGATTTTTTTTTAACCAAACATTAAAAGTGTGGTGCGATCTGGCAATCGCAGATCGCACCACACTCCCAAACACCAGAATTACTTAAAAAGTTGGCTTTCTTCAGTGATCTCGATGCCGGTGAAAGTTATCTACTACAGTAACAATTAAATATATATATATATATATATATATATATATATATAAACTCTAAATTTATAATTTTATTTTTAGAAAAATTAATATATGATAACTGAAATTTTTAAAATATTTATAAACCTTTAAATTCACCAGAAAACCTATATTTACTAAATAAACAATTAGAAACCCAAAAATATAAAGAAAATAAACAAATCATATCAACAATTTAATTTGGAGGTATAAAAATATTGTTTTTAAGGGGTTTATTTGTCCCACACAAAGATAGCAACTTCAGTATACAACTAATTCTTTTAAATCTCTAAAAATATAAGAAGAAAAAACAAATAATATAATATATATTATTTTTCTTTTTGCAGTAATAAATTTACCTATAAGAGCATAATAAAACATTATGATTTTAACATTATGATTGATGATCAAAAACTATATGATTGTCCATGTAACAATTATATTTTGATATAAATTGAATAATTGTTATTTATTTTTATCTCAACAGCTACAAATATTAAAATTAATTATGTAAAACAATTAAACATCGAGTATTATCTTTTAATATTATAAATATCAATAAAATAATATTAAAGAAATCACTTTGGGAGCTATTTCTAAATAATCTCTATTTTTATCTATGTTCACCGTGACACAAATCACTATGGACAACAACAACAATGCTCATTTTTTGGGTCAGTTCAGGTCAATTCGATTCATTCGGTTCGCTCGGTTCACCGGTCACGTCAGTGCAGCTCTTTATTGTGATATTTCTGTTTAATCCCTGAACTTTCAATTTTGTTTTCTGATCCTTATTGTCATTATATAGGTTTTGATTTGTTTTAATTGGGTCCTTCAATTGAAATTGATTGTATATTGTAGTTTCATTTAGGTCCCTATTATTTGAATTTTCTAATTGGTTTGAAATCCTTAATATTTTCGATATCAAAGTTTTGAATTATTTTATTTTTATCCTTCCATGCAAATTTATTACAAATCCTTAGTATTTTTGGTATTAAAGTTTACTAATTTAATTTAAAATATTAAAATAACCAGTTACAACACATATAAAATCATTCAATTTCCTACATCGAAAAAAGCCTAGATCAAGCATTCAAAATAATGATAATGATTATTTTTAGTTTTTTTTTTAAATATGTGAGACTAATTATATGTTTTAATATTTATTTAATATTATTGCCTGAAAAAAAAATATATATATATATATATAAAGAGAAAAAAAACTTATTTCTAACATATTTTATTTATTACAATTTTACTAATTGAATATTAAAATAACTAATTACAACACGCAAAAAAATTAAGTTTATTTCTTAAAAAATATTTTTATTTATAATATTTCAGATCTTATATTACTGGGAAAAAAAGGCAGCTCATAAAAAAAAATATACGAACCACTTCCCATATCGATCACACTGTTCCTTTTAGCCGAAAAAAAATTATTTCTAATATATTTTATCTATTATAATTTTACTCATTAAATATTAAAATAACTAATTATAACATGTAAAAAATCAATTAATTTTCTACATAGAAAAAAGCCCAGCGCAGCGCGCGGGCAAGTCAGCTCGTATATATTATAACCTAACAAATTAGATTTTTTTGGTCGAAATAATTTTTTAATTTGATATAAAAGTTTTGATTATCAAACCGTTACAAATTCAGATCTCGTCATTTTTAATCTCTTTTCTAATTAAAATATAATTAATAACACAAGATAACACAAGTTTAAAGGGTGTTTTTTAAATATCAAACTATTTCAGTACTTGTTTAATATTGTGTTTTAAAAGTATTTTTGAAAAAAAAATTATTTTTTTATTTTTTATTTTAAATTAATTTTGATGTTTTAAATAATTTTGATGTGTTGATATCAGAAATATTATTTTGATGTATTTTTACAAAAAAACAATTTTAACCATATTTTCAAGCACTCGCATAAAAAGTGAATATAACATCATAATTTTTTTTCCAAGAAAATTAATAAGCCATTGCCAAAGTTTTTGCATCCTCTTCCACTGTCCATATAACCAGATTTGTCTGGAATGTGGATTTACGAGATAGTTAAGTCAGAATACATTACTTTAAAGTTTAAAGAGGAAAAAAGAAATGAATGTCTGGTCCTTAGCCAAAGAAAAGGTTGAATAAAGATTGGAGTTGACCCTTGACCAACTTGATGCATTTGTTTAAAATGGATAATGTTGTTGAAATTATTTTTTTAAAGTGTTTTTCATTCAAAATATATTAAAATAATGATTTTTTATTTTTTAAAATTATTTTTGATGTCATAAAAATGATCTAAAAATATTTAATTTAAAATAAAAAATATATTTTTAAAATAGAATGCAAATTTGGAATTAGCCACGAGACATTTGACAGTTCAGACAGATTCATCAAAAGATTCAAACAGCTGGTCACCCTATCAAGCTAATACTAGCTAGTTGTATAATTAATTCTAGTTTATAGAGTGGGATTGTGTTTTTTGATGCCTTGAAGCAAGCATTAGAGAAATAGAGCAGGGAACGAGCCATGCACGCCATGAAGGTTAATCAACCAATCATGACCGTAGAAAGGGGAGACTTTCTTCAAGATCATTCATCGAAAATGAATTGGTGGTGTTAACTGTTAAAGATAATCGAAGTTGGCTTGTAATTTGAGGCAGGTATCTTATAGTTTAATTGCGGGTTCTACTCCCAATAATGTGGTTATTTTTTCCAATGAATTGCCGTTGGCAACCAATATTTTCTTTTATTAATATGAATATTTATATCAGTTTACATGGACTTCAATTAATTCTACAAATTCTAGAATTAATGATCATGTAAACCTTCAATGATCATCATATTAGTAACCATAAAACTCGAACCAAGAACAAATCTCTTGACCCCAAGCTTCTGTCACTTAAGATAATTATCAATATTTTAACTCTACGTGATTGGAAGCTTGGGAAGTACCATATGCTTTTATATTCTTTTGGAACCATCGATAGAAGAAGTATGTGGAGGAAATTTCTTGATCATGAAATCCTTTTGAGATGGAAGCAAGAACTAATGAAGGGTAAACAGCACTAGAAACACAAATGCCAAGGACATTTTAGTCCATCATTCCTTTTACAACGAGAAAAACACCAGTCTTTAATGAAATAAAGCTTTCCAATTCATGTGGTGATACTATATATTATTTTTGATATTTTTATTAAATTTGATTTAATAGATTAAATTATAAATTTGTTATCTTGATGTGATTCAATCGACTTGATATGTTTAAAGATAAGTTGGTCTACTGATATAACAAGTCTAGGGATGAAATTTTGAAAACATGATGAAATCAGAAATAAAAAATATACATATTGAACTCTCATTTATAATATACATATTAGTTTTTTTTTTTAAATATAAATAAAAATATCTAGTTTGCAAGGAACTATTTGATATTTTTATTATATTCAATTTAATGGCTTAGATTATAAATTTTCTGACTCAACTCTCTGTCCAACACGAGTTTAAAATTAAACAGTGTAAGATTTATTTTGACATGATCTAATTGATTTGGTAAATTCAAAAACATCTCACATGATCAATAAAAAAAATTTAAAAAAATATTGGCATAAAAAAACCCTTCTAGCTCAACTTATTGAATAACTCGAGTTTTTATGCGGGATGTCTCAACGCAATTTAATTGACTTAACATGTTTAAAGACAAGTTATTGGTTTGGTATAAAAAATTAAGAGTAAAAAAAATAATCTTTTGACCTAATATTTTAAAATCAAATTATATAAAGTTTATTTTGATGTGACTTATTCAAATCACATAACTTTGTCTACAATAAAGGTCACATTTTGGAAAGTGGATGCCCTTATATAATCTCTAAAGAGAAACCCTAACATAATCCAATCCACTCAAGCCAGCATGATAAGATGACGATTACGGCAGCAATCCTAAAATCCTAACCTTTTGGTGCCAAACAATTTCTAGCAAACTTGATATTGGATCGGATCTTCCCTCGCATGTTCAATGAACTTGGAATATTTTGGTGCGTCCACGACATGTCTTTTTAATAGTAATTAGGATAACCATCCCATCTTATCAAGAATTTCAACTTCGCCCACTGAGCTCCACCTCTTTAATTCCCATCAAGGAACATGGTGCCTTTTTTCTTCCCTTTCCCTCCAATTATTACTATTATTTAACTATTTTTCTCTTACATGTTATGCTTTGTTTTCTTAATACATCATGTGTTTTTTAAAATAAACTCTTGCATCCTTACAAAATGTTATTATTATTATAATTACTCATGTAAGAACTAGGGCTAAATTTTAATGAACATGTGAGTCTCTAATAATTATTATATTATTTATTTAATTTTTATTAGACGACTTGCTGCTAGATTTCAGACTAGCCCCTTGATATGTTTAGATTAATTAATTGTAAGAACTAGATTTTGCTATTGAATTTGAGATAAGTCTGGTGGAGGCTTTCAAAATCCAGAGGATTTTCCTGGAGAATTAAGAGAAAATAATAATTATACTGCCGTGTTGCCCAGGAAATGAGCCCATATATAGCAAACTCCAAGGCATATATGTATACCTCCTGGACTACATTTAAGGGGACAAACCTGGCAAATAATGGGTTTTTTCTTCTCGAACATGCCATCAAAATCCACCCACCACAACTTCTGAAGAGAATTCCAGCCCAACAACAACCGGCAAATTTACTCGGGCCTATCATCTAAATTTCGTACAGATCCTTTGAAAGAGTTCAGCAACTGGAGAAAGAGACCCAATCACTCGAAAAGTTGTAGCCATCATATTGCGTTGGGCTTAGAGATTGATTACAGCTTTCTTGCTGTTGTTGTTATAATGCTTAATCGGAAAACTTTTACATTATTTATATTTTAAATCATTTTGGTATGATAATATTAAAAAATAAAAATATATATTATTTTAATATATTTATAAATAAAAATAACTTTAAAAAATAACTTTAATCCCCCTACTATACTAAACAGGCTATTAGCATAGGCTCTTCTTCGCTGAAGGAGGGAAATATCTTGAGGTTTGTTAATTAGCTTCTTAGGTCTTTTTTTTTAACTGTTTTTTTTTTTTTTTTAAATTTGAATTTTGAATTTTAAATTAAAAAAATTAATATTTTTAAATTATTTTCATATACTAATATCAAAAAAAAATATTTAAAAAAAAATATATTTTAATATATTTTAAATAAAAATTATTTTAAAAAATAATTACAGCCACATTTCCGAACCGAATTAAAAGGTTGTGTGGTAGGTTCAACCCACAACTCATTAATTGAAGAGAAAAAACAAGAGTGGAAAAGAGCGTCGTTTGGTAAAACGACACGTCGCTCTTAAAATCCGCATCCCAAGAAGCAGAGTAGATAAAACGGCCCCCTTCAGTACGAAACGGCTGCGAATCGTATTCTGGCTTCTAGATTGCAATCACCGAAGGAATTAATTCATGACCAGTACACCTCTGTTTTGGCTTAGCTGAAGAAACTTTTTGAAAAATATACGAAATGGCTTGTTTACACGATCATAGCTGCGAAGATCACGATTGTTCCTCTAACTGGTCTCTCTACAAACACATAGACCTCCCCAAGGTCCATTTTCTTCTTCTACTTTTAGTTTTACTTTTATTGAGACTTGCATCAAATTCGAAATCAACAAAGAATTTTATTTTTATTTTTATTTTTACTCTTTAAAGGTATCGGCTCTAAATGAAGCAGTTCCAGGAAGTGCTAAATCAGTTTTCAAACCTTGGGAGCACCGTCTCAATTCTTCTGAGGTTTTTTTTTGAGCATTTTTATTATTTTAATTTAATCACTTATTATTGGAGAGAAATTGAAGAAGATTATGTTTTGATAATTATTTTTTAAATACTTTTATATTATGATAGGAGCATTTGGAAAGCAACGAGGGTGATCCCGAGTTACTTGTTTACATACCGTAAGTTGCTAATTCCTGATGATTGCTTAAAAATGACAATATGGGTAAATATATTTTCACTTCAGTGATGATCCATATGTTGTAATGAACAATAACGTTGGAGCCTTGGAGGCTTCGGTTATTAAAATGTTCTTGATGATTGCTTAGGGGTCATTTGGTATCATTTCTGTTTTCCATTTTTGTTTTTAAAATTTTGAAAACAAAAGCAGAAACCTGGACCCCCCCCCAAAAAAATAAAAAAATAAAAAATATATATATAAGGGTAGGCAGAATACTTGAATTTTCTCCCAAAAAATTATAAAGGGTCGACAACTGGTTGTCAAGATTTTTCAAATTCATACAAGTTGGTTTTTAGAAATTGTGATGGCAGAGTTTTGCTTTCCTTCAACAACAAAAAAATCCAAAAGAAACAGGCTTTTTGTTTTTGTTTCCCTGAAGACGAATACAGAAAGTGGAAACCACAAATGCTACAGAACGATAGCTTATTTGCATTTCTTTGGCTTAAAGACTTTCTTTTTCCCTATATCTGAAATAACTCTCTGGATTTCTCTTTTTTCTGCTGGATTAATTATGGTAGATTCACATCGGATGTTAAGATCAAGAGCATTGCAATTATTGGAGGCACTGACGGAACAGGTCCTTCCAAGATGAGAGCGTAAGTTCAGCTTCTATTTTGTGTTGATAGTTCTTCAGTGCAGTAGTTGATATTTTTTTGGCGAGAATAACTAAACCAGCAGTTCCTTAGCCTTGACATATGGTAGATACTGCTGATGTGATGTTAGCCACACAAATCCATAGCACTTAAACAGTTTTAATTAGATTTATCGAAAGCTTCCCTCTCTCTCCTCTCGTGTGTGTGTGTGTGTTGGGCTCCTTATTCTGTCTTGAAATCAAATTTTCCTTCTGTTGCATTCTCCCCTTTCGGTGTGGTGATGTTTGAGAATTATCGCATCCCTACAAGGACTGGTTCCGAGATCAGCCATATGGTGCAGCATCAATTAGGCATTACCACCCAGGCTAGCTAGGATGCTTGCCTTTTTTTGTTGATTCATTGTGTGTTCACCTTGTTTAGTCATCAGATATACAGTGTTTGTTAAGCTGTCTAACTTTCCCATCCAGATCACCTAGGCTAGTTTCTTCAAATAAATATACAGGGAAATGGCGTTAAAGAAGCATTTTGAATGATATGAATCCTCTCTCAATGTTTTGTCCTGTGATCATTATCTGTAACAGAAAGCTTAGATCTGCTCTTTGAAATAATTTAGGTTTATCAATCGAGATGGCATTGACTTCTCAGATGCTCAAAATATGCAAGCTGTTCAGGTATTGTTTCATCTTGGTTCTTTGCGAGCTTTCCATAAACTCTACAATTGAACTTATTGGAAATGGTTACTTTTATTGTTTTAAGGAGTGGGATTTGGTTGAAAATTTGAATGGATTGCTTGAGTTTCAGACAAGGTAATTATTCCCTACCACCTGTTACTTAGCTCGTTTACCATTTCAATTCTGGCAATGCTTTACTTTAACCTTATCCAAACGAACACCACATGTAAGAGTCAAAAGCAATTGTATTTCATTGTTTCAATTAAGTTTGGTTTCACCAGCAGTTACCTTGTGTAATATTTGTTCACTTCAACAGATACGCTAAGTTTCAAAGTGTGGCAAGCATCACATTGCATTTCCCTGATAATTTTGGTGGTGATACAAGTCAGATACACTATATTGGTTTCAAAGGTGAAGCCACCCAGGTAAATGGATTGCCGATGATCAAGTTTTATTGCTTTGTGCATCTGTCTGGACCAGTAATGGTGCCTTAAATGACACTTTCCTTTCTCCAATGAACAGTTGAAGAGGGATGTCGTTGCCACCATTGTTTATGAACTTATGCCCAATCCTTCAGACCACAAGTAAGTGCTTATGCCTCAGTGGAATACTTCTAACATTTACGGGCACTTCTCAGATAGCTAAGTGCTTCAATATTAAAGAGATTCGATTTCAAGGTTTGATATTGGCTCTATTTAAGGCAACCTGCATTTCATATTATGTATTTTATGCAACATCATTAGTCCTTCTGACAAATTAGGATGGATAAAATATGTTTTCCTGAATAGGCTGTGCTATTGATATACGGACTTGTAATATGATTGTACTATTCAGTTTTTTTTTGTGGGAGTTTTTGTAGTGGTAAGTGATTAGCTTTGGACATAGGGAGTGTTGTCTAAGGTGAGGAGCATTGGGATTTTGGTGTACAAGTTTAATCTCCCTCTTGCTTCCTTAGATTTAATGATTATTTGCAACTCGTAACGCCAAAATTTACTTCCTCGTACGCTGCTTGATTATGTTTCTCACAGTGACATCTCACTGAATCTAGGTTGTGTCCTCCCAGCATGAAAACCAATAGAATTGGAACGCAATGCCTTTATAAGATAGTTTTATCTTCTATCACATTCATGACTGAAACAATGGGTTTGTGCAGGACGAAGGCTGAAAGTGGTGGAGGTTTTTCACAGGTTGAATGAAGAAAAGAGCTTTATGTTGCTTCTTAAGCATAAATCAACCCTAACCTAATATTTAAAATCCTTTTTGTATCCTCCCCTTTTCATTATAATGGCACCTGTTGTGCATGATTAGAATGATATTGATCTCCTTGGGCCATGAACTCTTTAAATTCAATTCTACATGGCATCTGCTTGTAGTGGTTCTTACCATGCAAACCTATGATGAGAAGTGTGGTTATCTGCTGAGATGTGTTTATTTTAGGAACTCCAGTCTAGCAAGGTCAAATTGAATCGTGAGAGCATAAAAGATCGGAAGAGCATGTATGGGATCCGAAGTTGTGGGTTCGACTGATGAACTGCTAACATTATTTTCTAGCAAAAAAATGTCTGGTCTATAAAAAAATCAAGATGACATTAATTTTTTTATTGAGATGGTAATATATTTAAAATTATAATACTTTTATATAAAGTATATTAAAATAAATTATTTGCATGAATGTGGGAAAAGTACTACTATAATTCGCAGTGTTAAGATGTTTTAGTCTTCACCCTGCAAATGCTTTACCTTGTTATCGAGGATAATATGGTTTATTTCACAATGATCCATTGTTCATAATTATGCTCTGGGACAATTTAATAATTTTATTATAATTTAAACGATTAGGATAATTATGAATATAATAATAATAATAATAATAATAATAATAATAATTATTATTATTATTATTATTATTTTGTTTTTGTTTTTGTTTTTGTTCTTTACGTATTTTTATTTATTCTTTAAAATGAAGATTTTTTTTTTCGCTGCCAATATTTTTTTAGTTTTGTCTTTAATTATAATAATAACAATAAAAAAATTGAATTTAGAAATTTACAATAATCAATCAGTTTATTGCAGAAAATAAATAACTTATCTCTAGAGGATTTTATCAATGCATAGAAAATAAATAACTCATCTTTAATGGATTTTATCAATTATCTGCTTATAAGTTGTCTTTGATGTTTTATTTTAAATTAAAAAAATGAATTTAAATATAATTAAAAGACCCGCAATATTTGAAATTTGAAAATTAAGCTACTTATTGTATGTTTTTCAAGTAATTTGTATGTTTTTTTATGGTTGTTGTATTTGAAGTTAATTAATGTTATTTATTGTCTTTGAGTGTTAGAAAAACTTAAAAAAAACAAAATAAACACATTAACAAATAACCAATAAGTTCAAACATAATTAATTAAAATACATTTCATTACAAATAATTCAATCAAATTAATTACAAATTAATACTCCTATTTTTTATGCTAATTATTATTATAATAATAATTAAAATAATATAATAATAATTAGTATAAAAAACCCTACTCGTCCGTTCCCCATCTCAAAATTAAACCTAAAAAACCTAGCCCATTTCTTATCTTCTCCCACTGCCGCCGCGGCCCCCCCCCCCCCCCCCCCCCCAATTGTTCATTATCGTCTTCTTTGTAAGCAAGCCGGCGAAAGTAGAAATCACACTTTCTTTGACTGTCATTTTGTCAAGGAAAAATGGATCGAGCTGTTCTCTACAAGCACGCTATACTGAAAATATCTTGGAGGTGTGATTGAGAATTTGAGTGGGCTAAACGAAAGCAACTGAACACTACTTTCATTTCAGGTATCCTGATAATATCTTGGTGTTCCTTGCCTTCATCTTTCTTGGCTGGAACAAAAAATGCTATAATGTCGAAGTAGTATTTTTCAATCTATTTTCTTGTCTGTGAGAAATAAATCTCATTATTTTCAATCCTCTCTTCTTGTTCCAAGATTTGTGTCTCAATTTGTTGGAGAACCCGAGTGCAGCCCTCAAGTGTTTCAGATCACCGGCAACAAGTGCAAGCAACGGTATAATTGCAACGGCTCTATTTATTTTGGCTTTCCATTCTCTCATATGTAGAAATGCCTTCTTAATTGGAGAAAAGACATTTTGCCTTCTGGAATGCCTCTCCCGTTGGAGTGATTAAATTGAACAAAAATAGCCAAAATTTAAAAAATTTGCCTTTGGCTCTTGGGATGCCTCTCCCGTTGGACTTGCTCTAACTAAAGGAGGGTTTTAGTTCGTCTCTTTGCCGCCCTCTCTGTTTGTCTGTCTCCAATCTATTCTCCTTCTACAGATTGCTACCAGAGGTTAGTTCTTCTCTCATCCTTTTCAACGCTCTTATTTCTTTCTCAATCACTGCTTTCTATTTGATTTTCATGCTACAAAACCTAAAATAAAATAAAAAATTCCCAACTTGTTGGTGTTTGCTTTCCTGGAAACGTAGCGAAACCGAGTTTATTTTCATGCAAATGATGAGTTTAGCTCAGACCAATTAATATCTCTTGCTATTGAGAACGAATTTGATTAATTTGACATTTTTTTTATAAAAAAATAATAAAACATTTGCGATTATAAATTTACACCTTTTTTTTTCGGGGATTCAAACAATGAAAAATCAAACAACCTCTTGAGTTTCAATTGAAAATTTTCATTTTTTTCTTCTCGCTACTGGATAATGAAGAAATTCTCATTCATATTATGGCCACACAGCTAATTTCCTTCATATTTTTTTTTCCTTTTTCCTTATGTATTGCTTGTGAAATTGATATTACAATCCCTGATAGTTCTGTAAAACAGGAATTTCAACTTTCTGATTGAATTCTTATATTATTTAATTGGAACTTGCAGGTAATTTTCGGTGAGGTTTCTGTCAAAAGCTAGAGATGCAAGCCACCAGTGGAGCAGCAGTGATGGGTTCTTTGCAACAGCCTGTTTTGACAAAAGGGTCAGCCTTTCCAATGAAAAGGAGTGTTATCATTGGGTTTCCATACCAAGTTAAGCTGAAGCCATGTAGGGCTTCTTCCCTTGAAGGAAGCTTGGTCACTGGCAGGCCCCCCTCTTCTGTTTCTGTGCCTATCCCTGAAACTGGAGGCAAGCATGATATCTTTTGTTCTTTTTTATTATTCTCTTGCTGCTCTCTTGAAGTCCGAACAAGTGAACATAGACTGGATGTAATTGCTGTAAATCTATTGGAAGGGTTTTTTTTTAAGAAAAAAGTTTGTGCTTTGCTGATATAATTTAGCTGTATTTGAAGTGTTATCAGAGTGCCTAGGTTTTAAGGGCTATCAATTTTCGACCAGAACACCAGTTATTTATTTCACTGTCTGGTTGGCTTTATGCAACTAGAATGTGGGGCCCATTCTTAATGGAAGGAAAATATATGTTCGTGATGAAATTGCAAATAGTTTGATGTGAGAATAAAAAATAATATTTGTTTTTTCATGAATTATTAATTTCATAATATTATTATCATTATTAAATTTACAATATTTAAAAAAATTATATATATATATATAAGGGTATATATATATATATATATACCCTTTTAAGTAATTTCACATATATATATATATATATATACCCTTTTAAGTAATTTCACAAGTTAAAAGCAGTTTGGAAAGTTTGGAAACCAAACACCAAAACTCCTTTTTCTTCAACCTTCAACTCAACCACAGTTTTAACCAAACACTTTCCATTTTTAAAAACTCCATTTTCAAAACTCCATTTTAAAAACTCCATTTTCAACCACAACCGCAACCGCTACCGCTCTCCCAAACAGGCTCTTAATCCTTTTCCCTAACACTTATTATAGGTCTGGTTGATTATGACATGCTTGAGAAAACAACCATCCTCTTTCGACCAAAACTCATTATTGCTGGTGCTAGTGCTTATCCTCGAGATTTTGATTATCCTCGCATGAGAAAGGTAGATGTTACAAGCAGTTAATTTAGTTTTGTCTTCTTTTGTGTCCTAAAAATTGCCTCGTGCCCTTGTATTTTCCACTTTTAGTCATATCAAACTCTACTACTATTTGAGGCATGACAACCCTTCTACTTCAACTTTTGAAGGATTAGTCCATTTGATCAAATTAGTCCATATGCAGCAAATTGGGCTTAACTAATAAAACAAAGCATAAAAATGAAGGATTTAATTATTATTAGGTATTTAAATTAGATTAGATGAAAAAAATATTAAACCCAACCTTTTATTTTTTCACTAATTTTTCAAATTTTATGCTTTGTTTAAAATAAAGCATAAAATTAAAGACATAAGTATTTATTCACATTTTACTTTATTTTAATTGTTAATGTAACTTGATAATCATTAAATTAATCAAATCAGTCATCTTATGCATATTTTATTAGTTGAGTATAATTCATAGCAAAAGGATTAACTTGATCAATCTGTATGGCAGAGGGGTATCTGATGATCTGATGACTTTTAGAATGATCATGTGTTGATATTTGATTGGTTAAGGATTGATCAACTCATAGCATTAGTAAACCAACAGACTTCCATGACAGAGGTGGATGGAAAGGATAAAAAGTTCCACAGTCTAAGCAGAAGGGTTGTCATGATGGAAAATGTAGTAGAGGGTGTGATGTGACTATAAATTAAAAGTATAGGGGCACAAAGTGATTTTTGCCCAGATTCCCCCCGCTTTAACAGCCAACTAACTACAATCTATATGCATTGAAAGATTGCAGATGCTGTCGGTGCTTTTCTCATGATGGATATGGCTCATATAAGTGGTCTTGTTGCTGCTTCTGTTGTTGCTGACCCCTTTGAGTACTGTGATGTTGTGACAACTACAACACACAAGGTAAGTTCAGATGACTATTTGAGAGGATTTTTCTGGTATTTACTAACAGTTTGGGCCCAATGCCGCTTCATGTTTCCTGGTATAGCATGAAATATAACATCTTGCATTTTGTTTGGATCTTAATTTCGTTGCCAATTGAAATGCAAATAGCAAACTCTTGCTGTGTTGATGTTGATCTGCAAATAGATGACCTGAAAATTTTCTCATTTCCCTTCAGTCCCTACGAGGTCCAAGAGGTGGAATGATCTTTTTCAAAAAAGATCCGGTTCTAGGAGTTGACATGGAATCTGCCATCAATAATGCTGTTTTTCCAGGCTTGCAAGTGGGTGCTAATGCATGTTAGAATTTGATTTAGATTTTATACTTTATGGTGTTTCACCCTTGCATAATTCTAAAACCAACACAATTTGTTAAATGTGTCGTAGGGTGGTCCTCATAATCACACAATTGGTGGACTGGCAGTTTGCTTGAAGCATGCACAGTCCCCTGAATTTAAAGCCTACCAGAAACAGGTACTGTACTCTCTTGGTTAAGCATGGTCCAAGATATGTTTTAATCCATCCAAACTTACTCTTGTTGCTTTTCCTTGTAGGTCATCTCTAACTCTAGAGCACTTGCAAACCGAATGGTTGAATTAGGATATAAACTGGTTTCTGGCGGGAGCGACAATCATCTCATTCTTGTAGATCTGAGGCCACTGGTAAGTGTCTTGTTGCTTTGTTGTCTCCATTATTTTCTGAAATGTATTGCAATCTTTTGCTGATTATCTGTGGCCATCAAGTTTTTTCCCAACATATGAATGCCCTTTGCTATTACTTGGATATCATAATCTCAACAGTAAAATCAATTTATGAAACATGTCTGCAAAAAGAGCACAAGATGTTACGATTAATTTTCAGAGGAACCTAACCATATATTGTTCATAAACGCTGTATAAGATGTTAGGAACCAATTCTTGGAAGCATCCTAGCCATATAATGTCACTTGTCAATGAATGCAGCAATGTAGTTTGTGTTCATACCTGTATTATTGAGAGCACTTCTGTCTGTACATGATCATTGTGATGCTTATGAATTGGTTTGGCCTGATTTTGTAAGCCTTGATTTTTATTGCAGGGTTTTAACCTAAAAGAGCATGGTCACTATTTTTACCACATAGCATCTTATTATAACAAATTGTTTTATGCATCATTTTTCTGTAGTGGCTTCTTTCCCCGTTTATTTCTCACATATTTATCAATATATGTTCTATCAACAGGGACTTGATGGGGCTCGGGTGGATCTGTGGCCACTGGTTTCTGGATCCAAGCTCCAGGATTTCTTAAAGTTTGTCAAATCCCCTGATTTCCCGCTATCCGAAAAGGTATCAGATCTTCAAAGAAGAGTTGAGGCACTTACAACTCAGTTCCCAATTCCAGGATTATGACTGCGTGTTTTATGAGCGCACGAAATTGATACTAGCAGTGCATGTTGTATGGCCAAACGATACCTATAATTGTGTTAGTTAGTTGTGAGAACAGAGGGAGAGGGAAAAGCCTTATATCGCTCCATGGATGGTGTAAGAACAGTTATTCGAATGGATGATACTAAATTAAGAAATTCTGGAATCAATAGCATTATTGCTTTTGCGAAATGCTTCCTTCCTAGACGATTGCTCTCCTCGCAGTTTGGTGTTGCATTCCGAATTAACACGCTCAAACTGTTAATTCGGGAAAAGTGATTTGCGATGATTTGATTCTGCTTTTCCTCGGGCATCTTCCGGGGGTGTTTAACATAGTTTCAGTTTCTGTTTTCTTTTTTTTTTTAATATTCTTGGTATAAAAAATATTAAATTTGATTTTTTTTAAGGTTTTGATTTTTTTATGGTTTTGATTTATTGATATAATAAATAAATAAAATCAGAAATGATTTAATTCTATATATTTTGAAACGAAAAAATATTTTCAAAAAGCATTTCCTACCACAATTTCAAGCATTTTTTTCTCTTCATGTTTTGCCATTCAATTTTCATATTTTTTTTATTTAAAAATAGTTGCATTAGAGTAACATAAAAGTAGCAATCATGGAAATATCTTAAATACAAGTGGCTCACTTCTTAGCTTATTTCTGGTTTGCTTAAGATATTTTGTAAATGAGAAAGAATTTACATGTAAATTATTTTAGATACGATGGTAGTGGTTAAATGATAAATAGTGATAAAAGTTTGTGGTGGTGATGTCATTATTTGGGAGTGATTGACTTTGATTTTGAAAGTTTTTTTCGTTCAAAAATAATATTTGTGATGCGATGGTAATAGCAGTGAAGAGGATGGTGGTCATGAGACAATTATAATAATGATGAAAGATAAAATGATGGTGGTGACTAGGAAAAAGGAGGAAGAAAAGTGGTGGCGGCGGCGAAGAAAACGGAAGAAGAGAAGTGATGGTGGCATGAAGTTTGAGAGATTATGGCGAGGTGATTGTGGTGATGATACAAGAGGAGGTGATGACCGTGAGATAGTGGCAAAATGATGGTGAAATGATCATGGTGACAGTAAAAGATGAGGCGGTTGTGGTGAAAAAAATAGGTGGTAATGGTGGCGAGATATTAGCATGACAATGGTGAAAAAAGAAATGGTTGTGATGATGAAGTGATTATGGTGATGGTGAAATGACGATGACAATGATAAAGTGATTATGATGATGGTGTAAGAAAATGTGTTAATGGTGGTGAGATATTATTACGACATGACAATGATAAAAAAAAAGTGATGGTTGCGATGATGGTGATATTATTGTGGTGGTGGTGAGATGGCGATGATAATGGTGAAGTGATCATGATGGTGGTGTAAGAGGTGACGATGTGGTGGCGATAATGATGATAAAAGAGATGATAATATTGTAAGTAAATGATTATTTATAAAATATTTTATAAAATTTAAAGAGGTAAATATATTTTTTAATATTTTAAAAATATTTTCTAGAAACAAACATGAAAATCAACAAAATATATTTTTATAAGATATTTAATGTGAAATAAATAAACCCTCAGGTGCATTATCGCTGCTACTAGTCCATGCTTGCACCAATTTTTTTGAAAAAGAAACAAAACAAAACAAAAAAATCTCTTACAAATTTGAAATTACTCCTGTATTTATGCACTACTTGAGTGTAAATAATAATAATAATTTCCCTATTCCCTAGGTGACATTCTTTTTAACTCTAAACAGGAAAAGAAATGAATGACAAGGTTGTTTGAGGTTGCAATTATATTATGTATAGTAAATGAAAATTATAGTAGAAAGCCATGAGATCAATTTGTTAAGACTACGTGGCAGTAAGGTTCACGTGAGCTTATTGATCTGGTTTGATTTTTTGCATCCTTTAACTTTCATGAGCAAAATCGAACCGTCCATGTTTAACTCCTTAAAAAACCGCATGGTATTATCCTGGGGAAGCGACTTGAATAGCGTTTCCTAAAAAACCACAGAATCCCTGCTGGACCGCTCGCTTCTTTAAATCCCCCCGTTAAGGGCAAGTCCAATGGCAAGAGCTATTTTTAAGAGCCAAATCATAGAAATGGCTCTTTGAATAGTGTGCAAATGGCTTTTGAGTTGATGTGTTGTTCAATGGTAAGAGCCATTTTGGAGAGCCATTTTTATTTTATTGTAAATAAAGTTCAATTATTTTGTATATAGTTTAATTATACAATTATTATGAGTAAGTTATATAATTAAATAATTGCTTTTGTAAAACCCTACAACAATAAAAATATTATTTTTAATTATATTTAAATTAAAAAAATGAATTTAAATATAATTAAAAGACCCGCAATATTTGAAATTTGAAAATTAAGCTACTTATTGTATGTTTTTCAAGTAATTTGTATGTTTTTTTATGGTTGTTGTATTTGAAGTTAATTAATGTTATTTATTGTCTTTGAGTGTTAGAAAAACTTAAAAAAAACAAAATAAACACATTAACAAATAACCAATAAGTTCAAACATAATTAATTAAAATACATTTCATTACAAATAATTCAATCAAATTAATTACAAATTAATACTCCTATTTTTTATGCTAATTATTATTATAATAATAATTAAAATAATATAATAATAATTAAAATAAAAAACCCCACTCGTCCGTTCCCCATCTCAAAATTAAACCTAAAAAACCTAGCCCATTTCTTATCTTCTCCCACTGCCTGTCGCCCCCCCCCCCCCCCCCCCCCCCCCCCCCCCCCAATTGTTCCTTATCGTCTTCTTTGTAAGCAAGGCGGCGAAAGTAGAAATCACACTTTCTTTGACTGTCATTTTGTCAAGGATAAATGGATCGAGCTGTTCTCTACAGTCAAAGAAAGTCAAAATGACAGTCAAAGAAAGTGTGATTTCTACTTTCGCCGGCTTGCTTACAAAGAAGACGATAAGGAACAATTGGGGGGGGGGGGGGGGGGGGGGGGGGGCGCGACAGCAGTGGGAGAAGATAAGAAATGGACTAGGTTTTTTAGGTTTAATTTTGAGATGGGGAACGGACGAGTTGGGTTTTTTATTTTAATTATTATTATATTATTTTAATTATTATTATAATAATAATTAGCATAAAAAATAGGAGTATTAATTTGTAATTAATTTGATTGAATTATTTGTAATGAAATGTATTTTAATTAATTATGTTTGAACTTATTGGTTATTTGTTAATGTGTTTATTTTGTTTTTTTTAAGTTTTTCTAACACTCAAAGATAATAAATAACATTAATTAACTTCAAATACAACACGCATAAAAAAACATACAAATTACTTGAAAAACATACAATAAGTAGCTTAATTTTCAAATTTCAAATATTGCGGGTCTTTTAATTATATTTAAATTCATTTTTTTAATTTAAATATAATTAAAAATAATATTTTTATTGTTGTAGGGTTTTACAAAAGCAATTATTTAATTACATAACTTACTCATAATAATTGTATAATTAAACTATATACAAAATAATTGAACTTTATTTACAATAAAATAAAATAAAAATGGCTCTCCAAAATGGCTCTCCAAAATGAACAACACATCAACTCAAAAGCCATTTGCACACTATTCAAAGAGCCATTTATATGATTTAGCTCTTAAAAATAGCTCTTGCCATTGGACTTGCCCTTAACAGGGGGATTTAAAGAAGCGAGCGGTCCAGCAGGGATTCTGTGGTTTTTTAGGAAATGCTATTCAAGTCGCTTCCCTAGGATAATACCATGCGGTTTTTTAAGGAGTTAAACATGGACGGTTCGATTTTGATCATGAAAGTTAAAGGATGCAAAAAATCAAACCAGATCAATAAGCTCACGTGAACCTTACTGCCACGTAGTCTTAACAAATTGATCTCATGGCTTTCTACTATAATTTTCATTTACTATACATAATGTCGCGACGGCGAATTTTTGACGCGCTTCGCGCCCCGACATCTCCCCTTGATTTGGGGAAGACAACGACGCGCGGTGAAAATGAGGTTATTTATAGCCGTAAAATTTACGACTATAATTATTAGGAGTCGCCACCTAGTATTACGGTCACTAGGAAACCTATTGGTCTGCGAGAGTCTTGGGTAAGGGGACTTGTTGTGCAAGGGGAAGACGCATCACCCCCAGTGCACCCTACCTAAGGTAAGCTGCATTGTTGTTTGATTGTTTTTCTAAGTTAAAATTTTTACACTGCATTTTCAAAAATACATTCTTTTTGTCTGCGGGTGTACTTTACAATGTAATTTTACACCGCAGTTACAAGTTTTTTTTATCTACAGGTGTACTTTACAATGTAAATTTACACCGTAGTAAAATTTATTTTTTATATCCGCGGGTGTACTTTACAATGTAAATTTACACCCTAATAGATGAAACAAAAATATTTATAATTATTTTTGACATTTTGGCCAAATTCCAACGGATAATCATAAACCGGTTACGATATCCAATTTTTGTTTCAAAATATGAGAAAGATGCAACATAATTTTTACGAAAAATATGTATGGAAAAATCATGGAATTTGGCCGTATGCACAAAAAACAAATACATTTTTTTATATATATTTTTTTGAAATTTTTTGTAATAATAACAGTAGGCAAAAAAATAAAAATACTTTTTTTTTCAATTTGTATTTTTTCTTTTTTCTTTTTTTTCTCTGGGCTGGGCTGTCAGCCACAGTGGGCTGACAGCCCAGCCTTAGTGGACTGGGTTTCCAGCCCTCACGGGCTGGAAGCCCAGAAGGTGTGTGGCTGGGCTTCCAGTCATCATGGATGGAAGCCCAAACTGTTTGGGATGGGCTTCCAGCCGTCACGGCTGGAGCCCAAATGTGTTTGGGCTAGGAGCCCAAAATAACTTGGGCTGGGCTTCCAGTCCTCAGGGGCTGGAAGCCCAGATATTTGTGGGCTGGAAGCCCTGCTTTACAGAGCGCTGGGCCGGGCACAAAGCCCAGCCCAACCAGCTCTGCGGGGGGAGTGAATTAATTCACTCCCCGCGCAAGTAATGAAGGAGATAAACAGTAAATGATGAAATTTTCGAGTGTGGCAAACGGTTTACCTGTTAGCACCGTTGGGTAGAGGAGGTCGAGGTGGTTCTTTTGGTCGTTGTGGCGTCGGAAATGGTGGCCTGTGGTGGCCGGAAACGGCGTCGGAAAGATGATCGGTGCAACTGCTACTGCCACCGTTACCGCTGCTGCTGCTTCCCGGAGGCCACAGATGGGTTTCTGGTGTGGAGGGGGAGATGAAGGTGATGACCAGGTGGTGTTGAGGTGGTCGGAGTTGTCGTCGGAGTGTTGAACCGAGAAGGAGAGAGAGAGAGACCAGCGTACTGGTTTCAAGAGAGAGAGACGAAAAACGCAGTAGAGGGATCGAGAGAGGGCTCTGAACCGAGAGAGATGAAGTTCAAATTTAATGTAAAATTTTGCTTGTATTCTCTCTGCTTGTTTTCCTAACTTTTCTTTCTCTTTTACTCTCTGTTCTTTTCCTCTCTGCGTAAATTTGCTGGTTCTCCTTTCTATTTTTTCTTTCTTTTTCTCCCCCTCCCTGGTGCATGCTGCGAACGGTTGCATTTATAGGAAAAAAGGCAACCGTTCGTCATGCACATTGCATGAGATTGTTGCCCTCTGCATTTTGCAGAGGGCCTGAAGGGTGAGCTGTGGCCTCTGCAAAAATGCAGAGGCCTGAGGGAATGGTATGGCCTCTGCAAAAATGCAGAGGCCTGAGGGAATACAGGGCATGTTCCTGCACTGTTCAGGTGTCGGAACAGTGCAGGGACATGCCAAATTTGTGTTTGAAAAATACAATTTGGTCCCTCAATGTTTGATTGGTTCAATCGCACCCCCAATTAGTTTTAAACTTTTAATTTTATGCAATTGTATCCCCGTCAAAATTTTAACAGCAACCTTAAATGTGCGCGCCTTTTTTTATTTTGGTCTCCGGTTCCGATTGCGCGATTTAACCCTCAATTGACTGTTAAATTCTCAATTCGTTCAATTTGGCTCCTGATTTCGCATTATTGACTTAAAAATTCAAATCGGCCTCCGAAAATTCCATTCTCATCAATTGAGCCTGAATTAAATTCAAGAAATTGGTTTCTCATTGACTAAGCCCTTAATAAAATTAATTTGACCAATTTAAAGTATAATTAAGTCCTTGCACTTAATTAAATCCTTCAATTGGACCTTAAATTAATTCGCGATCATAATTTTAATATTAAATTTGTCGATGATTAAATCGAATCAACCCATAAAAAATACAATTATGTCGTTTAACTTAGTTTTTACACAGATTCATCCAACTATAAATTATTTTTGCATTAAATCTGTATTTTTCTCTATTTTTGGAACCAAAGAGATACGATTGGACTCGCGACAACAACCAAAATTTCCAGATTGATTTTTCTACCCACGTCGGCTCCTTTTATTTTATTTTTGTTATTTTTATTTTATTTTAGGGAGTAACCCAAAAATTGGGTTATGACACATAATATAATTGCAACCTCAAACAACCTTGTCATTCATTTCTTTTCCTGTTTAGAGTTAAAAATAATGTCACCTAGGGAATAGGGAAATTATTATTATTATTTACACTCAAGTAGTGCATAAATACAGGAGTAATTTCAAATTTGTAAGAGATTTTTTTGTTTTGTTTTGTTTCTTTTTCAAAAAAATTGGTGCAAGCATGGACTAGTAGCAGCGATAATGCACCTGAGGGTTTATTTATTTCACATTAAATATCTTATAAAAATATATTTTGTTGATTTTCATGTTTGTTTCTAGAAAATATTTTTAAAATATTAAAAAATATATTTACCTCTTTAAATTTTATAAAATATTTTATAAATAATCATTTACTTACAATATTATCATCTCTTTTATCATCATTATCGCCACCACATCGTCACCTCTTACACCACCATCATGATCACTTCACCATTATCATCGCCATCTCACCACCACCACAATAATATCACCATCATCGCAACCATCACTTTTTTTTATCATTGTCATGTCGTAATAATATCTCACCACCATTAACATATTTTCTTACACCATCATCATAATCACTTTATCATTGTCATCGTCATTTCACCATCACCATAATCACTTCATCATCACAACCATTTCTTTTTTCACCATTGTCATGCTAATATCTCGCCACCATTACCACTTATTTTTTTCACCACAACCGCCTCATCTTTTACTGTCACCATGATCATTTCACCATCATTTTGCCACTATCTCACGGTCATCACCTCCTCTTGTATCATCACCACAATCACCTCGCCATAATCTCTCAAACTTCATGCCACCATCACTTCTCTTCTTCCGTTTTCTTCGCCGCCGCCACCACTTTTCTTCCTCCTTTTTCCTAGTCACCACCATCATTTTATCTTTCATCATTATTATAATTGTCTCATGACCACCATCCTCTTCACTGCTATTACCATCGCATCACAAATATTATTTTTGAACGAAAAAAACTTTCAAAATCAAAGTCAATCACTCCCAAATAATGACATCACCACCACAAACTTTTATCACTATTTAACATTTAACCACTACCATCGTATCTAAAATAATTTACATGTAAATTCTTTCTCATTTACAAAATATCTTAAGCAAACCAGAAATAAGCTAAGAAGTGAGCCACTTGTATTTAAGATATTTCCATGATTGCTACTTTTATGTTACTCTAATGCAACTATTTTTAAATAAAAAAAATATGAAAATTGAATGGCAAAACATGAAGAGAAAAAAATGCTTGAAATTGTAGTAGGAAATGCTTTTTGAAAATATTTTTTCGTTTCAAAATATATAGAATTAAATCATTTCTGATTTTATTTATTTATTATATCAATAAATCAAAACCATAAAAAAATCAAAACCTTAAAAAAAATCAAATTTAATATTTTTTATACCAAGAATATTAAAAAAAAAAAGAAAACAGAAACTGAAACTATGTTAAACACCCCCGGAAGATGCCCGAGGAAAAGCAGAATCAAATCATCGCAAATCACTTTTCCCGAATTAACAGTTTGAGCGTGTTAATTCGGAATGCAACACCAAACTGCGAGGAGAGCAATCGTCTAGGAAGGAAGCATTTCGCAAAAGCAATAATGCTATTGATTCCAGAATTTCTTAATTTAGTATCATCCATTCGAATAACTGTTCTTACACCATCCATGGAGCGATATAAGGCTTTTCCCTCTCCCTCTGTTCTCACAACTAACTAACACAATTATAGGTATCGTTTGGCCATACAACATGCACTGCTAGTATCAATTTCGTGCGCTCATAAAACACGCAGTCATAATCCTGGAATTGGGAACTGAGTTGTAAGTGCCTCAACTCTTCTTTGAAGATCTGATACCTTTTCGGATAGCGGGAAATCAGGGGATTTGACAAACTTTAAGAAATCCTGGAGCTTGGATCCAGAAACCAGTGGCCACAGATCCACCCGAGCCCCATCAAGTCCCTGTTGATAGAACATATATTGATAAATATGTGAGAAATAAACGGGGAAAGAAGCCACTACAGAAAAATGATGCATAAAACAATTTGTTATAATAAGATGCTATGTGGTAAAAATAGTGACCATGCTCTTTTAGGTTAAAACCCTGCAATAAAAATCAAGGCTTACAAAATCAGGCCAAACCAATTCATAAGCATCACAATGATCATGTACAGACAGAAGTGCTCTCAATAATACAGGTATGAACACAAACTACATTGCTGCATTCATTGACAAGTGACATTATATGGCTAGGATGCTTCCAAGAATTGGTTCCTAACATCTTATACAGCGTTTATGAACAATATATGGTTAGGTTCCTCTGAAAATTAATCGTAACATCTTGTGCTCTTTTTGCAGACATGTTTCATAAATTGATTTTACTGTTGAGATTATGATATCCAAGTAATAGCAAAGGGCATTCATATGTTGGGAAAAAACTTGATGGCCACAGATAATCAGCAAAAGATTGCAATACATTTCAGAAAATAATGGAGACAACAAAGCAACAAGACACTTACCAGTGGCCTCAGATCTACAAGAATGAGATGATTGTCGCTCCCGCCAGAAACCAGTTTATATCCTAATTCAACCATTCGGTTTGCAAGTGCTCTAGAGTTAGAGATGACCTACATGGAAAAGCAACAAGAATAAGTTTGGATGGATTAAAACATATCTTGGACCATGCTTAACCAAGAGAGTACAGTACCTGTTTCTGGTAGGCTTTAAATTCAGGGGACTGTGCATGCTTCAAGCAAACTGCCAGTCCACCAATTGTGTGATTATGAGGACCACCCTACGACACATTTAACAAATTGTGTTGGTTTTAGAATTATGCAAGGGTGAAACACCATAAAGTATAAAATCTAAATCAAATTCTAACATGCATTAGCACCCACTTGCAAGCCTGGAAAAACAGCATTATTGATGGCAGATTCCATGTCAACTCCTAGAACCGGATCTTTTTTGAAAAAGATCATTCCACCTCTTGGACCTCGTAGGGACTGAAGGGAAATGAGAAAATTTTCAGGTCATCTATTTGCAGATCAACATCAACACAGCAAGAGTTTGCTATTTGCATTTCAATTGGCAACGAAATTAAGATCCAAACAAAATGCAAGATGTTATATTTCATGCTATACCAGGAAACATGAAGCGGCATTGGGCCCAAACTGTTAGTAAATACCAGAAAAATCCTCTCAAATAGTCATCTGAACTTACCTTGTGTGTTGTAGTTGTCACAACATCACAGTACTCAAAGGGGTCAGCAACAACAGAAGCAGCAACAAGACCACTTATATGAGCCATATCCATCATGAGAAAAGCACCGACAGCATCTGCAATCTTTCAATGCATATAGATTGTAGTTAGTTGGCTGTTAAAGTGGGGGGAATCTGGGCAAAAATCACTTTGTGCCCCTATACTTTTAATTTATAGTCACATCACACCCTCTACTACATTTTCCATCATGACAACCCTTCTGCTTAGACTGTGGAACTTTTTATCCTTTCCATCCACCTCTGTCATGGAAGTCTGTTGGTTTACTAATGCTATGAGTTGATCAATCCTTAACCAATCAAATATCAACACATGATCATTCTAAAAGTCATCAGATCATCAGATACCCCTCTGCCATACAGATTGATCAAGTTAATCCTTTTGCTATGAATTATACTCAACTAATAAAATATGCATAAGATGACTGATTTGATTAATTTAATGATTATCAAGTTACATTAACAATTAAAATAAAGTAAAATGTGAATAAATACTTATGTCTTTAATTTTATGCTTTATTTTAAACAAAGCATAAAAATTGAAAAATTAGTGAAAAAATAAAAGGTTGGGTTTAATATTTTTTTCATCTAATCTAATTTAAATACCTAATAATAATTAAATCCTTCATTTTTATGCTTTGTTTTATTAGTTAAGCCCAATTTGCTGCATATGGACTAATTTGATCAAATTTGATCAAATGGACTAATCCTTCAAAAGTTGAAGTAGAAGGGTTGTCATGCCTCAAATAGTAGTAGAGTTTGATATGACTAAAAGTGGAAAATACAAGGGCACGAGGCAATTTTTAGGACACAAAAGAAGACAAAACTAAATTAACTGCTTGTAACATCTACCTTTCTCATGCGAGGATAATCAAAATCTCGAGGATAAGCACTAGCACCAGCAATAATGAGTTTTGGTCGAAAGAGGATGGCTGTTTTCTCAAGCATGTCATAATCAACCAGACCTATAATAAGTGTTAGGGAAAAGGATTAAGAGCCTGTTTGGGAGAGCGGTAGCGGTTGCGGTTGTGGTTGAAAATGGAGTTTTTAAAATGGAGTTTTGAAAATGGAGTTTTTAAAATGGAGTTTTTAAAAATGGAAAGTGTTTGGTTAAAACTGTGGTTGAGTTGAAGGTTGAAGAAAAAGGAGTTTTGGTGTTTGGTTTCCAAACTTTCCAAACTGCTTTTAACTTGTGAAATTACTTAAAAGGGTATATATATATATATATATATGTGAAATTACTTAAAAGGGTATATATATATATATATATACCCTTATATATATATATAATTTTTTTAAATATTGTAAATTTAATAATGATAATAATATTATGAAATTAATAATTCATGAAAAAACAAATATTATTTTTTATTCTCACATCAAACTATTTGCAATTTCATCACGAACATATATTTTCCTTCCATTAAGACTGATCTGTATCTACACATTTTTTTTTTAAAATATATATTTTAAAATTTTTGGTGGGCCGAGGACAGCCCAACCAAATTGGGCCTAAGCCCAACTTTGCTGGACTTGGGCTGGGCCGAGTGCAGCCCAGCCCAAGCCCAGCTTTAATTCTGAAGAAGGCAAAACGGTGCGCTGCACTGTGCGTCTTCTTCACAGTGCAGCGCACCTGTGCACGTGAAGTGGCTTCCGACCGACCACGACGAGAGCTTCAACGGAGGATACCTACGGGTAGAGGACTCCGAGGTGGTTCTTCCTGTGGTGGTGGCGTCTGAAATGGTGGCCTGTGGTGGCCGGAAACAGCCTTGGAAGGTGGCGGTACTGTTCATCGACCACGACGAGAGCTTAAACGGAGGATACCGACGGGTAGAGGAGGCCTAGGTGGTTCTTCCTGTGGTGGTTTCATCGTAAATGGTGGCCTGTGGTGGCCGGAGTCAGCGTTGGAAGCTCCGGCCACCATGCACCCGTTTGTCTGTTTGGGTAGAGAGAGAGAGAGAGAGAGAGAGAGAGAGAGCGAGAGAGAGAGCGCGCGAGAGAGAGAGAGAGCGAGAGAGAGAGCGCGCGAGAGAGAGAGAGAGCCATTGCATGTAATTTTTGTACAGTTTTGCATTGTCAAATTTTTGCATGCAAACGGAGAATGAAAAAAATGAAACGCGATGGAAAAAGCTCATAATTCCAGCTTCTCGGAAAATGGCGTTTTGATCAATTTTTTGGTGGGCCCCACATGCTTTTAAACTCCATTTTGTTCTTACCAAACACACTAACGGCACTAAACCTTCATTTGGAATGGAGTTTGGCAAACGTGCCGCCCTCCCAAACAGGTGCTAATACACATCACCAAACCAATATAGTCAACCATTTTCTCCTAAATTAATAACAATGATAAATCACCTGTAGATTCATCAAGTCGATATGGCATAGACTCAAAGTAAATTGATGTCCCAGATACCCGCCTTTTAGGAGTCATGAATCCATGAGACAAGTGTCCCCCATGAGGCAAATCCAAACCCTAATTTAATCACAATGAATATAAATAGAAGGATTTTGCATTGTGAAACTGCAGAAGCATTAATAACAGAGAGAGAGAGAGAGAGAGAGAGAGAGAGAGAGAGAGAGAATTTACCATGATTCGGTCATGTGGTTTAAGAAGCGCAGTATAAACCTCAAAATTAGCAGGGGAACCAGACAATGGTTGGACATTAACACCCCACTTCTTTCCATCCAAGTTAAATGATGCCAGAGCCCTTTTTTGACAGAGGGTTTCAAGCTCATCAATGTACTCATTTCCACCATAGTATCTGCAATATATAGACAATTATTAGGCTATAAAAGCCATTCAAACTTTCAGCCCCAAAAAGACAGACATCTCAATGAAAGAAATTTACCTTTTACCAGGAAGTCCTTCGGAATACTTATTTGTTAAGCACGAACCAACTGCTTCCATAACTGCTCGAGATGTGAAATTCTCTGATGCAATAAGTTCAAGGCTTTTGAACTGCCTATCCTTTTCCTTATTTATAATTTCATGCACTTCAGGATCAGCTTCACAGAGTCCATAATCTTTGAAGCTGCTTGTGCCAGCTAGACAATTGTGGCAAAAAAATCCATTCACAAAGAGTCAGTCTCAACACTCATGGCCAACAGTTTCCACCTAGAATCATATTATATATCATTCTATTTGTCATTCTAGTTGCATAAAGCCAACCAGACAATGAAATAAATAACTGGTGTTCTGGTCGAAAATTGATAGCCCTTAAAACCTAGGCACTCTGATAACACTTCAAATACAGCTAAATTATATCAGCAAAGCACAAACTTTTTTCTTAAAAAAAAACCCTTCCAATAGATTTACAGCAATTACATCCAGTCTATGTTCACTTGTTCGGACTTCAAGAGAGCAGCAAGAGAATAATAAAAAAGAACAAAAGATATCATGCTTGCCTCCAGTTTCAGGGATAGGCACAGAAACAGAAGAGGGGGGCCTGCCAGTGACCAAGCTTCCTTCAAGGGAAGAAGCCCTACATGGCTTCAGCTTAACTTGGTATGGAAACCAAATGATAACACTCCTTTTCATTGGAAAGGCTGACCCTTTTGTCAAAACAGGCTGTTGCAAAGAACCCATCACTGCTGCTCCACTGGTGGCTTGCATCTCTAGCTTTTGACAGAAACCTCACCGAAAATTACCTGCAAGTTCCAATTAAATAATATGAGAATTCAATCAGAAAGTTGAAATTCCTGTTTTACAAAACTATCAGGGATTGTAATATCAATTTCACAAGCAATACATAAGGAAAAAGGAAAAAAAATATGATCCGGTTTAACAAATGAGTGCAAGTACTCTGCCATTACATTTCCTTATTCTTTTTGCTTCACCTGAATAATAACATGATTAGGGGTGAGTATTTTCGGTTCGGTTCGGTTTTCATCAAAAAAAGTAACCAAACCGAAATTATTTTTTTTCTTAAAAAAAAAACCGAACCGAACCGAACCTATTAGAAAACCGAACATTTTCGGTTCGGTTCGGTTTTTATGATTAAAAAATTGGTAAAACCGGATTTGTTTATTGGGCTTTCTGATGGGTCATCCAATGGGCTTTTCTGATGGGCTTTTCTGTAGGCCATCTAATGGGCTTATAAATAATATAAAAAAACTGATTTATACAAATAGTAATGTATTAAATTGTTAATGTTAATATAGTTTTATTAAGTTTTTTTTAACTTTCTAGTTTCTAATTCTTTTGTTTTGTTTACTTTAGCATGAGACAAAATAATTAAAATTACACAAACGAATAAGTTAAAGTTTAATTTACAGACTAATAAAAACACCAAGCCACATAGACATAAAAACACTTCAAGAAATACACTAGATTCTGAACTAATTATCATCTGTTGCTAGATTTAGCTTTCCACCAAATTCTACAAAAAAAAAAAAAACAAATGTTAGATTGAAAATAAGTTGATTAATAAATCATAAAATAAAAGTACAAGTGTATAAAAAATAAACATGATTCCAGATTTACAAATATATATATTGTTTTTATACTGTTTTTTTATGAAGGAATCTGATTCATTGAAGCTAAGTTAATAAAATTAACTAACGTATAAACTATAATCAATAACATGGATAACAACAAAGCAAGCAATGGTGTTCTAAACATAAAGCAGCAAATCACATTCCTTGTATGCTTGTGCTAGCAAATATTATTTACCCAAAACTATTGTCCAAAGGAAAAACACAATAACAGCATATTCTTTGTCCTCGAGAAGAACTTAGATTAAACACAATCACATGTTTTTCCCCTGTCATGTAAAAATTGTTTTTTCCGGAATTATTTGAAATATACCCCATTATTTTTTTGAGGCTAGACTTCAAGTTCAACTGTAAGTAAGATGCACTAACAGATTATCAACTAATACTGAATAAATAGAATCTCAAATCATTAAAAAAAGTAGCATAAATTACATACCAAGTAGTTGATCGATTTTCTCTGGACAAGCCAACCAACTTGAAAGTTGAAACAGATGTGAGAACTTCTGAGACCCAAGTCAGTTCAAGAAAAAAAAAGAGGGAGGCGAGAGGGAGGGAAGGAGATTCGGTGAGGCCGAGAGGCAAGAGGGAGGGAAGGAGACCGAGAGAGGCCGAGAGGCGAGAGGGGGAGAGGGCCAGAGGGGGGCGGCTAGGGTTTGTAATGTATGAATGAATGAACATTTCCTATTTATATTAAGTGTTTTAACCGAACCAGTTGTGTTTTAACCGAACCGGTTCGGTTCGGTTTGGGTTAATCGGTTTTTGCCTTGCAGAACCGATTCCGAACCGAACCGGATATTTTTTTAAAATTTTATAATCGGTTTTTTTTTTCGGTTCGATTTTCTCGATTTTTTTTTCTCGGTTTAATCGGTTGATCGGTTTTTTTGCTCACCCCTAAACATGATCCGGGTTTAACAAATGAGTGAGAGAATAAATCTGCTTATTATCATTAAAAGTTGCTGCAAATCTGTCTTTTGATTGAGAAGGAAGGATCTCCTACTTGGCACTCCAGGCTTCAAATCTGTAGTTAATTGGACAGGCATGATTCCTTTCTGATCATTGGTTCTGCCCAGCACAGCCCTCGAGTCTCCAAGATTAGCTATGACAAGATCTTCTCCCTGATTATATTTTCCAATTAACAAACAAAAGAAAGAGAGAACAGGTAAATAAAAATCCTTCCTTTACATATGAAAAAAGAAAAGATTGATTGGAGAGGATTTGTTTGCTCAAAATAGCTTGCTTTTTCTTGCCTGTCTCACGACAACTACTGCAGTTGTTCCACTGCAGGAGCAGTCCAGACTTTCTTGAAGCCTGATCTCCTTGTCCATCACTTTGAAGGCGCCAACACAGGCATCCTTCCATTTATGAAAGCTTTCACCTGGTAATGGCACCAACCCACCATCTGCTTTCTCGCTGCCGTGATCTCTGACGGAATCTACCTCTTCTAAAGCGTTCTTTTGATTTAGCAGGAGTGATGGCAGCCTATTTCTCACAGTCCTGCTCACTATGTGGCCATTCTTTCCATGCCCATCAAAAACTCCACAGAAAGCTCCATGCTCCACTCCATAGCCCTTTGAAAGAAGAACGAGTTTCAATCAGCTACAAAACCTTATACAGCAAAAGAAAGGTGAAATCTAGCGAGGAATTGATAGCATTAACCAACCAGGTGAACAATAGCAGCATCTTGGTTTACTCCCTTGCTCCCTTCTCTAGAGTAGAGAGAACTAAGCTTCTCAATTCCATGAGAAACAGTATTTTCTTGGACATGCGTGACATTTTCAAGGCCATCATCTGCCTGGTGTATCTCTGAGGACGCAGAGGATACGCAGATTCCCATCTCTCGACTCGCACAAGTTCTCTGTTTTCTCTTGCCAACTTGTTACAAGAACAATGACCTGTGAATATAGTAGAATAGCCTCCGAAATCATGAGTTTAAGGACCCCAAGAATGCTCATGTCAGCTCAACACTAATTGTCTATAAAGCTTGGAGTGGCTCCCAGCGAGCTGAGAGCACAAGATACCTCAATAATTCACTGTTTTTTAATGCTGGCTCTTATTTTAGACCCCCAGGACTCACTTTTTACGGTTTAATAAGTTGTTTAAATTTGTTTTTTTTAGAAATATATTAAAATAGTATTTTTTTTATTTTTTTAAAATTTTTTTTATATTAACACATAAAAATATTAAAAAAATTTAATTTTAAATAAAAATATTAAATTTTTTCAAAAATATTTTTAAAACCAGTGAAGTCCCGTGGTTTAAGATTAATATTTTAATATCTTCTATCTTCTGTACGGGACTATTCTTTAATCTTTACCCGAATGTTATACACCCCCATGTCAAATCATATTTTAGCCAACCAGGTGTATTTTTTTTTTTTTAAAAAAAAAAAACTCATTCGTGTTCCTCAATATTAAAATTATTAACAAAATAATATAAATTATTATCTTAAAAGCTAAAAGAGGTCACGGTTTTGAATAGTGATTTTTACTGTTCACCAAGACTCAGATCACTGTGGACGGGAACATTTAAAATACTTAATAAGATTATTAATATTTGTATACTACAACTAAGCAAGGAAGTCGCTTAGCCCGGTGGTAAGAGCGCGCCGCCGCGAAGCGGGGCGCGAGAGTTCGAATCTCTGTAACATCGAGTTTTTGGATAGTTAAACCATAGGTAATATTATAATTGTTTGTATCCTAAAACTGCACGAAGAGGTCACTTGGCCGAGTGGTAGCGGTGGCATGCCCGGTCACGGGGCGCGGGAGTTCGAATCTCCCTGCCAGCGAAAATGATTTTTGAGCTGTTTGACATGGTTTTTTCTTTTTCCGGGTCGCGGGGCGCGGGTCAGCTCTTTATCTTTTGAGGGAAATTCCAGTGGGCAACGTGTACCGCTCTGCCTGAGCGATCTTATTAGTAGAATTACTTAAAAAGTTGGCTTTCTTCAGTGATCTCGATGCCGGTGAAAGTTATCTACTACAGTAACAATTAAATATATATATATATATAAACTCTAAATTTATAATTTTATTTTTAGAAAAATTAATATATGATAACTGAAATTTTTAAAATATTTATAAACCTTTAAATTCACCAGAAAACCTATATTTACTAAATAAACAATTAGAAACCCAAAAATATAAAGAAAATAAACAAATCATATCAACAATTTAATTTGGAGGTATAAAAATATTGTTTTTAAGGGGTTTATTTGTCCCACACAAAGATAGCAACTTCAGTATACAACTAATTCTTTTAAATCTCTAAAAATATAAGAAGAAAAAACAAATAATATAATATATATTATTTTTCTTTTTGCAGTAATAAATTTACCTATAAGAGCATAATAAAACATTATGATTTTAACATTATGATTGATGATCAAAAACTATATGATTGTCCATGTAACAATTATATTTTGATATAAATTGAATAATTGTTATTTATTTTTATCTCAACAGCTACAAATATTAAAATTAATTATGTAAAACAATTAAACATCGAGTATTATCTTTTAATATTATAAATATCAATAAAATAATATTAAAGAAATCACTTTGGGAGCTATTTCTAAATAATCTCTATTTTTATCTATGTTCACCGTGACACAAATCACTATGGACAACAACAACAATGCTCATTTTTTGGGTCAGTTCAGGTCAATTCGATTCATTCGGTTCGCTCGGTTCACCGGTCACGTCAGTGCAGCTCTTTATTGTGATATTTCTGTTTAATCCCTGAACTTTCAATTTTGTTTTCTGATCCTTATTGTCATTATATAGGTTTTGATTTGTTTTAATTGGGTCCTTCAATTGAAATTGATTGTATATTGTAGTTTCATTTAGGTCCCTATTATTTGAATTTTCTAATTGGTTTGAAATCCTTAATATTTTCGGTATCAAAGTTTTGAATTATTTTATTTTTATCCTTCCATGCAAATTTATTACAAATCCTTAGTATTTTTGGTATTAAAGTTTACTAATTTAATTTAAAATATTAAAATAACCAGTTACAACACGTATAAAATCATTCAATTTCCTACATCGAAAAAAGCCTAGATCAAGCATTCAAAATAATGATAATGATTATTTTTAGTTTTTTTTTTAAATATGTGAGACTAATTATATGTTTTAATATTTATTTAATATTATTGCCTGAAAAAAAAAATATATATATATATATATAAAGAGAAAAAAAACTTATTTCTAACATATTTTATTTATTACAATTTTACTAATTGAATATTAAAATAACTAATTACAACACGCAAAAAAATTAAGTTTATTTCTTAAAAAATATTTTTATTTATAATATTTCAGATCTTATATTACTGGGAAAAAAAGGCAGCTCATAAAAAAAAATATACGAACCACTTCCCATATCGATCACACTGTTCCTTTTAGCCGAAAAAAAATTATTTCTAATATATTTTATCTATTATAATTTTACTCATTAAATATTAAAATAACTAATTATAACATGTAAAAAATCAATTAATTTTCTACATAGAAAAAAGCCCAGCGCAGCGCGCGGGCAAGTCAGCTCGTATATATTATAACCTAACAAATTAGATTTTTTTGGTCGAAATAATTTTTTAATTTGATATAAAAGTTTTGATTATCAAACCGTTACAAATTCAGATCTCGTCATTTTTAATCTCTTTTCTAATTAAAATATAATTAATAACACAAGATAACACAAGTTTAAAGGGTGTTTTTTAAATATCAAACTATTTCAGTACTTGTTTAATATTGTGTTTTAAAAGTATTTTTGAAAAAAAAATTATTTTTTTATTTTTTATTTTAAATTAATTTTGATGTTTTAAATAATTTTGATGTGTTGATATCAGAAATATTATTTTGATGTATTTTTACAAAAAAACAATTTTAACCATATTTTCAAGCACTCGCATAAAAAGTGAATATAACATCATAATTTTTTTTCCAAGAAAATTAATAAGCCATTGCCAAAGTTTTTGCATCCTCTTCCACTGTCCATATAACCAGATTTGTCTGGAATGTGGATTTACGAGATAGTTAAGTCAGAATACATTACTTTAAAGTTTAAAGAGGAAAAAAGAAATGAATGTCTGGTCCTTAGCCAAAGAAAAGGTTGAATAAAGATTGGAGTTGACCCTTTACCAACTTGATGCATTTGTTTAAAATGGATAATGTTGTTGAAATTATTTTTTTAAAGTGTTTTTCATTCAAAATATATTAAAATAATGATTTTTTATTTTTTAAAATTATTTTTGATGTCATAAAAATGATCTAAAAATATTTAATTTAAAATAAAAAATATATTTTTAAAATAGAATGCAAATTTGGAATTAGCCACGAGACATTTGACAGTTCAGACAGATTCATCAAAAGATTCAAACAGCTGGTCACCCTATCAAGCTAATACTAGCTAGTTGTATAATTAATTCTAGTTTATAGAGTGGGATTGTGTTTTTTGATGCCTTGAAGCAAGCATTAGAGAAATAGAGCAGGGAACGAGCCATGCACGCCATGAAGGTTAATCAACCAATCATGACCGTAGAAAGGGGAGACTTTCTTCAAGATCATTCATCGAAAATGAATTGGTGGTGTTAACTGTTAAAGATAATCGAAGTTGGCTTGTAATTTGAGGCAGGTATCTTATAGTTTAATTGCGGGTTCTACTCCCAATAATGTGGTTATTTTTTCCAATGAATTGCCGTTGGCAACCAATATTTTCTTTTATTAATATGAATATTTATATCAGTTTACATGGACTTCAATTAATTCTACAAATTCTAGAATTAATGATCATGTAAACCTTCAATGATCATCATATTAGTAACCATAAAACTCGAACCAAGAACAAATCTCTTGACCCCAAGCTTCTGTCACTTAAGATAATTATCAATATTTTAACTCTACGTGATTGGAAGCTTGGGAAGTACCATATGCTTTTATATTCTTTTGGAACCATCGATAGAAGAAGTATGTGGAGGAAATTTCTTGATCATGAAATCCTTTTGAGATGGAAGCAAGAACTAATGAAGGGTAAACAGCACTAGAAACACAAATGCCAAGGACATTTTAGTCCATCATTCCTTTTACAACGAGAAAAACTCCAGTCTTTAATGAAATAAAGCTTTCCAATTCATGTGGTGATACTATATATTATTTTTGATATTTTTATTAAATTTGATTTAATAGATTAAATTATAAATTTGTTATCTTGATGTGATTCAATCGACTTGATATGTTTAAAGATAAGTTGGTCTACTGATATAACAAGTCTAGGGATGAAATTTTGAAAACATGATGAAATCAGAAATAAAAAATATACATATTGAACTCTCATTTATAATATACATATTAGTTTTTTTTTT
Organism: Salix caprea; assembly: GCA_964035475.1. Taxonomy (NCBI): domain Eukaryota; kingdom Viridiplantae; phylum Streptophyta; class Magnoliopsida; order Malpighiales; family Salicaceae; genus Salix; species Salix caprea. Next base: position 17,711,216 of record OZ037751.1, read on the forward strand.
TAAATATAAATAAAAATATCTAGTTTGCAAGGAACTATTTGATATTTTTATTATATTCAATTTAATGGCTTAGATTATAAATTTTCTGACTCAACTCTCTGTCCAACACGAGTTTAAAATTAAACAGTGTAAGATTTATTTTGACATGATCTAATTGATTTGGTAAATTCAAAAACATCTCACATGATCAATAAAAAAAATTTAAAAAAATATTGGCATAAAAAAACCCTTCTAGCTCAACTTATTGAATAACTCGAGTTTTTATGCGGGATGTCTCAACGCAATTTAATTGACTTAACATGTTTAAAGACAAGTTATTGGTTTGGTATAAAAAATTAAGAGTAAAAAAAATAATCTTTTGACCTAATATTTTAAAATCAAATTATATAAAGTTTATTTTGATGTGACTTATTCAAATCACATAACTTTGTCTACAATAAAGGTCACATTTTGGAAAGTGGATGCCCTTATATAATCTCTAAAGAGAAACCCTAACATAATCCAATCCACTCAAGCCAGCATGATAAGATGACGATTACGGCAGCAATCCTAAAATCCTAACCTTTTGGTGCCAAACAATTTCTAGCAAACTTGATATTGGATCGGATCTTCCCTCGCATGTTCAATGAACTTGGAATATTTTGGTGCGTCCACGACATGTCTTTTTAATAGTAATTAGGATAACCATCCCATCTTATCAAGAATTTCAACTTCGCCCACTGAGCTCCACCTCTTTAATTCCCATCAAGGAACATGGTGCCTTTTTTCTTCCCTTTCCCTCCAATTATTACTATTATTTAACTATTTTTCTCTTACATGTTATGCTTTGTTTTCTTAATACATCATGTGTTTTTTAAAATAAACTCTTGCATCCTTACAAAATGTTATTATTATTATAATTACTCATGTAAGAACTAGGGCTAAATTTTAATGAACATGTGAGTCTCTAATAATTATTATATTATTTATTTAATTTTTATTAGACGACTTGCTGCTAGATTTCAGACTAGCCCCTTGATATGTTTAGATTAATTAATTGTAAGAACTAGATTTTGCTATTGAATTTGAGATAAGTCTGGTGGAGGCTTTCAAAATCCAGAGGATTTTCCTGGAGAATTAAGAGAAAATAATAATTATACTGCCGTGTTGCCCAGGAAATGAGCCCATATATAGCAAACTCCAAGGCATATATGTATACCTCCTGGACTACATTTAAGGGGACAAACCTGGCAAATAATGGGTTTTTTCTTCTCGAACATGCCATCAAAATCCACCCACCACAACTTCTGAAGAGAATTCCAGCCCAACAACAACCGGCAAATTTACTCGGGCCTATCATCTAAATTTCGTACAGATCCTTTGAAAGAGTTCAGCAACTGGAGAAAGAGACCCAATCACTCGAAAAGTTGTAGCCATCATATTGCGTTGGGCTTAGAGATTGATTACAGCTTTCTTGCTGTTGTTGTTATAATGCTTAATCGGAAAACTTTTACATTATTTATATTTTAAATCATTTTGGTATGATAATATTAAAAAATAAAAATATATATTATTTTAATATATTTATAAATAAAAATAACTTTAAAAAATAACTTTAATCCCCCTACTATACTAAACAGGCTATTAGCATAGGCTCTTCTTCGCTGAAGGAGGGAAATATCTTGAGGTTTGTTAATTAGCTTCTTAGGTCTTTTTTTTTAACTGTTTTTTTTTTTTTTTTAAATTTGAATTTTGAATTTTAAATTAAAAAAATTAATATTTTTAAATTATTTTCATATACTAATATCAAAAAAAAATATTTAAAAAAAAATATATTTTAATATATTTTAAATAAAAATTATTTTAAAAAATAATTACAGCCACATTTCCGAACCGAATTAAAAGGTTGTGTGGTAGGTTCAACCCACAACTCATTAATTGAAGAGAAAAAACAAGAGTGGAAAAGAGCGTCGTTTGGTAAAACGACACGTCGCTCTTAAAATCCGCATCCCAAGAAGCAGAGTAGATAAAACGGCCCCCTTCAGTACGAAACGGCTGCGAATCGTATTCTGGCTTCTAGATTGCAATCACCGAAGGAATTAATTCATGACCAGTACACCTCTGTTTTGGCTTAGCTGAAGAAACTTTTTGAAAAATATACGAAATGGCTTGTTTACACGATCATAGCTGCGAAGATCACGATTGTTCCTCTAACTGGTCTCTCTACAAACACATAGACCTCCCCAAGGTCCATTTTCTTCTTCTACTTTTAGTTTTACTTTTATTGAGACTTGCATCAAATTCGAAATCAACAAAGAATTTTATTTTTATTTTTATTTTTACTCTTTAAAGGTATCGGCTCTAAATGAAGCAGTTCCAGGAAGTGCTAAATCAGTTTTCAAACCTTGGGAGCACCGTCTCAATTCTTCTGAGGTTTTTTTTTGAGCATTTTTATTATTTTAATTTAATCACTTATTATTGGAGAGAAATTGAAGAAGATTATGTTTTGATAATTATTTTTTAAATACTTTTATATTATGATAGGAGCATTTGGAAAGCAACGAGGGTGATCCCGAGTTACTTGTTTACATACCGTAAGTTGCTAATTCCTGATGATTGCTTAAAAATGACAATATGGGTAAATATATTTTCACTTCAGTGATGATCCATATGTTGTAATGAACAATAACGTTGGAGCCTTGGAGGCTTCGGTTATTAAAATGTTCTTGATGATTGCTTAGGGGTCATTTGGTATCATTTCTGTTTTCCATTTTTGTTTTTAAAATTTTGAAAACAAAAGCAGAAACCTGGACCCCCCCCCAAAAAAATAAAAAAATAAAAAATATATATATAAGGGTAGGCAGAATACTTGAATTTTCTCCCAAAAAATTATAAAGGGTCGACAACTGGTTGTCAAGATTTTTCAAATTCATACAAGTTGGTTTTTAGAAATTGTGATGGCAGAGTTTTGCTTTCCTTCAACAACAAAAAAATCCAAAAGAAACAGGCTTTTTGTTTTTGTTTCCCTGAAGACGAATACAGAAAGTGGAAACCACAAATGCTACAGAACGATAGCTTATTTGCATTTCTTTGGCTTAAAGACTTTCTTTTTCCCTATATCTGAAATAACTCTCTGGATTTCTCTTTTTTCTGCTGGATTAATTATGGTAGATTCACATCGGATGTTAAGATCAAGAGCATTGCAATTATTGGAGGCACTGACGGAACAGGTCCTTCCAAGATGAGAGCGTAAGTTCAGCTTCTATTTTGTGTTGATAGTTCTTCAGTGCAGTAGTTGATATTTTTTTGGCGAGAATAACTAAACCAGCAGTTCCTTAGCCTTGACATATGGTAGATACTGCTGATGTGATGTTAGCCACACAAATCCATAGCACTTAAACAGTTTTAATTAGATTTATCGAAAGCTTCCCTCTCTCTCCTCTCGTGTGTGTGTGTGTGTTGGGCTCCTTATTCTGTCTTGAAATCAAATTTTCCTTCTGTTGCATTCTCCCCTTTCGGTGTGGTGATGTTTGAGAATTATCGCATCCCTACAAGGACTGGTTCCGAGATCAGCCATATGGTGCAGCATCAATTAGGCATTACCACCCAGGCTAGCTAGGATGCTTGCCTTTTTTTGTTGATTCATTGTGTGTTCACCTTGTTTAGTCATCAGATATACAGTGTTTGTTAAGCTGTCTAACTTTCCCATCCAGATCACCTAGGCTAGTTTCTTCAAATAAATATACAGGGAAATGGCGTTAAAGAAGCATTTTGAATGATATGAATCCTCTCTCAATGTTTTGTCCTGTGATCATTATCTGTAACAGAAAGCTTAGATCTGCTCTTTGAAATAATTTAGGTTTATCAATCGAGATGGCATTGACTTCTCAGATGCTCAAAATATGCAAGCTGTTCAGGTATTGTTTCATCTTGGTTCTTTGCGAGCTTTCCATAAACTCTACAATTGAACTTATTGGAAATGGTTACTTTTATTGTTTTAAGGAGTGGGATTTGGTTGAAAATTTGAATGGATTGCTTGAGTTTCAGACAAGGTAATTATTCCCTACCACCTGTTACTTAGCTCGTTTACCATTTCAATTCTGGCAATGCTTTACTTTAACCTTATCCAAACGAACACCACATGTAAGAGTCAAAAGCAATTGTATTTCATTGTTTCAATTAAGTTTGGTTTCACCAGCAGTTACCTTGTGTAATATTTGTTCACTTCAACAGATACGCTAAGTTTCAAAGTGTGGCAAGCATCACATTGCATTTCCCTGATAATTTTGGTGGTGATACAAGTCAGATACACTATATTGGTTTCAAAGGTGAAGCCACCCAGGTAAATGGATTGCCGATGATCAAGTTTTATTGCTTTGTGCATCTGTCTGGACCAGTAATGGTGCCTTAAATGACACTTTCCTTTCTCCAATGAACAGTTGAAGAGGGATGTCGTTGCCACCATTGTTTATGAACTTATGCCCAATCCTTCAGACCACAAGTAAGTGCTTATGCCTCAGTGGAATACTTCTAACATTTACGGGCACTTCTCAGATAGCTAAGTGCTTCAATATTAAAGAGATTCGATTTCAAGGTTTGATATTGGCTCTATTTAAGGCAACCTGCATTTCATATTATGTATTTTATGCAACATCATTAGTCCTTCTGACAAATTAGGATGGATAAAATATGTTTTCCTGAATAGGCTGTGCTATTGATATACGGACTTGTAATATGATTGTACTATTCAGTTTTTTTTTGTGGGAGTTTTTGTAGTGGTAAGTGATTAGCTTTGGACATAGGGAGTGTTGTCTAAGGTGAGGAGCATTGGGATTTTGGTGTACAAGTTTAATCTCCCTCTTGCTTCCTTAGATTTAATGATTATTTGCAACTCGTAACGCCAAAATTTACTTCCTCGTACGCTGCTTGATTATGTTTCTCACAGTGACATCTCACTGAATCTAGGTTGTGTCCTCCCAGCATGAAAACCAATAGAATTGGAACGCAATGCCTTTATAAGATAGTTTTATCTTCTATCACATTCATGACTGAAACAATGGGTTTGTGCAGGACGAAGGCTGAAAGTGGTGGAGGTTTTTCACAGGTTGAATGAAGAAAAGAGCTTTATGTTGCTTCTTAAGCATAAATCAACCCTAACCTAATATTTAAAATCCTTTTTGTATCCTCCCCTTTTCATTATAATGGCACCTGTTGTGCATGATTAGAATGATATTGATCTCCTTGGGCCATGAACTCTTTAAATTCAATTCTACATGGCATCTGCTTGTAGTGGTTCTTACCATGCAAACCTATGATGAGAAGTGTTGTTATCTGCTGAGATGTGTTTATTTTAGGAACTCCAGTCTAGCAAGGTCAAATTGAATCGTGAGAGCATAAAAGATCGGAAGAGCATGTCTGGGATCCGAAGTTGTGGGTTCAACTGATGAACTGCTAACATTATTTTCTAGCAAAAAAATGTCTGGTCTATAAAAAAATCAAGATGACATTTTTTTTTATTGAGATGGTAATATATTTAAAATTATAATACTTTTATATAAAGTATATTAAAATAAATTATTTGCATGAATGTGGGAAAAGTACTGTTATAATTCGCAGTGTTAAGATGTTTTTGTTCTTCACCCTGCAAATGCTTTACCTTGTTATCGAGGATAATATGGTTTTTTTCACGATGATCCATTGTTCATAATTATGCTCTGGGACAATTTAATAATTTTATTATAATTTAAATGATTAGGATAATTATGAATATAATAATAATAATAATAATAATAATTATTATTATTATTATTATTTTGTTTTTGTTTTTGTTCTTTACATATTTTTATTTATTCTTTAAAATGAAGATTTTTTTTTTCGCTGCCAATATTTTTTTAGTTTTGTCTTTAATTATAATAATAACAATAAAAAAATTGAATTTAGAAATTTACAATAATCAATCAGTTTATTGCAGAAAATAAATAACTTATCTCTAGAGGATTTTATCAATGCATAGAAAACAAATAACTCATCTTTAATGGATTTTATCAATTATCTGCTTATAAGTTGTCTTTGATGTTTTATTTTATTTTTGTAAAATTATTATACTTCACATTATTAGTAAACACAAAAAATAGTCTAATAATTTATTTTTTTTATTATTATTTCACAAAAAATCTGTTTAGACTAATTATTTTGGCCAAATGTATAACATTATTAAAATAAACTTCTATTTATTTTTTACATTTTAAAATTTTGGTTATACATGCATGCACTATAGCGGATGACTCGTTTTAAATATAACAGGACTATGAATTGAATTCAAAAGTTATGTGGTTTCAAATATTCATAATATATATGAAACTTATAGTAGGAAGCTGTGAGATCAATTTGTTAAGAATACATGGCAGTAAGGCTCACGTGATATTATTGATCTGGTTTGATTTTTTGCATTCTTTAACTTTCATGATCAAAATCAAACCGTTCATGTCTAACTCCTTAAAAACCGCATGGTATTATCCTGGGGAAGCGACTTGAATAGCGTTTCCTAAGAAACCACAGAATCCCTGCTGGACCGCTCGCTTCTTTAAATTCCCCCGTTAACTAAAGGAGGGTTTTAGTTCGTCTCTTTGCCGCCCTCTCTGTCTGTCTGTCTCCAATCTATTCTCCTTCTACAGATTGCTACCAGAGGTTAGTTACTTAGTTCTTCTCTCATCCTTTTCAACGCTCTTATTTCTTTCTCAATCACTACTTTCTATTTGATTTTCATGCTACAAAACCTAAAATAAAATAAAAAATTCCCAACTTGTTGGTGTTTGCTTTCCTGGAAACGTAGCGAAACCGAGTTTATTTTCATGCAAATGATGAGTTTAGCTCAGACCAATTAATATCTCTTGCTATTGAGAACGAATTTGATTAATTTGACATTTTTTTTATAAAAAAATAATAAAACATTTGCGATAATAAATTTACACCTTTTTTTTCGGGGATTCAAACTAGGGTGAGTAAAAATACCGGTCAACCGATTAAACCGAGAAAACCGGAAAAAAAATAACCGAAAAAAACCGAACCGATAAAAAAACCGATTAAACCGATTGTAAAACTCTGAAAAAAATTCCAGTTCGGTTTGGTATCGGTTTTGTAAGGTAAAAACCGAACCAACCGAACGGTTTCAATATAAACAATGGAGAACGCACTATAAATAGAAAAGTGACTTTTTTACTCTTTCCTAAATATCTAAATATCTTTCCTTCACTCTGTTACCTTCTCTCTATTACCTTCCCTTCTAACCCTAGCCGCCCCCTCCTTCCCTCTGGTTACCTTCTCTCTATTACCTTCCCTTCGACGATTTTAGTCACAAATACTGCTCCTCTTTTTGGTAGCTCTCTCTTCAAGCACTCCTTCTTGAAAGAACACCCCCCTCTCTCCATATCTCTACGGCTGGGAATTTTGAAAGTTATTCTTGAAAGTTGTCTGGGACAGGAGCGGGATATATTAGGTTCTGATACAAGTTGTTTGAGTCATTAGCTTCATCTAACTAAGTATGTAGAGGTTGATTCTTACAACCATGGATAATTGAGTTTTTATGTTTTTTTTTTATGTTTGCTAACAAGCATTTTAATGCTGCATCTTGTTAATTGACAGTGATATTGAAACAATATTGTCAATCTGTTAGATGCTTCATGCTTCCATTACTGTCAACATCAACCGTGTTTTTTCCTTGCTCTGGCTAGAGAAATGATACTGTATTTGTATTCCTCATGTACAAGTTTTGTTGATTATTACTAGTAAATAATGAATTTCGGTTTACTCTATTTTTTTTAACATAAAAACCAAACCGAACCGAACTGTAAATGTTCGGTTTTTACTAGGTTCGGTTCGGTTCGGTTTTTTTTTTTAAAAAAATATAATTTTCGGTTTGGTTGTTTTTACTGATAAAAACTGAACCGAACCGAAAATACTCACCCCTAATTCAAACAATGAAAAATCAAACAAGCTCTTGAGTTTCAATTGAAAATTTTCATTTTTTTCTTCTCGCTACTGGATAATGAAGAAATTCTCATTCATATTATGGCCACACAGCTAATTTCCTTCATATTTTTTTTTCCTTTTTCCTTATGTATTGCTTGTGAAATTGATATTACAATCCCTGATAGTTTTGTAAAACAGGAATTTCAACTTTCTGATTGAATTCTCATATTATTTAATTGGAACTTGCAGGTAATTTTCGGTGAGGTTTCTGTCAAAAGCTAGAGATGCAAGCCACCAGTGGAGCAGCAGTGATGGGTTCTTTGCAACAACCTGTTTTGACAAAAGGGTCAGCCTTTCCAATGAAAAGGAGTGTTATCATTTGGTTTCCATACCAAGTTAAGCTGAAGCCATGTAGGGCTTCTTCCCTTGAAGGAAGCTTGGTCACTGGCAGGCCCCCCTCTTCTGTTTCTGTGCCTATCCCTGAAACTGGAGGCAAGCATGATATCTTTTGTTCTTTTTTATTATTCTCTTGCTGCTCTCTTGAAGTCTGAACAAGTGAACATAGACTGGATGTAATTGCTGTAAATCTATTGGAAGGGTTTTTTTTTAAGAAAAAAGTTTGTGCTTTGCTGATATAATTTAGCTGTATTTGAAGTGTTATCAGAGTGCCTAGGTTTTAAGGGCTATCAATTTTCGACCAGAACACCAGTTATTTATTTCACTGTCTGGTTGGCTTTATGCAACTAGAATGACAAATAGAATGATATATAATATGATTCTAGGTGGAAACTGTTGGCCATGAGTGTTGAGACTGACTCTTTGTGAATGGATTTTTTTGCCACAATTGTCTAGCTGGCACAAGCAGCTTCAAAGATTATGGACTCTGTGAAGCTGATCCTGAAGTGCATGAAATTATAAATAAGGAAAAGGATAGGCAGTTCAAAAGCCTTGAACTTATTGCATCAGAGAATTTCACATCTCGAGCAGTTATGGAAGCAGTTGGTTCGTGCTTAACAAATAAGTATTCCGAAGGACTTCCTGGTAAAAGGTAAATTTCTTTCATTGAGATGTCTGTCTTTTTGGGGCTGAAAGTTTGAATGGCTTTTATAGCCTAATAATTGTCTATATATTGCAGATACTATGGTGGAAATGAGTACATTGATGAGCTTGAAACCCTCTGTCAAAAAAGGGCTCTGGCATCATTTAACTTGGATGGAAAGAAGTGGGGTGTTAATGTCCAACCATTGTCTGGTTCCCCTGCTAATTTTGAGGTTTATACTGCGCTTCTTAAACCACATGACCGAATCATGGTAAATTCTCTCTCTCTCTCTCTCTCTCTCTCTGTTATTAATGCTTCTGCAGTTTCACAATGCAAAATCCTTCTATTTATATTCATTGTGATTAAATTAGGGTTTGGATTTGCCTCATGGGGGACACTTGTCTCATGGATTCATGACTCCTAAAAGGCGGGTATCTGGGACATCAATTTACTTTGAGTCTATGCCATATCGACTTGATGAATCTACAGGTGATTTATCATTGTTATTAATTTAGGAGAAAATGGTTGACTATATTGGTTTGGTGATGTGTATTAATCCTTTTCCCTAACACTTATTATAGGTCTGGTTGATTATGACATGCTTGAGAAAACAGCCATCCTCTTTCGACCAAAACTCATTATTGCTGGTGCTAGTGCTTATCCTCGAGATTTTGATTATCCTCGCATGAGAAAGGTAGATGTTACAAGCAGTTAATTTAGTTTTGTCTTCTTTTGTGTCCTAAAAATTGCCTCGTGCCCTTGTATTTTCCACTTTTAGTCATATCAAACTCTACTACTATTTGAGGCATGACAACCCTTCTACTTCAACTTTTGAAGGATTAGTCCATTTGATCAAATTTGATCAAATTAGTCCATATGCAGCAAATTGGGCTTAACTAATAAAACAAAGCATAAAAATGAAGGATTTAATTATTATTAGGTATTTAAATTAGATTAGATGAAAAAAATATTAAACCCAACCTTTTATTTTTTCACTAATTTTTCAATTTTTATGCTTTGTTTAAAATAAAGCATAAAATTAAAGACATAAGTATTTATTCACATTTTACTTTATTTTAATTGTTAATGTAACTTGATAATCATTAAATTAATCAAATCAGTCATCTTATGCATATTTTATTAGTTGAGTATAATTCATAGCAAAAGGATTAACTTGATCAATCTGTATGGCAGAGGGGTATCTGATGATCTGATGACTTTTAGAATGATCATGTGTTGATATTTGATTGGTTAAGGATTGATCAACTCATAGCATTAGTAAACCAACAGACTTCCATGACAGAGGTGGATGGAAAGGATAAAAAGTTCCACAGTCTAAGCAGAAGGGTTGTCATGATGGAAAATGTAGTAGAGGGTGTGATGTGACTATAAATTAAAAGTATAGGGGCACAAAGTGATTTTTGCCCAGATTCCCCCCGCTTTAACAGCCAACTAACTACAATCTATATGCATTGAAAGATTGCAGATGCTGTCGGTGCTTTTCTCATGATGGATATGGCTCATATAAGTGGTCTTGTTGCTGCTTCTGTTGTTGCTGACCCCTTTGAGTACTGTGATGTTGTGACAACTACAACACACAAGGTAAGTTCAGATGACTATTTGAGAGGATTTTTCTGGTATTTACTAACAGTTTGGGCCCAATGCCGCTTCATGTTTCCTGGTATAGCATGAAATATAACATCTTGCATTTTGTTTGGATCTTAATTTCGTTGCCAATTGAAATGCAAATAGCAAACTCTTGCTGTGTTGATGTTGATCTGCAAATAGATGACCTGAAAATTTTCTCATTTCCCTTCAGTCCCTACGAGGTCCAAGAGGTGGAATGATCTTTTTCAAAAAAGATCCGGTTCTAGGAGTTGACATGGAATCTGCCATCAATAATGCTGTTTTTCCAGGCTTGCAAGTGGGTGCTAATGCATGTTAGAATTTGATTTAGATTTTATACTTTATGGTGTTTCACCCTTGCATAATTCTAAAACCAACACAATTTGTTAAATGTGTCGTAGGGTGGTCCTCATAATCACACAATTGGTGGACTGGCAGTTTGCTTGAAGCATGCACAGTCCCCTGAATTTAAAGCCTACCAGAAACAGGTACTGTACTCTCTTGGTTAAGCATGGTCCAAGATCTGTTTTAATCCATCCAAACTTATTCTTGTTGCTTTTCCATGTAGGTCATCTCTAACTCTAGAGCACTTGCAAACCGAATGGTTGAATTAGGATATAAACTGGTTTCTGGCGGGAGCGACAATCATCTTATTCTTGTAGATCTGAGGCCACTGGTAAGTGTCTTGTTGCTTTGTTGTCTCCATTATTTTCTGAAATGTATTGCAATCTTTCGCTGATTATCTGTGGCCATCAAGGTTTTTCCCAACATATGAATCCCCTTTGCTATTACTTGGATATCATAATCTCAACAGTAAAATCAATTTATGAAACATGTCTGCAAAAAGAGCACAAGATGTTACGATTAATTTTCAGAGGAACCTAACCATATATTGTTCATAAACGCTGTATAAGATGTTAGGAACCAATTCTTGGAAGCATCCTAGCCATATAATGTCACTTGTCAATGAATGCAGCAATGTAGTTTGTGTTCATACCTGTATTATTGAGAGCACTTCTGTCTGTACATGATCATTGTGATGCTTATGAATTGGTTTGGCCTGATTTTGTAAGCCTTGATTTTTATTGCAGGGTTTTAACCTAAAAGAGCATGGTCACTATTTTTACCACATAGCATCTTATTATAACAAATTGTTTTATGCATCATTTTTCTGTAGTGGCTTCTTTCCCCGTTTATTTCTCACATATTTATCAATATATGTTCTATCAACAGGGACTTGATGGGGCTCGGGTGGAGAAAATCCTTGACATGGCTTCTATCACCCTCAACAAGAATTCAGTGCCTGGTTAGCCTTATTCTATATCTTCTTTCCTTGTCTCTCTCAATCCCTTTATTGGTACCCCTTGCTTATGGCTGCTGCTCTGTTAATTTAAATAGGTGATAAGAGCGCCCTAGTTCCTGGTGGCATTCGCATCGGATCCCCTGCGATGACTACCAGAGGATTTGCAGAGAGAGAATTTGTAGCAACTGCTGACTTGATTCATGAAGGAGTACAAATAAGTCTTGAAGCTAAAAAATTAGTTTCTGGATCCAAGCTCCAGGATTTCTTAAAGTTTGTCAAATCCCCTGATTTCCCGCTATCCGAAAAGGTATCAGATCTTCAAAGAAGAGTTGAGGCACTTACAACTCAGTTCCCAATTCCAGGATTATGACTGCGTGTTTTATGAGCGCACGAAATTGATACTAGCAGTGCATGTTGTATGGCCAAACGATACCTATAATTGTGTTAGTTAGTTGTGAGAACAGAGGGAGAGGGAAAAGCCTTATATCGCTCCATGGATGGTGTAAGAACAGTTATTCGAATGGATGATACTAAATTAAGAAATTCTGGAATCAATAGCATTATTGCTTTTGCGAAATGCTTCCTTCCTAGACGATTGCTCTCCTCGCAGTTTGGTGTTGCATTCCGAATTAACACGCTCAAACTGTTAATTCGGGAAAAGTGATTTGCGATGATTTGATTCTGCTTTTCCTCGGGCATCTTCCGGGGGTGTTTAACATAGTTTCAGTTCCTGTTTTTTTTTTTTTTTTTTTTTTAATATTCTTGGTATAAAAAATATGAAATTTGATTTTTTTTAAGGTTTTGATTTTTTTATGGTTTTGATTTATTGATATAATAAATAAATAAAATCAGAAATGATTTAATTCTATATATTTTGAAACGAAAAAATATTTTCAAAAAGCATTTCCTACCACAATTTCAAGCATTTTTTTCTCTTCATGTTTTGCCATTCAATTTTCATATTTTTTTTATTTAAAAATAGTTGCATTAGAGTAACATAAAAGTAGCAATCATGGAAATATCTTAAATACAAGTGGCTCACTTCTTAGCTTATTTCTGGTTTGCTTAAGATATTTTGTAAATGAGAAAGAATTTACATGTAAATTATTTTAGATACGATGGTAGTGGTTAAATGATAAATAGTGATAAAAGTTTGTGGTGGTGATGTCATTATTTGGGAGTGATTGATTTTGATTTTGAAAATTTTTTTCGTTCAAAAATAATATTTGTGATGCGATGGTAATAGCAGTGAAGAGGATGGTGGTCATGAGACAATCATAATAATGATGAAAGATAAAATGATGTAGGGGTGAGCAAAAAAACCGCCCAACAGAAAAAACCGGGAAAACCGAGAAAAAAAAACCGAGAAAACCGAACCGAAAAAAAAATCCGATTAAACCGATTAAAAAATTCTGAAAAATTTCCGGTTCGGTTCGGTATCGGTTTTGTACAGACAAAACCGATTGAACCGAACCGGTTTAGTCGGTTAACAACAATAGTATAAATAGAACCTTAACAAACCCTAAAATTAAATCGTCCCCTACTCTCGCTTCCTTCTCTCCCTCGCCTCTCGCTTCCTTCTCTGTAACTAACAAACCCTAGATCGTCCCCAGCCTCTCGCCTCTCGCCTCCTTCTCTGCAACTAACAAACCCTAGATCGTCCCCAGCCTCTCGCCTCTCGCCTCCTTCTCTGCAACTAACAGTCTAATACTTTAGGCTAGATCGTCCCCAGCCTCTCGCCTCCCTCTGCAACTTAAATCTCCCTCCCTCTTGCCTCTCGCCTCTCGGCCTATCCCTCCCTCTGCAAGACTGCAACCAGCCAACCAACCATTACCCTCTTTCCCTCTGCAATCTGATCACATCGTTACCCCCAGTTCGACAGTTCCTCTTTATCATCGTCCCCATCCGACACGGTTGCAGTTTACAAAAGGTAAGTAAATTGAACCTCTGATTTATTTCTGATTTATTTCTTGTTATATCTTATAGATCATCTGTCGTAGAATAGTCATAGTCCTGTGGAGTTGATAAATCAGAGTCATTGGACATACTATTTGAGGAAGCCCTACTGCTACCTCAGGCTAGGCACTGAGATGATGATATATGATTAATTGATTATATGTTGATGTATTTAAGTAGTAATTAATTGATGTTGCTGGTATTTGAGATTATATGTTCCTCTGGCTATGCAGTATGCACTGAGAATATGAGATTATGTTGATGTATTTAAGTAGTAATTAGTTGATGTTGATGGTATTTGAGCTTATATGTTCATAGCATGCCGTTGGTATTAGAGATTGATGTTGCTGCAGTATAATGTGAAAAGGCAGTATAATGTGAAAATCAGTATAATGTATTGAAATATGTTGCTGCCTTAGCTGCTCTGTCATCGTGAAAGTGTGGATAGGAAATTAGGAATATTAGATGAAAAATCAGTATAATGTGACTAGACCATGCTGCAAATATACTGTAAATTTATTATGCATATATGCTGCGAATATATTGTGGAATTATTATGAATATATGCTGCAAATATAGTGTATTTCTTGAAGTTTTTTATGTTAATGTTGCTTGTTTATTTTGAAGCCCTTTGAAGGCATTTTCTGTAATTTAAATTTAAATTTGTTCACTTGTGTAGTTTTAATCATTTCTCATCATGCTAAATTACACAAAACAAAAGTATTAGAAAGGTTAAAAAAAAACTTAATAAACACTATATTAACAATTTAATACATTAATATTTTGTATTTGTTGCAAAAAAAAATTAAAAATACTTTGGGTTCTTGTACGAAAATAGTTTTTCAAGCCCATCAGAAAATTTATTAGAAAACCCATCAAAAAGCCCATCAGAAGCCCATTAGAAGGCCCATCAGATGGCCCAAAAACCAGATTCGGTTTTATTCATTTTTTAATCAAAAAAACCGGACCGAACCGAACCGAAAGTGGTTGGTTTAGAATATATTCGGTTCGGTTTCGGTTTGTTTTTTATAAAAAAAAAATTCGGTTTGGTTACTTTTTTGACAAAAAAACGAACCGAACCGAAAATGCTCACCCCTAAAATGATGGTGGTGACGAAGAAAAAGGAGGAAGAAAAGTGATGGTGGCGGCAAAGAAAACAGAAGAAGAGAAGTGATGGTGGCATGAAGTTTGAGAGATTATGGCGAGGTGATTGTGGTGATGATACAAGAGGAGGTGATGACCGTGAGATAGTGGCAAAATGATGGTGAAATGATCATGGTGACAGTAAAAGATGAGGCGGTTGTGGTGAAAAAAATAGGTGGTAATGGTGGCGAGATATTAGCATGACAATGGTGAAAAAAGAAATGGTTGTGATGATGAAGTGATTATGGTGATGGTGAAATGACGATGACAATGATAAAGTGATTATGATGATGGTGTAAGAAAATGTGTTAATGGTGGTGAGATATTATTACGACATGACAATGATAAAAAAAAGTGATGGTTGCGATGATGGTGATATTATTGTGGTGGTGGTGAGATGGCGATGATAATGGTGAAGTGATCATGATGGTGGTGTAAGAGGTGACGATGTGGTGGCGATAATGATGATAAAAGAGATGATAATATTGTAAGTAAATGATTATTTATAAAATATTTTATAAAATTTAAAGAGGTAAATATATTTTTTAATATTTTAAAAATATTTTCTAGAAACAAACATGAAAATCAACAAAATATATTTTTATAAAATATTTAATGTGAAATAAATAAACCCTCAGGTGCATTATCGCTGCTACTAGTCCATGCTTGCACCAATTTTTTTGAAAAAGAAACAAAACAAAACAAAAAAATCTGTTACAAATTTGAAATTACTCCTGTATTTATGCACTACTTGAGTGTAAATAATAATAATAATTTCCCTATTCCCTAGGTGACATTCTTTTTAACTCTAAATAGGAAAAGAAATGAATGACAAGGTTGTTTGAGGTTGCAATTATATTATGTATAGTAAATGAAAATTATAGTAGAAAGCCATGAGATCAATTTGTTAAGACTACGTGGCAGTAAGGTTCACGTGAGCTTATTGATCTGGTTTGATTTTTTGCATCCTTTAACTTTCATGATCAAAATCGAACCGTCCATGTTTAACTCCTTAAAAAACCGCATGGTATTATCCTGGGGAAGCGACTTGAATAGCGTTTCCTAAAAAACCACAGAATCCCTGCTGGACCGCTCGCTTCTTTAAATCCTCCCCGTTAAGGGTAAGTCCAATGGCAAGAGCTATTTTTAAGAGCCAAATCATATAAATGGCTCTTTG
The DNA here is from genome assembly GCA_964035475.1 of Salix caprea. NCBI lineage: Eukaryota > Viridiplantae > Streptophyta > Magnoliopsida > Malpighiales > Salicaceae > Salix > Salix caprea. Next base: position 17,727,407 of record OZ037751.1, read on the forward strand.
AATAGTGTGCAAATGGCTTTTGAGTTGATGTGTTGTTCAATGGTAAGAGCCATTTTGGAGAGCCATTTTTATTTTATTTTATTGTAAATAAAGTTCAATTATTTTGTATATAGTTTAATTATACAATTATTATGAGTAAGTTATATAATTAAATAATTGCTTTTGTAAAACCCTACAACAATAAAAATATTATTTTTAATTATATTTAAATTAAAAAAATGAATTTAAATATAATTAAAAGACCCGCAATATTTGAAATTTGAAAATTAAGCTACTTATTGTATGTTTTTCAAGTAATTTGTATGTTTTTTTTATGGTTGTTGTATTTGAAGTTAATTAATGTTATTTATTGTCTTTGAGTGTTATAAAAACTTAAAAAAAACAAAATAAACACATTAACAAATAACCAATAAGTTCAAACATAATTAATTAAAATACATTTCATTACAAATAATTCAATCAAATTAATTACAAATTAATACTCCTATTTTTTATGCTAATTATTATTATAATAATAATAAAAATAATATAATAATAATTAGTATAAAAAACCCCACTCGTCCGTTCCCCATCTCAAAATTAAACCTAAAAAACCTAGCCCATTTCTTATCTTCTCCCACTGCCGTCGCCGCCCCCCCCCCCAATTGTTCATTATCGTCTTCTTTGTAAGCAAGCCGGCGAAAGTAGAAATCACACTTTCTTTGACTGTCATTTTGTCAAGGAAAAATGGATCGAGCTGTTCTCTACAAGCACGCTATACTGAAAATATCTTGGAGGTGTGATTGAGAATTTGGGTGGGCTAAACGAAAGCAACTGAACACTACTTTCATTTCAGGTATCCTGATAATATCTTGGTGTTCCTTGCCTTCATCTTTCTTGGCTGGAACAAAAAATGCTATAATGTCGAAGTAGTATTTTTCAATCTATTTTCTTGTCTGTGAGAAATAAATCTCATTATTTTTCAATCCTCTCTTCTTGTTCCAAGATTTGTGTCTCAATTTGTTGGAGAACCCGAGTGCAGCCCTCAAGTGTTTCAGATCACCGGCAACAAGTGCAAGCAACGGTATAATTGCAACGGCTCTATTTATTTTGGCTTTCCATTCTCTCATATGTAGAAATGCCTTCTTAATTGGAGAAAAGACATTTTGCCTTCTGGAATGCCTCTCCCGTTGGAGTGATTAAATTGAACAAAAATAGCCAAAATTTAAAAAATTTGCCTTTGGCTCTTGGGATGCCTCTCCCGTTGGACTTGCTCTAACTAAAGGAGGGTTTTAGTTCGTCTGTTTGCCGCCCTCTCTGTCTGTCTGTCTCCAATCTATTCTCCTTCTACAGATTGCTACCAGAGGTTAGTTCTTCTCTCATCCTTTTCAACTCTTTAATTCTTTCTTTCTCAATCACTACTTTCTATTTGATTTTCATGCAACAAAACCTAAAATAAAATAAAAATTCCCAATTTGTTGGGGTTTGCTTTCCTGGAAACGTAGCAAAACCGAGTTTATTTTCATGCAAATGATGAGTTTAGCTCAGACCAATTAATATCTCTTGCTATTGAGACCATTTAACTTTTTTTTGGGTTCTAAACAATGAAAAATCGAAAAAGTTCTTAAGTGTCAATTGAAAATTTTCAAATTTTGTTTTGCTACTGGATAATGAAGAAAATGGCGATCGATGGATTTCTCAATTTTGAACTATTTGTTGCATTTTGTGCCCGAAAATGTGCTAATTCATCTAGCTGATTTTGAGCTAGATGTTTCGGTTTATATTTGTTATTTGTTTGTTTCTCTGCTATTCTCCAGTTGGTTTACTTATATCAGTAGGTCTTGTAAAACACGAGTACTCTTTGAATTGTTAGCTTACATTTTGTTTGCAATTGAATTGGGTGTGATGTTCTTGTTTTTTGTGGATTCTAGTTAAACAACCGGTATCAAACTTTCAGTTTGATTCAGTATGTCCAAAAAGAGTTCTTCAAAGAAACAACTAGATGCTGCTATAGAGCAGGCAAAACCTTCTCCATTGAACATGCCCAAAAAGAGTTCTTCAAAGAAACCAATACAAAAACAAGAAAATGAAGACGCAGAGCAGGCAAAAACCTCTTCAACACCAATGAAAGCAGGTAATGAGATAGATGAAATTTTCTCTGCAAAGAAGAGGAAGAAACCTGAACAAAAGAAAGTTGATAAGGCAAATGTAAATGGGGAAGAGAAACCAAAATTGACGACAAAGAAGAAGAAGAAGAGTAAGGAAGATAAAGAGGGAAGGTCTACAGACCCACCTTCCAGGTCCCGGAAGAAAACTGAGGATGGGTTGACCATATATACGGAAGAGGAATTGGGTTTTAGCAAGAGTAGTGGTGGAGGTACCGCTCTTTGCCCATTTGATTGTGATTGCTGCTTTTGATGATCCTTACCGATGATGGGTTTAGCTGTTTCCTTGATAGAGGACTTATTGAGATATCAATGCTATGTGATTCTGAATTTTTAGTTTGCAGAAAATTCTGTGAAAAAACTTCCTGTACACTGCAATTTTGGTTGCATGAAACATGGTATTTGAATCATTTTTCTTAGAACTCTTGCCAGGGTGGATTTGTTAGATCTTAGATATGGTTCTGATTTTGATCCACTAGCAATTCTTGTACATGTTCTTTTATGATGAATTGACCATGAGAATTCAGCGGGGTTCTATGCATGGTATTTGATAGCCATTATTCATGCTACTAGCAAATTTGATCCTGTCATTTTATGGAGAGAACTAATGCACGCCTATCTGCAATTGTGACTTGGTTAGAGTTCCATTTATCAGCATCGTTTGGCCTTGTTCTGATTATAAGGCTTACTATTATTAATGAACTTAAAGGTATGCCTTCTTGCAATTGTGACCAAGGGATGGTTCTGTATATCATCTTTTAGGATTGGTTCGGGTATAATGCCTGCTTCTGTGAATCAACTGAAAGGTACTGTTTGGGTATTAAATCACCTTGGTTGAATCAGATTCACTAGATGAGCATAATACTTGTGCATGCTTTCATATCAAACGCAGATGTTCCTGTTCTTGCATTTTCTAATTGACGCAGCTTGACTTTTTGTCCACTTTGAATTTCCAATCTGGTAATTGGCAATTAGATTCAAACCTTTCACCTGCAGTTGCAAATTGAAACGGGAAGACAATAAGAAAACTAACGACAAATCTTGGTAACTATGCTGGAACTCTAAAAATGTCCAAATGTGTTGCCTTTCTGACTCTTAAATTTGTGTGTTCTTGTTGACGCTTATCTATACTCTTTTGCCTGTGTTGTGTGCTTTCCTTTCCTGTTCCTTCCTAGAATTGGAGTGTTGGCACACTTCACTCCCATTTACAACCGATGGTTTCTCAGCCGAAAAACCATCCAATATTCAACAGTTCAAGCACCCTTCAATTGGTGTATTCATTAGCAAACTAATGCATCGCTTAAAAGAAATGAATTTCTTGTTTGGTTGAAATGAAACCCAATATCGTTTTGATGTCTCAAATAATTAGATCAGAAATATCAGCATGCCAAAAGCTTAGCCTTTATTTCTGAAAATCAGTCTTAGTATTGAACTAAATTTGGTGTGATATCTAAATATAAACAGTTTTAACCTTTCACGATTGATTGTGATTGTTGCTTCGATGGATTCTCAATAATTAATTTCAGCTGCTCACCTAAGAGGGTGAGCTGTTATGATTTCAAAATTCTCAATATGTCTAGCTCTTCCTCCTGAGCTGAAAGTTTTAGTTATTGCAGATATGAGCTCGATAAAAGGTGGATTTGTTGGATCTTTGATATTTCTCTGGCCGTTAATCATTAGCGTTCTGTCATGCATGAACTTGTTGTCGACTACAACTAAGGATCGGGAGAACAAAGTTTTATTCACCACCCACCATTTAAGATTGTTTCGGTTTCCAGGAATGAAATTGAAGTTGCGCATATTTTGCTTTCACGAGTTAGTTCCATATATCATTGTCATAGTGCTCTTCTTTTGTGAATGAACTTCATAGGTATTGTTTGGTGTCAATGTCTCATTCTCCCATGCTCAAACAGCCAGTCTTGGAGATTATTGGCCAGTTTCCTTTTTATTGAACTTGATTCGGTGGTGCTTGGATTGGTAAACTAATTTCCAGCCACAAATTAGAAATCCAGAACCCAATAAAAGACAAACACTAGCATCATCACCAGGAATAAGCCCTTTTATGCGAAATGCAGATTTTGATTTAATACGAAAAAAACAATTGCAAGTTCAAATTTCCAAGCGGGGTCTAAAAAGAAGTCTTGATCACCCAATACCACTGGCAACATAGAGATCCACATCATCCAAGGCTGGTGGATTTAACAATTGAAAGAGTTTTTCAAATTTAATTTAAATCTATATTCAAGGGATTTGGGTTATTTGGAATTGTAAAACAAACAGTTAAAAGGAATTTAGCTGCTTATAATTTGAAGGGAGCCAAGATCAAGTAATGATGACTCACTCCAATCGTGAAAGTAGCTTAATTTGGGCACCATGCAAAAGGTGATTCGGCATTAAATAAAACCAATAATCACCCGTGTCTGACTGTGTGCCGCCATTTTTAGAAAAAAATGAAAGAACAGAAAGACAGTAGTGAATAGAGATGTAACCGGATTATTGTGTCAAGAAACAACAATGAGTTTCAAGGTATCTTCATCCGGCCATAACTTACTTTTGGCTCCACGCGGCAGTCAGGTCGCCATGGATCGGCGCCTGCTGCTGACTCTGTGTTGGAGCCAATCCATACCTTAACGCAATCAAACTCACTTTTACATAGAAAACCACTGTTTTACTTTACATGGAATAGCAGCTTTAACCAATCAAAACACAGGAAGAAAGATCTTGTTACGATGATACAAACAGCATGCTGTCGAAGAGAAAAGGGGCTATGGTGGTTGTACAAAACCTGCGCATGATGTGGTTATGGAGTTAAGTTTATATAGCGGTTCACAAAAACCCTAAAATAAAGAAAGTTATGAAAGTACCATGTTAGACAGGGCTCTCAGGTTGATTAGCTTTTACATGAAGGGTAAAATAAGGAACGCAAAAGAAAGAGCGATTCAAAACTGTTTCCACCAAAACGACGCGGCTTTGAACACGTTCTCTTCGCAGCTACTCGAAAATCAAACCTACCCTCTTTGACTGCCAGCGAAATAAGAAGACGACCAATTCTGGTTGGTGCTCTGATTTTCCAATCGTGCCACAGTCCCATCCACAGAATAATTATTATTATTAGCTTGGTGGAGATGTTTTACTTTTAATTTAATGTTTTAATCTTGAATCTTGGAATTAGTGGATTTAGAAAATTTTATACATAAATAGATGTTGAAAATACATCTTTAAAATTATCTAGAAAAAATAAAATAAAATAATACTTCAATAAACATAAATAGATGTTGAAAATACATCTTTAAAATTCTTTTTATAATGTATTTTTCATATTGATATGATAAAAAGATGAAATGAATTTTCTAAACACAAAGAACAAACTCTTTTAACTATAATACTAATGCTTAAAATGTGTATTTGATATTGATTTTTAAATTATTTTCTCTTAAAAATATATTTTTTTCAAGTTTATAATATCAATGTATTAAAATATTAATCTAATATTTTTTAAAATAAAACATACATTTAAAATATATCTAAAACCAAAAATTACAACACTTCAAATGCTAAGAAGTTATAAACTGTTAAACTATAAATTTATAATCTTAAAATTGGAACGACACCAAATCAAAGACAAAAAACAGACACGGTTAGCAACAATTTTTTTTCTTAAGATTACTTCAATATGTTAATATTAAAAATATTTTTCAATATATATATATATATATATATATATATTATTTAAATAATAATTAATTGAAAAAATAATTACCGCAACAATTTTTTACTTCTCTGATAGGGATAGATAACAGTCAAACCCCAGCATCCTGGAAACCCCCACCAAAATATTAAAGCCATTGTCTTCCTTCTTTGACATTTCCCCTTATTTTATTTTATAAAAACACCCAAAAGTCCATCTGCATCCCACCCTCCTCTCTTTGTTTTCTTCATCCTAACTTGCTCCTTTTCTTATCGAAGCCATGGACGCCACTGGTGCGCTTCCCCAGACGAAGCTCTCTGCTTCTAATCATGATTTCTCTAGGTAATTCGGTTTTTTTTTCTTCTTGGTAGGTTGTAGTTTTACTTAATTAATAATTCGTGATGGTCTGGATCATGTCGGATGATTTTATTCAATTGATCTCAATTAATCATCGATATTGGTGGTTAATTTGCAGGTCGTTTCCGCGTGCTAGATCTGTTGTTTCAGTAGCTAGGCGCTCGTCCGTTGCATTTCAGCAGCCGGATAAGCTTCGTTCTCGAGAATTATTAGTGGTTTCGAGTTCTAATTCGGCTAATAAGGGAATGGCAGCTAGCGGGGGATCATACTTGTCTGGTCCGGTTCTGAAGAGAAATCCGGTTGGGCAAGCAGTCTTCGCTGCCTCTGTAGTGGGAGTAGGCCCATATTGTGAAGGTTTTGTTGATTCTCATTTGCACGCGACAGAAGAAAAGGTTGGGGTGCTTCTTTTGAATCTTGGAGGGCCCGAAACGCTTAATGATGTCCAGCCGTTTTTGTACAATTTGTTTGCTGATCCAGTATGTTGCTTGCTCGTCGATTCTTTGTTTTAGACAACATTCCTAGTTTAGGGTTTGGTGTTGATCTGACAGTAGCGATGTTCTTATAATGCAGGATATTATAAGACTTCCCAGGCCGTTTCAATTTCTTCAGAAACCTTTGGCAAAATTAATTTCTGTGCTCCGTGCTCCTAAAAGTAAAGAAGGGTATGCTTCTATTGGAGGGGGCTCACCTTTGCGTAAAATAACGGATGAGCAGGTAGAATGCATGCCCTTTTAAGAATTAAGATTCGTGGCTTCCTCTTCTTTGGGTGATCTTTGCTTGTGGCTTTAGAGTTTTTCCTTGAGAAAACCATGTTTCAGTTTTTACGTCTGCTTTCTTTCCTTTACTAGTTTTATGTGTACTACTGCTTCCTGAAGGAAAAAACATTTAGACTTTTGAGAAAATTGTTGCAGGCTGATGGAATCAAAATGGCTCTGGAATCCAAGGGTCTGACTGCAAATATCTACATTGGAATGAGGTATTGGTACCCATTCACTGAGGAAGCAATTCTTCAGGTGAGACTTCAACTTTTGTATTCAGTTTATGTATTTTGAAGTTCGTTGTGAATCTTCTCATAACATTTACTTGATCAATCTTACTTGTTTTATCTGGCAGATCAAGAAGGACAAGATAACGAAGCTTGTAGTGCTGCCACTTTATCCACAGTTCTCGATCTCCACGACTGGGTCAAGCCTCCGTGTTCTCCAAAATATATTTAGGTGCTATATCCACGCCAATTTCCTTTTTTTTGCACAACATTTCTTAACTTTAACCTCTCTTGATGTGAGTGAACTTTCAGTGAAGATGCGTATCTATCAAGGCTTCCAATTGCCATTATACAGTCCTGGTATCAACGAGAAGGTTATATCAAGTCTATGGCTGACTTGATTGGTGAAGAGCTGCAAAAATTTGCTAAACCTGAAGAAGTGAGTTCAATTATTTAATATTATGCATAATTTTGTGAGGCACAAAACTGATCTATTTTTTAGATTATTGTCCCCTGATTATTCTAATTTATATGGGATCATAGGTCATGATATTCTTTAGTGCCCACGGAGTGCCATTGACTTATGTGGAGGATGCAGGAGATCCATACAAAGATCAGATGGACGATTGCATCTACTTAATAATGCAAGAGTTGAAAGCTAGAGGATCTTACAATGATCATACTCTTGCTTACCAGGTTGGTTATAATTTAATTTCTTGAGGTTTACCTTACAGTATTGTGATTGCTATTCTGGCTGCTGTCTATTTTACGTGATCATTTACTTTCTTATTTCCCATCATTAGGTTTTGCCAACTCATGTGTTTTATTGTTGCTGAGATCTTGCAATATGACCTATCATTCCTTTGATTTTTTACCTGACCAGAGTCGAGTTGGACCTGTGCAATGGCTGAAGCCTTACACCGATGAAGTTCTTGTTGAGCTTGGTCAGAAAGGTGTCAAAAGTCTTCTAGCTGTACCAGTAAGGTATGCAACTTGCAGCTTCCTTTTTGATGCAGTTAATTGCTGTTATTCAAGCTTCTTTCAGTAGGTTTGTGCATTCCATTTATTGATCCAAGTAATAATTAAATCACCAACTTTAGCAGTTTGTTTGGTCGGTACCATAAACCATGAATATATTGATTCGGTAACTTCAGTCATAATGTTTTACTTGTTAATATACTGCAGTACAATCATTGTGAAGGCTTCACTCTAAAGATAGTCATTTTGTTTGTTTTTGAAAAGCAGGATAGTTGACTAATCCATGAATGTTTTGGTGTCCAATTACTCAAGTATGAGTTTCCATTAATACGCCATTGATGCTACTTTGAAGAATTTATGATACCAGAATGCATGGTGGTATTATAGGTTTTAAAACATGTAGCACACTGATCTTTTTGGATGTTCCATGCATCTGTAGACATGAATTATTCCTGTATGTTATATGAAATTATATTAAAGTAGGGATCTCTAGACCTGCTGTATGGACGATATTTGGATTTGACAACACAAGCTAATATTGATGCACATATTGTGTCCAGGCCGGAGACCCTTGGTGTGTGTTTTAAGTTCTACTGTGTTTCTAGTCCTGTAAGATTGTTCTCAAGAAAGTTTTCCTAGTTTCGACACAACCTTCTCCTTTTATTAGTGATGTGGGAGGTTGAAATATGTTTACCCGATAGAACAACTCATCTTGCTCAATTTTAATTTAAATCGGAAATTTAATATTGATATCTCTTGTTAACTCCGATTTAAAATCTCAGCTTTGTCAGTGAGCACATAGAGACACTTGAAGAGATTGATATGGAATATAAGGAGTTGGCTCTAGAATCTGGCATTGAGAATTGGGGTCGTGTACCTGCTCTGGGTTGCACTTCATCCTTCATCACAGATTTGGCAGATGCAGTGATAGAAGCCCTACCTTCAGCTAAATCCTTATCAACCACAAGGAGCACCTCCGAAGAAGCTGACCATGACTTTTTGAGCTATGCTATTAAAATGATTTTTGGTTCAGTCTTGGCATTTGTCTTGCTTTTGTCCCCAAAAGTGATTACGGCATTCAGGAACCGTCTCTTTTAAACTTAGAGAGGCCAGGGAAATCTTATACAGGCTGCTTACTTGGAAATAATAGCTGCAGTATAAACTTACACATAATTCCTTTACTTCATCCTGCTTATGATTCTATACAAGGCTGACATGGGGATTTTGAGATGTAATTTTGCAATTAGGGTTTTATAATTGGCGATCAGTGGAAAATCTATTTTGTTTGTTGAACCTATACATAATTGGCGATCAGTGGAAAATAATAGCTGCATTATAAACTTAATACATAATTCCCTTACTCCATCCTGTTTATGGTTCTATACAAGGCTGATATGGGGATTTTGAGATGTAGTTTTGCAATTAGGGTTTTATAATTGTCGTCCAGTGGCAAATCTATTTTGTTTGTTGAACCATGTGTAATAACTATGTACTTCGATTTTCTTTCTTCTCTAGAGGAACAGCACCCTAAGGGTTTTGTTTGTTCATGCTGTGCGTGCTTTTTTTTCTTTCCAAAAAAACAATCAGTATTCAATCACTTCAATTGCTTTAGCCAGGAACGAACGCGGTTAAACAATTTTTACAGGATAGGTCGGCCACGGATAATGAAACTGATAAAGAGTATCGGTCATCCATGAATCAGCTAACATGTATCAATCTTTGTACCTTTATTTCAAAAAAACAATTTCTTAAAAAAAATTAAAAAAATTATTTTTATTTTAATTCAAAAATTTTAAATTATTTTAATGTGCTAATATTAAAAATATTTTTTTAAAAATAAAAAAATATAATTTTAATATAAATATAAAAAACTTTAAAAAACAATAAAAATTAAAGTTTTGACTGGTAAATCACAGCTTTACAGTGGGTGGTACGATTCCCGAAAAGCCACAGTAAATTTCCAGATACAACATGGAAGTCAAGCATGGGCTTACGTCAGTGTCATCCCCCGTACTCAAACAAAAACTGAGATATGATATCATAAGAATACATGATATTTGCATTAACACATTCAAATGCTTGAAAATAACTCATCTTCAAGAAAAATGTTTTCCCTGTAGTTTTTTTTCAGAGATGTTATTCTGAGCAAAAGGAATAGAGCCTGAAGGGCAGCCGCCTAGCATAAGCGAGAATGCAAAGAAAAATGTAAATTACATAAGATCATCACAGAAACTAGTTTTCCTGGCCCAGTTTTTCAATTTTTATGAAGGATACCAAATTTAGTATATAAGCAATGGTCAATTGCGAACAAGATGAACGGGAAAAACAGAAATCTCAAGCTTTCTCGCTTCAACTACGAAGGTGTTATGTCTTGTTGCAGCACTTAGACATAGTAGCCTGTGAATGTAAACCCTCGGCCAACAATCTCACCAGCACAGTACCATGCAAAACACTCCAGCCCAAACAGAGCAGCAATGCCAGCATCCTCAACCTTCAACTCCTGCCTGTGTTTCCAGAGGTGCTTAACATAATCGACCTCCTTCCAAAATGCTTCATGACGCACAGGAATGCTGTTTCACATACCCAAATGAATGAATTAATACGTGAAATAAAAGTCCAAACACGAAGTGGATTAACCGTTAAAAGGAATAGCCTCCCTCATTTATTCATACTATAAATCGCCTATAGATTCACTAAAAAGATGCCACTTCAGTAAATGCACTATCAAATATTTTTTACAAGGAAATGTTTTTTTTCTTGGCTAATATGTGCTGTTTAAACTCACAGCAGGTTCAGATTATTTTTATCCTGTTTCACGTATACAGCTAGCAGGCACCTTTATGGAACCTATCCCCAGCATCTCTACAGTATTTCTTGTTCCTAAAAGTCAAATCATATGCCAAAATCCCCATGAGATTTAGCCTGTTCGGGATCCAAAACATTAATAATGTCACCTAAGCCTTCCAGATGAGGAAGAATCAAAGTTATAGAAAACTATCTCAGTGATTGTGTACTCCCTTTTTGAAAACACATCGTCATGACCTTTAAAAAACATGAATATGAGAGTAGAAAGATAACATGGATGCATTGCTATTCTGGTTCCATCAACAGGACCACTAATATGAACCATCAACAACTATAATGCATGATCCTGCTTCGAAAATCACTAATTGACAATATAGACAGCACAAAATTACATAACCTACCTAGAAGAAAACAAGGGACACATGCAATTTTCTAGCTGGAAATGGTAGTTTTGAAAAGTGTGTTCAAATCTCCATTTATAGTCAATTTCCTTGTGTACAACTTTGATTCAATCAGCTCTTGAAATATTAATTTCCAATGCATCATCGTTTACTAGTTCAACAGCAATTCTTGACTAATGCACATAAATTTTCACATTTCAAGGATCAGGCACATAGTATCATCAACAATTTTCCTTTCTAAAACTTCATTTTAATCAGCACTTGAAAGATTAATTTTCAATGCATCGTTGTTTACTAATTCAACAGCAATTCTTGACCATGCATGGAAATTTTCACATTTCAAGGATCAGCAGCTCATAGTATTATCAATAATGCCTTTTTACCTTCAACAAGCTGCTAGCCAATTATTTAAAATGGACAACTCAATTTGAACATTTAAGTCCAAATAAGTGAGTTTTTAAAAGCATATTCTTTTCAGAGTAACCAATAAAGTTCTTGGCCATTTCACTCCCCTCAAAATGCATTTTTTTAGCAGTAGGAAAGCCCTCCCTGAATGACAAATGACACTACATGAAGCAGGAGCTAAAACTGCAGTGGTCTTTATACAATTAGGATTTTTCTTTTGATAGTTTATTTGCATGTTATTTATTTTGGTGGTTTGGACGGGTAAATTTTAGTTATTTTTAAGGGCCAGGATTTCTTTTATTTAGAATTTTTCTAGTATTTAAGGGCTACTACTATTGTACTGCAAAACAATTTCGATATTTGATAATCTTATAAGAAGTTTATTCTATTTTCTGGTTGTTCAACCCAGACAACCAGCCTTTGGCTGTGTTAACTATTTGTAGCTATCTTTTTCCCTTTTCATCCCACGTCAATACACTTCTGTCTAATCCTTTTTCGGCACCTACAATGATTACTAGTATAATCCACCCAGTTCACATGGACACACACAAGTGTGTACACAGAAGGCACAATATATGATCTATCTAACATGTTGACAAATCGAGCTAGTTCAATACTGTTTTGTAGGCTAAAAAATCCATATCACATTGTTATATTAGTTGACTCCATACATCGGTTTAATTTATGACTAAAATGCAAATCAAACAAGCCAAAACAGAACCGGGCTAGCTGGTTAAGATCAGACAGATCATCTGATCCCAAATCTCACAATTAAGCTTAAATAGCCACACAATACAAGAATCCTCATAATTCTAAATTTCATCCGCATCTGCAATACTTGGGTAACATAGCAATTAACGACATTTACATGTTAGGCCTTTAAAAAGAGAGGCCCATTGCTCAAAACAAGAGAAACAAAAACTAAAAGCTACAAATACCATATTTAAAAAAAAATCAATGAAGCTTCGTATAAGTTAAATGAAATGGAGAAAGAAAGACGAACCTGGCGAGGCGAGTGTAAAGCAATTGCTTGGACAAAAGATTGCATTTCTCAACAGTGGGTGGATCCTGAATATATTGCTTGTTCTGTTCTAGCAACTGCTTGTAATAACCACAACCATGCTTAGACACGAACTTTGAGGCCTGGCAAGCCTTCGATTGCAACTGAGCTAGCTTTGAAGCCATTATGGTTTACCTAACCTGGTCCAAAATAAAACGTAGAGCACCATCAGGTTCAGATCTTGCCTCGATAAAATTAAAGGAGTAATTAATTTTCAATAATCACATTAAGCTTAGGGTTTCGAATCAGAAATCAGCCCGTAACTAGATGAGAAAATCAAATGAGTAAAAAACAAGTAGGGATTTCTAAGAGCAAGATTTGAATTGAGAGAAGAATGCAAAATCAAAATGAAATAAAAGGATTAAAGAAAACAATTGCAGATTATAGAGCGCTAAGTTTCATACCTCTCTCTCTATCTCTTCTGTTGGTGATGAGACAGGGAGCAAGCAAGAGAGATAGATAGATAGAGGGTAGTAGGGTTTTAAGTTCTGTGTTTGGGTCGGCACTTGTATGTGGCAATGGATGTTTATGGATACTTTCTGTATCCGAACCTTACGGATCGAGTTTTGAATATTAATCGGTATTTATAACTTAATTAGAATATTATAATTTATAATTATTTAATATATAAGAATCTTGGTATATATAAGAATTTTTTAATCATTAACATTAGTTATTTTTTTTAAATTGAGTTCTTATAACAATATTCATACGCAAACTTTAAATCTAACCTAATTAGACCCTTGTCATAAATCATTTTTTAGTATTCTTTCTTTTTCCATCCAGGCTTTGCAATTCACTGATCTTCGCTTCTAGGTGTTGCAAGAGCTAGTTGAATAGATTAAAGAATATAAATGGTAAGCTTTTAGGATGAGAATAAAGATGATGACAACAAGCAATATAACAGCCATTGTAGCAATAACAGTTGGAGTTAGTTAGCAAAGAATAAACATGTGGCAAGTTAGTTAATCATTTATAGTTAGTTATCAAGTTCTTAGTTAGTTAGTTGGTTGGTTGGTAATTAAAAAGTAAGAATTCATTATATAAATAACATTATAATATAAACATGAAAAACAAGTAAATAAGATTTATTTTTATTACAATTCCCTTAAATTCTTCTATTTTTTACTAGTATGTTCTTTCAATACATTGCTTTGTTAAGAGAGCGTTCACAAATTGCTATTAGAGAATCAATTCACGCCTAATAATAAGACATGCATTATTAGAAAGTATATGACAATGGAAAACAACCTTTCAAAGGGCATAACAAGAGATTTTATGAACAAATACAAAGTATTCATCAAGAAGCTCAAGATTCTATAGCTGAAAACCATAAACAATGGCTATAAAAAAAATATCAGAATTGAACAAATCAACCTATAAATAGGTGTATTAATGACTATACTAAAATCATTTATGGCCAATCAAGTAATAAAGAAAGAAACAAGAATCAACTCAAGTTTTGGTGGGGTAATTCCTATTCTTAATTATAGAGATTGCGGTCATATAGAAGTTGTAGAAAACCATGATTTTGACAGGATTGGATACAATGTGGCCTTACCAAAGGTTGAACTATTTATTTTTTAGAGAGATAATCTAAGCTACTAGATAAAAAAAATAATATAAAGAGTTATTCATGATACACTTTACGATAATGCATCAATGTGAAGATAAGAATTAAGCAAATCAACATATAAATGGGTGTATTAATGACCACGTTAAAGTTGTTTATGGCCAATCAAGAAACAATGAAAAAACTAGGAATTAAATCAAATCTTGATAGGGTAATTCCTAATTATAAAGGTTGTGGTCATGAAGAAGTTATAGAAAACTATGATTTTCATAGGATTGGAAACAATGTGGCTTTACAAAAGGTTAAACTATTTATTTTTAGAGAGAGAATCTAAGACGTTGGATAAAAAAATATAATAAGTTCTCCAAGATACATTTTCCCTCAATGCATCGATAAGTGAATATATCTTTCTTATATGAAGCAAGAAAGGCATAAATATAGTATGAAAATAATTCTCATATACAAAACATTATCACTAAGCATGATGATAAACACAAGCAATTAGCCAAGTTATACTTATGCAAAACTAGTTACAAGAATTAAGAAAAAAATATGAAGTCAATGTTTTATTAACTTTCAATGAAGAAATTAGTTGACGAGGTTGTAAAAGAATGTGATATTTGTAAATAAGCTAAAATAAAAGGAATAACTTTCCCCAATCTTCTATAACATTTGTCAACTCCAAAAGAAACATGAAAAGATATTATTTTGGATTTTATAAAAGTATTGTCTAAATCAAAAAAGAAGGATTCATCATGGTGATGATTAACAGATTAATCAAATATAAATACTTCACAGCTTTATCACATCCCATTACAATTTAAAAAAGTGCCTTAAGTGTTCATAAATCATACAAAAAAAATGACCTAATTAGTTATCCTTAGCTCAAGGATGGCACAGTTCCAGGTTTCACTTTACTTATCAATATGAATCATTTCCAGGCAAGCTTCGTATGAATATATATCCTTATGAGATTTTAGGGTATGAAATTTTATGTATTTAAAACTTCATCCTTATAAATAAAACAATGTGACATTAAAAGAGTTTTATGTTGAATCCTAGTTTTATGGTCTATATAAAATCACACAAAATAAAAAAAATACGATCTTATTTTTAAAAAATATTTATTTTATTTTATTTTAACTACATCATTATTGTCTACAATTGACAACAAACTTTGTCACTCGAGATATATATATTAAAAAAAAACAAAGCAAATAGGGTGAAAATGCAACTTAGTTCACTTGGATCTTATAAAACAAACCTAACTGTATAGTTTTTATTTACTTTATAGAAGATAAAAAATATTTTCTTTAAAGAAGCATCTACTTTTTTGTGCACGTGTTATGCCTTAAGAATTCACGTCATCTCGCCATTAAATTCTTAATCACAGAGATAAGACGCTCATTTAAACCCTTGCACATTATAGTTGTGAAGAACACAAATGACTACCTGGTAATCTTTATTTTCCTCACACCTTGCTCCCACGCCATGCTTAAAGGCTTATATGACATTGCGATAAAGATTATTTTTTTATTTGTAAAATACTAATTTAAAACAGATAAAAATAAAAAATTATTTTTTTTCAAACACAAAAACAAACATGATCTAATTCTTCATGCCCACGACAACTCCACGAAACTTCTCCCCCGCTCCTAGGAGATGATAACACTCTTTTCTTCATATATTCGATAAGCTTCAGTTAGTGATGATAATGATTGTTATAAATCGGTTGACATGATGTTAGAGAATAGTATAAATCATATTATAAGACTTTATCTAACAACTTGAGCTTTTAGGTTAAATGGTTCCTTAACATGGCATCAGAGCCTTGTTGACCCAACGGTTACGAGTTTGAATTTCACCACCACCATTTTATTTGAAAAAAATCAAGCACAAGATAGTGTGGACCTGTGCAAGTTTCAAGCCCAAAAGGCTTTCACTTGAAGGTATATGTTAGAGAATAATATAAATCATATTCCGAGACCTCATTTTACAGCTTGAGCTTAGGTGAGATGATTCCTTAACACAGGGCAAGCCAGCCACATAGCTAATTTTGATCACAACTGCTTTTTCCAGTAAATGGCACTAATCCTGAAACCATGTTTATGTAATTTCCAAATATATGCTGGAGGAGTTAGGGCCATCACCACCCCACTCCTTTCATCTTTCTTTTTTTGAAAAAAAAAAATTGATCATAAGATATTGTACCACTAGCCAAGATAATCAAGTGACAGCTATCGATCCATGGGAAAATGCAAGAAAAAGTAAAATCATATCTAAAAAGGCTTTCCTATCTCAGTTTTTTGGCAGGATGGCAAATTTAGTACGTATACTCGGCCAATTGACAACAAGATGGAGGAGAGGAAAAACAAAGATTTTCTAGATTTATCAGTTCAACTCCAATGGCACATTCTTCTTATTGCAGCACTTAGACATAATAGCCAGTAAATGTAAACCCTCGACCAACAATCTCACCCGCACAAAACCATGCAAAGCACTCCAGCCCAAACAGAGCAGCAATGCCAGCATCCTCAACCTTCAATTCCTTCCTGTTTTTCCACAGCTGCTTGGCAGAATCAAGCTCCTTCCCGAATGCTTCATAACGCCCAGGAATACTGTTTCACATGCCCAAATGAATGAATCAATATGAAAAAATATTGAAATTAATGTCCAAGAAATAGTCTGGGAATCAACAAGAAGCATGCTAGTTCAAACTAAGCAAACATGGATGTTTTTTAAGAGACACATGTAGTTTTTGCTTGTAAAATATATCACTAATTTTGATTACTTTTTATGGAATATTTTCTGTTAAAAACTACCAAACATTTTTTTCAAGGTCATATATTGTTTGCAACCACTATTTATGAAATAAACCACCGATCACTATTTACTTGTCAAAAAACACAAATGATGTCACAATTCTCATGATATTTTGTTCAGTGTTTAGAACATTAATGAAGTTAAGGAAGAATGAAATATACATAATACTATTATCTTAGTGATTGCAGTCCTCACCTTCTGCACTAGGAACATCAGTGCTGATATTAAAAAACACATTAATATGAGAGGAGTAAAACGAATAAAAATTGTTTCAAATTCCATATTGCATTAAAAAATCAGAATCAAGTCATGTATCAATTAAATCTAGAAATAATAAAAGCATGAATCAAACACAACAGTGCATGGATATCAACCAGACAACAGATATAACCTAATTGGCAAATGACGAGACACATTTGCATGACCTTCCTACAAGAAAAAATGAAATTGTGTGCAACCCCTTGCCAAAAGCGTTAGTGTTGAACACTGTCCACTTCTCCGTTCAATGGTTGATTTCATGATATCAAACTGTTCTGTTTTGAATCACTCTGATCCCCAGCAGGTTCACCCTTCCATCAACTCTTTCAAGATTCATCTCTAATGCAACACCATTTGCTAGTTTAATAGAAGTTATTGACTAAATGGCATGACTAATATTCCACATTTCAAGAATTAGCAGGAGATAGAAATATCACTGATTCTTTTAACCTTAAACAATCTACCACAACTACTCAACAATGGACCACTCAACTCCATTGTTTCAAATCTATAAAAAAAGTGAATTGTCGAAGACATAGTTTTTTCAGATGTGCCCAGTAAAGTTCATTGTTAGCTAACTAGTCCTCTCAAAACGAATCCATATAGAATCAGGGAAGCTAATGTTTACTGAATGAGAAACCAGGTCAAATTCCAACAAGAATCTATGAAATATCATAATTACAGAATTGCTGGGCTGGTATAGAATGAAAAGGTAAACAAATAACAAGAGCAATAACAATTAGTTGGCCTTATGAGGCAATTCACGCATAAAAAGGGGCACGCAGATGAGCCGACATGATATCCAAAACTTATAAAGACTAAAATATTCTGTGGCAATCAACTACTTATATTATGACATTAATCCCTCCCAGGCAGCCTAAATTCAGGACTCGAATGCAACATAAACAACCCAAATAAAATCTTACGCAGCCAATTGGGCCGGGTTATTTGAACCAAAATTTAACCATTATACAGCCTCATATGAAGTTAAAAAAAAAAAAAGTCCATGTTATTATCGTTGTTGCCATTGCGAAATCTATAAGACACAGACAAAGAATTAGTAGTCAAGCAATGTCCAATCGAATCAAACAATAATACAAAGAAAACCAACCTGGCGAGACGTGTGTAAAGCAATTGCTTTGACAAAAGATTACATTTCTCAGCAGTGGGTGGGTCCTGGATGTATTGCTTGTTTCGCTCTAGCAACTGCCGGTAATAAGAACCACCATGCTTTGCCACCAACTGCGAGGCTTGAGCAGCCTTGGATTGCAATTGTACTAGCTTTGATGTCATTCCTTAACCTGAATGCCACACAATCAGACCTTTATGTCAAAATTAAACGCAATATTTAATAGGAAAACAGATTATTTTCTTAAGATTTATTTCAAAACCTCAAATTCTATGCTGCTCGTGATGGGAGAGAGGGGGGGCTTGATAGAGAAAGAGAGGGTAGGGTTTTGTTCTGGCCGGGACTATGATTTTGTTGATCTGATGGAAAAAACTGTTCAGTGAATGAGATACGGTGTATGGCGTTGACCAGTATACTCTTCTCATATGTTATTTACTTTACTTTTTTTATACATATATAATTTTCATTCTGGGCCTTGGACAGATTCTCTACGCTGCATGGCTGCTTGCATTGAACCAAAGCCCAGCGAACTATTATTGTACGCAGTGAAGGACTAGATGCTCCAACAAAAAATTCATCCATCAAAGCCTCAAAAGGTTCAAAATCTTCATTACGCGAAAAAGATCCCGTGACCCCTCAAAGTTGTTATCCGATCCTACAGCATCAGATTATTTATGTTGCCTCTTTTCGGCAAAACCTCGTTGACCGCTGCTTCTTGTTCCATAATGTGTTCTATAACTCTGCATACCCACGACTCCAAGAGACTCTCCTCGCTGGCAAATTAGGACAATCTTCTTCTCCTACTCACCAAATTTATCGTCCTTCCAATGGCCATTCTTTAAATACATTGCTTTTTGGTTAGTGTTCAATAATAAAAGCAATATAAACATGTATGGTTGCGAAGACAAAAAACCAAAAAAAAACATAAAAACATGCCTCGACTGTCCCATCCCAAAATAATAATAAAAAACTACCTTTATCATCACAAAGAATGTCGGAAAAGAGCGTGGAAGGCCGAGGTCATTTTAGGAATCAGATTGCTCAATGAACTCCAAAGCAATCGCTTGGCACACTTTTTTTCTATCAATGTACTCTCTTGTAAAATGGGTTGTACAACTCAACTTTCTTTAGCTTTTTAAGTCATGACTACCTAGAACGAAATACAAAGCAGCATAAATAATAGCCTGGAATCTCATGGCATAACAAGGAGTTTTTTTTATGGAAATAAGGTTTCAGTCAGCTTTGCTCGCATGGCCCGAGTCAGCAATCCGTGAAACACACGAAGCAAGTAAACAGACAGAAAATAACAGTATTTGAACACAGCAATATAACCATCCGAAGAAACAAAAAGTACAAAAAAAGAGAAAAAAGAGAGCATCTTAAAGCACTACAAAACCTGTCTACACGCAAAGCACTAGTACATAAAACCACATTCACCGGCATCAAAATGGAATCGTCCAACAGAAATCAGCTCTGCGGTGATGCTTTAGTTACTCCACTCTGCGGAGCAGCAGTCTGTGAAGCTGGTGCCAGTTCATATGCCCCGCGAGCATTGTTAGCTGCATTGCCATCAGCAGAATAGGCAGCAGGCTGTGGGTAACCACTACCATAAGAAGCATTGTATGGTTGAGCCCCCTGTGCATAACCTGGTTGGCTAACTGGTGGCGCACTGTAAGTAGGAGCATACCCTGGCTGAGCACCTGTGGCACCGTAACTGGATGGTGCAGCACGCTGGGAACCTGAATCTGGTTGCTGAACATAGCCAGATGGTGGTGGCTGGGAGTGTGGATATCCTGGCTGTCCAGCAGGCTGGCCATAGCCTCCAGGGGTGCTGGGTGACTGTTGGCTCTGCCCATATACAGGTGGATTGGCTGGAGGTTTCTGTGATTGAGGTGCTCCATAGCTTCCATACTGTGCAGGCGGTTGACCCCCATAGCCAGCTTGGGAAGACGGGGGCAATCCATAACCAGGCTGAGCAGCTCCCTGAGATGGATAACTTGCTGGGTTTGGGCTAGGCTGCTGGCCAGTAGAATAACCTTGCTGTCCCGTTGCAGATGGTTGAGACGAGCCTTGAGCTGCATCTACTTGAGCTCCATATGAAGGGGTATGTCCTTCCTGAGTAGGGTTAGCTACATTGCCATAGTTAGGAGCAGAAGTATAACCTTGCTGTTGATCATACGCCGGTGGCTGACCATACCCAGGCTGATGATACCCACCATAGCCATCTTGACTATAACCCTGCCCTTGTTGGTTATAACCAGAAGCTGGTGCCTGACTGTAATTATAACCAGTGCTGTCTGCTGGAGCTGCAGAAGCACCAGGGGTCTGTTGCTGAGATGAAGGTGGCTGACTATAGTAATCATAACCCTGATTTTGCTGATTTGCTGAGGCAGCTGACTGGTCCCAGTTAGATGGGTATCCGCCAGATGGTTGTTGAGGAGGATAGCCCTGATAAGCCGGCTGAGACATATTATACTGCGCTGATGCGCCAGGATATGCTCCAGTCTGCATGTAGCCATAGCCAGCTTGCTGCATTGGTGGACCAGAAGATGGACCCCAGTTTGTAGGTGGTCGTGCTTGATATCCTTGCTGGGGATAACCTCCACCCATATTCGGATTCCTCATACGATTCTGCAGAAAATAGATGTTTCATATAACCGAAGGGAACTTTAAAAAAAAAAACACATTGCAAACCACATATTGCAAGACACAGGATGGGTACAAATATAATCATATTTTATATGAACAACATAAAAACAACTAAAATGAGAAGATTTGTTATGCATGTACAGATATAAACATGAAACAACTAAAATGAGAAAAATATAAAAATCTGCATAAAACACAACTAAATAAATAGGTCCAATTCAGGGATTAATGGATCTCATATTTTACCAGGAAGAGGTATGAATGCCTACATACCGTACTTGGATGGAGGAATTACTGAGTTACTCCAGCAGAAGCTCAACCTCATCCTACTTGAAGTGAATGGGTACAAAAAAATCCACAAATACCATACAAGCTAAACCACAAAAAGAAAGAGAGATGCATACTTATTGATATGCATCCTTGAAAGATCCTATCTATGGAAACTGGACATGGTCTCATTAATGATGCATCCATTGATTTAAATGAACCTAACAAGATTTCAGTAATATAGCAGCACTATCTTTCAGGGAACCATTGAATAGAAAATGCAAGGATACCATGGTGAATCTTCAATTTAGTAACTGGATAAGGCTATCAACCTAAAGGAAAATGCTTAATAGAAAGCAGTCTAACTAGTTTCACCACAAGGCCCTTAACAACAGGACAAACATATTGCAAACTGAATGCATGTGAATCACTCCAGAAGAATACGAGAAAGGAAAGCAGGATGGAGACAGATGTAGACCACACTTCTGCATGGAATAGCAAAGAGCAATAGAATGCATAAATGCGATATCACCCTTTATAATTCTTTAACAACTTAATACCCTTGAACAAGGGGGCAGGGGCAATGACAGATTTGGAATCCACATTGGAAAAGAAAGAACAAAAATATATATATATATAATAGTAAGCAACTTGATAAAGAGCTTGAATGTTAACTGTTAGGGACTTTTACCAATACCATTATTGATAACAGAAACAAATTCATAATAACTGCCAAAGATACCACCAAAACAGTTTTAAACTCAATTGAAAAGATTGACAAATTAAACATTTAATATCTTCAAGCTTCAATTTTTCAAAAGAGAAGTCCAAACTACCAAAGGTGACATAACAGTAATTTCCATAATAACCTTGAAGTCAAACACTCAACAGGATACCAGAGGAAAATCTTTAGCAGATGAAATTACCCCAAAGGCTCATGATCCAATACCAAGTTATCAAAGCTAAAGGAACATCTCCATCACAAGTAAACTTGCAGCTCCTCTCCATAAACATCATTTACTAGATATTAGAAAATAGGATTCAGAACCGTACCAGGGCAATGCCGAGGGAAACACCAACACAAGGGAATCCATGTTGGTGTAACCAAAATTTCAACAACACTAACCCTACAATAGTTCCCAATAATAATATCAGTCATAGGACACAATCAATAAGCACATATGGCGGGAGAACGAGCTATATCCAAGAACCATTCACTCGGGAATACAACCAAGAATGACCAAGTATTTTGCTCAAATAATCATTGGCTAAAGAAGCTTTACGGTGCTTACCAACCTAAGCGGGAGAGGTATGAGAACTTGTATCACTGGAGATCCAATAGATCAACAAAGTCCTACCAACTTCATGACAATTGTAATCACTCTCAACAACAACGCTTCGCACTTTCAACTTTCAAAATAAACCTCAGCCATAGCCTTAAACCATATGTCCACCATCCACCTCAAGAGATTTAGCAAGGAGACACTAACTGCATTTATATAAGAAACTGATGCAGTTGCAACCAGAATACAGTAACGGTTTATAGTTTTTCTATCAAGTTGATCTATGAGAAATCCAGATGTACATTGAGGGGTACAATTTAAATAGCATCCAATTCCTAACCGAACTATAAACCAGCAAAATATTAATAAACAAGCTAATGGTATCCACCACGATAGTTAGCATTGCACAGTCAACACTCCTTCGCGAGCTCAGATTGCCAAAGGCAGAAAAAAACATCAGTTAAGCATATACATGCCATGAGGTGCAAGCAAAAGCAGCCTGCAAATCTGAATTTTGATAATCCAATAGGCGAATGATAACAATTTATACGAGTATGTCCAATAACCACGGCTCACAAGTACTCAGCATAACAATAGGATAAGAGAAACAGACGTATATATGAAATTTGATTTGACTTTGAAGAATCAATAGAGAAGTTAAATCAGCTTCTTCCCATGAAATTTTTAAAGGAAAAGGAAAGACAAAACGATTTCCTTCATTATAAAGGCGACCAAAGTTCCTTGGACAACACAAGGATAAATGTTCAAGAAATGGTCCAAGCTCATGATGAAATATTAATTTTAAAACTCAGAAAACAGCCTAGCAAAATAACACAACTAAAACAGATTATCCGATGAAATGCATAAGATATAAATAGAAAAACAATAAGAAAGTGTATAACAAGGCAAGAACTTTTTGACCTGTGAAGAACAAAAGAGAGTTGCAAAATCCAGACTGTATTATGAACTTGAAGATATCCAAAAGATGTTTAGAAATATTTCTAGAACAGTGATAATATCATTAAAAAAACCAAAAATGATTCACGCGAGATATTTTACCAGACAAACAGTAAGAATCCCCTTGTATCCTGCACTGGAGCATACAATATACACAGGCCAATCTGAAAAATATACCCAACCCTAAAGCAGCACAATAAAAGAGAGGACTACAATGACTTCCACAATTTCTCACTTTATGAACAGAAATGTATGTGCTATTTTTTTTATATTATGATCAAGAAACTATATTATTAAAAAGAATAGCATAACTATCAGAATTATAAAAATAAATTCTAACCACATGTTCACAACCAAATCACTAACCCTGCAAAAAAATCCTATAGAAGCAGCTATAAAAAAAGTCATAGACATGCATGTGGAACTGTTTCCTGAAAGTTCAATGTTCCAAACAACAAAACTTGGGAGTTCCTCGGGCCCAACTCTGCAAACTAACATCAACAAAACATACCTCACTGGTGACTTCAATAACCAACTGTTTTGCAGCCTCGACCTGCTCACTGGTCCCCTCTATGTGAACTGTCCTTTCTGCAGATGTATCACCTGGGGGCAGATGCAAAGGAATAACCTGTAGAAGTTCAAAAATAATGAACTGAGTAAAAGGACAACAGAGAATTATATTCAACAAGAATAATAGACAGCATGAAATATACCCAATTTACCATTCACCAAAGTACACATCTCTCACAAAGAACAATGATGAAATCAAAAGAAGATGTGAAGATGGTTTCTATATAAGAAAAGAGGTGAAGATTAGTTTCAGAAAACAAACCTGAATACGGGCTCCAGTCCTAGCTTGCATATTCTTAATTGTCTCACCACCTTTGCCAATAACCAGACCAACCTGAATTCATTGCGAATCAAAAACTATCCTGAACCAAACCACTCATAATAGAAACAAAAATGTTCATTGCAAAATGTTCACACACCTTGTTATTGGGAATCTTCATTGCAAAATGTTCAGAACCACCGTGCCCTGAAAACCTTTGGGAAACTGTACCAGAACCCCCTGCCTCGGCCTGGTCAGCAAAACACTCACCACTATAAATACCACTAAAAAAATTAAAATATATATTTATATAGTTGTGGGAGGAAAAACCTCACTGGAAAAATAACATATAACGCATAAGGCCACCAC
The DNA here is from genome assembly GCA_964035475.1 of Salix caprea. Classification (NCBI taxonomy): domain Eukaryota; kingdom Viridiplantae; phylum Streptophyta; class Magnoliopsida; order Malpighiales; family Salicaceae; genus Salix; species Salix caprea. The sequence continues at coordinate 17,752,367 of OZ037751.1, forward strand.
TAATGTGCACCATGAGAAATCAACAATGACATTAACCCAAAATACACGCACCTAAAAATGCATGGTATCAATTGATTATCACTAAAACCTAAAATCACTTAACTATCCCATGTGGCTGAGAAGCGTGACTGATTATACCAGCCACATCAGCATGTACAAGTTTGAATACAAAGTCAATTGCCTACCTCTGCAAGGACATCATTAATCAACTGTTCTGCCTTGGTAATTTGTTCAGGGGTACCCATGAGCTCAACCACCCTAGTTGGGGAGTTGGGATCTGCATCCATATCTCGAGTGACCTGGATTTTTGCTCCAGACTGAAGCTGAAGGTATTTGATAGTCTCTCCACCTTTACCAATGATAACACCAACCCTGCCTTGAGGAATTTCAATTTTTTTACTCGAACCAGAACCACCCAGGTATGAGCCATATGAAACTGGAATTGATGAAGGGGCTGAGTTTGACATGGTAGACTTCATATCTGTTGCCAATCAAAGAAGTTAGTTGAGTTCCAAATCAAACCTAAATCTCATCTTGAATTGCTTACTATACAGATAACAAGAAGAATGAACCTGAGAAAAAAAATGAAAATCAAGTTGGCGACCACAAATAAGAGATCTATAACACAAACAGTAAATATCAACAAAAGCACGATATTTCTAAGAAATAGAGTATCAGAAACCGTAAAAAAACACTTAGCTGAATAAAAACACTCATTAGCTATATTTTTTTAGATTTTACATAATCAAAGAGAAACAACGTAATGAAATCCAAAGGCATGGAGTATACAAAACACAGGAACAACAAAATCCTAACAACGATACTTGCATAAACAACCAACAGAAACAGTATTACACAAAAATCAAATTCCTCAAAAACATTGAAAACCGAGTTTCATATAAGATATAAAATAAAAACAAAAAAACTAACAGTGTAAAATTCAAATAATTGAAAAGGATGGAAGCGCACAGATCGACAAATACATATACATGACATAGAGAGTAGCTCGAGAGAGATTATTCAAAAAAAATCAAGAGAGATGGAACCTAGAGGAGCAGAGCTGAATCCCTTATTATTCTCACTGGAATCAAATCCACTCGCGCCGTTTTCAACCCTAGGTCTCTTTATATCAGCACCGGCACCACTCATTATACGAGCGGCGATCTCCTGAGCTTTCTGTTTAGCCATCTGTATCTCGTCAGCAGGCGGCGGCGGCACATTGTTGTAAGATGTAGGTGGAGCGGGGTCGGAAATCGGAGATGAAAATCCAGTTTGCCTACGTGTTGACGGAGGCGGTGCTGATTGGTCATCATATTTGCGTTTGTTGGATGGTGGTGTGGTCTCAGTGGCCGTCGAGTATTGAGATTCGTCTGCCATTGTTGAAATAAACCCTAAGGGATTGAGAGTGAGAGAGAGATAGAGAGGAGCTTGTAAAAAGGAGTCTTCGAGGTTTTATACGGGGAGGTGGTGGTGCACGTGATCTTTGAGATATGATTATAGTGTGTGGACAGATTTTTTGTGGTTGGGTGTGCTCTAGTCTTGTGTATGGTCCTCTCCTCTTGGCTAGTGAGTCCTTGATTAGAATTTTGAGGGGGCTTAGATTTTTTATTTTTTGCATATTTGGAGTATTATCAGACCTGAGAGGCTGAATAAGGCGGCCTTATGAGATTTAAGCCCACATGAAAGTTAATGTATTGAACCTAGAAAAAAGGCTTAATTACCTCACAGCTTCGAACCCAGTCCACTGAAGCATGATGGGAAGTTATTAATATTACGATTTTTTGCGTTCGAGTAATTTATTTTTAAAGTATTTTTTATTTATAAATATATTAATATAATATTTTTATTTTAAAAAATAATTTTTAATATCATCAAATCCAAAGAATTCAAAAATATAAATTTTAAATAATAAATAAATAAATAAAATAATAAATCATTGGTTGCACCACGACCACAAACAACTCTTTAACTTGTTTTAGAGTATGAATGATGTTTTAATTTTTTTTTACATATAAATTTATCAAACTAATATATATTTTTAATTTAAAAATTTGTTTTTGATATCAACACATCAATATAATTTAAAAACACTAAAAATCAAGTTAAAAGACAACAAATCAGAATTTAATGAAAAAATCTGCTCAACCACTGCCCCACATGACCCTTGTGAAGTTAGCAAATAAAAGGGGTGAACTTTATTTTAGCCTCTACGATATTGCACTTTTATCCCTTCAGTTTTAATGTTCTAATGTTGTGTTTGTGAGCTTTCAGTGTTGCACTCCAGTCAAGGCTTGGATCCAATGAGGTTTGCCTACGCCTCTTCAATAATCCAGTAAATGCTAGAGCCTAGAAGCCTCTTCACACCTGGCAAATCTATTGACTTGCCTGTTGGGCGAGATCATGTCCACCCAACCCATTACACGGTCACTCCCCAGCCTGTGTTTCGCAGTCATTTATCCTCATCGAGCCGAACCAGTCCAAACAAAACCATTGAACTTTTCATGATTAACCTGGCAAAATCTACACCGCAAAACCTCCTTTTCTTTTCCTTTTTTTTCTTTCTTTAAGTAGAGATGCTCAAAATATGTGTACTTTTCACTTCCCGGTACCTGATGTCATATATGTGTACTTTTCAACTGGAGGTGCAACTCTGCTCATCAGGTGTTTAAGATGGGCACCGTGTTAAATATTAATGTGTGGATAACACAGGACTACACTTTGGGAAAGCACGGTAAAGAGCTGCCCACCAATATCTACCAGCTAGCCAACATCCTGAGTGAACAATATTTTGGCAATTTTTCCAGCAACAGTTCATGAGTAAAACTATTTACTAAGAAGCAAGAAGCCAATGCCGAGACTCAAAAGTCCAGGAGCACACATAAAAAAGAGCAGCTTAACACAAGCCTTTATTTAGTCCACTGGCTATCATACCAATACAGGATTCAGAGAATTACACATACAAGCAAAACAAAAAAGGGTAGTTCAGCACATCAAAGTTTCATTAAAAGGTTTTAGAGAATCTGCAACCACAACAAGAACTCCAAAGAATATAGGAGATGGATCTATAGCTAAAGAGTATATTAATAACAGCCTCTCCCTTCACACAGCACTTAAAACAGGAAACAGATACCATTTCTTTTATTAGATCATAAAAATGCAGCCAAGGCTTCCACTTATCTGGTCCACCAATGAAGGAAGTCCTTGCGCCTGTGGATCTTTTTCTGCAGCTGGAGTAATCCATAAAGCAGGGCCTCAGCAGTGGGTGGGCATCCTGGAACATAAATGTCTACAGGGACAATCCTGTCACAACCACGAACAACAGAGTACGAATAATGGTAATATCCACCACCATTTGCACAGCTGCCCATGGAGATGACCCACCTAGGCTCAGGCATCTGATCATAAACCCTGCAAACAATTTTCAAAAGCAGTCATAAATTTACTCCCCTTTCACTATACAAATATGCCTGCGCTGACAGAAAGGGATCTGATCTGAACACATTGCCTGTGCTAATTGTATTCTGAAGCAAGTCCCAATTTTTCAAATACAGGGCATTTGGCATTCGAGGATAAAAATTGTTAAATTACGTCTTACAAACTTGAAATAAAAAACATAAAGTTCCAGAAAGCTGGTGCTTTATCATTGTGTTACCATCTTGAGCAGCAGAGCCAGATTTAGCATATCACAGATAACTGTGCTTGTTTTCACAACTCAAAGATCTGAATTGTAAAGCTCAGGCAAAAGCTTTACAAATTGAGTTTTCCCAGATACTGCGGTGGAGCAATTGTCTCCAACAGTTACTATTAAAACCATTGCAAAACTTCACTTTGCTAATTCATCACATCTTTTTAAGAGACATACAACAATCAGATGAGTTTTACCCAACCCAGGTCAGGTAGCTGTATGAGAATGATCAAACCCAAGCTCAATTTGATACGGCTTGTGAAGAGGTTGAGAATGATTCAGATACATCAGGTTCAAGAACCCAGACAAACTTTAAGATTCACTCTAGATGGCTATAAAGGCCACAAAATCCAACGGATGTTTATTGATAGCTTGTAAATCAGCACCCATAAACTTCAAAGCAACTAACGTATTTTAACATTGAACTCGGAAAATATGTTATTGTTTAATATGAGTGATCTGAAGCTCAATCTAGAATGAGCACTAACAAATTAAGCCAGAAAATCCTTGCAAGTGATAAGATCAACACAAGCCCTGGTTAAGCAAACTTAGAAGACAACCAACTCCTCTCTTAAGCATGGTTTAATTACACAGATTCTAGATTCAAGAATTCTACCAAATAAACCACTTTTTGATGCATCATTCTAGCGAGACCAGTACACTTACCAATAATCAGGAGTAAAAGTGAACTGTTTGTCTCATCCCTTTGCTGGAAATGTTATCCACTACCGAGAGCATGAACATGGTTTATAATCAATTACCTCTCATGGTTGTGGAATTTCAGACTTAATAAAAGAAGTCAAATTAATACAGCTAAGCTCATCCGACACGAACCTTTCTAAAACAGCATCAGTGATGCTTTCACCATTTATGCATAATAAGCTATAGCCATATGATAAAGTTTGCCAAAAATATCCACAGAACACTTCAGAGTATAAGGTCAACATATTGCATTATCTAGAAAGAACTGTTTCTGCACTCTAGGTAATCCTTCTGGACCATTTCTGCAGTAGATATATAAACAATCTTCTAACCCATTTATTGGCCTCCTTTTCCCACATTAATAAACATTCCACATATACAAAATCCTACACGAATCAACTTGGTATTTAAGCCCCAACAATACGAGACTAACAACACAAACAAACAAACAAAAAATCTTGAAGCCAAGTTTCCCAGTCATGTTCGAACATCACCAACGCGAGTTTTACTTTAAAAAATTTTAATGAGCCATTCAATGTCTGGGAAACATTCACTTATCCAAAACCACGCTCCAATTATCCCTTTTCACCTCTTTATTTATTTCAAGCAAAACAACAGCCACACGCTAACTCAACAAATGCAATCAATTAATCACTCTTAAAAGCATGCAAACGATATAAAAATTAACACAAACCAAAAAAATAATCCATAATCCCACCAGAGACCCAAATCAAACAAAATCAATCCAGAAACCCAAGCCCTAATTTTTTTTTTGTCAGGAATCAAATACTTACTTGCGAAGAGCAGGGGCCATTTTGTTAGTAAGTGTACCAGCAACAATCATACAATCCGACTGCCTAGGACTTGGTCTAAAAATAATCCCAAACCGATCCAAATCATATCTGGCAGCACCGGTATGCATCATCTCAACAGCACAACAAGCAAGCCCAAAAGTCATAGGCCAAATAGATCCAGTACGAGCCCAGTTCATCAAACTATCAACCTTGGAAATCACAAACTCCGCCGGCTTAGAAAGACCTGAGAGCGAGGATGTGGAAGGTGGCGGTGCGCGAGTGTAGGGAGCGGGTGTTGGTTCAGGGGAGAGAGATGGGAGGGTGGTGTGGAGAGATGCGATGGCGGGGCGGCGGAGGGAGAGGAGGTGTGGGAGGCGTGTGGCGGTGTTTCTGGTGATCATTGCCATGGTTTGTGGAGGACACGGACACACAGAGTTCTGTTTGATTATACGACACCGAGCCTTTTCTCTCTCTCCGTTTATGCGTGTGGTGGGTTTGTTAAATGAGGTTTAGATTTGACATTCACTGTATATACTATTATTTACTGTTTGTTTTTACCGCGGTTAAAGGGAAAATAAAAATTGATGCCAGGTCGTTATCTCCTGGAGTGAATTTTATTTTATATGCTACGGTGAGGGGCACAACTCTTGTTTTCTTTTTATTTGTTTTTTAAAATAATTTTAATTTGAAAAATATTTTAAATTATTATTTTAATTTTAATATACTCATATATAAATAATAAAATCTTTAAAAAATATTTTAATTCCTTTTCAAATAAAAAACTATTTTAAAGATTAACACACCACAATCCTAAAAACTCTCAAAAGGTCTTATTTGTCATTGTGTTTTAAAAATATTTTTAAATTATTTTTATTTTCATATTAAATTAATTTTTTGATGTTTTTAGATCATTTTCATGTGCAGTGTCAAAAATAATATTTAAAAAATATCATTTTAATACATTTCTGAACGAAAAACACTTTTAAAACATCCGTAACCACATTCTCAAACATGTACATAGTCTTTCTTTTTCTTTTTTTTTTATAAAATAAATTAGTAGGAAAACCTCAACAAATAAATTTAGCCCCTAAAATATATCTTTTATTGATTGAGTCTAAATCAATATCAACCAATTTCACCCCTCCATCCATTGATATCTATAATTTAAAATTTCATCCAATTTGCACTTGATCATCGAAATATTTTCGTCTAAAGTGTACACGTAAGCCCCAACTTGTAGAGTAATTTTAAAGCAAAAGTATACTAAATTCCTCTCTATTATAAGCTATTAAAGTTGAAAGGAATTTATTATGATTCGACACTAATAGTATCTTTACACCATATTAGGCTTTATATTTCAAACCTATCTTGAGCCTACGCTTTAATAATTGTGTATAAAGATAGGTTATAGCTAGTAAAAGCTTTTACCATAGAATTTTTGGTAGAGAAAAAAGATGTAATTATTTTTTAAAGTTTGTGTTTTACGTAAATAAAAACTAAAAGAATGGCGAACTCGTAATTTCACTCCCTACATTTTTTATTTTAGTTTTTTTTTTAAGAAAACCGTATTTTTAGAATGGAATGTGTAATTTGATCATTTAGAAGATTTTATGTACTATTTATTTACGTACAGGTCCAGTTTGGCATTACATTGTATTTTTTTTATATATAAATACTTTTTAACTAGAAAAGTATCATTTTTTTTAGATATTTTTCAAAGGTTTTAACATCCTTGTTTGAAAATCATATAAAAATAAATAAACCGATATTAATCTAAACACACTTTCTAAAGCACTCCAATTACATTACCATAGGAGGCCGTAGTCAAATATAAAAAGACATCTCTTTTGTAATTCTGAAAAGTTAAAGTTATGTTTACATGACTAAAATTTACTTCTATATTATTAGATTAAATTCTTTTAGGGAAATTGTTATCTATCCCTCTTCTTTCAGCGCCGCTGTTTTTTTATAGCATTATGAGTGTCTCTTATGCATTTCAAAAAATAAATTTACAATGACACAATCAGCTTTAGTTAATTTTTGTATAATAATGTCCTTTATTTCTTATTGAAAGTCATTTTATAATGGAGAAATTTACTCAAACATGGCATGCTTGCTATTAGCATTCATTTAGTCTACAAAATTTAATTCAGCTAGTCAATGATATTTGTACTTATTAAGTCAAAAGACCTTGGAATGAAGACCCACTATCTATAAGTGAAGAAGTTATGAAGAACATTTCATTAGAAATTGTTTGGGAAAGGTTATTGGACCATGTTCATTAGGTAAAGCTTGGATTTTTCAGTTTATTTAATCTAAGGTCATGACATATTATATATTTATTTACTTAAAAAGAGGGGTGTGCTTCCCATATTTGTTATATATACTAGATTGAAAGCAAACACAAAAGCCTAACTTGCAAGCCATTTAGCAAGTGTAAACACAAATCCTGTAATGGAACGATATTTGTCTAAATCACCAGCATAGTTTTAGTCCAAACTTCAAACCAATAAAAATCATTGCCTATATTAATGCATCAACTGCATTTGCATATGGGATTTGATTCATATGCTTGAGCTTATCTTTTGTGCGTGAAGACAATAAAGCACTTAACTTTAAAAGAAGAGCGAAAGGTGTGTTTCCACGTAGAATTTTCTTCGAGTATCGAGTTTGTGTCAAAGAAAGTGTGACTTTCCTTCTGTCTCCCTGAATCTCCATGCCAATAATCTTTTTAGTTTTTTCAAGGTCTTTAATTTCAAACTTGGTTTTTAACTGAGCTTTTAGTCTATCAATCTTCATTTTACTCTTTGATGGAATCAATACATCATCTATATATAAGAGAAAATAAATGAAAAAATAATCAAGAAGTTTGTGAAAATATACACAGTGGTCAAACAAACTTTGCTTGTGCCCATTTTATGCCATGAACTTATCAAATCACTTGTACTATTAACAATGAGATTTGTTTCAATATGTATGATAGTCTTTTCAGTTTAGAAGCCCAATTTTGTTTCCTAGTGACTTTGAAACCTATATATATATATATATATATATGTGTGTGTGTGTATTTTCTCTTCCAAATTTCCATGTAGTCCCCCACCCTCTAAATCTCCAGGTGTTTGTTCTGCCTCTAACTATCAATGTTTCTGATGTTGACTTCCTGTGAACAATTTGACCCTTCTTCTGATACTCATTTTTCACCAAAGCATTAAACACATCAATGAATTTAATCTTTTCCTTACCATACAGTAAGGTGGTGACAAGATGTTCATATGTGTCAGACAGTGAATTCAATAACAACAGAGCTTTATCTTCACCACCGATTTCCACATCCAGATTATCATTTTATTGAAATCATTTAGATGCCCATTCATGGAAGTGTCTTTCTTGTACTGGAAATGAAAGATCCTCTTCTTCTTCTTCAAGTAGAGATGATTCTCTATTCTCTTCTTTATAAACTTGTCTTTCAGTGCTTGCCATGATTCCTTTGCAGAGTTTTGTTTTGAAAAAATGTACTTCTGGTCCTTTACAATACAAAGTCGGATGGAATCGTAGGCCAAATGATTTATCATTTCCCGATTTTTGTCATCTAGATCTTCTGGTTTAGCTTCCAGAGTGAGATCCAAATTTATTTGGACAAGCATGTCCATCACTTCACATCTCCACATGCTAAAAGTACTTTTCCTATCAAACTTCTCCACCTCAAATTTGGTATTGAATATCGAGATGTATAATGGAGGTATACTAGCATTCCCTGTTGACTTTTCTTCTGGAACATTAGCCATGAAAACGTTTTTGGATTACAAATGGACGCATGAAAATGTCAAAACAATGCTCAAAAGAGTTAAAATAGTAACTTTGGTGCATTATTTAACAAAACAGACACCACAGACAGTTGCGTCAAGAATGGTTGGAAATACTAGGAATGAGCTTAACTCAGCCAAACACAGGCTGAAAATCACTGAGTTGGCTAAAAAAATGATACGGCCAGGTTGACTCAGGAGAGGAATATTCTATCTCTGTTAAACAATACTATGTCACTGTTACGGTCAGTGTTTCTGTCAAATTTGCTCTTTCTCGCTCTTATAATTGTTAAACAATACTATGGATTGGAAAGCATTTAGAGATGGTTCTCTTAGGATTGAACAGCACTTCATCACTCCTAAACGAAGCCAGTGAAGGATTTTTATGGGGAAGGGACAAGAAAATTGGGCAAGCTACTTCCATGTCTAAGATTACTGCTATTTTTTTTTTCTTTTACATCTTTTATTGCAAATTTCTATTCAAGGTGGCTGTCTTCAAGCATATTTGGCAAGGAAATAACGAGGCTGAGATGGAAACGATAAGATCGATGGGTGCCTTTTTTTATTATTATTATTAAAAAAAAAGGCACAGGATAAGATATGAGTGCAATCCAAGAAACTTTACGTGGCATCCATGCAGGATAAGATCTTGTAGAACTGGGGACAGAGTGCAAAACAGCAAATTATATTTTTGGTGGGTATTGCTGTTTCCTGCTTTTACATCTTGTTATGTTTGGCTCTCGTGAATTATGCGTGACAGCATCCATATTTTTTTGGACGAGGAGAAAAAACTGTCTTAATTAATTTGTCCCACGTTCATGTACTAAGCCATGGCTTCACGTCCAAATAAAGCAAATGCATGTGTCGTGGAAAATCATCCATTTTTGGATCTTCTTATATGCATTTCCATTAAAATCACGACAAAATCTTTTCTCCGGCGTCGTTTCTTTATGTATGGTCTGGGTGCCTTCGACTTTAATCCAATGGCACTCCCTATAAGCAATAATACAATAATAGGTACGAGACATGAAGGTTAGCCTATTAGATTCACCCTCACCGGAATATTATATAGCAACTTCAGGTGACCTGAAAGAAGTTCCGGTGTTGCTATAAAATGGTGAAAAGACTATAATATCCTCTTGCATAATTTCACATACTCTGCTTTCTGGATTCAGAATGAAGAGATGATAAAGCCTGCTGCACGCAACGCCATATGTCAGCGAAGCACTTCCCTTTCTTTTTTGTTATATATGGAGTTACTCTGTCGCTCAAAATTCAACCGGAACATCCTTGCTATAAAGCATGGAACAACTCCAAGCAACAAGACAAAAACAACCGCACAGAATTACGTTTATATGTATATATATATATATATATAAACGTAATTGCATGTGTGCGGTTGTTTATATAAACAGCGTTAGAGCTAACAAGAAAACTTGTAGTTCCTGCATAAAACTGAAAATCTTGGAGGCATCCATAAAATTTTGATAGAATGCAATCCGAACCAAACACTATGCTAGCTTGCTTATCTCCTTCTCAGCTCAGCAGCAGCCTGTACTGCACAGGTTTTCCTTGGTGCTCGTCCCACACGCTTGTTGGTGCTTGATTTAAAGATCTCAATCAACAGTTGGTCGTCTCCGGTGATCCGCCTCACGATCTGGAACAGTTGCACTCCGGTGACCTTACGTTTGACAAAGTCGTCGTAGAGTCTGGAAATCAAAGCCCCCTTGGCCGGACCCAGAAACTTCACCATTGTGAGATGTAGAGCAGAGACACGCACAAAACCCAAGTTTCTTATTTCATTCATCCGATTTATCAGCAAAGTGGTGGTAGGAGGTGCCTTAAAACTTAAGATGTAATCAGGAAGAATGTGAGAATTCATGAAAGCGGTCCAGAAAACCAATCTTCTTGGTGCTTCAAGATTGTCAACACCAGAGTCAAACTCCCCTGAACTTGGATATCTTTGCTTGGAACCAGCAGGAATCACTTCCGTCTTCCCCATTATCACTTTACATAACAAAATATGCCTCAAGTCATTTTCATCAGCCCTTGAAGATTCCAACCTGCAGTGAAATAAACTAATTATGTAACTCTTAAGCCGAAAGGATTTACACCCTAAACAGATTTGCCAAGGTAAAAGACTCGCAGATCAGAAATACTTCAGGATATGTAAAGGAAGAAGCATTCTGCATACACTACCAAAGAATAACGATCCACATCCATTCCAATTTCATTTCCACCAACAGCCTTTGAAGATTGAAATGATATAAAGTCAAGAAATATCGCTTTTCCATGTTGATTGCTTTATATTTCACTATTTTCTATCCAAAACAAGAGTGAAAAAAACATGTATCAAGAACATCAAATTGACCCATAAATCCACAATTTTTCAATCTCCATTCTTGAACAAACAATTACCAATGGTGATTAAAAAGAACAGCAAATCAAATATAGTTTCTGTCCAATTGATTACCATTTAGTACTGAATCATTAGTACTAAAAAAAGAGATGAAAAACATACCTATCAAGGAGAAAACTAGTAGGAGACAAATAAACACCAACGCCATGTGATTGACCATTACACCGACCAAAACCATGAGAAATGATCTGAGAAATTTCCTCCTTCGACCCACTATACCACCCGTACTTAACATTTACATTTCCTTGGCCTCCATTCTTTTGCGAAACGAGCTTTCCAAAAGCTTTAAACGCAGCAAACCTAGCTTTCATCGGCGACGTAGGGGCAGAGTTCTTGTAAATGGCAACAACCTGTGTGTCTTTAGCATGTCCTTTCATTCCCGCTAGAAAAGCCTTCTTCACTCCATCATACTCCCTTGTTTCTTCTCCAATCTTCAACAGTCCAAAGAAATGCGCGGGTTCATCGTCGGTTTCATCGTCGGTTTCAGAACCAGATGAGTCCTCCAAAATAGCTTCTCCTCTGCCGAAATCTTCTACTGCCATTGACACCTGATCATCTTGCTCTTCCATCGTAATTATGGTTTTGGGAAGGGAGAAAAGGGTGTTTTCTTTGTCAGTAGAGGCGGCGAGAGAGAGGGAGGGAGGGAGGGAGGGAGATATATATAACGGCAGGTGGACCGTTATAAAAGTAAAGCATTTTTGCCACGGTTTCTCTCTTTGTACTGTAATCCCAAAATAGGAGACGGAATTGCAAGAGCCAAGAGGCAGTCATGCCTTTTCCTAGTGATAAAGTTACCCAAATCACCTCTTCAGTGACTATATGGGATTTTAGTTAGAGTTTAGTTTTGAAATTGTTTTTTATTTATAAATATATTAAAATAATATTTTATTATTTTTTAAAAATTAATTTTTTATTTCAGCTTATAAAAATAATCTAAAAATATCAAAAAATATTTTAAAATAAAAATAAATTTATTTGTTTAAAATATTTTTAAAACACAATGACAATCATGACCTAAATAAGTTCAGAATAATAGATGTCAATTCGAAATCTTAACAAAAAAAATTGTGGTGTTTTGATTTTAAGAGCCGGTTTAGAATTACACTAGCTTTTAAATGTTTTTTTTAAATTAATTTAATATATTTTCAAATATTGTTTTTTAAAAAAAAACACACAACACGTCACAAGCTATTAGATCAGTATCTTGATCATATGTTAATCTAAATTATTTAAGAAGTGGCCTAAGATTTTAAAAAAATCAAAATGATTTTAGTTTTTTTTTTAAATTAAAATCAAAATCAAAAAGTGACCGGTTGTAAATTAACATGAGATCATATCTCGGCTGTAAATTAAAAAACAAGACAAAATAACTTTGTTTTTATCTCGGTTTAAATTTCATTTCATTTCAGATTTTTCGGTCAAATACTTATATATATTTTGTTAAATTTTCAGAGCAATCAAAGAATGTAATGATCTTACGAGATTGATGATAATATTCTTGTAATATTATACACATTCATAATTTTATTCAAAAAAATCATTTTATTATGTCTCTTTTTAAATTATATTTACATAATTCTAAATAATTACTAAAAAATTTTGAATTAATATATTTAATTATATATATATATATATATATATATAAATAATATAACATCAAAATGATACACCAAAACACTTTAAAATTAAAATATTTCATTCTAATTAAAAAAACGAAGTACCAATAAAAACGAAATAACTGCATTTTTATCAGGATAGGACCGTAATTAATGTAACAGGTCCACAGAACATCTGAATAAGGGTCCCTGAACTAGAAAAGATGATTTCCGGGCAAAAAGGGAAAAAAATAAATCAAATCTAAAAATCAAGAGAAAAAAGCAACAACAGGGAGAAAGCTAAAAAAATGCAAATGTTTTACTTTGATTCCAAACATTAAAGTAATTTGCTTCCAACACATCGACCATTCTTGAATCCTTCCTAACTAACTGAGCTGAAAAACCTTTAATAAAATTTTATTTTTTGGTTGTTAATATAATAATTATCAAAGATTTATATGATTAATAATTTTAAATTCTATAAAATTAATTTTATTAGACTAGCTAACAAAAAAAAAATAGTTTCAGCTGACCATGCGCATTCTCTCTCATTTTAAGAGAGATCTTCTCTCACATTAACCATGTCAAACCTTGCCTCTCTTTTATTAAAAAATATACTAAAAATAGTATTAAAATCACAGTGAAAAAATTAATTACATGAAAAAATAGAAACTTTATTCATTTTAATAAATATCTTAAATATCTTTTCTCTAAAAACCAGACTCACGTTTAATAAATTTAATCATTTTCGGATCACTAGTCAAGCACAATTTAACTCAAGTATCTTTTATCTAAAAATCAAACCGACATCTAATAAACTTAATTTATTTAATCATAAATATCCTTACATGGTTTATAAACTTGTTAAAATTTTAATATATTCACATGCAATTACTAGATAGCCCTTGGATTGGTCCTTGATTACAGCATCGTTAAATCACCCCTCTCATAAAGTGGCCTGTACCATTTAAGCAAATTCTTTTGCTTTCTAATGGAGGTCCAAACATAGTCTCGGCTGAAAAACAGACCAACTAATGTATGCAAGAAAGTATAAATATAGTGAGATTTAAAGTGACAAAATTTATTACATGAATCTTTTTTTAGATACGATAACACTTTATCTTCTTAAAAATATATTTTATAGGTTCAGGTAAACTAATAAAACTCTAACTGTCTCAAATTTTTACAAAGAATACACGTCTTCACTCAAGTGATAATATAAATCTAATCCATCCACATTTAAATGCATACGTACCATTAAATCTTATGCAAAAACAGATCTTCCAGAGCTGTAAACTCTTCAATCTTCCAAATATACGGACCATGTTGTGGTTCTTTGGCCAAAAAAAGATGCTCCCCTTGATGAGAGCTTTGATAGCAAAAACTCCCACTCCGAATATTCAACAGTCACCAACCAGGATAACGGGTCAAGAAAAGCTTTATGGGAAAGCACTTTTGGGAAACCCTCTTCAAACCATAGTTATCTATTTTGTTCTAATTTGGTCAAAATAATCTGAAATATTTCATATCAGTTAAAATATAAGATAAAATAATGTTGTTGTTATCTCAGTTTAGATTTCAGTCCGTTCTAGATTTCCTCTTCAAATACCGGTCGAAACGTTCCGGTTTCGTTCTGTCCATTCTGTTTTGGTCAAATAGTGTTTTTTTTAAATAATTTTACAATATCAATCATATCTTTTAATCCGAACGTTAGATTGGGATGATATTTTATAAGAAGTTTTTTGATATATTTATATATATTATGTTAAAATTTTAGAGGAATCAGAGAATCTAATGACCTTGCGAGATGATGATAACATTCTCGTAATATTATACATCTTCATAATTTTGTTCAGAAAAATCATTTTATTGTGTCTTTTTTTAGATTAAATTGCACAATTTTAAATAATTTTATTTTTTTTATTTAAACTAAATTATACACACACACACACACACACACATAGTATAACCCCAAAATGACGCTCCGAAACGCTACAAAACCGAAACATTCTGTTCCAATTGAAAAAACAAAACACCAACCGAAACGGTATTGACAACTTTGGTTCCAAATTCATCTTATGAAAGCGCCATTTTTTTCCAATCTGCATCTAAAATTCTGAACATATACATTGATTTCTTAGATATGAGCAAACTTTGGCAATGCTACTCTGTCCCCTGGTTTGCATTCCAACCAACGAAGCCAATTCATTAGCATGATAAAATAGACTTCGAACATTACCTGCCGCCAAACAATGAAATATTAAAATAATCACCACTTGTTGCCTGTCTAGAGGTAATAAACAGAAGATAAGCACGAAAGCCACCAAAAACTTGAAGATAAGCACCACTGAGAAGATGAGCACATAGAAATACTTTAATGCAATTCATTCGAATTATAGAAAAAGAAAAGAAAGAGTAACCTGCATAGTTGGAATTGAAGGGAAGCCAAAATCCACCTCTCCCGCTCTGTCTGACATTTCATCGAACAGTTCCAGTATATATAAGCTAAATTAGCACAATTTAACCCAACCTGTGTCCACGATTACAGAACATTCCCTTTAAACATCTCTGGTTCATAATTAACCCTTCACAACATGGAATCCAATTCGAGACTTAATTCTTCCACATCAAAACCAATTCAATTCCACACTTAATTTTCTAACACAAATTCTTACTTACTCCACACAACGTATGCCTACGCTTACAGCAATATTAGGAGCTACAAGCAAGTAAACGAGACAGCAAGACCCGTTAAGTTCACAAGGTTCTTACCACATAATCTACCAATTGATTGCAAAAACAACAAACCCTGCACTAGCGATCAATCGTGGCACAGCAAAAGAGTCATTAAATTCTGATGCTATAAAACCCAGGACAAAAGGGAGTTCCACTTATTGGGGCCCACAAAATATTTTTTAGTGGAGCCCACAAATGTGACAGGCCCGAAGTCCCCAGCCATCCATGGTCATTATCCACCCCTCATCAAGCTTCTATTTTGGTAACTTTATGAGTAATTTAGTACAGTACCGTACTGCGTTTGCCTCCATAACACCTTTGCCACGTTAGCGACAACAGATTAATAAAAAGATTTCAAAATTTAGTTACCGTTGAACCGCTACCGCCTCAAGAAACAAACTGTTTTTTCCTGTATAGATTTCAATTCATGGGCTTTGCTATACAGTTTCGCGTTTCCGTTTTTCTTTCTGAAAAATTGTAGGATTTTCTAATCTCTTCTCTCCCTCCATGTGTCGACCAATCTTGCTTTCTTTCTTTCTTGATCGTCAAGAAAGGAAGTAAGCAGCCTTGCCTCTGTTTATCAAATCTTCAAGTATGCTGATTTTCCTTGTTCATCCATCCATCTATTCATCGATAAATTTTCTCTCTTTCGTTTGAATTCGGTCTCCATCAATTCCTTTTCTTCATCTAATCCAAATACACGATCTTAGCTTTGGCAGAATGGCCATGTGGGTATTGCAAAACCCAGAAACGCTAACCCCGCAATTGCCTCACGGTTATCGGTTCCACCCCGATGATCAAGAACTGGTTCAATTCTATCTTTACAAAAAAATCACCGACCCTGATCACATCACCCCCATCAATGTTCCTATTAGAGATTGCCCCCTCTTCGGCGACCAAGCCAGGGAACCTTGGCAAATCTGGGACTCCTTC
Organism: Salix caprea; assembly: GCA_964035475.1. Taxonomy (NCBI): domain Eukaryota; kingdom Viridiplantae; phylum Streptophyta; class Magnoliopsida; order Malpighiales; family Salicaceae; genus Salix; species Salix caprea. The sequence goes on from OZ037751.1 coordinate 17,769,034, forward strand.
CCCAAACGCCATGGCGAGAATCTCTTCTTCTTCACACAGCTGCTCGATAAGAGAGGCCAAAAGTTTGCCCGCAAAATCTGCGGTGGTCCTGGAACATGGCACCAGGTACACAAAAACCCTCCTTTCACTGTCTCTATCGACCACACCTTCCAAGTCGCAGCCATCAAAAAGCTATTTACTTACAAGAATCCGAAGTCTGACCAAAATGGTTCCTGGATCATGTTTGAGTATAGTCTGCCATCCCTTTCCGAACAAACTGTCTTGTGTCAATTGATAAGGAATGGAGCACACGCCTCCGAGAAAGTACAAGCAGCAACCACAACCACAAGAAAGAGGAAGAGGATTGCTGACGGTGATGCTGCCGCCAAAAACACCATGTTTCAAAAGCCCAGGGTTGAAGAAGACGCCCAAAAGCAACAAATAATGGGTTTCAATGGGGAAGCAAAAACCGTATCTCAAGAGAAAAACCAGCAGCTGCACTTGGAGCTTGAACCAGTCTTCGATAATGGCGTGCAATCCGACAATTTCGAGTCCTTTTATTTTGAACCATCAACTTTGCTTGAAAATTATCTGATGGGTGCTGATTCAGATATTACATCCACTAGCAATCCTGCACCACCAACTGTATTCACGTTGGATCATGCAGAGAACCTGCAGTCAAGTGACATTGATGGGGATGCTGCTGCAACAGAGAATGATGATTTCCATTCAGAAATTTTTGGGCTGCTTGACTTGAGTGGTTACTGTGACGAGGAAGCTGGCGTTCCATCAACCCTGGAAACAGCAGAGGCTAGCGCTTATTGGGCTCAGGTTACATCAACTCTGGATCAACCCTTCACTGCTGATGCTGTTGATAGCTATCTTGATTCCAGCCTCACCAATTGGTCAGGGTCATTTTCGCAAATGCCAAATGCTGCTAGAAGAAGATAATACAGGCCCGATTCAAGAATATGAGATTCAGATGATTCCAAATCCTTTCCTCATGGAGCATTACCGCTGATACCAAATTTTTTTCGTTTGTTAATTTTGCTCGAGAGGAGGGTTAGCTGGTGACGTCCAAGGGAGCTGCATTTGGAGGTTTCCTGTCGTCTTTTTTTCTTTTTCTTTAGTGAACACTTCTCAATTCATTAATTCATACATGCAGGGGCGAATTTCTGATTCTCTTAACACTACTGTAGCTGACGGTAGAAGTTTCATTGATAAGATGGGCTTTAAGAAATGATGCTCATATAAATTCTGAGGTTTATTAATGTAACATGATCCAATATTGCTTTATAAACTCTTACCAAAAGCTATTATCAGATTGTCACTGAATATACACTGACAAGATGATTGGGGGTGGACCTTTGCAGGAATTGCTTCTTTCTCTTTGTTCTTGCATGTCTATGGCACATTGAGGAGGTGTAATTTTTTTATAGATAGCTTCCAAATATCTGCCTAGATTCTATTTCTCTGATCACTTTTTCAGCTGATCATTTGCACATTGAGGTGATGGTTATTTACTTGATTGCTTGAGTATCAATTTTCTGCCTAGTAGAACTTGTTTATGCCAAATCTAACAGAAATTACTATCCAAATCCTTGAAATATTTTTATCTTCCTGGAAATTCTGCCTCTCCAATTCGGATAATACAAAGATAGTTACCCCGTGATTGTTTTTAGGAGGCTTGAATCTGCTCAATAATTTTCTCAATGATGATCCATTCCCCAGCCAGCCCGTGAATCTGTTTTCTTTTATAGAATATCACTCGAGAATAATATAAATTATATTTTAGGATCTTCTTACTTAATAACTTAAGCTTTTAAGTGAGATAGTTTTTTAACTTAGTATCAGAGTTTTGTTGACCTAACAGTCAAGAGTTCGAATTTCACCACCCTCATTTTATTTGATAAAAAAAAACCAAGCACAAGGTACAAGGTAATATATATAAATCATATTATAAGACCTCATCTAGTAGCATAAATTTTTAGATGATATAGTTCCTTAACGATTCGAACTATCCATTCCCTAGCTATTGATCTCGTGATGCTAGAGATTATAGTCCGGTTTGTTTGGACCACCGTATCGACGGCAGAATTAAGTAGCTGCACCACCAACTGTGAATCGGTGTTTAATTAGCTCCTTAAACGAGCCTCTTCAACAAGTCCACAGTACTAAAACCGTCTCTTCAGGTTCCAGTAATTAGCACATTGGGAATTAAATGCTTTCACAAATGAATAAGCTTGGTCGTTTATGTGAACCAAACATCAAAAGCAGGTTGATTTGCTTGGCTTTTTTACACATTGTCATCCACATGATACTGAAGAAGCACTTGACCATTCTAATTAGAAATCTTCACTCGTATTTTATTTAAATCTTACATTAGAGGTGAGAAAAAAACTGAAAACCGATTAAATCGAGAAAACTGAAAAAAAAAAATTAACCGAGAAAAACCGAATTAGGAAAAAAAACTAATTAAACCTATTAATTTTTTTAAAAAAAAACTTCTGGTCTGGTTTGGTTTTTGGGTTTTTAAGTAAGAAACTGGTAAAACCGAACTGAAACAGTTCAAATTTAAAAAAAAAATATATGCTATAAAACTTCTGGTCTTGTGATTGGATTCCAATTAGATTTTCCATTCATAATGCAAATGTGAATTGTGCGGACAAGATGCTAGCTCCCTTCCAAGTTCTGTTCTGGTTAACTATTCAATTCAGAAATAAATTAAAATAATATATTTTTTATAAAAAAAATTATTTTTAACATTAGCAAAAATATCTAAAAATATATTTTTTTAATTTAAAATAAAAAATAATTTATTTTTTTTAATTTTTTCATAAATATTTTTGAAATGCAGTTTAAAATGATAAAGATAAAAGAGACTTGTTTTATGTATTTTTAATTTTAAAAATATAGAAATTTAATCTGGAACTGTAAAAAATAATAATTTATTTGATGTTTTCAAACTCGTAACCATTCAGTTGGTGTAAAATCTCGTAATACCATGAAATTATTGGAGATTTCATTTGAATGTCACTTCTTTGCCGTGAAAAAAACTTTTTTCTTTTTATATATATAAATGGACAAAACTTGTAATCACAAAAGGCTGAAAGAAAATCTGCCCTCCAACTGGTTTCATTTTCATTTTCTTTTCTACTAATTGAAGGTGGTAGCTTAACAGAACTGACAAAATCAAGAAAAACTGGTCAGAAATCAGCACACTGAGAATTAAATGCCTTAAAAATGAATGAGCTTGGTTGTTTATGTGAACCAAACAACAAAAGCAACTTGATTTGAATGGATTTTTTACACACACACATCCACGTGATACTGAAGAAGCACTTGATCATTCTAATCAGGAATCTTCACCAAAATCTAATTTAAAAGAGAAAATTTACATATTACATCCAACAAATTGCTCCATCTTTTTCAACATGGCTGACTTTTTTAAAAAAATAAATAACAAATGCTGTTACAATCACTGAACAAACTAACCACTCTCGACGCTGTTTATAATTTAAATGGAAAAAAAGAGTCTCCATGTCTTGAACAGTACTTTCTCATCGTATCTTTCTGAGTTCTGAATCACCTCAGAAGCTGTCCAGAATGGTGTTCCTACAAAATTCTGTATTTTTTTTTTTTTATCAAATTAGCACATTGCTGAACAAGTTTTTCATTCATAATTGAATGCCAGCACAAAGCAAAAATGTTAAGTGATAAATATCAGAAGATGGTGAGTTCCAGTCATCCAAAGAATCCTACCAACTTAAATTGCAAAAGAGAAAAGAAATGGTTAAATGAATATATCAGAAAAGGAGATAAATCCCAGTCATCCAACAAATGCTACGAACTTGAATCAGAAGAATTTTGAAAATAATAGGACAGACTGTGGCCCAAAATGGCCATTGCAGATGAGCCATCTAGGAATGATATCCAGAAGGGACACCACGCCACTCATTCCTGGAGGAAATAATGGTGATGTCTCCAACTTCTAAATAGTTTCTCTCTTGGCCCACGATAAAAGGCCACTACAGAAAGCAATAAAAATGAAAGTTTATTTTTCAACCAGACAAGGGTTTCATTTGTTTATTTATTTTAATTTTCTATGAGTTGAACATAGATTCAAATTGTTTCAATATGACAAATGAATTATGATTTATTATCATCTTCTATGAACTCCAACAATAGTTTCAGCAGATCCACTATTCTGCGATGGCAATTATTTGCTCTTCCTTCAAAATAGTTTTACAGACAAAAAAACATACATGTGCATACTACGTGTTTAGCGAGGAATAGGTCCTGAAACAGGAAACCTAACAATAAATGATAAATAGAAAATCCCCAACCCCAAGGCACATTCCAATAAACGACACTCTATATTCGTTGAAGAACAAAGCTTAGATGAATACGACGCAGTACCTTTCTCCTAGATATTGTTCTTGTTAATTGTACAGAAACTCCAAAACGTGCATGTCATATATCTGTATTGTTAACTCTGATATCCAACTGGAACTTGAACATAAATGAATGGTGAACAATATCTGACCAGAATCGTTGCACTTGACAAATCAGCTGAAAAAAAGAGAGAGTGTTTAGTCATTTAATTCACAAAAGAATTTGATGAAGTTGTTAGCGCTTTGTTTTTAACTAAGAATACAGAACTAACAAAAATAGCTAATGAATATAAAATAGCATATATTAACTACAATCGTTACCTTATGGAAATGTCTGATCATACAACTTGCCATACACTTAAATCAAATTCAAGCCAGCAAACATATTTTTGCATACAGATAGCTAAGGTCTAATCTAATTATATTCTAATGAGCAATATTTATAGCCCTGTTTAAAATATAAGCTAAGATATGATTGCAACCAAGTACAAGAATCTTCTAAAGATACTTTGCTACCTGATCTATTGCTGATCACTCTAGCACCAAAAAGAATTCAAAAGTCAGCACTCTCTTGAATGAGAATGACAAAACTCTCTTCATAGGTTTCCTCTCTTTTGACATTAAGATTAAATACAGGTATTCTATTCATAATATATGCTATTTCAGAAATAAGATTTCACAAAATTATTACGAAATAGCCCGTTCCAGGGTTAATAAAGCTTGCTACTGCAGTTTGCAGAAAGTTAATGGGTGGCATATGGCACTGACTGGTAAAATTGGGAAATTTTCTGCCCTGTCATTATGTAATGGTTATTACACATCAGAGAAGCATACAAAAAAATGATGCTGCTAACAGTCCAAATGAAATTTCATTATGAAGGTATAAATCAGATGGCCTGTCAACAAGACAGCCAGGACAAATCATGAAAGCACCTGGATAGTACACCAACCTGAAAACCCTAACCTTTACATTCTAACAAGACAGTCCTTTCATTCTGTGCTATATATAAGGTGGCTGCTTGTATGTTGGAAGTTAATGAATTTGCAGCTTCACAATTTTCCCAGAATCGGGTCCAGCTACGTTGCACCTGGCAATAGTCAAATCAAACAGAGGCAGAGTTATGGATACAGCTAGCAGTGACTTGTGTAGCAAAATCGGTGTTATAACAAAACAGCACAGAAGAAAGAGTCGTTCATCCTTATTACCTGCCACACAGAGAATAATGCTGAAAACTTCCAGCAAAGACCTAATGAAAGACACCAAACTATCAACAAATACTTTTACTCTACCAATAATCTAGACATGAGCATTCCCCTTCCTTAAAATGATGAAATCTGCTCCCATCCCTTACAATTATCTCCCTTTCAAACACTTTTGTTATCATCTTGGTCACCTCATGACAATCCCAACAAACCCTCAGATTCTTCACAATCCGAAAGCAACTCCCAGGCCCTGTAACCAAAAGACCAAATGCAATAGCTAACCTCTCACTGTGCACCTTAATTGCGTTCTGCTTTTCTTCCTCTCCAATATCATGTAAGACAGGTGAAATGTTGGGGACATAGCCAGATGATGCTAACCGAGTATCAATTACTTCAAGCATCTTTTGTATCTCTAGTGACTGCTCATGCTCTCTATCCCCTGCAACAAATCGATGTACTTTTCCTTGCGCTTCTATCAAGCTCCAACCTGCAACTTTACTAGTGTTTCTCTCAGTCATCAATCTTCGAACTCTAGCTACATCTTCCCATTTCCTGGAATTGGCATAAATACTAGCTAATTGCACATAATGTCCATCATAGGTTGGGTCCAGTTCTATTAGTCTATTCCCAATTTTTTCACCCAATTCTGCTAATCCATGAATCCTACAAGCACAAAGAACAATCGCCCACAACACCGGGTCTGGTGAGATAGCCATGCTCTCAATCACTTTGATAGCCTCAGATACTAAACCAGCTCGTCCTAGGAGGTCAACCATGCAGCCATAATGCTCCATCTCCGGCTCAATGCCATAGCTATCTGTCATCATCTGAAAATAATGTTTGCCCTCTTTAACCAAACCTGCTCGACTACAAGCATTCAGAACCCCCACAAAGGTTACATTCATGGGATGAAGTCCTTCATTTAAGAACGTCTTAAAGAGTGTGAGAGCATCCTTTCCAAGTCCATGCGAGGCCAATCCACAAATCATAGCATTCCATGTAGAAACATCTCTTCGAGGCATGTTTTCAAACAGAAGCCTAGACTGTTCAATGCGTCCACATTTTGCATACATGTCCACAAGCGCAGTCCCAATGCTAATAGTCATTGGGAGATTCAAAGAATCTATAATCGAATGAATCGACTGACCATTTTCAAGCAAACTTAACTGTGCTGATGCTGAGAGCATTATCACCAACGTGGCCTCATCTGGTACTAACCCACTCCCTCTCATCCTCTTAAAACACTCCAAGGCTTCTTCAAGCTTCCCATTATAAACATAAGCCATAAGCATCGTATTCCACGAAATGACATCTCTTTCAGGCATTTCATCAAACAATTTCTCCACAACACTAACACGCCCATCTCTTGCAAAACCAGCCAGCATTACATTCCAAGTAACAACGTCACAATGATGCGGACTTTCATCAAACACTTGTTTTGAACTCTCAACTCTACGACAAGAAGAATATAAATGGATCAATGCATTTCTCACATAAACATCCTCACCAAAACCAAGTTTAAGCACATGCCCATGAACCTGAACCCCTTCATACAAACCCAGACCCTTACTACACGCTTGCAAGAGAAAAGTAAAACTATAGTTATTGGGTCTTACACAGTTTCTTAAAACACAAGAGTAAAGAACAAGTGATTGTAGAGGCGATTCGCTCTTGGCAAAGCACCGAATCATGTTATTGGAGGAAAAAACGTTTGGGTTTTTTATTGTATGGTAAATTGAGAGGGAGTAATCAAAAGGGCTGGAAGGGGATATAGCAAGGAAAGAAAGGAGATGACCCATAAGGGATGCTTTGCCTGCGAGACCGGAGACAATGATGCGAGCATGGGCTTGCTTAGTTTGGGATAACGATATTAGGTTTCGAGGCAAAATCATCTGTCGAGTTTTTGCAGAGGACTGGCTTGTGGTGGTGTGTAACTATATTTTTAAAAGGCAGGTAAGGATGGCGGGATTGTTAGTTTTTCGAAAAACATATTTAGAAAAAATCAAATTTGACCCCCAAAAAATACCTTTTCTTTTAATTAATACCATCTCTCAAGGGTGGAAAGTATCCTCAATTGAAAAAAGAGTTTAGTTTTTTATACTTGGATTTATATAATTTTAAAATAGAAAATGCAAGAGACATGTTTCTATTATTTTTATCCTTAATATTCCAAGGAGAAAAAAAAGAGGGAAGGACAATTTTGAACCATTTAGATTCAAATTCCTATTCCAATTCTTTCCATTTTAGGGATCAATAATTACAATGAAATACAATATAACACACGTGTACACACAAAAAGAAGAAGAAGAAGAAGAAGAAGAAGAAGAACACCCCTGTAATACTCTTTGGACAAACGAGAGAGAGGGAATTCTGCCACACAACATCATGAAAATGCTCTACTAGAAGCACAATCGCTCACAGCCATACTAATGGTGCATATAAGCTCTCCCTCCATGGAACACAGAGAAGAAACTCAAGGCTTAGTGGCAGCCGGTGGCGGGGAGAGGAATGGAATGGAGGGAAGTGCTGTTGGGATTGGAATTGTGGGTATCGAGGGCATGCTTGAAAGTGGAGGCAAGGTGACCTTTGGGACAGTAGGCAGAGTTGGCATCGTAGGTAGGCTAGGAAGCGGAGGCAAGGTGAGCTTCGGAACTGCAGGCATTGGTGGCATCGTAGGGAGGCTAGGTGGGCTTAGGAAGTGAAGGTAGAGTGGTTGGGAAGGTGGGCTGTGGCAGAGTTGGTGAAGAAGGCAACGGTGGCAATGCTGGTTTAGGCAGGCTCGGTACAGGAGGCAAAATTGGCAATTGCAGAAGATTACGAGCTGCTTCGCCACCAAAAAATGACAAACCAACGAAGAGAGACAAAAAAAGACACTTGAAAGTTGGCATGCCGGTAATGTTCCCAGGCCTGATCACAAGACAATGAGGCAAGATACAAGCAACAGATGATTGCAGGAAATTGTGATCATTGATATTCCAGGACTTTTCTTTGGGTTAATATATATAGTGGCGAGATTTCTCTTGAATTGTTGGCGTAGTTGAGAAAACAGTGCAGTTATTTTGAGTTTTGCTGTTGTTAGTTCACCTTCATATCCATCTCTATTGAAAAATAGTAGCTTATGTTAAATGTTCTTGACTAGCTATGATTTTCTTTTTCTTATTTGTAACCCAACAGATTATTCGTAGAATATTTTCATTTCATCAGTCAAAAATCAACTAGAACAGGAATATAGTACTGCTACAAGGTATGGAAAAATTCCCAACAGCACAAAAACAAACTGTATACAAAACAAAACAATGCAGAAGAAATAACAGGCAAACTTCTAGTTCGTGCAAAAAACTGACAATAGGATGCCACCAGTAAAATCATGAAATCGGAATGTACGCCGAGCACCATCTTGGTTTCAGAACATTTTCCTCTTATATAAGCTGCTGCCTGTGCCTTATATGTTCTGCTTGATGCTTTCTTTCCGCAAGCTTGTCTCGGTATGACTCAATGATCGCAATCAACAGCTGGTCTTCCCCAACAACCCTCCTCAGACTCTTGACCAGCTGCAGTCGGGTAATCTTACATTGGCGCAAGTCATCAAACATTTTTGCCATCAAAGCCTTCTTGGCAGGACCCAAAAACTTTAACAGTGCAGGAAATAGAGCAACAACACGAATCGGGCCGTGTTTTTTCAGGTCACTGATCTGTTTTCTTAGCAAAACATGGAAAGAAGGGACCTTAAAACTCACTATGTGAGTGGGGAAAATGTGAGAATTCATGAAAGCACTCCACACAACTAATCTTCTTGGTTCTTCAAGATTGTCAACACCATTGTCAAACTCCTCTGAACTTGGATATATTTGCTTGGAACCAGCAGGAATCACTTCCATCTTCCCCATTAAGACGTTACAGAACAACATATGCCTTGTCCCATTTTCATCAGCACTTGAAGATGCCAGCCTGCAGTAATACATTAATTGAGCAACTTTTACAAATTTGCAGATACAGAATATTCATGGAAACGTGAGGGGAAGAAGGATGCTGCATTCACTAACACGGAACAATCCACATTCGCTCAAACACACTACCACCAAATTTCATCAGCATCAAATTTTACTTTATACACCGAATGCCAACTTCCAAGCTCGGAGATCAATTCCTTTTCACCTTTTTCTCCCATTTGGACAAGATCATCAATTACTTTCTACATGAATTTAATAAATGATTTCAAACGTGAAACACACATACACACACACACACGATGCATTAGCACTAAATTAACACTACCCAATATCAGAAACACTAAAATATATATGGGTCCTGTCCTAAATTAGCATTTCCCTATGGTGAAAAATAAGTAGTAGTAAATTCAAACTAATTTAAAAGGAAAAGAAACACACCCATCAAGGAGAAAATTGGTAGGAGACAAATAAACACCAACACCATGTGCTTGGCCATTACACCGACTAAAACCATGAGAAATTATTTGTGTAATTTCCTCCTTTGAACCACCGTACCAGCCATACATTATATGTGTCATCCCTTCTCCTCTTCCTTGCCATTTCCCTTCACTCTTCTTTAAAACGGCCCCTTCATGAGCCCTAAACGCAGCGAACCGAGCCTGAACCGCCAAAGTACAGCCCGAAATCTTGTGTAAGGCAACAACATCTGTGTCCCTGGCATATTGTTTCATGCCCGCAAGAAACCTCCTTCTCAGTGCTTCATACTCGCTTGCTTCTTCTGCAATCTTGATCATTCCATTTCGAGTGAAATTCTTGAATTGATCAGAAGCATCATCAGGTCGTGGATCAGACGACTCGTCGGTTTCGGAGCTAGCATCCTCTACGGTATATTCTTGATAATCTACTGACATTGACACTTGATCTTGTTCCCCGTCCGCCTCCATTATTTTAGTCTCTGTCAACAAGAATTAACAGAACTGAAAGGAGATTCTTATGAAAAAGAAGAAAAGCTTTCTTTAAAGATTTGATGAGAAATGAGAGGGAGAAGAGAGTATTTATAACGGCGACAAGACAGTTACTTACTCGGATTGGCAATGGCAAGAGGCGGTCATCTTCTCCTCGTGGGATTTGGATTCTGAACTTGATCAATTACTGAAATGGGGCTATCAAAGTCAATTGTTTGGGTAACAAAAGAGTACAACGACATCGGTTTGTCAAAAGATAAAGGCTATTACAGTCATTTTATAGTAATAACAGTTAATGACGAGAGCACGCATGCTATGCGTATGCGTGTTGGCTTACTTCCGGATCAAGTTTAATGGGTGAAATCCATTTTAGTCCCCTAATATGTATAAATGTCACAATTTGGTTGCTACAGTAATATTAATCTTTTTTAATCCTTTTTTCAAAACATTTTCTTATGGCGCAAGAAGTCAAACAGCTACATGAGCTAATTTTAAAACGCAAGGAAATATAATATCTTAACTACCAGGATATTTTCTAAGTAACACCACCATTTTTAAACAAGATTAAAATCCATTTGATATTGTAATGGTAATTATTTTTTAAAATATTTTTGATTTGAAAATAAATCAAATTGATACATTTTTTTTATTTATTAAAATTTATTTTTAACATCAACATATTAAAACAATACAAAACATTAAAAATTAATTTAAAACAAAAAAAATAATTTAAAAAAAATCAAAAACATACTTTAAAAGTAAGAAAAAAGCAGCTGTAAGGAACAATCGAGATTGAAATGGACAGCAGCGGGTTTCATCTACCGGCATCACAAATAGCGATCTCGCCAAAAAATAGTTGTTTAATTTTCTCCCTTCCTAAATATTTTTTATTATTATTGTCTTAGATCAAGTGTAAATTGATTCAAGGTAAAGATTCCATCAAAGGAAGAACAATCGAGATTAATTTATTGTTTGATATAGTATTTCAAAAAAAAAAAAAAAAATTTAAATTAAATATTTTTAATGTTTTTAAATTATTTTTATGTGTTGAAATAAAAAAACTATAATTTTGATATATTCCTAATAAAAAAAACTTTAACCACGTCCACTATGTTATTTAACAAAATAAAATAATGTAAGCGATAGGAAAGTAGAAAAGCACAGTAAAATACTCGGAGGGCTCCTCTTCTCGAGCTGAAAGGAGGGTCGTTGAAGCAATATGATCATATTAACAAATGGTATGTATAAACTATTAGTCTAGGCATGAGCATTGCCGACGCCAAGGAAAAGGAATTATCTTGGACGGGCAGTAAAGTAAGGAAAATGCAACAAAAGTTCATCCATTATAATTATAATGATGACAGCAGTATTATTTCATCTTTTATTTTTTTTAAATCATTTTTAATATCAGTATATAAAAATAATTTAAAGCTACTATTTTTATGCAAAAAATAAATTATAAAATTTTAATTTTTTTAAAAAACACTTTTAAAATTCAATTCAAGCGATTTCTATTCGCATCTTACAGGCAAACAAGGAAAGAGGGCCAGGAACCCAACAAAAGAAAACGGTGATTCTTCAATTCGTGGAACGATGGGTGCTCTCAAAATCATTAATGCTCAGTCTTTACATAATTTGACGATCATAAATGAGCTAAGAAGTGAAGAACCATTCGCATTAAGACTTTTAGTTCTTCCCAAAAGGATCATTATTTTGCAAAGACCTAAAAAACCAGAAAACTCAGTGAAGGGGGAGTGAGAAAGAATGGTTAGAATATGAAGAAACAATAATCATGATAAAATTTTCACAAGCCTCGAGTTCTAAGTTCTAATGGTACATGGTTGACGCCCAAAGTATCAATGAGGATTGATTCGACCTAACAGCTCCTTTGCAGCACTGCAGCACTATGTAGAAACAATTGTTTAAGATTGCATTTCCTTTTGACCTAAACCAACAAAAAAAATATGAGGATAGAACTGCACTTTCCGTGTGAAAGAATATAATTAGTGAGGCATGCCTGCCTGGGAGCTAAAGTCATAGTACTTCCTTGATACTTGAACAACAGCAACATCAATCTCCGTTAAATGGTGAAGCTTTCCACAATCGGGAGAGAAGGCGGCAAAGCCTTTGCGAGAGGTAGCGACTGCAGCTTTGCCTAGCCGGAGTACGTGTTCGTCCAGGACCATCTTCATGCATAATACATGTAAAGGCTGTTTGAAGCAGCACAGGCCAGTGAGTTTTCAGTTGGATGCCATGCTAGATGCAACAACTTGGTTGTGAAATCAAACGCATTTCCATTTGTATCAGCTCCAGAGGTGTCAGCTCCTTTGCAAGTCAAGAAGGAAAGAGGATGTTAAACTCGAGAAAAAAAATACATGTCTAGGGTTAGCTCAGATGATGGACAATTAAGCGAGACCACATGGAATTATTGAGGGAACTCAGCAAAAAGGAGCAGTAAACTTCCTCCAACATATACAGACCTCGCCTGAAACCACGGGAAAGGGTACCCAGAGATCTAGAAGGCCTTGTAGGGGTTTGAACCTGTCTCCTGTTCAGTTCATAATATAAATTAAACACATGAAAACAGAATATGGCCAGCAAGAGTTGTATGAAAACCAGCATAGTCATGTTAAATTTCAGTTCACATTACAGAGGAATGATCATCAAGAGTGTTTTGACACAATTTTGTATATTGGGAGTGTGCAAAAAATCCCTTCTCGTTTTATTATTTACAAAAAATCTCCTTAATTCACACTCAAATGTACCTCATTGGATTCTTGCTGGCTTCCAGTGTTGTTGCTTCAGTGCTTCCATCAGTACAGCCAAACACACGAAATAGGTTGCTGAAATGACAGAGAAAAGAGTATCATGTGATGTGTAAGGCATCCTTTAACAGGACAATGGTAAGGGCTAGTGGATCATTCAAATATATGAAGCACACCTGTAGGAACCAGTTGCCACTCGAAGTCCATCTCCACTCAGACAACACTCGAATTTGTCAAAGATGGAATCGTTTTCATACAGATCACAAAGCTGGTCAATAGCAAAGAACAAAACCACATCACATTGGATTAGTACAGCATGATCTCTACTAAATGCCATCTAAAATTGCAAAGAGGATTCTCAAGAAGAATATTTCACCTTTGGTCTCAGGTATTCGTGAACCTGGAAGGTGGAAACTGGTCCAGAGTCCATATTTATGTCCCACAACTGAACCAAGAAATCCAGACTTTGTGAAAACAAGTGCCGAGTGGAACAGAACAAAAACAGAAGTACAAGATTATCAATTTTTAATATTCTGTCAATACTTTTCCACTCTTAGAGCTGGTTGGATGGGAGGCTTATGGGTGGGTAGTGATCCCAAAATGAGGTGCCCAAGCCCCCCTCATGCACACAGAGCTATTATATTTTTTCCCCTCTGTTCCTTTTCAAATAAGTTAATAAAATTCAAACAATTTTGTGATTGTCATTATCTTACAACTAACAGTATTTTAATCCTTTTTCTCTTTCTTTCTACTAACAACTAACCTTTACACCTTAAATGATTACTAATAAAAATTACTCATCTGATAATTCACCTCAATCTTCTAACCTCGTGACAAATGCATCATTAGCATTAAAAATAAAAACACAGGATTAGGTTTTGTAGTGTGCAATTTAAATTAAGTGATCAACTTCCGCAAGCAACAAGGTTTAGAAAATCATCCAGCACAAGGTGATATATATTATGAAACAACAGCAAAATCTGTATTGAAATAGTGTGCTTGAATTGAGAAATAAATACCAAAAAAAAGAAAAAACCTTAAGAGTCATGTAATCACGGCTGAGAATATATCTCCCATCCTTGGCAAATTTAATATCTGAGATTGAGGCAATTATCTCAGTGAAGAAGGACCTTGAACCGGGCACCTCTTGTTCCTCAAACCTGGGCCAGTAGAGAGCAAAATGTATATATTAATGAGAGAAGATAAAAGTAACTCTGTACAAGAGATAACAAAAAAAAATTAAAAATCCCATGCTACATTAATACATTCATTTACATGATAAATGAAAACATGAAAAAAGAGAACCAATTTGACAAAAAAAAAAATGAAGTGCTTACAATTTGGTATGAGAATCACATAGAGCTGACTGTCGCATGTCAACTAAACGAATTGAGCCCCTTGAGCTACTATATGCCAATATATTACAGTGAGTAGGATGAAATTCTGCTGAAGTTATTACCTCTGCATACATGAATTCAAAGGTGTGAATATACAAAGACAATTCATATAGCAACAGAACACTACAGTGATTTTCAATATTGAAATCAAATAGATAAATACATGCTTCATTCATCAAAAAAATTTATATGAATAAGCACAGCATGAACAGAAATGTTGGTCTTGCATCAAACCCAAGCTTGCAGAAATGGGGATGAGAGAAAAAACAGCAGCGCATACACAACAGGAAAGATAACATATCAAGCTCAATAAGACTCTGAACAGAATCTTTGTAGAACTATCCAACCAGAGTACCCCTTAGACAACAATTCAAAGTCGAAAACATCATAAAATACATGGATGTTTAATTTCATGCAAAATACAGGGATTATTACCAGTCAGATCCTCCATGTTTGCAGGCTTAACATCAACAATATTGAAACTTTGATTGCTTATTTCCAAATTCCAGAGATTTATTCGCAGGTCATCAGCAGATATAAAAGTTTCACCATCACTGCAAATGAAAAAACAAAGGAATAGCCGATAATGTAGAATGTCATGACTATAGGAAACAAGCATGCTTTCAAATTTGACTACATTCTGGAAATTTTCAAAACATGCATTATGGACAACAATATAAAACTATCCAAAAAATCAAAATATAGCAGACTTGTTTCTTCAAAGAAGTACCCATAAGATTACATTGCTCTTCAAAGTTACATGCATTACAAGATCTCAATTAAAAGGAAATGACAGCATAATTCAAAATGGACATTGAGTAAAAAAACACAAAAAACATATATACACAACTTAATAATGGATGTTAAAGACAAGGTATGTAGAAAATGGAGTTACACATCTATGTGGTAAGGGGATGCACCTGTTGTTAGAAATGGAGTTAATGTGATAGTCATGGGCATGAGCATATATTCTCCGACACCTGGGCACAAGGCTCGTTTCAATACTGGTCATCTGGATAACAAACATATAATAGGTGTTACCAAAGATCACAAAAGTAGGAAATATTATAATAAGCATTTCCAGATGTCAAAATCAAGATTTCCATGAACAGACAGCATATTAGAATGAACACAACTACCACAGGTAAATGTAGAGATGAGGCACCCCCTGGTGGGAAAGAAAAGTCATTGCCCAAACCCAAGGTTTTATCTAAACATCCTCCGTTGGCAGTATATGTTTTGGAGCTTGTTGACATGCCTGGACCTGCAAGAGGACCATTTCCAGCAGCTTTTGCAGGGTCAACATTCATGTCACATATTTTCTTGACCTTCTTTTCTTGAACCTGTCCACCATTAGAGCGAGCACATTAGATAAACACCACTGACAAAAAAAAATTAAAAAAAACCATTTTTTTCCAGCTTTCTACAACTCTTCAAGTCATTCTATTAGTTAATGAAGTTGCAAAACATTAAAAAATACAACATAGACTGGCCCTTGAGAGTTCATACTGAAAGCATTTCTATAGGTTAGAAACTTGGAATGAAACCACCGAGAAAGCTAGAGGAATACAAATTACCTACTACACTGTAGCTAAAAATTGATAGTAGAAAAATAAAAATTATAAAAAAAAATATGTTCTACCCTACCTTCCAAAATTTGATGGTTTTGTCATTAGTCGACAGAAGAAACAATGCACCATTGGCTGACTGGCACCATTTAATCTTGTTGATCTTCTCCTCAATTTCCAAGCTCTTTAGATAATCAAACTAAGATAGATGAACAAAAACAAAGACTTATCAAATCCTGAATCCAGAAAGATTAAAACAAATATACCAATATACCTGAACAGATATGAATCTCAGTGCTTAACAAGGGGGGGAACACTTAAAATTGGGGAAAAAATAAATACCTCCGGTTCATGGCTCTGAAACTCTGTTTTATAACGAAATTCAGGATGCCTGTTAATTGGAAAATCCATCCTCTCTAGATCTCTCCGATTTCCACCATGCTAAACAATATAAGTTCATGTCATAGAGCTATATCACCACAACAGCAAGGGAAAAAAATGTTTTAAAGATATGCTTGTACTTGCTTACATCTCTTGTGTCAGTTCTTTCAAATAAAACCACTCGACCTCCACGATCACCAGTAGCGAGATGATCGCCAGTTCTATCAAATTCAATGGCAGATATGATATCAACTGCAAAAGCCCATAACTAAAAGAAGTAAGAAGGTGAGGAAGAAATGCAACAATTCCAAGGAAAATTTTAGGTAAAAGAGTTCATGGATAAAAATGTCTTCCAAATTGACTTTTACTTGGTTTCTATGTTTCATCCCGATGGGAAAGGATATTGGGTTGTGGGGAATAATTCTTATTTCTTGATTACCAACCTCAAGAAACCCCAATAAGCATAGAGTTCATAAAGAACCTTAGAATCCTCTTGTCTGAATACCACCTACCTAACAAAACAGCAGACCAGTAATCTGACTATACAGTACAGCAAGTCTTGGCTTGAAACATAACAAGCCCACAACTTACAATGGGCTTTCATTTTGACTGGTCAGTACAGCAAGTCATTCTTCCGTGACTTTCATTTTTCTACCTTTTCTATGCCAACCGGTGGGCACAGACTCAGCTCCAAATGTACCAAATTTACAGTAAACCAGGTTTGCATTGACAACTTACAATGTTATCATTTGAATTAAACCTTTTGTTTCATTTATCAATAATAATATTTGAGCCCAAAATCCCTCGCCTCCCTACCAATGCCTTTCCCATTGTGCTATCACAATTCCGGCTATCATAGGAAGTTTTTTCCATATATTCATGACATGTGTGACAGTCTACAAATTTTGAGCCTGATAACCAGGTTACACATTGAACCAATTAATATTTAAAAGATGATTTTTTTCTCAGAAAAATACAAAAGGATAACTTTTTTTCTAACAAACATTGCAAAAGATTACTTAAATCCCCAAACTTCCTGGCTTGCAAGAACCCCAGCCTCTGTTACTCTGTAGCAGGTTTGCAAGACATAACAGACAATCGATGAGCCGTATTACCATCAATAAACAGCACAGCTGACCATCCAGACTATCTTCCACAACATCAAAACAGGTAACCACCGTCGCATGAAACCAGTAACACCCCCCATGCAAAAATATTCTAATTTCAGCTATAAATCCCTCCCTAATGACTAGTCATTAAGCCCGTGATAACTCTGAAACTTCAGGTACACTGCATTGCTTCAAAGACACACTTCTAATACTGCAAAGACACCAACTCTAATACCATTCAATAACACGAACAAGTTCAATCATCAAAATGAAACCAAATTAATCTCACATGAAAACAAAAAACAATAACTGAAAACTAATTTCACGTGAAAAATAACATTTAAATCCACAATTGAACATGAATCAATAATTAATAATCCAACAACACAAAATCACAAACCCTAGCCATAGATCGTGCCGTACCTTCCTGTACTTCTTCGCCAGCCGTTCGCTCTCCAAAAACCTGCGCGAATTTCCATTCAAGCTGCAACGGCGCTCCCACCGGAGCTGACGCTTCCGCCACAGCCTCCGCAGCTTCTACGCTGCCGCCTCCGTTCATTTCAAGCTAAATCTTCGTTGTCCAGGAATTTAAAAAAAAATAAGAAATAAGGACCGATCCGATACTCAGATTTGAAATAAATACATCAACGGCTAGATACCATCTCCGTTTAGAATGCTACTTCTTGATTAATCAACCATTAGAACTGTGAAAAAAATCCACAGATTTCACATAGAGAAATGCATACGCACGCACACTCTCTCTCCCTCGTCACGATGCCTTTTCTTTTCTTTTTTTGGCTTTTCTCTATCTATATCTTACGCACACCCTTTCTCTCTTGAATCTTGATATATTGAAGTATTGAAGGAATGATTTGATTTCACACCCACACAAACACTCTCGTTTCCCTCTGTTAATTTCCCTTTTTCGTTTTCTCTGTTTCTTCTTTTTTTCCTTTCACTAAAATGAGATGGAAGATAATGACGGGGTGGGAGATGCGACGTAACTTTTTAGGCTGGTCACTAGCTATTTTCTCTTTCTCTCTCCTCTTAGATTTATTGAATTCTTTTAAGCTATGAATTATTACTGAATATTTAACTCGTGATTTATCGTTGGACAGATTTTTTTTACCCCAAAATACTCTTAAATTATTACTGAATTCTTTTGCCTTAGCGGCCCACTTGACAGTGTTTTTTATTGTTGGTGCTGCTGCTGCAATTAGTCCGGAAATCATATTGTTTGTCCTAATTTTAAAAAGAAAAGCTAAGAATATGTAATTTAAAAATTAATGCTGAGTTTTTTTATTTAAAAATCAGATTTTTAACATATTTTTTTTTATCTAAAATCGTGATAAATTTATTAGTAATTTAAAAAAATAAAAAATCATCCTTGAAACTAAAAATCAACCCGAATTGAAAAAATAATTTGAGCTCATATCTATTTTTTATGAACTTTAAAGGTAAAAAATATTATGATTTTACTTCGTTAAATATGATCATTTGATACAAACATTGCATGTTTAAGTCATTGAATTAGTGTCAACCATATTTCTCTCTTTAATGTAGTAATCTATCTACCTCTTTTCCATCTAAAAAATAACAAAATAAAATTTTATATCAAAATTGAATTTGAAAAGGAAATGAGACACTAAAACGTATAATCCATGTTAGTTTTAAAATCAGAGAACTAGTGTATGTGTTTTCAAGACTTTTAGCATGTCACTCATGTTTGGTGTAATTTTAATTTTTCATCTCTATTTTTATTATTTTACCATCACCTAAAAAATTCAAATCAATTTGCATTCAATTAAAATCAAATCACCTGGAAAAAAAACTTTGGAGACCAGTATGATTTAAAAAACAAATAAACAGTGTCTTCCACAATGTTTTATAAGGTAATAAACAGTGTCAGTTCCACGATGTTCACTCCGCACATTTTAGTTTTTAAGTTGGTGTTTATAATCAAACAAGATGAGCATGTTAAATATGTCAATTTAAAATAATACTATCCAAAGATTTTAAAAAATAAAGTTTGAATTATATTATTTAAAAAGAATAAAACCAAGCTTTTATTATAAAGAGCATTATGCTCTATCTAACTCAAGATCTAGATCAATTCAATTTTTGATTTAAAAAATAGATTAATGGACCTAATATGGCGCAGTTCAAAATCTAGGATATTTGGTCACACATCAAGTAAAACTTGATCAAAAACAAGTTATTTAAAAAAAATGGATAGAACAATGTTACTTGATCCTTTTATAAAAAAAAAAATGGGTCACTCGATTAACCATCTCAATTAACGACTTGTACCTTGTTTTGAATCGGGTTTGACCTGGTTTCAATCAAATCGAGTCAAATCATATCAATTTTGATTTGATTTTTTCTTGAATCTCGACTCAAGTTAGATCATGTTTAATGACACTATATAATTGATATGGTAGACATATGCATCTTGTATGTGTTGGTTCTAGCGTATGTCTAGTATCTCATTCCATGATGTTTGCTAATTGACAATATATTAAGATAATTTGTTGTTTGAATTATATTATTTAAAAAGAATAAAACCAAGCTTTTATTATAAAGAGCATTATGCTCTATCTAACTCAAGATCTAGATCAATTCAATTTTTGATTTAAAAAATAGATTAATGGACCTAATATGGCGCAGTTCAAAATCTAGGATATTTGGTCACACATCAAGTAAAACTTGATCAAAAACAAGTTATTTAAAAAAAATGAATAGAACAATGTTACTTGATCCTTTTATAAAAAAAAAAATGGGTCACTCGATTAACCATCTCAATTAACGACTTGTACCTTGTTTTGAATCGGGTTTGACCTGGTTTCAATCAAATCGAGTCAAATCATATCAATTTTGATTTGATTTTTTCTTGAATCTCGACTCAAGTTAGATCATGTTTAATGACACTATATAATTGATATGGTAGACATATGCATCTTGTATGTGTTGGTTCTAGCGCATGTCTAGTATCTCATTCCATGATGTTTGCTAATTGACAATATATTAAGATAATTTTTTTTTATTTAACATAATCATACCAAGAGTTATTTAAAAAAAAATCAAACAAAAACACGCTTTAAAAAAAATAAAAATAAACGGATCAACAAGGTAAATATACTTGGATCAACAATACATGTCATTTTTAACAAATAAATTGATTGATTTTTATGAGTACAACTTGGTTGGAAAATCAAACCGAGTAGATAATAGTCAATGAGTATTTGTGTTGAAAATAAAGCACCGGATTATATTATTGGAGACAAAATGACGATGATGTAAGAACATTGTAGTATTTCCTTTCGGAGTTTCCATGTTTCTACACCCTTGTGGTGGAAATGTGGGATGTGATGTTAATTTGTTGAAAATGACATGTATTATTATTATTATTATCACTTTAATTTATTTTCAACACTATTAACCCTATCAACAGGGCTGGAAATGATGTCTGTTGACGTTAACATTGGTCTTTTGCAACTTTTTTAAACAACAAATATTCAACGAGGATGGAGAGAGAAGGCAGGTAAATTTTATTTTATTTTATTTTTTAAAAATATATGTATATTTTTAAATTAATTAACTGCCGCTGCTGGTGTTAAAAATATTATTTTGAAATAAAATATACTTTAATAAAAACAACAGGTACAAACCTCTTCAACAAGAGTAGTCCTTGCCTCCACATGGGCGCTTCACCGATCTACGGCGATTTTTGTCCATTTTTTATTAAAGTTATTAGGACCAAAACGATATAAAACTATGGATTATGGACAAAAATAATAAAAAAAAGACGTGAAGACTGTAAACAAACCGTAAAAAATAATATTCAAACAAAAAAGTATAATTATTCAGTGAATGTCTGGTCAGCTCCAGTATTCGGCATCACGCCCTTTTCGGACAGTATCTCACTTGATTTACCTCCGCTTACGCTTCCTCGTGAGGTGGCGCGTCGCAGACTATGGTGTCTGAATTCACGGCGATGGTCGATTGAAGTTTATTTGGCCCTTTTTTCTCTCTGCATTCTAAAGTACAGGGCAAACCTCCAGTTTTATAGTTTTTTCATTCCAGTCTCTGAGTTTTTAATTGTTGTTCATGGTCCTAATTTCTGTTTATAAGTTTTTATTTGTTTCAATTAGATCCTTGATTATATATTTAGGTTTCAATTCGTTCATCATTCTTTTAATTTTCGAATTAGTTTTAAATCCTTTAATTTATTTGGTATTGAAGTTTTGATGTTTTCAATTTTGTCCCTTAATTGAAATTTATAATATATTTGGTTTTTATTTTGGCCCATATGCTTTTATTTTATTTTATTTTTAATTTCTTTATTTTTTTAATATTTTTGAAATATTCCCTATTTTTTTCCATATTTATATATGTGTGCTCTTAGCTACAGTTTTTAATTTTTATTATTTTCTTATTTATTGAGGTAATATTTTTTTTGAAAAAATTAGTTTTTAAAATTTAGTTTGTGTTTATGATCATTTGAAAAATAATATTTTTGTTTTTTTTTCTCCTTGTTCTTTCTTTTGGTTTGTTTATTAGTTTTTTTTTTTCAAGTCAAGTGATTTTTTTTCAGCTAATAATTTTTATCTTTGTTTCATTATTTATTTTAAATTAAATGTTAAGACTTCGATGTTGTTGTTGTTGTAATAGAGTGTGTTGACCTGTTTCATTGTATCAAACTTTGCATCTATAAATATTGTATTTTATTTTTAAACTAGCAAATTCTATTAATGACTTTAATCTCAACAGTTATAAAAAATTATTTGCTATTGCGGATAATTTAACTAGTTTAAATCTAAATCCGCAATACTCTAGCACTGAAGTATTGAAAGTTTTTATACGGCAAGTGTTATTTCAAGCTATTTTAAAAAATACCTTGGAATTAAACTGATATATTCATAATAATTTAAATAAATTTCTTTTAATGTTGAAACCAGTTTACCATGATTTTTCCGGAAAGTTAATATTTTGGTTCTTCCTTTTTTTTCTTATATCGTTTCAAACCATCCCTCGTGAAAAATTCCACAGAAAAATCGAATATAAAAAAGGATAAGGAAGAAAATTGAAAAGGAAAAGAACCCAACAAACCCCGAGTCAGATCTACTGGTCAGAACGGCATGTCGGTCCAGAATAATGCCACTTGGACCACATAGCACAGGCCCCAAGGCCCTCGAAACCTCCTACTCGGGCCGAAAGCTTTTTTATTGCTTCACTGGATTTCATTCCATAGAAGGTCTGGCTATTAGGCATA